>OX589595.1:467500-2877599 GCA_951329385.1 Polia nebulosa | reverse complement strand
CAACAAACCAGAGCAAAAGGAGAGAAAAGCTGACGCGTAAGGAGCGGTGTCACGAACGCAAGAGAGGTGGCAAAAGCAAGCCTTCCCCCAAAAAGCAGTTTGCAGCCACTGGCAAGCTCAGCTTCTCGGCAGGTAAGCGATCAGCTGAGGCTGGCACTAGCCGACCAACGCCGCGACTTGATCGATCCAAGCGGGATGCCAATTTAAGCTACGCCCAAGCTGCCAACGCACACCTGAGCGCCGCGATAACCTGCGACCGCACAGGGGCTATCAGTCAGGGAGTATCGGACCAGGTCCTCGCAGCTATCCAGAAGTAGATCATCAGCGAGGCCTGCTCTGCTATGCAGGACACACCCGGATCGACGTTCAACGCTATCCCGCAGTACGCTAGAGGAGTCCTCAAGCTGTGGTGCGGTAACGACCACACTTTAGCATGGCTAAAAAAGACGGTCTCTGCTTTGGCTTTTTCGACTAACACCTCGCTAGTCGTCAGAAGTCAGTCGGAGATCCTGCAGTGGTTACGTTGTGGCATCGCCATACCAGACGACCAGGGAGTGTACGAGGACTCGAGGAACATCGGCCGAGCCCTCTGCTGCCAGAACACGACGACGACTCAACTACGCAAGTGGTTGGAGGTGCAACACACCGGTTGCCGGGGTAGAAAATCCTCTTGGATGTTGATCAGGGGTCTGTCAGACTCTTACTGACTAAAAACCACCCCGGTGTTCCTTTCTAACACTTGGACCGGGGATTATGAGAGCTAATACGACTTCCATCATCCCCGGTTAGTGCCGGCCCGCCTATGCAGGCCACCTCGGGCCCGCGGGGACAGTGAGGTGTCCTCCCCCCGTGACGTCCAATAGGGGCGTGCGTGGAACACTGGGCGTTGCCCGCCCTCCGCCGACGCCCGGTATGCCTGCTGCGGATCGGAAGAGTGGCCACGGCGTCCCTCTCCTTCTCTGCAGCCTCCTTCTGCGAAATTATGGCTTCACAGAAGGAGATCACCGCATCCCACGACTCGGTGCTCCCGACCATCGAACGAGCGATGGCCGGCAGCGACAGGTCGTGGCTCACTTCGGATACGAGAGCACAGCGCTGCTCTTCCCAAGCGGCACACTCTGCCAGTGTGTGCTGCACCGTGTTCTCCCGAGCGTAAGCTCCTTGTTACTATGGACCACGATCACCCTAGATCATGTATCTATGTCACAGGTAACCTTAAAGCCCAGCTCTTAAATGACTTCCGTTGCGGCGGTCGGCGATGCGGAGATGGTGGTGGTTTTTGCCTCAATGTACATGCCTGAGGCGGAGGAACCGCCCCCTCATGACCTGGTCCGCCTCGTTACCCACTGCGAGAGTAGTGGAGTTGAGGTGATGATAGGGGCTGACGCAAACGCACATAACCCCTTGTGGGGTATGGATTCGCACAACGCAAGAGGTAAGGCGCTAGTGGACTACTTGTTCACAACTAACCTATCCCTACTAAACACATTCTGAACCAACATTCGTAACAAGACGCAGCCGTACAATCATAGACCTTACTCTGGCAACAGAAGGCGCAGCGGAACTCACAACTGGGCGGCAGGTATCCATGGAGGCCTTCTGCTCAGATCACAGATGGATCCGCTTCGACGTTCAGGTCTGTGTACCGCCTAAACTTCCGTGGCGCAATCCGCGCAACATGGACAGAGCTGTATACAAGCGCAGCCTAAGTTCTAAGCTGGATCCACAATGCGATTCGATGAGTCTTGAGGATACGACGCGAACCGACGCACACGTAAGCAAGCTCACCGAGTCACTGATAAGCAGCTACCATACTGCCTGCCCAGAAACAACACCGCGCGTTACACCGGGTAAACAACCTTGGTGTTAAGGTAAGAAAGGCCTCCTAACAGGGCCATGAACACATGTGCGGATGAGGACTGGGATGCGTATTATGCCGCCAAATCCAGCTACAAATAAAAAACTTTACTTAACTTTTTGAGGAGAACACCAAAACGTCATCGAGGTACACGTATTTTTCGGTTTTGTTCATTTTCTCAAAAAGCGCTCAATCAATTTCAATAAAATTTCTATGGGACTGCCCGGGGGTGGAGGATAAATTCGAAAGAGTTACCTCGCCCCCGGGCGCGTAGGGCAGGGAGGAACAGGGGTGGGTTTTAGTCAGTAAGAGTCTGACACGCCCTTCCGCTCCACCCCAGAGCGGAAAGAGTCATTAGATGATTTCCCACCCCCCAAAAAAAAAAAAAAAAAAAAAAAAAAAAAATGGGACCACCTTTGATGTATGACCTACAAAACAAAAAAGAATCATCAAAATTTATTCACAAGTGGCAGAGAAATAGCGTAACATACATACAAAAAAAAAAACATGCAGACGAATTGAAAACCTGCTCCTTCTGGAAGTCGGTTCAAAATACATCAGGACCAAGCGTACTGCGGGATGGCGGAAATTTTGTGGTAGTATTGAATCCTGTCCTGTGTGTTGCTTTTATTCATTATTTTTTAACTTGTTTTATAATTTTATTATGTGCTTGTTATTTTATTAGAATTGATTTTGACATATTTTTTTAATTTAATTGATTTTTATTTTACTTTAAATTGTTTGATTTCAATTGAAATCTTAATTGATTTTGCTATTTTGTTTTAATTCAATGTATCAATCTAAATTTAGCATCCAAAATTTATATGTATAACTATGAATTTCAAAAATTATAATTTATCTAAACTGTAATTAATGCATGAAATAAAAAGGCTTCTTTATTTTTATTTTTATTATTGAGTCCTGTCAACAAGCAAACAGGGTAATAAAAATAACGGCGCAACAGGGTACTCCTGGGCCACACTCCGTAAACCTGACAACACGCTCACCACGTTGCCTGAAGAAACGAGACGCCTCATAGTTGAAATTCACTTTCCAGGGAGCGTCTTCGTACAGGTAACGGACTGGCAAAATATTATACAAACACCATCAGATGATGATTGGCTCTACGCACACAGGATGATTATACTGGAGAAAATCCAATGGGCCATCCAAAGCTTCCACCTTTTAAGGCACCTGGGCCCGATGGGTTGTTTCCTGCCCTACTGCAGTGGAGTGGGGTCCCGGTGTCAAAGAGACTGGTGCCTATAATGAGAGCGTGCCTGACCTGTAAATACGTTCCAAAAGGATGGAGGGAAGCGAAAGTAATATTCATTCCTAAACCAGGTAAGAATGATTATGCAAACGTCAAATCCTACCGGCCCATAAGTTTAACCTTCTTCTTGTTGAAGACGATGGAAAAACTGTGCGAAAGGGAGATTCGAGATGGCGCCTTAAAATCAGTACACGGTAACTAGCACAGCATAGCAGCTAGACGACACGGTTGGCGCAGTGCTTGAGCGTTCGGCTGCTGCGCTGCGTGTCGCGGGTTCGATCCCCGCACGGAACAAATATTTGTATGGCCTACAGGTAGTTGTTCCGGGTCTGGGTGACTTGTGTATGTGAGTCTAAATTTTTGTGAACGCACCCTCGATACAGGAATATTCCTAGTGTGGGGCAACGTTTTTTTAAAAGAAAAATATATACAGCTCAAGTAAGTGGACAGAGTCTGCTCTTCACATGGTGGTAAGCCAGATTGAAGAAGCGATTCACCAGAAAGGTACCTGCCTGGGCACGTTCATAGACATTGAAGGAGCCTTCGACAAGACAAACTTCTCCAGCATTGGTGCCGCCCTCGCCAGGCACGGTGTGGAACAGTGGAACAGGTATTAAATGACTGGATTACTAACATGTTAAGCAAACGAGTTATTTGCCTTGAGGAAGAACAACAGCTGGCCATGATAGTCCGGGGCTGCCCACAGGGTGGAGTTATCTCACCCCTCCTATGGAATTTGGTAATTAATGACCTGATTACCAAACTCAACGCGAATCGTTATTATACATTAGGTTAAGCAGACGACCTCGCAATCCTCGTACCTGGGAAGGTGACTGGAACGATCTGCAACCTCACTCAGCAAGCGCTACGCATCATGGAACTATGGAGCAGGGAGTATGATTTGTCAGTGAACCCCACCAAAACTGAGTTAGTCATGTTCACCCAAAAACGACCACTGGGCCGCTTCAGCCTGCCAAAGCTATTCAATATAGAACCCCAGTTATCTAACGAGGTTAAATACCTGGGGGTCACACTAGACAGTAAGCTAAACTGGAGTGCTCATCTAGACACTAAACTAAGCAGGGCCTGCATCACCTTTTGGCAATGTAGGAAAATGATAGGTAAGAGGTGGGGCCTATCTCCCAAAATTATACTCTGGCTGTATAGTGCAGTAATTCAGCCCATGATCACCTACGGTGCCGTGGTGTGGTGGCCCCGCACCAAGCTAGCCACAGCCGTGAACAAACTACAACACATGCAAAGGCTGGCCTGCATGGCAAGAACGGGCTGCATGAGGACCACTCCGACGGCGGCGCTTGAAGCCATGCTGGGACTTCTACAGCTTCATCTGTTTATCCAACAGGAGGCGACAATGGCCGCGGTACGCCTTAAAACACTGAGGTAAGAGAGAAACTCAACACACCAGTCTGCTCATGGGACTCAACAACGATCTCCTAATAACTAGAGCAATCAACGACCGGTTACCCAAGCAATTTGTCTTTGACAAAAAATACAAAATCCAACTGGATGAAGACCACCGCTGTGAGGGGCTGTGCCCCGCAGAACTGCGGATTTTCACTGATGGATCCAAAACATGTACTGGCACGGGTGCGAGGATCTTCTTGGAGGACCTCAACATCTACATAGCCAAACACTTTGGATACCCAGGTAACTTGAGCGAGATAGTCAGTAATACCTGGGCGCTGCTGGCCTTCCTCGAGGAGCTGGGGTGGATCGAATGACAATGCTGTCCCACCTGTACGCAAAATACGCGCCTTGAGCGTGGAGTTGCGGAAACCAGCCCGACATACATACATACATACAACCTGTAACTTTAACATTTTCTGAATTTTACGAGTATCTGTATTTTTATGTGCAAGTAAGTTGGTAAAATTAATAATAATTACGTAACATTTCTGAATATAAATCTTTGCTTTATTTAAATTTTCGATTATTTTATGTACATTTTTAAGTTAATCGATGAAATGTTTCATATTTTGCAGTCAATTCCAAGCGTTATGTCATTCTGCATGTCTTTATTTTCTACGCAGTTCGACAGTGGGCTGCTTTAGATCTTGCCACAGCCTTCCATCTTTCTGCCCTTATCCCATATTACCTAGATTTGGAGTAACGCGTTTTAGATTTCCGAAAGTCCAAATGAAAAAACGAAACCCTCATAGGATCACTTGTGTATTTGTCTGTCTGTCCCTTTGTCACAGCCAATTTGCTCCGAATACACTGAACCGATTGAGTTGAAATTTGATACACATATAAATATCTGTGACTAAAACACGGGCGTGTAACGTAAATAAACGAATGGCACATGGGGCTCACTTTTGGGGTGCAAATCAGAAAATTAAAAAATAAACTTTTTTAAACGTAACGTGCGACATGTCTTATATAGAAATAAAAGGGCACAAAACAAGTCTACGGTTAAAAAAAATGTTAAAAATATGATTTGTTCGGAACCCATGTACGTCTCGCACAATATAATAATGCGTTCGGGGTGTTGATGGGGCTGCCGCGGCACTGTAGCGCGAGTAGCATGTTCGCGGAGGCGCACGTAGACGGCTTCCACGCGATTACACGTAAGCGATGTGCGTCGATGCTGGCGCGATTGCGCGGCGGCCCCAGCGCCATCCTGAACGCGTGCGTCGGCCGATGGGACTCGGTGCTGATGGCGCACTGGATGGGCCTACACGCGAGAGCAAGCACCTAACTTAAATTGTATTTTGCTAACACTAGGCTAAGAATATTGTTACTAACAAACATATGGACAAAGTATGAAAAAAAAATTATTATTACCTCTTTTATTCACTTTACTATACATATAAATTATAATTTTAAATATTTTTAACAAACCATACAAAAAAAAAACATTTAAAATGATAAAAAATAGTAGTCCGCCGGTGTCGGGAGCAGGGTCCAAGCTACCGGTGGTTAGGGCTCCAGAGACAGGAACCTCCTCACGATGCGAGCCGTATCGAGCGGTAATGACTATCGGCACAATGACAGCCGAGTCCACATTCCACATATCGACAACCTCGTGTGCTAAGTCAAGATATTGATTTGTTTCTCTTTCTCAGCTTTCACGAGGTTCTCGTCATGTAGAATGGTGACATCGATAATCATTGTGCGGCGCGCTAATCGGTTTATCACCACTATATCCGGCTTATTGGCAACAATAGTTCTGTCAGTGATGATAGACCGATCCCAGTACAACGTGACATGGTCATTTTCGAGAACTGGGTCGGGCACATACTTGTAATACGGTACCTCAGAATCCACTAGTTCGTATTTTAAAGCAAGTTGCTGGTGAATAATCCTGGCCACTTGGTAATGCCTGTGCAAATACTCGCTGTTAGCAAGACGTGAACAATCAGAGATAGGCGATGGACTCACCCGGACGGTGGCATGCCGGACACACGTCAACCGTACTGTCCTTCGTGATATGCCTCCGGTAGTTATTCGTCAAGATGCCTTCGTCCATAATCGCACAAACAAAACCTTTAGTTTCCCCGAAAAGGTCACTGAAACGTAGCCAGGCCACGGACGCCAAGAGAACTACATCAGGCGCATGAAGAGCCCGATAAAAGCGCCCGTGAAGCTCCTTGCCTTTTCATACCTCCTTACGGTCATCAGTAGTGAGTATTGCAGGTTTGTGCCAGTTCTCTTTAGCCTTGGACAACGGGGTGAGTCCCTTGTCCACTGCGACCACATCGCGGTGCATACCCACGTTTTCAAGAAAATATTCTCTGAGGCTGCACACCTCGCGGTTGTGGAGAGTCTTCGAATTAAAAAAACCTCGACCTCCACATTTCCACGGGATGTACAGTCTCATCATCGGTGATCGTGGGTGATGCATCCGGTTTGCGGTCATCAGCGTACGGACCCTCCTAACCAGGGCGTCGAGCTCGGTCCGAGTCCATTTGAGTATGCCGAAAGAGTACATCAAAACCGGCATGACCCAACCGTTGAAGGCACGCACCTTATTTCCGCCTGACAAAAGGCTATTAAATACCTTTTTCAGGCGGCCAAAGAAGCGCTCCTTCAGCGATTGCTTCATGTCAGTAACGTTAATGCCTAACGCTTCCGGCATACCCAAATATTTGTATGTTTCGGTCGAGGAGAGGGACCTAAGGTGTATGGAATCCGAGAGTTGAATCCCTTCGGATTCCATAATCCCTCCTCGCTTTACATGCATGACTGCACATTTGTCCACACCAAATTCCATTCTGATGGCGCTACTGAAAGTTTCAGTTACCTTCAGTAACTCCCATCAGTCGCAAATTGTTGGGGGCAAAGATTTTCAGATCATCCATGTAAAGAAGGTGAGATATGGCCTGACCACCTCTTCTCTCATCACTTATATTATTGGGCCGCGGTGTGATTGCGCTACTAGCGGACGTTTCTGCCGCGGTCTGTGTCGGAGTCGATATGATAAGGTTGCTCAGTACCTCTCAGTGCAGCCTATCAAGTGCAGCATCGTCCAACCTGTGGTTACGTTAGATGACCCGCACCTGATCCGACAATTGTTGCGCCGAGACGTCGACGGTTGGTTCTATGTCCTGGAATAGAGACAGCATCCTACCACGGTACTCAGTCTGGCAGTCAGGCTAGTGCCCCCCTCTGTAGATCCATAATATGCGCGCATGACGTTCTCATTCATATACGAGTCCATCTCATGCGCTGCACACATCCACCGGCAGCGGGGACCCGGCTCGGGGCCGGTTGGTTCCAGGCTGTTCGGTAGGCGGCCTCTCCCCTGCTGACGTACAGGTGCTGGCGACGTCGGCGGGGAGAAATACTCGTCGCTCGACCTCGACGCGGCTGCAGCCGCCGGTAACACTGGTGATCCGAGGACCAGCGGAGGCGAGGCGAAGCTGAGTGGCGAGGGCAGCTGCTCTGGTCAACATTTTATTTTATATCATTCCATTTTCATCGTTTTCTTGTAAACATTGTGTATCATCGTTGACAGACGTCATTCTGTGATTTCTTGATTAATTTTCTTCTTTTTTGTTTATTTTATTTGTTTGGCTGGACAATCAATGGTTTTGTTGTAATTTTTTCGGTTTAGGCTTCCTGTGTGTGTGTGTGTGTGTGTGTGTTTGTGTGTGTGTGTGTGTGTGTGTGTTTGTGTGTCTGTGTGTGTGTGTGTGTTTGGTAATATTAACTCCAATTTTGGGTAAAAAAAAAATGGGTTTTTGCGATTTTTGGAATAGAAAAAATATGAATTGTGTTGCCAGTGGGTTATTATTATTTTGCAAGTAAGTACTTTTTTCTATTCAGCCCTCCTAGCCAAAAAACTTGTCTATTATCATTTACGCTAACGCTTAGTACAAAATGTATGGCAATGACATTACCTGCGATAAGTCACTTGACATTTCTCTACGCAGGTAATGTCATAGACAAATAACTTTTATATTATCGTTTACGCTAACGCTTAGTACTAAATGTATAGCAATGACAGTCAAGTACGATACCCCTTTTTTTTTTCTTTTTGTGGGGTGGGAAATCATCCAATTACTTCTCCCGCTCTGGGGGGAGCGGGAGGGCGTGTCAGACTCTTACTGACTAAAACCCACCCCTGTTCCTTCCTGCCCTTAGTGCGCGGGGGCTAGGTAACTCTATTTTGAATTTATCCTCAACCCGGGCAGGCATCGGCCATGACGGCCCCCGTCCCTATTGCTGACAACTCTTTGAGGCGCGCGTGGAACACTACGCGCCGTCGACTCTCGGGCCTGGTGGCTATCGGACGGCGAGCTACCCATTACTCGCCGTCCGCAGGCCCGGGTCTACGGTGGCCGGAGATCGTCTCGCGGCGCCGGAAGTCCCAGGTGTCTCCTGAGGCGGCTGCTGCTGAGAGCGTGAGGGCGTCTCCATTGTTGAGTCTCCCTCACGCGTCCCGCCTCCGCCTTCGCGAAGTACGATACCCCTTGGTAAGACTGGATGTCAGACTTTCGGGCTTCTGACGACCCGTAACGACTGTCAAAGATTCACGATTGACAGTCGGGACCGACGCCTTAATGTGCTTTCCAAGGCACGGAGGAGTCTTGTATGTAAAGATGGTCACCCACCCATGGACCCACCACGGCAAGCGTAGCTTAACCTGATGGATCGACTCGTGTGGCTGTAATTACTATAGCCACTTATTCCACACAGTATTTGAATCATATTTTCCAATAGATCACACCTGGGAATCCACATCTAAAGAACCACTTTAGATATTGAAGCTCGAAGTCGCAAATTTTTTTGAAGTGAAAACTTTTTTAGCGGCGTTGAGTAAGTATTATTTTTATTTTTTTTTCAAACAAACATTACCTGAATTTTCGATCATTTGAAGCTATCTGACATGTACCTACGCGGCTTAGAGTGAAAGGGCGGGGCTTAACTCCGCTTGCCTGTGTTCGCGTTACATTGCGCGCAATAATAAATAGCTTTTTTTCATATCTAAAAATAAAAGTCTTTTCACAGCAATAATTTTTGTGCAAAGCTACTTTGTTAGATGTACAGTATGCGTAGTTGACAGCTTTATGATGTGTCTTTTTACACATTGTATTCTTATCTCTTTCAATAATATTCGTTGCACTTTTCAAATAACCAGAGCAAGACAAGCCTTGGCCTTAAATTTTATCTATTTTTTAAAACAAAATGCAACCGTTGATGTTGCAGTTACACGCTTTTGAATTTTAATTAGCTATAGGAATTAGTAGCTTTAAAATAAAACGAAAAGACTTCTTATCAGCTATTATTCGAGTGACAGTTTTCATAGAAAGTGGGGTATAATGATGCTGACTCGTATTTTCATATTATTTATTTACGTTGCTTTTAGTGATGCTGTTTACTATGATAATTATAATGCCACAAAAGTTTCGGATACTATGTTGGCCTATTATAACTCGACGGGCCGACTTGGGTAAGTAGTATTGAAAAATAAAACTTTTTTACAAAAAACCGACTTCCGAAATTAAAGTTATTTTGCACTTTTTTTGGAAGTCGGTTCTATTTTTTTGTAAAAAAGTTTTTTATTTTTTACTTTTTAGTTGTGGTTGCCTATTAAACTATGTTAACAATTCATAGACATACGATAGCTGCAATCGCGGTTGAATTGCTGTCAATTTTTGAAGAGTTCCGTTGTCTGTCTCCGAAACCCATCATCAGATCTTTTTGAAATTTAAATGAAACCATTTCGGAATAAACCCCTTTCGAACAAAAAAAGAATTTTACAAATTCGTCAACATATGACGGAGTTATGCCCGAACATACATAAAAAAAAAAAGAAAGAAAAAAAAAAAATACAAACATCCGAATTGATAACCTCCTTCTTTTTCGAAGTCGGCAAAAAGGGGACGATACAGTGCGTTGAAATTTCGCATGACGTCACATCTCCATACACTTTGTACCGTTAAGTGACGCAACCAGCCCCCACTCCTGAACTTCGGTGCGTTTTATCTTTGTCATCTTTTTATTGGTTTGTCATAGCAAAAATACATGTCCAATATTTTTTTGATTCTTAGAGAACTTATGGACTAAATAAAACCCCATAAACATCCGTTGAGCTCCTTAAAGTTTTCACTGTCTGGTCAGGTCCACCCAATCCTGCGTGGTGCTTTCTTCAAAAGCTCATCTCAGACATTAACGTGTATGGTTCTCATATGATTTGACCAGTATATATCGTATGGATTGGAACACTTTAAAAGATTTTGTTTTGTCCTCTGTGTTTGTTTTGGTGTTTCTTCTCAGGGTAGTCAACTAGGAAACACCGGCCTCATCTAACTTAAACTGACCAAAAACATTGACGTGTAAAAGTATTCCTTGTAACCTATTTACTAAATCAACATCGTTCTTTATCATTTATCCCTATTGGAACGAGAATTCAATAACACATTCTACAGTTGCATGCAAATACAAGTCAGCAGTGTGACTCCCCATTAGTCTAATGCCCATAGTGGCTACCATAGTTATTAATATTTTTGTTTGAAATTGTTAAAATTAAAGCAATTTATCTTTCATTCTTTTATTTTCAGTTTTTGCACCACTTTCGTCAAACCTTGCGATGCGATGGAACGTAGACGCATAGATGGAACCTGCAATAATCTCGAACACCCATCACAGGGAACTTTTTCTGTTGTCCATCCGAGGATCCTATCACCTTGCTACTTCAATGGTAACATTTTAACTTTTTAAACCTTTGATAGACTTGCGGTTGACCACCATCTCACCTAATGGTAAACAATGATGCGCCTGACGTTGGAGCAAGCTTGCCTAGAAGTAAAGTTAGCAGCGTCAATCATAAGCCGTGGCACACGTAACTAAAGGAACACGAGTGGGTTTTGACAGTAAAAGTCTGAGACGCCCTCCCGCTCCACCCAGAGTGGGAGAAGTTTTGTAATTTTGATGATATCCCACCCCCCAAAAAAAAAACAGTGTCAATTCTCGTAAAGGCAAACGAAAATTAGTGACTTTCTTCCTTCTTCTTCCTCTTCTTGTGTCAAGGACTCATATTCTGTCTACCCAGCCCTACACCGTCGACATATTTATGTATTTTGTGGTCGGTTCCATAGTCTGCCTTATCTTGTCCCCGAAGGTGCAGGTGCCCCTAGTGGCCGCCGCAGGAGACGCCCCCGGGGTCGGGAGACACAAGGCGACTCATGGCCTCCGTAGGCGTGGGCTTGCGGACGGCGAGTAATGGGTAGCTCGCCGTCCGATAAGGAATAGGCCTGAGTCGACAGCACGTAGTGTTCCACGCGGACCTCAAAGAGATGACAGCAAAACTGATGAGGTCCGCAAGGACTAGTGCAACACGCGCTCCCGCTCCACCCAGAGCGGGAGAAGTCATGAAGTGGATGATTTCTCACCCCCAAGAAAAAAAGAAAAGTTAGAAAAAAATGGTGTAAATATACACAACTATCTATATTTACCGATTACTTGACAAATAGAAAACAAAAGGTTAAAGTAGAAAATTTGGTCAGCGAGGTCTTTGATGTAACATGCGGCGTACCTCAGAGAAGCGTTCTGGGTCCTACTCTATTCTTAATATATCTAAACGATTTAGGTAATATGACAATCAAAAAAAATTAAATAAAATCGTATGCAGACGACACTGCAATCGTTTTTACTGGCTCAACCTAGGCTGAAACCAAAACGAACACAGAAAAAGGCAGAATACAAAGAGCTTCATGGCTAAAAACTTATCTCCTTAGGTTAAACTCGAGCAAAACTAATTATATCTGCTTCAAATTAAATAAAAATGTCCAACCAGAACATGATTTCAAGAATAAAATTTATTTATTTATATTTGCTTCAGGTACATACCCTTAAGTGTTAGTATTACTTAAAAACTATGTTAGTACAATTATAATTAAATTAATATTATTATTCCACCTTCTGGAGACATCTGGTAACAATACATGCACTGCACATAGGTGCCCCATCAGGTGGCCTTCAACCTTACTTGCAACAATGCTCAGGAGACCGTTGTCGCTGTCCCGCACCCAACGCAGCAGCGATGCAGCTCTCCTACGCATGATCGCAAGGAAATCGTCAGTACGCGCTGCCGCGAACATCTCTGACGCGCTACAGAAACGTGGCAGCGACATCAGTATCCTAAACGCGTTGTTATATTGTACACGCAGGGCATTATACGTTTTTTGCGTATATCTGGTCCACAGACTACAAGTATAGAAAGCCTGACAATATGCTTTAAACAGAGTTACCTTGACATTATTGTCGCACTTTGCAAATCTGCGAGCCAGCATGCTGCATCTTACGGCCAACGCCCTGCGCTCTCTCTCCATATCACAATTATCAGTGCCACCCTCTGTGACCTAGTGACCAAGGTATTTGAACTGCTTGACTCAGTTTAGAGTTGCACCACATATCGAGACTGGTGGTACCACTTCATACCCTGTGCCTTGAAAACCAACAGCTCGCTTTTACAAGCCTTTACCTTAGTAAATTTCTCTAATAACTCATGTATGAATACCTTAGTATTTATATATGAGTGTAGGAGTAAGGTTGATTGCGACTGTAATAGGATAGTTTCCTGGGTATGAAAATAATAGTTCTATTTAGTCCATAAGTTAGATTATCAAACAATATTGGACACGTATTTTATATTTTACCAAGCCAATAAAAATGACAAAGATAAAACGCATCAAAGCTCAGGAGTGGGGACTAATTACGTGACTTTGTGGTCAAATGTGTTGCACAACGTGACGTCATGCAAAATTTCAATGGACTGTGTCGTCTTCATTTTTTGTTTTCGTGACAAAAGATAAAATACGTGTCCTATATTTTTTCGTAATATAACTGACCGACTAATTAGATTTTTTTAGGATACTACCCTACTGTCCAACCATCAGTAAAGATATTTTTCTGCCTGTCCAGCCCCCCTAGCCATATTACTTTTCTATTATCGTTTACGCTTACGCTTAGTACAAAATGTATGGCAATGACATTACCTGCGTAGATAAGTGTCACGTGATTTATCACAGGTAATGTTATCGCCATACATTTTGTATCTAAGCGTTAACGTAAACGATAATAGAAAAGTAATATGGCTAGGGGGCCAGGTATCCTCAAATCAAAAAAGCTACTGCGAGAATACGAAAATTTATTTCATTTTTTAAGACATTACGACACATAGTCCCAAGGAGTGGTTTATCAAAAATCTTCTAATCTCGCTAGTTCAATCCGTAATAGTATATTGTATCTCCATCTGGGGAGGCGCGCGTAAAACTATTTTGTTGAAGGAACGCAACGGACATTAATAAAAGTAATGTACTTCAAAAAAAGGACCCTGCAAACTTCATTATCAGTTCAAAAATTATATATCGTATACATAGTATTAAAAAAATATAAAACCCTACCTTTAGATCAAAATTTATTATCTAGAAGAAGGAAACACAATGTTGCTGGCACCCCTTTGTAAAAACAGAATTTGCAAATATTTAGTACGACAAACGCTCGTCTTACTTAAATAAATAAATAAATAGCTGAACTTACTAAATCGTTTAAATAATCCAAATTGTTTCTGATTAAGTGGATAAACAAGTTATGCTACGATGAAGTAGAGAATATTCTATTAAATATAAGATAAACTGTTTCTAACTATCTACACGAACCGCTTCTGTTTTAAACCATAACATACACATACGCACACACACACTAACAGACTAATAATAAAAATAGACTAAAATATGAATTCATTAACGTTAGACTTTTGTTTAGTAATAAATTACACAATATAAAAGAGCGGCGCCTCCTGGCACAGGCACTGGCAGATATATGCTTAGAAGGAGCCGCTACCAACTGTATGACTCATATAACATGTAAAAACGAAATAAAACCTTTTTGATTTTGATTTGATATCGAGTTAATCACTAACTGTTTTTTGGATGGATTGATGATACTCCATCAGACCAGATACCTATAGCGACCCACCTTACCAGCCTGTAGTTATTTCATAAATTTTGGTAAGTTAATACTAATACTTCGTTCTAAACTAGGGCGTAGACGATGAAGACGATGACGATGATAATACTAGATAAGACCAAAATGTCACCATTCTATCAAAATTCCAAATTATTTTTATCACTACTTTGTTTTCAAAAGTTAATTAAATAAACGTCAATTAAGTAGGTGTACTTATCAAGGTTGCACAATTAAGTAATTTATTGAAAAACAATTTGTCGTCTGTACGAGTATATTCACGAAACACAAAAATATTTAGGTCATGTTGAAATACTCAAACTGTAGAATGACGTAGTAACAATGCATGCACAACAGATATCAATGAATGTTTAACTATTCAACTAAGTGTTTAATCCAATATTTTTGTTACAGGCTCTTATCCAAGAAGGGCAGTCTCCGGCAAAGAACTACCGCTACCGCGAGTGGTTCGCGTAAAGTTGTTGTGTGAAGGCAAATCAGTCAATACTGAACTAACACAAGCCGTACCTGACTTCGCTATATTTATATTCGCAGATGTTGGAGCAGCGCATGACATAAGTGAGATATTGATCAATACCGTTTCCAGTAATGAAAGCCAAGAAACCATTCCATACCGTTCCATTTATATCAAAGTATGCAAAAAAAAAAAATTGTCACAAAAATCTTTCTTTACTTTATTTTTCTAATTTTAACACCATCTATTGTCAAGAAGCGAAATTAAAGAATCTTCTTATTCTAGTATTAGTAGAAACTTGTGTATTTTTATAGAACGCCGCTAGGAATCGAGTTGTATGGTCCTTCGCCTATGGTAATTTTTTTGATCATAGTATATTTAGTAATTGAGACTAGCTGTGAACGTGGAAGATGGGTAATATTGATGAACAAAAATATTTTAAAGAGTCGATGTTACGCGGACTCAGCAAATGGATATTGGCTTTAGCCAAATATAGTACTTAGGTAAACAAAAATATAACTGACACTGACTGTAGTTACCAACATGATGTTATAACTTAGAGTATTTTACTGCATGCGTTTCTGATAATTGATTTTGAGCCCTCTTTTATTTTTCACCAGGATTCTTTTTAGTTAACAAGACTGACTGTTGCTCAACGGGCAAGAATGACTACATGTGTGCTCCCAACATTGTACCAAAGGATGACCCGGTGCATAGGTTCTCTGGCATCCGATGTTTGAACATGACCAGGCCACTTGACTTCCAGTACTTGGGATGCACCAATGATAGTGTGCCTGCACCGGTAAGAGGGATTGATTAAGTGTTTTTGTCAACGTTTACGTATTTTTTCTTGGTAACCATATTTTTTTTTTTACTACCAACCATCGATTTTTCTACCTATCATATCTGTAAAGTCTCACCAGTCAATTTAATTTTCATTGAAGTTATCCTTCATCATTATTATGGCCCTGTACTTCTTCTTCGTGACATAGGCACGAAAGTATTCAGATTTTTGCCCCAAATCTTCGTCATTTCCATCGGCATCGTCGGTGGCAGCACAGAGGTCACAGATTTCATATTTTACCCTATACTTTTACATCAATATACTTCCCAGATCGAAACAGCCACTGCTGTATTTGATTTGTCAGTAATATACAACACTGGCAACAAAGGTGATGGAGATATAAGGTCATTTGAAGGAGGACTGCTGCTCACAGAGGATGAGGATGGGGTCTCATGGCCTCCTAATGGAACTGGCTTCTGTCCTGCCAATAATCCTGGTGCAAAGTGCTTTAAGAACTGTAAGTTTTTTTTACCCACTCTTTGTGTCGCGTATAAAATATTTTGAAATATCAACGTGCCGTGCGTGTTGACATCACTGAAAAGGTTCGTATAAAAAGCACTTAGCTGAAAGCAAAGAGAGGTCTTAAATCTTAGCACTTTGAATCTAAAAGCGTTGATTTTATTTTGGCGATCCAAACAGTAACAGGAGTTACGACGCTTCGGGTCCACGGTAAAAACAGTTTGATGAAACAGTATTTAACAAATTAATATTGGGGGGCCATTGTAGGTTTATCTTGGATAAGATTAAAGATATCTGGAAGGCCTGACATAAATAAGAAACGATTTACCGATTTAATTATAAAATTAAAATGTATATTCTTCTAGACTCCAACGCGTTGCTGGGGACCCAGTTATTCAGTACATGGTTCGTGAGGCTACACAATTATATTGCCGAACAGCTTGCTAAAATTAATCCCTGCTGGAATGATAACCAACTGTTCTTTGGCGCAAGGGAAATAAATATTGCATTTTCGCAACAGATTCATATTTATGAGTTTTTAACGCTTTTAATTGGTGAGTCTTTAATGATTATTATTAGGTAATGTTTTTCTTATTTTTTGTCTTAGTTCACATTTATTTGATATTTTCTTTTTGTATTGTATGCATGATAGGATATATTGTATAATTTTACACAACTATAAAATCGTTCAGGTTACGTAGTATTTTAATGATTTTAATAAAATATTTCAGGTAAAAAGGATTTAATACAAAGCGGTATAGCATCAAGCAGTTGTGGATGCAGAAAACTGTATGACAATACATTCCCACAAACAACTTTAGAATATACACTTGTGAACCGCTGGTTTCATCTCATACAGGACGGTTCTGCGAAGTTAGTATTTAAGGGTGTCATAGTCGGTCATTCTTCCATACAAACGTAGTATGGCAACTATTTTACTATTTGATGGTGTAATAACAAAACAAAAATTTATATCAATTTATTTTGCCATTATCTAGCCCTGTAAGGAGCTCGTGGCTAAAGCAATAACAGCCGCACGGGTCGATCCATCAGGTTACCATCTTTAAATAACGAGACTCCTCCGTGCCTCGAAAAAGCACGTTAAGCGGTTGGTCCCAGAGTCCCAGCTGTCGACCGTGGATCATTGACAGTCGTTACGGGACGTCAGAAACCCGAAAGTCTGACAACCAGTCTTACCAAGGGGTATCGTATTACCCAGTAGGGTTGTGGATGTCAGATAGGCAGTCGCTCCATGTAAAATACTGGTATTCAGCTGCATTCAGTTAGACTGGAAGCCGACCCCAAGACAGTTGGGAAAATACTAGTCAGATTGATTGATATTGAAATGCAATAAGAAATGGGCATCTCGTTAACAAAGTTAACGACTAGTTAAGTTAGTTTTTATCATGGCTCCAATTTTTTTATTTTTTTTATTGGTGATCGGCACGCGTTTGACCACTATCTCACCTGATGGTAAGCGGTGATGTGGTCGAAGATGGAGCACGCTTGCCTAGAAGTAACCTATTCACTCTAGACTTAATTTTAAATCTTCTCTAACATTTTTTTTTTAGAATGTTTGACACTGATGGCACTTTCCTCAGAGATTATCCCGTAGTTAACAATACCTTCAGGACTGGGTATTTGGCTGAAGGCAGAAACATATTCCAGTTTACACAGGGCAAATTTAGACAGCCGGCCAGAAAAGCTAATCATGGAATTGATCCTGATGTGAGTGAGACATTTAAATTTAAGTGAGGGTAGGCTGTAGCTAAGTGCTATGGTTTTTTTAGGAAACATACAAAGTGTATTTCACCAGCATCAACCAGCGTAATATGTATATGTCAGCGTATATTTTATTCAATACCACTGTAAATAAGAATATGTTGAAGACCGACAACAATCGATAGTCCGTCACTCAGCCACCGGCTGAAGTTATGTTT
This sequence comes from Polia nebulosa, assembly GCA_951329385.1. Lineage (NCBI taxonomy): Eukaryota > Metazoa > Arthropoda > Insecta > Lepidoptera > Noctuidae > Polia > Polia nebulosa. The sequence goes on along the minus strand of OX589595.1, from coordinate 2,859,317 downwards.
TCATTCATATTGAAATAAATAGTTAGCTCACAGCTCACAGCGTTATTTTGATGGCTTACAGAAAAATCATTCTATTCTGTGACTGAGTTTGACCTTAACTTTAAAGATTACCGATGACATTATAATTTGACAAATGATTGACATTGTGATTTTTAAAATTTTACCTACTATTTATGTTCCAGTTGCATTAGCTTCAGTTATTTAATTAATGTAATCAATTATTTTGCATGCTAGTTTTAGCGAATTGTGTTAAAAACTGTTAAAAAACCCTACTATCTGTAATGTACTACAATTCTTGCATATAAAATTTCATTTAATTTCACAGTCGATGGTCGAGTAATAATCTACTCACTATCTTATCTATTCTATCCACATTTGTTTTTATCGAGAATCATTCTGCCAAAATCTTACATACCTAAATCTATTCAAAGAGCGAAATTATTACATAATGTGTATTTATTACTTTTCTAGATGGCTCAAATGGGTCTACCATACATACAACGTTCTGTGGATATTCCCACCAGTGACTTGCATAAGAACCGCATGTTTGGCTTGAGACCTTATGTCGACTACGTTCACTACTGTTTTGGGTACAAAATTAGATGCTGGAATGATCTCAGGCAGGTCATGGACGACGACGTAAGGGTTGTTTTAACTAATGTGATCTTAGCGTTACCCTTTGGTTTTCTATTTCTCTTGTATGTGATGCCTTCTCTGGCCAATTATGTCAAGTCTTGCAAACTTTTCTTAATAAGAAGAACATTTTCCCTATTGGTTAGAGATAGTAAAAGAGTCTTAAGTTTCAGATCATGAAACTAGCTCCTACTACTGACGTACTAGTAATATCCAAAAAATAAACCAAAAAAAATAATTGTAATGTTGTCGTCATTGTCGAGGAAAGTTTAATTTACCATAGTAACATATTGTAATGTCTGGGTTTGTTATAGTAAAACTTTAAAGCCATTTATACTTAATTTTATAAACAATAAAAGACACGATTAATACCTAAAAATATTGAACAATTTTTGAAAATGCAAAAAAAATACGTGTGAAATTACGTTCGACTTTAATGGCTCGATCCAAAAATATCTTATCTTTTGTGTGTAAGTTGAATACACTTTTAGATTCTCTATGATATGGCCGTATAAAATAATTTAAATGTACACCTCTGTGAAATCTAGATCCAAAGTTATAGTTGTTAGACTATGTGGATATGGAAATAAGTAAGACAGATACTAGAAGTGCTCTTTGAGGGTGTAGAGATTGCACCCCTTATGTAGGGTGTTTTTAACGATAAAATTAAGTGACATTATGACATATTTTATAATACAATCAGTATCTGAAGAGTAATTATGAAAACAGAAAATGATGCCACAGAAAACATCTTTATAATTACAGAAAATAATAATAATGCAGGATGTGTATAAGGATGTAAAAGACTTGGATCTAATGGCTGGTATATGGTCAGAGCGTCTCTGCAAAGGCGGTCACATTCCTCAAACTCTTGCCTGCTTGCTCAAGCACAGTATCTTCAAGACTATCAAAGGAGACAGACATTGGTATGAGTTGTGTAATCGACCATATGCATTTACTCACGGTAAGTAAATAAAATTTCTGAAACTTCCGGCGTAGATATTTGTTGTGTTTTTCTTCTTCTATGTGCTAGTAATTTATTCCATCAATATATTTAGACAGAACAGACATTTTAATCTTCTTACTTCAAAATATTTTAGATTAATATAATATGAAAGAGTATAATAAATTGTTGAATGATTGAAATCACGGTATGAATTCAAAACTATTTTTTATAATGTTTCAGCTCAACTGCAAGAAATACGAAAAGCGTCTCTAGCTTTGTTGCTATGCACTGTTGGCGATGGCATTACAGAAATACAGAGACATGCTTTCAAGAATATAAGCCCTAAGTAAGTTTGGATGTTAGAATACATGTATTATTCCACTTATTTCATTGTCGATAGCGTTTAAAAATTCATAGAAAAAGAAGAAATTAATATTATCCATTAAAATTAAGAAATTAATATTAACATTATTGAAATAAACACAAAAAGTTACCCGGAGGTAATCAAAAGATTTTACCAACAAAAAATTTTTCTTAAGTGAGAACTTTGTTTCAACAATTCATAAAATATGGCGCTGATAAACTCATAAGCTACATATAAGTGATATCAGTCTATGCTATTACGTGTAACTAATTTAACTAAAGTAAATTTTCATTACAGGAATCCATTGGTCAGTTGCGATCGAATTCCGAAGATTGATTTTAGTGTTTGGTCTAACTGCACGTCGACGAGTGATTGAACTATATTATATTTATATATTTTCCAGTACTTTGGATGGCAAAAAATAATTCAAACAGCTAACTTTCCATCTTCATCTTACATGTGAGTGAACAATAACATAAGTGTTCCTCAAGGCACAATTCTCTGGTCGTTGCCTATTATTTTGTCATCCGTACCTATATATTATGTAGTTTAGATTTTCTTGTTATTTCTATTGTCAAATTTAAAAAGTAATAACACATATTGTTTTCATTGCACAAGCAAACTTTTGTAAGTTTAGTTTCTAAAACATTTCAATTAATAAAACCTTATATCAAAAGCCTCTGATAGTTTTTATGTAAAAACTTCTGCCTTAGTTGTGTGATACTTACTGAAAATTAAGTGGCGATTACTTAAGGATGTCTGATTGGAGAATTCTGTTGACGAGAGGACGATGGTGGTTGAGATGACGGGGGTAGTTAATGGGAATTATTTAAAAATAGGATATTGGAGCTTATGTTGATTTAAATTCACATAGGCATTTTATTTGTGGACTTGAATGTTTTAAACAAATATGAAGCGTGGCTACACCCCTGCATTATTGGGTGATCTACCTTGCTTAAAAGAAATATACAACTGAACTGGGGGACTGTCTTTATGTAAAAGTGCTTACTCTCAGCCTAGTTTGAATAAATTATTGTTTTTTAAACTTAATCACCAATGGCCGGATGTAAATTTTTAACCGACTTCAAAAGAAGGAGGATTGAAGTTAGATTTAGATATTTAGAATGTTAACTATACAGGATATCAATCGAACGCATATTATACTAGATCTGGTGTATGCCAAGGATCTAATCTTGGGCCTCTAGAATGAGTAATGACCTATCAAACGTTGTGCAAGATGCACATCGTTTGGTAGGTCACACACACACGCAGTAAACACTTAGTTTACTGTTTGCTGACGACCTCCAGCTTTATCTCCCCATCACAAACGTGAATGACTGTGAAACACTGCAGAGAGTGTAGTCAGAGTGGGAACTTGAAGCAAGAGTAATCTCTTGCAGTTTAACTCATCTAAGTGTGTGACCTCAACTTTCTCACACGCACACATCACCATTACACAAATGGTGGACGGGGTCTCGAGGGATAGGGTCACTGAAGCGAGGGACTTGGGAGTTCGTTTCACCACTGGACTCGCGTTTCGTAATAATCATATAGTTAAGGTCTGCAAAAAAATCATACATAAACCTAGGATTTGTGCTTAGAATGGATAAAGGCTTCACAAATATTAAAGCTATAACGGCATTGTATAACGCTTTAGAAAGAAGCCAACTAGAATGTAATGCAGTTATCTGGGCTCCACCTGTATAGTCTCATGTTGGAGCGAGTACAAAATAAATTCATTAGGTACATATATATGAGGGAATATGGGGTATATCTAATTTCTCCATTGATGTATCCAACTCTATTTGTCTTGGGTATGGTGGATATAATGAACTGAGGGTCAGAAAGCAACTCACAATAGTGACATATCTTTAAGGTAATTAAAATCGTGATGGACGGGTATGTTGGTCATCGTCGTCAGCCGCGATTGCTGGTCGAACCGCATGTGTGAACTAACTGGCTACCGCTCACGAGCACACTCTGCAATCTCAACCTCATTGCTGATGACATGGACATATTCTGTAGCGGATAAATTTACAAGAACATCTACCTATAGAATTTGCTATGGAAAAAACAGTGGAACTATTTAAATTTTAAGTGTGCTCCAATATCGCATTGGGTCTAGCCTGTAAGGATATTTGTATGTTTAGAGTGAATAAATAAATATGAAAATGACAAATTACTCGAACGTACCAACTTATTCTTGAAAAGATGCACTAAAATAATTGAGCGCCGATGAAACACTGCTAATTAAACGGTCAACGTGATCAATGGACATAATTAAAAAACAATACAACGAAAAAAATTATTCAATACAACATGTTCGTGTTACAGCTTTTTCTCAAGTCACATCCTACCAAACTTTCGTTTTCGTCATTTTTTCAAAGCGTTTTTGCAAATCGAGTTTCAAGGATTTGAATTTTTGTAACGGGTCAGCTTGTCCAAAAAGGGGAGATGCAATAAGGCTTCTTGTAGCGTTACGCTACAATATATTTCTTTTTCCATCGACCTAAAGAGAAATAGAGAAAAAAAAAATAACTAATAAAAAGAGACAAAAAAAAATAAATAAAAGAAATGCCTATTTGAACATAGACTTTTTGAACGATATTAATATAGGGTTCCGTACTCAAAGGTCGTTCACAAACAGCTGTTTTAAGCGTTCACTTCTAACGGTGTAAATGAACCGATTTTAAAGAAATATGATAAGATTTTCAATAACTTAAAAATATCACAACACTAAAATTGTATTAAAAATAATCTTAAGACGCAATTTTGTATGCCAACGGCCTTGAGTGGTTAGCTTGTGTGTTCTGTGCTGAGCTCACGCAACGCGTCGTACGTCCACCCAGTAATAGGACTCGCCTTTCAAGGAGCGCTGTCCCAAATTAGACGCATTATTAATTTATGACACATAAAACAACATTGAATATACCAAAAAATGTATATTAAAAGATAAACAGTTAAATTATTTTTAATGTAGTGACGGTTTCATATAATAGGCTTAATAGTTTTTGCGTGATTCTTAGTTTTTATTCCGCAATTTGTAAAGCTGTGTCTAATTGCTTTACAAATTAATTATACTATGTTATTAATATATAAAATCAAATACTCACACATCAAATTACGAAGAAAATCATCTAGAGTAACATAATATTATATGTATTTTTTTTTCAAAGAAATAAGACTAGTCTTTTAGATGTTAATGACAATGTTCAATTTAAAATCTCTAGATCCATATCTCAATATTATATGCGTATCAAGTTGTATTAAAATCGATTCATTCATTTCCGGGAGTAAGGTTTGTTTGAAACAATCTTAATTTTCCATTGAAACAGGCGTCCTCTCTGTGGAAGAGAAGGTGTCTGAAATGTACCACGTATGCCCAGTGCGGATTAGTTGATGTCAAATATCTTTGAAGTCCTAGTTTTGATAGTTATACTTCCATGATCCTAGTTTTGATAGTTTTTCCTCTATGTGGGCGTTAAACTTTACCTGTACCAAATCTCAGCGCTCTAGGTCAATGGGAAGTATCAGTTCAATTTTGATGACCAGTGACTCAATGATTGTGTCAGCGTCGAAAATGAGAAACTTTGCTTTCGCTTAGCTTCAGAACTAAATGATCTACCGACATGAAATTTTGGATTTCAAGCTTACTAGATGACGAAAATTTCAGCGTTCTGATCCCATCCAGAGGTTCTCAAATAGGGGCCTGAAAATGCGGCGAAATGGTTCCATAAAATTATTTCTCTCTCGTATACACTAAAACATTATGCAGAAAAATAGAAAATCTAATATAAATAACACCATAATATTCAATAAAATAACAATACAATAGGTAATCTAAAATAATACAAGAATAGTTTAATAATAATATAAGAATTTCATAATTACGATATTATTATTCCAATGTAATAATATTAGTATAGCAATATATTATACACAAACCTTGTTTATTTATAAATAATTAATATACACCAAATAAAACACGACTAATAATCTATAACAATATTCAATTGCTTGAATTACTACTTAGCCCTCTTCCTCTCTCCTACTTTTGCTGTGCCCGACAAGGTCCATATTGATATTTTATTATGTATTGTTATACCACCTATAAAACACATATGGAATGCAATAAAGTATTGAGTTTAAAATAAAACCGACCTAAACAACTTTTGTTGTAATTTAAACTAAATTGTATTCTACTGATAAGTTAATTTAAATGGGAATAGTAGATAGAATAATAAAGAGTACATACAATAAAATAAAAGGAAATGACTTCTTAACAGATATTACTTGAGTGACAGCTATTATAGAAAGTGGGGTAATATGTTGCCCGAAAGTATTTTCGTATTATTTAGTTGCGTGGTGTTATGTAATGCTGTTTTCTATGATAATTACAATGGCACAAGAGTTTCAGATAGTATGTTGGTATATTATAACATAACGGGTCGACTTGAGTGAGTATTTCTTTTAAATATAATTATTTTTATTTATAGTTATTTAAAACGTGTAACAATTAAAAATTGAATAAATTTAGATTCATGGAATGAAGCGTTATTTTGCGAGTTGACAGATGACAGACTGACGTTTGACGTTTTTCTTTTCTCCAACTTGATCTGCAACGAGTCTGGCTAAGAAATTTTATTTATGTGCAAAAACTACCTAAAAGCACCTTATGATGGCTCGAGGTGTGAAAGGGACCAGAGTCAAGTTCAAATGCTGTAAGCATAAGAATGTAGGACGATGGTCCTACGTTAGATTTAATTACTATGCAAAAACATTAAAAAGGTCGGATCATAGATTTCATTATATTTTGGAAGAACAATGCGGTTTTGACAATAGCAAAAGGCTCCGTACACAAGCATCCACGTGTCCAGAAATGCCCAGGATTAGATGACCACGGCATAGATGCCGCTTGAGGACCTCTGAACTGGACCTAAATCTTCAAACGATAGGGTAAAATGTGATTTATCATAAATTGTAAGTTTGACATACAATTTTCTGTAAACTGAGTGCTCTCTTGTGTGATGCAGTGTTAGCAATAAATGTGATATATGTGAAGACCAAATCTAAGGACTCTTATTTACTACATACACACCTCATGCAATAAACCCGAAGATAGGTAACCAGGGTCTCATGCCATAAATATCTCTGACGCTAGCCGGTGGAAGAAATATTTTCTTTACAAACGGTAACGCCAATTACATTAATTAACATAGAAATTAAAGTAAGGTATACATATGGTATACGTACGGCTTTCCAGACGGCAGAACATCTGCCGCCTGGAAAGGAACGTCAGTGGCCAATCTGGAAATCTCTTAATCGATTGCGAACCCAGGTTGGTCGCTGTAGAAATAATCTGGCCAAATGTGGTATCCTTGACCCATCCCAAACCCAGTGCCAGTGTGGAGCCCCTTCACAGGACATGCGTCACCTCCTTGCCTGCCCAGCATGCACAACCACCTGCAATTTGAGGGATTTAAGCGAGGCTAATGATAAAGTTATCCAGGTTACTACATACTGGTCGGACAAAATTTGAGTCAATATCGACACGGAAAAATGAAGATGGTTTACAAAAAAAAATCAGGTTCATATACTAGTATACTTTCTCTCACAAAACATCAGACATACACGCATAATAAAACTCCATTCATCGGCAAACAGATCGCATTCAGGATTGGTGGACAGAAGGGCGTTAAGTATCCTTAAAGGACGATACACTGGGGATTCAGCTCTGGCGACAGTTTTAGATGACGGTGGCGTAAAAAGATTTGCGTCGACAGCTTGTCCGATGTATTTGTCGGGAACAAATAGCCGACAGAAAAGATTGTGGAGTTCGGGACTGTCGATGCGTCCTCTAAAAGCTTTGCAGGCTACCATGAGCTGTTGAAAAGCTCATTTAACCTCCAACGAATTGAAGCCCAAAACTCCTAGAAGGTCCTTCTAGGAGTCTGTACTTAACTAAGTAACCCAGCCAGTCCCAGTGTACTGGCTGGGTTACTTAATTAAGTAGAGTACATGAAAGGAAAGAAGGGAAACATATTTTTATACAGAAATCTCTGGAAAGTTTTTTGTACCATTTCTAACGTTAATGTTTGAGTCGCTGTGTAGTGTGATATTTCTTTGAGTAGCATGTAACGGCTAGATCAGTCAACACAGATGTTTAGGTTAGTGAGATTGGAGATAAGATAAACAACCAGTGTTTACACAAATCTTACACAAAAAATTACTGGTCGCGGGTTCACCATGGATCTCACCTACATGAACGCCTCCAGGGTGTTCAAACGCTCGGTGGAATATGCACGGCGCAGCGTAGGCCTGGCGGCATGTGTGGCGTGCTGGATTGGTGCACTTGCAAAATGCAACCAGCCGCAGCAGACCGCCACCCACTGGCGGTAATTAATGTTTGTCCTCAGCGAGGAAAGTTTAAACACAACATGGAACGTAGAACCCTGGAAGCGTGTCAGGGTGCGTTCTAGTGCAGAAGCAAACGCATGCCGCATGTAAAGATCCAAGCGGTGATTCGGGAGAACGATAAAAAGGAGGCTCAAACATCGGTTGCGGTTTAGGTACAAAGTATGGCAGCGTGGCATAAAGATATAAGATAAGTTAATTGTCACTACGCAAGACACAGAAAAAGTCTCTTTATTTTAGTTTAGATTTACCAATACATATAAGCTCTACCTAAAGTGTCAGGCAAAGGTATTTGTGTGTATAAAGTAATTAATTATAAATTATTTTTAAATAACTTGTGCACATCTCCGATATGTAGGAAGCTCGTGTGTATACTTTTAAAACATGAATTTAAGTCAGTTGATCAGTTTAGTTCCTGCATAGGGTACCGTAGTAAAAAGGAATGCACACTTTACGTTATTTAAAAACGTATATAATTATTTAGATTTTATAAAAAACACACCGAAAATAACTTATGAAAAAAAAATACAAAATAAGTTTACATCACATAAAAGGTAAGGCTTGAGTCATTTAGATTAAGTATTTAAATAATAAAGTGAGGATCATTTAAATTGGTTGTTTTATCAATTATGATAGGACGAAAAAAACGGCGAGAAATTAGGTTAAAACAGGAAAAAGAAAAACGTATAATCTAGTCCGTTGCAACGTGTTGACTCTAGATAGCAAGACCAGGTGTGAGACTACCCGGGCCTGCGGACGGCGAGTAGAGGATCCGATTAACACCATCCGATCCGATCGATCGATCGATCGCCGTCCGATTAACACCAGGCCTGAGAGTCGACGGCGCGTAGTGTTCCACGCGGACCTCAAAGAGATGTCAGCAAAACATGACTGGGCACGGGCCCAGTTCACCAGGAATTTATCCACAACCCCTGGGCATTCAGGGCACAGGGAAGAAACAGGGGTGAGTATTAGTCAATAAGTCTGATACGCCCGCCCGCTCCACCCTGAGCGGAGCGGGAGATGTCTTTGGATGATTTCCCACCCCACAAAAAAAAAAGGTATGAGACATCCCTATGATCAGAGCCTGGTTTTAAATTCCTCTAGATTCTAAACATACGAATTACAAAGGATGCTAGCTTAAATTAAACAGATAAAGCGTAAAATAGCAGAAAATAAAATACGTCCGACACACGTAGGCGATCAGCGCCTGGCGATAAAGGCCGTCGACAGCACTCAGTACCCTGGTCTACAGGAAACCAAGAAAAAATTTGGTATTCTATTCTTGTGAAACTCCACTGGAGGACTGGCACTTCAAAATTCACTGAGCCCGTCTAATATCGACTTCCGAAAGACTCGGCATAGCGAATGGTCTCAGGAATTCAACCTGGAGCTAGGAGCCGGAGTAATCGGTTTACACTCGACTAATCACGGTAGCAAATTATTCATAGAAAAAAACAACAAAATATGTGCGTCGGTGAAGCGATGCTAATCAAACGGTATCCATAAAAACAACGTTATCACTGTTATCACTGGTCAAAATTTTTAAATTAATCTACAAATAGGCTAATTCCCAATAACATGTTGATCGTGTCACTGAACTTTCTCAAGTCACTCTCATGCCAAACTTTCTTTTTCGTTTATTTTTTAGAGCTTTCGAGGTTTAAACTTTTTTTTTTTGTTACTTGTCAGCTTGTTCTAAAAGGCACGGGATGCAATTAGGCTTTTTGTAGTGTTACACTGCAATAGGTATAAATTAATAGGTAAAAACCTGTTGCTTATTTTCAGTACTTGCACCATTAACGTGAAATCTTGTGACGCGACAGAACGTCGACGTGTAGATGGCTCTTGCAACAGTCTCGACCACCCGTCGCAGGGAACCTTCAATGTTGTCCATCCGAGAATACTGCCACCCTGCTTCTTCAATGGTAATGTGCTCTAAACTAAAAACTCATAGCATGTCATTATAAATAAATTTCGAGTTTTGTTTTATAGAATTTATAAAGAGGAATGAACAAAACTGCCTGAAACGGACAGAAACTACTAATAGTCCTTACTCCTTAATTCTAATTAGAATGAAATAGGTATAATGAAATAATTCTTAAGTTTGTTAAACTAGGGTAAAAATATTACGATCACTATTTCACTATTTCACTTGATATCCGCTTATATTTATACGGAGGTCGTGTTTATTTGACATGAGCAGTAATGTCATACTGTCACTAAAGCAAAGGATTGGTTGTGGAAGGTTGTGGTTCATACAGCCTAGATACGTTTTCTATTTAAAAAATAATTAATTTGAATTTTAATTAGACTTACGGTACATTTAGATCGTATAATACTAAATTAATGATAACTGTGCACTAAATGTATAAAATAGTTTAGTTTAGTAGGAGTTTAGTTTAGTAAAATAGTTTAGTAGGATTATTTGATGATTTCTCTTTGGCTGAATGTCACTCAAATAAACACGACTTCCGTAAAAATATAAGCGGATATCAAGTTAAATATATTTAGTGATCGTTATATTTTTACCCGAGTTAAACAAACTGAAGAATAATTTCACTATACGTGTTTTATTCTAAATATAATTAAGGAGTATTAATAGTTTCTGTCCATTCTAGGCATTTTTTTGAATGGCAGATGTGCATTCCCCTTTCAACTTCATGTGACAATAGTGGTTCATCGGCAATCTAAGAGGTATAAAGCATTCTCTACCAGTGAAACTTTGGGTAATACGTTAATGGTTAAAACACATTTTTTGAACAAGCTTTTATACCGGCTATCAAAGTTAAATGTATACACAAAATTTCGTGTCCGAGCTGTTGAGCATTAAAGAGTTCATTTGTCTGGACCTAATCCTGGCAATCGATTCTGTACATGCTTACCATAAAACTGTAATGTCATTGGAACTGAACGACTACGTTAAAATCCGACGCCGTAAGTTATGAGGTAGTGGTTATTAATTCAGCTTGCAAGTATTGACCCGAACATACATATGACATACAAACATTGCAAGTATTGACCCGAACATACATATGACATACAAACATTGCAAGTTAATAAAAGCTTGTAAAATGTATAATAGTGTGATAGATGTACAAAAAAACGTTTTTACAAAAAAATGGAACCGACTTCCAAAAAAAACAGAAAGTGCAAAATAACTTTATCGGTGTTTCTGGTTTTGTTTCTTCGTTTTTTGACACCGACTTTCGAAGTTAAAGTAATTTTGCACTTTTTGTTTTTTTTTTGGAAGTCGGTTCTATTTTTTTGTAAAAAAGTTTTTATTTATCACTTTTTAGTTGTGTTTCTCCATTAAATTGTGTTAACAATGGATATCTAGGCGATTGTTTCGGGCGGTTCCTGTTTCGGATCAAGCGGGAGGTGACGCCCGGGTGTTTCCATTGCACGGATCGCCCAGAGGACACGGTGGAGCATACGGTGGAGGTCTGCCCCGCATGGGCGGAGCCACGCCGTGTCCTCGTGGATGCGATAGGCGGCAGCGACCTCTCGCGCCCTACCCTGGTTCAGACCATGGTACGGAGCGAGAGGGAATGGGAAGCCGTCTCCTCCTCCTTCTGCGAAGCAGTAATGCTCGCGAAGGCGGAGGCGAGACGCGTGAGAGAGCACCAACAACGGAGTCGCCCTCACGCCCTCAGCAGCAGCCGCCTCAGGAGATGCCTGGGACTTCCGGCGCCGCGAGACGATCTCCGGCCACCGTAGATACGGGCCTGCGGACGGTGAGTAATGGGTAGCTCGCCGTCCGATCAGCAACAGGGCCGAGAGTCGACGGCGCGTAGTGTTCCACGCGCGCCTTAAAGAGTTGTCAGCAAGAGACGGGGCCCGTCATGGCCGATGCCTGCCCGGGGGTTGAGGATAAATTCGAAACAGAGTTACCTCGCCCCTGGGCACTCAAAGGCAGGAAGGAACAGGGGTGGGTTTTAGTCAGTAAGAGTCTGACACGCCCTTTCGCTCCACCCAGAGCGGGAGAAGTCATAGGATGATTTCCCATCCCCCAAAAAAAAAAAAAAAGGCGATAGCAGCAATCGCGGTTGATTTACTGTCATTTTTTGAAGAGTTCCGTTGTCTGTCTCCAAAACGCATCATCAGATCTCTAGTAAATTTGAATGGGACCGTTTCGGAACCAACTCCCTTCGAATAAAAAAAGAATTTTGGAAATCCGTTCATAAATGACGGAGTTATGCCCGAACTAACATAAAAAAACATCTGAATTGATAACCTCCTCCTTTTGGAAGTTGGTTAAAAACAATAAATCCTCCAATACCAATACACGTTTAGTATCTAAAGAAAACATTACCACAATCAAATTTCAAGACACTACCTAATAATTAGTACAAATAGCTATCACTACTTTATTTTGTCTGAATAAGTGACTTGGATGCTATATCAATTAGAAGTTATAACCTGGTTTCTATCAAAGTATGATAAGAAAATACACAAAAAACTTACTATCTTACATGTGTTACATGCTTAAAATGCATTAACAAATAAAGTATATTCAAAAACAATTTAATTACAAAGACAATTCACTATTCATCACAACTTATAAGTATTTCTTCTTCTTCGTCGAACACTCTTGGCATAGTGGTAGTGGTAATCACACCAGGGGTGATGGCAAGCTTCACAACCCGTCGCCATTCCTCTCTTACTGTAACTCTTCTTATGCATTCGTGAAGTTTACAGTTTGGTCCAACGCATTGGTGATCTGCCGCATACTATTGTGTCCTGCCCCCTTAGCCAAAATACATTTCTGTAAACGTTAACGCTAACGCTTCGTGCAAAATGTATGGCAACGACATTACTGGGCGTGAGTCACGTGACAGTTCTCTGTCTAACGCTTCGTGCACTTTGCCCGCGACTTCGTTCACATGGATTTCAAAAATGTATAGCCTGTGACACTCTCAAATAACGTGGCTTACTATTAGTAAAATAATTTTCAAAATCGGTTCAGTAGATCCAGATATAACCCCCTACAACCTCACAAAATCACAAACTTTACCTCTTTATAATATTAGTAAAGATTAAGGTAGACTAAAAGTATTTAGGTCATGTCATAAAACTCAAACCATGAAAATATTACTATTCAGCTTCTTCGATCACCAACATCTTCGTTACAGGCTCTTATCCAAGAAACGCAGTCTCCGGCAAAGAGCTGACGCTCCCGCGACGAATTCGCGTGAAACTACTGTGTGAAGGCACTTCAGTCAATACTGTACTGACACAAGTAGTACTTGGCTTCGCTGTATTTGCTTTTGGAGATGTTGGATCGGCACACGATACAAGTAAGACCATGTTACCTACCATAACTTTTTATTCAGTGGTTTTGTCACGAACTACTGCCAAGGGAAGTACCCACCTATCACCCAAAATGATGACCTAGCAGTAGACGATATGAATTTCTTGCATTTGAAAACATCCAACATAATATTTCTTGTTATACGTGGGTATAATTCTTAGCGTGTAATTTTTGCAGGAGCATGCTTTAACGTGATGCTCGTTATTCCTAGCAATAAATAATCCATGTTTAATAAAAAATCTCAACAACGGACTAATGCATTTTAGCCTGATATTCTTTCTGACCGTTTCTTTTCTGACCCCACCTATTCTATTCCGTCAGGATTCTTCTTAGTGAACAAGACTGACTGTTGTTCAACGGGCAAGAATGACTACATGTGTGCTCCCATCACTGTACCGAAAGACGACCCTGTGCATAGATTCTCTGGCATCCGATGTTTGAACAATACCAGGCCGCTCGACTTCCAGTACTTAGGGTGCACCAATGATAGTGTACCTTCACCGGTAAGATGTTGTCCAAATTAACGTATTGTTTTATTTTTTAACATAATTTGTTAAGAAAAAAAGTAATTTAAGTTAAGAAAAGAAAATAAGTGTCTCATCCTTTAATTTAATTTTACCTTTTAATTTTATCAATTTTCTGCCCAGATCGTAACAGCCACAGGAGTATACGATCTCTCGCCAATATATAATGCTGCCAACCAAGGTGATGCAATTGTAAGATCGTTTGAAGGAGGTCAGCTTCTAACAGAAGTTGAAAATGGGATCATCTGGCCTCCCAACGGAACTGGCTTCTGTCCTGCTAACCCTGCTGGTGCAAAGTGCTTTAAAAACTGTAAGTTTTGAGTGAAACATCCCTATAATTTATTCTTTCTTATTAAGGTGCCATAGATAAGAAGCAATAATGTTATATTACATACAGACATCTTGATAGTGGTCAATGTCAAGGTCATTAAGTTGCGTTTGTTTTGCGGTTTTGGAACCAACGGTGATTCTGCAATATTTTATTATTAGCTATAAATTGATATAGTGATATCATTGAAAAGTTTGCTGCTATACGCTGCTGTTTATATACGACTATTCAACTGATATATATTATAGCCTGCTCTCTCGTCGACCACATCACCGTATACCATCAGGTGATAGTTATAAAAAAATATACTATTATTATTTATATAGATACATATACTTCCACTTATATAATTTTTTCTAGACTCAAACGCCTTGCTGACAACCCAGTTGTTCAGTATATGGTACTTGAGACTTCACAACTACTTTGCGGAACAACTTGCGAAGATAAATCCATGCTGGGATGACAACCAACTATTCTTTGGCGCAAGGGAAATAAATATTGCGTTCTCGCAACAAATTCATATATATGAGTTTTTGACGCTTTTAATTGGTGAGTCTGAACTGATTGAATGTTTTTGGTTATTTCTTTTTAACAGATCTAAGGCTACAGTCATATCAAATTATTCAGCATAACTAAAATTGTTTACCTACATAGCCTTTTTCATATATTTTTTTTTTTTTGAGGTAAGAAAAATTTAATACAAAGTGGTATCGCATCAAGCAATTGTGGATGTAGAGACTTCTACGATAAAACTAAGTACCCACAAACTACACTGGAGTACACAGTCGTTAACCGCTGGTTCCATATCCTACAGCACGGTTCGGCAAAGTAAGTATATGCAAATAGCTGTGCCATTATATGCTTTTGCAAAATATGAGAAAGAAATTAAACATATTTAAAAGAGTTAATTTGTCTAGAGCAACTGTTACTGTAAATTATTCTCCAGTTTATAATCTTCTAGAAAATATATATATTTTCCAGAATGTACGATACCGACGGCACTTTCCTCAGAGATTATCCCATAGTCAACAATACCTTCAGGACTGGGTATTTGGCTGAAGGCAAAAACATATTCCAGTTCACACAGGGCAAATTTAGACAGCCTGCCAGTAAAGCTAATCACGGAGTTGCTAACGATGTAAGTTTGACCATTCAAATCTAAGCGATAATTTAGGCTGTGATTAAAATATGATTTAAAAACAAAACAAAAGTTTTTTTATATATTAACAAAAAGTGCCACCGAAATCAAACATCATTATTAATTAATTCAAAACCAAAAAGAACCATCAAATGAGTCCCATTATGGCGCTATTAGCTGCCAACGACCTTGAGTGGTTAGCTTGCGTGTTTTGCGCTGAGCTCACGTAACGCGTCGTATGTCCACACAGTAATAGCACTCGCCCATCAAGGAGAGCTGTACGAAATTAGACGCATTATTAATTTATTACACATAAAACAACAAGTAATAAACTAAAAGACTGAGACTAAACTATAAATAAATAAATAATCTTTAAAATGGTGAAAGTTTCATAAAAATACGCTTTATAGTTTTTGCGTGATTCCCAATTTTTTATCCGCGTTAGACATAACTTTACAAATTAATTACACTCATCGTTCTCCTGCCCTTATCCCAATTTATTTGGGGTCGGCGCAACATGTCTTTTTCTTCCATACTCCTCTATTAGTCGTCATCTCTGTAGTCACCCCCTTTTCACCCATATCCTCTTTCACACAGTCCAACCATCGACTTTCAACCGAAGACTTTCCTCACGACATTTTCTTCATTCCTCCGCATCACATGCCCATACCACGACAACCGATTTCCACACAACTTTTCAGTCAGCGGTGCCACTTTCAGACTTCCTCTTATATATTCATTCCTAATTCTATCCATGCGCGTAACACCACACATCGCTCTTAGCATTCTCATCTCAGCTACATGCAATTGCTTTTCATTCATACCTTTTGTGGCCCAACATTCTGAACCATACAAGACAGCAGGTCTGACCATTGTTTTATAAATCTTCCTCTTAAGTTTAAGGGGAATGCGGGAGTCACAGATAGTCCCGGTGGCCTGCCGCCATTTCATCTATCCAGTGTTAATTCTGTGCTTAACAGTCCGATCTGTTTCGCCATCGCTTTGCACGAGTGAACCGAGATACCGAAAATCGGAGCAGACTGGGAGAAGCGCTTATAAAATAATTACACTATGTTACAAAAATACTATTTTAAATATTCTCAGATCAAACTACGACGGAAATAGTTTAGAGTACCTACCATATATTTTTTACAAAAAAATAAGATTAGTCCTTTAGACGTGATGTTCAATTAAAAACCTTTAAAAGTCGTATAACTGCGCCTTAAATGCCAGACGACATCGTGGCAGACCAAAGCGAAGATGGTGGAATGAGCTCGACTCCTACCGAAAAAACTAGCCTGTACTAACAAAGGACAGAGTTGTGAAGAAAAGAGTGAGGGAGACCTATGCCTAGCAGTGGGGCAAAATAGGCTAGTTAGATAATATCAGATTAGAAATTAATTCATTTGTAATGCCTCTTATTAGATTATGTATATCGATGATGCACAAAATGGTGAACATTAAAATAAATGAAAAACAATTAACTACAGCAGCTGAAGTTGTTTTTACCCGACTGTCCCAGAAGGAGGGTAATGTTTTTCGAGAGTATGTATGTATGTTCGTATGTATATATGTGTGTATGTTTGTATGCCTATTTCTATGGCACGTATTGTGGCCTAAACGGCGTGATGGATTTTACTAAATGAGGTATTATTAATATCTATTCTAAGCTAGAAGTCGGCTGTAGGACCACAGTTAAGTAGGCGGCTGACTAAACGTTTGATAAGAACGCGGCCTTGAAAAAACTTTCTATAACTATTCTATGTACTTTAGTGTTCAACGAGAAGTCTTTGATATTCTGCCAATCCTTACTGGGTTGAATCTAAAGAAGACCGAATATATCTGCAACATTTTTCATATTTATATGTTTTCAATTTCTAGATAGCTGAACTGGGTGTACCATACATACAGCGTTCTGTGGACCTCCCGACTAGCGACTTACATAAAAACCGCTATTTTGGCTTGAGACCTTATGTCGACTATGTTCACCACTGCTTCGGGTACAAAATCAAATGCTGGAGCGATCTTATGCAGGTCATGGACGAAGACGTAAGGATTAATTTTGTTGTTATTATCTACTAGAATGTTTCTAATATTAGGAGAATTCTCTACATATCTTTCTGTTTCTCCTTATCCGATGTCTTGTCTGGCCAATCAGTAAAAAACAATACGAAGTCGTCACACCAGCGTGACGCTGCACGTTGGTCCGACGACTTTTTTGGAAGTTGAAATAAATTAACAGAAAAAAAACAGTGGCACTCTGGGAGCGCCAACAGAAGTTAAAACTTGAACAAAAATACCCAACACACCTCGCGATCCGCCACTCTCGTAGTGAATCGCGTAAAACCATAAATATCTCGAAAACGGTAAGTCCAGTCGCAAAAATAAACAAAATTTGGGCTCCCTTTAAAAAACCTCGTAGGTAATTCATTCCGCTACGAGTTCTATGACGGTCGGTGACGGTGACGCGCTACGACGACGGTCGGTAACGGTGACGCGCGAGTTCAATTGTTTTTCCCATCTCAAAAATGCCCAAGTTGATATCATTATGTTGTCATCATTGAAAGGTAAGTTGTAGTAGTAAGTAGTAAGTTTGTATAGCGACTCAATCGAATCAAAAAATTATGCCACAGAAAACTCAACTGCCATAAAATTTTCAGAAAATCATAAAAATGCAAGATGTGTATGAAGATGTGGTAGATATTGATTTGGTGGCTGGTTTATGGTCTGAGCGCCTCATCAAAGGAGGTCACATTCCTCAAACTATGGGCTGCTTGATGAAAGACAGTATCTTCAAGACTATTAGAGGAGACCGACATTGGTATGAGAGGTGTAATCGACCTTATGCATTTACACACGGTAAGTGATCTTGCTTAAGTATAAGAGAAAGTTTTTTTATAAGTAATAATATTATAGGGTTACTTGATTTGCTAAACAATCGAAAAAGCTGTACATTCATATATGTTTCTTTTACTTTTTTAGCTCAACTGCAAGAAATAAGAAAGGCGTCTATGGCTTTGATGCTATGCACTGTTGGTGATGGCGTTACAGAAATTCAGAGACATGCTTTTATGAATATTAGCCCCAAGTAAGTTTTTAAACATTCGTACATACCCCAAAATACATTTTCAATAGCATGGCAATTTCGTAATACAAAAGATTCTAATAAATTTATACTCAATAGTTTTTACCAACGACATAAATTCGTACGGTGAAAACTTTTACTGACCAATCTGCAAATAGTGCAGATGGTTCACAAAACAGACAAGCGATTTAAAATTGTATTGTGCTTTTACTTTGATCTGAAACGTATTATCGTAATGCAAATTTTCATTACAGGAACCCATTGGTCAAATGCGAAAAAATTCCGAAGATTGACTTCAGTGTTTGGGCTAACTGCACAACGACGTGTAATTGAAGAAGATTTAGCATACATTCCATTATTTTGGAGATAGGGAAAATTAAATTCATTAATACTAATGTATCTACTATTCGAATAGTTTACTTTACCGTCTTCCGACTTTTGTGTGTGTGTGTGTGTGAATTTATAGGGTTATATACTTTTTCTTATTGTTTTTATTATAAAACGTAGTATAAATGTATTTTCAGTTATAATGACCAACTCTAAACAGTGATTGCAGTTATTATTATAATTGATGGTATTTTTTCATTAATCCTAGTTTGTTTTGTAGCCCACTGCTAGGCAAAAGCCTCACCTTTCTCCTTTCAAACATCTGGCCTTATGCGATCAAGCCAACCATTTAAATATATCAACAGCCTGAGATCGTTCTTAATGTCTATTAAGCAAATTTCAGGAGCCAAACTATTTTAAACTAAGGTTACCCACATTCCCAATAGAAAGATAGAAAACTAAAATCAAGGGTAATCAAACCAAGTGAACCAATACAAAATAACGATAAACAAACTTCATCAAAACTTTCGACAGCAAAACTAGCTTACCAAACAGAACACTCAAAGCCCCTCACTGCCACTCAAAAATCGATTCATAACAATACTCCCATCAAAGTTTAATGCCGTCAATCAATACTGTTTGAACTAAAATGCAAGGTAGCTTCAAAAAGGGCAAGGGGATCGCAAGGTAAACAGCGGGGCCCCACTGCGGGTAATTTACCAATTTACCCCAGCTGGAGTAAGCTAGGGGTTTGATTACTGATGCTACCACCTGACGCGAAAACCGTTTTGAGTGAAGAATTTGTGAAGCTCTTAATGTGCTTTTGTGATTTCTGTGGGAACAGTTTTGTGACTTCTAAATTATATAAGACAAAAAATATATATATAGTTTATATAGACCATGAGCAAATTCAATTACAACAAGGTCCATAATATGACGTTAGATTTGCTGTGTAATATTGTAACCTATTCTGATGTTTAGTTTTTAAGGATTTATTGTATTTTATGTAGCATGTACCACTGTTATATGTCCACAAAAATGTAAGATTATAATAAAACTCTGAGTGTGTGTGGAATGGATGCCATTCCAGTTATAAAAGGGCTACTTATGTACAATATTTAAAAAAAAACTATTTTTTTTAAAACAGTATCCATGGAGATTTTTATCAGTTCTCCATAGGATCGCTTCTGAGGTTTATAAGTTTTTGCGAAATATAGGTTTTTGTGAAATACATAATAGAATCGAATTTGAATTTGACTTATTACTTCTTTAACTTATTATTATTTTATATGGAAGTAAATCAGTTTTCTGCTCCTTTTTTGTCTCAAGTCCCCAGTCTTCGTATTCGTTGCATATATGTAAACAGTGATATTGTCGACGCATAGCTGACGGACTGTTTGCTACAACTTTATGCTTATACTGATCAAATATTTAATTAAATTGCCTATGCAATATTAATGATAAAGTCATGAGGGTTCTTGATTGTGCCAGTAGGGAATGTTGTGTATATGCGTTCAAGTAGAAAATGTTGAAACCGATCGTGGCATTGTGTAAAGAAGCAGGAGTAGGCCTCAAAACGAAGATTAATAAAACACAACATAACATCTCGCCTGTATTGCCCAAAGGATAAGGAAAAAGTGCTCTTATAGTACAGTACACTTCGTAAGTTATATTTTAATCGCCTGTAATAGGGAAAAGTTCTGAAGTAGTGACCGTGTACCGGAAGACGCAGCGTTAGAAGGTCTCACATAAGGTGGACCGATGACCTGGTGAGCGTCGCGGGAATCCGTTGGATGCTAGACGCACAGGTCATTGTGGCGACACTTTGGGGGAGGCCTATTTCCAGCAGTGGACGTCTTTCGACTGAAATATTCATATTCATATCTTTATTTGCGTACCATAATGTCATAAAAGATGTTACAATAATTGCTTAAAGCTAAGACACAATTTCTGACCTGTAGAGCACAGCTAAATATAAAACTAATTTTAAAAAATATATTATAACAATGTCATTGTACTTATTCAATAATTACAATTTTTGGAAATAAAATAGGTAGATAGTTAATTAAGAGATGAATGATGTTATGATTATGAATAGGGGGCGAGCCGATTCCATCAACCGGGCAAAAATGTAGATTTCAGGATGCTGAGAAATTCTAGTTGGAAAAACACAATATAACATCAACCATAATGTTACAAGAGTAATATGTATAAAAGCTTACTTTCCTCAAAGCTGATCCCTTAGTGCATTTACTAGAAAATTACCAACCCATAATTTATTGCCTGACTTAGGAAAATCCCTGAAGATCTTGAAACACTATCCCTCCGCTACGTCGTATAAATCGATCGATAGTGTTGTAGCAGAAGCATGCTAATGGTGAATACACTTGAAACTTCACCTACTGCTCTAACGACATAACTTGAAGGATTATCCTAATAATTATTTTAATCAATAGTGTTATGTCACTAGTGGATAATAGTGTTCTATCTAAGGACATCGCATGAAAAATGAAACTTGTCAGCAAATAAGCTGATCGAATATATTTTTAAAGGGTTGTGCCAATTTAGAAGATTATTTAAGTCAGGTTAGAAAAGAATTGGATTGTCTTTAACTTCATGGAGTCAGTGGTGAGTTGTCGATGGAAATGAATTGGTTTTGCAATATTAAATATAAACAGGCTCTAGTGTGTATGAAAAGAAACACTGTGCGGTCCAGCACAGTGTTTCTTTTCATACACACTAGAGCCTGCAACTACACTACAAGAAACACACACCTAGAGCCCACGCCCTAAGTACTAAAATAGACTACACGTTGAACACACGTGTAGCATAATACTTGCATGGAAAACCGTCTCTAGTGAAGTCGTGTGCCACAACAAAGACATCAAAAAGTTTAACAATAACAATATTAATAATCCAATCAATAAAAAGAAGGTACTAAAAATATCAGGTCAAAGCTTTCACCGTGACCTGACCTTTTACTCTGAAACATCTGAGAGCCGTTCTTCAGTATTCCTTGTTTATTTAACAAAAAATAATAAATAGCGTCTACTTTTTGACGCATGTTCACAATAAAACAAAGTCGGTGTAATACCAGAATTAATATCGGCGAGTTCCCGTAATAAGGACAGATGGCGCCACTTTGTCTCGCTCAGTGGGGCAGCCGGAAAAATCTGGAAGCTGTAACCTGGGCCAGGATTTTTTGTTGACAATTTTTTTTGTTGTTGGTGAGAAAATGTACGTTTATGGTACGGATACGAGCGATGTAATAGTCCCTCTTAATAAGAATAAAAGATTTTCAAATGATATGTACACTCCGTTCATTAAAGGAGTCTGCCCAGGACACCGTACCATATCATGATCACACTATGATCGTTCTAGGAACGTGTTAGGCAAAAAATATTCTGTGTATCGAAGGTATTGGGGAAAAACTAAATTTTTATATTATAATTTGTTACTGGATAATTACAAATACAAAGATTGTAATAAATCTAACAAGAGTATAAAATCCAATATTTATATTATGAATAGATCATTTCATATACAATAAATGTCATCCAAATAATGTTCAATGTATCAGCCTTTTTGAAAATAACAACTTTACAATTTCGTTAAACGTAGCAGTCAAAAATTAACCACATCTAGCTCTAGACAAAGTAACATTCTATCAATGTTATCTAATATTAGGAGTTGACTATTTGACAAGTCGTTGGCAGCGAATTTCATGTAATATTTTGAAGTTTTCGACAGTTTATCTTATTAATTTGGTACAATAAATAGATACTAATTGAAACCGTTGCAAACATAGATTTATGTCTGAGTCAGAATTTCTTCGATACCTTAAAATCCACCAACGAGGTAGGTACGTTACCTAAAATAGCATGACGAACTTACAAAGTCCTCAATGGATCATCTGACCTATGGGTACAGAAACCCATAATAGTTGAAGTCATAAAGAAAATATTCATAAGTACAACGCAAAACAAAGTTTCCGTGTATGTGCGATTTGAACTCAGTTCTGAATATTATGTTCTTAGCTTTCCATTCCTAGTAGGACTTACAATTTGTTAATAGAGATGTATTATTTGTAGATGTTTAAGTAGGCACAAATGTTTTCTTTTTTTACGGTAGAATAAATTTAAAATTAAATCAAAGCAATATGACGACCATCTGTTCTGCGAGCAATGTGGGCTGCCCACTGCCACTTATGTTTGGCAATTATTCGGCCTGTGTCGGTAACCTTGGTGCTCCTGCGGATATCTTCATTTCTGGTTCCATCACGCAACGAAACATCAAACATAGCCCACTACATTGCCCTTTGGGTGACTAAGACTAAGCCTTCTGATAAGGCCCAGTGTAAGAGACCCCGTTTTAGTACCATATATCAGCACTGGCAACACGCACTGGTCACTACCGAAAGACTGGATTGGTGACCGTGAACCAGAAGACGCAGTGATGGATGGCCTGTTTAGAGCTGTGGTAATCCGTGGGTGCGACGCGCACAGTAACCGTCGTTGTGGCGACAGTTGGGGAGCCTATTTGTCGTGTGGACGTCTATCGGCTGAAATGATGATAATGAACCAATTTCTTGGGATTTTTTTTTTGCAAGTATTATTGCAGCCGTGTAAAGTACCAGAACTATTTAATTTCAAAACGGAGTAAATTTATAGTTCACCATTTAAAGTGAATCAACTCTACTTTTAAACTTCTTAGCATACTCCGATTCTTATAAGCATAATATAGTACTTAGAGTTACGCACTATATTTTTGACTTTTTTTTTTGGCCTGGTGGGAAATAATCCAATGATATTTTTGACTTCTATGCTTCAACTCAGATGTATATAACTTAAAATCAAGATATTTTTTGTATAGATACACTGTGTCTACATCTCTAATCCAATTTTTCTGTCGCAGGTCTGCTGGAAGAAATTTCTGTTGGAATTAGCAGCACCTTTAGGCTCTTCTATCTATTTGTTATTTTCTCTTAAAAGTTTTTTGTGTGTACCTGAATAATAAATAAATAAAATGTCTAGATATTTTTCAATAATTACCTTATATATGTATTATTCAGGCTTTGCAATTGTGTATGGACAATCACATCTACTAAAGCTTTACCTGTTTACTAGGCTAAAAGTGCGTTAGCTTTTGTATTTCTTCCAAGTCATCTCAATTTTCATATTAGCATCGCATCTTCAATCATATTGTAATCTTTGTCGGCTCTCCGCAGAGTTGTGAGAATCGGCCTCGTATCCGCATCGTAAATCAGTTTAGCGTCTCCTTCTAAGATCTACAGGGAAGTTGCATGGTCTGGCGTTTTAAATTTTGAGTAGGCGATATTAGGTTTTAGCTTCATGCTCTGAATTTTAAAATGGGTAAGTGATATATGTGTTAGTAACTGAAACTTGTGGTGCTTAAGTACTCTTACTTTTACTTTGCATAGGATGCTTTTAAGTGAAGACTTTAAAATTTTGAAGGTTTTTGTCAAACGGACTAATAAGTTAGTGCCACATAGAATATTAATATATTATTTTAAGTTAGTTTCATATTGTTGACTTGATATAGTCACAGACTGAAGCTATAAACCTTAAAGTGCATATTTGAACTAACAAATACATTTAACTTTTGCAAATAACCTTGACCTATTTGTAAATGTTATGGCTTATTTTGTTCTAATTGTTGTTTTTCAAATTTTTTATAAAAAAATATACGTACAACATAAAGATCTTATGGTTACTTTACAACCTAACCCGTTACCTTCCACCTGGATCAAACGTACCCGTAAACATTTAAAGGGAAAATTAGTTAATTAAAAAATGAAAGTACCGCCCAAACGGCGTCTCCGAGTTTAATGAAACAAAAAAAAAGTAAAAATAATAAACAGAGAAATTGTTCTTAATAAACTTGTCACGCGAGAGGGCGAAAGTTAATTTCCTGTTTCGTCCAATCTACCAGGAGTCGAGAGTCTTGTCCAGTGCGAGGAGAGCGATGAATTTTAACATTGCTTTATTTCGCAAACTCTTTAACGCAGTAGGTGTGTAAATAGGTAATATTTGATAAAGAATTCAGGTATATAACCATTCAGTTATATGATTTAACTAAGATGTAAGTGTGTAGTAGATACTTGTAGGTACTTAGAGGCGTCCTGTCTATCGCTGTTAAAAATATTGTAGCAGACTTTTCTGATAGAATTTCTCATTAAAATACAAGATGCCTCATTGACCTGGTACTCTTCGATACTTATTTATTTAATTCTCTAAGCATATAAATACAGAGGCAGCCTCAATAACTCAGGCATTTTCTACCAGTCAGTTGAGCTTCAGAAAATGTCTTGCTGACATGATTAGCTCTGCCGTGTGTTCATCATGTAACAGCTTGTTAATACATTGTAATTTTATCGTCCTGTTATTTTGACATTAGAATCCGTATCATCTCTTTCGCTTTAACTATACAGCTATCCCAACAGGGAAAAATTAGTGTTTTATTGGCGACCACGGCTCCGTCGGCTGTCGCGGTGTTATTTACCCCCGCGACGAGGGAAGGTTAAAAAGCCTTGTCGACTTAATGTGATTTAAGTTGAGCACCAAGATTTCCTGTTGCTAAACATTCTGATTCGCTTTTTTGTTTAAGTGTTTTTTTTTTATTTATTTATTCGTTTTGATTGGATTCTGGAGCTGGGTGTTTATTTTTTAATCGATTTGGAAGAGGGTAATCTTGAGGCTATTTGTTTTTTTCTTTGAGGGTAGTATTTATCAAACGAGTCTTTGCATCTTTTTTTTTGCATGCCAGCTAAGTCTATGGATGTCACAGGACGCACAGGAATGGTCGTTGTGATGATACTTGGGGGAGGTCTTTGTCCAGCAGTGGACGTCTTTCAGCTAAAATGATGATGATGATGGTGAGATCGATTAAAGATGATCATAAATGTTGAAGCACGAAGTAAAAGTTTTGCTTACCTACGCTAAACCCATCGGTCTGTTATTTGTGCGTCGCGTCAGTACCTACTACTAATTCTTTACACGTCAGCGGACACATGGTGGGCGAGACACCATTAAAATCTATTGTGTCTGCTAATTAGACGCAACGCGGGTAAAGATCAACATTTAATTCTTTAGATTACTCACACTACTTTACAACTTCAACATAAACATCACAATAAAACGCAAATACAGATTGATAAATTAAAACCTATTTAGAACTACACCTACAGTCTAATTTCTCCGTAAGAAATATGATCTCAGTCACATTTTACGAGACCTTTATACAGTTCAAGTGGTGTAGCCATAACAAGCCAATACCACTCATCTGATGAGCAATGTACTATCAACCTAGTTTCAAACTGTTAGCATAAACTTTGCAAGTGTGTTAGTATCTTCACCATATTTCCCTAGTGGCGAAACATAACTCCTCGTATCAAGGAGTGCAAATTAGTTTAAAGTTTATCTAGAATTTACCAGAGAAGCCAAGGAGATGGCTGTCTTTAAAAGATGGACGCACTGAAGAAACTAAATAATTTTTGCTTCTGTGAGTTTCTTAAACGTGACAGCTCAAATTTATGCAGGTTTTAAAAATTCCTACGGATTCAAAACTCTATACATTCGAACAGAAATTATACACGTGGCACGGGACTGGCTTTCCGCCCTATAAGACCAAAATTTGCGCAATGCGCATTAAAATGTCCCTTGATGTTTCAAAAAACTGTAATACCCAAATATGAGTCACAGAAATAATGTCCCTTTCATGAACACAAAATCTACGACAAAAATAATTCAGATTTCCTTTTCAAAACCACAAGAAACAAGCACCTAATCACAGTATACAAAGCCTCCCCCTGCAATTTTCAAAATCACAAATTAGTGCTTTCAATACTAAATCGCTGCACCATAATTGCAGTTCTGAAGTTTTTGAGGGGATGGTGATCATCCTCCTTATTCACGTCTGGG
The DNA here is from genome assembly GCA_951329385.1 of Polia nebulosa. Lineage (NCBI taxonomy): Eukaryota > Metazoa > Arthropoda > Insecta > Lepidoptera > Noctuidae > Polia > Polia nebulosa. The sequence continues at coordinate 2,832,304 of OX589595.1, read as the reverse complement.
GGTTGATTAAAGGGATTGAATTTGTGGGGTAAACCCGAAGTCTTATTGCGTGCAAGACTTTCAATTTCTTTCATTTTAGAGTTGTGCTTTAAGTTGATTTATTTACGGAGTCAGAGTTTTTTTTTAATATTTGAAACAATTGATCTTGTTGTATTTTATAGTTATGTACGAGTATGTCTTGCTTACCTACAGAAGGACTGCATTCTTTCAGAATAATATTGACACTCACATAATATAATGTAACTTTATAAATCAGTTTTTTTTTTCTGTAACCGTATCAGACTTTTACTTCCAGAGATGACCAAACAATCATAAATGAGAAATAACAATGTTGAGTCCTTATTATACTAGTTAAGGTAGTCCCTTATCAAGAAGAAGAAGCGAATAAGCGGTCGATGTGTGTGCACGCTAATCTAGAAGTAGAATATTCTCTAGAGTTTTAAAAATTCCTTTTGGTAAACCAGACTCTAACAGGGTATATCACAATTGACTATAACAATGCTTTTTTACTGTCAAAATGAAAGGGATCGCGATAGTGATTGAGTTACGTAATAGGGATGCAGTTCTTGTAAGCCTATAATGAAGATGTTATTATTATGGGCGTGTAAACTTTGATTGCCTTTGAGGGAAATTGGGGTAATTAAAAGTCGATGTAAGAAGGGTAACGTGTTGCTTGGGGGAAGGTTGAGTGTGGTTTGCAAATTGTATTATTTGAGGTTGTGGTGTTTTAGATCGATAGTAGTTTAGTGTAGTATATTTGTCAATAACACATTGATTTTGTGGCGGTACTGGTCTAGAAATAACTTGATTATCACATGACCTCATTTAGCGATAGTGAACCGTTCACTGTGTTTCTTTTCCTGTATGAAAAAGGTTTCACAATAAAATTCGCAATTAAAAGCTGATTAACCCTTTCGGAGGATTATGCATAATAGTCCCAGGAAGCGAGGCTTTTGTCAATAGTCCTGCATAAAATCCAGTATTAGAGCTACTTTTGAGAAATTCCTGGTGGAAAAACCCAAATATCACTGCCCGTCCTGAAAATCAAACGCTACCTATTCAACAATCTGTACCTACCTCTGGCGACCATTAGATTAACGAGACAGTCTCGAGGCAAAGAATGAAGTTTATACTCATCTTTATAGCTCATCAGTAACACCTATCATCATCATTTCAGACAAAAGAGGTCCATTGCTGAACAAAGGCCTCCCCAAGTGTTACCACAAAACCTGTTCTATGCGTCTCGCATCCATCGGATTCCCACGATCCTCACTAGATCATCAGTCCACCTTGTGGGAGGCCTTTCATCGCTGCGTCTTCTGGTACGCGGTCACCACTCCAGAACCTTTCGACCCCATCGACCATCTGTTCTGGAAGCAATGTGTCCTGCTCACTTAAGTTTTTTTTACTATTGGTAAGCTCGTGTTTGACCACCATCTCAACTGATGGCAAGCGATGATGTCGTGAGCGACGACTTGGAGCAGTGTTGCCCGGTGTCCGGATAAAGCTGGACACAGTCCGCGTTTTTGGTTGCGTGTGAGGCCAAATTATACGGCGTCCGGCTTTTTTAGGCTTTTTAAAATTGTCCATTTTTATTGTTGTTTAGAATTTAAGAAGATTTTATCAAAAATATTCATAAGAAAAATTTCGTGCTATACTAAGACTAAAAAATTAAAGTTGTCCGTCCTTTTTATTTAAATGTCCGGCTAAACTGGCTGGTCTGTCCAGAATTTTGGTTTTAATCTGGAAACCCTGCCTTAGAGTACGCTTGCCTAAAAGTAACCTATTCACTCTTGACTTAAAGACCTCCAGGTTGTAGCTATCAGGAAACACAGATTCCAGCAGGGAATTCTTCAGGCTATGTTGGTAACCTTGTCAATGATACCCACATCTTTATAACCTCATAGTCAATGAAAGACAAAACACATCTACCTTATTATATTATATCTACCCTGTACTGTCCCACTGCTGGGAAAAGTCCACCCTCCAATCCTTCCACTGTTGTTGGTTCTGTGTAACCTCTTACCAGTTCTCAAGGAAGACGTCTAAGTCATCCCACCATCTTCTTCGTGGTCTGCTGCGGCCGCATCTTGCGGTTTCAAGGCACTAATGTGTATATATAAAATTCAAAGTCCTGACTGACTGGCTGACTGACTGATTGATATATCAACGCACAGCCTAAACCGCTGGTCCTAGAGACATGAAATTTGGAGGATGTGTTCTTTGTGAAGAGTAGGAGTCCACTAAACAACGGTTTTTTGAAATTCAACCCTTAAGGGGGTGAAAAGGGGGTTGAAATTTAATAACGAGGGAAGTACAAATTCCAACCGGGCGAAGCCGCTGAAAAACTAGTCAATATTTCACACATCTACCTTATATTAATGAAAACAAAACCACGCACGAACATAACATAACACAGTCTAGTGACCGTCATAAACGGTTAATGCCCACATAAACGTCGGAGGGACGAGCTTCATCCGAACTTCACTGAGCGTTCTCGTAAATTAAACAGTTTACGAGAACTTTATGAAGTCGTTCGGCAAATGTCTTCGTTTGTGGCTGTTGCATGTTGATATGGATTAGATATTAATATTTTGAAGAGACTGTTAAGTGCTAAGTTGAGTAAAATATGAGATTTTACAGAGTTATTACGATGATTTCTAAGCTAAATAGGTGTCTGGTGCTTTGTATAGGTACACCTGTATTTAGAAATACAAACCGTTGAATGTAAATCCCTCAACAAAACTTGTTTTATTTTTTTAAGGGATCCGTAGTCCCAACAAGGACAAGGTGCCCTTATAGTTTCGGTCTGTGCGTCTGTCCGTCCGAGGCATAGCGTAGAGACTTTTAATACTAGAAAGCTGCAATTTTGCACGGCTATATAATTATATAATCACGCCAAGAAAAAAGTTTAAAGAAAAAAGACTCATGTGAAGTTGTTTGAAGTGAACACTTCTTTAGACGTGTTGAGCATTTTTGAGATGGAAAAATCAATTGAAATCGCCATCGACACCGACACCGACACCGTCACGGCTATTTGGATTGAAGTGAAAACTTCTTTAGTCGCGTTGGGCATTTTTGATCAAGTTTTCACTTCTGTCGGCACTCCCGGAGTGCCACTCTTTTTTCTTTCTCGCCTATGTTATAGTGTTGGATAGCGTTGTATAGGTCTATCAAAATCATTACTGGGTTGTGCAGACTAGTTTGCCGATTCAGTGATTCATTTGAGAAATATTAAATTTTAAAGTGATGTTATTTTTGTTCGGTCGAGCGTCCCCCCTCGCCCCCACTAACAGCTACACTGTTAGCTTGAAAAATCTGAAAAAAATTGTGATGGACATATAACAAACAAGGAAAACTATCACGGCTAAGTTAGCAGTTTAAGAGTAATAGTTGACCAAACTTATAAAATGTACCTATTTAGAAAAATTCGTACGAAACACAACATCCTCAGAAAAATATACTGAGGTGAAGTTGTCTTATTTAATTTTTTGGAAAAATATTTTTTTTTTCGTTTTAAATTTAAACGTAAAACCGCGATATCAACTAATATGTTTATAGTAATAAACATAAAGCCCCCTTTTAAGTCCATGTTATAACGGGCAACTACGGAACCCTACACTGTGCGTGGCCTGAAACTCACTAGGCCGGTTTTTCTAGATCGCCTAAAAGTAAAATATTAGACAATTAAAACAAGCATAATTTTTTTTTTTTAATTTTCATGGTAAGGGGAGGTAGAGCTAAAGTAGAAGGAGTAGGACTTCGTGGCTAAAGTAATAACAGCCGCATGGGTCGATCCATGAGGTTACGCTTGCTGGGGTTGGTCCATGGATGGGTGACCATCTTTACATACCGAGACTCCTCCGTGCCTCGGCAAGCACGTTAAGCCGTTGGTCTCGGCTGTCAATCGTGAATCTTTGACAGTCGTTATACGCCCGATAGTCTGACAACCAGTCTTACCCCCCTTGGTAAGACTGGTTGTCAGACTTTCGGGCAACTATCATATTTTCCAGTAACTGGGTTGTGGAGGTCAGGTAGGCAGTTGCTTTGTGTAAAATACTGGTATTCAGCTGCATCCGGTTAGACTGGAAGCCGACCCCATGATAGTTGGGAAAACGCGCGGGCAGATTGATTGATGGTAGGGGGTAGGGAACGGTGAAGCTGATCGGCGGTGGCGATCTCTCGCGTCCGGCCCTAGTCCAGTCCATGGTACGGAGCGAGAGGGTATGGGAAGCTGTCACCTCCTTCTGCGAAGCAGTAACGTACCTACTAGGGCCGATGCCTGCCAGGGTCACGGGAGTATTAGAGAGTCACCGCGGCCCTGGAACACACAGACAACTGAAAGAATACGGGTGGCTTTTAGTCAGTAAGAGCCTGATACGCTCTCCCGCTCCACCCAGAGCGTAAGAAGTGCGTGATGATTTCCCACCCTCAAAAAAAAGGGGGGGAGGGACCGGGGAAGCTGAACGGCGGTGGCGATCTCTATGGCTATGGAGCGAGAGGGTATGGGAAGCTATCACCTCCTTCTCCATCAGTAATACACCCACTAGGGCCGATGCCTGCCAGTGTCGCGGGAGTGTTTGAAAGATGACTCTGTAGCGACATCTGTGACGCCGCAAAAGAACTAAAAACAACAAAATCCTACATCGTGTAAGCAGAGTTCTCCGCGCGATTTGAACATATACAACAGTCATAAATTTACCATCGGGCAGTTGCCCGAAACAGACATAACACCCGCCTGGTCGGAAGATACTCCCTTTTTAACGGAGGTTTGCGGGACTTTACACCCTGTTTCGCATGCTTCTGAAACTCTTTCAAACACTACCGCGACCCTGGCTGGCATCGCGGTGACCCGCGGCCCTGGAACGCACAGAGTTCTGAAAGAACACGGGATGGTTTTAGTCAGTAAGAGTCTGACATGCCCTCCCGCTCCACCCAGATCGGGAGAAGTCATTGGATGATTTCCGACACACCCAAAAAAAAAGGAGCTGATGCCTGCAGGGTCGCAGAAGTATTTGAAAGAGTCCCCGCAGCCCTAGAACGCACAGACTACTGAAATAACACGAGAGTCTTATACGCTACCTCCTGCTCCAACCAGAGCGGGAGAAGTAACTGATGATTTCCTACCCTTAAAAAAAAATTGTGAAGGGACAAATCATTTACCTACTTATACCGTGTAACCGCGGTGACTGAATTGTAACTACATTATACTTTCCCTGAAATGAAGTACATTTTTGTATAGTTGACTAAAATAGTCTTAAATCACTCACAAAACCAAACTGATTCAGAATTCAAGCGACTGAAAGATCTTCCTATACCAAACCAAATCATAACCAATCTCAGAAACAAACACCTAATTTCCAGAACACTAAACAATTCCAATCTAACAATTCTATCTAAAACACATCTAATATTCGGAACATCTCGAAACAGTGCTCCTCGGAAACAATTCCATAATCGATTGGATATCCTCCGCAATGCACTAGGGGATCGAGTCGACCACAGTATTCGATTCAATCGGTACGATTACTGATTCAATATTAGAATTGTTCGGGCGTTATGTCTTGTGTGTTAGACTAATGCTTGGGGAGATGAATCTGGTAGTATTGTACTCTGTGATTGTTTTTGTACATTTTGGAGCCGGCTGGAAATACTGAAAGATTTGCTCCTTTTAGGTAGCTGCTCACAAGACGAACTTCATAGTTATCAAGGCAAATGAGTTTAATGGTTCTTATCATTTTTTTTTTATGGGTTTGCTCTTGGCTCTAGTATAAGTCAGAGATGACACAGACAAAGTCAACGATGGAGCGAGCTTACCCAGAAGAAGCCTGTTCACTCTAACTTTGAAGATATTAGGGTTGTATGCATTCAAAAACACAGACGCAGCTAGAGAGTTCCACTCCTTTCCTGTGCGCATTATGAAAGACGTCAGGAAACGCTTAGTACGAATTTTTGGAATAGCAACAAGGTAGGGATGGTAACTTGCAGTGCGTCTAGATGTCCGATGGTAGAAGGGGTCCGGTGGGATGAGGTCGTGGAGTTCTTGGGCACACTCTCCGAAGTACATTCTGTAGAAGACCGACAAGCAGGCAACCTTACGGCGATGAGCCAAGCTGTGAACGTTGGCATCCACCAGTTTTACGTCGCCAATGAGCCTCATTGGAATTTGAAAATGTTATAATCAGAATGCTATGTCTTGTTTACTTCCTTTTTTATCCAACTTTCCCAAAGGAAGGGTAATATTTTTCGAGAGTATATACCTATATATATGTATGTTTCAATGTAATTTCTTTGGCACGCTCTGTAGCATCCCCGGTCATCAGGGAGAATGGAACCGGCGAGAGATGTCGTGCGGTGTTCCACAGGGATCGGTCCTGGGGCCGCCCTTGTGGAACATCGGATACGACTGGGTGCTGCGCTGCGACCTCCCCATTGGCGTCAGCGTAGTGTGCTACGCTGACGACACGCTGGTCTTGGCGCAGGGGTGGTCGCACGAGGCGGCGGCCGACCGTATGACACGCGGGGTTGCGACAGTCATAGAGAGGATCCGGCAACTGGGACTCGAGGTGGCATTGCACAAGTCCGAGGCCATGTGCTTTCATGGTTATCGGAACGAGCCACCGGCGGGTTCCCAGATCACGGTAGGAGGGGTTCGCATCGGCGTTGAGGGTACGATGAAGTACCTGGGACTCGTCCTCAACAGCCGGTGGAACTTCGTCGAGCATTTTCGACGTTTGTCTCCCAGATTGGACAGGGTCGGGGCCGCCTTGAAGCGGCTCCTACCCAATCTGAAGGGTCCAAACGCCTCCTGCCGAAAGCTCTACGCGGGGATCGTGTGGTCCATGGCCCTCTACGGAGCACCGGTGTGGGCGCGTTCATTGAGGCAGCGATCAACGCGCCAGATGAACGCGTTCCAGAGGGTCATGGCGATCCGCATCATCCGGGGATACCGCACGGTCTCCCGTGAGGCTGCGAGCCTCCTTGCCGGACTGTCACCGTGGGATCTGGAGGCAAAAATCCTCGCGCACTTCTAAACGCCGGGGCGAAACTCCGCTGCCGCGAAAACTCGCGGCTCGGTGGACAGATTTCCGGCAGGATCTCATGGTGACATGGAGAGAGCGACTGTCGCAACCCAGCGCTGGGCACGCCACCATCGCGGCGGTAGTGCCCCTCTTTGAGGAGTGGCTGGAGAGGCGCCATGGCGCCCTCACCTTCCGCCTGACGCAGATTCTCACCGGACATGGCTGTTTCGGGAGGTACCTGTGTCGGATCAAGGCGGAGGTGACCCCTGCGTGTTTCCACTGCAAGGATCGCCCAGAGGACACTGTGGAGCATACGGTGGAGGTTTGCCCCGCTTGGGCAGAACACCGCCGTGTCCTCGTGGATGCGACAGGCGGCAGCGACCTCTCGCGCCATGCCCTGGTTCAGGCCATGGTACGGAGCGAGAGGGAGTGGGGAGCCGTCTCCTCCTTCTGCGAAACAGTAATGCTAGCGAAGAGGGAGGCCGCACACGTTAGGGAGACTCAACAATGGCAGAGTCGCCCTAGTGCCCTCAGCAGCAGCCGCCGCAGGACACGCCAGGGGCTGCGAGACGATCTCCGGCCACCGTAGACCCGGGCCTGCGGACGGCGAGTAGTGGGTAACTCGCCGTCCGATCAGCACCAGGCCCGAGAGTCGACGGCGCGTAGTGTTCCACGCGCGCCTCAAACAGTTGTCAGCAAAGGACGGGGCCTGCCACGGCCAATGCCTGCCCGGGGGTTGAGGATAAAGGGAGGAACAGGGGTGGGTTTTAGTCAGTAAGAGTCTGACACGCCCTTCCAATCCACCCTAGAGCGGAAGAAGTCATAAGATGATTGCCCACCCCAAAAAAAAAAAAAAAAAAAAAAAAAAAACGCTGTGTACCATGAACGGCTAGATGTATTTCAACAAATGAGGTATCACTAGATTCGTCTTGAGTGCCGAAGTGACATAGGTTATATAAATTTTCTGCCGCTGTAAGTGACACCGTATTTTTCTTTAAATAGTCATGTGGGGTACATAAATAAGGAGCTCAAGGCCGCAAAAACTACTTGTTTGAAACTTTTTAGACGTGTTTTGCGGTCGGATTTTTTGACACAAGCCAATTTTTTAGGGTTCCATACCTGAAGGGTCCAAACGGAGCCCTATTGCTGTCACTCATGTGTCCGTCTGTCCATCGTCTGTCACAATTTTTTATTCCGAATTTTTTTTTAACTTCCCATTGACCTGTATATGAACTTGTGGTGATAATGTTTATTGTTACGTATACTTTACTAAGAAATACCAATATCTTGATAAATCAGATTTTTCATTGAAGCCGATACGCCCTTGGCCGGTTTTTTGTCTTTATACCTGATAATGTTAATATGCTATACACTATTCATTCATAGGCGTCGGTTCACGTGCGTCCTTGTCACTGAAACTAATCGTTAAATCTCTGATGCCTTTCAGTGCAGTGCTCTTGCAGGTTCCTATGAATACTCTACTTTATCATATATTTGTCACCCACCTCTTTGATTTCTATCCTATTTATCAAACCTAAACACCATACAACCAAGTGGACCGTACGAAACAAAATAAACACTCGTTACGGCAGCTGCATTCAACGCCGATCGAGCGTGCAAAATAACACTTCATCATTTGAATTCGGCGTCGCTCCCATACGGTAATACGTCATATCAATAGCGAGTAATGACTAGCAGTTAATTAGGCGTCATTGGGCGCATCGGCATCCAATGTGGTGGCTGTACATTGTAGTTGCTTTTGAGGATATTGGTGTTGTATGAGAAATCATTATTTATTAAAAAACTAACTGACCCGGAAAACTTCGTACCGCCTTAGAATCAATAAATTAAGCCGTTCTCGAGATTCCAATTCAAATTTTATTAAAATCGGTCCAGAGGTTCTTGAGTTATAATTTGTGCAGTTTTTACCACCATAATTCCTTTCCACTGTGACTCCAGAGAAGCGAAGAGGCAATAAAACTCAACGAGTCCCGGAGAAGCGATTTCTTGGATCTCGCAACGAAATTATTTAGAAAATAACAGCGGTATAGTAAAGAAAAAAAAGTTTCATGAGAAATTATCGTCTGTCTAACCTATTCCCGGCTTTGCTGGAATCAGCTTTTGGTGCAGCCAAATGCACCTGAATACCAGTATTTTACATCGAGTGATGGCCTACCTGGACCTTCATAACACAGTAACTGGGACTTTGAATCTGGATCTTTTCAAAGTAGCTTGTAATAGTTAGTTATTGATTTCTTACTGCCTTCATTCTTAAGTATGAACCTTTTGCAACCCTGAAGAGTTAGGCTTTCTTAGTTGTCTGAGCATCTGCATGATTATACAAATAGTTGGTAAACATTTGACGCAGCTTGGAGAGAAAAATATGGCCTGGGAATCATTCGACAATTAATCCATGCAGCGCTGATTCTGAACACATTAATTATGCATGAAAAGAGCTTCATGTTGAAATAATTTCAGCTTTATACGTTGCAAAACACTACCTCAAATCTAACAATATTTTTTTTATCTGTGATAGGCTCGCGTTAGACCACTATCTCACCTGATGGTAAGCGATAATGGTCGACGATGGAGCACGCATCACATCACACACTTAAAGTCTCCCAGGTTGTAGCTATCCGGAAACACACTCTGGCACGGAATTCCACTCCTTAGCTGTACACACAATAAATCTGTTCCCAAAACGTTTTGTGCGGGATATTTCCAAATATAAATAGGTAGTGAGAAAAAGCCCTTGTTCTAACTAGGACAGTTAAATTTGTGGCTCTTGTATAGGCAGTTTTCAATTAAATTTTTGGGTATGATTGCACATTGCACTGTACGTACACCATTTTGCCACAAGAGTCCAACAAACACTGTGTCAGCACTGCGATGACGTCATTTGCCGCTATTTGATGTTTCGGGGTGTAATTGATGCTGCATTTGACTTGGAGATCATAGACCGTATATTAGCGGCTTATCTCACTGAAGAGGCAACTGGCTAGATGGGCATTAGATAATCTGCGAAGTAGGTAGTGATATTGTTCTGTTGTGTGTGTGATGTGTAGTAAAAATATGACTTGCTTCCTACTGTGTACCTTCCAAAGGACATTAGTATTGTACTCGTGCAAGAGGAAGTTTTTCGACTAGGTATTAAACAGTAAGTTCTCAATTTTTTTATTGTTGCAGATTTTAAAATTTGTTACAAATGCCCACGACCTAATGTCGTTATTCTACTTTTTCGTCGTTCCCTTACTGCTGAGGATCGAAAACACATACGAGTTTTGCGGTCTTCTGTAATGTGAACTTTTCGGTATATGCTGCTTCCAACAGACTTCTTTAAATAACTCGTTATATCCATGTTAAGAGTTTTGCGTCCAAAAAGGCAAGATATCTTCTAATAATTCGTTAACCTGCATACTCCCATGATCATATTGGTTATGTACAGTGTACAGTCAAGCTCGAGTATCTTAAATATGCAGTTTTAAGAAACTCGAACTTACAAGTTTGCTTGTCTACATATTTTTACTCGTGACTGTACCACCTCCTTAATATTTTCTCAAATTCTAGACAGAATCTTTAATGAAGACACAAATCATTAAATGACTCATGAATATGGCAACGGCAACGTTCCGACATAGAAACACAAATATCTTATGAGAGCCCATCACATGACTCAACCGATAATGGCAAGCTATTAACTGAATCCCACGCTTTTATTACTTATTTTCTTCTGAGAATGAGAAAACAAATAGAAACATGAAACTGATTTTTCTTTGATTACCTATTAGATGACGTGGGTTGGCATAATTAAGGACGTATATTCCGCAACATTCCCGGAATAGTAACCCGATTCCCTTTACTACTTAACCGAGGATCAAAACAAATGACTAAGCTTCAGTTTTGGGAACGAAAATTATGTGCCAAATTGTCAAAAGTGCGTTAGCTACCAGGCCATGAACTTCACTTACCTTTAAAAGAAATATGCGGAACAGGATGTAAAGTCTCGCAAATTTCCATTCTAAAGAGAGGATACAAAATTATGTGCCAAATTGTCAAACGTGCGTTAGCTACCAGGCCATGAACTTCACTTACCTTTAAAAGAAATATGCGGAACAGGGTGTAAAGTCTCGCAAATTTCCATTATAAAGGGAGGATACACTGACCAGACGGAGGTAGCATCTGCAGACGTATTCGCTAACTCTGTTGACATCAATTTGATAGGCACTTTGCCGTTCATTGCTGCTTTGACTTATACGAAAACCGTAGAGTCTATTATAATCGATGTCCACCGAGCAATGAACTGCATAGTGCCTATCAAATTGATGTCAACTGAGTTGAGTGAATACACTTGCTGGTCTGAGCAACGAGTAGTTGCTCAGACCAGCAGGTGTGGTTGATTTCGGACTGTTGTTTATGTTTGATAGCGCGATGCAGGATTCACAAATCCTGTGTGTTTAGTACGTACGAGTATGTGGCAACATAGCTTCCGCTACACGTTTATTTATTAACATGTCGATATTTTTTTGCAGATACCGAGGGTCCATCATATAGCAGTCACTTGCTCCTCTTTTTCCGGTCTATTATAATTGAAATCAAGAAACCACGTCCGCAAAGCATGGCAAGGATTGTCAATCTTCAATTTTTTTACGTTTAATTGTAGTTATTTGGCTTACATCAGTAATCAGTAATCACCACACCTGGAAAATAGATGTTTTTTTTTTTTAAAAAGCGTATTCTTTCGTTTGAAATTCTATATTACAATGACGCATTTTGCTGGGGAGTTTATTGCACCACTTTTTCCCACCTAAAACACGAGGAAGTGGTGACAAGCGGGCGTTTTAAGAGGACTGTCTTTATGTAGAATTTTGACACTCAAAAAGTGCTGGTTCTCAGCCTTGTTTGAATAAATGTCTTTAGATTTGAATTGATTTCCTCAATCGTTTCAGCACGATCTATATAACAGCTGACTGTGCAGAGTGCACTAGACGATCTTCCCATGTGGAAGCGCTTACGCGCACCCCAAATAAAATATAATTAGGTAGTATCACAATGGATCTTGTCGCATCTTATGACTGCGGTGCGACAAGTCGCGCACATACCGCTTGTCGCCCGCTTGTCGTAGACACATCCGACGTGCATGTCTGAGGATACCACGACATGTATTCGGGCTGCTAAAATGACGCTAAGAGATGAAGAAATGGAAAAGTTTGTTTGAAGAAAGCGTGACCTCAAAAAAATACACAATAAATTTCAAAATAACTTAATTAATTAATTCGGCAGTCGGTGTCAAATGAGGAAGAAACAAATTACAAACACAGACTTCCAAAATTAAAGTTATTTTGTAATTTTTAGTCTAGGTATTTTCTTTTTTGAATGTCGGTTGTACTTTTTTTTTTGAAAAAGTTTTTTTTTTGGGATAAAAGTAGCATGTCATGGTTCTTGTATGCTACTGTGCAAATGCATGGCACTCCGCGGTAGTTTATCTTTCGTTCGGTGAAAGAATTTTTGTGAAATATTACTTCCAGAGATTAATTCCTACAAACAAACAACTTTACTCTTTTATAATATTTGTTTAGATCATTGGGTAAATTCGGCGTGCTTTAATAAGATACTCGGGACAACAGCGAACAAAGCAGTGATGACTATTCGTTGTAAATGCCAGCTATAAACTTACTGCACACACTGGCTAATAATCATTATAGTACTTCTAAGTATCGGTGCGACATGTCTGGTGAATTCCGCGTGTGTGGTGGACGGATACGACGTCCGACATCCGACGACGTGCACGTCTGACCGACACGCGGTCTAATAAAATGACGCTGGGTGGCGAATAGCCGGAAGATATTTATGACATGATATGACTTATGATATTGAAGACATGACTCAAGTATCCATTCCATGTTTGGATTAACGATTGGTACAGTTTAACAACTGATCTGTGACTTTTTTATATTCTAAGGTCCTTTAAAATGTTGATAAATATTTTTGGGTTGATACTCCATGCTTATGAAAAAGGATAAGAGTTTTTTGGAGTATGAAAATTTTGAAAGTAACAGCAGCATTTTAGCGGCGTCCAGTCCTTACCTCGCAGTCGGCACGTCGAGTCCGCTGCAATCGAACATCTCTGGAACATTCTGTAGCTTATACTACCGAATAACAGATAACTGCCTTTTAACCCAACCAAGCAACAACCACCTTTAGGAGTAAGCTTGTAGGGTTTAGAATCGACTATGATACAAAGGCATTTATCAGGAAGCTTGCAAGGAGAAATGCGTTGGTACATACTTGTGAATGGAGCATCATTTCTGGATATGCCGTAAAGATTCTTATGCTAGCGAGACGGTAATAACTATTTGGTAAGTTAAGCCACTAATTAGGCAAGATTGAATAGCACAAAAGTGAAATAGTTAAGAAACTCACTTATCAGTAAGAAAACCAATTAGGTATATATACCAATAGTTAAAAGCGAGTTATATTATACCTGGCTTTTGAATATTATGACTTTTAACTATACTGAGTTGAAATGATAAGTGCAGTGACTTAAAGATTTTCTACAATCGTAAATGAGTAGTGGTTTTTAGGGTTCCGTACCCGAAGGGTAATCAACGGGACCCTATTACTAAGCCTCCGCTGTCCCGTCTGTCTATCAGTGGGCTGTATCTCATGATCCGTAATAGGTCGACAGTTGAAATTTTCACATAATGTGTATTTCTGTTGCCGCTATAATAAAAAATAATAAAGATTAAGAAAATTAAAGGGGGCTACCATATTACAAACGTGTTTTTAGGGTTCCGTACCTGAAGGGTCCAAACGGAACCCTATTGTTGTCACTTACATGTCCGTCTGTCTGTACGTCCATCGTCTGTCACAAAATTTTGTTACGAATAATTTTTTAACGTCCCATTGACCTATGAACTTGAAATTTGGTGATAATATTTAATATTACGTATACTTTACTAGAAAAGACCAATATTTGGTACGGAACCCTTAATGTGCGAAATCCGACACGCACTTGTCCAATTTTTTTTGGATTTTTTGCACGATCTTGATAATGGCAACAAGTAGACGCGTATAATCTTGTATAATGGTACGGAACCCTTCATGCGTGAGTCCGACTCGCACTTGGCCGGTTTTTTTACCTATCAGAATGCTGAGTATCATCTCTTCGGCTGTTATTAGCAGTAGAATATCTGAAAACTTATTAGCTTCGTCTGTCTTGCCAAAACCTGCATCGAGTATGTAGTCTCCGAATTTGCCTATCACCAGCAATGCATGGGAAGTGTTATTAAGGTAATAGTTTCCAGGAACTGACAGAACAATTAACTTAATGAATATGCGGGTAGATGTAAGCAAACAGTTGGTACGTCTGCCTCCACAGTACTTATATGTAGGTAGGGCTGTGTGGTGAGCAGTTTTAAGCTAGTATTTTGATTGAATGATTAATAGAATTTCTTTGGTTATTAATATGCCTGGCTGAATTGGTATCTGATAACTGGTTAGGTTCTTTATTTTTATATTTGGAATAAGGATGAAGGAAGGATGAAATCGAATAAGGACATAGCATTTTTTTTAATGTGTATTTTTCTTTATTGAGTGTTTTTATTAAGAACGTGTCCATTCCTACTTTAAAGCTAAAATTTTACAGGTTTTAGGCCAAAGTAGAGTTTGACAAATAGCCATCGTAAAATTCGAAATTCAGGGACGAGGGGCACTCATACAATTTGTCATTTTGTCCAAGAAAATACATAGATAGATAGAATTAACTTTATTGTACACCTTTTTATGGGCTTCATGCTTAGCTTGTTTAAGGGTCTACTACCGGCCAAGTGGCGCCCTCATTGAATAAAAAATCGTAGCATAGCACAGGAAATAAATATTAAAGAATCCAACGTTACGTTTGTTACAAAGAGGATTAAGTATTTTTACGTTTTTAAACTGTCTCTGAATGTTTCGTATCCAAAGTAGTAGGCAAAAGTGTCAGAAACGGCCGTTTTTATCCTCTTTGTAACAAACGTGACGTTAGATTCTTTAATATTTATTTTCTATGCCATGCTACGATTTTTTATTCAATGAAGGCGCCACTTGGCCATTAGTAGGGCCTTAATGTTGTTTTTGTGCAACTATAACCACCCAACCAATCAACCCAACTCGACTGCGTTAACTATAGATCAAAAAAATCTGCATTGATTGTCAGAACTTCATGATTTCCAACATTATTCTATGATAGAATGAATACTTCCTACCTTTAATCAAAACAATCTTCACTCATTTTCAAAATTACGTAGGCCTTTTTTTTGGGGGTGTGTAAATAATCCAATGACTTCTCCCGCTCTATGTGCGAGAGACTTTTACTGTCTAAAACCCACCTCTGTTCCTTCAGTTGCCTTTTTTATTTTGTTGCCGGGGTTGAAAATCCTCATGTATGTCCTTCACCTGGGGCAGGCCTTCCCACTCTTAGACCGGGGATTGTGAGAGCTAATACGACTTCTATGATCCCCGGCTAGTGCCGACCCGCCTATGCGGGCCACCTCAGGCCCGCGGGGAAAGTGAGGTGTCCTCCCCCCGCGACGTCCAACAGGGGGCGCGCGTGGAACACTAACGCGCCGTCACCTCGGGTACTGCTGGATGGGGGGCGGCGGACGACCCCGAGTCCGCCGTATGTCCGGACCTGTTTCCTGGTTCCTTCAGTTGCCTGTGCCAAGCGGCGTGATGACTCTCTTTCGAATTTATCCACTATCCCTAGGCAGGCATCGGCCTCGGCCAACCGACAGATTTTTTTTTTTTGGCGCTCCTTGAACACTACGCGCTATCGATGGTCTTCATCGGACGGCAAGCTACCCATTGCGTCTACGGTGGCCGTTGATCGGCTTGCGACCCCCGACGCCCAGGGCATCTCCTGCGGCGGCTGCTGTGGGCGCGAGGGCGTCTCCGTTGATTTCTCTCTCACACGTTCTGACTCCTCCTTCGCGAGCTTTACTGTTTCGCTGAAGGAGGTGACAACTTCACATTCCCTCTCGCTCCGTACCATGGCCTGGACCAGGGCCACGGTGGTGCTCCCCCAAGCAAGGCAGACCTCCACCGTATGCTCCACCGTTTCCTCTAGGCGATCCACACAGTTGTGACACGCGGGCGTTTCCTCCCGCCTTATACGGCACAGGAACCTCCCGAAAGTCTTGCCGTGAGGACCTGCGTCAAGCAGAAGGTGAGGACACCATGACGCTTCCCCACCCACTCCTCAAAGAGGGAGGCCCCTCTTTGAGGAGTACCTACCGCCACGATAGAGTATTTTACTAAAAAAATCAAATTATTTCGTCACTTAAATAACCAAATATTGCACAGGTATTTTTTGCTTTGTGGAGGTATGCGGAACAGAGTTTAAAGTCCAACAATCTTCATTGAAAAGGGAGGATCCTCCGACCAGACGGGTGTTGTGTCCGGTCCGGGCAACTGCCCGATGGTTGATTTCGGACTGTTGTATATGTTCAAATCGTGCGGAGAACTCTGCTTGCACGAAGTAGGATTTTGTTATTTTAGTTCGTGTGCGGTGTCATAGATTTCGCTACATCACTTCCCTCCGGAGATCGGAGATCGATGGTTCTTGATGAGTCGTCCTTACATCTTGTGATGCGGCCAGTGGAAGGTTGGTTCCAGTTTACGGTGAGTCGGAACTGTCTGCGGTGATGCCCCAGTGAGTCGGGGTGTTGCTGTCCCAGTGAGTCGGGATGATGCTGCAGGCTCCAGTGAGTCGGAGTGGTGCTGCGGGCTCCAGTGGGTCGGAGCGGTGCTGTGCAACGTAGTGGCTTGACTGCTGGCGTCGACCAGGAGAGGTTCTTCGACCGGCCGAAGGTGCTGTTCGCTGCGCCAAGATCGCTGATGAAAGAGGCTGAGGATGCTAACCAGGAATGCGCGTCCGCTGCATGCTGATGGTCAGGATACCCGTAGAAGCCGTTGGTACTGGCTGGCTGGATGACTCGTTGCTGAAGAGCTTGGAGGAAGTGATGATGATGACGTCACGCTGGAGTAGCTGCACGAAGGCTACGCTGACGTTCATAGTCGAGGGTCACCATTGTGGAGGTATGCGGAACAGAGTGTAAAGTCCCACAATCTCCATTGAAAAGGGAGGATCCTCCGACCAGACGGGAGTTGTGTCTGGTCCGGACAACTGCCCGATGGTTGATTTCGGACTGTTGTATATGTTCAAATCGTTCGGAGAACTCTGCTTGCGCGATGTAGGATTTTGTTATTTTAGTTCGTGTGCGGTGTCATAGATTTCGCTACAGCTTCACCAAACCAATAAAAAATGACAAAGATGATGCGTTTTGCATCAAAGTGCAGGAGTGGGGGCTCGTTACGTCACTTTAGTGGTAAAAATTGTCAGGTGTATTAGGTGGTATAATTTCAACGCACAGTGCGTAACAAAAATCGCCCCCAATTTTTGTTGACAAAAGATAAAATACGCGTCCAATATTTTTTGGTTATTTAACTGACGGACTTATTTTTTTTTTTAGTAAAATACTCTATTGTGGCGTACCCAAAAATTACGAAGGGTTGTATTTATCTTTCACTGTAGCTACAAATGCTACCAAAACATAATTCCCAGTGGGCAGTGATTCAATAAATCGATGTCTACTATTGTGACGGTAGGTAGCACTCACGCGTATGCGACATAATTGCCTGATTGATTGATTAGCGGTTTCCATTAGATACGTCCGCAGTAATTATGTAGTTATTAGGTATCTACAGTCAGGATCTATAGTTGATTGCTGGTCAGTTCATTAAAATGTTGGACAATAGATTACGATTTGTCAATAGTTAAATGTTTTGGTTATGCATTGGAGTAGAGTTTAAAAATTTTAGTGGTAGATTATTTTTGAGAATCCTACTTTCTTCTAATATAATTTCTTTTTTAATAATTAATTAATTATGTACCGGCCAAAAAATAGGTTTCGGCTGGAGATTTCGGCCAGAAATTGATCGAAGATTCGGCTCCACCAAAACTATATACAGATAAATATAGAGATATAATACAGATACCTTAAACTGTCTCGTTCGTGTGTGTGTAACCATCGTTTCAATAATTTACTTAGTATTTTATGAAAGATAGAACTGATTTTTCTTAGAAAAATATCAGAACTTTCTAAGACATTCCTTTGTTTTTTTTTTATTTGGGCCAGGTCACTTCTAAGAAAAATAGTACAATGAGGATAAAAGCAGAGCTATCCTAGCATGTCATTATTGCTTCATGAACCGTGTACTATTCTCCGGAAAATTCTTAGTCATACCAATCTGAGTGATATTTTTGTTTGCGTTACTCATCCTTCCCTGAAATCATAGTACAAGTAGGTTATGAGTAACCTCCTTTATGTTATGTGCTCCTGGTAACAAGGCCATTCCTTTGCCTTGATTCAGATGTTGCGGAATTGGTTTTGGGTAGGATGAGCAGATAACGTCTTGTTTAGTTTGTTTATGTATGGTGACTCATATTCAAATAAAATAAGCATTTACATATTTGGGGTTTTGGTATCTGGGTCGCGGATAAATTCGAATTAGAGTTACCGCGGCCCTTGGCACTTAGGCAACTGAAGGAATAAGTGTGGGTTTTAGTCAGTAAAAGTCTGACACGCCCTCCCGCTCCAGACAGAGCGTGAAAAGTCATTGGATGATTTTCCGCCCTCCAAAAAAAAAAAAAGAGTTTTGGTATCTGATTTAGACATAATCGCGTATTATTGTGGGCGTCTAGCTATAAGAGCGTTACAATAACACCAACACGCCCTTGCTCATTAAGTTGGCTACCGAGACCAAAAACTGCTCTCAGTTTTTTCATTAAAACATAGACTACAGTAGACTCAGACTCAAAGCATTTATTTCAAATAAACCATTTACAGCCAACTTTTCATCTTGAACACAACTCTCAAACAACACTCTCTTAGCCCCCTAGGCAGGAATATTCTGCTAAAACGTCGTCGCAATGCTGTAGTCCCCCGACCCCTTCAATTTAAACATTCATTTACACATCGGTTTTTCTGTTTCAGCGGTGCTTTCCTCTACAATAGACTAAATAGTTTTTAAGCTATTGCATAGCTTCTATCGCGGGCCTTGAGCGTGGAGACCGAATCCAGAAATTCCGTAACGAAAAAAAAACCTAACACCCCTCACTCCGACCGGCACAGCGGTGATACTTTTTATGACGATGACGATGACGATGACGATGACGATGACGATGACGATGACGATGACGATGACGATGACGATGACGATGACTATGACGATGACGATGACGATGACGATGACGATGACTATGACTATGACGATGACGATGACGATTACGATGACGATGAGGATGACGATGACGATGACGATGAAGATGACGATATTTATCTTGTTACGCCAAAGAAGTGTAACTTCTTACGTGCGTGTAAAAAGTGTAACTTGAATTAATATCAAAGAAAAAAAAACAAAGAAAAAAAAATACTGCATAAATAAAATAAATAAATAATTATAATTGCAAAGTTGATAAAAAATACTATGCAATAGCTTTACCGCGGCAGTCTCTGAGTGCCACACGTCTTTTTTT
The DNA here is from genome assembly GCA_951329385.1 of Polia nebulosa. Classification (NCBI taxonomy): domain Eukaryota; kingdom Metazoa; phylum Arthropoda; class Insecta; order Lepidoptera; family Noctuidae; genus Polia; species Polia nebulosa. Next base: position 2,812,708 of record OX589595.1, on the reverse strand, counting down.
TTTCACAATTTGATTCCGCCAAGCCCGTTTCATCAACGGACCACAAGACGTACGGCGAAGTGCCACCGGTTCATGGTGGACATCCCATCCATACGCATAAAGCGTTTTGAGAAAACATTCATTGTGCGTACAGCTAGGGAGTGGAATTCCCTACCGGAGTCTGTGTTTCGTGATAGCTACGACCTGGGAGTCTTTAAGTCAAGAGTGAATAGGTTACTTCTAGGCAAGCGTGCTCCATCTTCGACCACATCATCGCGTACCATCAGGTGAGATGGTGGTCAAACGCGTGCCTATCAATAATAAAAAAAATAGTACTCTAAATATTTACACACTAACTAAACAGGAATGCAAAACCAAATTGTTAGATTTTCTACTCACATGTAATTACAAAACTACGAAAGAGCTCCTTAGAATCTTAGGTTAAGACAAAATTACACCCACAACACACACAACATAAACACTCAACAAAATTATTTTATAAACGATACTTTGTTGTAGGTGATATCTGTAAACGCAAGACTAAATATTGGTAATGATATTATTATTGATCACTGTCATACTGGGAGGTAAACTGCGTCCTGAAATACAGGCTCGGCCTAGCTCAGGCGCAGTTGCTCAACTTTTTACTCTTTTACAGGAACATTCGAATTTATTAAATTTTATTTTGATCTAATTATATAATCTTTAGAGAGAAAATAGAATAATTTATAATTTAATTTATTGACATTTTTCATTTTAATTTCATGACATTTCTATTTTTAATTTATAGCAATTTTAATTTATTTTTATTTCTCGACTTTCTTTATTTTAAATTGTATTGATTCACATTTAGTTATTGAATTTAATGACATTTTTAAATATCATCTCATCATACAAAATGTAATATGTAAAATTGTATTGTTATTGGTTTTATAGCCTCAAATAAATCTATTTATTATTATTATTATTTCGTTTATTTGCTTTATACACATATCAAATATAAATTTAAATAATTTTAGCAAAGCATACAAAAAAAAACATTTAAAATTATAAAAAATAGTAGTCCGCCGGTGTCGGGAGCAGAGCCCAAGCAGGTACACAGTACAATACGGTGGTTAGGGCTCCAGAGACAGGAATCTCCTCACAATACGAGCCGTATCGAGGAGTACTGCCTTCTGTATCAGGCCCTTGATCAAGCTGCGCAACAACAGCTTCGACAGGTGGTCGTCGAGGCTTTTGGCAATCAGGCCGTTGGCGGTAACGACTATCGGCACTTTAAGTCCCACATACTCCCTCAGAGACAAATTTAAAGAGATTAATATTATGACTGTTCCCTCTCAATATATTTATGAGAATCTCATGTATGCACATAAAAATATTAATCTGTTTAAAAGATACAGTGATATCCATAGCATAAATACTAGGAACAAACACAAATTTATTGTACCTAAAACCAGGCTCAAGAAAAAAATAGGTGGTTCGTTTAGATGCCAATGTATACGTTTCTATAATAAACTTCCTAGCCAAATTCAAGAACTAAGCATTAATAAATTTAAATCATTTATTAAACGTAAGCTATGCCAGAAAGCTTTTTACACAATTAATGACTTTCTTGAGGACAATGAGGCGTGGGATTGAGCTGCTTCAATGATATACATGAGCCATTGTTTTCATATGTACTACTTACTGATGAAATTTTTTATATAAATATATATTTTTTTAATATTCGTTTTTGACATGAATACTTGTATAGTATTATATAAAATTTATTTGTAATGCACATAAGTAAGAAAGATATATATACAAACTAACAATAATACCTAACATGTACAAATGCGTATGAAAAAACAACTCACTGGGCATCAAAAAATTCATCCACATCGCTGTCAATGGAAAAAGTGCCCAGAACGCTAGCAGCATTGCCACGTTGAATAGCAATGCTGATTCGTTGGCCAAAGAAAAGCCCAGCCCTCTGGTCACGTGAAGAGTCGACTAACAGCTTGCTGATATGCCGGAAAACTCGATGAGCACTCGGACCCCATGGCCCTAGTGTTTCAACCCCAAACGGCTCAAACATGTAACTCCCTATAAGGTTGTTATATTTGCGCCGTTTGAGGTTTTCTGCACCTGCAGCAGCCGCCCCAGCACAGCCTGCCGTGCTAAGAAGATGGGATGGCGCAAGGGTGTCGACACATGTTGCATCCCACACCAAAGGCCTACCCAACTTCCAAGGCATTATGGTCATTCCGTCTGGCCTCTTCTCATTGTCACGTGCCAAGCCATTGGGTTCTAAAACAGCTGGCAAAGTATTATATTACATTTTTTATTTTATTTTTTTATTGACATTTTTTTTGACTTGAATACTTTGTTAAGTATTATATTTATTTTTTATTTTTTGATTGACATATTATGATTACTATTTTGTTTGACACAAATATTTACTTTGTAAAGTATTATATTTTAATTTTTTTTGATTACTTAATTATTGTAAATGTGAGGACTATGTGGGTTATTATTATTATTTTCTCCTCCTTTTTACAGTAATTTTCAACGTTGTCTGACAGTTTGAGTACTTTTGCGGCCTACCCAAATGTCTTTTCTTTGGTCTATTGACAAATGCTTGCACTGACTGGACAGGTCCACTCAAATATGTTTGGTTCTTTCTTCAAAAGACCACTACAGACACTAAGCTGCATGGTCCTCATATAGAATAATGTGAATGCGAGAACTATGTATGTCGTTATATTCATGTAGATTTTATGATTGTCTGGCAGTTTGAGTATTTTTGCGGCCTACTCAAATGTCCTTACTTTGGTATTGTTCGTCGGTTCGTTGAGCTCCTCAAAGTTCTGAGTTGAGCTTCGCGATGACTGACAAATGCTTGCACTGTCTGGACAGGTCCACTCGAATTCGTGTGTTGCTTTCTTCATAAAGCTCATCCCAGACATAAACGTACATGGTTCTCATATGATCTAACCAGTACACATTGTATGGATTTGAACACTAAAAGAGACTTTGACCTCTGAGTTTGTTTCGGTGTTTCTTCTCAGGGTAGTCAGCTAGGAAACACCGGCCTCATCTAGCTTAAACTGACAAAAAACATTGACGACAGCGATCATTTAATGACAGCCGAGTCCACATTCCACATATCGAGAACCTCGTGTGCTAAGTCAAGATATTTGATTTGTTTCTCTTTCTCAGCTTTCACGAGGTTCTCGTCATGTGGAATGGTGACATCGATTATCATTGTGCGACGCGCTAGTCGGTCTATCACCACTATATCCGGCTTATTGGCAACAATAGTCCTGTCAGTGATGATAGACCGATCCCAGTACAACGTGACATGGTCATTTTCGAGAACTGGGTCGGGCACATAGTTGTAATACGGCACCTCAGAATAAACAAGTTTGTATTTTAAAGCAAGCTGCTGATGAATTATTGTTATTATTATTTATTATTATTACTTTTGAATTGTCAAGTCGGTCAGTCAAAAAGATGAAGTTAATCGCACATTGAAAAGGAGAAGAACGTGCAAGAAACTTTATGGATACTCGTTTTACCCGACTGCGCGACGCAATGGAGGGGAATGTGTTTAACAGAATATGTATGTACGAGTATGTAGGTATGTATGTTTCTTTCTTTGTGGCACTATAAAAACCAAACGCGTGGGCCGATTTTGAAAATTCTTATGTCAATTGATTCGTCTTAATCTTGCGAGTGCTATTAAAGACATGAAAGTAATCAGAATACAATATGACGACCACCAGATGCCATATTGTGAAAATAAATAAAAAAATAAGTTGACAAACTATATTATGTGGGGTATCAAAATAATGGGTTCGGGGAGGTAATTCTAAAAATATAATTCACTAAAATATAGGGAAAAAAAGTATTTTCAAAAAACCCGATTGTAAAAACGCAATTAAAAAGTTCCGAACAAGTCACTTTTCAAGCAGTCTGATGCAGTTGGTGGCAGTTATTTTAGTTATGTTACAAAATGTTGATTATATTTTTCTTGTTGCTTCTATTATGCGAAAAAAATTAAAACAATAAATATTATAAAATAAAAACAACTCAAAAAAAAGAAGATTTTAACGAGCCTGTGGCAGTTAAAAGATGACCAGTCTCAACTGACGGCGCCCGTTCATGAACATGACGCGTGGATCAGCACCACTCAGCTCTACCATTCTAAAGGGAACTGAGTGACCCCACACACGCGCCACCATCAGCGAGACATTTGAGTAAGCATGACAAACTCTCAAGTAATCCAGCACTTCAGTACACCGGCACTTTCATTAGTCTGGCACCCTTCACTGGGTCTGCCCCATCGCTTTCAAAATAGTTATTTTTTATTGTTATTGTTGACAGGCACGCGTTTGACCACCATCTCACCTGATGGTAAGCGATGATGTGGTCGAAGATGAAGCACGCTTTCCTAGAAGTAACCTATTCACTCTTGACTTAAAGACTCCCAGGTTGTAGCTATCAGGAAACACAAACTCCGTCAGGGAATTCCACTCCCTAGCTGTACGCACAATGAATGTGTTCATAAAATGTTTAAAAAACGTTTAAACGTTTTAAATTAGGACATTCTAAATTATCTAGATTATTTTCTATACAACCCAGTAAGCCGTACATTCCAATAGATCTGTGGTGGCCCAGTGGTAACAGCCGCGACTTACAAGTTATAGGTCGTGAGTTCAAATCCAGGCAGGCGCTTTACTTTGTGTAAATTATTTCATCTCCACTGCTCTTACAACGGTGAAGGAAAACATAGTCAGGAAACCGACATGTCCTAGAATTAAAATTTTGAAGACATGTGACATCCATCAACCCGTACTGGGCCCGCGTGGTGGGTTACGGCCCACACCCTCTCACAGAGAGGAGGCCTGTGCCCCATGGGGACATTAAAAGGCTGATGATGATGATGTACTTGTTTTTAATACTGCAAAGTTAGTGAGACTACTATGTAAAGAAATTATTCTTCCACCGGCTAGCGTCAGAGATAATATATGGCATGAGTCCCCAGTTACCTATCTTCGGGTTTATTGCGTGTGGTTTGTATGTAGTAAATTAGAGTCCTTTGATTTGGTCCTCACATACTCGTATATAACATTTATTGTCAACACTTCATCACACCAGATAGCACTCAGTACACAGAAAATTGTATGTTGAACTTACAATTTATGATGAATCACTTTTACCCTATCGTTCGAAGATCTCACTGGTCCTGGTCTCTCTCTGGATCTTCCACAAGATTTAGATAGATACTGCTAAGGCGTGATTCATAAGCCGTAAATTGATATGATTTAATAAATCTTTGGTTTGATTTAATAGATCGAATTATTATAATTAATATGTAAGCTTTACTATTAAATCATTTGAACTAGTCTATCTCGGTTAAGCATAAGTCATTTACTGGGGTTTCAATACTTTTTTCCAGTATTACCTGCCAGTACTCTTTGATACTACTGCTGATACTCTCTGCATGTACTCACTGCTGATACTTCTACCAGTACTCTCCGCCAGTACTCTCCGCCAGTACTCTCCGCCAGTACTCGCCGCCAGTACTCGCCGCCAGTACTCGCCGCCAGTACTCGCCGCCAGTACTCGCCGCCAGTACTCGCCGCCAGTACTCGCCGCCAGTACTCGCCGCCAGTACTCGCCGCCAGTACTCGCCGCCAGTACTCGCCGCCAGTACTCGCCGCCAGTACTCGCCGCCAGTACTCGCCGCCAGTACTCGCCGCCAGTACTCGCCGCCAGTACTCGCCGCCAGTACTCGCCGCCAGTACTCGCCGCCAGTACTCGCCGCCAGTACTCGCCGCCAGTACTCGCCGCCAGTACTCGCCGCCGGTACTCGCCGCCAGTACTCGCCGCCGGTACTCGCCGCCAGTACTCGCCGCCGGTACTCGCCGCCGGTACTCGCCGCCGGTACTCGCCGCCAGTACTAGCCGCCGGTACTCGCCGCCAGTACTAGCCGCCAGTACTCGCCGCCAGTACTCGCCGCCAGTAATCGCCGCCAGTACTCGCCGCCAGTACTCGCCGCCAGTACTCGCCGCCAGTACTCGCCGCCAGTACTCGCCGCCAGTACTCGCCGCCAATACTAGCCGCCAGTACTCGCCGCCAGTACTCGCCGCCAGTACTCGCCGCCAGTACTCGCCGCCAGTACTCGCCGCCAGTACTCGCCGCCAGTACTCGCCGCCAGTACTCGCCGCCAGTACTCGCCGCCAGTACTCGCCGCCAGTACTCGCCGCCAGTACTCGCCGCCAGTACTCGCCGCCAGTACTCGCCGCCAGTACTCGCCGCCAGTAATCGCCGCCAGTAAGTAATCTCCGCCAGTAATCTCCGCCAGTACTCTCCGCCAGTACTCTCCGCCACTAATCACCGCCAGTAACCTCCGCCATTAATAACGTTGTTCGTTGTAACTTAGAATGCCACTAGCAAGCACACCCGTGCTCACTAGCGAGCATGGTGAATTATGCTCGGTCCTATGAGAAGGGGCTTTAACATTTTTTTTTCTTTGGGGGTGGGAAATCATCTTACTGACTAAAACCCACCCCTGTTCCTTCCTTGCCTGAGTGCCCAGGGGAGCGGTAACTCTGTTCCTTTCTGTTGTCATCTCTTTGAGGCGCGCGTAGAACACTACGCGCCGTCGACTCACGGGCCTGGTGCTGATCGGACGGCGAGCTACCTATTACTCACCGTCCGCAGGCCCGCTTCGGGGGGCTTTTACCCTGGAGTGGGATTAGGACAGAATTCATCATCATCATTTTAACCAAAAGACGACCACTGCTGGACATAGGCTGCCCCCAAGTGTCGCCACAACGGCTGCGGCGTGATTTGTGAAAATTTCCGTCGCCCTTTGGAAACATAATAATGCAAGGGTTTTCGGCGGGATTTTGTCGAGTGAAGTTCAGTGGCTGTTTTAATTATTCGTCTAATGATGCCTAGTGGATATTGTGATGTAAATTTAGTGTAGTTTTGTGTCTCAAGTGTCAACGCAAATGGACAATATGTGGAATCATTGAAACAAGCGCGATCTCGAGAAAATGGAGCTGAGAATTTTATTGTAGTATTGAATACCTCAGCGAAGTTTGCCGAGAAGGCTGACTCGACACATTTGTTGCCAAATACTGCAAAAATACATTAGAATGTGTTACATCTGCATTCTAATGGAAAAAAGAATAAATAACTACGTAAGACTAGGCAATATGGTCAAAAGACTTTCGCCTTCCCTTCGGGGACAATAAAATAAAAAATAAAAAATGCAAACATGCGTGTGTGTTGTTAGGATTCCGTACCCGAAGGGTAAGCAACAGGACCCTAATACTAGGCCTCCGCTGTCCGTCCGTCCGTCCGTCAGCGGGCTATATCTCCAGTTGAAATTTTCACAGAATGTATATTTCTGTAGTCGCTATCAACAAAAAATAAAACTAAAATAAAAATTAAAGGAGTCTACTAGAAACGTGTTTTTTTTGGCTTTTTTGCTTGATCTTAATAATGGCAACAAGTAGACGCTTACGATGGTGGTTGTACGATGGTATATATACGGAACCTGTGAGTCTGATTCACACTTGACCGGTCTTTACATTATCTGAACGTTTGATACGGAACCCTTCATGCGCGACACCAACTCGCGCTTGTCCGGTTTTTTACATTATCTGAACGTTTTGACAGGTGTCTGAATCTGACGTCTCAGTGATGCCATCTGGTGTAGGTGCGTCATGTCATTCAAGCCCTCAATTGTGGACTTTTAATCTCTCGTTAGCGCTTATACAATGACATTATAAATCAAGGGTTTCTAGAAGACAGTAGGTACTAGAAGCCAAAACTATCATAAAAAAACTTTTTACAAAAAAAATACAACCGACTTCCATAAATAAAAATGCAAAATATAAGTAAGTACTAATCCAATTTAAGTTTTCAATTAAGTATTAAGTACCAAATAAAAATCAAGAAACAGGATGAGAAGGTATGCATGACCCCCAATACTCCTTAACAAAAGTCTGTATATAGGTATGCACACATTTAAATAAAGTTCTAAGTTAAATTTATCACATAATTACTTATTTTTAAATCTAAGTATTTGTGATATACAATTACTAATAAGTTTAGTATAATTAAATAAACAATACTCCTTAACACAGAGTATTGTTATTCCTAAGTATCTATTAATTTCATATTTAAGTAACCAATAAATAACAAGTAGCAAGAATCTATAAATTTTAAATCTAAATAACTAATACTAGGAGTATCAAGTATTCACAAGAAACTATTTCAAAACTAATAAAAAATAAGTATTTAGTTTTGACAAAATTAATCTCTTATTCAAGTAATTGAGATTCAATGAGTAAGTATAAAGTTTTATTTCATAACCCTCAATCTCCCATCCAAGTAAGTAACAGTAATACCCTAACAACAAGTTCTTAAAAAAAGTAACATCACTTCACAAATCTAAGTGATTGTGATTTATCATATGTCATTGAGTTTAACTTTGTAGTTAAGTAATTTACAAAATCATATTCTATATAATTGTAATTCAAAAGCATTAAGGTTAATTTAATTAAACAAGTTTATTAGAAACTGTTTAATCAAATTATATAAGTATTGGCTTGGGAGCAAATTAAGCATGAACCCCAAGCCAAAATCTAAGAGTGAATTGAGGACTATTTGCCCATCTAAACGAATTTGGGTATTCAATATACCAGACACACTTACCGTGTATCTTTTAATGGACAGACTTACGAATATCCTAGCCAATTGTTAACAAAATAAACGAATTGGGGTTCAACTATCCATCTAAACAAATTCGGATATTCAATATACCAGACACATTTATCATGTATCTTTTAGTGAACAAATCTTAAGATGTCCTATAAACAATTCCATAAGTGAATTAAATATATAATTCCATATGTGAATTCAATTAAAAGAATTTAATAAATAAAAGTTAAATTTAGTTATCTAAGAGTGAATAGAGGACCATTTGCCCACCTAAACAAATTTGGGTATTCAATATATCAGACACACTTACCGTGTATCTTTTAATGGACAGACTTACGAATATCCTAGCCAATTGTTAACAAAATAAACGAATTGGGGTTCAACTATCCATCTAAACAAATTCGGATATTCAATATACCAGATACATTTATCATGTATCTTTTAGTGAACAAACCATAAGATGTCCTATAATCAATTCTATATGTGAATTAAACATACAGGATGTAACGGAATGGTGTGGTCATATTTTAAGAACTGCATCTGCCCATAGGTATGAATAACTTTCTTCAAGAAAACTTGAGGAAATTAAAAAAAAAAAATACCTCCCATACAAATATTGATCAGCTGATGATGACTTTGTATGGAAAGTCCAATTTTTTTTTTGGGAATTTTCAGTTTTTTTTTAGAGAAAGTTGTTCATATCCATTGGAAAAACCGGTTCCTAAAATATGACCACACCTTTCTGTTACAACCTGTATAATTCCATAAATGAATCCAATTAATAGAATTAAATAAATAAAAGTTAAATTTAGTTTTATTTAATTAAGTTGGGTGCCTGTGGGATTATCAATAAATAAATTTGAGTAAATATCCCACAATTATAAAAGTTGGTATCACTAGTTACTAGGAGAATTGAGAAGTTTTAATACTAATAAAGTAATTAAGTAAATTTTTAATTTTTAATAACTCCGGTGAAGTATTATAGTCATCCGAGAAATTCTCATTAAATATTAAGACCAAGTTAAAATTCGTTTGACTATTTCACTATCAATCCACAGTCAACTATCTAAGTAAACGGTACAAGTCAGCAATTGGTTCCGAACACAAGCGTACCTCATCGGCCACCGTAGGTGCCGAATAGTCCTCTTACTTGAAACTGCCACACAGACCACAATACCGCTTGCAAATCCCATCTCCGGATACATTTGGATCGACTGAAACATTAAAATAATTTGATTCATGTACAAATTCCTACCTAAGAAGGTAATCAATCCATAATTTATACATCCTGAATAAAAGAAATCTATCTTAAGTTTCTATACTTAAGTTAAATTAACAAGTTAGTATTATACAATATTACGTGTAAAAAAAATTACCATGAGTTACAACAATAGTGATCAATACAATTTATTATTGTTTAAGTTTCGCTAAGTGAACATAAGAAGCTAATATCTAGCTACTCATAGGTGCATCTAATATAAATGGGTTGTTACAATCATTAAATTCAAGAATACATATTAAGGGATGAGGCTCAACAAACCATGTGCTGATAACCTCAAATTAAGTACCTTCACAATAATATTAGGTATTGAACAACTGCAATAATTAAGTTAATCACCATTTAAGTTCAACACTTAATTAGTAAGGCATAAGACAGACAACCTAAAATTTTGCCATGTGCTTATAAAATCAGTGAAAAAATTGTCACAGCAATTTAATTAATATTTAACATGTTTACAAAGTAAGTTAAACACTATTTAAGTTTTAACTAATAAACAAAGGCTTAAAATTGGAAACTATAAATTTTCAACAATGTGCCTTTTAACCAGAATAGTGTAAAAATGTTTGACCTAAAAGAAAACCATTAACTAAGGACTACTAATTAAGCTTAACCTTATTACCACAAACAAACCTCATGCATCACGTTGGGCGTACAATTGTGTACATCTTTAGTAGACAACGATAATCCTAATGAAATCTATAGAGCCCTTTTTGATGTTGTGCAAAAAGAGTACCAAGCCATTTTTAAGTCTAAAACTATAGACGTTACGGGTACCTCCATTGGCTTCAACCAATGGGCCACTGCTGGTATATATAAAAGTAGAGCGAGACTATACGAGTTATACGGTTTAAAAAAATATAGGTTCGATACTCCTTTTCTAGAGTATGTTAAAAAATATTCTAAATTGTTTAAGAAGATTTGTGTTGCTGCTAAATCAAAATTCTTAAGCGAGACAATTAAAAATTCTGATAATAAAGTAAAAGCCACTTGGAAAATAATAAATAATGAAACGGGAAAGTCTGTTAAAAAAGTAAATCAGCTAGAGATTCTATTCGAAAACAAATTAGTTAGTAAACCAGCTGACGTAGCTCAGGCATTTAATGAGTTTTTTGCCCACATACCTATAACTACAACTCGCTTCTTAAATTCATCCCCGTCTAAAGCTGAAAGTCTTTTGAACGGTAGTGTACCTAAGTGCAATCAATCATTTAGTTTTGAGCATGTAACACCACTTGACGTAGTTAACGTTTTTAACTCTCTAAAATCAAAAAACACAGGGGATTACTGGGGCATCTCAATTAAACTTTTGAGTGATATAATAGGCATCGTAGCGCCTTATCTTGCTGTAACTTTTAATAAATGCGTGGACTCAGGAACTTTTCCTGATCTCATGAAGTGTAGTAAAGTCATACCTCTATTTTAATCAGGCAATAAAAATGATATAGGCAACTTCAGGCCTATTTCCATCCTGCCTGCATTTAGCAAAATTTTTGAAAAGTTAATACTGAAGCAGTTGCTAACATATTTTAATGTAAATAGCCTCCTTCATAATGATCAATATGGCTTTACAAAAGGTCGATCGACTACAGATGCGGGTGTTGCTCTCCTAAAACACATATTCAACGCATGGGAGAACTCGCAAAATGCAATCGGAGTTTTCTGTGACCTCTCCAAAGCTTTTGATTGCGTACACCATGACACGCTTTTGCGTAAGCTGCGTCATTATGGTCTCCAAAACGAAGCTCTAAATGTAATTGATTCATATTTATGTAATAGGTTCCAATGTGTAGATATCAATGGTGTTAAGTCTTCCGGGCTACCAGTTTATTTAGGTGTGCCTCAAGGCTCGATATTGGGACCATTCTTGTTTTTGGTGTATATTAATGATTTACCATATTTTTTAAAGGGTATCTGTGACGTAGTACTGTTTGCAGATGATACCTCTCTTATCTTTAAAGTAGATAGGAATAGAAATTATTTTGATAACGTAGATAGCGCTTTCTCAATGGTTACGGATTGGTTTACGACAAATAACTTAGTTCTTAATGCTAAGAAAACTAAATGTATAAAGTTTGCCTTACCTAATGTTATAAATCTAGGACCTAATGTCATCTTAAATAAAGAAGTGCTTGAAACTGTGGACTCGGCAGTTTTTTTGGGTATAACTGTTGATTCCAAACTTCAATGGGGCGCACATATATCAGGCCTATCAGGAAGGCTCAGCTCTGCCGCCTACGCCGTCAGAAAAGTTAGACAATATACTGACGTTGACACAGCACGGTTAGTCTATTTTAGTTATTTCCATAGTGTTATGTCTTATGGTATTCTTTTGTGGGGTAAAGCTGCGGACATACAAAATATATTTGTTTTACAAAAACGTGCTGTACGAGCGATTGCTCGTACAGCACGTTTTTGTAAAACAATTACAAAAATAAAAAAAATAAAAAATAAATAAATAGAAAATTTCTCGTAAAGAAACTCTTGACCCTAACCTATAGATTTATAGGTTAGGGTCAAGAGTTTCTTTACGAGAAATTTTCAAAGAGATTGGAATTCTCACGGTGGCATCTCAATTCATTTTTGCAAACATATTATACATTAGACAAAATATACATTTGTACAAAAAGACCAGTGATATCCACAATTTTAACACCAGAAATAAGTACAAACTTCATGTTCCTTCCCACCGTGTTCGTAGGGTTCATGGTTCGTTTGAGGGTCTCGGTATCGAATTTTACAATAAGCTACCCCGTTCTTTTCTTGACTTGCCTTTTAATTCATTTAAAACTAAAGTTAAATCTAGTCTCTGTTCGAAAGCATACTATTCCATCAACGACTACTTAGAAGATAATAATAGTTGGTCGCTGTGTTGAACGCAAGACAATGTTACACTTGATGTTCTTTCTCCATATTTAGCTTATGGTTATAACAAATTATATGAGTTCATATAATAATTGTCTACCAAATTTAGTGTGATGGCCCTAGTTCATCACTTGTGGCTTCGAATCACAGCCCTTTGATAGTTTCAATCTTTGTTCTTGTAAGCAGGCACACCAGTTATGTATGGAGGCTTCTTTAATTTGGTTTAGTGTTTATGCTTGAGTTGGTTTTTAATGGCATGATTGAGTGTGCTAGCTGGCAAGTGGCGGATTATTTAATTTTATGATTATATTTTAGACAACATATATTTATTTTTCTGTTTTACATAATGTTGAGATTGTTGCTTAGAATTATATAGATTCAAGTTCTTAAAACTTAACAGACAGATGTGTTGCTGGGGAGTTTGTTGGCCACTTCTTCTTCACAGCTAAAACACTAGGAAGTGGTGACGGGCGGGCGTTTTTTGGGGGACTGTCTTTATGTAGAACTTTGACGTTCAAAAAGTGCTGGTTCTCAGCCTAGTTTGAATAAATGACTTTTGATTTTTTTTTGTAAAGAAATTATTCTTCCACCGGCTAGCGTCAGAGATAATATATGGCATGAGACCCTAGTTACCTATCTTCGGGTTTATTGCGTGTGGTTTGTATGTAGTAAATAAGAGTCCTTTGATTTGGTCCTCACATATATAACATTTATTGTCAACACTTCATCACACCAGATAGCACTCAGTACACAGAAAATAATTGTATGTTTAACTTACAATTTATGATGAATCACTTTTACCCTATCGTTCGAAGATCGAAGATTAAAGGTCTAGTGAGGAGATCCACAAGCAGTATCTAAGCCGTGGTCATCTAACCTTAGTCATCTCTGGACACGTGGACGCTCGTGCTCTGAACCCTTTGCTAAGATCGCATTGTTCTTCCTAAATAATGTGAGGTTTATGATCCGACCATTTTATAGAGTTTTATTCTTATATTATTAAAGGTAAAGTAGGAACCCTGCCAACAAGAGAACATTTCGGTGAGACTCATAAATGCCATGCTTAAGACTTAGCGTCAGTACAGAAAAAAACCCAAAAAGAGTAAGTACTTACATTGTCCTACATTCTTATGCTTACAGCATTTGAACTTGACTCTGGTGCCAGCTGCCCTTCGAGACATCATTAAATGCTTTTAAGAACTTTTTTCCAATAAATAAAATTTAGAGGCAGACTCCAGATCAAGTTGGAAAAAGAAAAAACGTCAAACGACAATCTGTCAACTTACAAAATAACGCTCCATTCCACGAATCTAAATTTATTCAATTTTTAAGTGTTACAACTGTAGTACGAAGAAAAGCTTTGGCGAGTTTGGATTCCTCTGCAAACACCTGTGAAAACATAAAAATTTAAATCACACTAATCCAAAGCAGGACACCTCTCAAATTCTTCAAAAACTCAAACAATTAAAATAACTCAAACACGCAATAAATACAGGGTGTCCAAAAAATGAAAAATCTGTAACTCCGTTTATAACACTGAAGTACTTAAAGTGTCCCAATTAGTGAGTTTTAAGTGACAAATGTGAGCAGTTAAAGGAACTTTGAACTTGTTTTAGTCATACAATTTGACTAATGGCTCATACAAAAATAGCTTTGATTTGTTACTTGAGACTTCCACTTTGTAGTCACGTGACGGATGCGATGCGATTTATGCTACGTGACTTCATCAAGGTAGACACGATATGTGATTTTTGGACAGATGGAAATTGGACTTCAAAAAAATTGTATCAAAAATTAAGTTATTCCGGTCAGATCCCCTGATCTGATCCCCTAATCGTATCTTATAGATTTTTTATTTAAAATTAAGCCCTATTAATGTAAAAATTTGCAGTGCCCTAACAAAAACTAGCAATTACATATTATGACATTGTTAAATTTGTGATATGCATGAGAGTAAATAAATAAATATCTCCAGAGCTTTTGGTAATGCATAAATGAAATCTGTAATTTTATAATATAATACGAAGAAACTTATCATCATCCACAGCTTACCTTATCATGAGTTTAGGCCTCTCTCTTCTCGTACAAATCCCCATGCTTCTGTGCCAACCTCATCCAGGTTGGAGAACCTGGATGAAGTTGGCATCAAAGGTAGTCGATGGTAATAATGTCCTATCATTGGTCGGTCACTGCCTTACTCCACTTATCATCCATTTTTATTTTTGAAAACCCAAAGGCACCTGGACTTTTGAGGAAAAGACCAGGAAGTGTGAGACTCCTATCTTAGTAAAACCAACCCAGTGATTTACAATCCGCACCTGGAAGGGGCTCCGTGGCCTCTTTGAGACCACTCCAGAAGCCCCATTGTGCAACCCCTATTCGGGCACACTCCTGAGGAGACTGTAAAATGGTCTCCCCTGAACCTCGCTGAACACGGCAGTACGTGATCACTGTGTTACCATCTTTCCAGCAGGTGTATTAGCGAACTCAGTGGACGTAAATTTTTGTGTTTTTTTGCGTTTCTGTGGGGTGGGAAATCATCCAATGACTTCTCCCGCTCTGGGTGGAGCGAATGTACTGCATAGTGAGATGTCAACTGAGTTAACGAATACACCTGCTGGGATACCCGGTTCCACTGATCATCCCTAACTCCATTTGAGTTCCGTAATTCGTTGTCGGATATCAAAAACCTTCGAACGTCAATTAACCATTTAGAGTACTTCTACAAAATTAGGCCAATGGATTACTAACTGTCGTGCGCTATAAAAAGTTCATCTATTTTATTAATAGCTCTTATCTATCATTTAAAAGGGTTTTAAAAACTGTTTTAAGTGCTTAATTTTTATTGGTTGATCGAACACTGTTGTAAAGCGTTTGGTTTATTGACGTTCGAAACGTAGATACCTACAATCGCGTTACAGTCGTTGAACCACAGAGTAGATATTACAGTGAACCCACTAAGAACACTCAACGATAATTTATATTTGGTTTGCAGTGGCACCTTTCATAGGCTTCTCTATCAATACGTAGTATAATGGTGCTTGCACACGGTGCATATAGCTTGCGCATGTTGAGGCACTTGCGCAAGTTATATGCTCCGTGAATAGGTGGTGAGCTGGTCCAGTTACTTGAGCATGTACCAACGCGAGCTACACACACAAGTAACATTTTTGTTTTGTTTCAATTTTCAGCGTACTGAACTGCGTTGACCAAACGAGCAACTCGTGCACACTGCTTCCCCAAGTAGCCCGCAGCTTGCTTGCTCCAGCTACTTGCAGTACAAGCGATTAAACCCACATTGGGTCCGCGTAGTGGATTACGGCCTACACCCTCTCACAGAGAGGAGGCGTGTGCGCCAGCAGTGAGGACATTAAACGGCTGATGATGATGATGATGATGAAGGAAGGTTTGTATGTATAATTTGTACGTACCCGTGCGAAGCCAGGGCGGGTCGCTATTTTGCGATAATTTTGTTATGCTCCATTTCTTGTTTCCTCTATTTACTATTTAAAACGCAAAAGTGTTGGTACTTAGCGCTTACTATGCACAATATTGTTCATCTTGAACAAAGGAAATAAACGCTTGACGATCTCCTGATGCCTATTGAAGACATGAGATACAACGATTTATCCTTTGCCATTGTTGGTCTCACTTATTCACATAGAGAGTAAAAAAGTGAAATTTAAACCATTACTCATAGCAGCTAGAAACTCATACCAAACGTTTTCTCCTGCAAATAATTTGTATGAACAAATTCCACATTCCTATCCCATCCCCATCCATAGTACAGGTTTACCTAGTTTTGGAATCAGGAGTTGAATTTTACAGTGTTCACTTTGCTCTTGTTTTCATCTTTTAATAACATAAATGTCTTGATTTAGAATTCTACAAATAAGAGTATTGTAGAGCTACAAATTAATGTTTAAAAAAAAATAAAAAAATTAAAAAACTGGCCACGTGCGTGTCGGACTTTTGTCATTTAGGGTGCCGTAAGAAATGAGGGAATTTCAAATAAAAAGTAAAATTTAACAATATATTGGTATTTGTTAATAAAATATACGTAATAATTAACATTTTCACCAAATTTCAAGATAGGTCAATGGGAAGTTTTTAAGTTTAAGTTTTAAGAAGAATTCTTCGGAACAAAATTTTGTGACAGACTGCAGACAGACAGACACTCACGTGAGTGACAGCAATACCCGAAGGGTCCAAACGGAGCCCGTTTGGACCCTTCGGGTGCGGAACCCTAAAAAACTTACAGTTATGAACTTCACCTTCTGGGACTATCCTCCCATACATCCAAGCCCATACATTGACCAGACCGTCCCGCTGAGTTCCACCACAGTAATTAGATACGTACGATTAATAACCAGCCATTAAGGCAGGCTACTGTATGTACTTAGTGCCTCACGGTTGAATGGTTGCGATCAAAGTGGTGCTAATGGCACCCACAAAGTACAAGGTGCAGAAGTTTATCTCTATGCAACGAGCGGAAGCTTGCACGTATATGTAGACGCGTACTTAGGGAAATCAACAAAACTTTTGAGTTTCATCTTGTAGCGACATATATGTCGCCACATACGAACTAACACACAAATCTCTTTTTTTTCTCGTTCTCTGCGTGATTTCAACATAGTACTCGTACAACAGTCTGAAATCAACCACCGGGCAGTTGCACAGACCAGATACACCACCCGTCAGAGGATCCTCCCTTTTCAATGGAGGCTTACCCGGCGCCGGTGGGGCCAGTCATACATGCTACACCGGGCTGTTTACACCTTGTCGCGACCGGGCCGGGCTCGACCCGGGGCACGTCCACCGTGCGCCGGCCGGGCCAGTCATTCATGCTACACCGGGCTGTTTAACAGTAGCTTACTATTTGGAACGAGTAATCCCAACGATTCTAAGATTTGCGGATTGTTTAGCATCCCACGAAACACCATAAAGACATATTTCAACAGAGCAAGATTACGCCTTACTTCCAACTTATAGATTTGAGACATGACTTTAACCGCTCTGATGTCACTCATCCTTTCCAGGTGACCTGCCTATCTAAGCGTAGCAGTGCTGTAGCGTGGCTGTTATTACTTAGTGACAAGTGTACCTTCTGAACTTAGCTGTTTGGTGGTAGTGCTAATGGCAAGCATGGAAAGCCACGTGGTAAAGTAAGGGGTAAAGTTCAATATTATAAGTTGAATGTTCTGTTACTGCGAGATAGGGGATCTTTCGCTTATCA
The DNA here is from genome assembly GCA_951329385.1 of Polia nebulosa. Classification (NCBI taxonomy): domain Eukaryota; kingdom Metazoa; phylum Arthropoda; class Insecta; order Lepidoptera; family Noctuidae; genus Polia; species Polia nebulosa. Next base: position 2,794,625 of record OX589595.1, on the reverse strand, counting down.
TTTGGAATTGGATACTCTTGAGAAGGGACCAGGTAGGTGGGATGGATGCCAAAATCAATGTACCGTATGAAAGAGTAATATATAATTATTATCTATATTAATGATCCTTTGTATTTTTTGGCCAAATCATTTTGTGTTGTAAATATTGTTATGTTTTTGTTTAGTTGAATTTTGGTTTTTATTTTGGTCTGTGCTTTAGCAAGATGTAAAACAGGTTCTCTGGTTTGATTGGATACCCAGACATTTTTGAGTAGCTATTTCGGGATGTTTTAGCATGAGTTGTTCTTACTTCAAAAACTCGATTGTTCTAACAGCACTATCAAATGATTGTTATTTAATTTTGTTACAATTTTCTGTGGGAAGGAGAGGGAGTGAATGACATCGCGACAGCTGTCAGGGGGACTGAAAGAAAAGGTGTTGCATCGACCTCAAAGTAAAATAGGACAAGGGAAGGAAGATAGTGATATTACTCTGTATCAAGAAATCTCAGAAAGTAAGAGAAAAGCAGTGGGATAAAGGTTATTATTTATTTATTACGGCTTTATTTTCTACATAACAATTCTTACAAATATACATCTAACTAATTTTTTTTTTTTCTATTTCTTTGTTATGTGGCCCCTGTATGGGTAAAAGCCTCCTCCATTCCTTTCCATCTTTCCCTGTCTTTGGCCGTATTCATCCAACTTTTACCTGCTGTGTTTATTATATCATCGGTCCATCTTTTCTTCTGTCTTCCTACATTTTTTTTTGCCTTTTGGGCCCTGGCATTTTGTTGTTTGGTAATTCCATCTCATATCTTTGTACCTTGACAAGGGCCCTGCCCAGTTCCACTTCTGTTTGAAACTAAAATGAAGAGCATCTGTTAATTTTGTTTTCTTGCGGATGTCTGCGTTTCTCGTTTTCTGTATTTTTCTCAGTTTCAGAATACTTCGTTCCATTGCATGTTGACAAGATAATATTTTGTTTTTTTACTTTTTCAGTGAAAACCCATGTCTGGCTAGCGCATGTTAAGCTTGGGATAATGCAAGAATTACAACTACTGGTGGAAGAAGAAAGGGAGAAAGGGTACATAGGATAAAGGTTAAGAATGAATAAAAGCAAAGATTAAATGTTACAAATTAATTCATTTAATATCACAGATTTAAATACAAAATTTACATTCGGTTAGTATCTACATAGGTACTTAACTAAAAATATCAAATGAAAATATTACAAGCTAAAACGGTTTCAATTTTAACATTCTCGAATAATAAAGTAGGTCCTATAGTCTGACTTTTCATTTAGGCATATATTATATACCTCTGATTCATAAATTCTGAGTTTTTTAATTAGGCGCATCTGGTAAGACTAAAACTGATCATATTATATATTTTTAGTCATACCAGATGCAGCTGCATCGTAATATTTTCATTCATTACAATCAGGTGGTTTAATATACAAAGCTTACCTACATTAGAAAAAAAAAACAATAATCATAAATGCGTATTAAATTGGCAGTTGATTCATTGATTTGTTCAGTCTTTGAAATAAAAGCATTGTTTTACACAAGTCTATAGCTTCAGTAAAGATTGTATCTATTAGAAACACTTCAACACTTATTGACGCTTTTATATCAAAATAAATTCTTTCTATATTCGATAGAAGCTAAAATTAGGCCATTATCTACTTTCGATGAGTAATTTTTGCTAACAATTCCAAGAACTATTTCATAATAGGTACCCGTACCAATTCTTTAGCTAATCATAAATTGTTACTCTATAATCACCAAAAAAGCCAAAATATGCTAATAATATCTACGAAAATAGAAAAAAAGAAATAAATAACATTATTAATAACAGAACATTTATCGTTCCAACTGAACTGTCTCTAGGCACATACTCTGGAACTAATAGGAATAACATTCTCACATAAATTCATATAAAACAGGGGCTTTGCAGTATTTGCAATGTGTATAAGGAAGGCTTAGTAATGAATATAAAGATAACGTTGTAAAGTATGAAGTAATTTATGTGATCGAGCAGAAAGACTGGGGAAAGCAAGTTTTAATAACGGTGGTGTTAATTTTTACATGTCTAATTATCATTTACATAGGAATGAAAATGTAATTAACATGAATGGTAAAACTTTTTTGTAAGATGATAACAAACAAGTAATTGCATTTAACAGAAAAACTTACATATATACTGGTGAAGAATATTGTCCAAAGAAGCATTATTGCAGTAGATATGATATATTATTTATAGGTTAGATATATAGATAGAGAGAAAGATATAGGGTCTTGTGATGCAGGATTTCCTAATACTAGGGCCAGGGCGTCACTTATGTTTTTGTCTAAAGTGTACTATTTATGTATATAACAAACGAATTTATTATATGCACTGAACTAAAAAAATAGGTAAAAATAGAACAAGAAAATTTAAATCAAAATAGGATAAACCTCTCACTATATTTACACCGTTTAACATTAAACTAACTTCCATTAGGCAAGATAGTTACACATCTCAAAACACTAGCTGCAGTAAATAATATATTCCCATTAGTTCCTTCTAAAATAACGTTTAAACAAAATCACTTAACAATGGTCAAACAAATTTTATCTCTATAGCTGGTATCTAAGTGTCCTGTTGGTAGTGTTACTGCTACATCGACCTTAGACATTGATGTCGGTGATGCTGTGACTAATTCAGCAAGTGCAGACGAGCATTCACTTGACCTGGATGTCATTGTTCTGGCTGTAATAAAACGAGAGGTTAGTATTTAGTAGTGGGATGATATACCTAGCTTCATTAATGACTTTATTATTTAAGTAAGACTAACAATTCAAACACAAGATAGTGTTTAATGTCATGGGGTTATAAACGCTAGGATTATCATTAACTCAACTGAGTAGGCTATAACTTTGATTATGGGTATTTTTTTATCACACAGTATGTCAATGAGAAGGTGGTTTTCAATCCCATGTACTGGTTTAAAATGATTAAGTCCAAGCAAGTTCAAATATTAAGTTTCTCACCGGAATTGATCACCGATTAGAAACAAAGTTTTTGGTAAGGTCTACTGACTTTTTAAAAAAGGGTCCAATATTTGAATGACGTCACGATGCGCAGCTGTGTCTTAGAAAATATCAAGTTTCAACTTTGAATGATGCAGGTAAAATATTGCTTTTATACTAAAAGGTTTTTGTTAATTGGTAAGTACTCGTATGACAACAAAGATAATACTAAGTTTATTTTAACTTAGAAAATGTTTTTTTTTTTTAAGTTAAGGGAAAAATGATGAGAGTAAATTTTTACAATGCGCGCGCACACTGTCACAAAAAAGCTACAGCCTGAAGTTAGCTAGAACCGACACCCTGAAGTTAGCTATGGTCTGTGGTTCATGAAAAATGATTGTTTTCCTAACTTGTTACGTGCGTACATAAGTACACACACACTTTTTTTAAATATTTGTCAGCTATACACACGCTATATGATTTTCCTTGTATTCTATTTCTACCTTCTTATTGAAATTGCCATCAATTCCTCTATTTATGTCAACAAAAATACTCACAATTGGTGTAACAACTGGACGCCGAGTCCCCGGAAGGGCTGTAAGGCTTCATCTCGTAATGGTTACTTCCGGCTGACGACTGATGTCTACTCCGGTTCCCAAATGGGGACGAATAGCTAGGGGTGGAAGAATAATGGCACATAAACCAAATGGATGTGAAAACTTATTACTATACAAACAACAATATCTCATAACATCACTTTTTATGTTACGACCTTTTTCTTTTACGGTGAGCAGGACTAAAGCCCTTTAGGTTTTATTCAAAGGAAAGTATTAGAAAAATACGGAACTATAAAAATAGATCGTGCAATATTATTTGAATTCGGACTTTTATATGGATATATTGCCTTTTATGACCTAGTTAGAAACCCAGATAGGGAAACTTATGGAAAGGTCTGAGGTCCCTTTAAGAACGTTTGTTGTTACACCTAAATCTATATTTGCTTGGGTAAAATATACTTTACAGAGAGATAAAAGAATAGAAAATGGGTAAATGCCAGAGAGATCGGTGCAACTAAGACATGATAATCATCAACTTCCAAAAACCGGGAAAATATATTGAATTCAAAATATTTTGACATAAAGTAAGAAAAAATAACTGGCCAAGTGCGTTTCGGATTTCGGATTTCGCACATTAAGGGTTCCGTACCAAATATAGGTATTTGTTAGTAAAGTATATGTAATAATAAACATTATCACCAAATTTCAAGTTCATAGGTCAACGGGAAGTTAAAAAATTCTTCGTAATAAAATTTTGTGACGGACGACGGACGTACAAACAGATGGACAGACGGACAAGTGAGTAGACAACGATAGGGCTCCGTTTGTACCCTTCGGGTACGGAACCCTAAAAATCATATAGGAATAGACTCTTATTCACAATATTTACATGTTTAACTTTAGGTTTACAGATCAACATTGGACAAAAACCTTAAACTACCACTGAACTTAATAATAGAAAATAATAAACTTTCTAGATAATCTGACATTCTGTCAGCGATAGTGATTGTCGAAATATCTCAATGTTTAAGATTGACCATTTACATTTCAATAGCTCATGTCAATCCTAAACATTCTCGAATTTTCGAAAATCTTTATCGCTGACGGATTGATACTTTGTCTAAAAGTTCAGACCACGAGCTTTACTAACCTGTCTCTAACATGAGGCATGTCATAGTGGTTGTCAGGCCCCTGCATCCAGTACTCGTTGCAGGTCCGCGTCAGGTCCGGTCCCGCAGTGCTCTTGTCCCTGCCTGAATGTGTCTTTGGTATACCTAAGTGTTGTATGAATTTCTTAAGGGTAAATAAAGTACTTTTTTTTGTCTTGCACAATTTCGGCAAGAGGAATATTTCTACTGTTCTTGCCAAGCTGGAGTTGCTCCAGGTAGGTTACACGATCAAAAAAAAGCTCATAGTCGGTTGAGGAAAAGATGAGTTACACACAAGGTCCTACTATTCCAAATTCCTTTAGAAATACAGTAGAAACAAATGAAAAACAATCCGTGATATCATACCTATTCTGCCAGCAGAGTACCCAGGTCTGCTTTTGTACTTGCACCACACATACAAGATGGCTGCCCCAGCGATCAACATGGCGACTGTGATGCCGATACCGACGTATAGAGTCGTGTTGTTGGTATAAAACCCTGAGAAAAGGTAGAATTTGATAATCTCGTAGAGAGTAAAGAAAAAAACTTTTTAACAAAAAAATTAACCGACGAAAAAGAACTAAAAAGCAAAAAATAAATAAACCTTTTAAGTCTTGAGTAATGAGCTTATTTACCTACATAAAATATCAAATTTTATATAAACTAATTTTGAGTCGGCGCCAAACAACAATCTGATTATTAAATATCTAAATTTTATAAGTACTTACAAATGAATAGGGCTGTAAGTAGGTAATTAATCATTTTATTAATTGGCGCCGACTCAAAATTAGTTTATATAAAATTTGATATTTTATGTAGGTAAATAAGCTCATTACTCAAGACTTAAAAGGTTTATTTATTTTTTGCTTTTTAGTTCTTTTTCGTCGGTTAATTTTTTTGTTAAAAAGTTTTTTATTTCATGATTTTTTGTGGCTCGCATCATCTTTTAACACTCTGAGGCTAATTTATAATTCTTCATCATTCCTCTTGCCACTGAGCTGATGATATAACAATCCTTCCATGAAGTTCCCAGGATATTGACCAGTTGAGGTTACCTCCAATATTGTAAAGACGTCTTTTCGTCAAAGCATATTAAGTAGGATTTGTCACTAAAACCAGTTTTTATATCTGACTTCTATTGTTTAGGAAAGGTATGGTTTCCATCATCAGCTCAGTTTCATGATGTGATGGTTCCTAAATGCAAATACCTGATTTAGTTATGAAAAGTAAACAGAAACAATATTCGTGCCCAATTTTCGAGGTTCTCTCTCAATTTTTTCAGGATCCCATGAGCAAATCCTGATATCCTTGACAATTCTTGAGGTATACCCTATCTAAAAAAAAAGAATCATCAAAATCGGTTCATAAATAACGGAGTGAGGGCCGAACATACATACAGAAACGCTAAACGTGCCCACAATTTTCGAGGTTTTCTCTCAATTTTGTCAGGATTCCATTGTCCGATCATGATTTCCTTGACATGGGACCACCCTTGAGGTATATCCTATCTAACAAAAAAAGAATAATCAAAATCGGTTCATAAATGACGGAGTGAGGGCTGAACACACATACAGAAACGCTAAACGTGCCCACAATTTTCGAGGTTTTCTCTCAATTTTGTCAGGATTCCATTGTCAGATCCTGATTTCCTTGACATGGGACCACCCTTGAGGTGTACCCTATCTAACAAAAAAAGAATAATCAAAATCGGTTCATAAATGACGGAGTAAGGGCTGAACATACACAAAAAAAAAAAAAAAAAAAAAAAAAAAAAAAAAAAAAAAAAAAAACATATATACGGTCGAATTGAGAACCTCCTCCTTTTTTTTCGTCGGTTAAAAATGACACAGAACAGGAATTTAAACAAAATCGATTATAAGGACAACAAAAAATAAATCAAAAACTGATTAGAATGTAATTGTACATCAATAGTTGAACACACAACAGATACGGGTAGATGGTAATCATTCTCCTGCCCTTATCCCAATTTATTTGGGGTCGGCGCAACATGTCTTTTTCTTCCATACTCCTCTATTAGTCGTCATCTCTGTAGTCACCCCCTTTTTACCCATATCCTCTTTCACACAGTCCAACCATCTTTTCTTTGGCCTTCCCCTACTCTTATAGCCATCCACATCCATACACAAGACTTTCCTCACGACATTTTCTTCATTCCTCCGCATCATACGGGTAGATGGTAATATTCTTTATAATTCACTCAAAGGACGACCGACGAAGGACAGAATACTAGAATTTCAGTATTTTTTTTTACTGTGGTAAATACTTGGTAAAAGGAAGTATAAAATTAAAAAGAAACACCCTGAAACTGCATGGAAGGAAATTCTATAGGTTTTATTTGAGCATTTGATATTGGTTTCTTACTCATGCCACTAGTGCACAGGCCATCAACACAAGCCGCGTGTTGAAGTGTTGAACCCTGGCAGTTGTTGCCAGAGCATTCTCTCCTTCTTATTCTTACGCAGTCTCCACTACAGGTAGACCATGAGCTCCATGATGACCAGGAACCACCTATAGAAAGAGTTGTTTAACCTATGTTTTCAACTTTTGAAGTTAGATACATATTTGATTTCTTACATTTTTTGATCAATTGATCAGTGTGACAAAACAAAAAATAACATTTATATAAATATGAAAAATCATCATTATCATTGGCTACTTTGTTCTGCCCACATCTGTGTATTGACTTACTCTCTTTTTACCATGAATCTCTGCTATTTGCAAGTCTCACCCAATTGTAACTCATGATCATAATATGGAGGTCATCCATTCGCTTGGATGTAAATCTGCCAATAATTCTCGTAAATGTAAAATCTTGTAATTTAATCCAATTATTAAATTTTTATAATAACTTACTATTCTGACAAGAAACACAATCCTCATCGCTCTGTGAGCCGTGACCCCTGCACGGCGCTCCGCCATTGGCTGGGGGTGGCTCTGTGCAGCTGCGCGAGCGCCGACGTCCGCTCGTAGCTGACCCACAACGGCAAGGAGCCCAGCCCGACCATTCTGACCAGCCGCCGTTTACTATACAAAAAGTAATTTTTAAAATATATTTTTTCCTATTAATCGACTAACCATCTTAAAGCGCTGTAGTGTATTTCTAGCGTTTCTACCAATTTAATCAGTTTGAATTCGATTATTGGATCGACACTGATCCGCACCCCTGCCAGACTTTCATATATCAGACTCCATGTAGTCGAAAAATTCTCATTTCATAGAAGTGAGACAGTCGAATTTCTAACGAGCAAATAGATTATTAGACGTTGAACTGAAGTCAACTAAAAAATACTTCGACACCTAAGTATATTCTGTTTTTGTATTATAATATGTACTTTTATGTAGTTAGGTTATAAATAGTTAGTTATTGGATAATTTTTAAGTAATTTTTATTTGTACATAGAGTTATAATTAAATTAGATATTGTAACATTTACTGAAATAAAAAGTGTCAAGATTAGAAAAAAAAATGAAAAAGACCATTTTTACTAAATAAAGAGTTTTCTTTTACTCTTTTAGAGAGCTTCTTATTACTAAATAAAGAGTGTTCAAGTAAATTATCTACGACAGAAATACAAATCAACATAGTAGTTAGAAAGTCCTTTTCCGGTGTTTCTACAACACAAATTGATATTTAAATCGATTGTGGAAGTCTACCCTTCGGAGGGTAGTTGACTGGTTTGGGTGTTTCTGCATAAAAGATGAATGTCTGAAGAAGGGAAATGAACCCATGATACAGATGATATTACGAGTTAGCTGCTTCCATAAAACTTTAAATATTTATTTGTACATCTAATAGTGATCTCCTTATCAACATGACTCTTCAAGGCAGCAGTTTAATAATAAAATTTATTACACAATTCAGATAATCACAATGGCTTTCACGTTGCTAATAATATAAGAGTTATGATAACATACCGTATACAGACAAAACAGCGACGTCGGACTCCCGCCGACCGGCGATGTTCTCAGCCACGCAAGTGTAGTTTGCCATGTCCTAGACATTACGTAACAAATCAGTGGTATCCTCATTTTATTTCATACTACCGCTTTATAGTCATTTATTATCATCTTTCCCCCATCAAAACTATATTATGCAACCCCTTTATAGCGAAACAATGATAAGATGGCGTAAAGTAGTCTTGACTTCAGCAATAATATTTTAGACTTGCAAAATGTTAAAATTGTGTGTATCACTGAATTAGCACAATATTCCTAGGGTGAAAATCAAAGTTACAAAATTCCTGGAAAATATAATTTCAGCCTAGAATAAGCACAATATAATACGAAATTGAACTTACCTGTAAGCTAACTTTGGGCAGCACAAGAGTTTCAACAGTAGGCTCAATGGTGACGCCATTCCTCGTCCACTTGATGGTTGGTGGTGGTGCAGCTGGTGGTGGCACACATCTGAAGGTCACTCCTCGACCAGCCTCTATCGTTGAAGATAAGGGCTGCTGCAGAAATTGCTTCTTTATGTCTGGAGAAGAAGGGTTAATTTTAAGAAACAAGACTTTTCTTCCATTGCTCAGCAGTAAAGGATACTCATATCCTTGTTGATGATGTGAAATCGGATTCCGAAAAGTAACGCAAATATGATTCATAGATCATTAAAGAAGGTTCAGGATGACATAACCAAAGAGAAACCGAACGATTTCAAAACGACAAACAAATATCGCTCAACAACTAACACAAGCATGAAAACTAAAAGATCTCGAATTTCATGGAGTTCTATGTCAAGTAGTGAAATCAATTAGCAAATAGAAAACTGACGAACCGCTTTCGTTCGAGACTTTCTCTAGAACAAACGTAGATCCACCCTCGTATCCCAAATAGAAAGCTAGTGAGCATTCATCAAAGTGCAAAGTGCTGGGGTTAACGAGCGGAAATAATGTTTCCTCCATATAATGGTTCCGTTACCCACCCTCTTAAAAAACGAGGGATGAAAATAAAAATAGTCGTAAAAAAATTTTGGACATCTAACTTGGAGCTGTATCGTTAAAAGTTGAGTTTTTTCGATGAATATACAACGGTCTGGAAATTAAAAATAAACGAAATTGTTACTGGGGGTGATTCACTATTATCGAAGTATCGCTCTTTTCAAGAAGTAACTAAACTCTGTCTTCCTTTCGATTTCAAGTTTTCCTTTCGACTTATATGTGAAATTACATAATTACTGTCATTTTGAAATGAATTCTTAAAAGAAACTTGAATAAAATGTTTCATTCTTCCAAACGTACCTTCACTCTTGATTTGACACTTTAGCATTCTATTTTTGCCTTCGCCTCCCACATCCTTTCCACACGTCAAAACCTACACATCTTCACTTCAATTGAAAAGTAATAAATTCGTTAAAATATTCCAGCTTTTCAAAGTGTCATTTCGTTGATTATTTCTTTCGGTAACATGGCGTGTAGCAACGTGGCGTGGGGTGTTTATTTCTAGACAATAGGCGTGCCCCTTAATTGTCTGAACTCCACTTTATTTTCGTCTTTCTTCTTATTGTTACAATTTATACTTTACGTTTCGGAGTTTTGTATTACGTTTGTCTCTTGTTTGTTTTATTTTATTTTCGTACTGTCGTGATTTAATTAGGAAGTTATCATGAGTGAGCTTCATTATATTATCATTTCGTGCGACAAGGTAAATTTTAATATCTTTAAGTCTTCTGTGACATAAATCAAGAAAACCTGTTGTAAATGTTGTTTAAAAGCCGAGCACATTCCTTTCTAAAACGAAGAAAATATTTTCCATATCAATTATGAAGATGCTGTCTACAAACTTGCTACTGAACACAATATCAGTTCCATCGCAACAAACTCTCAGTAAGAAATACGGTTCTTACAAAGAATGTCTATAATAGACATGGTGCTAAATTGTAAGACACAAACACAGGTTGCAAGAGACAAAAACAAGTTTAAGTACTAGTAAGCGACGCAACCTGTCCTGTAAACCTAACACGATACTGTTACACGAGTCTTCTTTGACATAACTTGTGTGACCGCTTACAATTCAGTCCACTGCATAAAAGGCTAAGAAGGGTAAATTAAATTAAATTAGTCTCTCAGCAGCGGATAACTTGTTCTTTGGATTTGATGTAGGGAATATTGATAGAACAACATCTTGCTTGACTAGTGTGGTGGCAAGTGATTTAAATCATTCAGGCTTTCTACACATTTAGAGGTGGTTGTTTATTTGTTTCAATAAACTTAACCTGTCCATATTCGTTTTGTGGTAATATTTCACCATATCTGTCAAATTTCGATTAACAAACCACAGTTATTCTGATGTGTATAGCTCTACCTCCGGCCCTACGATTATGTCATAACTTTCAATACCAGAACAATTCTATAAAATTGATAAACCTTCTCGTTAGCATAATTTATAAAAATGTTGGTCTCAAAAGTGCTCCAGGCGTATCGTTTACTAAATAATAGAAACATTCGAATGTTAATACGTATCAACGATACATCGTTAAGCGGCGGAAACTATTAACTTGTAGAAACAAAATATATTAATGAAAACAAAACTGTACGCGGCACGGCTCTTAGTTCTACTTATGACGATCGTAAAATTTTTAATTTTACCTGTTGGATGGGGAATATTTATGAGAAAAGGCATGCTCCGGTTAACGGTGAATGTTTGTGGATAGGAAACAAAAAATATTTGTTCGATGGGACTGTGATCAATCATAATTCTGTGTGTTCCCAAATTCATCCCACCTTGGGAGTTGATAAAGCGGCCAGCTTAAGGCCCTTCTCGCGGTCCAGTGGGGCCCTCATTGAATAAAAAATCATAGCATAGCACAGAAAATAAATATTAAAAAAAAGTTTTTTACAAAAAAATAGAACCGACTTCCAAAAAAAGTGCAAAATAACTTTAATTTCGGAAGTCGGTGTTCCTGTTTTGTGTCTTCGTTTTTTGACACCGACTTCCGAAATTAAAGTTATTTTGCACTTTTTTTGGAAGTCGGTTCTATTTTTTTGTAAAAAAGTTTTTTATTTTTCACTTTTTAGTTGTGGTTCCCCATTAAAGTGTGTTAACAATTCATAGACATACGATAGCAGCAATCGCGGTTGATTTGCTGTCAATTTTTGAAGAGTTCCGTTGTCTGTCTCCGAAACCCATCATCAGAACTTTTTGAAATTTAATTGGGACCATTTCGAAATAAACCCCTATGCAAATCCGTCAATATATGACGGAGTTATGCCCGAACATACATAAAAAAAAAAAAAACACTTTTGCCTACTACTATGGATACGAAACATTTTGAGACCTGTTTTAACAACGTAAAAATTCTTTATCCTCTTTGTAACAAACGTGAAGTTGGATTTTTTAATATTTATTTTCTGTGCTATGCTACGATTTTTTATTCAACGAGGGCGCCACTGGACCGCGAGAAGGCCCTTAAACGCTTTTTTCCAAATATATGAGAAGCAAACAGTAATACTGATATCGTTTTATGTGCTGTGGAATTGATGTCCCAAAGGGCTGCATCGTTAGACCGACTGTTGCCAGTTTGCATGAAATTCTAAACTCACTGTAACTTAAGTGCTGAGACCGCTTATTTAGTAGGTAGGATTGATGTATTTAGTAGTGGGATGCTGTAAGCAGTAAATAACTTTTATTCTCTTTTGGTAAGACTTAATTATTGTCTATCTCATGAGATTAAGATTTTTAATAGCCTACTGTGTTATAATTATAGGCTTGCGTTTGATTTAGTTGTTTTCCATTTATATTCAAGAAGTTACCGTAAAATATATTCTGAACGGTACTTTTTAGGTTAAACTTCAGTGTCCCCAAAGTTTTAGCTTTGAAAACAATGGACTAGTCTAGTGTTCAAAGTTTACAGCTAACTTGGCACGTAGACCCAGTTGGCTGGGGAAAACACTTTTTGGCGGGAGAATGCGCCAAACGACATTGTGAATGGTGCATATGAGTTGGTTCAAAGTGTTACCCATTATGATGGCATCGATTTTAACTGATACAAGCTTGTTTTTCACAAATAAGGAAAGCAGGATTCATTAGCTGATAATATTTAATGGCAATGTTTAAATACTGGTGTTTCCACGATTGAATAGCCAGCCAATCAAGCAATAATCATTTGTAAATTGTTGAAAATCTAATCTTATTACTACCATGTCGTACTAACTAAATAAACATTATGCGATGCGATCATAGAAAGTAATAGTAAGTTTATCTGTGTACTTACAAGCAAACTCAATTAAAACACCTTGACTCCTTATCCTGCCTTTACTGTTCCATGCGTAGCATTCGCAGCTATACTTCTTATTGGCTCCATCCAGCTCATTTCTGGTCACATTAAGTTCTGCTTCAACAACCCTCACCCCATTGTGGGGATCCACATGTTCTAGCTGAACTGTCCTATCAGACCTCACATCATTGCATTTAAAAAATACTTGGAGTGCATTAGCTGCTCTACAGAGTAAATTAGCTGGTCTATTTCTTAGAACATAAGAGTTTTTAGGTTCTAAAAGGAATATTGGTAGTCCATCTATCGTTTCATCGTTTTCCGGTAACGGTATGTAGTCGTCTTCTTCTTCAGCCTCTGCTTTGAAGTCGGAGAGGTATGGATCGAAGTTTAGAAGACCATCTGGGTGTATGTATTCTGGCCTTGTTTCTTTAGTTGTGTCTTCTGCATCTGAAACAATTTTTTTTTTTTTATCTAATTAAAGTAATTGTGTTTCATGATTGTTTATAATTACTGGCTATTTATTGATGCAAAGTTGGCTCACATTATGAGGTTTAAGATAATTTTATCTATTCATCAATATGCTCTGGTACATCAAACACTATGCCATGAAACATTTTGATGGTAAGAGCACTCGGTAAACTATTCAATCTCACTTAAAGAAAACTTCGTCAGTTTTAATATACAAAGTAGATAAAGATTCTATTAAAAATACTGAACATTTTAGTTTCCATCTGTCGGTATTTCAAAGAGCGCATTTAGCCCACATCAGGTAGCCGTCTTTTCTTTGATAAATAGTTAAGATTACGTCCAGTAAGCCAGTCGGTGCTACTGCATGTTTTTAACTGAGATCATAAATATATAAGCGCGCATATCTGTGCTATGAAAATAGACTAGATAATGGCGTAATCAAGGATGCCCATAGATGATTCATGGAGCGTGATACTGCGATTAAATGTATGAATAATTTACCTTTGATTAATAAATCTATTACGAAAAACACCTCATGAGCGCTTAGGCATAAAATATGATACAAATGAAATAATTCTATTTCAACTTCAGCAGGACCGAAAAGTTCTGGAGTGAAGATGCAGCGTTGGAAAGCCGATGACCTGGTGTGGGTCGAGGGACTGGTGACACTTGGCGGAGGCCTATGTCCAGCAGTGGACGTCTTTCGGCTGAAATAATGATGATGATGATGAACTTCAGCAGCCAAGACATTCCCCTCTACTACATACAGATCATTTGCATGTACCACCAAAGGCTATCGCTATCCGACCCAATATCCTAACCACCTGTCAATCCAAAACGGTCAGTTACACACAGAAATCAACGACGCGTTATAATCGTACACAGGCTTGCCACAAACAGAGGTGGGCACAGAATGTATAGAGGCATAGAAGGTCGAATTCGTACAACAAAAGCACGTTCACAAAAATCGAGAGATCTAAAATGCGACATGCGTAAGTTTGGATGCATGGATGGATCTTTGTTACTCAATCACGACTGAACGGCTGTACGGATCTGAATTAAATTTAGCACAGAGATAGATTACAGTCTGGAACAGCACATAATCTATAATTCATTATAGGGCATACCCTATAATGAATTATAGATTATATACTAATTCCATCTGGACGAAGCCCAGTTTTGTTGCTTATAAGGGATATACAGCCTTATTCTAGACGCTTGATTGGTAATTGCATGTTGTTATTAGCAGAAATGAGGACCCTGCAGCTTGTCTTGAGATAATTCCGTGGTTACCAATAACTGTACGACTGAAGGGTGGTTGTCCACTCTCTTGCCGGCGGGAACTACAGTTTTGGTGACATTTAATTTTAACATGGGCGACACTGTGGCTAAAGTAATAACAGCCGCACGGGTCGATCCATCAGGTTAAGTTACGCTTGCCGGGGTTGGTCTATGGATGGGCGACGACCATCTTTACAGTATGTTAGGCCGTTGATGCCGGTTGTCAATCGTGGATCTTTGACAGTCGTTACGGGTCGTCAGAAGTCCGAAAGTCTTACAAACATTTATAATGGGAGAAAATCCACGCGGGAAAAGCCGCTGGCAGAATTTAGTTGTAACAAAAAAAAAAGTTTGCTGTCACGGGACGCCCGGCAGATGTGACACATATATTAGAATTCAAAATTGTTGTTAGTTATTTGTGTTGTTGTTGTTGTAGTTGTGTATTGTGTTACTTTTTTTCGCATAGAATTTCGCATTTCTAGGGAGAAGGGAGTCGAGGGGCGGCGTAGTGGGGGCATCGTGACACGACAGCGTCATGCCGTTTTCCGTCACGGCATTCGAGTCGATTTTACTGCCAAACCGTGCCAATAGATGTTTCACATCCAAAACAAATGCTGCACGCTGTTATCCGCGTCTGTATCTAGTGTCTAATTTATAACTATCACATATTTTAGATGGAGTAACTGCTTAACTGACCACCACAACCCAGTAACTGGGTAACACAATACCCCTGACCGACTGTCCCGACCCGACCGTCAAAGATGACAGCCGCTAATTTCGATACGCTTGCACTTGCTGTACCTGATCTATGTCTATGTCTGCTTTCGTTTTTGTTCCTTGTATCCAGTTTACCTTCTGAGCCTATCTATTCTGTGGTTAGGGTGCACGAACATTGTGGCAGAACAGTGAGTGAAGTGTACGACTAAAGTGAATTGAAGCCACGCTCCGGAACCATCCCAGGGCGCACCGAAACGAACCACGACTCAAAATGATTATGCAGATAGAGCCAGCGGAGTGTGAAAACTGTTTTGTTCCTGATAAGGTGTTGCCTGAAGAGTTTATTATAAAAACAGGTAATTGGCTTTTACAATTTTTTGAAAAAAAAAATATCCTTTGCTAAAAATTGTAAATAGGACGTTGTTTAAAGTTTTCTTTATTTATTTATTTAAACTTTATGTACAGTGGTGGTATAAAAGACGGATGAAAAAAGATTGCATGTGGCGGAGATGAGAATGTTGAGATGGATGTGTGGAGTAACGAGAATGGATAAAGTGAGACATGAGTACATTAGAAGTAGTTTAAAAGTGGCGCCAGTGACAAAAAAGTTAAAAGGGAGCCGCTTATCTTGGTATGGTCATGTAAAGAGGAGGGATGAAACATATGTAACTAAAAGAGTTGTGAATATAAATGTGGATGGATGCAGTGGGAGAGGGAGGCCAAAGAAAAGACGGATGGATTGTGTGAGGAGTGATATGAAAGAAAAGGGAGTTAGTGATAGCGTGTCAGCTGACAGGACAGAATGGAAGGAGGGCAGGAAGATGATGATGTACAGTGGTGGTGCAATAGTGGACTTAAATCCACATTAATGCCACAAGATATTCTATACTAATAATGAGCAGTGATGGCCCAGTGATAACGGCTCCGACTTAGGTACGTGACATGGGTTCAAACCCAAGCAGGCAATTTATTTTATCTAAATAATTTCATGCTTCACCTAGAGCTCTCAAAACCGTAAAGGAAAACATCGTGAGGAAACCCGGCATGTCAGAGAACTAGAAAATCGAAGACATGTGACATCCACCAACCCAAACTGGGCCTGCCTGGTGGATTAAGGCCCGTTTCACAGAGAGGAGGCCTATACCCCAGCAGTGGGAATGTTAAAAGGCTGATTATGCTTTAATATATATAAATTTTCACCGCCGGCGTCCCGGCTGTATTAGAACCACATGATCTGGCTTGCAACGATGATAAAAGACCGGACGGGATGTTGTTATTTCCGTATAAGTTGGGTAGGCCTTTAGTGTGGGACGCTTCATGTGTCGATACTCTTGCGCCATCTCATCTTCCTAGTTCATCGTCCTGTGCCGGTGCTGCCGCTGCGGCTGCGGAGAACCTCAAGCGGAGGAAATATAACAACTTCGTCGGTAGCTACATTTTCGAGCCGTTTGGGGTTGAAACCGTTGGGCCGTGGGGTCCAAGTGTTCATTTAGTATTTAAAGATCTATCTAAACGCCTTGCTGACACTTCGCGTGACCCAAGGGCTGACTTTTTCCTCGGCCAAAGGTTAAGCATTGCCATACAACGTGACAATGCCGCCAGTCTTTTGGGCACACTTCCAGTAGACAGCGATGCGGAGGAATTTTTTGACGCCAGATTTTAAGTTTTATTTAGTTAGGAGTTTTTTGTTGTAATTACAGTTAGATAAGTATGTCATTTTAATAAAAATATATTTATTATATATTCGATACTTATCAACCTTTGGTCTTAAATGTATTGCTGACTGAGTTGAATGTTTGCTGATTCAGTTTAGCCGTTAATAATGGTCTCATACATCCTGCCATTGACAAACTGGACACACTAGCAAGCCAGACCAACCACAAAGTTGTCAACAGACTAAAAATATCGCGATTACCATTCCAATTTCGAACCACTTACGATTTTTAAATGAGGTAATGAAAATAATCGCGATTGCGTGTCTCAACCCGGTAATTGAAAAAACTGCGACTGGTCGCAAGTCGCACCACTTGTCTTAAGACTTATTTTTAGGTGGATAATTGAAGCACTTATACAATGTAATTTTATGATTATCCAATAAACAAGTTGACGAGTATTAAAAAGTTAGTGTAATTGGTACTTGAGTAGAGTGATGTCAACCTGTTTCAAGATGAATTTTACGAGGTAAACAAAGCTATTAAATAAGTTATGATTTCAGGAGTCTTATGCGTAGCTTTATGGCTTAGAAGCGATAAAGTTCACGTAAAATATGACTGTAACAAAACCATAACAAGTAGGTATCTAAACCTAGCAGGAAAATATCTTGACAACCACCACAGTTGACACATCGCTACATTCTTAAACACTTACGTAGCTTTGTTAGGCACTGGTATTTTGTGAGTGTGCACTTTATCATCTCACTGCTAGACAAAGGTAGGAAACCCATAATTACAAGCTGATTCGGTCTAGGGCTTGTATATATCACCGGATGATTGTAATAAATCGATATATGTTACGAATTATTTCAAATACAATAAATGTCATCCAAATTTGAGAATGTACAATGAATTGGAGTCTTTTTGTAAATATTTTTTTTTTACAATTTTACGTTTTTTTTCATAAACCAGCGGTGTTTAGAATGATACGGTGACATAAAGACCATTGGTTGTTTGGTATGATCTGATATCACGCCTTCTGGCAGTGTCAGGGTTCCACATTGTGCTTGTTTTAAACCAAAGTTCACTGGATATGTAATATACATACGTGGCCAGCCCAATCCTACGCACAGAGATTTTTCTTTAAAAAGTTACTCACGGACTTAGCCCTATACCTGACTACGACACCAGAGGCGGCGCAACCAGTCGCGTCTCCAACATAATGTATACATAATGTATAGCTTTATGGTACCCTCATACCTCACCTTTTTTTTTTGGAGAGTGGGAAATCGTCCAATGACTTCTCCCGCTCTTCGTGTCAGACTTTTACTGACTAAAACCCACCCTTGTTTCTTCAGTTGTCTATGCCAAGGGCCGCGGCAATTCTCTTTCGAATTTACCCCGTCAGGTACCGCTGACAACTCTTTGAGGCGCGCGTAGAACACTACGCGCCGTCGACTCTCGGGCCAGAGTCTTTAGACAAAATACTTTTCTGTTAACGTTAACGCTAACGCTTCGTGCAAAATGTATGGCAACGACATTACTGGGCGTGAGTCACGTGATAGTTCTCTCCGCAGGTAATGTCCTTGCCATACATTTTGCACGAAGCGTTAGCGCTATTATAAAAGTTATTTGGCTAAGGGCACTGTTCCTTTTCAGACGACGAGCTAGAGTACCTCACCTATCCGCTTGGTTAAAACTGTAATATGTATTTAGCCTGCAGCACGACTGGCCGCACTGCTATTAGCGTCCTAGTGAGGTACAGGCTTTAGAAAATATCAGTAGTTAGATGCGATCAATACAACTATAAACTCAACCATGTATGGGCTAACTACAAATAGTTTACCGTAAAAAGGACAAATTGTCATTAACGCAACGGCGATAAAAACGGCAGAGTTAACCGTTTACACGTCTAACCACAGCAGTTAATCAGAGGATGAAACTCGTCTTCTAATTGACTTTAATAAATTTAGGATGTGAACTCCATGTAAGTAAGTCTTGTTGCGTAACTTCCTTTTAAACCGTGTTGGGTTATGCATACAGGATATTACGTCAGAATTTATTACCTTTGGCAAATTAAATGGTGTTAATAAGTAATTATTGAGACAGTTATGTTTATTTCTAAGTTTTGATGGAAATTTACTATGTGCTGTATTTGATACAAGATTCAAATAAACTTCAATTTTATAGTTTTTTGTATCGATGTAGTAGACAAAAGATGGAATGAAAGATGCAGCTATTACAAGCTATCAATACCTGGCCAAGTGCGAGTCGAACTCACGCGCAATGGTTTCCGAACGAATAGTATTTTTTTAATATGTTTAAAAACAAACATAGACTTCGTACCTATTCATTCTTTTGAGACCCTTATAATGTACCCTTTCATTTGATATGTCGCACGGTACAGTTTGAAAAGCTATTGATTTGCCGATTTGAACCCCAAAACTGAACCGAATATAACAAATTGTTTTTTTTACGTTACACTGCCGTGTTTGGCAAATGTTTACCAAATTTCAACTCAATCGGTCAATTAGATTCGGAGCAAATTGGCTGTGTCAGTCGGACAGACAGACACACGAGGGATCCTAAAAGAGTTCTGGTTTTTTCATTGGTACTTTCGGAACTCTAAAAAGGTCCCAAGACCGACATAATTGACACCAAGTCAGGAAAAGGCAAATCTACAAGATGATCCTGATGAAGATAATGATGAGATCATCATCCTTAGCACTGAGAGATATGACGATAGAGATCGAAAAATCATACATAAACTTAAACGCGTTAGTTTTAAATTTGACTATATTTACTGTAACTAACAATGATACTGAAATAATGAAAAATCAGTTTCCGAAATTGATTTTAAGCCCCAAATAAGCCGGAACGGTCTATACTCATTTATCTAAAAGTATAGTGTTACCCCTCGTAAGGCTTCCCCACAACCTTTCTACGCTCTTTGGTTTAACGCCACCTAGGGCGTCATAAGTGGCGAATCAGGGATTATGTGAAGTGGATAAGCAGCATCCATCACACTAATAACTTCATACTGTGAAAATGTGGCCTCCCTTCGGATTGAAGAGATCAAACGACAGCTAAACGCAATGCATTCGATTGACAAGGAATAGGAAAAACTCAATATAGAATTATGAGCTTTCACTGTTAAGAAAGAGATGGATCGGAAGTCATCAATGCAGATCTTTAAATCGATCACCATAATGTAGTAAACCTAGCTAAAGAAGAAAATAGTTTGGTTTATGTTTGCAGATCTCTCAGAGCTATCGAACGTACGCTCAGCAGACGCTTGCAACCGCAAAACCCATGAGACAGTTAATATATCGGTACCAAGGCAATATAGAAAGTAATATAAGTGACTATCCTCTCAAATGAACCCAATCCGATTAGTCAACACGCTCTCCGATTGATTACATTCACAGTACGTTACCGATATGAATGAAAATATGGAATGTATCTGCTTATTATTCCGCGCAAGCGTCGTTCCCGAGAGGAACAGGTTACTACGCGCGTAAGCGATGGATCGACATCCTGTCACTATCAGCTCCGGTACTTGTGTTATGCATGGTTTGGAAGAGGTGATAAATGTGATTGGTACGAGAGTTAGGTATCGTCAGAAGATAGTATCTGGTATTTTTAGTACCCTACCAAGCGTTATCTATTTGCATCTTAGTCTTAGTAGTTTTGCTTCTGTTCAAACTATGTCCTATCTGCTGGAGTATCCCAAATGTGCTTTCACCTGCACCCTCGATGATAGTCTGAACAAAACCTCTGATGCCGCTATAAATGAAGCCCAAACAGTATAACTACATATCATCGCTAAGTTCTAACACCGCGGAAGTAATTTTTTAAAGAAATACTTTTTGCATGTCGTTTGATAAGGAATCTCAAGACACATTGTTGAACGAACGAATCAAACACGAGAGTTTAAACCAATGGTGAAGCGCAATTTAACGACCAAAAACAATGCGTATATCAGTGTTATACAAAAAAGCTACAGCGACACCGCGTAACTGGGTTTTATTGCCATAGCAATAGCGCGTAACTCAATTTTTTCAAAAATCTGATTTAAATGCTGCTAAGCAGTTTATTTTCTCTCCTGAAAAATTCCCAATTTTGACTTCCACGGTGTTACAACTTAAGCAATTATATGATAGATTTATCTACCACGACACAAACAGAAGAAGTAGGTTTCATACAAATAATTATGCTCTTTACTAGTAGTATCCATTAACCTCTCCTCTTCTACTAAGCTAAACAATATTGTGATTGTAGAATTTATGTCAAAAGTGAAACAGGGGAGAAGGAACCGAACTCGCAACCTCTTGCTAACAAATCTGTGCTAGGCTACCTTGGGCTGTTGCTGATTTTAAACACTACTTACTAAAAACTACTAATGTTAGTGTATTTGTTAACCACTTCTGTTAAACTACGAATACTTGTGCTGGTGTAGTTCACATCAATAAAGCAATGTTAGGAGGGGGTCGAACTCACAACCTCTTGCTCACAAGTCCTCAAAAGACAAGCTTGGGCTATTGCCGGTTTTAAAACCTACTTCTTCTTTTCGTTTCAACGATACATTTTTTTAATCATACTGTTTGGGCCCAGTAGGTGGCCACATATATACTCGTAGTTCATCCGAGGCTATGCTTAGGTCTTCTAGGGTGCAGATAAACGGATATTTGGGACACATCAGCAAAAACTCTTGAAGTACTTGATTACGTACTCCGAATATTGAGACCCCTTAGTGAGGACTAACCAACTAAAGGCGTTTTAACGACAACTCATTTTGGAACGCAGATGGTTCATAATAATATTCTGTAAAGTCTGAGAAACATGAAATTGAACAACAAATAACAAGATTAGCTACAAATAATAATTCTTTGTACACTATAAGTACTGCGTACATGAAATAAGAGTATAATGTAGGTGGATGGGCAGCTGCATTCGTCACAATAGCTACTCAAATTACAAATCTTGTCAACGAGGGGATCAGAGCTTTATCTACCCGAGATTCGTTGTAATCGTGACAACCGTCATATTCAGCAGTAGACAGTAACATATATATACAAATATCTGCGGGCTGATTGTCTACCTTTCTCATCTGCATTGCTCAACGATGTTACGGTTGCCTTTAAGTTTGGCTAGATATATAATAAGACTTAAAATAGGGCTGCTGTTTGATATACATATTCCTTTAATTTTTAAAACACTCTTATTGATACCAAGTTTGCCAAAAAACTTTTTGGTTTATGCTATCATCATCATTTCTGCCGTCCACTGCTAGATATAGGCCTCCCCCAAGTGTCGCCACAAAGACCGGTCCTGTGCTTCTTGCATCCATCGGATTCCCGCGACCCTCATCAGGCCTTCTGATGCTACGACTTCGTTCGCGTCGCCACTCCAGATCTTTTCGGCCCCATAAGTTTCGCGAAAATTCGGGCTATGTAGGAAACTTTGTTACTGTCACCCATGTTAAATGTCACCAAAACTGTACTGCCCGCCGGCAATAAAGAGGACAACCACTCTTTAGTCCTACGGTTATTGGTGACCATGGAAATATCTCAAGACAAGCTGAAGTGTCCTCATTTCTGCTAATAACAGCATGCATCAATCAAGCGTCGGGAATAAGGCTGTATATCCCTTATTAACAACTAGCTTCTGCCAGCGGCTTCGTCCACATGGAATTAGTACTTCCCCTATTATGAATTATAGCCTGTGTGCTACTCCAGACTATAATCTATCTGTCTGCCGATTTCATCCAGATCCGTTCGGCCGTTATAGCGCGATTGACTAACAAACATCTATCTAATCCATCCATCCATCCAAACTTTCGCATTTATGATATTAGTAGTAAGTACGAGTGCTATAGTAGGATAAGTAGTATTGTGGTCAATAGAAGCCTTTGTTTCGCTGCAGCCACTAACAAATTGATCATCATTGATTGGTCCACCTTGTTGGAGGCCTTCCAACGCTGCACCTTCCGGTACGCGGTCGCCACTCCAGAACTTTTCAGCCCCATCGACTTTCTGTTCTGCGAGCAATGTGCCTTGCCCACTGCCACTTCAGTTTGGCGATTCTTCGGGCTGTGTCGGCAACTTTGGTTCCTTTGCGGATGTCATCATTTCCTGATTTGATCACGCAACGAAACTCTGAGCATAGCCCTCTCCAATCATCCTATGACTTCTCCCGCTCTGGGCGGAGCGGGAGGGCGTGTCAGACTCTTACTGACTAAAACCCACCCCTGTTCCTTCCTGCCTTTGAGTGCCCAGGGGCGAGGTAACTCTGTTTCGAATTTAAATTTATCCTCAACGCCCGAAAAAAAAAAAAAAAAAAAAAAAAAAAAAACCCTCTCCATTCCCCCTTCCCTTTGGGTGACTTTAAGCCTTCTCATAAGGCCCATTGTGAGCGACCACGTTTCAAAAACAAATCGTTTCGTTTTGTTTAACAAATTGATACCATAAGATAATATTAAGTTTAAATACGAATTTACACATGTAAAGGATGTGTTCATAAACGATCTTTACTACGTCATTACTATTATAATTGAAGCATACATCCTTCACGGCATAATTGGATGAGTTCAAGTGGTAATCGATTTAATTAGTGGTCATAATCTTGTGGCTTCTGTTCTCAATGGCCTGGTACAGGCACACTTAGAGCGTTCATGGATGATTAGGTGAGTAGTAATAGGGCTCTTGATGTATAAATAACCTATAAAATGCAGACTCTAGTCTCAAAATGGAGCTATGTACTTAATTGTGTTACGAAAACATTTTGCGAAGTTGAAGACCTTAAAATCCAAATAAATTTGTGTTAATTAATGATTTTTCCGATGCAATCATTCATAAATCAGTGTGTCAGATTTGCTTATTTTGATAATACTGTATTTTGTAGTTGCTACAACCACCAAAAGCAAGATTTTTACGTTACCCATGACAAAACTTTGTTTTGATTTTGTAAATTTGATGTAATACAAACAGATACAGCAATATTTTTTAAGGGAATTAAACAAGCATTTATACTTTTTAAACAGCTGCGATCAAAAAATCACCCCTCACGTATGACGCAAGTGGTCAAAGGGTTGATACAAAAAGCTCCCCTTAAAAACAGAATGACCAGTATATCAATCACACATTTTATAATCAGATAAACAACAAAGGAAACGATCTCACCTCCGTTCATGACACTTCTGGCACACATGACGAGAAAGAACAAAATCCTCAAAGTCCTTTTTAAATTCATCACTGATTCACAGAAACTTCATTCAATGTTAATCGCGATGTTTTTTGAAAAACGAACGGGAATCAACGAACGTGCGCTCGACGCGGTAGTCCGCGGGTAACTGGAGAACGAAGCTACCCCATACATCATGGTGATACACTGTATGGGCCATACCATAGGATGCGTACCAATTAATATTAATTACGTTTCCTCCTTATTTTTTGTTCTAATGAGACTAGAAATTGAAACAATTGAAGAGCAAACAGAATGTTTTAAATGTGCTGGAGAAAATTAGCGTGTGAAGTGAAGATCGTTAATTGAGGAAAAATTAGGGCTTGTGATGTGGCAAGTAACTTTTGCAGCAGACTCTTTGTAAATATTGAATAATACTGCCTTTTTCGAAATCAAAACTTATTGCTAACTTTAAAATAATCTTTGCAGAAGTTGCAAAATCTTAAAATAAAACTAACTATTGGATTACAAGAGTTTAAATGCAACTTTTAATGTAAATTGTAAGCTTACTTTATCAGTCATCCCATCTACTAAGCACCTATGAAAATTATTTTTCATAATGTGTATAATACCTACATTAGATAATCGGTATAGATCACTTTTACAACATAAAATAAACAATTGATTATATTATTAGATAGATAACACGAAACAAAAACCATGTACCTTACAACTAAATTCAGAATAGATCCTGATTTTCAAATAACAAAAGCTCATAGCTGAATCAAACCTGCATCAAGACACACAGCGCCATCTTTGTTGAAGCTACTGCAAAATCTCGCAGTGTCGAACCCCACAACGAAAGCTCTTCGCATCCGAGCCGATGAGGCCGAAGCACTAACGAAAAGCTCAGTGCACAACGTCAGTAGTTCCACATAGCACTAAGAGATGGCGCTAGCGTTGGCCGTAACTCTAAAATAGTTCGGAAAGAACTCGATAGACGTCGCTTTGGGAGTACTTGTGAACAACGCCACCTATTACTATAAGGGTGAACGTTGCTACGAACATATACTATATATAAATGAGAGGGGCAGTTTCAAAAGGGAGCCCAACTGAAGAGTCCTTTGTTCAAACGAGGTTTTAACCAAAGTGGTACGGTTCTACTAGAATAGATGGCAGTACTAGGAAGTTTCAGTTGCTGTTCAGTCTAGTTTGGCAAGATTATACCATTATACTGGTTCTACTATGCAAGGGGAAATCAGTAAACATGGAGAAGGTATTATCCCAGTGGGATAACAAAAGGCCCGTGTTAGAGTTTTGTGTAAATAAACAAATTAAGGGAAATGTCTTTATTTAAAACCTAATTAGTTCATTGAGGGTGGGAATTCTATAGATGACTTATCCGCAGTCCCACTCTGAGTGGAGCGGGACTGCGGAAGAATGTCAGATTCTTACTGACTATAAGTAAGAAAGAAAGAAATATGCATTTATTGGCATTACAGCAAACAAAAAAAGAATCATCAAGATCGGTTCATAAATGATAGAGTGAGGGCTAAACATACACAAAAAAAAAAATATATATATATATAGGTATCGGGTGTAAAAAGACAGTTTCTGAAGCCGAAAGCCACATATTCTACCCATTATTAGGATGATTTCCACTCGACCATACCTGAGAATCCACTGGTTCTGGAGATATTGAAGGTCTAAGTCGCAATTTTTTTTTTTTTACTTTTTAGGAAAATGAATTCCAAGTGTTATTTTATTACTAAACTTTTTTCCAAACAAACATTACCTGAATTTTCGAAATTACGAAGTTACGCATTTGCGATGATGAATATCAAACGTATCCGACAAGTACCTACGTGGCTTAGAGCGAAGGGGCGGAGTTTAACTCCACTTGCCTGGGTTCGCGTTACATTGCGCGCAATATAAAGCAGTTTTTTTTTATACCTTAAAATAAAAGTCGTTTCCCAGCAATATTTTTTGCGGAAAGCTACTTTGTTAGACGTATGCGTAGTTGATGGCTATGTGATGTGTCTTTTTACACTCTGTATACGGTCGAATTGAAAACCTCCTACTTTTTTTGTCGGTTAAAAATGGTAATAACCTACCCGTGTTCTTTTATTTACCGTTTGCGTTTTAGGGCCGCGGCAACTCTTAGGAACACAGTATCTATAAGTATAGCAAAATATAAATTGCACTTTAACGTCATTTTCTTTTCATTTTTAGTCGATAAGATATCACAAATTGTTTTAACTAGGGATTGGATATATCTAGTTATAGCCGGTATGATGAAGGCTACACCTAGTTTTAACCAAACGCAATCATTTGCACCTAGTTCTAGCCGTGAATTAATAGGCTACACCTGAGTTTAACCAACTGCTACCGGCCACACCTAATTGCAGTCGACTAAAACTAGATATAGCCTCATCTTCGGGTTTTAGCCGTAAAATAATATACAAATATGGTATTAGATACAACGCGTGAACTGCAATATACAAAATAATTACAATCACTAAAATAAAAGTTGTGGTGGTAAGCAAAATCAAAAAGAAATGTGAGAGTTGCCATACCGAATGAACTCATAACAATATTGAGAAAAAAATAACCCCGCCTTCTAAAAAAGTGCCTAACCTCGAACACTTTTTTCAAGGATCAAACATGGTCATCACCGTCATAGATGATCTTAATTTAATAAAATCCTTTGACCTAGCAGCCCAGCTTTAAATTACTTACCTGCCAACCAATTTTCACACGAAACGTCTTCACTTGAAAATTCAAATGATTGATTTCAAATTCAAACTTGGACGAGCAGTGTTGCCAACATTGAATATTGATTGCACAAAAGGCGTTTGGCGCCAAAGCGTATTCTCAATTCAAAATTATTCGAGAACCATCGACTCCTTTTGATGGCGCAAAAATATGTAAGTAGCTGAATTCGTCAGTCACATTTTATTCCGAATAACATTTTATATTTCGTTCACTCCCATATATAGAACATCTCCTGTCCTTCTCTTAATTTGCGGTACGGAAATTCAAATTTGACGGGTTGGCTCGCCTTTCCGCTGAATTTCGAAGTATAATGAGCCTTTAAAGGTGGAGCAATCAATAAAAATATCAAAGGTTTACTTATTTTACGGAAAGCTTTGACTTTGTTGGAATATTTCACATTTACATGAAAAATTCGTAGTGAATTGTGAAGGTAAAGAATTTGCATTGATTTGACTTTGCCTTGAATTTCGTACACTATGTAGAACCAATATTTATTTGCACTATTTTGGAAGCTACGTAGCAGTAGCTAGAACATAAATATCCAAAACAGCATTATAGAGATAAGACATTCATACACTCTATTAAATTAATCTGTCTAGCATTTTCGACTTTCAGTCTAACTGGATGCAGCTGAGTACCAATTTTTATAGTCACTGGGTAATACAAATACCCCTGGTGTGACTGGTGTCAGATTTTTCGTGCTTCTGAAAAAACAAAAACATTATGACCCAATCAATACGAAACTATAATATCAGTCTTTTCCAAAAATATACTAAAAATAATATCCAAACTGCTAACCACTGGACCCGATTATCATAATAGTTTAGCGAGCAAAGTGGATAAAATGGAGAAACTTAAGTAAATCCGTATTTGCGGGTCCACTGCCGGTTGTTAGAGCCACTCCACCCGAGTTTGTAGTGAGCCGCTTGAGTGCGAGGGACTTTTATACAATACTACGAATAAGTTGGATAATAGTTTATTTTTTCTTAATAATTTGCGGTTGGGTAGTTAATGTATACAGAGTGTAAAAAGTCACATCACAAAACCGTTAACTACGCATACTGTACGTCTAACAAAGTAGCTTTGCACAAAAATTATTGCTGGGAAACGACTTTTATTTTTAGGTAAAAAAAAAACATTTTTTTATTCCGCGCAATGTAACGCGATCCCAGGCAAGTGGAGTTAAATCCCACCCCTTCGCTCTCAACCACGTAGGTAATTGTAGGATACGTTTGATATTCGTTGCGTTTTTGTAACCGCAAATGCGTAATTTTGAAATTTCGAAAAAAAAAATCGAAAATTCAGATAATGTTTGTTTGGAAAAAAGTTTATTAATAACACCTGGAATTCTTTTTAGTAAAAAAGTAAAAAAAAGTTGTGACTTTGACCTTCAATACCTCCAGAAACAGTGGATTCCCAGGTATGGTCTAGTAGAAAAAAATGATCCAAATAATGATAAAAAATGATGGGTAGAATATGTGGCTTTCGGCTTCGAAAACTGTCTTTTTACAACAGATATGACGCGTGCATAATGATCATTTTGCTGTTCAGCATTTTTGTAGGTACTGTTGTATCAAACGGTCATCATCCGATGAACGATGGCTTATCATTCATAGGAATATCTTTGTCTCACTTTGTTAGAGGCCTACCTTATCCGTGCCATATACATATATGTATTCCAGTACCTACATTTTTGACACTTCAGACTTAGTTGGATTTTAGTTCTGCGACAAAGATAAATGTCATGACCCAAAATTTACTTGCTGCTCGCGTTACTAACAAACTACTTACGCACTAACCAGAAGCACTCGGTTATTATTCCTCCTCGTAACTTCAAAACGACTCTTGTCAAGCTATCTTCCATCGTGGCGACAGTAACAATTGCGCTTCTTTGCAAGATGACAGACATTGGTTCAGGGTAAAATGCATTTCTTTTACTGGAGCTCAAAATCATTCCAATCATATAGCTTCTTCTTTTTGTCATTGGCACGACAGAGCATCAAATTTTACTGGCCCCATTCAGCACTTCTATAGTGCTTGTCGGATCGTTCCCGTCTCGTCCACCCTAAACGTCTTCCAACTGTCAACTTTGTATATTTTCTTCCTCCACATTCTGCTTAACGCCCACGTCACGTGCTGCAAACGAATGCGGGACGACGGCGACGCGTCTCCAATTGTTCGAATCTTGGAGCTTAACTCGATCAAGCGGGTTTAGTTGCCAAGTGATAAACCGCTTACCGACCGCACTTTTTCGTCTCACGGTTGATTGGAGAATTGGAGGTCGATAGCACGTTGGATGGCTCGATGGTCTGCTAGCCTAGAAAAGGTTTAAGTGATTAACGTAAATGTATGGGTCAGATTAGTGGCTGTTCTTCAGTAGGTTGTTGCAGACTCGCGATTATAGTAAGCAGCTTAATAAGACTTTTCTTTCATTCCATCACTCCACATAAGTATTATAATAAATTAGTTAAAATAGCCAGTTCGTGTCCACAAACTGTTAAAAATATTTTTTTCTAGTTAAATAGTGTTAATGTGGAGCACGTGGCTAAAGCAATAACAGCCGCATGGGTCAATCCATCAGGTTAAGCTACGCTTGCCGGGGTTGGACCATGGATGGGTGACCACCTTTACATACCAAGACTTCTCCGTGCCTCGGAAAGCACGTTAAGCCGTTGGTTCCGGCTGTCAATCGTGGATCTTTGACAGTCTTTACGGGTCGTTAGAAGCCCGAAAGTCTGACAACCAGTCTCACCAAGGGGTATCACATTACCCAGTAACTGGGTGGAGGTCAGATAGGCAGTCGTTCCTTGTAAAATACTGCTATTCAGCTGCATCCGGTTAGACTGGAAGCCGACCCCTAGATAGTTGTCAAAAGGCTAGACAGATGATGCGAGGCATTATATAATTATCATTTAATCCGTTGTTGCTAAACTATTGTTTTATTTTTCTTTTCTTTTGTAAACATGAGTCAATTTTTCTTTTCTTCTGGGTTTAAGCTGAAAACCAGCGCTTAGCAACCCCCTTTAGCATAATGAACCTTAGCATAATGACGCTTTTTGTTTTTTGTTGAATTGGAAATCATTCAATGACATCACCCGCTCTGAGTGGAGCGGGAGTGCGTGTCAGACTCTTACTGACTAAAACCCACCTCTGTTCCTTCCCTGCCTTGAGTGCCCAGGGGCGCGTTTCAAATTTATCCACAACCCCTGGGCAGGATGCTTACGCTTGAACCTTTTGCTTCGGGTTTTTTTTTTTTTTAATAAAACGTGTTCGTTTTATGTATGTACCAATACTACTAGCTGTAATACTAGACATAATAAACGTTATTCTATTCTATTCTATAAGGAAGGCACCAGGGATACATTTTAATAAAGGAAGTAAATCAATTCTTTCAATCATCTCTATCACTTCATAGTATAAATCAATTCTTTCAATCATCTCTATGACTTCATAGTATAAATCAATTCTTTCAATCATCTCTATCACTTCATAGTATAAATCAATTCTTTCAATCATCTCTATCACTTCATAGTATAAATCAATTCTTTTAATCATCTCTATCACTTCATAGTATAAATCAATTCTTTCAATCATCTCTATCACTTCATTGTATAAATGAAAGTCGCTTTCCTCTGTTTCTCCGCTAATTCCTTTTAAACTGTGTAATGGATTTTAAATGCAGTTTTCACTAATAGAAACAAGGGTAAACGAAGAAGGTTTGTGTGTATAATTTGTACCCGTGCGGACCCGGGGCGGGTCGCTAGTTCAAAATAAATCATTCATCAATTATTTCTCAGTTGTTTTACGTTTTGCTTTTTACTTCTACTGCTAAAAGACATCGTTCGAAACAAAGATCACAATTTCTGTTTTGCAATACTATTATAATTATTTAAAAACAATAATCTCAATATGTTTTCGAACGCAAACAGTTTGGAATTAACCTTGTTAAGGTCGTTTTTCTCAAACTAGAACAAACTTCTCTTATTTCATTAAAAAATCACGTTCGTAATCCCTCCTAATCCTCACCACTTGTGTCATCCCAACTTATTTTATCTTTTGTCTCGCTCGCACACAACTGTCAACATTCCCACAGACTATACGCGAACTTTATTAATTTGTTTTTTTCTCGTCGAATTAAAACCTTTATCTGATTATCTTTTATCGGTTTTTCGGAGCAGTAATAAATAAAATAAAATAATTTTATTATTTTCGTTCGTTCAGTAAGCTGATGTGTTTTTACGCTGCAATGATTTTGAATGAACGTTTCATTTTTTGGCGAGTGATGTTCATTTTGATAAAACACTATTTAATTAAATATGACCTTTTTTGTGGCCACAGGTGTACGAATGTATGGAGCAAGTGCTGATTTATTATTTTGTGTTGTGTTTTTTTTTTTGTCAGATTTGTTATCTTCCGATATTAAAAAATGCACATCACTGGAGTGTCTCGTCACGCAATCTGACATCTGCTGATCCATTTCTAAATCATTGCGGCATCCTGAGGGCATTCGCGCAGAGGTTTGATTGTCAGTACCTACCTGAGTCATTCCTGTATGGTTTACTTACTTACTGAGCAATCGAAGTCAGTAATATATGTGTAAGTAAATTAATATGTTTTGGGTCTTTTTAATTGTATGTATTTTTGTTATTATTTTATCATGTGTAGGTAATGTGTGTGCTATGATTTTTTCTTGGTCAAAATAAACATTAATATTATTATTGCCAAAATATCTTGGAAATTTCAATTCAATTAAAACGCATATGTTCTGCTTTAAAGCCACCACGACTAAAATAAAATCAACATTTTATTTTATTATTTTTCCATTTATTATTTTATACCATCGTCCCCAAAACCTTACTGACCTATGTGCACAAAATAGATTTGAAAACTAAGCTCCGTAAGGCAGTAATCCTGTGGCAGCTAACCGATATAGCATCGCGTTTGAGCTGTGAGCTACGGACATAATCCGCGGACAACCCCGCCCTACCCTTTAACCAATACGTGACCACAAGCATTATGTGGCCAGATGTCGGAAGATTCGGATGTGGTTCTTTGTTT
This sequence comes from Polia nebulosa, assembly GCA_951329385.1. Classification (NCBI taxonomy): domain Eukaryota; kingdom Metazoa; phylum Arthropoda; class Insecta; order Lepidoptera; family Noctuidae; genus Polia; species Polia nebulosa. The sequence goes on along the minus strand of OX589595.1, from coordinate 2,762,563 downwards.
TTAGTAAGAAAAGACATTTATTTTTTTTGAAATTCCAAAAAAGAGAAATGTCTTTCAATTCATGGAAAAAAATATCCGTCTAAAAATGCAATATAAAATATTCTCCAAGTGAGTCACCGCAGCCCTGGAACGCAAAGGGTAACTGAAGAAACACGAGTGGGTTTTAGTCAGTAAGAGTCTCACACGCCCTCTTGCTCCACCCAGAGCCGGAGAAGTAATCTGATGATTTCCCACGATCAAAATAAAACGGAGTTCACTCTAGTTTTCTTTCTTTTTAGGGTTTCTCATTGTTTCGGTCTGTCCGTCTGTCCGTCCGAGGCAGAGCGTAGAGATTGTTAGTACTAGAAATTTGCAATTTTGCATGGGTATGATATTAATTACGCCAAGAAAACGAAACAATGAAATTTTGAAAAAGATTTTTTTTAATGGTAACTCCCGTACATGTAAAGTCAGGATGTTTTTTTTTTCGCCTATGACTGTGAATAGGTCTATTTTAAAAGACCTATTCACAGTGATAGAGGGGTTGTAAAACTATTTTTCGATTCAGTAATTCGCTTGCGAAATATTAAACTTTAAAGTGATTTTTTTTTGTTTGAGCCACCTACTAAAAGCCAAACTATGACGAGTGTGATGGTAGTACCTATATATAGGGTGACTGGTAATTAGTGACCGATACTTAAACACGTGATTGTACTCATGATTCTATACAACTTTCCCAAAGAAACATTTTATTTAATACTTATTCAGTTTAATCACAATAACAACAGTTTGAAACACGCGCGAGGGCAGTGACCGCCACAATCAGCTGCTAGACGCGTTCTTATATCGTACAGAGTACGGCTCGCAAGTCCGCTCGGCCGGGTACCACATGCTGTTTTTGGTGTACCTAAGCAGTGTAGTTGTAGTCATGTTTCCGTTGTTGCTAAATTAAAAAAATATTTTCAAAGACAGCGTGTTTGACTAATACTTTTAAGATACAACGTATGTCCGCATAACTACAAAATAAAATAGAAAACGCGCTCGTCGTAACATTAAAAGTAGGCACGATCTAACAGCAGTCTGACCTCGGGAAAGGGCAAATGTACTAGTAGTAGCGTCTCAGGCTCGCCCGCCGCCCGCACCACTACCCTTTGCCTCAGTGCAAACAGCTGATCGCGGCGGTCACAGCATACACGCGCGCGCGAATTTCAAACTGTTGTTATTGTGAAAAAAGTGAATACGTATAAAAAAAAAGTTTCTCTGGGAAAGTTGTTTGTAATCATGAGTACAATCACGTGTTTAAGTATCGGTCACTAATTACCAGTCACCCTATATAACCAACGTTGAAGAAAAACAATCACGGCTTAGTTAGCTTTGTTAGTTTAAGAGTAATATTTACTTGGAAATTTTCGTACAAAACACAAAATCCTTAGAAAAAAATATTTAGGTGAAGTTGTTACTTATTTAATATTTAAAACGGGTAGTAAACATGTAATATTTTGAAAAATCCTGTTTTTTCGTTTATACACCCACTTATTTAGCTTCTGCTTTTTGTTTTTTTATTATTGATAGGCACACGTTTGATCTCTATCTCACCTGATGGTAAGCGATGATGTGGTCGAAGATGGAGCACGCTTGCCTAGACTAGAAGTAACCTATTCACTCTTGGCTTAAAGACTCTCAGGTTGTAGCTATCAGGAAACACTGCTTCTAGTAAAATATGTATGTCGGTGGTAATAAAACCAGTATAAGCCTGTTTTTTATCCTTTTCAAAACTCTATTCTACGCTAGACCGACTACAACCGACATTTGGTCGATTGAGTGAACAGCCATCTCAAAACCTTTGCTGACTGGATGATCTTTTCTTGCTTGACTCAAGCCACCATCAGAAAAGCGGCCCAAGTGCTTGTCGGACTTCGCACATATAGGGTTCCGTACCAAATGAGGGAATTATGACAGAAAAAATCTGATTTATCAATATATTGGTATTTGTTAGTAATATATATGTCGTATCCGCTAGTCAAATTGGCAACAAAACAAAGCACGCCACTTGGCGGCAACTATAAACACTACAGTTGGCGGGCTTTGACGGAGTCGGCGCGTTTCCGTTACACTTCGAGGTTCGGGAAGACTCGCCTAGTCGGGCAGTCTTAGCCTGGGAGTCACAGAGTGAAGACGCATCGGAACTGTCCTACGTTTTGTTGCTACTAGTATTTTAAAGTACCAAGTTTATAAGTTTCAAATGAATTAAAGTGAATAATTGCTTTGCCGTTGTTATTTATTGCACGATATACCTACACAGACCCACCTGATGCTTGATTGTAGCTCGATACATCCTGGTGATCCGACAAACACGTAATAATAAACATTATCACCAAATTTAAAGTTCTTATGTCAATGGGAAGTTAAAAATTTCTTTGTAACAAAATTTTGTGACAGACGATGGACAGACAGACAGACTAACAGACGCACACGTGAGAGACACTGACAGCAGATACGACTCCGTTTGGACCCTTCTGGTACGGAACTCTAAAAAGGCGTTAGGAAAGATAGTAACACCTAAACTACACAATACTTCTTCTCACTGTTATGACAGTCTTACGTCAGTACTTTTAATCCTGTCCTAATTCTAACTTCTTAACTAATATTAGTTGTGTGAAAGTAAGTTTATTTGTTTGTTTGTTACCTTTTCACGCCTAAACTACGGAACCGATCACCGTGAAATTTTGCTTATACGTTTTCAGGCGTACAGAAATCACCGTCCCCCTGACGCAGGTCCTCACCGGACACGGTTGTTTTGCGAGGTTCCTACGCGGATAAGGCGGGAGGGAACGCCCGGGGTTACCATTGTGCGGATTGCCCAGAGGACACGGTGGAGATCTGCCCGCGCTTGGGCGGAGCACCGCCGTATCCTCGTGGAGGCGATCGGCGGCAGCGGCCTTTTACACCCGGCCCTGGTCTAGGCCATGATACGGGGCGAGAGGGAATGATTTCCCATCCACAAAAAAGGGGTACAGAAAAGAACATGCGGTACTTACCTTTCATCCTAAAAAGAAGTACTGTTCCCGAGGGAAATAACAATAACTTTCGATGGTCACAATTGCTTTGGAACGCTAGATGGCGCTACGTGTCTTTCTAATTATTTTGCTCCCGTACGAAGCCGGGGCGCGTAGCAAAATCCTACTAATATTATAAATGTGAAAGTTTGTGAGTGTGTATGTTTGTTACTTCTTCACGCTCAAACGGCTGGTCCGATTTAAATGAAATTCGGTATGTAGATATCTTATAGCCTAGATTAAAATATAGGCTTTTATACCGATCTAGGCGGGTTAAACCGCGGGGCGCAGCTAGTTTCAAATAAATGTAACTCGACTTCCATTCATCTATTCCAAAGCTACTTTGATTTTTTATGCCGCATCCATCTCCCCATAATCCTTGCCCCCCAGCAGGCTTGTCTCTTGTCTCTCACAATCGGCTCAGTGTCCACCGCTCCGTAAAATTGTATTTGACGTTCGCTCGGACGCGGGGAGAGCCGGCAAATTAACGCGGCTTAGGAGAAAATCTCCGTGTTATGATATTGTGGCATTTGCAGAGTGATTATCGCTTTAAGTATGTTGCGGGATTTATTAAGTGGATTTTTTGGGCAGGTGCGTTTTGGGTAAATGTTTTTCGGTTGTCCTACAGGTTTAATGGGGTAAAGATTTGAAAGAATAATTGATTACATGGTTTAAAATATAAATCATATTAAAAATCATGCTGTGCTCAATGAACTTGCAAGATCACTATTGTACTGTCAGTGACCAGTGCTCCTGGAGTTTTAAACTTGTGTTCTTGAATTTAATCTGTTGTATGTAGTTTATATTAGTTTTAGTTCGCATGCTTTGCAAAGATTCTGTATGACTGTTCCGTGAAAAATATTGTTACATTTGTCTACATTCTTTTGTATTATGATTCTACAAATATAATGTGTCAGTGTTTGTTTGCCCTAATTAATAAAATAATAAAAAACTTTTTTACAAAAAAAACAACCGACTTCCAAAAAAAAAATACACTAAAAATTTATAAATAACTTTAATTTCGGAAGTCGGTGTCAAATAACGAAGAACTAAAAATACAAACACCGACTTCCGAAATTAAAGTTATTTTTGTAAAAAAGTTTTTTATTTTTCACTTTTTAGTTGTTATACCCCAGAACTAAAAACCCTAATAAAATGGAACGTGGAATTTAAACATTTGGAGAACACCAAAACGTCATCGAGGTACACGTATTTTCCGTTTTTCTCCAGTTTCTCAAAAAGCGCTGAAGCAATTTCGATAAAATTTATATGGGACCACCTCGGGAGTATATTCTTTCAGATGAAAAAAGAATTTTGAAAATTGGTTCACAACTGACGGAGATATCGGGTAACATACATACAAAAAAACAAAAAAAAAAAAAACTTACAGACGAATTGAGAACCTACTCTTTTTGGAAGTCGGTTAAAAACTAGTTTGTTCCATACACAACACTGATCTTTTAGTTGATTATTTGAAAGCGTATTCTTAGACTCATCCTCTATAGTCTAAGACATAATGTCAAGTTGCTCTTGATCACATAGTTGTACGATATTCTTAGCCTCATCCTCTAAAGTCTAAGACATAATGTCAAGATGCATTTTAACACATAATTGTACGATATTCTTAGACTCATCCTCTAAAGTCTAAGAGATAATGTCAAGATGCTCTTGAATACATAGTTACACGATATTCTTAGACTCGTCCTATAAAATCTAAGAGATATTGTCAAGATGCTCTTGTATAATATTTGTAATGTTAATTAGTTGCTCGTCTCAGTTATACAATAAGGGTTTTCTGATACAACATACACCATGGCATGTCATCACTGGATGGTAGCAACGAGACGTCAGGTCCAGACACCTGTAAAAACGCTTCAGATAATGGTAAAAACTGACATTAGTTAACGTTAACGTCATGTTTACAGAGAGGAGGGCTGTGCCCCAGCAGTGAGGATACTAAAAGGCTGATGATGATGATGCTTACGTCAGTGGCACAAACTGGTGGCCTAAATTTTCCTGAAAAGGGTTTATTGCAAGATTATCTCAATAAAAAGACAAATCGTAGACATCAACTGCTTACCATCACGCGAGAGAAATACTTTGCAGACTTGTATATGAACTTTTACGCCACAACACCATCAACCAAAAAACCATTCGTACCATAATATCCTCGTACAATTTATGAAGGCTGCATATTTCGCAGCAGTCTGCAGCGCAGTCCCTAGAGGGTTGATAAAAAGTGACGCTAAAACGTCTCTCATTCGCCCGGAGTGGGAAAATCATATTCTGTTAAACTCGTTATGTGTCCACGACTCGCCTTGTAGCGCTGACCTAGCAGGGGATGAAATAGTGTGGATGTGCATTTTAATTTTTTTTACCATTTTCTTTTAGTTTATAAAAAAACATATTTTTTACTGGCTTCTACCAACGGCTTCGCCACGTGGAATTAGTACTTCACCCACTAATATTTAGCATATGTGCTAATCGAGTCAATAATCTATCTCTATGCTATATTTCATCCAGAACCCTTTAGCCGTTCTGGCGTGATTGAGTAACAAACATCCATCCAACCATACAAACTTTTGCATTTATAATATTAGTAGGAAGTAGGATCTAGCCCATTATGTCCCACTTCTGGGCAAAGGCTTCCCCAATTCCTTCCAGGTATTCTTTTCACGAGCCACGTCGAACCAGCCCTTGCGGTAGGCGTCTATGTCGTGTCCCCACTACTTCCTAGGCCGGCCTCGACGGCGCCGTCCAACGTCAAGCACGCACTTTGTGCAGACTATTGCCCAGCGGTCACTGTGCACTCAGCTGACGTGAAAGTTAGAAAAAGTTTTAGATTATTTTTTTCGAATAAACAATGGTATCGAGAAGAATGAAGATGTTATTATCATCAACATCATCAATTTTAATGTCCCTACTGCCGGGACACAAGCCTCCTCTCTGAGAGAGAGTGTGGGCCGTAATCCACCATGCGGGCCCAATGCGGGTTGGTAGATATCACATGTCTTCGAACTTTTGTTTCTAGGAAATATCGGTTTCCTCACGTTGTTTTCCTTCACCGTTTGGAGAGTAGTGGTGATGAAATAATTTACACAAAGTAAAGTGCCTGCCTGGGTTTGAACTCACGACCTACAACTTTTAAGTCGCGGCCGTTACCACTAGGTCACCACTGCTCTATGAATAATCCCAAGTTTTCAAAAACCTGATCCACTTTTAACCTACTACGGCGCAGTCAAAATTAGGGTTATGATTATGTTTTGTCAAATCTCATGTTGAAGTTAGTACCGTAAATTGCCAAACAACAACACAACGCATTTTTAATTGATTACTAAGTGAAGAATTAAAAAACAAACAATTATGTAAAACTCTTGCTTTATTTTCAAAATTGAGTTATTCTTACTAGTAAGTAAGAATAATCTTACCAATGTTATAGATGTGAAATCTCCAGACTTTCACGATTTTTTTATGGATGCTTGATATTTTAATCAATCTTGCTTCAACGGCTGACCGATTTTTATGTTTGGAACCCAGGTAGATTAAGGTTTTTCGGGTTCCAAACATGGCCTTGGATATGACGTGGATTAGAACATAGGATACTTTAAAAAAATACCCCTTGCAATGAATTACTTTCACGCCGGTGAAGCCACTGACAAAAGTTATTTAAATATAAAGAGAAAATCAGGATAATAATCTAGGGCTTCCTCAAGTGTGGACACAACGACCGGTCCTGCTCGCATCCGTCAGATTCCCGTGACCCTTACCAGTTCCCCCATAGGGAGGCCTTCCAACGCTGCGTCTTCCGGAACGCGGTCGCCAGGCTCCACGCCGTCCCCATCGACCATTTGTTCTGCGAGCAATGTGCCACTACCGTTTCGGTAAAAATAAAAATAAACTTTTTTACAAAAAAATAGAACCGACTTTTTCGAGTGCAGTGGTGGCCCAGTGGTATTGGCAGCGACTTACAAGTTGTAGGACATGAGTTCAAATCCAGGCAGGCGCTTTACTTTGTGTAAATTATTTCATCACCACTGCTCTCAAAACGGTGAAGGAAAACATCGTTAGGATACCCAGAACAAAAAATTCGAAGACATATAACATTCACCAATCCACACTGGGCCCGCGTGGTAGATTAGGCCTACACCCTTTCACAAAGAGGAGGCCTGTGCCCCAGCAGTGGGGACATTAAAAAGCTGATGATGATGATGAAAACCGACTTCCAAAAAAAAGTGTAAAATAACTTTAATTTCGGCAGTCGGTGTTCCTGGTTTTGTGTCTTCGTTTTTTAACACCGACTGCCGAAAATAAAGTTATTTAGCACTCTATTTTTCCGTAAAAAAGATTTTTATTTTTCACTTTTTATTTTAGTTGTGGTTCCCCATTAAATTGTGTTAACAATTCATAGACAAACGATCGCAGCAACCGGTTTATTTGTTGTAAATTTTTGAAGAGATCCGTTGTCTGTCTTCGAAACCCATCGTTAAATCTATATGAAAATTAAATGGGACCATTTCGAAACAAACACTTTTCGAACAAAAAACAATTTTGCAAATCCGTCAATATATTACAGAGTTATGCCCAAACATAAATAAAAATATATTGATAACCTCCTTCTTTTTGAAGTCGGTTAAAAAAAATTTACAATGAATATAAAGAAAATACCACCTCAAGATTATTGACTCGATATTTGTGTACCTACCTTTTATTTTTTTTGGAGGGTTGGAATCATCCAATGACTTCTCCCGCTCTGGGTGGAGCGCGAAGGCGTGTCAGACTTTTACTGACTAAAACCCACTCTTTTTCCTTCATTTGCCTGTGCCAGGGGCCGCGGTAACTCTATTTCAAATTTATCCGCGAACTATGTTTATTGTGAAAATTAATTATAAACTAGCTGCACCCCGCGGTTTCACCCACGTAGAACAGGATAAAAAGCCTATGTCTTAATCCAGGGTATAAGCTATCTACATACCAAAATTCATTCAAATCAGTCCAGCCATTTGAGCGCGAAGAAGTAACAAACACTCACAAACTTTCGCCTTTATAATATTAGTGTGATTATAAAAAAAAGTCTTATCCATATAAATCCAACACAGCTACTTCGCTGTGAAAGCAATACTGTATTGAGTTTTTAGTGCTCGCAGGGCTCAACTGTCGTGCGATAACAGAAAATATTGGGTACGGAACCTTTTTACCGGCGAATGTGGGCGATGATTGATTTTTTGATTTGACTACTATCGTGCCCTACTTAGGCGGGTTTTTGTGTAGGGGTGAAAGAAAACATGTTGGGTTTTTGGTTACTTGTGCGCGGCTTTCTATTCTATACAAGGCCTGGTGTGAAACTAATCGCGTATGAATTGGCAATCACTTTTTTACTAAAGTCTTCCAATCAATACAAGAGTAGTATGAAAACACTCGCGTATACTTCGCAGGGACCTAATTAACTACCTTATCCCATAATATACAGTGTCAGTACGCATACGGACTAATCGTGTAATGTGCTAAGAATAAAATGAAAGTTAAAAAAAGTGGTAAGTACTCGCCACCTATAATAAAAAAAAAAACCTGGCACTGTAACCGGGAGTACCGACAGAAGTGAAAACAAAAAACCTTTTTTACAAAAAATACAACCGACTTCTAAAAATTGCAAAATAACTTTCATTTCGGAAGTCGGTGTTTGTATTTTTTTGTTTATTCGTTATTTGACACCGACTGTTAACGTTATCTGACAATCGGTGCGGCTCGGTACAGCTCGGGCGCCTTACGGCGGCTTCGGGCGCCTCAGAGCTGCTTCGGGCGGCTTCGGGCGCCTGAGAGCTGCCTCGGCAGTCGTAAACATACCTAAGGACGCCGAGGCTGCTTTCGGGTAGCTTCAGAAAAACAAAGAATAGTTAGGGTGGTAAACACGTCGCAGAGCAGTCGTAACGATAAGTGAAAGCAGTTGTGCGTGTGTATTTATAATGGTGGGTTGGGACTTAGTTCTCATTGTTCATTTTGCTGAAGAAGAGAAACTTGAAGCCTTAAGGCAAAAAAGAAGATTTTGGGTGAAAAAGCTTTGGAAGCAAAGATGTTTTTTCGGTGAATTTCATAACTTGTTTAATGATTTACGACATGACGTTCGCAAATTTTACGACTACTACAGGATGAATTATGAAAATTTTGAAGCCTTGGTTGCTTTGCTCCGTCCTTACATAATGAAAAAACCATCTACTTTTCGTTTATGTATATTTGTTGAAGAAAGATTATCGGTGTGCTTAAAAAATAATCACGAAAAATTTTAATTCAGCTCTAATTATTTATTCAGCTTTATTCATGAACATTTCTATTTCGTCAACATTCGTGAGCTTGCACAAGAATAATCAACTTTGCCTCAGTCATCGTCAAATAAAACGCCTGTTGCCTTTTATTTTCTGAGGCGCGCGCGGTGAACGTTATGACTGTTCTGCGCCGTGTCTGTCACGAAAATACTAGTCTATGAAAATGTCACCCGAGCACCTCGGCGTCCTTAGGTATACTTACGACTGCCGAGGCAGCTCTCAGGCGCCCGAAGCCGCCGTAAGGCGCCCGAGCTGTACCGAGCCATACCGATGCCCACCGATAGTGGGCGCAGGGCCTAAATGTTAAAGTTGTGCCCGAATGGATAACCCTAATAACATAGAATTTGAACATTTGGAGACAACGAAAACGTCATCTGTGTATACATATTTTTTGTTTATGTTGATTTTTTTCAAAAAGTGCTGTATCCATTTTGATAAAATTTATATGGGACCACCTTTGAAGTACGACCTACCAAACAAAATAAGAATCATCAAAATCTATTCACAAATGGCGGAGATATCGCGTAACAAACATACAGACGAATTGAGAACCTCCTCTTTTTTGAAGTAGGTTAAAACTTGCTGAACAAAATGCTCAACGCATACTAGAAAAGTTTTAAATTCAAAAAAATTAAGACTATCTACTATGAAAATTTGCGAGACTGACTATAATAATTAAATAAATGAACCCTTAGTTTGAAAGTACCGTTATATACCCGACTAGGGTATATAACGGTACTTTCAAACTAAGTACAAATTGTTAATTCTTCAACGAAAAAAAACCTCGAATTTTATTTCGCACAATCTGCCCAAAACTTCTGCTCTCAATACAAAACGCACTCAAAACCAATATTCTCACAGGAAAAAACCCGACAATGACCACCGCACTTCAGCGGGACAAATGTCGGAAAAATTAATAAAAAAAACAATACGAACTCTCCTGAAACCACTGAGCCGTTATCTCTTACAATTATAGAACATTTTTATTCATTTATTTTGATCAATTCAAGTCAAGCACCTATCGCATTGCACGGGTTGAAAACTTCACCACGTTATTTTACACTTCAGCAAATCCTTTGTCAACTTTATCATGATAGACTTAGAGATCACATTGTAGTTATTGAGTTTTACAAACATGTTGGTTTGGGGTGTGTAAGTGGTTATTGGAAAAATGGCTTTTGAAGAACTCTTAAAATATTGGTCGAGAGGTTCTCGTTGCAAGACGACACGATTTCGGTATTAATGTGGAACAAAAGAGGTATTGTTTAAGAGTTTTGTTTGTGGGAATTATTTATAAGAGTGGGATTATTTTCAGAATGGACTTTTACAAAATTATTACTTATTTTTAATTGTTAAACATTTGTCTAGAAGCTACAACAGAGCTTACAACCTATAATAGATACATCACCATTCGTTGTTTGACTTTGCCTACTGCTTGGTTTAGGCCTATTTTTTAACAGACTTCAAAAAAGGAGATTCTGTAATCGACCCGTATGTATGTATGAATGTATGTATGCTTGTTTGTCCGCGATTTTCTCGAAAACTACTATTCCGATTTGTATGAGGTTTTCGTTATTCAAATGCATATTTTCCAAGAAAGGTTTTAGTTTATAATACATAAGGATCTTATGAAGATATTGGGAGATAGACAGTGGAACTCTTCAATACCTAACAGCAAATGACAAGCGATTACTGCGATCGTTTGTCTATGTATTGTTAATACAATTTAATGCGGCATATTTTTGGGGCTATCAATTGGTGCTATTTATTATACAAAAGTTTTTTTTTACTGCCAATCCCTTCGGTCCTGTGCCAAACTCCACGCCATAATGTCATCTAACTATTTCACAGCCGGTCCACCAACAACACTTCTTCTTCCAGACCTTGGATGTCATTCGGTCACGCGCTTACTCCACCTGTCGTCACACCGCCTTGGCATGGCCTATCTGTACCGAAATGCCAAATATCCAGTGCCTTTTCATACGTGCTGGTTACCGGGAACGAACATGGTTATACACTTCGCCGCCGGGTAGCCGGTGCCGGGTACCCAGCGCGTGTGAAAAGGCACTAAGGTTACTTTTTGTAGTTACCTAACTATACCTTCATGTTTAGGGGTCATAGACTCAGATCAACAAATCTGTGAACATAGCGAGAATGGGCGAATCATAAAACATGTCTAGTTAATAACACACGCTTGCTGGTCGTGTGGTGTTTTATGTGAATATTATGACACAGAGTGGGCTAGTACTCTTTGGAGTGGGCTGTATGATAACGAACATGCTTCGAAAAAAAGTGCGGTTTAGTTTAGGAATGAGTAAGTGGACATGTTACTCAGGTTGAACGTCACGGGGACTCGAGAAGATGACCAAATAACTGAAAGAACTGAACCGACCAAAGAACTGAAAATTATAGTTTATAAAAAACACGGTTAGAGTGAAGTAATTTTTAATTTTTATTTATTTCTCAGCAAACTCTTTCATTTGATGCTGATATCATTGGAATGCATAAAAAATAACTACTCCGCCATCAAGTCGCCACTGTTGGATTTGGAACGATGTCACTTTGCTTACCATGCATTGTCATCCAAACTAAATACGTTTGCAAATTTTCAGCTCAATCGGAAACCGGGAAGTTTGTAAAATTTAACTTCTAAGATTTTTTTACATGGTTAGTTAGTTCCAAGTTAATTTTAAAATCGTGTTAAACAGGGTTCATAAGAACATCATTGAAACAAACAAATGAAAGCCAGAGGTTGTAAATCAATTGGCTGTAAAATTATTTCTGTTGTAGGGTTATTTTCTGGCTCTGTAAGTGTATCCGCTGCTGCTCAGCAGGTACCTTCCATGACATAAACGACGCCAACAACGGACTTATTCAGGTGGCTATATACCTGGCGGCAGCGACCTCTCGCGCCCGGCCCTGGTCTAGGCGAAAGGGAATGGGAAGCTGTTACCACCTACTGCAAAGCAGTAATGCTCGCAAAAGAGGAGGCGGAACGCGTGAGGGAGACTCAATGGAGACGCCTCACGCTTCTGACAGCCATCGCAGGAGAGGCCCCGGGCGTCGGAAAACGCAAGGCAATTTCCGGCCACCGTAGGTGCGGGCTTACGGACGGTGAGGGCCAGTAATGGGTAGCTCGCCGTCCGATTAGGGCAAGGCCCAAGTCGACGGCGTGTAGTGTTCCACGTGCGCCTCAAAGAGATCGTAGTTTCTGACGGAGCCCGTTAGGGCCAATGCCTGCCTGGGGTCGCGGATAAATTTGAAAGAGAGTTACTGCGGCCCTTGGCACAGACAACTGAAGGACCAAAGGAGGGTTTTAGTCAGGAAAAGTCTGACACGCCCTCTCGCTCCATCTAGAGCGAGAGAAGTCATTGGATGATTTCTCACCCTCCAAAAAAAAGTTGGCTACATACCAGTCGAACAAAATTTGTGTCGAATTGACATAAAAATAAGAAGAAGATTCTCTGATTTTGTTTTAACTTTACATAATTATTATGATAAGGTCAGCAGCAACAGCTTGTTTTGAAAAATGGGATCTTTACTTTCAAGACCTAAGTAAAGTTAAAGGGATCTGGTACAAGGTCATACAACACCAACCTTCTCGCATTCCTTGGTTTGTGGACTCCAAAATGAGCAGAACGTATATTGTAGCGACTCTAAGACTTCGTTCTGGACACTATCTCACCAGAAGATTTGGTCATCTGATGAAAAAACTAGATTCGCCAAATTGTGATGTATGTGGAGTTATTGATGATTTCCAGCATCTCTTAATGGAATGTGTCAAGAACCAGACGGGTAGGGAAAGATTGTCAAGATTGGGTAAACTCGACATAGGTACGTTTTTTGAAATCCTGGCAAATCCAGGCAGTGATTCTGCTAAAACTGTTTATGACATGGCAATGTGTCGTTAGTATAACCTCTTGTTAAGATTTAAATTATAAGTTGAAATGTAAAATTAGGTTAGGTTACGATGGGGCTGACATGCCTTAAAAGGATAAAAGTCCCTAAAAAATAAAGATTAAAAAAAAAAAATGATAAGGTCTGCAACATTTAAGAAGACGGGCACATAAAAAACTGGCATTACCATATCTAAGGTGCTTGACGGCCTGCTTGAGAGACAGCTTAAAAAACACCTAAATTTAAATGATGCACAGTTCGGTTTTAGACCAGGACTTTCGACAGAATGTGCTATTATGTCTCTTAAGCAGACTGTCAGGTATTACACGGATAGGAGCACGCCTGTGTATGCGGCTTTTCTTGACCTATCCAGGGCATTTGACCTGGTTAGGTATGATATTCTCTGGCGTAAATTGAAGGATACAGGTGTGCCGGGTGAGTTAATTAATATTTTTAAATATTGGTATGACCACCAAACTAACCAGGTTAGGTGGCTTGCAAACTTTCTGACGAGTACAGGTTGGAGTGTGGAGTGAGACAGGGGGGGTTAACATCTCCTTCACTCTTCAACTTGTACGTGAACGGGTTGATTGTTGAGCTGAGCGACATCGGGGTAGGATGCTCGATCGATGGTCACTGTATCAACAGTATTAGTTATGCAGATGATATGGTGTTGCTCAGCCCATCAATAGCTGCGCTCAGAAAGTTGATAGGCGTGTGTGAGGAGTATGCGAGGGTACACGGTCTCCTGTACAATGTACAGAAAAGCGAGCTATTGATATTTCAAGCCAGGGGTCGTAAACTGGGGGATGTGGCTCCTGTACTGCTTAACGCTGTCACTCTCCGAAGAGTGAGAGAGTTTAAATACCTCGGCCATGTGGTAACCGAGGATTTAAAAGACGATGGAGACATAGAAAGGGAGAGGAGAGCGCTGGCGGTCCGCTGTAACATGTTGGCACGCAGATTTGCGAGGTGTAGTTTAGAGGTTAAGATCACTCTGTTTAAAGCATTCTGCCAAACACTCTACACCTGCAATCTGTGGGTCAACTACACGCAGCGGGCCATCAACGCTCTCCGAATACAATATAATAACGCGTTCAGGGTGCTGGTGGGGCTCCCACGCTACTGTAGTGCGTCTGCGATGTTTGCACACGCGCACACAGACGGATTTCACACTGTGCTGCGGCGCCGCATCGCTTCGCTGATGTTCCGCACGCGTGGGAGCGTCAACATCATCCTGAACGTGCTCAGCCACAAGTTGGACAGCCCCCTCCTGGGGCACTGGGTTCAAGCACAAGTGCGTGTGCCCGGGGCCCCAGGGGGTGGCAGATATTTGAATTAATTTTTAATTTTTATTTGATTTTGATTCCGATTTTGATTTTTGTTTGTTCTCTTTTGATTTAGAATTTGATTTGAATTGAATTTTGATTCTGATTTTAATTTTTGTTTGTGTTTATTTTTATTTTCTATTGATTTTAATTTTGATTTAATTTTTATTTTGAATTTGATTTTAATTTGAATTTAATTTGATTTTGATTTTGGCTTTGATTGTTATTTTAATTTTAATTTTGTATTTTATTTTAATTCCAATTTTGTTTTGTATTTGATTTTGATTTGAATTTAATTTAATTTTTAAATATAACATAGTTTCTAGGTGTAATACTATCAATGTTATGGGCCAAATGTGTCTGAAATAAAAAGATTTTATTTTTTTTTTTTTTTTTTTTTATGTTTCCACAAGACGTCCTGAGAGAACACTCCGTTATATAAACACAAGGTATATCACATCCAGTACATAAAATCTGTATCAGAACAGCTCCCACCATAGCACTTATTAATAAGGTATATATTTTATGGCAGCGAACATTCGAGGGTGTCGGATTTTCTCGCTATCTCCAGCGGCCGTGGTTTGACCGGCATATTCTTAGCGCTTGCCTTATGAACCCTGGGACAGAAGTGTTGAGTCGGCTGGATCTTTATTTTTTGTAGGTATTTCGTTTGATAAAAAAGTGTCACGTGTCTTGCAAAACCAGAAAGACTGGAAATAAAAATATTCTAATTTAAAAACACGCTAGAGTGTTGCCATTTCATTTTATTATTTTTTTCAGATAACCCTTTCATATCACGGGATTGTATAAAAAATAACTAGGTAGTTGCGACGTCACTTAGCTAACTATGCATTATCATCCAAACCAAACATGTATGCAAAATTTCAGCTCAATCGAAAACCGGGCAGTGGGTCAAATTATTTTTTTTACATAGGTAATACTCGTAGTTACAGGTCAAGCTAATAAAAACGTGGCTAAAAGGTCAATATCGAATAATATTGCGAAAGAACATAATATAATTCTTCTTTGTTCTACTATAGCCCAATCTCTGAATAAAATACTTGAAGTAAATTTTTTAAGTAACTCGACCTTAGACTGAAAACCTGTTAAACTTTGCCATTAAAGAAGGGTTTTTAACTCCTAATACTCAATTCAGAAATAGGCCTTATTGCTTGCATTTGATGCATCTCAGTATGAAGGTGCATAATTAGCAGCTTAATGTAGGGTCATAAGCTCTATTAAAGCTACAGCTTAAAACATTTATACTTGTTTATTTATTGCTTAGCTAAAACTGAAAAACGATGATTCTTTAGCGACAGGCTAAGAGTATAAAACATCAATATTATGACTTGTCTGCTTGTAATACAGAAGACTGCATCGCAACCAAAGACCATTCTGCAACTTTTTCTAATTTGACGGACACTAGAAAATTGAGTCCATAGCCATATTTTAAAGAAGAGGTCTAAAAAACAAACCGGGAGTTTCCATTCGTTCCATGTTCAAAAAGAACGAATATATTTTTACGATTGCCACGCCATCACACTCAATCCGATGAGTTAGTGTCGCAGAGCGCGCGCGACATACGCTGTTCTATATTCAAATTGAACGGCGCGCCAAGACCGTCGCCATTTTGTCGTCGTCACCCGAATAAGATGGCGGACGGTAAGAGGCTTAGAGGAAATGTGGTCGGTATGTTTATTGAGGGCTTTTCAAGTGTATTTAAAATAAATTGTGTTACGGTGGAAGTTGGAGTGTCTTGGTGGAATTAACATGATTATTACAAGACGGGTAATTTCGTTTTTCTTTCAGTTTCTGCTCAAGATACACAGATTTTATTAGTCTTCAGAAGGGGCAGCTGTGCATACTCACAACTAGCGTGCGTGTTTGGCCATATGTAAGAACGTAAACTAAGCAAAATAAGTATTTTAGGATCGTAAAAGTTGGCGTTAGTATACAGGCTATTAAAGAAATTGCGTACCATAGCTTAGGGGTAGGTACAGTATCGGTCCTTGGTTGACTGGTAGAGAATGCCTACGACATTAAATCCGCTTTTGTACTTTTGTTGCATGAAGTGTAAATAAAGAAATAAAGGAAACCAGGAAAAAAAATTGCAAGATCAACCATATTTAGTACCTACTAACTTAAAATAGCAATCGTTTTCTTATTAAATCTTAGCCAAGAAGAAAAAAGACAGCCATTCTAAACGATTACAATACTACGGTTTTCCTGTACCGTCAAAGTAGCAATGTACGGCAAAGTGCCTATCAAATTGATGTCAAATGAGTTAGCGAATACGCCTGCTGAACAAATACTGAGTCTGTCAGGCACCAGTGACTGACATGGCAGTTAACGTGTTAAATACCCCAGCAGCATAAATACATCTCAAAGAAAAAATCGTGGCATTAAAACAAACCAGGTTTCAAGTTGATGCACCTGAAACATCAGGGCTGCCCCACACAGCGTCACAATATGACGTCATACATTATTAGCTGAATAAACAAAAGCAGCTCGAGGGATGTACGATTTGGGGACCCTGTAATATTATCTCTCTAGTTAAGGTGTACGTATTAGGTCACAGGTGTGTTAGAAAGACAACGCTTCCTTTTTTTTTTGGATCGCACCGGCCACTGAAAGATCACGGATTGGTTTTAGTCAGTAAGAGTCTGATACACTGAATTGCTACAAAGCCAACGTTTAGCTTTGAATTTCCTATGTAAAAAAAAAAGCGTATAGGACGGTTAGCACTGAAGCCTTACCGGTACTTGCCGGTGTACTTCCAGTCGATCTTGAGGTGCAGTGACGTGCTACAATGTACTATTCTGCACGAAAGACTACGGACCCAGACTTTTTACCTCAACGCGATCGTGCCAAGATTTCTAGATTACTTAAACCTCAAACTGACGTTTGGGAGGACCTTTTATCCGAATGGCAATGTAGGTGGGAAAGTTCCATCAAAGGCAGACATCTCCACCAGTTCTTCCCATCGGTTCGCGAACGGCTGGATAGGACGTGGCTGTGTTGCCCAATTTCTCACAGGTCATGACAACATTAAGGGTAAATTATTTTCCTTCAAGCTTGTTGCCTCACCTTTATTTCAATGTTCTACACCTGATTGCGAATACGAACAATCCGCATATCATATCCTATGGGAGTGTACTCTTTGGCAAACTGAACGCAATATTATGTTGGATAGTATTCAGCCTACGTCTGGAGTTGTCTATTACATGGACTTTGTGGAAACTAGAACGGATTTCCGTGCGATCAAGCGTTTTTGCCATACCTATTATTGGAATCAAGTGTAACAGCTCACAATTTTATGACATAATAATATTAGTGTTTTTAACCAGTGCTTAGCAACTGGGCTTATCCCAGTTGTATATACCACCTTTGTGCTTAATGGCCTAGCTTTGTTCTGTCTCCCGCTTGATTAGGAGGGTAGTGGAAATTATGTTTTTCTTACTGCTCCGCTGTCTTTTCTGATTTATTTCGTTGCGGGACCCAAGATAGTTTAATCGTTTCTCTGGGACTCGTCGAGCTTCATTGCCCCGGTTGCCACTGTTGATTCAGGCTTACAGAAGTTGCAGTGGTTTGGGAATAGTGTGGTGGGCTTGTCCCAAAAAAAAAAGCCACTGAAGGGTTGGTTTTAGTCAGTAAGAGTCTGACACCCCTTCCCGCTCCACTGGATGGATATCCACAGGGATGGACGATTTTAGGACCCTATAATGTGTGTTCATTCTCTAGTTATGGTGTGCGCATTAGAAAGAACAGAAAAAAAAGAGAGAACTGGACAAAATGTATGGTTCTAAGACGTTTCCTCGCGATGTTTTCCTTCACCGTTTTGAGGACAGTGGTGATGAAATAATTTACAAAAAGTAAAGGGCCTGCCTGGGTTTGAACTCACGACCTACAACTTGAAAGTCGCGGCCAATACCACTGGGCCACCACTGTTCTCTCTCTCTCTGGATTTAGAATAACTTCACTTAATTAACCATGCATTAGTGTCGATTCTGTTGTGCACAAACTCAACTTAATTTAGGCTATTGCTATCTTTTTCTCTCTAATAAAATAAGAAAGAGACGGACGTAATTATGAGCTTTCAAATTAAGTTAAACTTATATTTCCGTATGAAATAAGGGTATACGTAAAAATATGTCGACTAAAAACACGGTGAAGCGCAAGGCGTAAACTAATTTGACATCTCTAACTTAGTTCGTAGATAGAGCCGTCCTTTTTAGTAAAAGATAGCGAATCTCTAATTTTAGTTAAGTTATTGAACAAGAAAATCAAAATTTCAGCTCTATCAGAAACCGAGAAGTGAGTCGAATTAATCTTCTAAGTTTATTTTACTTAGTAACAGGTGAATCTAACATAAAATCAAGTTAACAATAACCATATTTGAATCGAAACTCCGTGAATAAAACAGTGTCAAATGCACCATCGTTAACGAGCATCTCACAAAGGGCGCTAAACAATCGCTTTGTTAAGGCAATGAAGACGTATTAGGGCTGAGGGCTATTCGCAGATGAATAATTGTAATGCTCTTTAGTTCTTATTCTGTTTCAGTCAAAATTAGTTATGAAAAATTATGTTAAGTTTTTTAATATTTTTCGAAGAGTTTCCGAAGCCTACCAGAAATTTTCAATCCTTTCACCATAACAAGTGGCTAGCTTCTGGGCCCATAAGCTATTTAAAAAGTTAGAAAATCATCGATTTGAAAAAAAGGAACCATAACAATTTTAATAAAAAGGAAGCATCCTGAACATTTTATTCGCATAATTATATTGAATTTAGATACACGCTCTGTTTTCAAAGCGTCTTTCTTGGCCAAAAGGATCAAAAATATTCAGCAATCTATCAACGAACAAGACTGTTTCGCTTATAAAACCAATTACCATTGTAATATTACGACTTTTGGACATCCCTAACCGTGCGTTCAACGTGACAATGGCCCGACTGAATAGTTATCTGTTTAAACCTGGATTAGCACTCGATAAACCATGATTAATAGTCGTGCCGACGGACCGTACCGTCTGCAGACTAACTTCCAATATTTATTTAGGGAGCATAATTATTTCCGCTTCTAACAGTGTGATTTTAAATGTTTGATTAAAGAACTAAGTACCATAAATAATTGTAATCATCGGGAATCAAAGTTTTAGAAAAATTATTGACCATATAAGTGTTTCATTTCCTTTTTTAGTTGTTGTACCCCAAAACTAAAACTAAATAATAAAGTTATGCCCATTTTTTTTTTGTGGTGGGAAATGATCCAATGACTTCTCCCGCTCTAAGGTGGAGCGGAAGGGTGTGTCAGACTCTTACTGACTAAAACCCACCCCTGTTCCTCCCTGCCTTGAATGCCCAGGGGCTAGGTAGCTCTTTCGAATTTATCCTCAACCCCTAGGCAGGCATCGGCCATGACGGGCCCCGTCATGTATGCTGACAACTCTTTGAGGTGCGCGTGGAACACTACGCGCCGTCGACTCAGGTCTGGTGCTGATCGGACGGCGAGCTACCCGTTACTCGCCGTCCGCAGGCCCGGGTTAACTTAATAACATGGAATTTGAACATAATTGGAGACAACCAAAACGTTATCTGTGTATACATATTTTATGTTTATGTTGATTTTTGTCGAAAAGTACTAAATCAATTTCGTTATTATGGGACCACCTCTGAAGTATGACCTACCAAACAAACAAATAATAGTCAATATCTATTCACAAGTGGCGAAGAAACTGCGTAACAAACATACAACAAAAAATATATAGACGAATTGAGAACCTCCTTCGTTTAGAAGTCGGTAAAAAATATGATCACGAATTTTCGTTACACCCTGTATATTGGTCACCTCAGTAGGTAGTCATGTAAATTTTCTCAACAAACATTAATATTTTATATAAATTTTATAACTTTCTTTTGCCGTCGCTACCCAGCTGTGCGTATTCTGCACGAAGCGCGGAAGGTTGCGGCGTGCGGCAAACAGATAGTGCCGGACCGCCGCAAAACTTCGGATTAGCGCCGCGCGGATAATTTATTGCGCTCAGCGGACATGTGCGGATATTCTTTTGCGGAATTATTATTTAATTATTTTGGGAGTAATTAAGTGAGTGGTAAGGAGAATACCTACTGGGGTGTTTTGTTGAATTTACTGGCCGTGGCCTGACGTGAAAGGACCTTCAGCATTAAATCAAATTCAGCTCTTTTCTCTGATCAATGGCAGGCGATCTAAGTTATTATATTATCCTTCCTATCCTTATTTATAAAATTCGCTAATCATATTTTTTGAAGTCGAATTTTCTTTAGGCGTGTTGGCCATTTTTGAGATGAGAAAAAACACTTGAACTCAAGCGACACTGCCACCGTCACCGACCGTCCGACCGCTACGCGATTCGCTACGAATGCGCTACGTAGCACTCTCGTGCTACGCGTTGGACATTTTTTTTTTATTATGAATTTAGATCATACGTATCTTTCTACGGGGTTATGGAAAGGAAGTCCAAATTTTGGTTATATTTGCGATTAGACTTACCGTTTTCGAGATATTTATGATTTTATATCTCGAAACGATCGCGAGGCGCGTTGGGCATTTTAGTTCAAGTTTTCACTTCTGTCGGCACTCCCAGAGTGTTTTCTCCACTTTCTAGTTAACCTAGCTTTATCAATGCCATGAAACTCTTTAATTGGCTTAAGAGTCTACTACCGGCCAAGTGGCAACCTCATTGAATAAAAAATCGTGGCATAGCATAGAAAATAAATATTTAACAAACGTGACGTTGGTTTCTTTAATATTTATTTTCTATGTTAAGCTACGATTTTTTATTCAATGAGGACACCACTTGGCCGGTAGTACGGCCTTAAGATATATAAATTGTCATCATCTCGCTGTCACTGTGCAGTGTATGCAGACTTTAAGATGCTATTAATTTTGATTCATCTGCATTGGGCTGTTAATTGATAGTGAGGCATTCATAACTCATGTAAATTAATAATAAGCTGTTGAGTTTCCAAATAATTATGCTTAGTTTACAATTCATTGTTATTAGGCCAAACATCATCATTCTCCTGCCCTTATCCCAATTTATTTGGGGTCGGCGCAACATGTCTTTTTCTTCCATACTCCTCTATTAGTCGTCATATCTGTAGTCACCCCTTTTTTACCCATATCCTCTTTCACACAGTCCAACCATCGTTTCTTTGGCCTTCCCCTACTCTTATAGCCATCCACATCCATACACAAGACTTTCCTCACGACATTTTCTTCATTCCTCCGCATCACATACCCATACCACGACAACCGATTCCCACACAACTTTTCAGTCAGCGGTGCCACTTTCAGACTTCCTCTTATATACTCATTCCTAATTCTATCCATGCGCGTAACACCACACATCGCTCTGAGCATTCTCATCTCAGCTACATGCAATTGCTTTTCATTCATCCCTTTTGTGGCCCAACATTCTGAACCATACAAGACAGCAGGTCTGACCATTGTTTTATAAATCTTCCCCTTAAGTTTTAGGGGAATGCGGGAGTCACAGATAGTCCCGGTGACCTGCCGCCATTTCATCCATCCAGTGTTAATTCTGTGCTTAACAGTCCGATCTATTTCGCCATCGCTTTGCACGAGTGAACCGAGATACCGAAAATCGGAGCAGACTGGGAGAAGCGCGCCATCTAGCACTACAGCTTCAGAACTGGAGAGACCGCCGAAATCGCAGAACATGTATTCAGTTTTGGTTCTGCTTATTTTCAAGCCAACTTTCTCCAGCTTCTGTTGCCATTTCTCCAATCTGCTCTGGATCTCAGGTCCATCTTCACCGACCAGAACAATGTCGTCGGCAAACAGCATGCACCAGGGTGCCTCTTCCTGTATTTCCGACGTAAGAGCGTCCATAATCAACAGGAAGAGGTAAGGACTTAAAGCCGACCCTTGATGCAAGCCTACAGCCACACTGAACTTATCGGTGGTTATTAGGCCAAACCTCCTTTAAATTATTTACTTTATCACCCACATCTTTCTTTCTTTCGGGCTGAAAATGTAATAAGGACCTGGGATACCGGGTACACCGGTGAACCGGATACAAGTACCTGCTAAAAGATAGATAGAATAAGACCCTTAATTTTTACATCTATTTAATTAATCAATCAATATCTTTAACCGACTTCAAAAAAGGAGGTTCTGTATTCGACCCGTATGTATGTATGCTTGTTTGTCCGCGATTTTCTCGAAAACTTAAAAAAAAAAATTATAGTATATAAAACATTAAGATCTGATGAAGATCTTCGGAGATAGACAGTGGAACTCTTCAATAAATAACAGCAAATGATTTGCGATTACTGCGATCGTTTATCTATGTATTTAGTGGAGAACCGCAACTAAAAAGTGAAAAATAAAAACTTTTTACAAAAAAAAAATATAAATATGCTAAATAACTTTAATTTCGGAAGTCGGTGTCAAAAAAAAACGAAGAAACAAAATTAGAAACACCGACTCCGAAATTAAAGTTATTTTGCACTTTTTTTGTTTTTTTTTTTATGAAGTCGGTTCTATTTTTTGTGAAAGTTTTTTCGTTTGAAAAAAGACCTACTAAGCCTCCTAAGTATCCACAAAATGAGAAAGAGAGGCCACGAGCCAGTCTTTCTTTGCAAGGCGGAGAAGAAAGACTGGCTCGTGGCCTCTCTTTTACCTATTATATCTGGCATTCGTTTGGGACAAATCCTCAGATGAAGGATACGCATAATCATTATCCAATTCACAATAGTTCAATATTCAACATGTTAATCTTAGATTGAATTACAATATCGTGTAGACGGCTCACAGTTCGCAGTCTGAGCGGCTCCTTCGCATACGTATGCAAGAGTACAGTGGGATCTAAACATGGTGGGAGTTTATGTATCTTTTTTTGCGGTTGGGAAATCAACAGATGATTCCACCCGCTCTGGGTAAAGCTCTTACTGACCCACCCGGGCGTATTTTTCCGCCAAATCCAGAACAGGTACCACCCGAAACAACAGTGTCCGGAGAGGACCTGCGTCAGGCGGAAGGTGAGGACGCCGTGGCGCCTCTCTAACCACTCTTCAAAGAGGGGATTTATCACCGCGATTGTGGCGTGCCCAGCGCTGGGTTGCGACAGTCGCTCTCTCCTACTGCCATGAGATCCCGGAGTTTATATATCTGCACAGTATATAAAAAGTAAATACTGCATTAGTTATGCAACATTACAACAGAATAATAATAATATTGTTTCTGCAGATTGCTTTAATAAAACCTATCTGAGTGACCAGACAAGACCAATCACTCGCAAATCAGACCTTTTAATGTACCTATTGCTGAGACCCAGGCCTCCTCTTTGCGAGTAAGTAAGGGCCGCAATCCACCACGTGGGCCCAATGTGGGTTGGTGGATGTCACATGTCTTTGAAGTTTTGATTCTAGGACATGCCGGTTTCCCCACTGACCCAGACCTCATGCGAGACGACAATTACTCAACTTTAGTGATGTCAAATCACACTGATCTGAACTCCCACTCTGACATAATACATTGCAGAAAATATGACATAATCTTGCCAAATTTCTACTTACCAGGTTTTATCAATCCTAGATTTTTCAGTTCCTGTAGACAATATAGTTATCACTATCAAACCAGCCTGTATACCACAAGACACAGAGATACACCGGTTTATGTAAACTCAGCCGGTGGGAGCCACATGTCGACCCACACCTGACGGTCGGACACATCCCGTATAATCCTGGTCTTAATTAAACATAGTGTTAATCTGTTTCTGCTGAAGATTAGACGAATAGGTAATCATTTTGAAAGCTCATAATATTAACTACCTACATGTTGTATTCAAGATTTTCAATAAGATTTTTTAATAATGAAATGGTCCTCAAAACTGTGCTATGTCAATCACTTCTGTGTAAGATTCGAAAATGTAGTAGAAACAGGAATTTTTGTGCCAATAATTTAGCCTTTTTATCGTCAGGAAATCCTCATGGATGCCTGGGGCGGGCGGATAGTTCTGTCAGACTCTGAATAACTAATATCATACGGTTTTCTGCAGTTACCTTTGGCCGGAGTGCTAGCATGCTTGCACATTTTAACACGCTACCTTGTCTAGGTATTTGCCCGCATGAATTTATGCGGACCTTGTCACCCTCTGTGGCCGCTGCGGCCGCAATTCCTCTTGAGAGCCCCGCGTGACACACTGCGCCATCCGCTGGTCCACCGTCTCGAGCTTTTGACTGTTCTGGTAACAGTCTCTCTAAGTATGTTACCACGTCACGACACTGCAATGCCCACCTGGGCATTCCTCAACAGTGTGCTGCGCCGTGTCATCGAGGCAGTTGCCGCAATAGTGGCAAACGGCCTATATGGCACCAGTACTTTCCAAAGCACTCATGCCCAGACAGTACCAGTATTATCCGGAAAATAAGGGCGCCATGCCGTCACTCCAGCCACTCCCTCATGACGCTGCTGTGGCGGGCCCTCCACTGGGCTGCGCAAGTCGCTGCTCTCAATCTTAAAAATCAAAAGTCATTTATTCAAACTAGGCTGAGAGCCAGCACTTTTTGATCGTCAAAGTTCTACATAAAGACAGTCCCCCAAAACGCCCGCCTGTCACCACTTGCTAGTGTTTTAGCTGTGAAGAAGAAATAGCACAACGAGGAATCAGGTGCTCACTCCGGTTCAGCGCGTCACGGCGCCACTGATATAGTGACGCGAGAATTTTAGCGTCAAGTGATCCAGCCAAGAGGCTTCCGCCTCGGCAATCCTAACGGCTACTGCTCTTTAAGGGTCTACTACTTGCCAAGGGTCGCCTTTATTGAATAAAAAATCGTAGCATAGCCTAGAAAATAAATATTAAAGAATTCAACGTCACGTTTGTTACAAATAGGATAAAATATTTTTACGTTGTTAAAACAGGTCTCAGAATGTTTTGTATCCAAAGTAGTAGGCAAAAGTATCAGAAACGCCGTTTTTGGAAATATTTTATCCTCTTTGTAACAAACGTGACGTTGGATTCTTTAATATTAATTTTCTATGCTATGCTACGATTTCTTATTCAATGAGGGCACCACTTGGCTGGTAGTACGGCCTTAAGGTCTTCGCAATATTTGCAGCAGACATCCTACCTACCTAGTTACATTTGCAACACCAAATACTCTATCTGTAGATAGACCGTAGAAAATAGTCCTTTTTCACTTGCTGCTACAAAATAAAGGGATTGCTGACTACAGGGATTACAGAAACAGTGGTTGCATTCAAACTTACCATTACTGTTCAAACTTTGAACCGTAATGGTAAACCATTAAAATAAAAATTCAATTCTCGAAAACACATTACACATGCGAACACCAAAAATCAGAATCAATTGAAACCACTATTCATTACGACTCGATCGCGCAAATGTTCTCATATCGATATGAAATCGAATTAAAATCGTTATTGAATTGGTAAGTATCGGGTTCGTTGTCTGGAGCGTGCGTTAATGGTGGTATTATACGAATGTGTGGAACAACTGTTCGGAAGTGAGGAAAAATATTGAAGAGTACTCGCTATGGGTTTCCTGATTGGATTGGATGGAGTGTCTTAGATTTTGTTAAGATTGGATACTTTGAATAATGTAGCATTGAAACCAGTGCATAACATAGATACACATAATCATATTAATTTATTTCTGTAGTGTAAATATAAGATGACAACAAAAGGTTTAAAGCAAGACATATCTTTAAGATGGGACTGCATGTTTGAAAATAAATATTGAATTCGTTTTAATTATTTAAGTTACCCTGAGCTCGTGGGTAAAATAATAACAGCCGCACGGGTCGATCCATCAGGTTAAGCTACGCTTGCCGGGATTGGTCCATGGATGGGTAACCATCTTTACATATCGAGACTCCTCCGTGCCTCAGAAAGCACGTTAAGTCGTTGGTCCCGGCTGTCAATCATTGATCTTTGACAGTCGTTACGGGTCGTCAGAAGCCCGAAAGTCTGAAAACCAGTCTTACCAAGGGGTATCGTATTACTTACCCAGTTACTGGGTTGTGGAGGTCAGATAGGCAGTCGTTCCCTTTAAAATACTGGTATTCAGCTGCATCCGGTTAGACTGGAAGATAGTTGGGAAAAGGCTAGGCAGATTGATAAGCTAGTGCTGAAAATAAAAATTACGGTTCGAGTTATCCCTTTTTGCTGATAAACGCTTGTCAGGGCAGCATTTCCCACCTTTTCAGCTAGTTCTTCTCCTCATTTTAACTTATTTTTTTGATCCTTTGAAACATTCGTGATGTGGCTGATAGAAAGATTTCACTACGCGTGAGCTATGTTTTCGCTCATTGAGTGATTTTGATCATTGAGCGTAACATAATCACTTAACATAAATTATATTATTATAGATCAAAGTTTCTCTTTTCACAGAAAGCACGTCAGTCACTGAAATTTATTTTATGTTTTGATTTTACTATTATATGGCCTGCCGTTTCTTTATAGTGATAGGTCATTTTAGTTACCGATTAACGATTTATTTGAGGCTGCGGTCACTAGCAGATACACATAAGCCAAAATCTATTTGTTCCGAAACAAATCATACGAAAATCCTTTGCTTTAATAAATCATATTTAAAAAAAAAAGTGCCTATCGGTTCATTTGGACCAGCGCATGCCGCTAAACGCGATCAAATCTAACAAAACATAAATTTTAATTTTAGAAACGTAGGGTGTAAACCCTTTGTGTTTAAAAAATCAAGCGGTGTAAGCGACAACAGATCAACCAAGCTAGTATTTACAAACGAACAGTTGGTATTGATTATTTTGAGCACCATTGAAGGTTGACTGCAACGAAATTGCAACAAGCTCTAACTGACCAAGCAATGGATTTGTAACAGGTTTACATGGACGATGATATTTCTACAATATTTGTAGCGGGCTACGTCCGAAGGTTGTGAGTTTAAAACATTTTCAAGCGATGAATCCGCTTCAAGCGCTGTTTTTACAAAAAAGAGTTTAATAGAATTTGGCGTATCTTACTAATGGAACGGTTGGCGTAATGAAATAAGGTATTTCTGCTCGTAATGGAGAATGTTCGAGACGATTTATTAAAAAATCGCCCGTTTTTCAATATGCGGCTGTGATTCAGAATCTGTTGCCTTATTTTTGTTCGTGTTCGATGTTAGCTGTTCTAATTGAGAAGGGAATTCTGATTGCTAATTACATAAGTAAAGTGTAACTGCTAATGCAAATTGTTCTTGAATTATTTTTAGTTATTACATCCATTGTTTTGAAATTTAATAAGGTAATGATGTAGCAATATACAAAAACCTTATTATCCTTAATTATGATAACCATTTACATTCTGTACATTAAGTTTTGATTCTCAAAACAAATTCTTGACTTTTACAAATCTTGCCAAAAACCGCTACCACACTTTCTTACAAACAAAAGAAAAAGAAAACCCCGCGAAAAGCGAATCAGTGAAACAATAAAATTAAGCATTATAAAAACACCTCGACCGAATTATCTTAATCTGCTTCCATATACCAACTGTCAAGTTAAAAAAAAAGAAAAAAAGAACCTAAAGCTTTATCGGCAATCTCAGCGCACAAAAGGGGGAAGATACTTAGCATAATGAGTGACATTCCTCGCACCGTTTAGAGAGAAAGAGATAGATGTATACAGAAGTTCATGGGTAAGACAAGGATGGATAGAGATTTAGAGAGGACAATATCGCAATCTTGTTTCTGGGCCATTTCCTTTAATTAGTAGAGGACAGCAGGATTGCTACGTTGTGCTGAGTTACTGCCGGATGCGACTGGTTAACGTGTGAAGGGTTGAACGATGGTATATGTTAGGGTTATGTCAGTGACGATTTGAGAGTTGAACATGTCAGTGGACTTAAAGTCAATGAAGATGCTTATAAATATATTAGATCATATTTCACAATATCGCCTGCAATACATTTGAATGAAGCAACACATTCGATAAAAGTAATATGCGAACTTAATTTAAATCATGATTGTGAGAGGAATGAGAACATTTAATATTATTATATTGGCGCCGATTCTCTTGTTCAATAAATAAACTAAAATTAGAGAATCGCTATCTTTTACTAAAAGGCAGTGCGAGAAAAGGACGGCTATAGCTTTGAACTAAGTTAGAGATGTCAAACTAGTTTACGCCCTGCGCTTCACCGTGGTTTTAGTCGACATGTTTTTACGTGTCGTCTTAATTTGTATTGAAATGTTAGTTCAACTAAATTTGACAGCTCTAATTTACGTCCGTCTCTTTCTTGTTTTATTAGAGAGAAAAAGATAGCAATAGCCTAAATTAAGTTTAGTTTGTGCCTAGCAGAATCGGCCCCACTATCGTATCTAAACCGTGTTTGATAGATTAAGTTAATATAATATTTTATCTTACTTCGAAAGAAGTATTAAAGTATCTTCACCGTGTGTAACGGCCTTAAAAGGTACAATGAGCAAAACAAAAGAACGTCCTATGAAGATACGATTGAATTTGAAACAAAAACTGAAAGAAGCAAAGACGAAATGGAAGAAATATTTAAAGGCTAAGACACTATATTTAAAGAAATCAATGAATCAGTTGTAAATGATGTGACAAAGTGAAATAAGAATCTTTCTTTCAATATTGAATGATCTTGGGCTCTAAATAAGGGATATTCTTATTCTATCATCGATAACAATTGGTAAGAAGTTGATCGATGATAGAATGTCACTTTGTTTGAGCTCTCTTGAAAAACAATATCTTTCCTAATTTTTTTTTCAAAAGTGGTGAATTTGTTTTCAACCAAACTTTCTACCTCCATTCATATTCGCCCAGACATAAGACGTAACTCAGCCACGATTCATGGGCTCTCAGTTCATTGGAGACAGAATGCTGATGTGTCAACTGAATGTGGATGCGAAGCTGTTATGAGCTTATTTATGTGATGTGCCAGCCATGTGGACTTTAACGTGATATACTATTTGACTGGTCTGTATATCATTTTGCACGGGTGTCAGCGGAACAAATAAAATCTTATGGTAGTTTGATGGTAACAACATAAGCTGTCTTCGATTTGTTTGTCCTTAGACCCATAAAATGATTAGGGCTCGGGCTTTAGACTGTTGAAAAAAAAAGATTTCAGTTGAATGTTAAATGAAGAAACTATTCTTCAAGAGTTTTAATAATATTTGAGTCTAATGCTAACTGATTTATTTCCTTAATATCCTGAATTTTCCTATATTCATAAGAAAATTCAGATAGCATAAAAATGTACTCGTTTTCACATCTGCTTTAGTTTTGTCCTTGCTTGTTGTGTCCCTTTTATTCTCAAATCTGCACGAATTTAAATGAAATCTGCCTGGTTGAAACAATACAGGTCTTTTGTACCCACAGTATCTATCACAGACGATATGTCCCAACATTTTCAACCACCATTAATATTATTAAACAAAGACAACCCGTTTACAACTGCGCGGTTAGCGAGAATCTTTCCATCGAATTAACCCTACAAAACCGACTGTGGGTCATAACGACCGCACCGAGAGGGCGACGCGGTTGTTACATTAAATTGAGACATTTAACATTGAGAGCCTTTTGTGTTAATGGTTAACACGGATGACACCGTGCTTGATAAATACGGAACTGTGTCTAAAGGATATGGATGGGTTGTTGTTGAAATGTGAGCGAAATCGGCGTTCAGTTACACGTTAGATATATGTATTTAGATATACGTCAGATCGTGCGTAAGGCTTTGACATGAGCGGATATTACAATGATGAGTAATTTACTTCTTGCTTGCCATATTTTTTGTCTGAAATTCTAACCTATGGAAGGTCATTTTCCAAACTAACCTAGCCTATGTTAGGTATTGTTTTCAAATATTAAGCAATGTTTGAGAAAAATTACCTCCCTTATGTTAGAATTTTAAGCAAATTTTGTTTGTGTGATGTAGCTCAGTTGTTGTTTGATCGACTCGCGTAAAAATATATCTGTGCGTAGATAAGTATAAGAGAAGAATATGTATTTTGTGACAGTAACAAGATAAAATTCAGTAAACATTGTTACATAGCTCTTGAAACTGTGTGAAACAACAACGTAACTAAAATAATAAAAACACAGCATCTTCACAGCAATGAGCAACATTCTACGCCAACTTGGCAATAACCAAAAAACTTGGCGTCAAAAACTGCAGAATTAATTAACTCAGTTCTATCAATATGCTCTCACATTACTTGGGAGAGTTCAAAGTCTTGGCTGGTACTCTGGTTGGGGGAGAAAATCAACAAAAAATAGTTCATAAATCATATCGGGCAGACGGGCGGGCCGAGGATTCTGAATACGTAATGAGCTACCATTCATTTGAGGGTTACCGGCCACATTTTTATCGTTCGTATGGATTTTTCTGCGATTTGTGAAAAATATTATGTGTTTTGGCAGTTCTAAGCTGTTCGAGCTATAGTTCTAATCTAATATCTAATATGTATTAACTTTGTAGCGCTATTCTTAAGTTTTCTACTAATTCAATAGCAGTGAAACCGGAGAAGAAAAAAACTTTTTTACAAAAAAATAGAACCGACTTCCATAAAAAATAAAAGTGCACAATAACTTTAATTTCGGAAGTCGGTGTTTCTGGTTTAGTTTCTTCGTTTTTTGACACCGACTGCCGAAATTAAAGTTATTTTGCACAAAGTTTTTATTTTTCACTTTTTATTTGTGTTTCCTCATTAAATTGTGTTAACAATGCATATTTATGCTATAGCAGCAAACGCGGTTAATTTGCTGTAATTTTTTGAAGAGTTCCGTTGTCTGTCTCCGAAAATCATCATCAGATCTACATGAAATTTAAATGGGACTATTTCGGAACAAACCCCTTTTGAACAAAAAAAGAATTTTGGAAATCCGTCTATAAATGACGAAGTTATGCCCGAACATACATAAAAAAAAAAAAAAAAACATCCGGATTGATAACCTTCTCCTTTTTGAAGTCGGTTAATAATGTAATTTGACTGGTTTGTAAATTTCATTTATCGGAGTTTTATAAGGGCGACAGATTTATGTCCCACATTTAGTTCGTTCATCAATTTATCACCACAGTAACATAATAAAGCAAAAATCTAGGCGATGGCTAAATTTTAATGAAGTTTAAAATTCTCTTCTACTATTGACTTATAGTAATGACAATTCGAAAGTGCCAATAAATGGTTTTTTTTTAATGAATGCTTTGACTTTGAATATACAAAAATCTCGTGTCACGGTGTTTGTGGTTGCACTCGTCCAAAACGGCTCGACTGATTTTAATAAAATTCTTTTTATATATTTGTAGGTATGAGAATAGGTCGTAAAGTATTTTCCACTCTCCAACCCCCACCCCCCATTTTTTTATCGCGGAACAACGTTTGTTGAGACAGCTAGTAATGTAGTAATCATATAACAATAATCAACTTTCTTTCATCTTCATTTACTCCACCATTTCAACAAACATCATAAGCAGGTAAACATTCTAATTACAAATTATCAACAAAAGAAACCTCGACTACCCTCCTTTCCTGTACAATGGGGGCACTTATTCACGCAGTGTTTCCTGCCCTGTGTTCAGGGACATTGTATTTTTTCCCTGGGAACTTTTTCTCTTCATTTGTTTCCCTTTTTTTCAGCTTCAGGATTTCTTGAACCCATATTTCACGCTCATATTGTCCCCAATTTGCATCTAGACTCTGGAGTTTGTTTGCTTTTTAAAGGTAACATTTTTAAGAAGCTTTTTTGTTCGTTGTTTTTTATTGAGCTCTTTTGTTTTTGCTTTGATAAAGATTCTTTGTAGTGGCTTAGTTTTTATTTTTCACATTTTATTTCATACTAATTACTCTTCTTATTATGTCTTATGATCTGAAATGCGTTTGGTCGTTTGACTTCTAAGAAAAAATACTGATAGCTACTACCTGAGGGTCTTTAAGTCAAAAGTGAATAGGTTACTTCAACTATGCATGTGAGCTCCATGACTGCATCATCGCTTACCATCAGATAAAGATAGCGCAGTCAAACGCGAGCGCTTATCAATAATATAAAGACTAATGCATAAAAAAACCGAAACTAGCAACATTTACCAATCTATCTCTTGCCAAGAACTACTTGTGTCAAGCTGATCCCCTGCACAGCGTGACACACAAGCAACTATTCCTAAACACCACATATGCCTAAGTGGGTCGTCATAATTAAAAGCTGCACTCGACTTGGGGTAACGTAATGCAATTACAGCTGAATTTTTCGCGACATATGGCGGTGGATGCGCTTGCAATGTAGGGTGAAGCTTTACTAAATGACGATGAACGAATGAGTAGAGTATTTTGAAGTTTTATGGTTTTTTGATATTGATTTTAAGTTTTAGAATGTTTTGGGTTTAGTTTGCTGCAGTAACTTAACTGACTATGAAACAATTTACTAATACTTTTGGTAAGCAGGATACAGTCCTTTAACATCACCAGTTGGTTATCAAATATTTTAACAACTCTCGAAACAAGGTAATGTCAAACGTAGGTATTGCGCTGACCCCAAGTAAGGAAGAATAAGAAGAAGACTAGAAATAAGATATGAATTTAATATGACGCATGATAGACTGACGCCAATTATAAAAATAACTGATAGCCAGTCTCCACGAACCACAAGCACTTCGTTGGTTATTTGAACAACACGAAGAAGGAAACTAATGTGGTTGAAGAAACAGATGTTGATATTTCACTATCCCAGACTATGCAGAAACATAAGGAATAATCCTTACATTTAATACTACAATTGCAACAGCACCACTATCATTTGACAATATTAAAAGCTCTACTCCATTTTCATTAGCGTGGGGAGTTGTCCCTAGAGCCTTTAAGCCCAAAGGTACATATGGCGTGTAAATGCTCTTCGTATTGAGTAGCAGCCCTTCGAGAGAGGCCCTAAAAAATATTGATGCGGTTGCAAATTGTTGTACAATGTTATTGTGGATTTTTCGAAGTGTGTAGTGTGGTAGAGCTAGGGGTTCGATTCGTGGTATAGTTTAAATGGATAAAGATACTGCGCTTTCGACTTTGGTTTGGAAAATTGTTTCAAAATTATATACTTCAACTGGAACCTGATACTTGAGGTAAGCAATATAAGCGTGTTCCTACTTTTAATCAATCTCTCAGCCATTTCCCAACTATATTGGGATCGGTCAGTATGTGGCATACCCGGTAACTATGTCCCATCGTGGTACACACTTACCGGGTATAGCAAGACTGGTGTCAGATTTGCACTTGCGTTGGTACTTTTAATAAAGATGGAAAAATACCGTGAAATTGCAAACATTTACATGATTATGATAGCGTAAAGAAAAATTGATACCTACTTTGCAGGAAATACACTAAAATTAATTTTTCTAAAATAACTTTGCGATCTAAAAATAGGATTTAATGTAATAAATATTAAATTCCATTTTTAGATTTCATCGTCCCGATTTATCTTTTGAAATCAACATGGTTTTCCACAAAACCCAAAACAATTATCATCAAAACTTAAAAGCTTTCATCTGGACTGGTTCAAACCAAGCTCCGATTGCAAAGATAACTGCCCCGGGGGATGCTCTGTGACCATTATACTTATTGTGATCAAATGGCAGTACACCAGCGCATATGTTGCGTGATCGCAACGTATAGAATTGATAACTGAGTAGATTTGATACTTGAAAAGTAGTTTGAAAATGTGAGTAGAAAACTATTGAAGCCAATATCCTAAAGCTTAAAACAAACTAAAACACAAACATAATTTCCTAATTTTGAAATTATGAAATTGATTATCTGCAAAAATAATTGTTTTTTTGTTGATGTCCGGAACAATCATTTGAATTCATTTTACCCAATGCAGCTCCATGTATTTACTAAAGTTTAAAAGTCTTTAACGATCTGCCTACAACTACGACTACACTATGATGCAAAACTAACTACAAGTTATGATCAAGATGGGTTAGGTTATTAAGGTTAATGAAATTAGCTTATTTTGGGCCAAAGCATTTTATAATCCTTACCACAATTCCGTCAAGCCAAGTGTTAAACTCGAATTCATTACAATTACAGTAAAAAACTATTGTAGATGTCTATTGACAAAGGTAGTTACAGTTAGTTTTATATGGAGAAGAACGGACATGAAACTCCAGAGCAGAAGAAGTCATCTGATGGTTTCTCACCCTCAAAAACAAAAAAGGAAGGACATTGGATTTGATACTAAAAGTATCAGAGTTAATATACTGTAAAGTATCAAAACTATTCACCATCTACGTCAGTACATCACTATTGTCATCGCATACAATATGCATTATTGCGGCACATTGTCCAAAATGTTGTTTATTTGCGCAAGCGCACCGTGGCTTTACTACGCGACAAGTGGATACATCAATAGACATGTTGATTATA
Source organism: Polia nebulosa (assembly GCA_951329385.1). NCBI lineage: Eukaryota > Metazoa > Arthropoda > Insecta > Lepidoptera > Noctuidae > Polia > Polia nebulosa. The sequence continues at coordinate 2,727,563 of OX589595.1, read as the reverse complement.
TTGATGGATTTCATTCTTTAATAAATAATGTAACATTATGTAACCAAGTTAATTTTTACCAATGGTTTCGCTCTAATTTACGTTATTAGTTTGAAACTCGACGACTTTTAGAATTAGTTCGTAAAAGTTTAACGGATGGTCATCCCTTTAACTTTTGCTCTCTTTGATCGAATCCACACTTGTTTCATATATGCAATGGGACATGAGAAGCATTTTGTCTATGCTCTTGACATGATTACGAATTAAATTGGTAAGAGCATTTACTTAAAAGACTTAATTCCTACTGCCTGATGTTCTTGTCAGGCCACATAATTATAGGAAAAGTACGCACCAAAAAACATTTCTTTGACAAGCTTCGGCTCTACTACCATCCATCAAAAGTTCATATTTATCGATCGCTCAGACTTTAAGGTCGACGCAATACGAAACTCTTGAAATACGTATTTAACGTGTCCCATATGGTAATGGGGTACCATCATGGGGGCGTATTGTCCAAGTCGGCTTTTACACCATATGGTCCAAAAATTCATAAACAAGTGCTCGCAAAATCCCGCTCCACGATCACTCCTACGCTTGGTATCAAACACCATACAACGCAAACTTGAACTTTGTTGACAGGTGATAAAGTTTAAAATAGTTTTGAAAGTAATGGCGATTTGATTAACGAAATAAATTTCTGTAATACCGACTCTAATATTCATGGAGTTAGATTTAAAATAACTGCAGCAAATCTGAACACAAATACAAAAGTATTGAGCGCAAATTTTAAACGCGACAAAACTACCATAAACGAACTTGTCAATGAACACAATTTACACGATTGTAATCCTAGACACCCTAATAATAAAGTCAAAATTGCTTTGATGTTGACAATAAAAGAAATTTTCACAATTAATAGGGTGAATGATCCAAAGGCCATTGAGAGTACAAAAGGAATGATTACGAAGCAGGGCTATATTGTTGGTGATCAGGACACCATATGGTAGGTTGGTATTAGAATCGTTCTGTATTATGGGGATTAAACTGAGCATATTTTAATACGTAAGTACATGTGTTGTTTTTATTTGCGAGGTCGTTGTTTGCTTTGTGAATGACCTATTGAATATATTGGTAAGTATAGTGTGTTACAAAAAAACAACTGTAAGTGGGAAACAACCCACTTACAGTTGTTTTTTGTAAAAAAGTTTTTTATTTTTCATATTTTAGTTGTTACACCTCAGAACTAAAAACCCCAATACCATTGAACGTGGAATTTAAACATAGTCGTAATTAGAGAACACGTCACCTAGGTACTCGTATATGTATTTTTCGTTTTTGTTAAGTTTTTCAGAAAGCGCTGAAGCAATTTCGATAAATTTATTTGGGTTCACCTCAGGAGTATATTCTATCGGATAAAAAAAGACTTTTGAAAAGCGGTTCTCAATTGACAGAGAAATCAGCGGACATACATAAAAAAAAAAAATAATAATAAAATAAAAATACAGTCGAACATAGAACCTCCTCCTTTTTCGGAGTCGGTTGAAAAGATCAATGCAACATTTTAATCGTTTTTGATGAATTTTTGAGACTACTATCTCATAGACCAGTATGGATATGTACTATCAACACTATAGTATGTTGGATAATAAAGGAATTTTTGCCTCAATCAACGAAAGAGACAAAATCAACAGAAAATCTCTAGCTTATATATTATTTACCCCTTATTTTCTCATTCCCCAAAAGAAACCAAACGACACTAAACAAAACAAACTACTCCGGCCTCCAGCCAATACTTCCACATTCACACCCACTTCATCATTGTCTGAACACAATCGCCCGGCTCCTAAGGGACGTCTCACAGACCGATCGTCCAATCGGAACAACATTAACCGTAGCAGCTAATCTGTCGGGACCTGTCTGAGGACTGATCGCAATCAAACTTGCACATGTGAACTTTGCTCCGATATCATCCGTCACGACTTGGAATTCATTTAGAAGAAATTTTTCTCAACGGGTTTGGCAGAGGTAAGGCTGTTTCACATGTGTATTTTCTGATGAATGTCTTTGTAATGACGCTGCAAGTAAACTTGGCACATATTTTTCTTTAGAATTTGTTTGATAGATAGATGATAGACTTTTATATATTTTGCAAGCTATCCATGCCATCCTGTTATGTTCTATTCCATGCCAAGTAATGCTTACTCGGAGCAACGCCGTGTCCTCGTGGATGCGATAGGCGGCAGCGACCTCTCGCGCCCTGCCCTGGTTCAGGCCATGGTACGGAGCGAGAGGGAATGGGAAGCCGTCTCCTCCTTCTGCGAAGCAGTAATGCTCGCGAAGGCGGAGGCGGGACGCATGAGAGAGCACCAACAACGGAGTCGCCCTCACGCCCTCAGCAGCAGCCGCCTCAGGAGACGCCGGGGGCTACCGGCGCCGCGAGACGATCTCCGGCCACCGTAGACCCGGGTCTGCGGACGGCGAGTAGTGGGTAACTCGCCGTCCGATCAGCACCAGGCCCGAGAGTCGACGGCGCGTAGTGTTCCACGCGCGCCTCAAAGAGTTGTCAGCAAGAGACGGGGCCCGTCATGGCCGATGCCTGCCCGGGGGTTGAGGATAAATTCGAAACAGAGTTACCTCGCCCCTGGGCACTCAAAGGCAGGAAGGAACAGGGGTGGGTTTTAGTCAGTAAGAGTCTGACACGCCCTCCCGCTCCGCCCAGAGCGGGAGAAGTCATAGGATGATTTCCCACCCCACAAAAAAAAAAAAAAAAAAAAAAAAAGTAATGCTTACTGCCTCCTGTATACCTAACTTCACCAACCCTCTAATTTTAATATAAAAATAAAAATCAAATCACCTTAAGTATTTTACTGCTAAATAAACCATTTTTCATATCACCCGTTCGACTCTACCACCCATTTATTCAATATTCCAAATAAATAATCTTCTAATCTGTTATTTATCATAAAATAGGATTACGTTGGTGTAAAAACGCAAATCCAGGGCCACTGCTTGTTCGTATGGCACGTGCGAGAATATCCGTGGCGTGTGCCAACAATTACTTATCAAAGAATTTCGAGGTACCCCTATTAATATACGATTTAAGCTCAATTTATTGATATTTGACGTTGTGTTGATTTACAGAATCATTTTATGTTAGGATAAAAAGAGAAGTAATATTGGTAGGTTACTTACTTATTGCAAAATTATGATCGCTTGTCAAATGGTAACTAGGTATAATGTTTCTAGCAATAAGGTATTTGTATTTTTCTTCTTTAAAGTTGTCAGGGTTTTTTTTTCTCAAAAGCACGTTATAAATGAAGAAATCCGTAAAAGAACCAAGGTAACCTACTCGTACATAGCCCAAAGAACCGTCAAACTTAAGTGACAGCGGGCAGGGCACATTGCTCGCAGAACAGATGGTCGATGGGGCTGAAAAGTTCTGGAGTGGCGACCACGCACCAGAAGACGCAACGTTGGAAGAGCTCCCACAAGGTGGACTGATGACCTGGTGAGGGTTTGTCATTGTGGTGACACTTGGAGGAGGCCTATGTCCAGAAGTCGTCTTTCATCAACATCACTGTTTTCGTCAAGTTCAATCTATTCATTATCTAAAACATAAGCTACTTATTTGCTTAGCTCTTAAAGTGTCCCTTCTTTAGTTGAGATCAACATGGAAACACAAAAATCTTACATCTTCTTACAAACAGCTCAAGTCGTTTTCCTCGGAGTCAATGATCCATCAATCTCTGTAACAGGCTGGCTCGTCAGTGACATCTTATTAGAAGTAAACACCGACAAATGTCCTTCGGAAAATTGGTCGAGAACGTCCGTCCGTCCGTCGGAGTATTGAAAAAAGTTTTATGCAAAAGAACAAGCTTGATTGTGCAATTGTGGATTTGAGAATCGGGAAATTAAAATTGGGTGAAATTCATTCTTGCACACCAGAACACACACATGAAATTCTACAATACATCAAATCCTAAAACTGTATCTTCTAACACATGACACGTGAAATGCACCAACCCACACTAGGCCTCAGTAGTAGACACTACTCAGCTTACTCCTGATACACCACAGCTACACCTTTCACAACTTTCCTGGAAAGTTACATTTTCCAATAAAACACTGAATATATTTCACAGTTGCATGAACCTCTATAACATTAAAAGTATATTAAGGAAAAAACATATTATTTTCCTAAAAAAGATACTCGTTTTTAGCTTACGAATCACTTTTATTGTGGCGGCGAAGACAAATGACTGGCAAGCCTGGCTGATTTTCTCTCCGTTCATTGCAAACACATTTTTTACTGGCTCCTTGTCATTTTTATACTAGGTTAGGATTTTTGTGATAAAATGTTGTAATTAATCTCAAAACTGTTGATGTTTAAAAACATAATGAGATTTTGCAATATTTTGATCATCGATGATGTTTGCGTTATCACCTGAAGATATTCTTACATAAGTGAAAAATCAAAACCTGGTTTTTAAAACCTTTAATAATTTACTAATTCTAAAGCTATCTATAAAAAACACTAATATAAGTTCAAACATAGACAAACCAATATTCACTGTCAGCTGCTAATCCTTACAATACTTCTTTAAATTTTCTCATTAACGCGCCGAGAAAAATAAATGGAACAGATTTTCATTGAGAGCCAACGAATGGCCAAAAAAATGGCTAAAATCTGACAAATGGTTTTCCTTTAACGTCTGCGCCCATCTTATTATCGCTTCCCACTACCGAACAGAACTCATTTGGGTGTTCTTTTAACTTTCCTATATATAACCCATCAATCGAATTTATGCCCTGTACTCTTATTTTTATGACCGATTTTACTTTGGCAATTTTTACGGTATTAGCTTTGATCTTATTCAATGGATTTACGATTTTATTACCTTCTAGTTTGAGCTCAATTTCGTCTGTACCATCTTCAAGTATGATATCAATTTGAGGAGAAGCGTCTGTGTTAATAGCATTATTCGCAATCTCATCTATACAGTTGGGGGTTAGGCCGACTATATGAAGTATCATTTTTTATGCGACATATAAAACATATTTATTGCAATCATAATCGTTTCAGTTTCTCCAGTGCCATGTTTGGGTGAGATAAATAGAAGATAATGGTTGGGAAAACTTTTTTTATTGATGAACTTAGTTTACTTATTTTTTGTTTGTTAGAGGTATTATTGTGAGAACTCCATTTTTAATATATCTTAAAAATAAGCCATAAGCATCTATTTATTTCTTACACTTATTTGCATAAATCAATAGCCGTATTTTTTATCGTCAAATATCGTTCATTTGTTACACACTACGAAACAAAGAACAAAGTTTACCAAACCTATCGTAAGATGATAAAGGCAATAATTTTGCTGACCGTACAAAGTGAATAGCGAAATAAACCACAGTTTTCAATATCGCGCCGCTATTGTCAAGCTGACCCTACCACAACTCAATGCGCTCTCAATTCACAGCAGTTATTATTATCTTGACCTGGTGATTGAGCTCTCCTGCTCTGTATCGTCGTGAAGCTCTCTCATTGGCCGACTGATTCCTTTCACGCCTCCCGGTTGGCGCTTATTGGTCCGTCTCGCCACGCCTTCACAACTTCAAACGCTCTGTTAAGGGTAGTTCAAAACCCCACTTATATATTTTTCACCCTTATGTTACTCACATTCGTATTGTGGCCGTCGGGTAGTACGCACGCGTCTTCTCCGTATCGCCGCGATATAAGTGCGAAAAGTTTCGAGTTCGTGTGCTGTTAATTAAATGACTAAACGATGACAATGGACGTTCAAAATAGCTATCAAAATTATAAAGAGGCGTCTCCAGATTCTAAAGAAACTAATTTGAATATTGAGAGTGCTAGAACCTCACAAATAAAACCTGAGATGCAGTCAACTGTTCTAAACCCTGGAAAAGCTTCGAAGAGATCGTTTGATGTGGCGTTTCTGATGATGCCGGATGAAAAAGTACGACCAAAACCACCAGAAAGGCAGCTAAGAGTCTCAAAGCAGCTTTTTCACAATGAAGAGTGGGAGCAGGTGCCTAAGAGGATACCTGAAATTTACAAACACAGTGATTATTCCAGTGATAATACGATGGACCTGAAAGACCACGACGATGACCGAATCGGCGCGAACAACAACATATCCCCGAGCTTCGGATCCGACATCAACATTGACGTCGGAACAGATGAGTACCCTAGCAAGTCTATGTATTGTAGTGATTCAGATAATTCGGAGCGATCAAGAAGTCGGCCGAATTCAAATGAAAGTGCGGCGCGTCAACCGAAGTTTTTACCTGAGTATAAAAACAAAATTTTTGATGATCCAACTTTAATCAGTATGCAGTCAAGAGCGAGGTACGAAAGGTATTCGGAAAAGACAGATATGTCACCTAAAAGTGCGTTTACTAAAGTTTCAAACTACTCAATGCGGTCACCTAATCCTTCGGTCAGCCCTGACAACCTACTGTACCAGAACTCCGTGAGTCCACCGCTGTCTGCTGCCAGTCCACCGTCCAGTTCCTTCAACAAAACACAAGGTTTCAACAATCTTCTCACACCAGCTCACCTGATAAATGGCAGCCACTTCTTTAAAGCTCAGAATGTACCGTCGTCTTCACCAAACTATCCAGACTCAGCGATGAACCAACGATCTACAGGATTCAATAAAAATAATATGGAATACCAAGACAAACACGATACAAAGACACCTCAAATGTCACCAAATAAATTAAACTTTCTACCATTTAGACCGGAGATACCGTATCTTCAAGCTGGGTCATCATACCCCTTCGGAGTTCAAAACTTCCAGTCACCTAATCCAGATTTTATGAAGTTTCCTGTGCCACCGAGGGAGAATCCTTTGATAGCTAATCCTGCTGCGGCTATCTTGAGCACATTATTGCCCCCAACTTTAGCCGCATTTTCTCTACCGTCGCAAAATGTTTGTGCGAAGTGCAGCATCAGCTTTCGGATGACTTCAGATCTGGTGTATCATATGCGTACTCATCACAAGAGCGAGTCTGCGATCGATCCGCACAGAAGAAAACGAGAAGAGAAATTGAAGTGTCCAGTTTGCAACGAGAGCTTCCGTGAAAGACATCACCTGACTAGACACATGACAGCCCATCAGGACAAAGAAGGTGATTTAGACGAGGTGCCAGCTGGCCACAAGAAGAGCAAACAATTTTATTCACACAATGGTAGCTCTCTCGTACATAAATAAAATATTTATGGACTAAGTACCGAAACACATGAGTCGAAAACTGTTAAATGTAAATTAATGTCATTGAAACTGCGCAACGAGAAGTGAGTCTAATAAAATTGAATGTATTATAAATTTAGTGTTCAATTTTGGGATGAAATTATTCTTATGCCGAAGGCTTAGTATAAATTATTTTTCGTGTTTCGGCGGACATGATATATTAAAATTAGATTAATAATTTAATAGGGGAATGTGTCAAGTTCAAGTCTGTTCCATTGTTTCTATAATGTTAATTGTTGTTATCACCTAATCTATGTGCAATATTAGCTGTTAAGCATTTATTTTGTAAATATTAGTTATAGTAGCGGATCATTAATTACAGAGTTTTAAAATTCTACTTTGATTTTATTTTGAAAACCTTTTCTTTTATTAAATGTTTTCGATTATTGTGAAACCACGGGTTTCTTTTAATACAGAATCTCAGAGCTACTTGATTGGAATTTGATAATTTTTCATATCTAAATTACAAAGACACATAACTCAGTAAATTTTAAAGTCACGATTGCATTTTTCTTTGACTTGATTTTTTACAAAACAATAATATTCTAACCATAAATATACCCATGGGAATAATCAAACCACAAGCTAATACAAAATCCAATTTTCTTTATAGCTTCCACAATTATAACAATTACTATCCTCTGTACTCCCTTCGATATGAAACATATCTGATGCATAGCTACCCTGGCAGCATTAGACTCGCTAACAGGGCGAAGCGTGGCGAATTTATTCGTAGGGTGACAGATATAGACGTCATTGTACCCCTGTTTTGGCTGATTTGATTTAAAATAATGTTCTATTTGGTTATCTTTATGATTTTATTTCTGTTTAGGGTGAGTAGAAGTGAAATCTTAAAGGATATCGTCATTAGTCATGAGGGAGTTATGGATATTGGGAATAACACTCTTTTTAAACTAGTTCCTTATGTTTTATTTCTGAATCAAGCTTCAAGATCATCATCATCATCATTTAAGCAGAAAGAAGTTCAATGCTGGACTTTTTCCAAGTGTCGCCACAACGACGGGTCCTGTGCAACCATCGTGTTCCTGCGACCCTCACCAGATCATCGATCCACCTTGTGGGAGGCCTTCCGACGCCGGCTTCAAAACTTCGAGATATCTAGTGCATATGTTCGAAACACTCAATGAAACCAGAGAAAATATGCTAATTCTACAATTAAAGGTCACTGCAGTTAGCAGAAGTATTCCAATGGTTAGTAAGCTAGTTATATAGATGAATGGTGCACCATTCCAGTTGCAATTGTTTCATATCGAGCCACTTTTTCTTATGGTGCCTTCTGGTGCCATTATTTAGCGTTGGGTATCAACTCTGATTATTTGAGTCCAGCTGGTAGGGGAAAAATAAAAAGGTAATAATTTGGGAATTAAATGAAACCAAGCAAGGAAACCACGATGACATTTTGATGAAACCCCGAACACTAACAATAAAATAGAAAACTCTAATTACTTTTGATTACACCAGTATCAATTGATCAATATAAAATCTACTGTACGTACTGCAACACTGCGTCTGAATTGGAAGAATGACTAGCGATCCAGCTTCGCACGGATAAAAATCACACTTAAACTTTGCTCATGAATCATTCGGTCTATACTGAAAACCGTAAGAAAATACTTTAAGTAGTTTTTTGAGTTTATTGCAAACACAGACAGACGTGTCAGGGCATTTTGTTTTATAATACTATATAGTGATTTCAAAATAACGATGTCAAAATAAAATAAATACAAATGCAAAGCTAAGATAATCTTCAACAGTTTCCAACATTAGATGACATACAAAACCAATCCCATTCTTCACCCATTCCCATATCCACCCGATTAAAAACAACATTACATAGTCATAATCAATAATCAAATTCATCATCGGATCAATCCGCTCAATAACTCCATAGAAAAGTCACATCCCTTCTATACTGTTGTGGCGGAACTAAAGACCCTTGACGAATTCCTTGCGAACACTGTGTTTCCCATGTGTCGTGGTATTAGCACCCATGTAGGTTAGTCCGGCCCGTTGCTCGGACGGCCGTGGTGAATCGCTATGGGAAATTAGGACCAGATTTCGGTGATTGTAGGGCATGGAGAAATAAATTATGGGTGTTTAGTGACGTGTTCTGATCATTTTGATGGATTTTTGTAAAAATGGACTTAAACAGTGTGACGGCGAAATTAGGCTTAGAAGTATTCGACTGTTGTGTTACCGTTTTGTTGAATTGTTATCATACAGATATCGTAAAATCCGACTTCACACCTACTATCGTATTTTTTCATTTTTAACATTGATAAGCTCGCGCTTGACCACTATCTCTTTTGATGGTAAGCGATGATGTGGTCGACGATGGAGCACGCTTGCCTAAAAGTAACCTATTCACTCTTGATTGACTTATGACATACTAGCCTAGCGACTCGCTCTAGCTCCGCACGTACATACAAGTAACCTATTCACTCTTGTCTTAAAGAACCCCAGGATGTAGCGCACACACAGACACACACGGGACAGACTCTGGCAATTCCACTCCTTAGCTGTATGCACAATTAATGTGTTCCGAAAACGTTTTGTCGTGATGGTCATCATCTCATCATCTCAGCCTTTTAATGTCCCCACTGCTGAGGCACAGGCCTCCTCTCCGTGAGAGGGTGTGGGCCGTAATCCACCACGCGGGCCCATTGCGGATTGGTGAATGTCACATGTCTTCGAATTTTTGGTTCTGAGACACGCCGGTTTCCTCACGATGTTTTCCTTCACCGTTTTGAGAGCAGTGGTGATGAAATAATTTACACAAAGTATACGCCTGCCTGGGTTTGTCGTGGTGGTGGTGGTGGTAGTCATTATAAGTCAACAATTTAGAAATATGCACTGCTTCCTGTTGAAAATTTAAGTGTTACTGAAGTACAGAGCATCAAGATCGAGATGAATTCAAAGTATGAGCATCAATATTTTCACCGTGTCACAAAGCCACAACCTCACAAAACCCAAACTCAACTTTTATTTCGACCAACGTCCGCATAACAGGAATTTCAAAAACTTGAAACAAACATGCACCAGTAAGTACATCTGTGTCCCGTAATGTGGAAACTTCTTGTGTCCGCGTAAGTGCGAAGAGGACAATATTTTTGGTGGCCTGCCGAAGCGTGAGTAATTCAATAGAAAATATTCATACTGGGGACTGAGACCGGCGCCCTTTTACAGCATCTTATGGCGTGTTGTTTTTTAAGCTAACCGTGTATTTAGAAATTTCGTATAGTACATGAACAGAAAACTTTAAACAGTAACTTGCTCTTCAGACGAAGTTACAGGTCCAGGCCCAGATTCGCACGGGTACAAATTATACATTTAAACTTCCTCATGAATCACTTTGTCTATTGGTGAAAACTTCATGTAAATTCGTTCAGTAGTTTTTGAGTTTAACGCCGACAGACAGATGAGGCAGGGGGCTTTGTCTTATTATGTGTAGTGGTCTCATATACCAATAATAACGGTAAGATTAATAACTGATTCCAGAATTGATTTTCATTAGAGCCTTATAACTACAGAAACAAAACAACAATGACACTTCAGTCACCTATGAGGCCTAGAGATAACTTATATATTTTTTATTCAAAGTATTAAAATAACTTAAGTACATCATCATCATTCTCCTGCCCTTATCCCAATTTATTTGGGGTCGGTACTACATGTCAATTTCTTCCATACTTCTCTATTAGTCGTCAACACTGTAGTCACCCCTTTTTTACCCATATCCTCTTTCGCACAGTCCATCCATCGTTACTTTGACCTTCCTCTACTCTTATAGATATCCACATCCATACACAAGACTTTCCTCACGACATTTTGTTTATTCCTCCGCATCACATGCCCAACGACAATATAATTAATTTATTTATTCCATCATGTTAATTAAAACGTGCAATAAATTACTTTAAATAAATAGATACAATTTACAGTTTCAAAAATAAATTACAACAATGAAGTCGACGGGGTTAAAAATTATTCATAATTTCATCTGTGATTCTTTAAGTTTCGGAAATTGGCATGGCCAGTTATACAAGCACCCTGTACACTCGATGTTAGCAGACGCCAGCAGTAAGATGGATGGGTCACGTAACACACAACTACATTTGAATGCGATACCCTCGCTCTAAGATATGCAGCTTAGATCTGACTCGCTCCTTATGACCCGAACAGTTCTGGGGTTTATTGAAAGTGGATTGTGGACAATAACCCAAAAGATTTTCCTTTTGAAACAGAAACTCACAAACAGGTACCTATAAAAGCTCCAGTCGGCTCGAAGGACCAACAATTTTTGATACTGCAGCATTTTATTAATGTTATAGGTACGTGCTAATTCACCATATTTAGGGTTCCGTACCTGAATGTTCCAAACGGTGCCCTATTGCTGTCATTCACGTGTCCGTCTGTCGGTCGTCTGTCTTACAGGTTTTACGGCCAAACGGTTGGAGCTACAGACTTCAAATTTTCACAGTACATCTTGGTGACCTAAAGTCATACAAATTTTCAAAACTTGGTACGGAACCCTAAATTTGCGAAGTCTGTCCACACAGCTATAACATGTTTTCTTTACAATTTTCAGTATCACTACATTAAAACAAAACAAAGTCCCCCGCCGCGTCTGTACGCAATAAACTCAAAAACTACTGAGTGGATTTTCATGCGGTTTTCACCAATAGACAAAGCGATTCATGAGGAAGGTTCAAGTGTATAATTTGTACCCGAGCAAAGCTAGGGCGGGTCGCAAGTATAGCATAATTTCATTATTGTATGGCCATAAACGTGAAAATCAAATATTCCTGCATTGTTCTCCCGGTAAGCAAGTTATTCGTTTGTGTTTTGAACTGGTTCAAAACTGCAGAGCAATGGTCATTGCATTTGAACTTTCGACCTCTGGATCGTCGATCAAACCCAGCCAAATAAAACCAGAAACTACTCGTACTAACAGATGGATATAAATGACTAGACAGCTACACGAATCGTTCAAAACATTAGACCGTCATGCATAATCAATGCAAAAGCAATATTTTCCACTCAAATAGCTACACAGAATACGAAAAATAATAAATATGTATTTTGCTGAACGCATTTACAAGATTACAATATTAGCGAGCACGTCCTCACGCTGCGAACGCGTCATTACAAATGATAAATAGTCGGCACACTTCGATAATCAAATTCTAATTTCGAATCTGTTCTACCCTCGCGAATATTTTTTCGAGGCAAGGGAAAGGCGGCAGGCAGCCTGTTTTGTATTGTGAGAAGATTGTGACTTTATTAACCGTGAACGAATGGTCTCTTTAACCGATTCACCACGGAGGCCACGTGACCCGGAACCGATTATGGTTCTGTACCCGATTTGTATGTATTTGTATGTAAATTGGTGCGTGGGGTGAAGAGATAACCGGGCGTGCTTGATAGGGATCTCTGTTATTGAATTAAGTGTTGGCGTTTAGTGATTTTTTAGATGAATGTGTCTCTTCATTGGAGGATTTTGTTGTGATTATTGTGTGAAGAAAACAAACATTTTTATAAAGGTTTTCTTGCTCTTCTTTCTTCCTGTTGCTAATTCAACGGGTGAAAGAAATAAAGAGACACTTGAATAAATTTCTAATTCACTAGCACATTTGTCCAACTTGGTTTTTGGTCTGTTTCATTGAAAAACAAACTTTGGTAAAAATACCTTCAGATTATTAGTAACATAACTTCCTGATACCTCCAAGAATATTAACCTCCTAGATATATCCAAATATATAATAATATAAGGAATGAATACTTCGACGCCTAAGTATATTTTGTTTTGTATACATTATAATGTATGTAGTTTGGTTATAAATAGTTAGATTTTATTTGTACATTATTAAAATTTAATTAGGTTATTTCTTAATATATAGGTTAGACGTAGACTTTATGTCAAAAAGCAGTACACGAAATTGATACCTCTTACAAAAAAAATCGATTTTCATGTTGTCCAGAGCAAGTGTTCGTCAAACTTTTTTGACCAAGAGCCAGTACTTACTGTGCCGTGCGGCACGTCGGCGTCGGAACCCATAGAATCTCCGATCTTGTTTTTGATTGGTTCAGGTAAATAAAGAGTATGGGTATGTTTTTAATAATAGATAACTATATAATAAGAAACGTTACGCGAGCGAAGTGCGCGGGCGTCCGGCAAACGAGTAGCGATAGCGGCGTGGTACCCGGTCCTAGCACAGTTGTTTTATAGATCCTGTTAATGATTTCAGAAACTCTACAAACATAAAAAGCAAATAATTATGTAGTTGCAATTGTTTATTTACCTACTTATTAAATCTAGGACAAACAGAAAACTATTGATAAGTAGGAAACAACATCCGTCGGTCCCATCGTCAAAATAATTGAGCGTATGTATCGCCATTTGTTAAGGATTAAATATGCAAACCATCACAAAATGGCAGGTTAATAATAGGAAAGATACTGCAGTAGCTTGCCTTAAACAAAAGGTCGAAAATGGGTCTTGGGCCGCAATAATCTTAGCTTCGGGTCCAATGCGGCCCGCGGGCTGCAGTTTGACGACCACTGCTCTAGAGCATTTACAATTTAAAATATCCTTTAATTATTCAACGGACTAGTACCAGGCTATCATATCTAAGAGGAACAATGCAATGAACACTTCCTACGCAGACATAGGGTGGGCAACAACGCAAGAACAGACGGAAAACATTGGACACGCTCGCCGACACAAAATACTGTTGTCATGAGTTGTTTGGGTAATATTGTAATGTATGGGCAGCTTGGAATGTTGGGAAGATAACGGATGTTTATAAAGATTTCGATTATGAAGAAATTAATGATAATGTAGCAAGAGTGACACGCTTGGTTTTACTTACATTCTTTCTTGCCGTTTTTCACCAAGGAACGGGATTCAGTGTATTTTTTTTAATCTTCAATAGGTTCGCTCTTGACCACATCTCACCTGATGGTGAGAAATGATGTGGTCAACGTTGCGAGCACGCTTTCATAGAAGTATCCTATTTATTCTCGATTTAAAAACCTCCAAGTTGTAGCTATCAGGAAACACAGACTCCGGCAGGGAATTCCCAACTATCTTGGGGTCGGCTTCCAGTCTAAGCGGATGCAGCTGAATACCAGTATTTTACATGGAACGACTGCCTATCTGACCTCCACGACCCAGTAACTGGGTAATACGATACCCCTTGGTAAAACTGGTTGTCGGTTTTTACGGCTTCTGACGACCCGTAACGACTGTCAAAGATTCACGATAGGTAGCCGGGACCAATAGCTTAACGTGCTTTCCGAAGCACGGAAGAGTCTCGGTATGTAAAGATGGTCACCCATCCATGGACCAACCCCGACAAGCGTAGCTTAACCTGATGGATCGACCAGTGCGGCTGTTATTACTTTAGCCACGAGCTCCTCTTGGAAGTCCGGGTCTGTACTTTGTTTTTCATTTTATCTATAATAATCCCTGCTAAAGCAGGAACTATAACTACCTACCACCATGAAAATTAACCAAATTTTCCCCCAAACCTTTCACCCAGACCCCACATACACCTTAACTACTCCTGTACCTTTCCCATACACACAAGACAAAGCCGTATCGTAAATAAGAGGAACTAACGCACTTCCCCATCCGTTGTGACGAACAAACTAACAATAGAACTAAATATTTGGTACCTTCCGTTGTACTTCATTGTACGCGGTCCTTTATTCAGGCTTTTTGTTTCGGAAACTATTTATTTATGCAGTGCTATTATTTTTTGGTAAACTGAAAACTGTAGTAACTGTGAGGCAAATATTGGGCCTTATCGGAATTTAAAATCATGATCAAAACTATTTCAATGACTCTTCTGTAATTTTTCTTGCATCAAACATCGTGAGGAAACCGGCAAGTCCTAAAACCAAAATTTCGAAGATATCACATGTCCCGCACTGGCTCCGCGTGGTGAATTGCAGCTCACTCGCTCTCGCAGAGATGAGGCCTGAGTCCCAAGAGTGGGAACATTAAAAGGCTGATTATGTGCTATCGTTTTTGTTGTGTGCCTCTAAACTGTGGCCAATAAATGTATTTTCTTTCTTTCTTGCTTTCTTTTTTTCTTTCTTTCTTTCTTTCATTCTTTCTTTCTTCTTATGCTTATGCTTAAATTTATCATTTTTTCAAGGGTGTAAAATAATTAAATAACTTTTCCCGCTCTGGGTGGAGCGGGAGGGCGTGTCAGATTTTTACGGACTAAAATCCACCGTGTTCCTTCAGTTTTCTGTGCCAGTGACTATTTCTATCACACCCGTAACCCTGGCAGATGCTTAAACTCATCTTGTTGCTTCACACACTAGTTGACCAGAATAACTTTCATCATCATCGTTCTCATGCTTTTGACTCAAATTACTTGGGGTCGTTGCAACGTGTTTTCGTCTTTCCTCTCGATCAGTCACCACATTTTAGGAGGTAGTGTACTGGTGTTTATTTCAATTACAGATATACACAATATTTCAAGAGTCAGAGTATATTTTAATTTAACATAAAAATGTAAGCAAAAGTTACAATATAATATTATAGAAAATAAAATAATTGATTTAAGATTACAAATCAAAATAATTACAAAATGTCAGAAAATAACATAATTAATATAAGATTACAAATCAATGGCTGTCAGTCATTGATCTTTGACAGTCGTTACGGGTTGTCAGAAGCCTGAAAGTCTGGCAACCAGTCTTACCAAGGGGTATCGTATTACCCAGTAACTGGGTTGTGAAGGTCAGATAGGTAGTTGCTCCATGTAAAATACTGGTATTAAGCTGCATCCGGTTAGACTGGAACCCAACCCCAAGATAGTTGGGAAAAGGCTTGGCAGGTTGAAATCAAATCAATTCAATATAAAATGTAAGAAACAAAAAAAAATTGAACATTCAAGTATAAATGGATCACAGATTACACTACTTAGTCAGTTGTAAATCAATTTTATCTAAAACGGGGCTCCTGGGGTACTTTAGTAGCTAGAGGAGCTGTCTCACTCGCTGACTACGACAGTCGCGTATGCAAGTGATTTGATTGTACTGTATAGTGTGAGGAATAAAAGAGGATTCGGCACTGAATTATATATTGTTAATTAGAATAATACATGTGCCCTCTTGCACAGTCGGCTCTGAACTAGTCAAAGACTACAATAATATGAACTAGCTCTTGCTCTTAATTGGTCATACGAATAACTCTACAAACATCGAACACTAACCAGCCAGCAGTGCCTAGTCCATATGTGCGGTCTGGTGCGCCAAGTGCACACGCGCCACATCCCTATACGTGTATATGACTGCTTTAAATCGAGCCATCATCATCATCATCAGCCTTTTTATGTCCCCAATATTTGGGAACAGGCCTCTCTTTGAGAGGGTGTGGGCCGTAATCCACCACGCGGATTGGTGGATGTAACATATTTGCGAATTTTTGGTTCTAGGACATGCCGGTTTCCTCATAATGTTTTCCTTCACCGTTTTGAGAGCATCGAGGCATACTACTAAGAAATTATAAGCACAGAATTATTGAAACCTGTGACTCTTCAAATATTTTTGATACAAAAATCACAGAATGAAACCAACTCTCCTCTACTCGCTGAATCACAACCCTGAATATATAATAATATTTTTCAAGGAATATAATATAATATAATACCTACAAATAAATTAGAATTTAAAGCAGCGACTGTTTTCACTGAATTAGCAGATGGTTGGCGTGGAGCGGATACGGTTCAAAATAAACCTGATTTATACGCCTTATTTACATTTTACTTATTTACATTGTTGGGACTACATCTTGGAATATGGAGCCCAGAATATCTTTGAATAATAGTTCCAGAGTAATATTATATTGTTGGATTAAACAATTGTACAAAATTAAAAACAAATATAAGTACTAATGGTCGATTTCAGAAACCGACCTGACCCGATTGAAATTTGACAGTGTATCATGATGATGAAGTAGATGTTTCTAGCAATCCCTTTCAATTCCCTTAAAGATCTGAAACTAGGAAATATTGTGAATAAATTGGATGTAAAAAAGCTTCAAGTTCTTTGATTGACTTATCTACCGCTTCAGCACAAAATGTATACTATTAGTAAACAAGTATAATAGTATACAAAGAATGTACATATAATAATAATAATGACTTTAATTCGGGTGGCATAGAGCCATAGAAACCTTATTCTAGTATATAATATCTTTAAATTTTTATTTGCCATGACTGGCCACACCCACACAAGACTTGACCCACTGGTTTTGAAAGGGACAGTCAAAACGTGCCGATAATATATAATAATATATAATAATATATATATATAATAGAATTAAGTTTGTACGGGATACAACTAACAGTAAATCCAGATTCTAATGTGGAAATTAACAGACGATTGATTCATACATCTCACATGAAATTAATTAGCATCATTTTCATTACAAAATTAGCACACAATAACCCCACATTTGCTGGCAATTTATAAATAATCGTTCCCAAACACCAAAACAATAAAGTTGGTTGCAAAATAGCGAACGCTTGACAAAACACCACATCTATTTAGCATATGAATTAAATACAGTGAAATATGGTTTAAATTAATATGGATATATGCCGTCGCGCAGAGCTGTTGCTGGTGGGTTTCGTTTGGTACTCAAATTGATGGAAAATTTAAAACAAAAAACTGTTTAATAGATTGCAATTGATTAGAAAACTTTTTCTTGAAGGACTGGGCCGAATATATATTTGTTACGAGCAACCCGCCCTAGCTTTGCACAGGTATAATTTTTTGCATTTAAACCTTCATGAATCACTCTGTCTATTGGTGAACACCACATGAGAATCCGTCCGTGTTTTATACAGGGTGTAAAAAGATACATCACATAGCCGTCCATCTAACAAAGTAACTTTTACTCTTTATTGCTGGGAAACGACTTTTATTTTTAGGTGTGAAATATTTTTTTTTGCACGCAATATTACAGGCAAGTGGTGCTAAACCCCGCCCCTTCGCTCTAAGCCACGTAGGTACTTGTGGGATACGTTTGATGACTCATTGTGTTTTTGTAACTTCAAATGCGAAATTTCAAAATTTGGAAAAGAAAAATTGAAAATTCAGGTAATGTTTGTTTGAAAAAAAGTTTAGTAATAACACTTTGATTTCATTTTCGTAAAAAAATAAAAAGAAAATTGCGACTTTGAACTTCAATATCTCCAGAACCAGCCCAGGTATGATCTAGTGGAAAAAAAAAAATATCCAAACAATGGGTAGAATATGTGGCTTTCGGCTTCGGAAACTGTCTTTTTACACTCGATACATGCAGTGAAGCTCTTGCAATCAGATATAATCAATCAGAAACAGCATTCAGAATTACAGTTTTAGGAATCTTCAGCAGCAGTTATTCAGCATGCTGGGTTCATGCTAATGTTTCCACCAGCATCCGTTTTATTACCATGGAAATGGGTGAACGGTGATGCGCTTGATATCGAATTTAAATATCTTAATTTACTCTTACACTTAACAAACTACAATTCGCAGCATGTATTTCGTCGTCACTGCTCTCAAAACTAGAACCAAAAATTCGAAGACATGTGACATCCAACAACCCGCACTGGGCCCGCGTGATCAATTACGGCCGTTTACCTCTCCTAGAGAGGAAGCCTGAGTCCCAGCAATGGGAACATGATGAAAGCTGATTTTGCTATACGCGTCAGGCCCCTCGCGTTACCATAAGGTAACGCAACAATAAAAATCAAGGCCAATCTGGCCACAAGGAAAATCAAATAACTATAACGACAATCATGTCAGGCTTTTGAGATACAGGAGCAGTCAAAGGCCTGGAATACCATTAAAAATTGGTTTGGTTTGGTCACTTTAAAGAAAGGAAAAAAAACTGGTGTACCTGCGGTGTGCACTGCAGTGGTGCACTGCATGAAGTCATGAAAGCCAGAACCAAAACTTTTCCGGTTTTCGCCACCAGAAAAAGTACGGCGTACAAACGCGCGAAAAAAGAATCTTCAAGCTTTTACAGGTACGAATGTAGTAAGGTCATAAGTGGAACCCATCTGAAAGTAAGTCGAAAGTAATAAGCGGGCTCCTGCGACAATATTCACTGAATACATTACATTTTGTCTTGCTGTACCGTTACTACTTAGGTAACTATAACTCTTATGTGGTTAACGGGGAATATGAATATGCGTGCAGGCCCGTGATAATTACTCTTACTAGCTGGAAAAAATAAGACGGATTCTTTAAGTAAATAACTGTTTCGAAAGAGGTAACACTTTGAATTCAGGAAATAGATCATAAGAAGCAAATAGGTAAGCTCAAAAGCCGATGAATGTGAGACGCACAGAACCGGTTGTTGTGGCGGCACTTGGGGGAGACCTATCTATTTGGCAGTAGACGTCTTTCGGCTGAAATGATGATGATGATGATGATGATGATGATGATGAAGTCGTAAAGAAGTGCTGAGACTATAATAACATATGTTTCTGATGATATCACCGCAATTTCGACATGACTTTAATCCAAAATATAACTACTTATAAAAATTGTCGTTAATGAACTCAATTTTTTCTATAAACTATAATATTATTATTGACTAGATAATTATGTGATTTTCGTGTAAACGTTAAAAACAGAGAAAACTTTGACCTTTAATATTTACGTAAACAGAAAGTTCCGAGGTACAGAAAGAAAGAAACACAAATCACAACAAGGACGTAAACTAGTGACTTTCGGTTTTTTTTTAAGCTTCTTTCCACACCCATTATACTCGTACCTATAATACTAGTGACCCTCTCCGACTTTGCACGGGAGCAGTGAGCAGAGTTGTCAGCAAATACGACGGGGCCCGTCATGGCCGATGCCTGCCCAGGGGTTAAGGATAAATTCGAAAGAGTTACCTAGGCATTCAGGGCAGGGAAGGAACAGGGATGGGTTTTAGTCAGTAAGAGTCTGACACGCCCTCCCGCTCCGCCCAGAGCGGGAGAAGTCATAGGATGATTTCCCAACCCACAAAAAAAAAAAAAAAAAAAAGATGGACACATGAGTGACAACAACATGACTCGGTTTGGACTAAAAAGGGGGTGAAAATGTTAAAAACAAACTTACTTTCGCATTTATAATATTAGTTAGGAAAAGTTGGCTTTCCTTAAGCCGGATATTATTGAAAAAATATTCCATTTAAACAAAACAAGGTCAAATCATCTACACTTTTCCTAAAGCCACTGAAAGCTAACTTAATTTACTCCAAAACAAAGTAGCACTTTAAATCGCACAATCTTCCAAATAGTTCCCGGTGTGAATGAGCTAAAAATTCGACGCCACTATAAAATTGAATCTAGTGTGATCCATTAAGGTTCGATTTGGGATCGTAAATCGAATATCACATTAGCTTGATGTATGGAGTGACGTGGTGTACTTATATGGGATGTTAAGGCGAGGTGTGATATCCAAAGAAATAATATAATAATAATAATATCATGAAAAATATTCAATTATTATTTTCGTTTAAATCATTGATAGAGGTGGCCTCCGTTTGACCAGTATCTCATGTTATGGTAAGCGATGATGTGCTCGAAGATGGAGCACGCTTGCCTAGAACTAACCTATTCACTCTTGACTTAAAGACTGCCAGGTTGTAAGGTATCAGGAAATACAGTCTCTGGCAGGGAATTCCACTCCTTAGCTGTACGCACAATGATTGAGTTCCCGATACGTTTTGTGCATGTGGGTGGAAACACTGGGAATATTTTATTAGTTTCCAAAATTATTTTTTAATGACCATTGAGATAATTGCCTGTAAAAATTTGATTAATTCATTGTGTAACTTATTGTTCACACATTAAAACATCTGTGTCTAATTTTGCTTCAGTTTTCTATAAACATCGCAATAATTAAGATCTATTTATATAAATTCAAACATTCAATAATACAGAAACCCATGAAACAAAATGGACACGGCTATGTCTGTGTTCATTTAGAGCAAGTGACCGAGATATGCATTAAAAAAATATTAATTAAAACCCAATCTAATAATAAATAATAAAATTACAATATGTATATTGTAATCAAATAATAAAGTTACAATCAAAGTATTATCTAAATATTTATATAAAATATTGATTTTCAGTTTATTAATTAGCAGTACAACGCAGGCTACCCTCTTTTTGAATTAAGATTTTTCAGTTCATCCAAAGGTTGTCTGGTAGAAATCGCTGTTAGCGATAAGACTGCCACTATACCCATACATTTAAGTTAATATAAACAAGTTGTTTAACTGTTTTGGTATACAATAAAGTACCTATTAATTAACATATGAAGATACATCACTGTTTTGAAAATTGTAGCCACACATAGCTGAATATACCTATCCTAATCTAACTTAATTTCCAAGGTGTCTTGAAAAGTTATTTCAAACTACTGAGCCTTAAATAAAAATATGATTACTAGTTGTCAAACGTTTGCGATGTCGATGTCGTCTGATTCATGATTTATAGATTACTGAGAATGTGCTCAACTTGATTGTGTGTTTGATAGAAGGCCCCTGATAGCTAATATATCGCCTTCGGGAAATAATTGCGCAGTTTTTTACACATTATTCATTGTGAGGAAGAAACTTTCGCGAAGACAGAGTGTTTTATGCAATTATGTTGTTTGTTCCTTACTTTTTGGCCTTTGTTTTCATTGATCTCTTTTCAAAAGCTAAATAGTTTGCTAGTCGTGTAAGAATCTTTCTAAGTAACTTTAAATTTAAGCCGGCCTGTGCAGTTATGTAGGACTCTATCTATCTAGTTCAATGGTTTCCGCTCTTAGTCCATGTTAGACCATCGGGCGAGAGCAGTAGCGGCCATCACTCCAACCAGCCCAACTCTCTCCAGAAGCAGACTAGGCCTCTCCGTTTATTCTGGGCGTCTATGAGGGAATTTGATGATCCTAAGGACCGTATGCTTATATCGGTGACGCTCATACACTCAAGGAGCACGTGAGCAACCCTTTCCTCCGTCTCTATGCATGTTCTGCTCAGGACATTTTATGCACCTGCCATATTATTATCTCTCCACCAGCCATGGTTGACTGGTAGAGAATGCCAAAGGCAGTCCGCCTTTGTACATTTGTTTTGCGTAAAGTTTTAATAAATAAATAAACAAATATTGTGTGGAAGTGGTTATTTAATGAGCAGTGTCCAGTGATAGTCCCCGCCACCAGGCGCAGACTGCCTCTGTCCAGTCGTAGAAGGTCTCTGGTTAGATTTTTTTTTAGGAATGAAAACTCCATGGTTATCATAGACTCTAAAGAGTTCAATGTACACAGCATAACACCAGCTTTTTAACATATAATAATTTTGAAATAAAAGTGTATGAACCTATTGATATCTTTTGAGCCTCAAAGCCTCTAGCTCTGGCTTTAATTAAAGTGATAATTTTGAGCGTAAATTAACCTTCGATCCAGATTTACCATAATCGGTAATAGATGCACGTAACCTATTTTTTGCACAAACGCAGCAATATTTTTATGTAGGTCTCCTACAGTTCAATACCTACATAAAATCGTATGTAAAAGCTAGAGTAAAAACAAACACATTTAAGTATCGTGTGGCCATAAAACCAGCGGGCTGTCACGATACCAACGTAAAATATTGACAGCCGCCATGCAAATATTGCTGGTTTGAAATAAAATGCCGATATGCTGGAGTACTCCACCCGAGTGTCTTTGTTCGACTTGATTTTAAATGTGTTCTGTTTAAGTGTAGTTCCTGTAGCATTGTTTTTATGAGGCTACAGATAAGTCCGGAATTTCTTGCACTGTTGAGGTAGTGTTTCTATGTGAGTATTGACTTCTTGTTTCAAATCGATGCTTTCCTAACTCTTTGGGCCCAGAAGCTGGCCACAACGTGAGTCATGTTCTGGACAGGTCATGTTCCGCATTCACATTGGGTACCTATCAGACGAGTCTAGAAAATTCCATTTGTGTTTGTTGCCAAGTTGTGTTTGCCAACATGGTAAGAGTTTATGTATTTTTTTTTAGTGGGTGGGATATCATCCTATGACTTCTCCCGCTCTGGGTGGAGCGGCAGGGCGTGTCAGACTTTTACTGACTAAAACCCACCCCTGTTCTTTCCTTGCCTAAATGCCCACGGGCGCGGTAACTCTGTTACAAATTTATCGGCAACCCCTTGGCATGCATGCATCGGCCATGACGGGCCTCGTCAGTGGTGGCTGACATCTCTTTGAGGCGCGCGTGGAACACTACGCGCAGTCGACTCTCGGGCCTGGTGCTGATCTGAGTACGCAACCGAATGAGTATTTACCAAACAGAAGAAGAAGAAGTTTCTCTCCAGGTGGCTGAATAGTCTGGTAGCATTTTGTCAAAACACGGAGGGGTTAAACAAAACATGTTCAGTTATTTCTAGGCAAGCGTGCTCCGATAGGTGAGATAGTGGTCAAACGCGAGCCTAACAATAATAAATAAAAAAATTAAAAGTTTACGGAGTTCTGAATTTCAGATGGCAATAACTCAGAACTCTATCCTACTAATACTGTGAATTTGAAATTTTTTGAGCAATCTTTTTGCATGTTTGTAAATAGTCACTCCTCAACGCCTTAACGGTTAGACATACCTTTTATTCTGGTAGTACGTACCTGTTAGACAATTTTAAACTTCTGCGAAGCAGTAATGCTCGCGATGGAGGACGCGGAACGGGTGAGGGAGGCTCAACGGAGTGGCCCTCACGCCCCAGCCGCAGCCGCCGTAGACTCGGGCCTGCGGACGTTCGATCAGCACCAGGCCCGTGAGTCGACGGCGCATTGTGTTCCACGCGCGCTACAAAGAGATTATTGTCAGCCACCACTGACGGGGCCCATTATAGCCGGAGCCTGCATGCCCAGGGGTGGCGGATAAATTCGTCACAGAGTTACCGCTCCCCTGGGCACTCAGGCAAGGAAGGAACAGGGGTGGGTTTTAGTCAGTAAGAGTCTGACACGCCCTCCCGCTCCGCCCAGAACGGGAGATGTCATTCGATGATTGCCCAACCTCAAAAAAAAAAAGGTGACCAGTGGTTTACTGGCAGAAGCTAGTAAAAAATAGTTCTTACACGATATGTGTTGATCATGACTATAACAATTTGTAAACCACAAAAATATAATTTTTTCCTTTTCACTCCATAGCTGTACACAAGAGGGCGAAAACCAATAAACCCTGTAAAATAAACAAAACCCCGTCGTGAATCTTATACAAAAAGGTGTAATACATTGCTGAAAGCTTTTTTCAGTTGTCACCGGACAGCACGAACGGCCGGCGGAAACGGCGGAATCGCTACGGTGACGGGTTACCAATTGACGAGTGCTATCTCTTTCTGATCTACAGAGTTAGAGAGGGATAGAGCGAGTTTTAAAGCACCAAATTGAGAGAGGCATCGTTGACGATGGGCCCGCAGGAAACAATACTCGATTCGGTGAATTAATGACAAGCAGGGGTGCGTAGATGAGTGTGGGATTGTAAAGTTTGTTGTTTTTAATTGTTTATGCTGATTTGGGTTTGAAAAATCAGGTAATTTTGCGAAAACACAAACGTCTTCATAATATGGATTAGAATTCTAAAACAGTAAAGCAACATATAAAGCATGTCGTGGTCAATTACAATAAAGAAACTCAACCTTTTCCAACGAACCTAGCTACTAGAAATATGCTACTGCCACAGATGTTTTATCTGAAAAACTTATTCAGTGAATATTCGAATCTGTTAAGAACTTAAACCGTGACCACAGCGCGGTAGTTTTCTTTTTTGTTTCAAGGCATGTGGAAACTCGACAACGTTGCGTATCCCTGGCTGTAGCAATATTTCAGTAAAACAATGGTTGTGTTGTACAAAGCGAACGATGCGTCGCTCGTTCGGATCCACCTGCGGATATTACCTGTATAGGATACGATTCGTAATTACCATCGGTAGGATGCTGGTTCGATTTCTAGAAACAGTTTTTTGCACTATTTTATTGGTAAGCTTTTTCCTTTTAACAACTTCGAAAAAGGAGGAGGTTGTATGTTTGACCGTATGTATGTTATTTTTTTTATTTATTTTTTATGTGTGTCCACCGATTTATCTGTAAGTTGTGTACCGATTTTCAAATTTCTTTTTTTATCCGAAATAATATACTCCCGAGGTGGTCCCATAAAATTTTTATCGAAATTGCTTCAGCGCTTTTTGAAAAACTGAACAAAAATGAAAAATACGTACGACGTTTTGGTTTTCTCCAATTACGAGTGTGTTTAAATTCCACGTTCCATGTTAATAACAACTAAAAAGTAAAATATAAAAAACTTTTTTACAAAAAAAACAACCGACTTGCAAAAAAAAAAAAATAACTTTACTTTCGGAAGTCGGTGTCAAATAACGAAGAAATAAAATACAAACACCGACTTCCGAAATTAAAGTAAGTAATTTTTTTTTTTTGGAAGTCGGTTGTTTTTTTTTTGTAAAAAAGTTTTTTTTACAGAAAGAGTCTAGGCCACTTTTAAACTAGTTCTAATACAGAACAAACTAACAGAAAGCAGACTGATGCGGTACGGCTATATCATGAGAAGGACAGAGCAGCACACGTCGTGAGGGCGGCCAGGTTCGATTTTAGGGTCTTTGGGCCCCCAAAGTAATATTGATGTTTTTCATCTGTAATTTCTTAGTAACAACCGAGGGTCTGGATTTGTGGGAATAACTTTATTCTATACTCTATTGCGACACCTGGGTGCAGGTACTAATGAAGACAGACCTGCATGGAGAATTCCAAACCAAAATCGTTTGTACAGGGTTTCATCGCCTTAATAATACGTCTTGAACGACATAGATGGCGCTAGTATAGTAGTTGGATTGGAAAATATACATCTCTCGTTAAAGAACATTATCTTGTTTTTTGCTAGTCACAATATTACTTAATTTTAACACAAATTCTCCTACGACATTACAAACCTTATAAAGCAAAGCTCGTAATAACTAGGATTCGAACTCGGTGGCATAAAATTTACCGATACCATAGCCACTGGACTATTGCGTCATTACGCAATGAGTTGAAATTATCCTACTCTTTATTATATCGAAGTTGTTTAGCGACTTTAACCTGTATCATAAATCTCAAAAGAATTGAGGGTAGTTTAATATTGACTGTATAAAAATTAAATCTTTTTGTTCAATCATAACGTTCTTTACTATCTTTGAGTGAGTTCAGTTACGATTGCATTTAACAATTTTTTAATATTTATCTTTACCATGAGTTCGCGTTCTAATATTGATATGGCTACGAGGGCCCAAATAATAGCATTGCATAATCAAGGCCTAAATTATTCTGAAATTTCGAGAGAAACTGGCTTAAACGTAAGTAATGTTTTAAAATCACTGTTCGTTATTTATTTTATTATCCATGGTTATCGATACACGAAAATAATAAATAATATATTTCCCTTATAGGTAAAGACTGTCACTTTATGGATAAAGCGGTTTCAAGAAGAGGGTTCGTTGGAACACCGCAGTAGATCTGGCAGAAGACGCCATATTGACTCAGACCAGCGTCAACTTATGGTGCAAGGTTATGAGGAAAATGGCTTTACACCAACAAG
Source organism: Polia nebulosa (assembly GCA_951329385.1). Classification (NCBI taxonomy): domain Eukaryota; kingdom Metazoa; phylum Arthropoda; class Insecta; order Lepidoptera; family Noctuidae; genus Polia; species Polia nebulosa. The sequence goes on along the minus strand of OX589595.1, from coordinate 2,700,676 downwards.
ATATTACGCAGAGTTGTTTGATACATCTTTGCGGACGGTGTATCGTGCTCTTCATAGTGAAGGTCTGCATTATCGTCGACATGCTATTAAGCCATTGCTAACCGAAGCTAATAAAAGAGCACGATTGGAGTTCGCTTTGAAATACAGACATTTCGACTGGAGCAACGTTATCTTCAGTGATGAAAAGACTTTCAAGTCTAGCCAGCACGGGCGAGTTAGGTTGTGGCGTAGGAATAATACGCGTTATGATAGTGATCACGTTGTGCCTAACTCTGAATCCGGTCGTATAACAGTGAACATTTGGGGATGGATGACAGCTGCAGGACCAGGAGAACTTACTGTAATACCCAGTCGTGCAAATAGTGTTAACTACTTAGATGTGCTGAATGACGTCATGTTGCCCACTGTGCGGAATGTTTTTCCTGTAGAAGACATGCCAGTAATAACGTTCGTGCAGGACAATTGTCCTATACACCGTTCCATAATTGTGCAAGAGTGGTTTAGCCAGCAATCGGACATACGAATTATTCCTTGGCCTGCGAGATCGCCAGATTTAAACCCCATTGAAAATTTATGGGGCGTTATGGTTCAAAAGTGGGACAGTAGGAACGAAAGGACTAAGGAAGCACTGAGTACTCACTGCATGGAGGTATGGGATTCTATACGGGGTCACAATTTATGTGAAAAATTAATAGACTCCATGGGTTCGCGGTTGCAAGCTGTAATCGATCAAAATGGCGGATACACGAAATATTAAAGAATATAAAGTGTTGACTATTGAATTGAGTAATAATGATTGAGTAAAAATGAAAAGACCGCGGTAGCTATAATTTATATGATAAATTACAATAATCAAACTTGGTGTAAGTTGGATAAATTTATACATTACTTTATAACAACAAAATGTTATTACACTAATGATTTTGATTTCTTATATAATATAAGAAATTAAAATAAAAACAATATAAATATAGATTCCTTTCCAACATAATAAATTATTTATTTATTATTATAAACAACTCGGTCCCAAAATGACAGCTATAACCCGGTCTTACAATTGTTATTGATTTTAGGTTTAGCTTCAATGTCTTCCTCCTTCTGGAACGAATACTTAAGCTATGAACCTTAGTCATAACATAATGCACAAATCAATCATTATAGTCAATACCACTAAACATAATTATGCAAAACGTAAAATTTTTATAATTTATGAGTAGGTAAAATATTTACAGAACTAAGGTTGCATATATAGTGAAAGTTATTATAACATAATGTAAATAAAACTAAATAATAGAAGAATAGCACAACACAGTTTTGATTTAGAATACTTATAATATCTATTATACAGTTTTACTTTGTTAAGGTCTTCTATTTTGTAATAGAGTTATTCAGTTATAAATTTTACTTGTATTTCTCCTTAACAAGTGAATTAAATCATTGTTAATTGGATGTAAAACTGCTAGGTTAGGTTATACATTCTATAAGAAAGAAAGACATAAATTGTATTCTTCTTTGAGAATTAAATGTCTTAAACTATAATCAATAAAATAGTTTCATTTCTTATCCTTTACGAGAATTAAACTTAGTAAATCTTAAGCTGTAAGAAAAATATATCTAAATCTTCTACATAAATGTTTTTTACTAATAATACTAATACTTACCACCAATTATGAAAGTAATTTATATAATATATATTTATATAATGTTATATATAGTAGTATATGTATACTTGTATATTATCCCTATATTCATTTATACATCTTATACCTCATATTTTTTATATTATTTATAACAAAAAATAAAATAAAAACGTTTAAAAATACAAAAAATAGAATATAAATTATATATTAGAATAATTAAATTTAAAAAAAGTCGACAGAGAGCTGGGTTGCGAACCGGTGCCCTCTTTAACGATCTATGTTATTCTGCCATGCTTATCCACCTGAGCTACTGACTATTTATTCTGGAACGTGAAAATAAGAGCTACTTTGTGAATGTAGGGATTTTTATTATTTGTGATCGACGCCATCTGTAGTCGAATTAACCGATATAGTACCAATTGGCTTATTTAGTTTGGTTTAGATGGCGCTGTATTAAGTACTCGGAAATAAGAAAATATAGTAATTTTTGTTTATTTGAATATAAATATATTATTATTACTTAGTAATTATTTTAGGTATTAAAAACCTTATTATCTGCCTCTGCATAATAAGGTTTATAAGCTTTGCAGTGTTATTTTCATGATTGAACAGCGCCATCTAGTCGTCTCATGAAAGTCATGATACGTAATGCAAAACCTCACAGTCAAAAGTCGACCTTAGGCTCTCCATGCACCTTTGTCATCAATAGTACATATTTTCAGCTGAAAGACGTCCACTGCTGGACATATCCCTCCCTAAGTGTCGCCACAATAACCAGACCTATGCACCTCACAGCCATCGGAATCCGGGAACCTTCACCAGGTTTTCGGTCCATCTTGTGGGAGGCCTTCCTACGCTGCGTCTTCCGGTACACGGTGTCCACTCCAGAACAATGCGGCCCCATCGACCATAAATGTTCTGCGAGCAATGTGGCCTGTCTCTTCAGTTTGACGATTCATTGGGCTATGTCGGTAACCTTGGTTTTTCTGCGGATATCATCATTCCTGATTCGATCACGTAGGAAACTCCGAGCATAGATACGAGTACATCATCAGCCTTTTCCATCATCATCAGCCACCACTGACGGGGCCCATCGTGACCGGTGCCTGCATGCCTAGGGGTAGCGGATAAATTTTGAAAATGAGTTACCGCACCCCTGGGCACTCAGGCAGGGAAGGAACAGGGTTTTAGTCAGTAAGAGTCTGACACGCCCTCCCGCTCCACCCAGAGTGGGAGAAATCATTGGATGATTTCCCACCCATAAAAAAAAACAGCCTTTTAATGTGCCCACTACTGGAGCACGGGCCTCCTCTCTGTGAGAGAGTGTGGGCCGTAGCCCACCACGCGGCCCAATGCGGATTGGTGGATGTCACATGTCTTCGAATTTTTGGTTCTATGACATGCCGGTTTCCTCACAATGTTTTGGCACCCTTTTTGAGAGCAGTGGTGAAGAAAAAAATACACAAAGTAATGCACCTGCCTGGGTTTGAACTCACGACCTACAACTTGTAAGTTGCGGCCGATACCACTAGGTCACCACTGCTCTCAATAATAGAAATATTCACACAACAACAAACACAAAAACAATATTTCCTGTTTTCTATTTACACAAATAATTAATTAACTAATTTTCCATTTTCAAAAATAGTATCAAAAGTGAAGCTACCTAATACCCGGCCATGATTAGCGCGGTCCGTTCCGGCTTGCGTCCGGTGATCGGAATTAGAATGGGCGCCCCGTTCCGATCATTACGCGTTCCGGACCGGCGGCCGATGTAACGGCTAATTGTTGATACGGCGCCTTTGTGTAGCCGCCATTATGAAAGGTATTAGATTAGAATTATGTTCGGGTATCAATTTTGTAGGTATTGTTTTGTGGTTTTAATTGTTTTGTTATGACGTAGATATGAAACAGGAAGATAAAGCAGCACTTACGAACGTTAAAAATAGGTGGTTGAACGGCCTCAGTTTTTTTTTTAAATATAAATTAATATAATTAATAATTATACATAAAAAAATTATAAATAATTATAATTAAAACAAAAACTCCTGACTAATTAAACTTAAAATATGACGTCAATAAATTCCTCCGTATCGCTGTCGACTGGAAGTGTGCCCAAAAGACTGGCACTGAACGGCATTGCCACGTTTTAAGGCAATACTTACAGCCCCTGGCCGAGGTAAAACCAGCCATTGGGTCACGCGAGGTGTCAACTAGGCGTTTGTATAAATCTTTAGATAGTGTATTCCCGTTCAAACCCCACGGTAGTTGAATAGGTCTGAAGCAGTATTAATGTTCCAAGGCTGAAGGTGAGGAAAAAAAATTGGAAAGAAAAAAATGAGAACTATCATGAAGAACCACTAGAAAATTAGTGGTTCTTCATGATAGTTTCCGAAAAAGCCTATTAAAATTATTAACCTTTCAAAAATCTAGGGATAATTATTCCTAGCATAATTATTAAAAGAAACCTGTCTAAACACTAACAATAACAAACATCTTTCCTCAAAACCCAAAATTAACCGCCCAATAATAATTAAAAATCGCACTAAATCGTCCGAAAGTTAATCAACGCTGAACCAAAACTTTCCGAACAGAGTCTCGGCTCCCACAAATCACGAACAAAATTGTAACTAGATAAAAACATCATTGGCGAACAAAACCGGAAACTTTGCGAGTCTAATAACTGCTGAGAGAGAGTTAATGACTTATGCCGGTGGAGTGTGAACGCACTTTAAATGTTTTTGGGAAAAGCTTCCCCTTAAATTTTCGGTTTGTCGTCGTAGTTTTGAAATGTGATTGTGTTTTTCTGTAATGGAGTGAGGAGAGTTATGACTATTTTTTTACACCATTATAGTTTTTCATTAAAATGTCAGCTTAAACTTAAACTAGCTGCGCCGTAAGGTTTCACCTTTGGGGCTGAGACTGAGATAAAAAGTAGCCTATGTGTTAATCCAGAGTATAAGCAGATAGCTTACCAAATTTCATCCAAATCGGTCCAGCCGTTTGAGCGCGATTAAGTAACAAACATACAAACACACACACTCACAAACTTTCGCCTTCATAATATTACTAGCATCTGCCAGCGGCTTCGCCCGCATGATAAAAAGTAACCTATGTTTTAATCTAGGTTATAGTCTATCTGTGTGCAAAATTGCATTCAAATCCCTTCAGTCGTTTTAGCGTGATTGAAACACAAACATACAACCTTTCACATTTATAATATTACTAGCTGTGCCCGCGGTTTCACCCGCGTTTATGTACTTATCTTTCGTAATTTTTTTTCTTCATAAAAAGTATCCTATGTCTTATACCTCCAAAAATATGTGTACAAAGTTTCATGATGATCGGTTAAGTAGTTTTCGCGTGAAAGCGTAACAAACCAACTTACATTCGCATTTATAATATTAGTGTGATAGTAGGATTATAGTGTGATATTACATTGATTTTTCTGTCTCTATCCTTGGATAGAGATAAAACATCATAGTTTAAAAAAAAACTAAAAACCATGTTTCTTCGTATTCTGCTCAGCAAATACTTTCATTACTTTTCCGCCATACTGAATTTAGAATGACAACACTTAGCTAACAATGCATTGTCACGCACAATAAGCATGTACGCAAAATTTAAGCTCAATCGGGAAGTGGGTCAAATTTAACTTCTAATATTTTTTTAAAGAAGCTTGGACAAAAAAAACATTGAAGTTTTCGAAACTACTGTGTTTGAATCACTACTGTCAGACACTTATGTTGTGATGTATGTTGCCAACTTATTGTTTATCTTTCAATTAATTACCAAACAACGTAATCGTTTAATACCTAAATAACAAACTTTTTTGTTTTTCCAATCAACCCCTCCCGTGCCTGGCCGGCTGAACCATCGGTCATCGTGTCGATCTAGTTCAGAGATTTTTTTTCTTTTTCTGTCCAATGGCAGCTGTGACAGCTGGACGATGACGTAGCTCACGCCCACATAGTGTCAGCTTGACAGTTCGAGCACTTTCTCTTACGCACTCGGTGTCCGCTTGACACGCAATAACTGTACAGAAGAAAGGAAGCGGAGTATCATTCTTTTGCTCCCCCAAAAATGTCCAACCTCAAAGGATCACCATTTCCCTTACCATCTTAAAAACGATCAACAAATCCAAAATAATCCGCAAAGGAAGAAGCGAAACATTATGTACTTAAATTCAAACGAACTATCGCAGTAGGCGGCACTTCAGTCGGCCATTATCTTATCGAACGCGCAACGAATCAGTGGGCACACGAGTTACGAGCGTCGCCGAATGCCGCCGAACTTTGGCGAGGGAAACGTTTCAAAATTTCGAATTCTAAAAAGTGGTGTTAAGGGGTTGGTGGCATTTGGTTTTTGGAAGGGTTATTTATAACAAGGCGAAAGAAATTACTTTTCTCATGATAGAGATAATTTTGTGGCCATTATTCATTTTTGGTCTTTTTGTCCGCATAGGGCCAACTCAACTGATGACATTTTTCTGTTGTTATATTGTGATATGGTTTGCAACGCAGAAGATAGCAGGACAAGCTAAACGAAATTAAACAACGGTCAACACTAGCCCTGCCTGGACAGAAACAGCTGAAGGTCAAAAGGAACCTTTTGTACGTTAGTAAAGATGGCTTAACAGTCATGATGCAGCCTTCATCAGTAATCAGTGTACTCACCGTTTGCTAGGATTTAATTTTAGCCCTGCACGCGTCAAACGTCAACATCTGTCAAGCGCCGTTGACAGTCAGCGATCGTGCAACTAGTACTATGTCATGTTCCAGGTCTAAAGACGGCAAGGCAATCGGCATTTTCGCACTGGCGCACTGGTGTGCCCATGGAGTCTTAAGTGTTAACTGAGAAGGCAGATATTCACTTAAGGCGCAAACTTCTATATTTCATAATCAAATCTATTCTAGATCGCCGAATCGATTCTTTTAGATGCAATATCTGCCGATCATTTTCCCAATCACAATCTTGGGGTCGGCTTCCAGTCTAAACAGATGCAGTTGAATACCAGTATTTTACACAAGCGACTGTAAAACAGTAACGGTTAGAAGTTTTTTTCAGATTCCAGCATCCCCTTAACCGACTTCACCTGCTAATCATCAGACAACAGTCCTACACCTCGCACCGACACGAGTGTGTCGACGTGTTAAACCAGATATCGTAATGGCGGCGAAACAAATGGCACGGAACGATTCCAGTTCTTTTATTCTAATGTGCGTGTGATTAGGACGATCCTGGATTCGTTATTTATGGGAAGGATGGCGGATTTTAACCGACGATCGCGATGGTGGAGATAACCTGACTTAAGCCTTCGTGGTTAAAGTTTTGGGTGAAAGTGAGATCGAGAGAACTGACGGGAAAATGACTTCAATCATGCAAACCTGGCCTCTTTTGATCAGCTTGCTATGCACTTTTCTAACGACAATTTGAACTGACAGCATCAGAGAACTTTTGAGAAGAACCAGTTAACATTAAGGTAGACATTCCAGTCACCAATCAACTCCCCTTTCTCGAATCAAAAACACCTCCAGTGTCTTCAAAAGACGCTATGGTTGGCACAGTGATTGGCTGCTGTGCTGCGTGTCACTGGTCCGATTCCCGTACGGAGCAGATATTTGTTTGAGCTGCAGATAGTTGTTCCGGGTCTGTGTGTCTTGTGTATGTGAGTTTGAATGTTTGTGAACGCACCCCACGATACAAGAGTAATTCCTAGTGTGGGGTAATATTTAAAAAATAGAAATACACATGCAGATTTCTTGAAAAGTGACAATCCAAATACAGAACCCAATTCTGGTAAACTGTTCGTACCAAATAAGAGATAAGCATTTACCGAAAGAAAAACATTGGAATATAAAAATATATTGAAATAAATGATACGCAACGATTTATGATTTGTGACTGGATCGGCCATGTCAGGTGTGTGGCAATTCAAAAGTAATTTTACTTTTACACAACGTATCAAAGGTACCTATCTAATGTTTGGAGATACATAAACACATGTCTTTCTAGGGTTCCGTACCCGAAGGGTCCAAACGGAACCCTATTGCCGTCACTAACGCTTCCATCTGTCCGTCTGTCTGTCTGTCCGTCCGTCGTCTGTCATAAGATTTTGTTACGAAGAATTTTTTAACTTTCCATTGACCTATGAACTTGAAAGATGATGATAATGTTTATTATAACGTATACTTCACTAACAAATACCAATATTTGGTACGGAACCCTTAATGTGTGAAATCCGATACGCACTTGGCCAGTTTTTTTCATAGAGTTAGGCATAAACTACATAATACCTGCTACGACTAGTGGTCTGGCTCGTTCTTCTCCTTCAGAATTAGCATTGCCATTCAACGTGGCAATGCTGCCAGTCTTCTACCCACACTTACGGCTTGCTCAGGCGACAGTGATGTGGAGGAGTACATCGACGCCTCAAAGAATGCTTAGGCGTCGAAGTACTCCTACTTCTATGTTTGTGTATAATTATGTAGTTCTAGTTAGGTTACCGATAGCCCGAAGAATCACCAAACTGAAGTGACAGTGGGTAGGGCACATTGCTTGCAGAACAGATGGACGATGAAAAATTCTGGAGTGACGACTGCAAACCGGAAGACGCAGAGTTGGAAGGCCTTCCACAAGGTGGACCGATGACCCAGTGAGGGTCGCAGGTAGCTGGTGGATACTAGACGCACAGGATCAGTGGTTGTGGCGACGCTTTGAGAAGGGCTATGACCAGCAGTGGGCGTCTTTCGCCTGAAATGATGATAATGATGATGACTTAGATTATAAATAGGTAGTTAGTTAAGTTATTTATGTCTATGTATTTTCTTATTTCCCAATAAACAATAAAAGGAGTACTCTTTCTGCTTCGTTTACGGTCACACATCTCGTCGGTCATTCACGCACGCTGGTTGTCTGGTGAGTGCTGTGCGTTTGACATTTCCTAATATTGTCTGTGCTTGTTTATAACCAGACTGCAAAGAAAGGGTTATGTTTTTTTGAGCGTACCTTGTACGTATGTATGTAATATTCTTTATTATCTGATTTCTTCCAAACCACTGGACGGACTTAAAAAAAAAAAAACAACTTTGCGATGCCATTGCTTGAAGTGATTTTTTCGAATAAAGAGCTCAAGGAGATGAAATCAAAAATATAACTCACTAAACTGAAGGATATAATTTAATTTATTATTTTAAAAAAAACCTGATTGACAAAAAACACTTAAAAGTTCCAAAAAACTCACTTTTCAAGCAGTGTGATGCAGTTGGAGACATCAAATTTGTGATTGAACTAAAATAAATTTTAAAATATTTATAATTAATTTAATAAAATATTTTTTTATTGGTTATGTTGTGAGTGGCGTTTCCACGCGCCTTTTAAATACCATTAATCAGTCGCTTTTCGTTCCTAACAAAATGTAATCAGTCCGTCAGATTACCAAAAAATATCGATTACGTATTTTTTTCTTTTCTCACGTACCAAAAATGAGGACGATATAGTACGTTGAAATTTCACGTGACATCACACCTCGATACACTTTGTACCATTTTGTGACGTAACAAGCAAGTTCGATGCGTTTTATCTTTGTAATTTTTTATTGGTTAGATAAATTCAAAACTAAGTATTGAATATTTTTTTATAATCTAACTTATGGACTTAATAGAATTAATATTTTTATACCCAACATATATGTCGCTATTAAAAAATCATTTTCATTTTTTTCATTAGTGACCCTGACTGCTATGCCGGAGGTCGTGGGTTTTTTTTTTTTTTTGGGGGGTGGGAAATCATCTTATGACTTCTTCCGCTCTAGGGTGCAGCGGAAGGGCGTGTCAGACTCTTACCGACTAAAACCCACCCCTGTTCCTCCCTGCCCTACATGCCCAGGGGCGAGGTAACTCTTTCGAATTTATCCCCACCCACCCAGGACAAATGTTTGTGTAATGAGCACGATCATTTGTTCTGTGCCTGGGTGTAATTTATCTATAATATTTATGTATTTAGAAATATATAAGTATGTTTATCAGTTGTCTAGTACCCATAACACAAGCTCTGCTTAGCTTGGGACTAGATGGCTTTATGTGATAGTTGTGGAATATTATATTATTATTATTATATTTACTATCGATTTCCGCAATTAATCTTCATATTTTACCAAAAAATGTTAAAATTAACCAAGCAAGACTACCAGGGCACCATCAACACTGTAGAGAGTTGTCTCTTTAATATTTATGAGTTTCGCAAAACGCATCAGCGTGCGGTTTGTTTAATAGCGTTGTTTTTAAACGACTATTTGACGGGGAGAGAAACCCTTTAGGCTATAACTGGGGAGAGGTAGGGTTGGCGCGAATCACTCGACATACTCTTTTTGAGTAGGTACTACAAAATTAAGCTTTGAGAATGAATATGAAGTTTTTAAATAGTCATGGACATTGCAGAAATTACTGGCCAAAGAAAGGATGGATGGATTGTGTGAGGAGTGATATGAAAGAAAAGGGACAGGACAGAATGGAAAAAAAAAGTGGTTCGCCGACCCCAAGTAACATGGGATAAGGGCAGGAAGATGACGATGATTGCAGAAATTATTGTTTTTTAAAGTTGGTTTTCAAAAAATATGTCACTCTTCTAAACAAATCATGTTAGTTACAATTTTTGAGCTAGTGGTGCCGATTCTCTTGTTCAATAACTAAACTAAAATTAGAGAATCGCTATCTTTTACTAAAAGGCAGTGTGAGAAAAGGACGGCTATAGCTATGAACTAAGAGATGTCAACTAGTTTATGCCTTGTCCCCACTGCTGAGTGGGACCACATTAAAAAGCTGATGATGATGATGATGGTGAATATAATGTCGCTATGTATGGAGCCTAAGGACCAATACAAAAAGTCCAATCCAATACCAAAAAGTCGCGATCTCTGTGTTATGTGAACAGAACTGTTCACGTGGCAGCCCTGCAGGTGGTGTCGGCGGGCACTAAACGGTAGCGTACCCGCTCAAACCGCGTTACACCGTCATCTTCCAACACAATCTTCTCTAACTGATTTATACTCCAATTGATATCGACATTTTATTTTTCAAATAACTATTACCTATTACCAAAGAAAGTCTTAACCTATTAATATTATAAATGCGAAAGTTTGGATGGATATTAGTTTCTCAATCAAGCCAGAATAGCTGAACGGATCGGGATTTGGCACAGAGATAGATTATAGTCTGGAATAGCCATAGGCTATTATTTATAATGGCAGAAGTACTAATTCCAGGCGGGCGAAGCCGCTGGCAGAAGTTAGTAAGAACATAAATAGACTGTAGAAATGGTATACAGGGTGTAACGGAAAGGTGTGGTCATATTTTAAGACCTCCATCTGCCCATCTATATGAACAACTTTCTTCAAGAAAACCTAAGGAAATTAAACAAAAAAATTTTTGCCTTCCATACAAATATTGATCAGCTGATGATAACTTTGTATGGAAAGTCCAATTTATTTATTTTTGAAATTTCTATATTTCTTAGAGAAAGTTATTCATTTCCATGGGCAGAACAGGTCCTTAAAATACGACCACACCTATTCGTTACATCCTGTATACAGATTTTAAAATTGTTTATTCAATACTTACATAAATACACTATCGTAAAAGATTCCTTATCTCACATTTCTGATAATCTTCTTCATCCTTTCGTCGTTTTTTCATTTCTGGGTATCGTCACTATGTCTTAGATTCACCTTCTCCTTGATATTCCTTCATCTGCTCCATGTTTCAGAAGCATGACGCACGGAACAAATATTTGTATGGCCTAAAGATAGTTGTTTCGGGTCTGGGTGCCTTGTGTAAGTGAGTTTACATAATTGTGGACGCACCAATGATACAGGAGTAATTCCTTGTGGGACCACTTTTTTGAATAAAAAAAAGGAAAAATGAATGAATGCTTAGAAACAATAATGGATAAAGATTTCAATTTAATCATTTATCCACAATATTCAGTTATTTCCGCACACAATTCTTTGTTCTCTTTTGAATATGTTTCCTCCTAAAAACCCACCCACAAAAACCGACCGTCTACCAGTACACCACTTCCATTACACTGCATAACAGGTTAAATAACATCACAACAGTTGTCTAAGTTAAAACGGATCTGGTATTTGCATATTCCAATCTCGTAGAGCCCGGGGCTACGCGCTACGGTGCTACGTAGCCCTGCTACGCTTTAACAGAGGCCCGAAAAATGTGTAGCCAGAAGTTTGATATCACTTGTTACTGGGATTAGTGTAGGACTATTATTTGTTTGATTTTGTTAAAAGGCATTGCAGAGGGACATTTACCACCGTGTATTGTGATGTTAATTAACAAAATTAATTTTTCAATTTCAAAGAAATCGGTCTACGTGCGCTCCTTATACATTGTCTTAAACATGAATGTGATTAACGTGGCCAATGCTGCTTTACAAACTTTCAAGTTCCAATATCTATAAATGTATATAAAAATAAATCCCTATTTCCTTGGTCACGGCATCACGCATGAACGGTTGGACCGATTTCGATAATTCTTTTTTGTTGTGTTTGTTATTTGTCAGGAGAAGGTTCAGAAATGCAAAATTGGGAAAGTTGCACAGAAAATTGGAAAATTTCAGAAAACTTAACGATCATCGCGAGTTTGACAGATCACGCGTCAGGACAACGTCTATCGTGTCAGCTAGTGCCGAATAAATATCATCTAAACTAATCCGTTCCGTACCAAATATTGGCATTTGTTAGTAAAATATACGTAAAACTAAACATTGTCACCAAATTTCATGTTCATCGAGGTCAATAGGAAGTTAAAAAATTCTTCGGAACAACATTTTGTGATAGACGACGGACAGACAGACAGACGGACACGTGAGTGACAGCAATAGGGCTCCATTTGGACCCTTTGCTTTGCTATCTACTGAATCTGCACTGATAGAAAGACAATCCCACACAATACATAGCGGCTAATTTTTACCTCAGGAAAATGCACGCCAATACCGCGGGCATATGTTAAAGTTTGTTAATGAGACAAACTGTATATATGCGTTTTACTTTCGAAACCCTCTACTCCTTTTTTTTTTTTTCCTTCCTGCCCTGAGTGCCCAGGGGCGAGGTAACTTTGTTTCGAATTTGTCCTCAACCCCAGGGCGCGCATCGGCCATGACGGGCCTCGTCCTTTTTGCTGACAACCCTTTGAGGCGCGCGTGAAACGCTACGCGCCGTCGACTCTCGGGCCTGGTGCTGATCGGACGGCGAGCTACCCATTACTCGCCGTCCGCAGGCCCGGGTCTACTATGGCCGGAGATCATCTCGCGGCGCTGGAAGTCCCAGGCGTCTCCTGAGGCGGCTGCTGCAAAGGGCGTGAGGGCGACTCTGTTGTTGAGTCTCCCTCAGGCGTCCCGCCTCCGCCTTCGCGAGCATTACTGCTTAGCAGAAGGAAGAGACGGCTTCCCATTCCCTCTCGCTCCGTACCATGGCCTGAACCAGGGCAGAGCGCGAGAGGTCGCTGCCGCCTATCGCATCCACGAGGACACAGCGGGGCTCCGCCCAAGCGGGGCAGACCTCCACCGTATGCTCCACCGTGTCCTCGGGACGATCCGCGCAGTGGAAACACCCGGGCGTTTCCTCCCGTTCTATCTGACATAGGAACCTCCCGAAACAACCATGTCCGGTGAGGACCTGCGTCAGGCGGAAGGTGAGGGCAACGTGGGTCCTCTCCAGCCACTCCTCAAAGAGGTGCTCTACCGCCGCAATGGTGGCGTGCCCAGCGCTGGGTTGCGACAATCGCTGTCTCCATGTTGCCATGAGACCTTGCCGGAGCTCTGTCCGCCGAGCCGCGAGTTGTCGCTGCAGTAGAGTTTAGCCTCCTCGCGCTCCTCATAGAGGTTTGCGAGGATTTTTGCCTCCAGATCCCATGGCGACAATCCGGCAAGGAGGCTCGCCGCCTCGCAGGAGGTCGTACGGTATCCTCGTATCATTCGGATCGCCATGACCCTTTGGGACGCGTTCAGATGGCGAGTTGATCGCTGCCTCAAAGAACGCGCCCACACAGGTGCCCCGTAAAGTGCCATGGACCGCACGATCCCCGCGTAGAGCCTCCGGTAGGAGGCGTTTGGCCCCGCAGATTGGGCAGGAGCCGCTTCAAAGCAGCCCCGGCCCTATCCAGTCTGTGAACCAAACATCGGAAATGCTCGACGAAGTTCCACCGGCTGTCGAGGACGAGTCCCAGGTACTTCATCGTCCCCTCGACGCCGATGTAAACCCCTCCTACCGTTATCTGGGAACCCACCGGTGGCGCATTCCGAGGACCATGAAAACACATGGCCTCGGACTTGTGCAATGCCACCTCGAGTCCCAGTTGCCGGATCCTGCCCACGATTGTCGCAACCCCGCGTGTCATGATGTTGGCCGCCGCCTCGTGCGACCACCCCACCGCTGGATGTATTGACATAATTAAGATATCGTTAATGTGTACACAACCCTAGTGTTCTAAGATAGGTGACTTTTAAGAAATAAACATGGCGGCTGTGAGATGCCATAGTTTGAGGTGATTTTTTTTGTGTCATGGACATGTGGTATACAGGCTGTAAGAAACAAGGTACCGCAAACTTCGCGAAAAGGTAACACCTAATGCCACTAACAAAATTATGATAGTTATTAATCTCGGTAATGATAGGTTACAGAAATTGTAATTTTTGAGCGCGCAATGTATTGTAAATAATACTATCTCAACGCTCCACACTACTCCTTACCTAAACTCGCGCCAGCCGAGGGCACCGCGCCGCCCGTATGTATTAGGTATTAGGCCGGCGAAGTGAATGAACTCTAGCGAAACAGCTGTACATATTTTATTTACATTGCTGTTTTTAGTGTAATTAGCGATTTAATTACTTTTTAATTAAAACTCTCATTTTGTGGGATAGGAATAACGACTTTGAATAGTCTAAAGTAGAAAAAAATGCAGAAAAAAAATTAAATTGAGAAAAACGCTGACGAAAATTTCCAACGCTAGGGGGTCCAGAATCATATTATGCCCAGGGGTGGTAGCGGATATACCCAGAGCGGGAGATGTCATTGGATGATGACCCACCCCACAAAAAAAAACCGATCTGTGTGGAGCGGGAGGGCGTTTCAGACTCTTACTGACTAAAACCCACCCCTGTACCTTCCCTGCCTGAGTGCCCAGGGTAGCGGTAACTGTTACGAATTTATCCGCTACCCAACTAATAGGGCTTGAGAAGGCGATTTAAAAAATATAGGAAATATAAATCTGCGAATTAACTAAAATAAATCCCAACTGCATCAGACTGCTTAAAAAGTATCTTATCCAGAACTTTTCAGTTGTTTATGGCAGACAATAACTTTGAAATTTTCAAATTATTGTGGAAATGTATGGGGTAGGTATGTCCATACATACCCCTCAAAAGCCTACCAACTACATAGCCTACACACAATAAACCGCCTGTACCCGCCACATCACCCGCCCGCGAGCCGGCGCCGCCCTAACTCTCCGCTTCAGGCCATTAGCGAAAGGGTTTGCCAATTAAACAGTTTTACATGGCCTTAGCTCGATTTTATTGTGGTTACATTTGCATGAAAATAAGCTGGAATGGGCTGAGGAATGGGAATTGTTTTTGCACGATTAGTTGGATATCTGGGGAGTTAATTATCCTACTTCCTAATAATGTTATTAATGCGAACGTTTGTATGGATGGATGGATGAATGGATGGATGTGAGCGAGAGAGAAGATTGGAGTAACAAAAACTTTCACATTTATAAGATTATATTAGGATTTTTTCATTATGTATGTCATCCTCATGATGATTTCTCTTAAAGTATCCTACAGCTTATTTGTGAACAGCGTTCCAGGCTATTATAGCCTGCTACGCTGTTCACAGATAAGCTAAATTGCTATAATAATATGTATGATGTGTCTATCTCTGATTTCTATATTTTATATTGTAGCTATTCGTTGTTTCCTTTAAATAAAAATAAGCCAAAAGTTTACTGGTAATGATGACTTGTTGCATTAAGTCCGCCCATGTAACACTATAACATGGATTTTAAGTAAATCAGTATATACAGTGTGTAAAAAGACACATAACATAGCCGTCAACTACGCATACTGTACATCTAAAAAGTAGTTTTGCACAAAAAATATTGTTAGGAAACGACTTTTATTTTTAGGTATGACAAAAAAAACATTTTCTTTACTGCGCGCAATGTAACGCAAACCCAAGCAAGTGGAGTTAAACGGGGGCCCCTTCGCTCTAAGCCACGTATGTACTTTTCGGATACGTTTGATATTCATTACGTTTTTTGTAACTACAAATGCGTAATTTCGAAAAAAAAACGAAATTCAGGTATATTTGTTTGGAAAAAAGTTCAGTAATAACACTTGGAATTCAATTCCGTAAAAAAGTTAAAAAAAAATAATTGCGACTTTGACCTTTAATATCTCCAGAACCAGATTTCCAGGTATGGTCTAGTGGAAAAAAATTATGCAAATAATGGGTAGAATATGTGGCTTTCGGCTTCGGAAACTGTCTTTTTACACCCGTTATAAAAAGTACGCCTGACTCACTGACTCATCAACGCCCAGCCTAAACTCTTCGTACTAGGAAGTTGATTTTCGTCACATGTGTCGTTTTTAAGACGTAGACGAGGAATAAGAAAGGTTTACGAATTCCACCCCCCGTCAGGGACCGCGCGTTACCGATCGGTAAAGTTACAATAGGTTTTAAATTGTGTCTGTTATTCCGGCGGGGGTGAAAAAGGGATTGAAAGTTTTTCACGGGGGAACTACTAATTCCAAGCGGGCGAAGCTGCTGGCAGAATCTTGTAAATAAATAAAATAAAGATCCAACATTTTATCGTTTACCCACAACTCTTACGAAGCTATCAATCATGAGCAATCAAAACATGAAACGTAGTGTCACTGGACTAAACGTCTTCTCCGAATCAGGGGGCAACACTGAATCATATTTTGTTGTGTAATGAAATGCGGAGAACACCCCACATAATTTACGCACTGAGATGAATTAACGCTGCGGCTACTCCTGAAGCTCTTGTCGAAATTATATTCAATCGGTGGTAGCGAGTGTTTGGGTTTTTTATTTTATTTAGCCTGAACTGCCCTTCTCTTGGACAAAAGCCTCCCACCATTCATTCTACTTCTCTCTTAGCTATGTTTCTTCACGCCGATTCGCTAGAAAGCCATCCAAGGCGTCCGTTTGGGATTGAACACATGATAGTTATATGTATGTCATTCTCATTTATTGTCTTTTTAAAAATTTTATCGCTGTTTGTTTCTTTATATCGACAATTTGCTATAGAGATGGCAAAAATAAACAAAAAATAATTGCAACATGACTACTCAAATTATGTGCCAGATAAAACCATATCAACGAAAAGTCGGGTGCACAATTTTTTAAAGTAAATACAGGATTATTAACCTAAAAAAATTGTAGACACAAACTTGCCATTCCTTCAAACTTTATTGAAATTTCAAGTGATAATTGTAAGACAGCTAACGTAAATAATTTATAAACTGAACTCTTTTTGATGGTGCAAAACCGCAGCGTTTCGCACACCCAGTGCGTTCGCCCATTAGCGAATGACGATAGTACCGCATCAATCATAGCGCAGCCAATTCATTACCACCACTCTACCACTCGGCGCAGATTGCCCGTAAGCATTACTATTATATACCACTGTCCACTACCCAGTGGTAATTCATTCATTCATTCGGTCACCGTACAAGTTTTGGTGAAATTATATCAGTACTCATTTTGGTAATGCTTATAACAAAAGGATAAAAAATGTCAAGAGCTCTTTATAGCATTCCAGGGAAGACCACTTTCTTTTCTATTTTTTGGAGGGTCGGAAATCATCCAATGACTTCTCCCGCTCTGGGTGGAGCGCGATGTGTCAGATTTCTACGGAACCCACCCTTGTTCCTTCAGTTACCTGTGCCAAGGGCCGCGGTAATTCTCTTTCGAATTTATCCGCAACCCCAGGGTCCTAAAGAGAGGAGTAAACTGTGGGAGTGCGGTGTACCCACGTGGTGGTGGGTACTGGTACCCACCACCACGTGACTTTGTTAAGCCTAAGGAACACCTGCCCCTCGGTCGTGATTTGCATTGGCTTATTTGGATATCACTCAATCAGTTGCATACGCAAGTAGGCCGTTGCAAATTTAATTATGCAAAATGGGGTTTATTGATGCCTCAAACCCACCACCAGGTCGAGTGCGGTGCTCCTATTCAGACTATGTCCCATTTGCTGAAGTGCCCAAATTACCTGCACCCTAGGTGACCAGAGCAACGCCTTCGAGGAATAACACGAGCAATAAACGGGGCCAACTGTTCACCCCAAACAGTATGGTTAAGAACTGGCCAAGTGTGTGTCGGTCTTCGCACATCAAATATTGATATTTGTTAGTAAAATACACTTAATAATAGACATTATCACCAAATTTCAAGTTCATAAGTCATCATTCTCCTGCCCTTAACCCAATCAATAATAAAAAATCAATAGGAAGTTAAAAAATTCTTCGGAACAAAATTTTGTAACAGTCGACGGACGGACAGACAGACGGATACGTAACGTGAGTGACAGCAGTAGGGCTCCGTTTGGACCCTTCGGGTACGGAACCCTAAAAAAACGGTCCAAAAGAGAAGAAGACTAATAAAAACCGCCTTTCAAGTGTTAACCACTGCTGACAGTGATGAAACATAAACATTCGATAGTTAGTTTTTAACAGAAACACAAAGAACCGCTAAAATAATTCTATAACCCAAGAATAACCTCGAAATAAAAATCAAGGACCATGAAAAAACAAAAGTGACATTACCAATATTTCTTGAAAATATTGTAATATCACAGCATGATCGATGATGTAGGTCCTGACGTATCGTTCTGTTCATATTGCGACGATAACTTTGTCGGCCGCATATGTGATGGCTCTGACGTCACATTGCAATCTAGTTAATGGTTCAACATGGAGGTATGAAAGAACAAAAGATTTTGTTGAAGGAACTTATAATTTATTTTCGAAATTAGCTTTTGCCAGCGACTTCGCCTGCATGGGAAAAGTAGACTATGTTATAATCCCGGTTACAATCTATCGGTGTGCAAAATTTCCCTTCAGCCGTTTTTGCGTGATTGAAACACAAACATACAAAATTTCGCATTTATAACATTATTTATGTCATGGCCACAAATAAGTCCAAAACATATTATGCATTTTCATCTAATAGGTCTAGCCTATTTATGGAGCTCGTGGCTAAAGTAATAACAGCCGCACGGGTCGATCCATCTGGTTAAGCTACGCTTGCCGGGGTTGGTCCATGGATAGGTGATTATTTTTACATACCGAGACTCCTCCGTGCCTCGGAAAGTACGTTAAGCCGTTGGTCCTGGCTGCCAATCCTCGATCTATATACTACAAGAAAGAAACACTATATACTACCAGTATTAATATTTACAGAAAAATTAAAGTTAAGAACCTCCATGTCCATCATTATCATTATTATCATATAATCAACTATTTGATACATCACGGTAGGTATGAAAATTGAATGGTCTTAAATTTAAACAAATTGTCTCGTCACATTCTGTCACAACAGTGAAGTCTGAAAGTGGGTCCGCGGACTGAAAAGTTGTGTGGAAATCGGTTGTCGTGGTGATGCGGAGGAATGAAGAAAATGTCGTGAGGAAAGTCTTGTGTATGGATGTGGATGGCTATAGGAGTAGGGGAATGCCAAAGAAACGATGAATGGACTGTGTGAATGAGGATATAGGTTAAAAGGGGGCGACTACAGAGATGACGACTAATTGAGGAGTATGGAAAAAAAAGACATTTTGCGCCGACTCCTAATAAATTGGGATAAGGGAATGATGATGATTCTGTCAGAATAGTAAGTAAAGTAACATTATATATATTTAAGAAGAATCAAACTATTTAGTTTCAAAACTCAGTTGATATTCAGCCAAGGAGGCTGAATTGTAGATCTGTATGGTCAGGATCTACATGGACTCGCCAAGCACAAGACAGACAGCACTGGAAAGAGTTGGAGGAGGCCTACACCCAGAAATGGGTACCCCAATAATATACTTGTATTTTGATAAGGGGACAAAGTATTCCGAAAAATCTTAAGTAAAATAAAACCTAAATACCTAGAAATGTCAATGTTTACAAATATGTTATTGAAAAATGATTCAAGAATGTAATTTAATCAAATATATTTTAATATTAAGTAAAAGCATGAATTTAAAAATAAAATCTAAATAATTGTATAAAAAATAAATAATACTTATATTTATAATTTAATAGAATATACTTGTAGAATGGAATTATGATTTATATGAATTGGTATTGAAATGTGCTTGAAAATATGTTATGGAATTGTGTATACTGTTAATTTGGGAAATAAAGGCTTTATTATTATTATGGTCAGGACAGATATGTAAAAAACCATCCAAGTCCGAGTCGGACTCCCTCATGAAGGAGCCCGTACCATCGTGCAAGATTATACGCGTCTACTTGTTGCCATTATTAAGATCGAGCATAAAAAGTCAATGGATCATGAGAAACAGCTCGCTGACAGACAGACGGACGGACGGACGGACGGACGAATGGATGGATAGTTGAGGCTTAGTAATAGGCTCCCGTTGGTTACCCTTCCGGTACGGAACCCTAAAAAAACCTACACTGATTCAATATAGGCTAGTTCGATTACATGTTACTTATCAACATTTATACCACATCCACACCACCTCCTTCCGAGCTCATCATACCATCTGACAGGTCCACTGCGTTCCGTTGTCCAATTTAATTATATTTGTCGGGTCGCCAGCCATTTTTAATATTTCCTCGCATGTCCTGATGCACACGTATTGTAGAACGCTTGCCAAAAGTTATTTCTGCTTTGAAGACAGACTTTCCAGGCTAAACCATTTTCAGGATTATATTTCTTGTGCCATATTGAATTGGCTGGAAAATCTGGGTTTTGAATTGCTGATACTTTTAAAGGAAGAAGGAAATAGCAACAGGACATGTCTAACTTGCTAAAAGTAATCACTTCAGTATTTTTACGGTCAATAATGCTTCGATTTTTTTTTTGGAGGGTGACGCCATCCAATGACTTCTCCCGCTCTGTATGGAACGATAGGACGTGTCAGACTTTTACTGACTAAAACCCACCCTTGTTCCTTCAGTTTCCTGTACCAAGGGCCGGTAATTCTCTTTCGAAGTTATCCGCGACCCCAGGCAAATAATGCTTCGATAGAGTTGTAATATTATTTGATGGAATCATTTATGTCCAGGAAAAAACTCTGTTTATTTATTTATTTATTTTAACACTTTACGCACATACAAGTACAGAGGCGGACTTAATGCAGGCATTAATCAGGCATTTTCTACCAGTCAACCTTAGGGTGATGCAGAAACAAACAGTGGTAGGTGCCATAAGGAAAAAAACAAAAAAAAAACAGGGCATCTTTATTTAAATGCAAAGGTACATAAATACATATGTAAACTACAAATAAAATATATACTCATATGAATAAACTTAATACACAAATATACATAGCCAACAACATAGGCCTCTTTGCCTCTTTGTTACATTTTAACGCCTAACCCGCTCAACAAATTATGATAAATTCTGGTAGAGATGATTTCCAACTTTTATGCGGGCGATGCCGCTGACCGTAACTTGGGCAAACATATCTGAAACATACCAATGGTCAATCTTTCGTAGTCCTCGATCTAGAAATAGGGCTCTCTCGAGTCGAACTGTGTCCTTCATTTACTTCGTGTACACCTTAAGGCACCAGCTGGTTGGCCACTCAAGTAAATTGCTTGCCAACTTCCTCTTGACACAAGCTCCTTACTCATGTCAGCTAAGAACCCAAAGCACCTTTCTTCTCCTAGATGTAAATCACAGTCTCCACTAAACAATACGTTGACTACAATAGCTCCATTTAATCATGAAGCAGCTTATTGCAGTAACGTTATTACGACGCCCTCTGCCCCACTGCGATGCAGTAAATTTCAATCAAAATTATGGTAACTACCGGACGGACGGACGGGATGATTCTGGGGTTAGTTGCTGATACAGAAACGATATCGCTTTGAATGTATTTTCCTTATTGTATTTTCTAAACTATAAACGCATGCCTTTACCTACATAATTTTTGATTCAAAGATCCGGATACTGCACAATAATTTTTAACTCTGCAGCACGAGATAATGACTTCTGATATATGGTAAATAAGGTAACTCTACTTGTATTGTAAATGCGAAAGATTGTGTAGATGTTTGTTACTCGATAACGCCAGAACAGCTGAAAGGATCTCGATGAAATTTGGCACTGAGATAGATGATAGTATGGAACAGCACAAAGGCTATAATTTATAATGGGAGAATAATTAATTTCACCCAGGCAAGTTTATTCTATTGAGAAAATGGACGAATTCAATTAAATAAATTAAATCAAATAATTTATTTGCACAATACATGTTTATAAGATTTTACAGGTATAAAAGGTATTATTGTTGTACTATAACCTAATGAGGTGTGCATATTAATATGGTACTAATCGCAACATTAAATATACAGAATACATTTCAAATTGACTTACATTAAAAAGTAAAAATGTCAAATTAAAAACATGACAAATTAAAAAAAAATGTCAAATTATTATACACAAGTCAAATCAAAATTCAATAAACATTCTACTTGTGTGCTTATATGTGTAGATGGAAGATGGACAGCGGGACCAATAAAACACCTAAAGGAGAGCATAAGGCGACTAAACAATATTTTCACCGCTGCTACATGACTGTATTTTTTTTCGGATTTTTATTTTGTGCACGACCAAAAGTTTTTATTCCAATTTCTGTTCACTTAAACTTTGTCTCGTTTTCCCCTAAAATTCATAAAAATCACCTTGTTTTCCTTTTCAGAAATCCTTCACGGCTCAATAATATTCTGAATACAACAATATTACAGCAGAATCCGCCGTCCGGCGGGCGGCGACGGGTACATGAAATATGCGGCCCGACTCGAGCAGAGACTACACGACACGACACTTTAAAATATTAACACCCTATATTGTATACGAATAAACGGATTATCTGTTTAGTTTGGATCAGTTTAGTTGTATGAAAAATTGTTGCGAATAAAACTGTTTAACTGTTTTTTTCAGTCGTGCTTTGTCGGCCGGCGGAGTATTTTGCTGATGATTTTTTTTGGTTTGCTACTTTAAAATCCGACAGGTACATTGTAAACTAAACAACAAATATAGTAGTTAAATAATTGGGTAAGTATCGTCAAACAGGATGGATAGGAACAATGAACAGAAAAACTTTGAAGTGGTTTTTAACCGACTTCAAAAAGCAGGAGGTTATCAATTCGGATTTTCATTTTTTTTTTCACGTTATTTATATTTTTTTGCAAAATTAAGTACCCCAATTTTTTCCTGAATTGTAATGAAAAATAATTCAGTGCATTGCTAGAAACCAATATTAAGGAATGAAAGTGAAAATTCTTATCGAAGTTTTGTTTTTATTTACTCTGTTTGTAGGTAAGTAATGTAATGTATGTATCATGTGGTATGTAGCAATCTAGCCAAAGTTAGATTACTCACTGGGTGATTAAAGATGCCGGCAAATTAGGAAGCCAGGTTCGAAACCAATTAAATCTTATGTGATTTAAAATAGATCTCAGGAATGTTTATGAATTTTAACTACAACTCTACATCTAAAAGCAAAAAAGAAACAGCTAGCGTCTAGATATTCAAAGGATTAAAATTGTGACAGTAATTAAATATCTGTAAAGATTGGTACAGTAAGTATTGAAAAAGAAAATGATTCCTATTTATTTAAACCAACTTTTATTGCAATTAAAATTGTCAAAAAAAACAGACCCTAAAAAAATGTAACCCTTTCAAAAACAAGCGAACCCATCCACCAAACTCAACAGTCTTGCTGAACTCACAGCTCCTAAATCAGATATAAATAAAATAACACAATGATACAGCAGTTTTGCCACCCAGCTATAATGGCGAACAGTTTGCCGGTAGCACCACTGAAACATGGGCAATAACTTTAAGAGTTTTCGCTATAAAGTACGTAGGCGACAATACGCCGAAACAAAGATGTAGGCTGCAAGAGAGGTGACAATGGGCAGTTTCAATGATATTACAGTTGACTCCAAAACTATGACACAAGTGTGAAAACATATCTATAGAAATAAAAATGAATGGCTGAATGTGTTGCTGAGCGCAAAACTCGAGAACGGCTGGACCAATTGGATAAACTTTTTTTTAAACTATTGTTGAAGTCTCAGGCTGATATGAAGATAAAAATTGCACGGAAAATCGCATATTTTTACATCAAAACTGGTCCTATCTGTTAATATTAAAATTAGCTGTCAATATTAAGGATGGCGGATCTGTGATCAATTTGACAGAATACGAAAAGAAAAAAATTGTCGGGTCAGGTATGTAGTAACTAATAATTATAATATGTGTATGAAACGACGTTTTACAACACACTGACAAATAAATAAATAAAAACGTATTAAAAAATTTCATAAACATAATATTCTACAACAAATGTTTGTGAAATATGACTCGCAGACTTTTTATTCGTGTGCAGTTTCGACCTTTGTGGAGACTGACCTGCGATCAGCCCCATAATATTATGCGGCCGCTGCACTTTTCTGCACTGGTGCGTAACTAGAAAAAGTGGACTAGGAGCCAGTTTTTGCATACCATATTCAGCTTGTAATGTTGGAACTGCTGGGAGACCGGCCTCCTCTCTGTGAGACAGTGTGGGCCGTAATTCACCACGCGGACCCAATGCGGTGTTGAAAAAATATACATTTCATTCGTACATCGTTGTAAACTTTGGCAACAATATGCGAGAACAATCTTACGTGAAAGCCTCTCCGTATGCTCGCATATGTACATAACGCACATAAAGATGGCCGGTCCGAGGTATAACGCATTCCTTATAGCTAAGTAATTGAATACCGAGATGGAAATAAGAAGACGCATTTCTACTTGTGTGGACACTGAGGAAGGAACTTCCTGTTTCAGATTTTAGAGTATAATATTTTAATGGAAAACATTTAGGTAGGTACCTATATTTTTAGGTAACTGAGATCGTGGTTTAAAGTAATAACAGCCGCACGGGTCGATCATTAGGTTAAGCTACGCTGGCCGGGGTTGGTCCATGAATGGGTGATCATCTTTACATACCGAGACTCCTCCGTGTCTCGGAAAGCACGTTGAGCCGTTGGTCCCGGCTGTCAATCGTGGATCTTTAACAGTCGTTACGGGTCGTCAGAAGCCCGAAAGTCTGACAACCAGACTTACCAAGAGGTATCGTATTACCTAGTAACTGGGTTGTGGAGGTCAGATAGGCAGTCGCTCCATGTAAAATACTGGTATTCAGCTGCATCCGGTTAGACTGGAAGCCGACACCATGATAGTTGGGAAAAGGCGCGGGCAGATTGATTGAATTTTTAGGTAACTGATTAGTTTACTGATTTATTTAGGATAGCAAATAAAACTAATTGCAGCTGGCTTATGACCTAAGGTTTTTTACTTTGTTGTAAGTACAGGTGGGACAGGTTTGTTATTCGATCCACCCCAGCGCCGCAAGGAAGGTCAGCAGCGGCCTGGTGTTGCTGACTAAGTCACGGAGGTTACCAGGATTTCCAAAGAATTTAATTTTTAAAGGTTTGATCTAAAAATTTTCTTCACAAATGAGGGAGTTTTTTAACGATTTAGCGATCGGTAGCTAACGAAAGTTTCACTAACAATTTCGAGACTGTAAGCCCTGGGCTTCGGGCTTCTAACGACTGTCAAAGCTATTCAAATGACAGTCAGGAGTCGGGACCAACGGGTTTTTTTTTTGGGGGGGTGGGAAATCTTCCAATGACTTCTCCCGCTCTGGGTGGAGCGGGAGGGCGTGTCAGACTCTTACTGACTAAAACCCACCCTTGTTCCTTCCCTGCCTGACTGCCCAGGGGTGCGGTAACTCATTTTCAGAATTTATCCGCTATTCCTAGGCATGCAGGCACCGGCCACGATGGGCCCCGTCAGTGGTGGCTGACACTAATCTCTTTGAGGCGCGCGTGGAACACTACGCGCCGTCGACTCACGGGCCTGGTGCTGATCGGACGGCGAGCTACCCACTGCTCGCCGTCCGCAGGCCCGCGTCTATGGTGGCCGGAGATCGTCTCGCGACGTCCTACGCCCAGTACGCCCAATACCTCTCCTGCGGTGGTAGCGGCCGGAGCCATGAAGGCCACTCCGTTGAGCTTTCTTCACGCGTCCCGCCTCCGCCTTCGCGAGCATTACTGCTTCGAAGAAGGCGGAGACTGATTCCTATTCCCTCTCGCCCCGTGCCATGGCCTGAACCAGGGCCAGGCGCGAGAGGTCGCCGCCACCTATCGCATCCACGAGAACACGGCGGTGCTCCGCCCAAACGGGGCACACCTCCACCGTATGCTCCACCATGTCCTCTGGGCGATCCACGCAGTGGTAACACCCGGGCGTTTCCTCCCGCCTGATCTGATGCAGGAACCTCCCGAAACAACCGTGCCCGGTGAGGACCTGCGTCAGGCAGAAGGTGAGGACGCCGTGACGCCTCTCCAGCCACTCCTCAAAGAGGGACCAACAGCTTAACATGCTCTCAATAATGGCCGCGCCGTCGCAAGATTCCTGTAAGCTCAGACACGTACTTTACCTAACCTAGCTTCTTTTATATACATAGTATCCGTATTATTAGGTGTATTGTATTTAAAACTTTGCTGCATTGCCTACTTTTTAGGGATCCGTACCCAAAGGGTCCCTACGTAACCCTATTGCTGAGACTCACGTGTCCGTCTGTCAGTCTGCCCGTCAGTCCGTCTGTCCGTCTGTCCATTTGTCTGTCTGTCTGTCGTCTGTCACAAAATTTTGTTCCGAGGAATTTTTTAACTTCCCATTGACCTATGAACTTGAAATTAGGTGACAATGTTTATTATTACGTATATTTTACTAACAAATACCAAAATATTGATTTCCCTCATATGGTACGGATCCCTAAATGTGCAAATTCCGCGAGCATGTTCCAAGGGGCCCGTGGAAGAACAACTTTATTTATAAAATACTAGCACTTCGACCGTGACTTCACCCGCGTGGATTTCAAAAATTTATAGCCTGTGCCGCTCACAAATAACGTGGCTGCTTTCTATTGGTAAAAGAATTTTCAAAATCGGTTCAGCAGAACCTCACAAACTCACAAACTGTACCTCTTTATAATATTAGTATAGATTTTTCGTACTAAGTACCTGTCTTGCACTTTCTATAAAAATCTTAATACATTTTTTTTTCAAGGGGTTCGTATCGATTAACCTACCTAACGGTCGGTCGTTAAAAAAGGTATTTATTTTGGTTCAATCGCCACTCAGTGAAATGATACCTCATTTATTCATATACCTCATCCATCCTGCCGTTTAGGCAACAATAGTGCTATTCTGTAAAATCTCACCGTGATAACTTAAGTGAAGTGAACGTGAAGTGGGCTGTCAATCCATACAATCAAGGTGGAATGACAGTTCACTTCACGCTCACTCCACCTAAGTTTTCACGGTCAGCTGTTAACCGAATCGACCGGCTGAACGTGCCAAAGAAATAAACATTCATACTTAGATACAAACATAGGTAGTCTCGAAAAAGTTATTTTGCAATTTTTTTTGTTTTTTTTTTTGGAAGTTGGTTCTATCTTTTAACCGACTTCCAAAAGGAGGAGGTTATCAATTCGGATGTTTGTATTTTTTTTTTGCGATAGCAGCAATCGCGTTTGATTTGCTGTCATTTTTTGAAGAGTTCCGTTGTCTGTCTCCGAAACATCATCGGATCTACATGAAATTTCGGCTTCGGAAAAGGCTTTATTCCGGCACCGTTTCGGAATAAAGCCTTTTCGAACAAAAAAAGAATTTTGCAAATCTGTCAATATATGACGGAGTTATGCCCGAACATACAAAAAAACATTTAAAAAAACATCCGAATTGATAACCTCCTCCTTTTGGAAGTCTATTAAAAAGATTATCTTACTTCTGGGGAATTCGGGTAAAAAGTAAACAGCATAAATAAATACCTACTCCCGACACCAAATCACCTATTTACCCATCACCCAGTACATAACCCTCAAATTGGCATGGAATAAACAAGTATACCTGTGCCACACATCTATAAAGCACGTGCCGATTCCACTTCCGAGCCGCCCCCGCTTCCGGCACGGCACAGGGTACGGGACGGGTAGGGTTGGCAGGCTCAAAAGCCGGGATCGCGGGACCGTTTGAAAGAGTCACGCAACCCTAAAAATAAAGGCTCTAAAGCCGGATATCTGGAACGCTAAAATTCTAGACAGCCAGTTTAGCCAAACTCTTGCGATAAATTGGGTGAACTGGCTCCGTAGTTTTGTTTTAAAATTATTAACTGATAGTGTATGTAAATCAATTATTTTTTTTATTTTATCATGTTTTTTTTTAACTTTAATTAAATAACAGAAAAGGGCATTAGACCTAATCAACGATCTAACGATTATTACTCTTACTTACCTCAATTTACAACAACAACTTGCCAACGCGACACTTTATGGCACATCTCCGTCCACAACCACCTACTTATATACCATTGACACCCACGTACCTTGCCCCATTAACCAGTTTAATCGTTTGTTGCATCTTTAAAAATAACTGGTCCACAGTAAGTCGAACCCATTTATAGTATGGGTTATAATCCGTTTTCTTATAAAATTCTCCGCGAAAACTCAAAATGACTCGCAAAATGTAAAAGCCGAACAAAGGCCAGATTCAGTCTAATTAGGCCAGTCACCCATGCTCTATTTAACACAACTGACAACGCGAATTATTTGCCAAAAAAAATACATTTTCGTGACAGACCGGTGATGTTTCATTCAAAAATAAACATATCCGCAGGGGAACCAAGGTTACCGAAATAGCTCGAAGAATCGCCAAACTTAAGTGGCAGAGGAGAGGGAACATTGCTAGCAGAACAGATGACCGATGTGGCCGAAACGAAAGGTTCTGAAGTGGCGACCGTGTACCAGAAGATGCAGGGTTGGAAGGACTCCCATGGTCGTGAGAATCCGATGGATACGACACGTACAGGACCAGTTGTTATGGCGATACTTGGCTTCTGTCCAGCAGTGGACGTCTCTCGGTTGAAATGAAAATGATGATTATACTGTCTAATATAGCAGAAAATGTGTCAAACCATCGTACATAATTATCAGATTGTCATCTGTCGCCTGTTGGTTTTATTAAATAGGCCCCTGACAGCCCTAAGCCCGGCACAGCGTAGGTACCCACGGAGCCGCGTCGCCCGCGTCCCGTATGTAAATGAAACGACTCGTGGATACCCACTTGTTATGTGATTTAATACCAACTTCGTTTCAACAGCCACGACATGTTTATTGCCATATAATAACTGTTGGTTTTAATTTTTGCGGGAAAAGTTTTTGGTAAGAAATGCAAGATTTTTTTTACTCAAGGAAATTTCTTTTAGGGAAGAGTGTCCCGTAATATCGTTCCCATTGCGGAAAAAATACACCCAGTAGGTTCCTACTCAATACTTTTATTGCATTCCATGATGCAATATCTTTGTAATTTCATTAATGAATAATTACAATATCTCAAATATCTTTTAAAGATACAATGCATCAAAGTTCAGGAGTGGGGGCTTGTTACGTCACTTTTAAGAAAAAAGTGGTACAATTTTAACCTAAGTTTGACGTTATCTGAAATTTCAACCCACTGTATCGTCTTCATTTTTTGTTAAAGTGACAAAAGAAAAAATACGTGTCCAATATTTTTTGGTAATCTAATTGACGGATTAATTAGATTTTTTTAGACGTTTTTTTTATGTTTGATAGGCTCGCGTTTGACCACTATCTCACCTGATGGTAAGCGATAATGTGGTCGAAGATGGAGCACGCTTGCCTAGAAGTAACCTATTCACTCTTGACTTAAAGACTCCCAGGTTGTAGCTTACAGGAAACACAGACTCCGGTAGAGAATTCCACTCTCTAACTGTACGCGCAATGAATGTTTTCTCAAAACGCTTTGTGCGTATTGATGGGATGTCCACCATGAACCGGTGGCACTTCGGCGTACGTCTTGTGGTCCTTTGATGAAACGGGCTTGGCGGAATCAAATCATGCAATTCCGTCGCACACTCCCCAAAATGTAATCGATAGAAAACCGACAGGCTAGCAACTCAGCGTCTATGTTCAAGACTTTGGAGTTTCGACTCAACGAGTCTATCATTGCCGATGATCCTCTTGGCTCGTTTCTCAATTGACTCAAGGGCATCAAGCTGGTATCTTGCAGATCCATCCCAAAGATGAGAGCAGTACTCCATACACGATCGGACTTGCGCTTGATAGCGCCTATTTAGTAAAATAGTAATGATATAGGTATTTTCTGAGATAAACTTATTATACTTATTAAAGCTTTAATATTAAATATAAATATATATTGAGAGATGTAATAATAATTAGTAAATCAAATAAAAAAATTCAAAAACATTGGTTGATTTTTTGTCGACAAAGTTCCATCAAAATAGTTCTATTTTTTTTATTATTATTATTTGAGATGGGTTTGCTCTTGACTCCAGTCTAGGTCACAGGTGACAGAAAATCTGATGAAGCCCGAAACTGATTGCCCTTAGTTTCGAGACTAAATTGTTAGGAATAGTAGTAAGGTATCTGTAGTATCTACATTTTCTTGTTTTTTATCCACACAGGTTGTTCTATCAGAACAGGGCCCTGAAATATGTTATTATCATATTCAAGTCGCAAGGAATGAGATGTCCGTAGTATAGTTTTACGCCCCGACTCCGCCTCTCCATTACCTCGCCGCCCAAGGCTCTGTGGTAACTAGGAAACAACACATGGATATAGGCAAAAAGGAATCGCTAGTAATAGTATCAAGGCTCCAAGGACCACCAAAAATGTTAGCCTTTTTATGCGAATACTCACTGAAACTGAGTTTTGCTTAATTTAATTGAAATACCTAGTTTCACTACATATGTTTTAAAACTAAGACAGAAATAGTCAATAAGTAGAATACAAACGACTGACGTAGAACCAAGATTGCCCAAATATTGTTGTAACTAGAACATAAGAAACACAAAAAATAAAAAATAAAAATATTTCTTACTAGCTTCTCCCAACGCCTTCCCTCGCATGGAATTAGAATTTCCCTCATTATAGCCTATGTAGAACATATTATTCCAGATTGTATTCGACCTCTGTGCCAAATTTCATCTTGATCTGTTCAGCCGTTCCGGCTTGATTGAGTAAAAAACATCCATCCACATATTCAAACGTTCACATTTATAATATTAGTAGTATGCATTCCGAGAGGGGCCACACTCACGAAACATATTTTCACAGCATATCCAGTTAACATCGACTCCATGTAAACCCGGTGTGCAAGATAAAAAATAGGAAGAAGTCTGGCGTAAAATATGTAACTTACATATTGGCAGCGCCGGAGCCGCCATATTGAGTGAGCGGTCCACTGATGGCCCTGCTACTGTATAACTTGATATACTTGGAAATAGTTCTGTGGTGTTCGGAACAAAAATCAATATATCCTACTAATGTTTTAAATACGAAAGTTTGGATGGATCTATGTTTGTTACTCAAAGACAATTAAGATTTTTTTTAATTTCACAATTGAAATATAGCACAGAGATAGATTGTAGTCTGTAAAAGCACATAGACTAAAATTTATAACGGAGAAAGTACCTACTAATTTCACGCGGGCGAGCTCGCTGACAGAAGCTAGCGTATAATAAATATTACTCAAAGAGTAGGTATATGTATCTATCAAACAGTGTTTTTGTTTAAAAAAAAGTGAAGAAGAAGTGGCACCGGTAGCTGAGAAGTTGTGTGGAAATCGGCTGCTATGGTATTAGGCATGTGATGAGTAGACCCATACTCATCACCGGTTCGTGGATAGCTAGAAGAAGAAAGGGAAGGCCTAAGAAGACATGGACGGACTGTGTGAACGATGATGTCTAGAAAAGAGGTGACTACTGAGATAACGAAGGAAGAGATGGAAGAAGAAGACATCATGTTGCGGTGGCCGCAAAAAAATGGGACATGGGGAAGAAATATATGACTACAAGATCATTTATATAGATAGATGAGGTAGACGTCATACCGGCGACAAAAAGACTACTATAGCCCCCAATATCAAGCGATTTCATATGACTGCATTCGACTTTAAGAATGTAGACAGTATTGTTGCAATCGACCTAGTTGTTGCGGTAAGAACATAACACGTATTAGTGGCAAAGGTGAAATAAAAATAATAATATTAACGATAGACTTAAGTATGAGGAGACCAAAATTAAAGTGAATCAACTAAGATAAGGCTAAGCAAGAAACTGTTCCATTTTTCCAATTTTGTTTTTAAATAAAAACAGCATGAAAATGAACCCATAAGTGTAGCAAAGTGTTTTTCCCAAAGGACTGGGGGAAGTCCGGACAGGGGTCACTACGGATCCAATTTATGCACAATCTTACCTTCCTTAGGATATTGAATAGTTTTTGTTAGACAAATAGGATTTTTGAGACTTGGAGTCCTGATTTTGAAGCTGTTTTGTTACGTATACAGGTGAGAATAAACAAGATTACATTACAACATGATTATACTTTTCAATCAATAATAGGTTATCTTGAATGTTCCAAGAAAATATATAAGACAAGTCTTTGCAAAAATAATATGACGGCATAAATAACCACCAAGGGTCCATTTTATTTTGTTATATTCCTTTTGGCCAAGAGCCCGTTTATGGATTGAGAATTTGGAGTTAAGATCATGTCAAACTCTACTTTGTCAAATCTGGTGTCAGTGAGTTTGTTTCTATACCTTCTCGTTTCTTTCCAGTTCCTTAGATACCTACAATAACTTGAAACAAAGCAGAGAAAACTGTGCTGAAGAACAGCGTACAAAGGTACGTACCTACTTACACAATTCCAGTCTTGCTCACCCCAGATACCTATAAATTAAGGCAGCTCGGAATATGCATAATAATATATGTTATATGAGCTCCGTACAAACAAACAGTTGTTCTAGCGAGTCTAACGCAGGAAGTGTGGTAGCGCACACAATGTCTTATGTTCACCCGACTGGATGTGAAGGGATTACGAATGTCGCGCTGGTGGAGAAGGTATATTGGGACTCAAGTATAAACAAGCTTGGTGTTAGCTTCATTTAACATAATTATGCTGGCTGTCTCAGAATGGGGCGATGCCAATCTGGTCAAGTTCAATGCTGCTAAGACCCAGGCGTATCTTTTTTCTGCTAAAAGGAGCCAATTTCACCCGGCTCCATCTTTCTGAGGTGTAACCGTGGCGATAACCGACCAACTTGATCTTCTTGGTGTTACTTTATCATCTACCCTCAATTTTGGTCCCTTCATAGAGGCAAAGGCTCAAGTGGCTGCCAAAAAGTTGGGGATCCTCGCAAAGGTGAGACGGTACTTCACGCCGAAACAGCTGCTCAAACTTTATCAAGCGCAAGTTCAATCGTGTATGGAGTACTGCTCTCATCTCTGCCAAATACCAGCTTGATGCCCTTGAGTCAATTGAGAAACGAGCCAAAAGGATCATCGGCAATGATAGGCTCGTTGAGTCGAAACTCCAAAGTCTTGAGCATAGACGCCGAGTTGCTAGCCTGTCGGTTTTCTATCGGTTGCATTTTGGGGAGTGTGCGACGGAATTGCATAATTTAATACCGCCAAGCCCGTTCCATCAACGGACCACACGACGTACGGCGAAGTGCCGCCGGTTCATGGACATCCCATCCATACGCACAATACTTTTTGAGAACACATTCATTGTGCGTACAGCTAGGGAGTGGAATTCCCTACCGGAGTCTGTTTCCTGATAGCTACAACCTAGGAGTCTTTAAGTCAAGAGTGAATAGGTTACTTCTAGGTAAGCGTGCTCCATCTTCGACCACAATCATCATCGCTTACCATCAGGTGAGATAGTGGTCAAACGCGTGCCCATCAACAATAAAAATAAAAAATAAATTATATGTACAGCCTTACATATGAAACTCGATAACCATATGCTTAGTTTAAATACTGATAAGTGGATTCTAAATTCCATATAACGTACGTCTCATCCATCAAATTCAACTGTAAGGGACAAAACTTTCTACCCGGGGGTTGAGGATAAATTCGAAAGAGTTACCTCGCCCCTGGGCATTCAGGGCAGGGAAGGAACAGGGGTGGGTTTTAGTCAGTAAGAGTCTGACACGCCCTTCCGCTCTACCTTAGAGCGGCAGATGTCACTGGATGATTTCCCACCCCAAATAAAAAAGGGATAAAACCTTTTGCCCAGGGGTCGTGGATAAATTCTTAACAGAGTTACCGCGCCCCTGGGCACGGAAGGAACAGGGGTGAGTTTTAGTCAGTAAGAGTCTGACACGCCCTCCCTTTCCACCTAGAACGGGAGAAGCCATAGGATGATTTCCCACCGCCAAAAAAAATAAAGCCCCTAGTAATGTTTCCGTAATTGGTCGCCATATTAAAGAAAAAACAATCTTAGTTGGTCCTCATGCTTACTAAAGAAGAATAATTATGGAAACGATAAGCACCGTGGCAGGACTGACAATGCAAAGATTCATTTTCCTTAGTCAGTGGAAGCAGCAACTCCTAGTCTAAGGCAAAAATTCCAGGTTCTTGCAAACAAGACCTACAAAGAGTAGAAAAAAAAGAAACAAACTGAAAAGGCCAGAATTGTCCTTACTTTGAAAAAATCAAAGCATCACGCACATCCTGATTATAATCTTCTAGATCACTGATCCCTGTACCACGTGAACCATCAATTTTCCTAAGCATCTAGATCATGCCAGTTTCCTCACGATGTTTTCCTTCACCGTTGTGAGAAACAATTCAATCAGTTCTTCAATTTTCCTAACTTGGACCACTTTCTACGCGTGAAATAGGGTCGTTAGTGGGCTGAGAAAGACTGCTCTCAAGGCAAGATAAGAGCATTCAATGATAGTTCTTGAGTGACAGGAAAAAATATACTTTCAATCACCTGCATGTTTCAGGATCTGATTATGGCAAATGGCAGAGTTGTCCAGGTACTTAGCCACATTCCTACTAGTCTGAAGAAATTTGAGAAGACGAACAATAAGAGAATACCGCATCAATTCTCCCTTTTTCTCCCACATCTGTGCTCGCGCCCCACCGCCGCCACTCACATGGGAGTTATGCAGATTCGCTCGGTATTTATCGCAAAACTTCAACAGATACGGCCCGACACCGCGAATCTGATTCCGTTTCTACTATCAACCAGATTTATTGACTGTAATAATGTTATTGGACGTTTGTTTGCTGGCGTACTTTTTCGTGATAAACAATAGCTATGTTTGGCGTGTATCAGATTTTGTGGAGGTTAGATGTTACGTATGTATGTAGATTTGACAGATATCTGTAATGCGGGGTTTTGTTTATTTCATGCGAGGTTGGTAAAATATTTTTGGGGAGCAAAGACGTTCCAAATCTTTTTGGTATAATTTATTTATGCCTAGTAGTTTCTTTTCATAACGCCAAAGGGTGATGTGATGACAAAACTTTTGTAAAATTAAGACCGAACAAACAAAAATCAGTAATACAATGTTCGATACCTCTATGATAAAAACTCGAAGTTGGAACTACTAACAAATAGTAGCAGTAGTGTAGTTTCTTCCTATATCGTCGAAGGGTAATGACAAAACTTTAAAATGGCAAAAACACAAAAAAAAATCGGCTAGGTAATTTAAAGAGAAACACAACTCACTCAGAAATTATCAAAATCTATATTATTCCTAGTAAGTATATCCACTCTGTGTCAGTGTTCAGCTTTAAGGTAGCTAGCTTATCAGATCTCAATGCCTAAGAAAGACCAAGACAAAACTACTAGTAACCTTAAATATTTTAAAACAATTATGTATAAAATTAATTATTATTATAATTTAATTAATAATATAATTTAATTAATTATGTAATTTAATAAAATTTTAAATAATTATATCCTCTCTGTGTCATTATTCAGCTTCAAGTTAGCTAGTTTATCAGACCTCAATGCCGAAGAAAGACCAAGACAAAACTACTAATAACTTTAAATATTTTCTTCCTTAAAAATTCTTTATCTTATCAGTAAGCGTGATATTTTACATCGCTGCGTGGGTACCTCAATCCTCTCTCGTATTCAGAAGGTGTTGCCAGTCATTACTCGCGGCAATATAGATGTTTAAGTGAGCATTTAATATTTTATTAGCAAGATTCGCGGAGAACGCGCTGTTCTCCAGGGTTGGCTGTCGAGAAAACGAGGCATAATGATTTTAAACTTTTTAAAGACTACGGGGAATACTCGCCAGAGAATGTGCAGCAGGATTCTCCGTGAATTGTAACAACCACACCGCGATCGCCAACCGGCCTGCTAAGCGCGGCGATTCTGGCATACTTACGACTACGGGACTCTCAGATCTCTAATACGCATTGAGCCCATACTGAAAAGGCAACTTTATTCATCACTTGACTCTTTTTTAGTTCTACACAAAAGCTATATACCACCCCATAGACATGTCGCAGTAATCTGGTTGAATTCGCCATTCAATTGGACGCGTAAGCCGTTCATTAAACGGTGACATTCACTTAAAGGGCTAGGCCAATGGTTAATTTAACTAGGTCACTCAACGACCAAGACTCATTTAAGTGATTCCGAACCCCGAACCCCGTTTTAGGGCCTAACTGTTACACGAATCAGATATCTCGTCTATTTTGCCTAATTTACCATTTAAATCTTAGCCTCCATAACAATGGCCAAGTGTAGCAAATAAGTAGGTTTATATTTTTGTTTTTGACAACTTTTGTAAATCGTCACAACAGCTATTTTATTATATACATCACTAACTTTACAAACGCTGGCATTATGTCAATAGACCGTACCCTAAAAATATGATCGATTAAGTGGAAATCGATACACTTACAAATATAAAATAATGCTCCATTGTTTTAGTATAATTGTATTTTTAGGTATCAAAATCAGTGTAAAATAAAAAATCTGGAATCTAATTGATTTTTAACGTAAGCATCATTAAAACAAATAATGGATAAAATCGATTGCATCACGGATTGCACTAGTAAACGGCAAATGTCAGTCAATTGTTGATCAACGTCTGTCAATTGTCATGTCATGTCATTAATATCATTCACTTTTCGTATTTTTGCATGGGTGAAAGTGTTTTTCCGTATGTCTCGGGATTTATAAGACCTCTGCTCGAATACTGGACTCTGAAATTGATTGCCTTCTGACTGACCCTTGCCTGAACATTTTTGAAGTGAAAACTTCTTTAGGCGCGTTGGGCATTTTTGAGATGGGAAAAACTATTGAACTCGCGCTACACCGACACCACTACGAGTGCTACGACACGTAGCATACAGTTTTCACTTCTGTCAACAATACCCATGACTGCCTATTTTTTAAGTGAAAACTTCTTTAGGCGCGTTGGGCATTTTTAGATGGGATAAAATTATTGAACTCACACGACACCGACACCGCTACAAGTGCTACGACGCGTAGCACAGTTTTCACTTCTGTCAGCAGTCCCCATGAATGACTGCCTATTTTTTTTTTTGAAGTTATACTTCTTTAGACACGTTTTGAAAAAATGAGGAGAGTGCAATTTTAAAATGCGCGCGCATCGCTGTCACACAAAATTCACAGGTTGAAGTTAGCCAGAACCGACACCCTGAAGTTAGCTATGGTGGTTCATGAAGAATGATTGTTTTCCTTTTGTAAACTTTGTGACAGTTTGGTTTTTTATCTTGTTACGCCAAAGAAGTCTTCTTACGTGCGTACATAAGTACACACACCTTTTTTTATTTGTTTACTACTTGAAAAACTAAAACTAAGGGTGGTACTTACTCAGCCTGTGTCTGTGGTGAGCGCACTTTTTCTAAATTTAAACATCCTGTAGTAAATAAGTAGCTACAAAAAACATGATAAAAAAACAAAATGATTACAAAATCGGGGGATACAGTTTGGTGTTGCAGCTACCTACATATAGTATCATATCCATCCCATATTTTTTTTTAAAACATTTCCCCCCACTAGGAATTATTCCTGTATCGTGTGTGCGTTCCAGACATGTAAACTCACATGCACAAAACTCCCAGACCCGGAACAACTATCTTCAGGCCATACAAATATTTGTTCCGTGCGAGAAACGAACCCGCGACTCGCAGCGCGGCAGCCAAACGCTGAACCACTGCGCCAACCGTGTCGTCGGAATTGGACACCGTACCCTGCCAAATCTGAAGTCACTCACTTCAGATTTAACAGATTGTTCTTACTGAAAACCTTAAAGCTCTAAGTGAAACTGAAAGCCTAAGCTTTTTTATGTACCTAAAACCTCATCGTGATAGGCTGCAGGCGCTGCAGCACAACACATATATATTTATATATAGGCTGCAGGCGCTGCAGCACAACACATATATATTTATATATATTCCTCCTTATAGATTTCGATAACGACGACCCTTTGAAATTATTTCTTAGCGTGTGACCGTTCCAGATTTACGTAGAAAATAAAGCCTCAAAAGTAGAAAAATAACCTAAAATGTTGGTAAACACTGACTGATTTTACCAATTTGGCCATTGCTGGGAGACGTGAAGATTGGGCTCGTGAAACCTTCATATATGCTCTAATTTATGGCCAAATTCCAGCCCTGTAACGCCAGGCCCAAGTTTCTATGGAGTTTGGGTTTCTCCTTTACAATTTCAATGAAAAATGATTATTTATGAGCTTCAATTTATTTAAAAGGCGTAGTCGGCTCAACGGTTTAAAAAAGTATAACCACGACTGGGATGTCGGGGTTTGAGTGCGCTCGCCTCGCTCGCTCACTAGACCCCGTCATCCCCTTCAAACCTAACCTAAAAAAAAAAAAAAAAAAAAACCGAGTCGGGGTGCCCCATTTCCCGAGCTCGCTACGCTCGCTCTTGCAACCTAACATTGCCTTTTGTACACATATAGTCATGATCAGTGGTATTACAAACTCATCAATATCCAATTTAACTAAATGACCAGACGACATCCAGCCATCTGGTTAAACGTTGCGTTCAACGACTTGGCTGGTTGTCCATTAGTCATTTAATTGAATGCCAGCGTTTAGTGAACGGCCTAGGCGTCCAATTGAATGGCGAACAACCAGATGGCTGCGACAGACATATTAAGACCACAAGAATAGTCCTCAGTGTTCTTTGATCTGAAAACCAATTCAAAGTATAGAAGACTAGGGCTATAGTTTCTGTCAGGGTAGCGGGAGTGTTTGAAATAGTCACCGCGGTATTTGAAAGAACACGGGTAGGTTTTAGTCAGTAAGAGTCTGACACGCCCTCGCGCTCGCGAATCAAATGTAACAGCTCACAATGTTAGGACCCAATAATATTAGTGTTTTTAAACAGTGGTGCTTGGCAACTGGGATTACCCCAGTTGTAAATACCCCCTTTGTGCATAATAGCCTAGCTTTGTTCTGTCTCCCGCTTGATTAGGAGAGAAGTGGAAATTATGTTTTTCTTACTCCTCCGCTGTCTTATCTGATTAATTTCGTTGCAGGATCCAAGACAGTTGAATCGTTTCTCTGGGACTCGTCGAGCTTCATTGCCTCGTGGTTCTTTTTCTGGTGGTCGCCACTGTTGATTCTGGCTTACAGAAGTTACAGTAGTTTGGTAATAGTGTGGCAGGATTGTCCCAAAAAAAAAGTCGCTCTCGCTCCACCCAGAGCGGGAGAAGTCACTGATGTTTTTCCAACCTCAAAAAAAGGGCTATAGGTTAACTCTAAAGAGTCTAAGTCTAAACAAAAGCCAGTTCTACCACCCCTAGAACACAAGAAGCGTACTCCAGCGTTATCTAGATCACGTAACGCGGATCGCGCTCGCGCCTTGCATATTCCTCGCCTTTAAACCTTATCGTTTTATATAAATTAATTGCGCGGAACAGAGATTTTGGTGGTTACAGCGCTCTGTGTAGTTACTTAGACGACTTTGAAGGCAGCGGGTATAGAAATGATGAAGTCAAAATGATAAGGTAAGCAAAATATGTATCAGATTCGGTAGAGAATGTTATGGGGACTCAGACTGAGACAGGTCAGGTGTAAATCCCAGTTCATGAGGCTGTGGATTGTTCAGTAAATCGATCTCATACAATAGCTGCTGTAGATTATCCATATATCTTGCAAACTTGGCGATATATCCTCCCAAAATTGTATATTTTTTATAAGATGCTATGATTTTTACTTGTAAAGGAGATATCGGTATATTATAAAATTCTAGCAATTTTATGTTTGTTAGTTCAAAAAATTATGTTCGTAAGTTCGCTGGTTTCACAGCCACATAGAATTTCTTAGTTATCTAGCTTGTTGGTTAATTGAAACCATTTTGCGTTGATTTGAGAGGGACCATAAAATTTTATATCTACTCTTTCGAATTCAACTATCGCAATAAAATGACAAAGTTGATAATTAATATTGAATCAATTAAAATGTTCATTTACCAATTTGTCGTGTTGCGGTACAGACTCTTAATTTAATATAGAAAACCGTTGTACGAATTAGTTTATATTGATATTTACTTTCTTTCCTTTTACTCATGATGTACAGACCTTCTCTAAAAATACCCCAGAGCCAGTAGAGTACCAAAGAATTTTTAACTTATATGTTTCAATTGTTTTTTGTTACTCTTCGAGTTTTCTGAGCTAAGTACTACATCACAACATTATTTTTTTATATTTTCTTAAAAAATAGACAGTTTTCTTATTAGTTTATTTATTTTATTATTCATGTACGTACAGTCACAAGCAAAAAGGTACACAAGCAAACTTTACTTGTAAGCTCGAGTATCTTACATGGGCGGTTATAAGATACCTACTCGAGCTTGCAAGTAAAGTTTGCTTGTGTACCTACATACAATTTTATTCTATTCTATTCTTTCTATTCTACATATTTTTGCTCGTGACTGTACACACAGAGATACAATCAGAGACATTATGAGTATGAATACGAATACACTGCATATAAAATAAAACTTCTCAATCCTGAAATAAATCTGTGAAACTGAATGCTTCCAAAATCAATCCCATACTAAAGCCAAAGAACAAAAACATAAATAGTGATGAAAAAATAATAAGCAAACAGCGATCAAAGTTTTCGTTAGTCACCCCATCCTCGCGGGGCAATATCGCGTTTATAGTTAGAGAACAGTCCCGCGGGGACGTTATAACTAGCCAATGATTATTTTGTTTCGCTGTTAGGGGGCCGATTCTGAAAATGGTAGTGAGAGAAAATGTGTAGGTACGTTTTTGTCGGAAAATAAAGGCGTCAAGTTTTGGACTAAAATGATCTGTTCTGGATCTGGTTTCACCCGGTTCCACCACAAATTTAGTTTTAAACAAATGTGCAATTTTTTAAAGTGAAAACTTCTAACATCGTTGTGATTTGAAAGTTGATGAAACGAAAAAGCGACAGTAAAAAGAGACAGACACATAAATTCATAAGATTTAACGTGGGAGAAAATGAGATAGGAAGCATTATACAGTGTTTTGTTTTAGCCAAAATTTTTAAAGGTTTCACTTCTACCACGTGTGAATTGCACACATGTTTATTTTTTTTAGGTACGGAACCCGTACCATCTTTCTCGGTTCAATCATCGGTTTTGGTGTTCAATCATCGAGGCTTAACTAATATTCTGGACAACATTTTCTTTTATGATATTAACATTTTATGTAAATTTTTAGAGGAGTAGGTAGAACACTGCCAGCTATAAAAGCTCTAATTTTTCGTAGTCATCATCATCACTTCTGGGGCACAGGCC
The DNA here is from genome assembly GCA_951329385.1 of Polia nebulosa. NCBI lineage: Eukaryota > Metazoa > Arthropoda > Insecta > Lepidoptera > Noctuidae > Polia > Polia nebulosa. The sequence goes on along the minus strand of OX589595.1, from coordinate 2,659,059 downwards.
TCCTCTCTGTGAAAGGGTGTGGGCCGCCATCCACCACGCGGGCCCCATGTGGATTGGTGGACATGCCGGTTTCCTCACGATGTTTTCCATCACCGTTTTAACTCTTCAAAATCATTCCAAACAAAAACTTTTTTACACAAAATACAACAGCCTTCCAAAAAAGAAAATACAGTAAAAATTGCAAAATAACTTTAATTTCGGCAGTTGGTGTTTGTATTCTGTTTCTTCGTTATTTGACACCGACTTTAGCAATTTTTAGAAATCCGTTGTATTTTTACTTCTTTTATTTTTCACTTTTTTGTTGGTACCCCAGAACTAAAACTAAATACTACGGTTATGGAATGGATAACCCCAATAACATGGAATTTGAACATAGTTGGAGACAACCAAAATGTCATCTGTATACATATTTTTGTTTATGTTGATTTTATCAAAAAGTTTTGAATTAATTTCAATAAAATCTATACGGGACAACCTATGAAGTATGGCCTACCAAACAAAAAAAGAATCCTCAAAATCTTTTCACAAGTGGCGGAGAAATCGCGTAACAAAAATACAAAAGAAAAAAAAACTCAGACGAATTGAGAACTTCCTTCTTTTGGAAGTCGGTTAAAAATCCAACGTATTTCAACTAAAAGACCAAAAACTTACACCAAATTCAATCCAGCACACACAGAATAGGCACCCTCTCGCCCTCCACCCCTCTTAAGATGCTCATAAACATGTTTTTGTCGCAATAAAAATGATAAATCATCCGGTTTTTTATATGGTCAATCAGTAGATACAGTGTTTTCGCCATTGACAGATAAAATCTATGGACTCACAGTTTTTCTTTAATGGAGGAAAAACTCGACGGAGTAATAAGAATAGTCCGATGGTGATTGATGGTGTTATGATAAGGGGTAGGGCTTTTTATTGGTAAACAGCTTTTGGTTAAGATTTGTTTCAAAACACAAAAGCATTCAAATGAAGGATGCGAGAAGCATATTTACTGCTTACTTACTTCTTTCGCCGCTACAACTCTTTGTAGCTGGTCTTGGCTTCTTCAACGATCTTCTTCCATTTCGCTCTGTCTCAGGCCTCCCTCCGCCAATATGTTTTCCTTAGATCTTCCTCGAAACATCCCTTCCAACGCTTCCTGGGTCTTCGTCTCTGGTTATTTTGCAAACAAGTTACAAATAACACTTTTACACGTCAATGTTTTTTTGTCAGTTTAAGCTAGTGGCCGGTGTTTCCTAACTGACCCTGAGAAGAAACACCGAAACAAACTGAACAAACAAAGTCTCTTTTAAAGTGTTCAAATCCATACAATATGTACTGGTCAAATCATATGATCATCATACATAGTTCTCACATTCACAATATACGGACCATGCAGATTAGTGTCTGTAATGGTCTTCTGAAGAAAGAACCACACATATATGAGTGGACCTGTCCAGACAGTGCAAGCATCTATCAGTAGCCGAATAGCTCAACTTAGAACAACTAAGGAGCTTAATGACTCGACGAACAATACCAAAGAAAGGACATTTCGGTAGGCCACAAAAGTACTCAAACTGTCAGACCACGTTAAAAAATTACTGGAAAATGAAAAAATAACCCACATAGTCCCACATTTACAACAATAAAGAAATAAAAAAAGAACAAAAAATATAATACTTTACCAAGTAAATATTCATATCAAAAAAATAATATATGTCAGTGTGTTTTCTCTTGCGAAGTCCACTCGGATATGATTTTAACCGCTCTGGTGTCACTTGTTCTGTTTAGGTGACCTGCCCATCTAAGCCTTTGCGACTTGCAGAACCTGCAAATCGTTTCCCTATGAATCAGGTTATCCAGTTCGTGATTCATCCTTATTCGATACGTGCCGTCGTCTTCTCGCACTGGTTCGAAAACTCTCCTCAGGAGTTTCCTCTCGAAAAATTCCAGTATAAGTTCGTCGAATGCGATGCGAGAATTATAGGACCGGTCAATGTGACAACGCTTGGTGGACACCTATATTCAGCTGCAGTGGAGGTCTTTTGGCTGAAATGGTGAGAAAAGTAGCAGGGACTTTGTTTGAAATCGATTATTTTCTAATTATGATTTAGCCGTAAAGACCAACTTATTATTTTACGTGGTAGAAATCAATGATGTCGCCATTAAATTATCGGAAAAAAAGCGACAAAGCTCAAAGGATCAAACAAGACAGATATATTAGAAGTGTGAGTTTATCTTAAAAAAGTTACAATTACAAAGTTATTCAGAAATAATAGCCTACCATATAGAACACAAACAAGATACTTATTAAATTATGAAAACAAGTTTTTCTACATGAAAAAAGTAACATACCTCTAAGACTTTTTCTCTACTTTCAATAAGCTCATGAAAAACCTATTCTTTATATAGGGCTAGAAAGTCGTATTTTTTATTGCCTACCTATCTCATTTCTAGTAGGCAGAGGCAATAATGTATTACTTACGACGATTATAAATTATGCCGGGCTATTCTGCAAGCAAAGCTTACGTTATGCCTTATTGAGTATGCGACGAAAACAATCGATGAATTATTGCAGAATACGACCGCAAATAAGCCTTATATCATATTTTCTTTATTAATATTAGGCTAGTCGTGGATAATGTTACCAACTTTGTTTTTAGAAACTCTTTGGAGAATAATAACAGAATAAGAATGAAAATATCTAATTTCAATGCTATTCGATGATATTAGGTTAGCATTTTTTATCATTGATATCTAGGCTCGCGCTTGACCATCTTCTCACCTGATGGTAAGCAATGATGTGGTCGACGTTGGAGCACGGTTGCCAAGAAGTAACCTAATCACTCTTGACTTAAAGCGCAATTATACGACTTTTAATGGTTTTTAATTATTGAACATCACGTCTAAACGGCTAGTCTTATTTCCTTGAAAAAAATATATGTTTCTCTAGACAATTTCCGTTGTAATTTGATCTCAGAATTTTTGAAATTATATTTTTATAACATAGTGTAATTAATTTGTAAAGAATTGTCTAACTCGGATAAAAAATTGAGAATCACGCAAAAACAATAAAGCGTATTTTTATAAAACCTTCACCATTTTAAAGATCATTTAATTATTTATATTTTAGTCTCAGTGTTTCAGTTTAATACCTGTTGTTTTATGTATCATAAATTGGTAATGCGTCTAAAGTTCAGACAGCGCTCCTGGATGGGCGAGCTCTATTACTGGGTGGACGTACGACGCGTTACGTGAGCTCAGCGCAGAACACGCAAGATAACCACTCAAGGTCATTGGCAGCTAATAGCGCCTTTAAGACCCCTAGATTGGCTCCACTCCTTAGCTGTACACACAATGAATGTGTTCCCGAAACGTTTAGTCCGTGTAGGTGGGATGTCCACCATGTACCGGTGGGGCATTGCCGTACGTCTAGTGGTCCGGTGATGAAAGGGGCTTAGCTAGCTTCTGACGTTCTTTAAATGCCCATTGACTATGTGAAATAATTTTTTTTTGAGTTTAAGTTTCGTATTTTAATATACGTAGATATATATCTGACTTTTGAGCTACTTACTATAACATATTTTCATAGTTACAAAAGCCGACGTAAAATGAACTTCATCATATCATCATTTCAACCGAAAGACGTCCCCGGCTAGACATAGAACTCCTCTAAGTGGGTCCTCCAATTATCTGTGCGAGTCGCATCCACCGGATTTCCGCAAACCTCATCAGCCCCCTTAGCCAAAATACATTTCTATTAACGTTAACGCTAACGCTTCGTGCAAAATGTATGGCAAAGACATTACTGGGCGTGAGTCACGTGACAGTTCTCTGTATAACGCGTCGTGCATAACGTCGTTGCCATACATTTTGCACGAAGCGTTAGCGTTAACGTTAACAGAAAAGTATTTTGTCTAATCCCCTGGTCTTTGATCCACCTTGTGGGAGGCCTTCCAATGCTGCGACTTCCACTACGTAGCCGCCACTCCAAAAACTCTCGGCAAGATGAACCTACCAACTATTTAATATTTTAATTAGGTGAGTAGGCACTTAGGATCAAAAATGAAAACCTTAAATGACTCAAATATACGTATGGGCGTTGGGTTAAATTAGGTACCTTCAGTCAGTTAGATCTCCATGATCTAATTGACTAAAGGCAACTACAGAAAAAGACAAAGATAAATTGCCTAAAACCGTTTCTACCAAATCAAGATAAAATGTTTACAGCCTGTATAACAAGCGGCAGTCTTCGTTTTTTCGACACAAACACTAAAATATTATGTTTTCGTCCCCCAGCAAAAACTAGTTAAACAAAACGATACAATAAGTCTCCACAATAAACAGATAACAAAAATTAACTTTACAACTAGTATACAGACACTCCGTTCCTTATTATTTATCCTCTGCAATGTTTTCCAAAACATGACACTGTGTTTTTCAGTGTAATATTCCCAGTTCAGATTTTATAGTTGAGAGGAACACTGTGTTCGAAAATTGATGGTGTGTGTCCGCAGGAACAGTTTACATTATGGTGTTGGAATCGGCGCCAAGTTTTGATGATCATGGTTTTATTAACCAATATTGGTTGACGGAATTTTGGCGGGGGTTTCCACCATGGGGCGTTTGTTAATCAAAGGTTAAAGGTTTTTAATAAGTCGACATATTTTCGTAACTTACTTGTGTCAAACAAAATATGTAAAGTGAAGAACTACTTCCTTAGTAGAATATGTAACTAATTGGTAACCATTGCGTGTATAGAGGAATGCGTTTTGCGTGTAAAAATGCATTTTAGGTTCACGTGCACAGCGAGGCTCAAGGGAGACCCTTTACTGTCTTCTCAGGGATATGCCCTAGGGAAGTAGTCTCTTCCTTCTGCGAAGCAGTAATGCTCGCGAAGGAGGAGGCGGAACGGGTGAGGGAGACTTAATAGAGTCGTCCTCACGCCCCCAGCAGCAGCCGCAGCAGGAGACGCCCTGGGCGTCGGAGGTCGCAATCCGATCTCCGGCCACCGCAGGCGTGGGCCTGCGGACGATGAGTAGTGGGTAGCTCGCCGTTCGATAAGGACCAGGCCCGAAAGTCGACGGCGCGTAGTGTTCCTCGCGCGCCTCAAAGAGATGTCAGCAATAACTGACGGGGTCCGTCGGGGCCGATGTCTGCCTGGTGAGGTCTAAATTCGAAATAGATTTCCCGCGGCCCTTTGGCACTAAGGCATCTGAAGGAACAGGGGTGGGTTTTAGTCAGTAAAAGTCTACCACGCCCTGCCGCTCCACCCAGAGCGGGCGAAGTCATTGGATGATATCCCACCCCCACAAAAAAAAAGGATTTAACAAGCGTTGCACAGAGGAGGTTACGGAGCGGTCTTTGAAGAGGTAACAGGGCCCCTGATGGTAGGGTGTTTTTTGTGAGGTAAGAATCCCACACCCCCTTTCTCCCAAAAATCCAGGCGCGTTTTGAAGATTTCCCCCGAAAATAAAAGATTAATCATGGTTTGTGATTCCTGAAACATAAAACACGGAGACGTAATGCCCAATTTGGACGACTCAAACCAAAAAAGCCAGTTACGTAGGTACATAAAAAGGTAGCAGCCATTATTGGTTTGAGAAGAAAAGTCCGTTTGTCAAAGCAATGCAGACCCTACCTCTAACAAAAAAGCACAGCTGAAGATCTTTTAACTCTGATTCAAATCTGCGGATTTTCGGTGCAACCGGGCGTCATAAGGTTCCCCAGAGAGCGGCAGTTAGTCGCGGCGTCGCCTCTTGATTGAGATCGTCGTAAACCGATCCTCGCCAACTACACTACTAGGGAGATCGTCGGAACTTGTCGATGGAACAAAGTTTTTAATTTTTGAATGAGTTTGGACGTATGACGGGATCGTCAACGAAAGAAAATGGCTGTTTAGAAGCTGTTACAGAAGAGCCGTGAGGGACAAGTAACCAGTGCAAGAATGAGAAGACGTACATGGATCTTGTACTAGGAAGGTTCTCAGATAATGACAAGACAAACAAAGTAGGTAACTAAAAAAACCCTGAATGTATCAGACCTCCACCTGCTTTGAAATTCCAACAGTAGATAAGTAAGTAGGAACAGTACCTACAGAGGGAATATGGGATTCTTACCTCACTAAAATCACCGCGGTGATCACCAACACATAGAAAGAAGACCACTCCGGAACCCTCCCTGTGCAACTGTTGTTAGGGCACATCACATCCCTGGGGAGACTGTAAAGAGGTCTCCCCTGAGCCTAGGTGTGCACGGCAGCACGTGTTCACAGCGCCGCTGTAGTCCCTCGCTGCTAGCTCGCCGGACTCACTCGGTGGGCAAACGTTGATCGATGGTAGAATGGATTAGTCGACGTCGAACGGTTGACTGTTTATCGACCGGTATCCGTCGATCAGCCAAAGCTATTACACCAATCAATCAACGTCGATCGATTGGTGTAATAACAACCTTAGAGTCCCCAATCTGAGCGCCTGAGATTCCAATGTCCCGCTTGCATTAAATGATGCAGGTGGGGTTTCAGTGATGGGTTAACAGCTTAGAAGAAACCGAGCTCAATTAGGTAGAGAGGTTAGGCATATATGTATGTTAGTTACAATAGGGAAAAAGAGTGGAACTGATGGTGAGACGCCTGGCTATGATACTTAACACACACAGAAAATATGAAATAAATACAATAATAATAACATATTTGGAATTATTTATGTAGATTTACATTGTACACTGGACCCTACCCTCGAATGTGATTTCTCTCTATAACTCAAAGGTTTGCTGGGAGAAAACTCAACTACATGTATTGTGTGATATATGTACCTACGATGTTAAGTTTTTGGTGTACAATAGAGAATTAAGGAATTAAGAAAACTGGTGTATCAATGGTAATAAACTTAAAAGCTAAGTCCAGAGAAAGCTTGCACAAAATCTTGTACCTACTATAAAATCTATTTTAAACTTCGTTGTAGCTATAAAGCAAACTTTTTAATGAAATCATCGACGCGATTCGCAACACTATTCACAGCTTTGAATTCAACCGAGACTCTAAAATTTTCAGCTTTTTATACTATACGACTTTCTACAGTACTCGGTAGTTATGCTTTCTCAAAACCGTTACCTACATACAGGTAGTCAGGTTTTCACAGCAAATCCGCTTTTTTTTTCTCTTCACAGTTTTTCACATTTGTTCATCCATCCACTACCCTTTTATCTCTTCTTCAATCTTCCAATGACAGCTCCCGCTGTGGACGGAGCGGGAGGGCGTGTCAGACTCTTACTGACTAAAACCCACCCCTGTTCCTTCCCTGCCTGAGTGCCCAGGGGTGCGGTAACTCTGTTAAAAATTTATCCGCTAAAAAAAAAACCCCTAGGCAGGCACCGGCCACGATGGGCCCCGTCAGTGGTGGCTGACAATCATCTCTCTGAAGCGCGCGTGGAACACTACGCGACATCGATTCTCTACTATGCTGATCGGACGGCAGGCCCGCAGGCCCGGGTCTACGGTGGCCGGAGATCGTTTCGCGGCGCCGGAAGCCCCAGGCGTCTCCTAAGGCGGCTACTGCTGAGGGCGTGAGGGCGACTCCGTTGTTGAGCCTTCGCGTCACCATGAGATCCTGCCGGAGCTCTGTTCGCCGAGCCGCGATGTGTCGCGGCAGCGGAGTTTCGCCCCGGCGTTTCGCCTCCTCGCGCACCTCGCGCGAGGACCTTTGCCTCCAGATCCCATGGCGACAATCCGGCAAGGAGGCTCGCCGCCTCACAGGAGACCGTGCGGTATCTTTGGATCATTCGGATCGCCATGACCCTTTGGGACGCGTTGAACAGGCGAGCTGGTCGCCGCCTAGAGGAACGCACGCACACCGGTGAAGGGCCATGGACCGCACGATCCCCGCGTAGAGCTTCCGGCAGGAAGCATTTGGACCCCCCAGAGTGGGCAAGAGCCACTTGAATGCGGCCTTGGCCCTCACCAGTTTGGGAGCCAAACGTCGGAAGTGCTCGACGAAGTTCCACCGGCTGTCGAGGACGAGTCCCAAGTACTTCATCGTCCCCTCGACGCCGATGTGAACCCATCCTATCCACTGTCCCTTAGGTTTGTAATAATATTCTGCGGCCTATATTGGTTATCTTGGTTCTTCTGCAAATCTCTTCATTTCTGATTCGACCACGCAGGGAAACTCCGAAGCTCCAAGCATAGGCATCTCTATCGCCCTTTGGTCGACTTTCATTCCAACCTACTCGCATTTAAGTAGGTAGATACCGACTGGTATTTGACTACCGACTTCTAAATAATGTCGTCCCGTCTCCGCATCGTTATCCCCAACTCTAAACAACGCCGAATCAAATTCTCAAAGCGTGAATATTCGGAACAAACCTATGTGTTTTGTTTGACAACTTATTGGCGCAGAAACTGTTGTTATTCACATTATTTGTGGCGCTTGTTTTTGTTCGACAGTAAACGATTATGATCTCTTGTTGTTCTGTGAGGATAAGTAAACAAGTTTGGCAAAATTTTAAATGGCAGTGTAGAAATGTTTGTCGGAGATCGTGATGACTGTTGGCAGGATTATGTGAGATTAATTTTTTAGGTAGGAAAGCACATACATTGGCGATTGCATCCAATCATTTTCGGGAACAGATTGTGTGGAAATCGGTCTCATGATATGGGAATTAGGCATTTATGATGCGCACGAATAGGCGCAGCGGACAAACCCGGGTTGTCAAATTGAATCCCGACGACAACCCGGGTTGACAGCCGATTTTTTTTTTCGCTGAAATTTTTTTTTTTTTTGTCAAACTTACCGGTGAGTTTCAGTGCCTAAGAGGTTAACCTTTTAAGTCTTGAGTATTGAGCTTATGTGCCTACATAAAATATCTAATTTTATATAAACTAATTTTGAGTCGGCGCCAAATAATAAAATATAATACATCTAGCTTTCTTCATTTCTACGTACATTTAAAATTTAGATATTTAATAATCAGATTGTTGTTTGGTGCCGACTCAAAATTAGTTTATATAAAATTTTATATTTTATGTAGGTAAATAAGCTCAATACTCAAGACTTAAAAATTGTTAATTAATTTTTTGCTTTTTAGTTCTTTTTCGTCGGTTGAATTTTTTGTTAAAAAGTTTTTTATTTTCCTACTATTCCAGATTAAAAAAACTGAAACCTTCGAAATGAATTTTAAAATTTATTTTGTTATTTTATGAACTAAAAATAACTTTTTGCCTAAGCTATGTCATTAAAATATTTTAGTTGTTTTCTCTTAAAGAGTAAAATACCCTATCTGGTGTGGACAAATGTGTAGCCATGCATGTAAAGCAAGGGGGGATTTTGGAATCCGAAGAGATTCAACTCTCGGATTCCATACACTTTATATCCCTCTCCTCGACCGAAACATGTATGTTTCCGAAACGCTTCCGTTATGCATTAACGTTACTGACACGAGCAATCGCTGAAGGAGTGCTTCTTTGGCCACCTGAAAAAGGTATTGAATAGCCTTTTGTCAGGCGGAAATAATGTGCGCACCTTCAACGGTTGGGTCACGCCGGTTGTGATGTACTCTTTCGGCATACTCAAATGGATTCAGACCGAGCTCTATGCCCTAGATAGGAGGGTCCATACGCTGCTGACCGCAAACCGGATGCATCACCCGCGTTCATCGATGATGAGATTGTACATTCCGCGGAAATGTGGAGGTCGAGGTTTTTTAAATGCGAAGACTCTCCACAACCGCGAGGTGTGCAGCCTCAGAGAATATTTTCTTGAAACCAACGTGGGTATGCACCGAGATGTGGTCGCAGTGGACCAGGGACTCACCCCGTTGTCCACGGCTAAAGAGAACTGGCGCAAACCTGTAGTACTCATTACTGATGACGGCAAGCAGGTATGGAAAGGCAAGGAGCTTCACTGGCGCTTTTATCGGGCTCTTCATGGGCCTGATGTAGATTTCTTGGCGTCCGTGGCCTGGCTTCGTTTAAGCGACCTCTTCGGGGAAACTGAAGGTTTTGAATGTGCGATTATGGACGAAGTTATCTTGACGAATAACTACCGGAGGCATATCATGAAGGACGGGACGGTTGACGTGTGTCGGGTATGCTACCGTACGTGTGAGTCCGTCAGACATAGTATCTCTGGTTGTTCTCGTCTTGCTAACAGTGAGTATTTGCACAGGCAAAACCAAGTGGCCTGGATTATTCACCAGTAACTTCCTTTAATACAAACTTGTGGATTCTGAGGTACCGTATTACAAGTATGTGCCCGACCCAGTTCTCGAAAATGACCATGTCACTTTGTACTGGGATCGGTCTATCATCACTGTCAGGACTAAATAAATGTAATGTCCACACAATGATAATCGATGTCACCATACCACATGACGAGAACCTCATGAAAGCTGAGAAAATCAAACTAATCAAATATATTGACTTAGCACACGAGGTTGTCGATATGTGGATTATGGACTCTGCTGTCATTGTGCCGATAGTCGTTATCGCCAACGGCCTGATGGCCAAAAGCCGTCGTGATCGTCGAGACCACCTGTCGAAGCTGTCGTTGCGCGGTTGGATCAAGGGCCTGATACAGAAGTATTCCTCGATACGGATCGCATTGTGAGGAGGTTCCTGTCTCAGAAGCCCTAACCACCGGTAGATTGGACCCTGCTCCCAATAACGGCGGACTACTATTTTTTATATTTTTAAATGTTTTTTACATGTTTTCTTTTAAAAATATTTAAAAATGTAAATTATGTGTGTAAAAATAAATAAATGAAATTATAATTCCATTAAAACATACTTACTACTGCCGCGAATCATAATATTTTGACCAACATATAACTATTTTTGAATTTCGCGGGCTACCCTGTAGGTACATTTCACCTGAAAATGTTGCGAGGTAAGTTTAAGGGAAGAAATACGACAAATAGATAGGTAGACGTATGGGATAAGACCTTGATGAAATACCACCAAATAAATTGGGAAAAGGGCAGCCGGATTATTAGACAGGTATCCCAAGTAAAATTGAGGGTATATGAACACTCGAAATGATAAAAAATAGATAAAGGGTAATTTTAATTTTAGCGGAGACCCTTATAAAAGATAGCTAGCTCTATCTGTTTACCGTTTTCAAAAACTTACTAGAAACACAAGAAAACTGCCATCTATTTTCAGTATTGCTAATTTCTCAATACGATGGAATACTAAGCGGGGTCCGCGTATAACTTTCATTATATATTACTAGATGGCGCTGTCAACTGGTTTTATTTCAACCTCGACTCTCTGTTCCTAAATAACTTGTTTTCCTCAAAGATTAGAATTAATTATCTTATGAATAATCAATATATAGAATAAATTAAAAAACCAGTTGCTATGCATCTAACATTTAATAAACTTCTCCAAGATTCTAACATATTGACACATCAGTTCTACACAGTTATTTAAAATAACACATTTATTGACATTGCTTATTTTATTTAATGACTCTTTAACACTCTCTAACTTATCTCTGACCATCGGTGCAATGATAATATTGAGATTATTGTCATTGCTACAGATGGCTGCCGAGTATATCAATCTACTTACATCCGTACTTTGATCATAATAATACTTTACAACTAATAACAAACCATAAAAATTGTAACTTAAACCTTTGCAATCAATATACAGTTCTTTACTTAAACCATGGTTGTTAATAAACGAAATCTGATCTTGGGATAATTTTATTGATTTTGTCTTCAAAAATAAAGCAACTTCTTCAAAGGTAAATGACACATAATCCAAATCATTTGCCGGCAAGAAAAAACCATATTCCGTGATCAGTTTCAAATTATGACTGTCTCCATAACATATGAAGACTTGTGTATAAGGATCAAAATCATTTTTGGTGTATATTGAAAATTGTACATCTGAAAACAAATCTTCACTTAAACTATTAATGCTAACATTTTCTATATTCTTGCTAACCAGTAACTTGGTCTCGTTTTTTGCATTTGGACTGTGATTGATCATGTCTAAGTATGGACATAATGATATTTTTGTATTGTCACTAATAAGGGTAATAATAGAATTCTCGATATTTTTCTCTAAATCAATCACTTTAGTCAGATCCATAAACACACATCTCGTGTTCACTGTGAAGTATGCCCATTCATATCCAACCAAGGAAAATGACTTTCTAAAGTCTTGGATTGTATTATCCTTACTAACACTATTCAATAATATATTCTCAAAAATACTATAGGAGGAATCAATGATATCTTTTTGCTTTAGGATCACAGACCGAATGTCACTATCAATATTTTGTTTCACTTCGTTTGGCAAAAAATAAGGGACTGAGTACTCTTTTGGCAAACTTTCTAAGTAAATATGCCACTTTGTTTTGCCACTTTGGAATTTTAAAAATGCGAGATAAAACGCCATCAAAGACTGAAATGAAACAGATTGCTTATATTCTACTAAACAACGTTTGGAATTTTCTAAAAATATTTTATAAAATAATTTGTCCATCAAAATCGTGGTGACGTTGATGGTTAAGTTTAGGGGTAAATTCATAAGTTCCTCTCCGCTTCGTATCTTCCTCTTCGTCAGTACTCCTCGGCCTGTGTCGTGAAATACGGCCAGGAACAGCTTATCATTGCGGCCCATACCATTTTCGGAAAGCCAAGAGTTCAGTTGAATTATTTCTTCTTTATCATCACAAGCGCAAAAATCGCGCGCTTTTCTTATGTTTCGTTTCCGCCGAGTTCGGCCCATAGCTTCCTTTAACGTGTTGTACACATTCAAATTTCATTCAAATGATATACCTGTACCGGCTTATCCATTAATTAAATTATTTATTTAATTTAAATCGAATTTGTTTGTTGTCATGACACTCGCGCACATACACACGCAGTAGGCGTCGCGCGTGACATGACGTGAAGCGTTTAGTTAATTTCAATTTTTCGTTGCTGTTTTCATTCAATAATTTGTGTGACTAACTAGAAATCTAAGGTGAGTACTTTATTGTCAATTGATATATCACCAAATGTTATTGACTACACTTTTATATTTATTTTGAGATATTTTTTTAAACCGTTCCAATCTGTAGAGTTATTCATTTCTGTTTTCCATCGTAAATAAAAATAACGAAACGTAAAATCAATAACAGATTTGTAGACGTTCAGAAATCTTTAGCACAGAATGAAACTTCATTGGTGGCTCCACTGACATTATACAATTATTTTGATTATTACTATCAAATTAATATGTTCCATTTATCTTCCTAAATAAGTTTACTTACTTTGATAGTGGTCATTGTTACTTGATCAGAGTTAAATCATTTTCAGAATAGACTTTTTCGTTCATAAATTTCAGTTGCATGTCGAGTTGTCGACAAGTCGGTCGACATTTGAGTGATTCGAATTCAAGCAAGATTCAACCGCCAAACGGTTTTGCATTGCTCTTCGATTTGTCAACTTTTGTTCAAATCAAATCTGATTCAATCACCTGCTTACAATTTAAACAAAGTTTATCCCAATATGTCTCAACAACAGACCAAGAACTGTATCACACTCCGAGGATCGGCTCAAATAATTTGTGAATATCTCAGTAAGTAGGAATCACTGAAACAAAATGCAAACTGTGTTTTTGTTTTCAACTTTTTGACCTGGGTATTATTTTCGGCCTGCATGATATAGCAAGCCTGAAGTTAATTTATACTTAAACTTTTTCAGAATTTGCGATAAATTCAGTGTTGTTCCAAAGAGGTTTATATCCACCGGAGACTTTCAAGACTGAACAACAATACGGCATTACACTGTTGTTATCAGAAGACGCACAGATCAAGAGTTTTTTGACCAATCTTCTTTTACAAAGTGAAGGTAAGGAATAATGTAAATTTTCCCATTGTGTGTAGATACTGTAGTGTTTGGGAATGTGGGCTCTGGGTGTTCTTATTGTGTAGTTCAAGGCTCTGGTGTGTAGGTATGTAAAAAAACGCTGGACCGCAATACATGATATTTTATATCGTAAAATCAATCCGTTTTCATCAACAACTGACCACTGATTCCCTGTGACAATCCAATCTGATTTAAATAGTCATAAATCCAGGACTGCAATGTGAGAGTGGATATGGTTCATTCATATTATTCACTAAAAAAACTTTTTGACTATAAAATAGAACCGACTTCCAAAAAAAACTAAAAGTGCAAAATAACTTTAATTTCGGAAGTCGGTGTTTCTTGTTTGTTTCTTCGTTTTTTGACATCGACTTCCGAAATGAAAGTTTTTTTGTTTATTTTGGAAGTCGGTTCTATTTTTTTGTCAAAAAGTTTTTATTTTTCACTTTTTTTTTTCAATAAATAAACAAACCATTTACGTCTTGAGTATTGAGCTTATTTACATAAACTATAAAAAATTTATATAAACTAATTTTGAGTCAGCGCCAAACAACAAACTGATAAAATTTTATTATGTACCATGTTGAAATAGAGAAGGCTCTACGTAGGCAATTAATAATTTGTTATTAATTGGCAGTTGGTGCTAACTCATATAAGTTTATACAAAATTTGATAGTTTATGTAAATAAGCTCAATATTTTTGGTTTTCATTGGTTTAATTTTTTTGTTAAAAAGTTTTTTTTTTATTATGATATTTTGTGGCTCTCATCATCTGTTTAAATCTAACTTGTAATTGTTTAGGAAAGGTATCCATCATCAGCTCAGCTTCATGATTCATGATGATTCCTAAATGCAAATACATTCTTGATTAAGTAATGAAAAGTAAACACAATTTTCGAGGGGTTTATCTCAATTTTATCAGGATTCCATCATCAGATCCTGACTTTCTTGACATGGGTGGTCCCATTGTGGTATACCCTATGTAACAAAAAAAGAATCATTAAAATCGGTTTACAAATACCGGAGTGAGGGCTGAACAGACATAAAAAATGTCGCAGCCATCTGGTTGAATCCGGTTAAAGGTTGAATTCAAAATCGATGTTATTGGGCTTATCCATTCAAAATAAATAGTTTTAGTGTACAACAACTAAAAATTTATAAATAAAAACTTTATTACAAAAAAATACAACCAATTTCCAAAAAAGAAAATACACAAAAAAATGCAATATAACATTGATTCCGGCAGTCTGTCTCAAATAACGAAAAACATAGAGACAAATTGAGAACCTCCTCTTTTTTGGTGGTTAAAATGTATACATGTTTGTAATCAGTTATGCCCCTACAAATTTAGATCAAATTTAAAACATGGGTAGGTCTTGTTTAAGTCATAGATTACTTTTTAATCTTTAGCCCTGTAGTGCATTCCCCTGAAGGTCCGATAGGCAGTCGCTCCATGTAAAATACTGGTATTCAAGCTGCATCTGGTTTGACTGGAAGCCGACCCCAAGACAGTTTGGAAAAGGCTAGGAAGATTGAGTGTATTCCCCTCAGATCATAACTGAATTTCACACAACATTGCAAACACATCTAACAATAATAATAACCCATTTTATTGTATAACTTTCAGAATGGATTGTCAACAAGAAAGTAAGCAAGCTCTCGCTAGTCATTCTCAACGTAGCCAATAAAGAAGTTCTAGAATGCTGGGATTTCAATGTGCAGTATGAAGATGGAGACGCAGCACTATCTAAAGAGAAAAATGAAACCGTAGGGAGTAAAGATTTGAAGAAAATCCAGCAGGAAATAAGAGACGTTATGTTGCAGGTAGCTGCTACAATATCTTACTTACCATTCCTAGATTGTAGGTGTTCATTTGACGTTTTAGTTCATGCTAAAACAGATTGCGATGTACCAGAGATGTGGGCGGAAGCTCAACCTGTTTCGATAGCTAACGCACAAAATGTACAATTGAAAAACTTTTCCACGAGTCTTCACAAAATGGAGACAGTCGTTAGTTATAAGCTTGCAGATTAGTATTGAATATTAGAAGTATTGTTTTAAGCATTTTTTTCTGAATGTCTTACAAAGTTTTACCATGCTGCTTCAATAAATTGACCATGTGTTACTAACAGTATTAAATAATTATGTTTTGGAACTTCTGTAACCAAAGTTTTCGTTTAATACTTTGTTTTTTAGTCTTTAGTTAATTTGTGTATTTTTTTAACTATTATGGCCTGATTGCATGAAATACCTACTTCAGTTGAGCAACATTATTTTTTATAGCTGACAACATGTTGAACATACAGCATTCAGTGTTATCAGAAACAGAAAATCATGTTGACATGTTGCAACATCTTTTATTGTAATATTAAGCCTGAAATATTTTGCTAGCTCGTACTGTCAATTAATTGGTTTTAAAATAAGTTTTAAAGTACTATATGTTGGTAAAGCTGTTATTATGAAGATTTTATGTTGCAAAATAATACTGAAATAATTATCCTGCAGTTGGCCCTAAGAGCAGCTCACATTCCAGTTTTAATAATCTCAATTCCAGTTTTAATGGCTTTTAAAAATGTAAATATTTTAATGATAAAACATTAAGCGCTTTTTCCATGGAGGCAGAAAATATAGAACTGCTCCTTGCTATGAACCTTATAAACATACAGCTCTTGCTTCATTAACATTCATACATCAGAGGGGCAATTCTAATAGCTCAATCAAAAACATCTGTAAGGGTGTTATTACACCAATCGATCGATCGTCGATCGATGCCATTAATCGACGTTGATTGATTGGTGTAATAGCTTTGGCTGATCGACGGATGCCGGTCGATAAACAATCGACCGGTCGACGTCGACTAATCCATTCTACCATCGATCGACGCTCGATCGATTGGTGTACCTAGTAGAAACTATCGATCGACGCCGACTAATTAATTCTACCTTTAATCGATGGCATCGATCGACGGTTGATCGATTGGTATAATAGAAACTATCGATCGACGTCGACGAATTAAAACGATGACGTCGATCGATCGATTGGTATAATAACGCCCTAGTTTCCTAAATATTTATATTTACTGTCCCTGTGATGTTTTTTCGGCTTGAATGTGGAACGTTTTTGAGTCAGAGAACTGGCTTTCTGGTCATACACGTGGTTGTGATTACAACGCACTTGACCCTAACATCACAAATAAGGTGATGGCGGAACGGTGTAATGTCCCGCCTCCATTGAAAAGGGAGGATCCTCCGTCTAGATGATGAAATGAGGCAAATTACTTTTCTGTCATCGTTCAAGCTAACACTTAGTACAAAAGTTAAGCCCGTTAAAGTTATACCCGAATTTATATCCTCAATAACATGGAATTTGAACATAATTGGTTGA
This sequence comes from Polia nebulosa, assembly GCA_951329385.1. Lineage (NCBI taxonomy): Eukaryota > Metazoa > Arthropoda > Insecta > Lepidoptera > Noctuidae > Polia > Polia nebulosa. The sequence goes on along the minus strand of OX589595.1, from coordinate 2,641,833 downwards.
AACCAAAACATCATCTGTGCGCTGAATCGACTTCGATAAAATTTATATGGGACCACTTCAGACATAGACTCTTTCGAATAAAAAAAGAATTTTGAAAATCGGTCCTCAATTGACTAAGAAATCGGTGGACATACATAAAAAAAAAACATACAGTCGAACTTATAACCTCCTTTTTTCGAAGTCGGTTAAAAATGTAGGGCAATGACATTACCTGCGAAGAGAATTGTTACGTGACTAACGTCCAGGTAATGTCATTACATTACCGTACATTTTGTACTAAGCGTTAGCGTGAACGCTAACAGAATAGTTATTTATGATACTAGTGCGGTAAGTTGGTTTTTATAAACGAGTAGACGAATGTAAGCCCGAGACGAGGGATTACCATGGTCATGAGTTTGTAAATACCAATTTCCGTACGTGTGTCATGCAACGTTTTTCAACACATTTGCGAGAAAACAGTACAATAGATAATGAAACAAACTTTTGTTTTTAGTAATCTTTGACGTTTCTAATATGAAAATGGCGCGAATTTGCAATTGGCGCCACGTGCGCTTGTTGAAAATTAGAATTACATCTTTCGTTTCATTTTCTGTTTAGTATTTTAGTGAGAAACGTATTGAATAAAAGGACTTCCAAGAAGGTTCGATCATTCTTATTTATTCTCGTAATGTGAAACTCCTTGGTGGAGTTCTTATATATTTTTTATGGAAATAAAAAAACCGTAAAGGACGCATGGCGCTATCTATACAAGGGAGTGTGCGAAAAATAGGAACTCATACCTATTTTTCCGCACACTCCCTTGTATAGGAACGTATGGAACGTGCGGTAAAATAGGTACTCTCGCCCTTAGGTGAGAGTACCTATTTTACCGCACGTTCCATTGTATGGTGCGTAATTTTTAACTTTTCAACAAATGTACCGTTAAAGTCTTCGTAAATGCATTTTTTGAGCAAATGTATTGAAAAATAATTTGTCTAGGGGGGCGCGCACCGAGAACTGATTGCTCGAAGGATTCAGTTCTCAGGATTTGTGTTTAGTTCGTATGTGGCGATGATAATGTACCTATATATATGCCGCCACAATGTAGTTTTCTTATTTTCACTTTTTTAGTGACTTGAGGTACAATGAGCCAAAAGTGATTAAAATGAAGTCGCTTTTCCTACAATATGAATTATTAGTTTTAAATATAATTTACATTTAATAGTATCTAGTTAGTCAAGTTAGTTTTTAAGCCTAAGTACATTTTTTTTACTGCACTGTAGTTTTCTTTTTAATACAAAATTAGCGTAAAAAATATTTGTTTTTGATTACTTTTTTATTACCATTGTATGGAAAGGCTTGTATTACTGGGCCGGGTGAAAGGAAACCGCGCGTAAGGCAGAGCACAGATAGCATACTTTGGAGACGCGTTGTATTTGGTCGCAATCCTCAGCAGTAAACCCAAAGGTTGAACTGATAGAGAATTCTTGTTGAATTAAGTCTGCCTAGTAGTAGTAGTATGGGGACTTCGCTGTCTACACTTAGACTTCCATTTGGTCCGTTGTGCGTGGGGGTCCTGATTAACATAGCCAGTCTAGCTCCAGCCAGAAGCACAGTAGCTTCCTGGGAGCTTCACAGGCTTCGCGGAGCGACCTCACTGTTCCGAAGATTTGTGCACGTTGGGTAGCCACGGCCTCGTATCCCAAGATGACGTGGGCGGCTGATTCCTCGGCGTCAAAGCAGCCTCTGCAGAGAGGGCTGTCCGTGACACCTAGGTTGAAAGATGGAAGATGTTTGTTTAAGAGGCAATGGCCCGTGATTGTCCCTATTATTATTCTGAGGTTAGTTCTACTGAGCCTGAGCAATCATTTGGTTAGTCGCGGGTGCAGGCTCGGCATGGCCATTCATGAATGCCTGCTGTCTTTTGCCCGTGACCATAATATGTTATTATGGAGTTGAATTGATCTCTGGCGGATCCATGTACGAAATTGAGAGAAAGGCAGGGGAAGGAGTGCGCGCGGCATCATTGCCACTCATCATCATGGATCCACTGGAGGGTGATTCGGTTTGATATCGAAATACTCTGCAGGGCTAGGTGACACTCAAGAAGTTAATTTGCTGTTAGTTTGTTTTCTAAGGCATTGAGCACAGCCAGACTGCACGATAGGAATCTGATTCTATAGTTATGTATCCCCAAACACTAACGCACCAAATAAGAGTAAGTGCGGACAACGGTTGCCCAGGGGTTGAGGATAATGCCCAGGGTCAAGGATAATAAATAATAATATGTTTTATTTGCACAAAAATAAAAGGTTACATTAACGTTATTACTTATACGTACTAAAGATCAGGAATGTAACCATTGAGTACAAACCCTGTCTCTCAAACTAGGGTTACCTGTATCTTGAGAGACAGTTTACACTAAGATAACCCAACGGCCGACTTTGCGACAATATGCTCCACTCAATAGTGGAGCATATTTTCGCCAAGATATATTCAAAATTAGTTGAATAAATAATAAAAAAGTAGGAATAATTATTACAATAATAAAATTAATAACCATAAAAATTAATTACAGATTTTAAAACTCATTACCATTATAAAATTAATCACAAATTATAACATTACATAATGACTGCAATAAAATTAACGACAGTAAACAAACAATTTAAAATTTTGTGAGGGATGTGAGTCTGAGTATTAAGGTGAGTACTATGTATCTAGGTGATGTAGTTGAGTAAGGATTCGGTGTAAGAGTAGTCCTGGTGTAGAAGCCACTCGGTGACTTTACATTCCAGTTTGTGTCTGTTGAGGTCTTGTATGCTGAGTTGTTTGTGAATTTTATGGTAAATGTGGGTGGATAGTGTGTAATATTGGTGCTTTGCAAACTTAGTGTTATGTTGTTTAAACGTGGAAGGGCTTCTACGTTTGTTAGTGTCGGTAGGGGGTGTTTTAAGGATAACTCGAAGCACGTAAAGTTGTCGAACCGTTAATACCTTGCAGTCAGAATATAAATCCGTCGTTGGATATCTGAAAAGTTTCCAAGTCATTACTTTAAGAATGGCTCTCTAAGCACGTTCAACTCCAAGAAAGTTAGTTTTTGTAGCACCACCCCACACGGAAATGCAATATCCCAGGATTGATTGACACAAAGCAAGATAAACCATTTTCTAAGTTTCACGGCTCGCAGATTCTCTGAGCGATTTGAATATATGTGTAAGCCGCATAGTTCTTGTGATAAGGGCTTCCAGTTGCTTATCCCATCGTAGTCCGTCGTCTATATGGACACCCAGGTACCTAACACTGTCGGTTCGAGTGAGCGCTGGACACTGGCAAGATGTAGAGGGATAAGAGCTGTTAAAGAGAACGAGCGGGGCGGAGAGGTGTTACGCCGAATCGCAAACGGAATGTAAACAGTTTTCTGAACATTAAGTGTAAGTAGATTTTCATTGAGCCAAGCCATAACTTTGGTAAGCGCCGATTTAGCATTGGATTTCACGATGTCCCAAGCACGTCCAAAGACAAGAATCGCAGTATCATCTGCATACGAAAAGATTCGGCAATTGGGGAGATTCATATTGCAGAGGTCATTTACATAAAAGAGGACCTAGAATACTACCCTGAGGCACGCCAAACGTCATAAGTCTCTCCTTGCTGAGGTATGTGTCAATTTTGACCTGCTGTTTTCGATTTCTAAGATAATCCTTATAAATCTCAAGTGCGATGCCACGAATACCAAGGTGTTCTAACTGAAATAATGCCCAGGGGTTCAGGATAAATTCGAAAGAGTTACCTCGCCCCTGGGCATTCAGGGCAGGGAAGGAACAGGGGTGGGTTTTAGTCAGTAAGAGTCTGACACGCCCTGCCGCTCCACCCTAGAGCGGGAGATGTCATTGGATGATTTCCCACCCCACAAAAAAAACGGAGTCCCTATACTATCCCCAAACACTTAACGGCTGTTGCTGCTGGTGTTAGGGCAACACACTCACATTGTGAAAGTTAATGTTGAGGTTTAGAGAGTGTAACCTGCCCCTGAGCCGTTGTGTCTTTGAGCCATCTGTGTAGATGCGTAGGTAGGAACTTCATCGAATTCCTGACTGTTCTCTCTCTTCCTCTGCTGTTTGTATGCGAAAGTGGATTGATTGCGTGTTCTATCACACATGGGGCAGCGATAAGTGGTTGATACTCAATTGCCCTGTCCAGGATGCCCGTGTAAGCACTGGTGTTGGTCTTGCCGCATATACCTAGGTGCCTAAGCCTGATGGCAGCTAGTGTAGCCTCCTGTTGTGTGAGTAAGTAAAGTGGAGTCAGTTGCGGGGCTATCTCCATTGCTGCTGTTGGGATAGTTGTCATACAGCCGGTGAAAGCTGAACAGGCCAACCTTTGAACTTCTATAGCCTGTTAATGGTGGTCGAGAGTTTGGTCCTCAACCACCACACCAGAGAACCATATGTCAGCATTAATTATATTTATTATTGTTATTTCATTTAGGTTCAGCTTCGTGCACAATAGTTTATTGTATAAAATATGTATTAGTTTATAGTAATTATTTATACTTATATATGTATTGTGTTTTATGGGCCATAGTTGCCTGAAATAAAGGATAAATAAATAAATAGGTCAGCATTGGTCTGGGACAAAAGCGAAAAATACAAAACTTTTTTACAAAAAATAAACAGCCGACTTCCAAAAAAAAAATACACTAAAAATTTAAAAATAACTTTAATTTCGGAAGTCGGTGTTTGTATTTTATTTCTTCGATATTTGACACCGACTGCCGAAATTAAAGTTTAAATTTTTAGTGAATTTTTTTATTGGAAGTCGGTTGTTTTTTTTTTGTAAAAAAGTTTTTTATTTTTCGCTTTTTAGTTGTTATATCGCAGAACTAAAAACCCCAATAACATGTAACATGGAATTTAAACATTTGGAGTACACCAAAACGTCATCGAGGTAAACGTATATGGAACCACCTCGGGAGTATATTCTTTCGGATAAAAAAAGATTTATTTAAAATCGGTTCACAACTGACGGAGAAATAACACATACAGTCTAACATAGAACCTCCTCCTTTTTCGAAAGTCGGTTAAAAATGCTAGGTAATTCAATTCAATTTATTTATTTGTGAACAATAATAAAATAAACAGCCGACTTCCAAAAAAAAATACACTAAAAATTTAAAAATAACTTTAATTTCGGAAGTCGCTGTTTGTATTTTATTTCTTCGATATTTGACACCGACTGCCGAAATTAAAGTTTAAATTTTTAGTGTATTTTTTTATTGGAAGTCGGTTGTTTTTTTTTTTTTTGTAAAAAAGTTTTTTATTTTTCGCTTTTTAGTTGTTATATCGCAGAACTAAAAACCCCAATAACATGGAACATGGAATTTAAACATTTGGAGAACACAAAAACGTCATCAAGATATGCGTATTTTTCGTTTTTGTTCAGTTTCTCAAAAAGCGCGTAAGCAATTTCGATAAAATTAATATGGGACCACCTCGGGAGTATATTCTTTCGGATAAAAAAAGAATTTTGAAAATCGGTCCACAACTGACGGAGAAATGCGCGGACATACATAAAAAAAAAAACATACATACAGTCGAACATAGAACCTTTTCCTTTTTCGAAAGTCGGTTAAAAATACTTTTCTGTTAGCGTTAACGCTAACGCTTCGTGCAAAATGTATGGCAAAGACATTATTGGGCGTGAGTCACGTGACAGTTCTCTGTCTAACGCTTCGTGCAAAATGTCGTAGCCATACATTTTGCACGAAGCGTTAGTGTTAACGATAACAGAAAAGAATTTTGTCCAACCCCCCTGATCACTGATGTGTAATAAGTACCACAACGTAACCTTAGGAATAAACCCCCATGTTTATTATTATTTGTACACCATCAAGTGGTAGGACATAGAGATCATAATGTACTTGATTGTAACACCTATTGTAACCTATGTTCACAAATAAATAAATTGAATTGAATTACCTAGCATTTTTAACCGACTTTCGAAAAAGGAGGAGGTTCTATGTTAGACTGTATGTGTTATTTCTCCGTCAGTTGTGAACCGATTTTAAATAAATCTTTTTTTATCCGAAAGAATATACTCCCGAGGTGGTTCCAAATAAATTTTATCGAAATTGCTTTAGCGCTTTTTGAGAAACTGAACAAAAACGAAAAATACGTTTACCTCGATGACGTTTTGGTGTACTCCAAATGTTTAAATTCCACGTTCCATGTTATTGGGGTTGTGGGGTATAACAACTAAAAAGTGAAAAATAAAAAAAACTATTTTACAAAAAAAAAACAACCGACTTCCAATAAAAAAATACTCTAAAAATTTAAACTTTAATTTCGGCAGTCGGTGTCAAATATCGAAGAAATAAAATACCAACACCGACTTCCGAAATTAAAGTTATGTATTTTTAAATTTTTAGTGTATTTTTTTTGAAAGTCGGTTGATTTTTTTGTAAAAAAGTTTTTTTTTTTTTGCTTTGGTAGAATGCGATCGTGCTTTTGTTAAGTTAGTAATCAAGATGCTTGTTCTAGAGCAGTTTGCTATCAAGAACCACTCCTGAGTACTTGACTTTTTTGAGTGTTCGGCGTTGAAGAGTTAAGGTAGGTAAGTAGTTTATGGGATCCAAGGACTCTTTTGTTGGCAAACATTATTAGTTCTGTTTTTAAGGGGTCGGCCGATAGCTCGTGTTTTGCACACCAGCTTTCGATTATTTTGAAGGCTTTCCCATGAGGTCGTTTAAGTCCGCCTATGTACCTACCATTACTTCAGATAGGCACATACATGAAGTTTATATACCTAAGTAATAACGGAAATTAAGATAAGTAATACCTTTTAGCATGTTGATGGAGTTTCCCTTTACAGTGTCCATGAGAAAAGAGAGAGATGAGTATACTAATGAACTTGCAGTTTTCTTGTTCTTCGTTTTGATTTAGGTACCTAAATTTTATAGGCCCAGACTTTTACACCAATATCGAAGGCAGCACATAGGTCGCTTTGGGTTCAGGTTTGCATGAAGCACTGTAACCTCATCTTTTTTATAAACTGCTGCTCTCCTGTGTTAGGAACTAATATTTATCACCATGTGAGCCTCTCCCCGCAGGGTCTAATCTTAGGAAAGTGTAACTCCAACCTCGCAAAATGGGGCTATCTTGACGGAATGGCAGCAGGGTGTGGATGTGGAGCCGAGTTGCGAACTATGCTGCACTTGCGGTCCTGTCCTCTGTGCCCCAAAACACGCACTAGTGACCTCTGTACTGCGGACGACGCCGTGTAAGTGCCAAAGTTTTGGGCCAAGCAAATAATGAAATACTGTCGTGCCAGTGACACATAGAAGAAGAATAGGTGCTTTGAAGGTAGGTAGATACATTTTTACGGCTTCGTACCCGAAGGCTCCAAACGGAGCCCCGTTAGCCTTCGGGTACGAAGCCGTAATATTTTATTATATATTGCTGTCCCTCGAGGAGGAGCTCGTGGCTATAGTAATAACAGCCGCACGGGTCGATCCATCAGGTTAAGCTACGCTTGCCGGGGTTGGTCCATGGATGAGTGACCATCTTTACATACCAAGACTCCTCCGTGCCTCGGAAAGCACGTTAAGCCGTTGGTCCCGGCTGTTAATCGTGGATCTTTGACAGTCGTTACGGGTCGGTCGTCAGAAGCCCGAAAGTCTGACAACCAGTCTTACCAAGGGGTATCGTATTGCCCAGTTACTGGGTTGTGGAGGTCAGATAGGCAGTCGCTCCATGTAAAATATTGGTATTCAGCTGCATCCGGTTAGACTGGAAGCCGACCCCAAAATAGTTGGGAAAAGGCTAGGCAGAACACATTGCTTTTACTCACGTATCCGTCTGTCCATTTGTCCGTCTTTCTGTCTGTCCTTCGTCTGTCACAAAATTTTGTTCCGAAGAATTTTTTAACTTCCCATTGACCTATGAATTTGATATTTGGTGATAATGTTTATTATTACGTATACTTTACTAAAAACTACCAATATATTGATAAATCAGATGTTTTCTTTGATAATTCCCTCATTTGGTACGGAACCCTAAATGTGCAAAGTACGACACGCACTCGACGGGTTTTTTGTAGCATCTTTCCACCAATAACAGTTCAAATAAAAATACTGCATACAATATTCACATGTCGTTTATTATAATAACAAAGCACTTAAACATACCTAGCAGTTACAAGCTAAAATAAATAACACCTAATCAGCAAATAATACTGTACATGACTGTTAATACAACTTAACATTTTTATTAATATTGGCTTAATCGATAATAAAGTCGCAACTCAAAGGCCGAAAAAACGAATTGTTGAACAAAATTATGCGCATAAAAAAAAATTGTCTATTACTGGATGCTGTCCAATGTGTTTTTCCATACTGTAGTGCTATTCTGTAAAATCTCACCGTGAAAACGTAGGTGAAGTGAACGTGAAGTGAGCTGTCAATCCATACAATCAAGGTGGATTGACAGTTCACTTCATGCTCACTCCACCTAAGTTTTCACGGTGAGCTTAGCAGAATCGACGGGCTGAAGTAAAACATTCACTAACATTAAGAAGAAAAAAATATTTAAAAAAAGAAATAAAAACAAAAATTATTTCCGCCGATAAAAAGAAAATTTTGCTGCCGAAAGAAGGTATTTTAAGTAGTACCTATAGTACAGTTTCAAAATTAATATAGGTAGGTACTTACTTAATAGAGATTCACAGTGCTAAATCGCACCCGAATTGATGTAGGAATAGCTAAAGTGAATAAATCTACCAAAATTGCAATAAAATTGTCACGACACTGTCTGAAATATTGGGATTATGTAGAAAAAAAATCGCAAAACAATTTTTAGAATATTAATTCAGATCTATAACATTAGTTATTGGAAATTATTTAAGTAGACATTTTCACGCAGTATCTAGTTTAATATTGTCACTCTGTTTCTATCAGTCTTCTGTTTTATGTTCTATCACCTTTTTTATCTTTTATAGGCACGCGTTTGACCTCTATCTCACGTGATGGTAAGCGATGATGAGGTCGAAGATGGAGCACGCTTGCCTAGAAGTAACCTATTCACTCTTGACTTAAAGACTCCGAGGTTGAAGCTATTAGGAAACACAGACTCTGGCAGGGAATTCCACTCCTTAGCTGTACGCACAATGAATGTGTTCGCAAAACGTTGTGTGCGTATGGGTGGGATGTTCACCATGTACCGATGACGCATCGCCGTAAGTACATCTAGTGGTCCGATGATGGAACGGGCCTGGTGGAATTAAACTATGCAATTCCATCGCACACTTCAAAATGCAACCGATAGAAAACGTCGGTGCTCATGACTCTGGAGCCTCGACTCGACGAGCCTATCATTGCCGATGATCCTCTTGGCTCGTTTCTCAATGGACTTAAGCGCATCAAGCTAGTATCTGGCAGATCCATCCCAAAGATGAGAGCAGTACTCCATACACAATCGAACTTGCGCTTGATAAAGTTTGAGCAGCTGTTCCGGCGTGAAGTACCGTCTCACCTTTGCTAGGGTTCCCAACTTTTTGGCAGCCAGTTGAGCCTTTGCCTCGATATATGGCCCAAAATTGAGGGTGGATGTTAACGTGACACCAAGAAGATCAAGATGATCGGTTATCGGCACGGTTACACCTCGGAAAGATGGAGCCGGGTGAAATTGGCTCCGTTTAACGGAGAAAAAACACGCCTGGGTTGTAGCAGCATTGAACCTGACCAGATTGGCATCGCCCCATTCAGAGAAAGCCTGTAAAGACATGTTCAAGCGCTCAACCATGCCTCTCGGAGATACCGGACCTGCGACTCACCAGCTCGTGCGTTGGACATGTATCTCTCAGCAACAGTGCTGTCGTCTGCATACCCAAAGGTACCGGCTTTAAGCAGATGAATTGATATGCTGCAAGAACTGTTGCCGAGCACTGACCCCTGAGGAACCTCGGCATTAATATCCAGCAGTCCGGACAAGCTGCCATCAATGACCACTCGAATAGACCGATCCCTCAGGCAATCTGCAATCCAATCACACAATCCGGCGGCTAGACCGAAGGAAGGAAGCTTAGCAATAAGGCTCTCGTGCCAGACACTATCGAAGGCCTTCGAGATGTCAAGGGAAACCGCAGGTGCTTCCCCGTGTTTCTCGATGGCCTCACTCCAGATGTGAAAGGCATACGCTAGAAGATCCCCAGTTGACCGATTTTGGTGAAAGCCGTATTGTCGATCACTGAGGATATCGTTAGCTACTAGGTATACCAGGAGCTTACCATTCAGTACACGTTCCATACTCTTAGCGAGTATGAAAGTAACCAAGATGGGTCTGTAGTTGGCTGGGTCAGCTCGACTACCCTTCTTGGGCACGGGCTGCACGTTAGCTTGCTTCCAAGTCATCGGCACTTTTTCACCTGCCCTGATACGCCACTTGACTTGATAATAAATAAGAACTTTTGGCTTGCTCTTAGAGCATAACGCTTTAAAAATATTATGTATAAAAGATAATATACTAGGGTACTTCTAGGCAAGCGTAGGTACCTACTCCATCGTCGACAACATCGCTTACCATCAGGATGAGATAGTGGTCAAGCGGGAGCCTGTCAATGATAAAAAAATACTAAGCAGCTTATTACTTTTTAGTGCTGAAGTTTGTTTTGTATCTTTTAAAGCAACAGGTGTATAGAAACTGAAACGAAGATGATCTCTTAATTCTAAGTGATTATTAGGAACATAGAATGGAATTAATTTTGTTAACACTTATATTTTCTTAAGCACCGCAATATTACTTAAATCTAGATATAGTACAAAAGTAAGCCTATCTAAAGCACATATTATGTAAGTATATATATACTGGATGTATCTACAGTCAGGGAAGTTTAATTTGTTTACACTTTATGATTGAAAGTCGGTTTAGGCGGGGAATAGGAAGCTGTCACCTCCTTCTGCGAAGCTGTAATGCTTGCGAAGGAGGAGGCAGAACGCGTGAGGGAGACTCAACGGAGACGCCCTCACGCCCCGGGCGTCGGGAGACGCAAGGCGACTCCCGACCACCGTAGGCGTAAGCTTGCGGACGGCGAGTAATGAGTAGCTCGCCGTCCGATAAGGACTAGACCCGAGTCGACGGCGCGTAGTATTCCACGCGCGCCTCAAAGAGATATCAGCAGTACCTGACGGGGATCTTTTCGTCTGCCAGCTGAACCAGTTGAAAGCTAGTCTTTCAAGGGCCGGAGGATGTCTACGCCTGAACGCAGCTCTTCTTTAAAATTTGACGTTATTACGAACGCACCCTAAGAACATCGCTCGCTGCGGACTTCACGGCGGCGGAACGCGACTAACTTAACTTCGCTTTGCACGACGAAAGGAACGAACCGCCATATTTTTGTCGCGATCACATTACCTGTCTTTTACCACTGTAATTTTTAAAAAATAAATCTTTTGAACCTAAAATCGAGGTCGGTCTTTATTGTATCGCCCACAGGGCCGATGCCTGCGTTGGGTCACGGATAAATTCAAAAGAGAGTTACCACGGCCCTTGGCACAAGCAACTGAAGGAACAAGGGCGGGTTTTAGTTAGTAAGAGTCTGACACGCCCTCCCGCTCCAACCAGAGCGGGCGAAGTCTTAGGATGATTTAACACTCCAAAAAAAAAGGGTTACCGCAGCCCTGGAACGCTTAGGGTAATTTTTTTTTTTTTTTTTTTTTTTTTTTTTAAAAACGTTGCCCCACACTAGGAATTACTCCTGTATCGTGGGTGCGTTCACAAACATGTAAACTCACATACACAAGACACCCAGACCCGGAACAACTATCTGTAGGCCATACAAATATTTGTTCCGTGCGGGGATCGAACCCGCGACACGCAGCGCAACAGCCGAACGCTCAACCACTGCGCCAACCGTGTCGTCAATTAAAGGAACACGGGCGGGTTTTTAGTCGGTAAGAGTTTGACACTCTTTCCCGCTCCACCCAGAGAATGACTTGATGATTTGATTTCCCACCCTCAAAAAAAAGGTTGGAATTCGCTTGCACGATATAAATCGACCGGAGACTAGACAAAGTGGCATTCTGTTAGCGATAGCGATTATCAAAATGCCAAAATGTAAGGGATTGCACACGTGACATTTCGATAGCACTTGTCAATCCCAAGCAATTTTGACCACAGTCAAGTTTAAATTTCTTGGGAATTTTACCTAGTCAAACATGTTAAAAAAAAAAATCCCTGACTGTATGTACTATATTCTTGTAATGTGCAAGACGCAGTACAGTCCTACAATTCTAAACACCCTTTGCAAGGCACAAGTATGACCAATAAAGTTGTTAATGGAGTTACGTGAAATGTGCGTCTATCATTGTTATTTTATGCCATTAGAAAAACATGTAGACTACAGAGTTAATAATTCAAATAATTCTTGAGAGTATTATACCTAACCTAAGTTCGATTTAAACTCAATAGCGGCTATGAAGTGCGCTGCGCAGTACTCCGCCCGTCACCCCCTCATGTCACACGATTAAGCTGTTGCGGAGCTTCTTGCCTCGTGTTCCGGGCCGCCATTAAGGCCCTACTACCGGCCAAGTGGCGCCCTCATTGAATAAAAAATCGTAGCATAGCATAGAAAATAAATATTAAAGAATACAACGTCACGTTTGTTACAAAGAGGATCAGGAGGGCAAAAGTGTCAGAAACGGCCGTTTTTGGTACTTTTGCCTACAACTTTGGATACGAAACATTCTGAGATCTGTTTTCTATGCTACGCTATGATTTTGTATTCAATGAGGGCGTCACTTGGCCGTTACTAGACCCTTAAGTTTCAACGAACTCTAACACACTTTCTGTTACCGGCTTGCACTACGTAAGATTCCAGTACATATATTATATTTAGACAAATAAATAGGCAGTGGGAAATCGTGTCTTTTATCCATCATAATATTCTTAGGCAAAAGAATATTAACAAATCGCACAGTATTACCTACATCGGATAAACGTTAAAATGCAGGAATGCTTATTTCTTATTAATATTTTTATATAAAAATGCCAAAATATCATTTCGCTTCAGTCGTACCATTTCGTTGTTCGTTGCGTTCATAACTTCGATTCACCACAGTGGTTCGCCTTTACCTGTGACCAGAAAAAAATGTTAAAGATATTTTCCTAAATGAAAGTAACTTTTTACGCATGCAATGTTATACCTACAAGTTATTGTTATCTCACAACAAATAGTAAGTTTAAGAAGAAACATGCGTTCTGCATGCTTTATCCCAGTTTATTAGTACCCACGAACATAAAAAGCATTAGTAGGCCGCGTGGATAGTCAAATGAAAAAATGTAACAAAAAAAAGAAGAAAATAAATAATATATAAAACGTTACATGTTTCCATTGATTGAAGATGAGTGCGGATTGTTAGACGAGTGCACGACATAAAATAAATTTCGAATATACTTACATACCATTTCAGATTTTTCTAATTCCCATGTTCGTCGTCGCGTTTTTAAAGGATTAAAGGAAATGCAAATTAAAATAAAAACATAACATTGTCGCTTTTCTGTTAATTCCAACACTCATTCTTTTATTGTGGTTTTGGTATATCCATTACATTGACTTAACATGATGTTCGCGCCTTAATATTTGTTGTGAGAATACAAAAACTCAAGTTAAAAATGGAATGACGTCACTCAAAGAAAATACTGACACGGCTCAATGATGCAAAGTGGTATCAAGTGGTATTTATTCAACTGAAAAGCTTTTAAGTCCTTGACTTTTATTAAAGTAAATCTCGAAGTAAATATTTACTGAGGAGTCCCAGAATTTTCCCAAACGACGCCATTTCGTTTTAGACGTATAAATGCCCTAAAAATCCTCAAAATTTTATTAAAAATAAATAGTCAGTTTTCTACTTTAGTAACATAATATAAATAGTGAACTTAAATTCGAAAGAACTTTATACAAAATGAAAAAAAAAAAACGAAAAAAAGAATTGTAAAACTATTGTGCAAGTTTCGGTCCCATATAGCGAGTAAGATAAAACAGAGAAATGAAAAATTGTTATCGCTATATCCACAACCATACGTCCAATTAGACACACTCGTAAAATTATATATAAATTAATTTATTTATTACTACCTAGCTATAGTTAAAACTGGTATCTGACTAGGTGATGTAACGGACCGGTGAAAATAATATGGGAATTGCCTTTTTAACTACATTTTGGCTGTACTCGCCATGCTTACTCATGATAAAATGCCAAACATTTATTTTTATCAAGACTTGAAATCAAAAATGACAGATAATAAGATTTTTATGTTACCTACGAAGGATATTAGTGAAACAGTATTGGATGATTGGAGAGTCAATAGCATAGCAAGCACGTAATACTATTTTCAGAATTGTATTTTTGTAAAAAAAAACCCTTACCCTAATAGATATGTACATAAGTTGCAAGTCTCTTTATCATAATATTACATACTACTAGTTATCAAACCTTACAGTTAATAATAACAATAATAAATTGCAAATATTACAAATATGTTTAAAATATTTACATCTTCGATAATAGAAGAAAAAAAAATGGATTGCAAAAGTTATCGCTCATAGTAAAAGTTAAAGAAGTAGCACTTTTTGCAATAATACATAAAATAAGTCTTACATTAGACTTAATTCGGTTATCACCAAAGAAAAATCGATAAAACTCGTGAAATGTTAAGAAAAATCAGTTCAATTATAATTATAGTTAATATAATTGCTGGAACTGTTAAATGGAAATACTTAAAAGTTTATAATCTCACTGGGCTATTAGTATAAATAATTTAATAATAATTTAAAGCTCCATGAAGTTAAAATGTTACCGATTTCAAATGAAATATACCTACATAAAAGCGATAGATATTAACGAGTAAAAAATAATAAGTTAGAATCTTCAAATCGATTTTCAGACTCGAGGTTCCTAAAACATGTTTTTTTTTTATTATTATTTACAAATGCCATGCGCATGGCTGGCAACTAAAAGTCCTAAGTATTCAGCATTATACACTGTCGCAACATTTACGACAGCTCGTATTTGCAATGTTCTCGTATTTTTTCCTACAAGCATTCGCGATGGAATCACTGGGCTTTAGGGCTGTGAAACTATAAAAACTGTAATCATAAAACATACTGTAGCATACCAAATAAAAGTGCGATACCATTAGTATAAATTATAAAACAAATAAAAACGTGTATAAAATTGATAATTTTAAGAAATATTAATGTAAATCTACAAATAGATGCAGATATCTGTCTCGTAAAACGTAAAAGTTTTCACAGGCCAGCCGAGTGCGTCGGAAAGTCGCGAGCTAAAAATTTTAAATTTAAAATTGGAACGAGGTGGGTTATGCGCCTGCGCTTCGCTGGCTAACAGTAGTACGTATTCGAGAGGCCCAGTTTACATGTGTAGGAATGGGACATACTGCTTCTGTTCGATATATCCTTGTTCTCGCAACGCTGCCCGTTGAAGCCTTCCGGGCATCTGGAGTGAAACAAAACGAACTGTATTAGAAATTATTTTGAAAGGTGTTGAAAAGTTATCAAACGTTTCGGGAATACACTTTGTTTTCGTGTACTTTGGTTTCTCAAACTAGCATACCTATCTATGTACCTTTACCTTATCCAGAAAATAACGTTGGTAAGAACGTAGGCAACGACTTGAGCTACATGGAGGACAAAACATATTTGAAAAAAAGAAGTCAACGTCAGTGTGCCACTGAAAACGAAGAAAGAATTTGATTAAACTTAATACCCACTTGCAAGCTTGTTCCTGAACGATCTCGAAGAACAAACAGGTGCCTCCATTGAGGCAGTAGGACGACGGGTCGGGCATCGGACATGGCGAGCCCAGCGTCGCTGTGAAAAAGAGAAGAAAATAGATTGTCATATAAAGAAAAAACATGTGTGACTCCATGAGATCAGACCCTCAAAGCAACATCGCTGTAAATTGGCTGTGGAGAGACAAGCGAATTCAAGTTGAAGAAAGTAAAAATCATAGGCCACATCATAGCCCATAAATTTCATGGTGATTGATTAGAAATGTATTGATGCATCTCACAATCATCCGTTTTGTCCCTAACAGAACTCGATACAAAAACGAATGATACAACAAACTCATTATACAATGTAACCGATCACCCTATTGGCCTGTATACAGACATTGTTTGAGCGACATTCGCGGAAGAAGCAGTAAGTTTCCCAAGTGTTCCCAGTACAACGGTATGAGTATCGGTAAACAATGTGACATGGTTTGTGTTCCTTTGTTGACGTGTCTATATTGTTGAATCAAGGTGAGGGTACCTCGATTCGATTGTCGTTATACGAATCAGGCTCAGATTAAAACGCCTTATTTACATACGGACAAAAATAATGGAAATCAGTTGGTGTTTAGATATTTAGATACTAGTATTAGCTGACGCAGATTTCTGTTAACGTTGGAAATTAATTATTCCGTGATAAGAATTTCTAACTAATCATTGGTTCAAGTATAAGACCTTGCAGGACACATGTTAAAATTCAGACTTGAAAGCCTTCAAAACTAAGTGTGGTAAAAGAATCGAACCTTGTCGGTCACCGTCGCCAAATAAGACACCTACTACACTTAGTTTTGAAGGCTTTCAAGTCTGAATTTTAAATTCAGACTTGAAAGCCTTCAAAACTAAGTGTGGTAAAAGAATCGAACCTTGTCGGTCACCGTCGCCAAATAAGACACCTACTCACCAAAAGAGTTTTGTCAGCTATAGCTATGACCTCGGGAAGAATAGAGCAAATTTATGCTTTAGATACTCACTCGAGTCATCAGGCGCGGCTGTGACTGGAGGTAGAACGCTGACGTTGGCGCTGGCCACGGCTGGAGGCCCCACCGCGCCTTGTGCCCTGCATTCGTACGCTGCGGAGTCTTCACTGCGCGCGTGCCTTATCACTAATACCGAGCGCCTCCTGAAATGAGTTGCAAAAGGATGTTAAAAAGATGAAGAGAATAAAAAAGAGATCCTAGAAACAGGTGAAAGTAGACAAGGTTATTCGATGTCCGCAAGATGAGAATTCCCTTTTTAACCGACTTCGAAAAAGGAGGAGGTTATCAATTCGGATGTTTGTATTTTTTTTTTTTTTTTTTTTATGTATGTTCGGGCATAACTCCGTCATATATTGACGGATTTGCAGAATTCTTTTTTTGTTCGAAAGGGGTTTATTCCGAAATGGTCCCATTTAAATTTCAAAAAGATCTGATGATGGGTTTCGGAGACAGACAACGGAACTCTTCATAAATTGACAGCAAATCAACCGCGATTGCTGCTATCGTATGTCTATGAATTGTTAACACAGTTTAATGGGGAACCACAACTAAAAAATAAAAAACTTTTTTACAAAAAAATAGAACCGACTTCCAAAATTAAAGTTATTTTGCACTTTTTTGGAAGTCGGTTCTATTTTTTTGTAAAAAAGTTTTTTTCGAGGCGCTAGTCAGATGCATCAAAAATTAAACCATTTGCAGACTTGCAGATAAGTTCGATGTCCTTAATTTAAAACCATAATTAACAATCCCAGACCACACCAAGACGATGTAACATGCATTTGGCAAATAGTTCTCTTGTGCAAAATATCTCAATCATCATCAAAACGCCCAACGACCCATGAAATTGTCCGCGACGCTCAATCATAATAATTACTCTATACATCCATTTTGACCTCTTGAGGTATTGTGTATTCTTCTATATCTTCCACTCAAGGTTTATTTTCGCTTGATTCAGCAGCAAAAGTATTTGGGGATGCACTTTCAGGTCGGTCAATGACAGCTGTCTGCAGTTGCGATTAGTGTAGTAATCGTTGCATTTAATGTTAGCACCATATGAGTGCATGCTTCATTTGTTTGCAGACAACATTGTTACTATTTAGCTGTAGTAAGTACGTCGCTAGTACACAAACATGCTCCCATTTTGGATCAAGATCAACATTGCTTGAAGTCAACTGGGTCATTACGGTAGCAGCTTGAAGATAAATAGTTGTAGATTTAATATGCGTTTACTTATTATTAATGGACATCATTACGGCCGTAGCAAGAGGAACATCAGCACATCTGTGTTTAAATGTCGCTTTGCTGTGTAGATTTATTATGGTAATAGGAATTTCCCAAGCTAAACCCTTGATTTGGGTGATAATTTTGGATATACGCAATGACTTCTGAGACGTGCAGAAGATAGCCCTTTTACAACAGAAGTGGGGCTAAAAGTGAACTCCAGAAATCTTCAAAATACTAAAACTTGGATCTCACCTAAAATTCTGCACCCGGAATCTCCTTAACGCGATATCGGCGACGGGCTTCCCGTCCTTATACCATGTGATGCGAGGGGGCGGCCGTGCGCTAGCCTTGCACTCCAATCGCACCCGGTTACCTCGTGTAGTCCTCATCGACTGCATTGGTTCCACGCGCGCTGGGCTACCTGGGGAAAAGGTTGAACTATTAGTCAAGATTTTGAGGGTATTTGGCGAAGACTTCAATTTATCTCCATGAGAATAGTGGTAATAATAAATCTTAGGCACTTGTCTCACCACCGGCGATGAGCGAGTAGTGAGTAGAGCTTCAAACTAAAAACGAGTTTTGTGCGATAGTTTGGCACTGGGCTTCGAGTGCGACGGGCAATTACTCGAACCACTCGCTCGGGTTAGTCTCTCGGCGTGAGTTCAAACCACCGAGCGAGCATCGCTGAGCGATTGTCGCTGAGCGAGTAAGCTTTGATAGCTCTTGTCGCTCAGCGACAAACATGTGTAGAGAGCCCTCGCCGGCGGTGAACAGTCAGCGATCAACTATTAATATATGCATCTCTTTTGTGTACACGGAATGTATATCTAATGTACGTTTCTTGAGCGTCAAAATAGCCGAGAGTTAGTCCCTTCCTCGCCGGCGGTGGGGCAATTACCTTAAAAATCTAGAACTGTTTCAATTTATATTCCCAGACTGGTTTTAGCGTTATTCCTGAGAATTTTCTGACTAACTAATTGAGATGACAGCAATGGATTAAATTTTTATACGTCTGTCGTTAATCCAATTCCCAGTAGTCGAGTTCCAGTATCCTACATACAGTCGCGAAATGACGATACGCAACTGCAAATCGAAGCAGAACATTCAGAGGAAATTGGAAAAAGCCCTACAAACACTTAAGCAAGTCGTCTTCAAAAGTCCTGAACTAAAAATAAGCCGCTGTCATTAGGCCAATGGCCTTATTATTTTGTGTGACGAGTAACATATGTAAGAACCGAAATAAACTCGTATTATCTAAACGGGACTCACTCGTTTGGACAACATCCCATCCACGGGCGACGGAAAAAAAATTGGCTGTGTTTCAGTGTGTAAAGCGAAAAAAACCAAAGCGTTAGTTGTAAATCATTAACTATTTCTTTAGGATGTGTCATCCTTAATGTCTGGTCGGAATAGATAGGATTGCGAAAGCTCGAACACATTTTATGTTGGACATATATTTTTATATGAATTGGACTTCCAGGCGCCCCGCCCGATGAAAACTTTATAAGCCACGATATTGTAAATTTTGACCAAACGTTAACAAAATTTGGCAGAGAGCCGCGTTACGTGGAGTTTTGTAACAGCTGCATGCGTGTGTTCGTACAGAACTACAATTAGATTCAGTCTAGGGTGTAATAAAGAAGATATAGATAGATCTTTTATGATGCTGTGCAATTGAAAGATATTTCTTCACGCTTATAAAGTTGATTCTACTGAGATTAACATGGGATCACCAGCCCTTTCGGATGCACTTCATAAAAATTAGACCCTTTTTCTTCTAAACTACTACTCTTACATACGCCATTAGCCGTACGTACACCATATTTTACAAATACCAGAGATCTAGGCCACAGCTATCGTCATAGATCCACCTACGTCCCTTAATGGCTGACCAGCGTACTTCATTTGACACCCTGTGCCCTATGAGCTCATCACGGTGACGTCACTCATTCATCCTCACACCCACTCTCTAGTTCATTCATAAATTTGACTGACCAGATTTATGGTATTCTTTGATCGCTATATTACGAGTATTTGCCATATTATCAAAATCGTTTTGCGATATGTGGTTGAAATGTTTACTCATACTTCTAGGAACGCATTAGAAATGATGTGGGTTTCCTTTGTGATAGGAAGTGTGCATTTAAGATAGTTTTCAAGTACGATGAGATTAAAGACTTCGATAATATGTTGCACCTGCTTATTGTATTGAGGTCTTCTTTATGAAAGGTGCTAAAATATTATATTCGTATAAGTTTTTCCTTAGCAACTAGTGGAATTTCTGTTGCCTACAACATAGTTCGTTAGGCTCATACTTGAGTTTTCTCAAGTTCTTGCCAACAGTACAGTATATGTATCCTTGGATATAGTCCTTCATTAGGATTCTTATAGGTACTTATTAACTTTATTTGATTTCTAGTAATGAGATGATTTTCAAATTCACTTTCATAGCATCATTATTATCAGTTCTGTGCTTCAAGGTTTCGTTAATGCGCATTCGTCTATTTCATTCCAAATACTTCGCGTTTTCGCCAGTTCAGAATGTAGGCGCAACATAGCATTTTACTAACGTCCGTCACGCTTGAATGGAATGCCATAAAGCTATATGAATGGAGGATCATTGACATTCATGCCAATCCTACCACCCACGCTTGTAGGCCTGACGTCACAGGTCTTTAACCAGTAGTTTTCGGCATGAATGGGATTTCTACGCCCCTTTGTTTTGACGAAAGTGAACCATTACGTCAAAAGAAAGTCGCTTAAGCTGCCAAGGTGAATAGGCACGTCTTTAGAAGAGGTGTCACATTATACATTAGATACCTACGTGTTGATGTGCAAACATCGTCGGATAGAAGCAGATTTGCCTCGAGTCTAGATTTTTCGTACTTTGTTAGTCTGATGTCAGACTTGACTTGGTTGACGCAGAACAGGGTGTTAATTTCAGTGTGGTCTCTAATTTTTCTCAAAAACACCTTAAGATGCCAATTGACATACCATGTCACCTCAGGTGCCAATTACATCACTCCCACCAAAACACCTACTAAAAAATCAGTCTACGAGCGTAGACCGTGGCTAATCAAATACATCGTCACCTAATATAAATAGTCTGGGAGCTAGGGACCACATCCTGAACGGAAACTGAATTGGAACATCACAGGTGAGGTGAACTGGCTGTTAGCCAAATGACTCAGAACAGTGTCGTTGGTGACGACCGAGCGACAAACAATTGTCCAATAATGTGAAGAGCCGAAGGTCGGAGATTCATTACCTGACTTTGATATTGGTAATTGGTATTGCTAAGCTGAAAGGTATTTGGCAATATAAGAAGATGGATGCACTTGATTAAGACTCCGAAGCCCGTTAAGCTTGTCATGACTTCTCCGAAGTGTTGACTTGTCAGAGGTCGTGGCAGTGTTTCAGTACCTACACTAAATCCGCATTACCTGTACGGTGAATCAATTAAATGAAAATAACTAAACATAAAAAATAAACGTGACCACCCCAATATATTTGGGAAATAGCAAGGCAAAATATAATGATTAGATAATAAGTAATAATGAAAAACGCGTTTCCAGATGAATAAGATTAATCGATAGGTACCTACTCAATTTCAAAGTCCAATAAAGTTAAAAATAAAATAAAACTTCACAAAGGCTTTCACGTAAGCTTCAGCTACTCAAAAACAGATGGCGCTAGCTACTCAGTTACCACCAACAACCGAACATCAAAATAACGCACCACACAAAATAACAGCTGAAAATTAATCACAGATTGATATGTTATCCAAATCAAAAGAAACTATAAAACAAATTGTTTACCCAGCAATGAAAATAAGGAGCGTTAGTGTGCTTGGCCGATATAAATATCCAGTGGTAATTAAAGGCAGCGCAGACGGGCCGACAGTTTGAAAATAAACTGCTTTTTATTTTTAACTCTGCAGCCACAATAGATGCAGCTCAGTTTGAGTGTTTAGGCATAGCTTTGTTGATGAGCATTAATTTACTACAGTCGAATTCAGTATCTACAATAGATCAGGTGTTCTTTAATAACAATTGATGCATTTTGGCAACACTGACTCATTTAATAGGTACTTATAGCCCCATAAGCCAATATTGTTAATTTTCTCTACGTTTAATGTAAAATCTTAACTTCTCTTAATCTTGACAAAGCTGTCACTTTATGATCATCGGGTATCTTAGTTTGATGTTGAGGGAGTAATAAATTAATATCTAGCATTATCTTCTTGACTTTTTGTGAATGAGTTGTTTTTATTAATGATAATCCTCAACATTTGTTTTTACTTCAGCTCTTTAAATATATCATAGCTACCTATACACTTGCTTCTTCAAACTCCACTAAATCTTAAAAGCCAAAAGGCCAAGTCTCAAAACATAAACACAGATGATCTTCTTAATGCTACTTGCAGTTCATTTTTTCTCCCACATAATATAATATCGACAGCAATTTATGTTTTACCGAGGATCCGAACCAATCTCCACCTACCGTGGTGGCTTCGTGTGTGTTCGTCCGAGAAATTGCGTTACAATCGCCATAAAAACATGTGTTTATATCTTCATCGGGATGATCGGGTGCGAGGGCTGCCTTTATTGCTAATTCACAGTTTTAGAGTAGTTTGTACTTTCAAGATGACTGAAATATTGAACCTTTACCGCTGACTTATCGTATTCTTAAACGATATAGTTTAAGTTAAAAACGCTTTAAAAAAAATCTTACGATTAGACAGGGCTCGATATAAATTAGCGAAATGTTTAATCAATTGTTGGGACAAAATGCTAAAATAACAATAAAGTAATATGTCCATGTCCCATTCAATCTCTCGTTGCCTGGTTGCATTTAATTTAATTAAAAATACATTCTAGAACTGTATATTACTGTACTCCTAACTACTAATACTAACCCACCAACAAACAGTACAACATTGCAATTGGACCAGCATTAATGCATTCAGCATTGCCTTTGCATTACATGACCGTCTATATATCGATAGATTCAGGTTACGTCTTCATATTAAATGCGTCGGTGGTCGATCAGGACACTCGTCGTAAAAATTTAAGTGCATCGGTAATAATTCCATAATAAAAAACATCATTCAATCATGAGGGGCTTGGTTTTCAGTATACTTATATTTAGCTTTAAATGAAGAATGGGCACTAAAATTCAGGTGGTTATTATGTCTACTATTTTTATTATACTTTTTTCTTGATATATTGCTTTCATTAATAATTGAGGCGGACATATTTGAAGGGTATTGGAATATAGATTTATGTACTCCTGAAAGTCTAAAATACTGGCTCGTACATACATAATTTTTGAGGAAAATCTTTAGATGCACTTGAAGATGTGCATACGCAGAGTAGATTTATTGCAGTGATGAAAAGCGTTTTAAAATATAAACATAATATTTTGGCAGAATTTAAAAGTGGTTTGTGAGAAGCAAATCCAGTTGAAATATTACAGACATTTGAGAGTTCGAAGTTCAGAACTTATCAAATTATAGCACATGAACTTTAAAAACTTTAGAACTAAGGTAGACTTTGACAAGTTACTTCAAATTCTCATTTAGAAACCAGACGATACATTTAACCAACAAATTAATTAGGCTACAACTTTCAGGTTCAAAAGACACGTTCGAAGATTTCCCAACAACAAATAAACGAATTCACTCTTCCGAACACTCGTAATTACAGTGACCGATTGCTGACCGAGTGGCGTTCCAATTTTTTACATTTTAAAATAGTTCACCCACTATAGGTAGTTCCGAAATGACACGAGCGCCGTAAGTTGTGTGCGTAAATTTAAACGTAACGATCTCAACAATAAAATACGTTTCCCTGAGTCACAGGTTTTCTTCGAAATGCGAATACATGCTGTGATTTTTCACGGAGTGAATGAGCCAGATTTTCTTGGGTTTTCTGGTTTTACCTGTGTTTAGCTGCAAATAACTTTCTAAACATTAGTACAGCACACTCGCTATTTATAATGAAAAGCTAAACGTTGCTAATTATTCACTTTTCTTACCGGATACAGTTTCCTGATAGCTACAACCTGGAGGTCTTTAAGTCAAGAGTGAATAGGTTACTTATAGGCAAGCGTGCTCCAACGTCGACCACATCATCGCTTACCAATATATAAAAAAATACTAGGAGCTTTCTGTAGGTGTAGGTACGTACGTCGCCGTGTCGTCGCGAAAGTTACTAGTAGGTACTCATTTCCCCAATAATTTTCATGCAACAAACACAAAACAAGTCGAAAAAACTCTTAAATACACCGTCATCAACGTTCGGCTCCTAAGATACAATAAGGGTTGGCACCAACATTTACTTCACTACATATTTATCACTGTCATTACAAGGATTAAGAAGTATTTTCCGAAACGTCTCAATATAAAGGTCAATGTACATTCACACCCACGGTAAAAAAAAAATGTCAACAAGTCTTTAAAAAGTGTTTAAAAAGTTGGCAAATTCGCAGCCCTATTAATTTTGCGAATGACCACTGACTTGGATGGCCGATGGCATTTATTAGTGAAAGGGCAGACATTGAGGATGAAAACGTAATTTTACGACTCGATTGAATCGGTATAAATTATGAAACGGAAAAATACTTTGTACCTATAGGTTCTTTATTAAAGACCCGTCATCCTTAGGTTATTGGAGAAAACGAATCAAAGTCTACGCGTTCTTAATCCAGGACTAAAAGTACCTTTGGGTCAATAAAATCTACGCAAATATTTTAATTATTCTTAAGTAGCTAGAGTGGTAAAGACATCAGAAGCACATGCACATAGAACTGGAAAGTAAGGTCTCTTCTATTGAATGTTTCACTAAAAAATAACAAATCCTATCGATAAATATGATAGTCATTGGAGGTCCTAAAATTGTCACTTGTGGTAGTCCAAGCGGGTGAGAGACTTTCATAATATAGTTTTCTTTAGTAATCTCACTCTCCCTCAATTTTTGCGTGATTTATGTATGTAGTTATGTTATTTCTCACTTTTGACATTCTTTTTAACTACTTCACGAGTTTCGTTTTGGAAAAAAACATTCAAAGCACCCGCACCCGTCCGAATCTACCTAAACATGCGTTGCGACACTCGGTTAAAACATTGAAAAGTGAAGTGAAATACTAGTAGACCTGTTTCAAAATAAAGTGGCATTATTATAATTTTACCTATGCTTGGCTATAGATCTTCATAAATTACCATCATGCACCTTTTCATAGCATTTTCCTTCTTGTCAACCCTTAGAATAAAACAAAAATTTCATATGCAGACATGACAAGCTTGATTTAGATTCACCGCAACCCTATTTGAAATGCAAATCTCTCAGAAAAGAAATCCACTTAATTACTAATCCAAAACATTTTCACAAAAACTACAAACCGCACGAGAAACGCAGTTGCGATCGGTTTGTTTACTCTGCGCCGGCGCGGGCGAAAAAAGCACGTAGTACGCATGCGCGACGCGCGGAGGAGGGGAGGCATTCTACTACGCTACGGCGGCGATGACTTCGTTTTTTACCACAATCGGGTTTCCTTTTGACTCGAGCGCCTGGTTTTTTCGTTAGCGCCCAGTTTGGTGTAGCAACTCCATATACAGTTACACTGGAGAGGCAACCCCGCAGAATTGTTTTTAAATGACGACTGCTTGCACAGACGACGCGACGCGCGTTGCTTTAGAGTGCATCCTTTGTATGATGTTATATGCCGCTAGAATTTACCGTGTGCATAAAGGTACGAGTTCGTAGCAATCGTAGCCGACTACAGACAGCAGCAGCAGGCGACGTGTTGCCTCGTTATGTTGCAGCGACACGTCGTGGCGTCACGTCACTGCAGTCATGATTTCAAACCCAACTGCAGACGGCAGTAGCAGATGGCAGCTCCGTATTACAGTTGGTTCTGAGTGTTCCGCGAGACAAGATGTCTGACGTGTTGGAGAATAGAGAACGCGATTTACTTTTGTATCTTTTGTTAGAAAGAAGACGACGATGACTTATTTTTATTACTCGTATACAAATATAGAGAGAAAAAACGGTAAGCTACATGTCTTATACTGGAATGCAGAGCAAGTGAGGGAAGTTATTCAATTTCGATTAGTAAGGATTTGAAAAGTGACGAAAAAGAATTAAAACAGCAGAGAAAAATTCTTCAGCATCGCGGTGTCGGTGGCATATACTGATCTGCGGTCGGGCGACAGTGTCGTCGGCCGCTCGGCTCGTAGCGGCAGACGACGTATTGAGCTACAGAAGGTATTTCATAGAAATACATAGAAACCAGTAGTGTCGCGGTGACACGTCGCCTGCTGCTGCTGTCTACAGTCGGCTACAAACTCATACCTTAAGAATTCAGATGACT
Organism: Polia nebulosa; assembly: GCA_951329385.1. NCBI lineage: Eukaryota > Metazoa > Arthropoda > Insecta > Lepidoptera > Noctuidae > Polia > Polia nebulosa. The sequence continues at coordinate 2,615,432 of OX589595.1, read as the reverse complement.
CGTATCTCCGTGCTTACTATAATTCACAGTATCGACAGATGAAGTCCCAATATGTGGACATAATATGTATTACTTTAATGTATTAATTGATAATGATTCGTTCGCTTGAAAAAAATTTTTTTAGTAAAAACTAAAAATTATCAAAACATTTCAATTCCTCACGCAGAGCAAAATATTTCGATACAAACAAAGGTTGCTGAAAACCAAATACATACACCGATAGCTCAAACTTTACTATATTACGAAGAAAATCTTTCAGATCCAAAGATCGCACTAGAATCGCGCGCACGGGCTGCAGTCGGCAAATAAATACAATCTTTTGTTCATCCCCACATGGTTCGGAGTTACGATAAGCGACTCCATATCCCATCCCGGCCGAGGACAGTAAAAGTATCCATTTATTGTTGTTTTTTATTATTTCATTTTTACTTGCGTTTTTCCTTATTTTTGTGACGATGCCATTTGAGATGGTTAGCGATATCAGGCAGATTGGGTGTTTATGGGTGAGCTAAGTGGAATTCTAACGTTCTTTGTTGAATTCTTTCGTCGGGAAACATCGAATGTAACGAAAAATCATAAAGACACATACAATTCATGAACTCTATCATTTTCACGATACCAACCTTCTCTGCATTCGCAGAAGAAATCGAACGAAAGAACCTAAATCATAAAATTCCAATCTAATAACGAGACATTGATTAATTCTACTTAATTAAACTTTTGGAATTTACTTGAAAGTAAAACGAAAGCTCACATTTAACAAATTATCACCATTATAACCGTATAAAATTTCGTACGAAATCATCAGGCCATCGGAATACTTTAAATTCACGAACAATACCAGCTTTAGGCGGTTTACAATTTAAATATTTATAGGGCACGCGTGGTAGCGAATTTTCGTATAATTTTTGTGAATTCCAGCGATTTATTGTAAATAGATTGTGATCGCGTGATATTTGAGTGTAGTGCATCCAAGAGTTTGGAATTATCCAGGATTGTTTGGACTGGCTAGACAGACACATGATTTGTTACTAATAAAATGTGACACTATTTGAATGACTATTTACTCTAGGAATCGATCATGCAAAGCATGCTCGTGTGTGGGGTGACTACAGAGATGACGACTAATAGAGGAATATGGAAGAAAAAGACATGTTGCGCTGACCCCAAATAAATTGGGATAAGGGCAGGAGAATGATGAAAGCATGCTCGTGTGGTAATTTTTAATTTTTTCACACTTTCAATCACAGCTAGTATTTCAAATGAAAGACCTTAACAAACAACTATTCTTGCTTCTTCAAAAACTCGTTTACTCTCCATAGATCTCAGAAGAATACCCATTTCCAGACATCTTTACCCAAACTCATGGAGTTTCCAAAGCACAGTCCATTCGCACCCCTAAATTGGCAAATCGTTAGGGACGTTAACCGTTTTAGGAAATATTTTAAGGTTCGATGACTCTTGCTTAGAGGTCAGGGTAGGTTGCTATGCAGAGGGCAGGATGAGCCCAATCATGGTGATAGCATGAGACACCTGCCTTTCTTCGGCTAATGACCGATTGATTTCGATGCAGTAGGCAGTCTGAAATTAATTCAGGACGACATGAATTGGTAATTTGTCTGATATGGTAATAGTTGATAATGGTTTTCTAATTTTTTTGGCAGGCCTTAGTAACAGGACCTTTGGGCTTGGTTATTTGTGCAATGGAACATGCAACATCACTGTTGCACTAGATTCTCTGCTGCATGTTATCACAGTAAATTTTTTTTGACCAATTTTTATGATGTTCGATTTCTCTGCGCTTAGGTATCCCTATTTATTTGGAGTCTACGCAGCATTTCTTCTTCCATACATGTCTATTTCCCGTCAGCTCAATAATCACCTTCTTTCTAGCGATATAAGTTAGCATACAATCCATACATCGTTTCTTTTGTTTATTTGTAACCATCAGAAATGGATTGACTAAAACGTCACCAAAAGTGTGGATATACCACAAAAAGATCATACTTATCTTAAGAAAATCAATAGAATGACGAGTCAGTACTTTAGTATCAATCGATGATTGAATTATACAAATTTTTGCAGTAAACACCTATTTAAATTTTGGGAGTTTGGTCCAAGACAATAAATAACATGTTTTAGTTTTACAACGTGTCCTAATTTACGAGAATTAGATACGATGCAGATGCAGACAAGCGGTGATACATAAACTGTAGGAAGTGATTGTTTCTGGTTTAATGACAGCCATTATTACTGGAATGATGGTGAGATACGACTTTGGAAACCAATCGAAGATTTTCATAATAAAAACAGAATTATGTAAATTCGTATTTAAGCAATGCGCCTTTCTTGGTACTGGATGGTAATGACACAAGGATGCAACTGGCTTAAACACATACGAGGGATAACATGAACGCGCTGTCAAAGTTCTAAAATAATTTATTGCTCCAAAAATATAATAGAACGAGAAAACTAAAGCATGAGCTTTTACAGAATAACAGCCTAAACGATTTAATAAATGCCACGAGATAATGAAATACGTATTAATACAGATGTCAAGGTATTTTAGGAATGTAGACCAACCAATTGAACAAATAAATAATATACACATAAAGAAACTCAAATATCTACACCGGCAAACATGTTAAGTAGTCGGTATTAATCAAAAAAGCGAAACATTCCCAAAGCAAACACAGAACAATTGTTACAGAAAACCTTCACATGGTGATGTTTAAACAATATTTGATTACAATGCTGAACCCACTGTATTTGTCTTCCACATGGATTGGGCATATTATAAAGAAAAGGATGGTGATACAGAATAAGTTAAACAAGAAAAAGGAGAGAAGATAGAAACACTTGAGACCACAGCGGTCTGTGATGAAAGGACGGACAGAATACAAATGAGAGTTAGTGACAATGCATTGGAATCCAGAGACGGCAACAAGTAGGTTAAAAGGTGAACATGGCAGCTATTACTGTAATTAGAGGTGTGTTGGCATATTGATGCAAATGACGAGGCTATGTGGAGCTAGCTTGAAGCTCGCGTGTCATATTGGAAATGTAGACCTGATTATTAAATAATTTGATTTGAGTGACGTCAGAAATACTGACATGGGAGACAGGAATTTTTGCAAACTTTTCCATGGGACGAAGGCTTGTTGATTCTAATGAAACTAACTAAAATTTCTAAGAAGTATCAACCCTATATGCTACGGCGCCACTTAATGATCAATAGCAACGTGAATGGTATACAAATTAGAATTGTGCATAAATAGTCAGGCATATGCAGAATCGATCACACTGTCTGAGATACACTGTTTGCGGGATTAAAGCACGCTCTCATCTTAGATGAACTCGTGACACTACGCAAGGTGAGAAATGGAGTAGTAGTTGCTCTAATTTTGTTGCAAAACATAAAGTTCAATTGTTACCGCGTTGTCTAAGGTCAGCGTTGGCGACCGACTGAATGCAAATGAAGATCTACGAATGCTAAACTATGATTAAACGGTACCTAAACTATCATCGTTGCAACAAAAAATATATTCTAAAAGTCTGCTTTGCCTTCAAATATTTTTTTAAGAAAAGCAGTCACAATCACAAACCTTTAATCCTAACATGGTTTCTTATTCGAATGCATTTGAGGACATCGGAGAGGTCTAATTAAACAGTTTGGTGAACTTTTTACTGGGGAAGCCATAATCGGCCTTAATCGGTTGGTAATTAAGGCGATTGCTATCGATTCAGCCGTGGGAGATGCCGGCACGACGAAACAGTCTGTGAGGCCATTTTTTGAACTTTCCATGAGTAAAGTGAATTAGCAAATTGCTGAAACTAAGGGATAATGGAATTTCGTCTTTTTTGTTGATGAACGGTAAATGTTGATATGGGTTTGGTAAGAAATTTCGTTAATGCAAAATGGTTGGTCGCTTTTCCTTGCTTATTACAGTTTTTGTTTTGAACATGTCATATTAGTGATATGTCTGGTCCATTCTTCTTGCTGGTGTTTTCCTACTTTTCTGTCTTTGCTATAGACTAGATGGTCTTAATTCCTGAATATAATTCCATACTGTTTCATGCCTCTATTGCTGCTTCTATGTCGGTAACACTGGATCAGCATAATAGGTACCTATCGTTTGTATCATTTGTATAAATCAATCATCAAGGAAGAATTCATCATCCTCATCTCATAGTGGGTATATACAGTGCCAATTAAAGATTTCATATTAGTCACTCGATACATTATTTGTTATTACAGTAATTGGTTTTTCTCAATTCTGAAAAAGACTTGGCAACAAATTCTGCCGGAAACCACTCGGGAAGCAGACGAAATCAAATAAAATTGTCTATTTTTGTCAATCGCAGACACAATTTGAAACCATGGCAGTATGATGATATTATTTGGGGGCAAAACGTTGCCGGCAGTATCCAAGGTTCCAAAAAAATAGAAAATATGTTATTATAAGTAACAAATAAACGTCAGTAATTGTCTATTCCTGGGGCACAAAAAATATGGAGAAGTGACAATTTGCATCAACTCCATTTTCAGTAGACTTGCGTACCTCGTCTTTGCTCGCATTAGAGTTCTACATTATTTATTGACTTTAGATTTGAAATAACACTACGTAAACAAAAGAAAATTAAAACATTTTAACGATAAACAAATCAAACTCTCACAAAACTAGAGTGCAAAGAAAGTGGACTGAAAACTTATGGAAACCTTCGATAAACATAATAAAGTCCCAGCTATTGTGAAACAGCGGAAAGTGGTGAAAACATGACACGTTTTTATTTGAGTCTCTATTCAAAATAGTGTGGCGTGGCCTCAATACGCGATGGACGACGATACCAAGTGGGCGGGAACCTTGACACTACTTGCATTGTCTCCAAGTCCTGAGTTCCTGACCTCATAGACAATATCTGGAATAGGCGCAATTCCAGATTTTTTAGTCCACTTACTCTAGCCTCATGCCGTATATGTTCCTGATGGGGATATAAAAATATTATATTGTTACGGTGCGGAGGTCGTGTCTCATTGCGGGACCGGAGTGGTGGTGTGACACGTAGAGGAGGTCGTAGGGTAGGAGGACCGTAGATGAGGAGTTCAATAAATAATAACACGACGAGTTAACACATTTACAACAGTGGGCTTTAATATTATATTAAGAACACAAACACTGTGACTAATAATTAAATTGTATTAATGCAAAATTCTAGGAAAATGGTAACTGACACTTCAGGAGTCAAAAAAATAACAATGAGGAGCTTCTACTAGCTCGGCTGCCGAATTTGAACTAATTTTTAATATTAAAACAGAGACATGACAGAGAAAACTAAGTAATTTTTGAATTTGAAATTAAAAAGGTAGCAAAGAACGTAATTTTGGAATAGAGGTCAAAAAATAAACAAGGCTTTAACACTGCCTTGTTACAATATTATAATAGATTTAAATAGATAGAACTATTTGATATTTTTTTGCTGTTTTAGTCTACGAAATCGGTATAGGTACCTCAGTAATTTGCTAACTGCTAAAATACTTAACTTTAATTAAAACCCAAAACCCTTAAGAATTAAACACCGCCAAAAATAAATTAGCACTCACTTCAATAAATACATTCGAATAAGAATATCAAATCGTTATCTCTATAGATACACCGACTTCTCATCCAATTATTGACACTAAATGCGTAGAAAAAATAATAAAAAAGGTACACAATAAAATCGTTTATCTTTATCGCTGAATCCCTAAATCAAACCCGGGGATCGAATATCAGACAAAATAAAACCGCGAAAAAGCAATGGATAAAATTGAGATACTGTTAGTTGAGCAGCAAAAAGCATACCGTTAGTCCTTGCCGGAGGCGCCTGCGCACAAATTCGTGAAACTTAAAAGTTGAGAGTGCTTTTTTTTTGTGCAAAAGGCCCAAATTTTTAAAGTTATTACGGTGAGCTTTTACTCGTGACATTTGGCTGATGAACTTTTGCACAAATTAATGTTCCAAATGTACTTATGCTGTTCAATATCAGTTATGGTCAGCGAGAACGAGATTGTAGTATATCTCAACTCAAAGTTCTAAGGATATTTTATGCGATCGTGAATTTTGAGATCCATTGTTAAAGTAGGCAGAGATCTTGGCCAGTCGCTTAGTTTTAAGAACCTACCTAATTTTACATAATACAGGTAATTCACCAATTTAATGAAATGCGAAAAAGTACGTGCACTTAACTAAGTACATAAAGTGACACCACAGTCCAAGTGCGAAAGCGTCACAACCCGAAAAAGCGAACTTTCCCCTCCCACGGTTTTTTGCACACTCACATTGTTTTTGGCCGATGGTTGCTGGCATTTTCGGAATTCAGCCATTTACATAAATACCGAGGAGTCTTTGTTGAGCCGCTAAGGCACCGCACAAGGAACGGGTTGCGTCGTAGCGTAGTTGCGTACGCGCGGTTGTTCGTAAATGGCGAACACTGTTGTTTGTTTTCTGTTTTTGCCAGTTTTAAAAGTTGCGACATTTGTTTGCAATATATATATATAGCTTTGTTTGTTCTTGAAAGTTTTGGAAAGCTAGCCTGATAAAAGTATTTAGATGTTTTCTAAATTACGTATTGTGTTTCGCTTACCTGATTTGGGATACGTTTTGTTTGTGTTTGTGGCATTAAGATTGCTAAGTGTTTATTTTTATTTGATCATGGATAATTAATTTAATGGTAGCAATAAGGTAGGTACTTAAGTTCGACTTACATTTGACTGCGGAATATAATAATCTTTTTATTGAGGGATTAGCAGACTATACTCACAAAAAAAAAGTCCTTAATGCAGTCCATCAAAGCGCCACAGCGCCCTAACCTATAAAGTTGAGACATAACAATCGAAATTCTAATTAGTTTTCAATATATTCAACCCAGGAGTCGAACCGAAACAGGTCATCAATCTTAAAGAGCCGTGGCGCCGTCTTTTCACTGACCCCAACACCCCATTTTGGGAAAAAAAAAAACAACCGACGCTACTATAAAGAATGGGCAGCAAAAACCATAATATTCTTTACAAAATCAAACGCAGAACCGTGAACTAAAATGGTCTTTAGTAGGCTAAAAATACAGATTATGATGCCAGTAAAATGAAATCGTAAGTTTGGTAATTAGATTCTGACAGTTTGAAATCGGCAAAGAGGCCGACTGTCAAAAAGTCGGCGCCAGAATCAGCGTGTTGTAAATAAAACATTGCAATTCTAAAATTTACGATTCTTAGGTTTGGCACGTTCTGTTTTTGGACGAGGGTATTAGTCTTATACATTAACATTATATTCGCGCGTTTTTGTTTATGACAGATAAATCGAATATTAAGTGAAAGTCCTCCAATGGTTATAATTTTGCTATAGTAAAAAGTGGGGTTCTCCCTCTTTTTAGGGTTCCGTAGTCTTAACAAGGACAAGGAATCTTTATAGTTTCGGTCTGACCGTCTCTCCGTTCGACGCATAGCTTAGAGAATGTTAGTACTAGAAAGCTGCAATATATGTATTAATCACCTCGCCTATCCTATAGTATTGTTGGATAGTTCTTTCAAAATCATTGTAGGGTTGTGAAGACTATTTTTCGAATCAGTGATTTTATCGAAGTTCGCATGTTATAACGAGAACGGAACCCTACACTGCGCGTGGCCCGACACGCACTTGGCCTGTTTTTTATTTAAGCCGATTACTAAAATAAAAAAAGACGCATCAATTCATTATATTTTTAATCTGAGGAGTTAATCAAACAAGAACTTATATTCCACCTGCTCAAATAAGTACTTTTATTTCTGCTCCATTATTTTCTCTGGTTTTGTAAGATAAAAGGCACGTGATCTTTGCTTAGTTTTTACATAGTTTGCTATCAACATAATCAGCGTACCTAGGCATTTTAAAGAAAAAAAAACAAACATCAGTACTAAAATCAGATCACCCGATTTTCCTACGATTCAAACACAGCGAACTCTTGTATTTTAATAACAACTTTCGGCATGCGTTGCCAATGATTTTATGTGATAATATTTTTTCTATTATTACGAGAATTGATTCATCCAAGCGGTGTTGCCCAGCATTTATAACCCACGTAAATATATTACTCACTCTAGCTTTAAATAATATACGATTAGTGTTTTTTTTCGAGCTTCAAGAACGTCAACGTATTTCTTTCTGATTGACTTCAAATTCTAATTTATGTTTTTGTAAATCGTTTTGGGGTAGTGGTTTTATCACTAAATGTTTTCATTGGTATCGAGAGATTTTCATATAAGCTATTAGGTAGATATATTTAATAAACTAGCCGAAACTAATGGTCTGGTGACAGTTCTATAGGCTGTTACTGCAAGGCCAGCAGAAATAATGTAAAAAATAAAGGTATTTAAAAAGTCTATAGAAATAACAAAATGATTTTGTGTAAGAGTCAGAGACATACACTGTCTACCTACGCATTATTTTAATATGCCTATTAAATACAAATCACGCTCTAATAAAAATAAAAAGGATTTTCATAATTGTAACTACCCTACGTCTAAATCCATTTTGATCATTTATTTATTTATTTAATACAAATCAGCCATTTACTTAGCTTTCTTCTGCTGGGTATATAAAATATGAAAGCGCATTATAGCTCTCATAAATCACAGACTGAAAACGATTTCTTGAAGAAAAACTATTTGCAAAATTGATGGATGTTATGTGGGTAGTAATAGAAATGAGAGCTTTTGCAGCTTTTTTATAACAGTAAAATATATTGGTACAATTTTTTCTGTTCCTATGAGTGGAATAAGACAGAATTTCGGATTGTTCTTACGGAAATGGAAAAGAAAAAATCTGGGTGATGACATTTTCTTTATCGGAATTTAAAACTCTACTCAATATCTTGGAGTGTGTTTTTCAAATAGCATTTACCTAATTTATTTTATATTGCTATCATTATTTCTTTCAAGTAGGTAAAACTTTTAAATTACCACCATTCTTTGAATCCTTTCGCAAAGAAATGTTAATGACTACTATTCCGCAAATATGGAACAATGTGAATTCTTAAAGAAATTAAAAATAACTAGGTTGTTTATATAACAAAGAACATCACACAATACACTAAAAACATCAGTTCAATAAAAACTAACAATAAAATAAAACACAATAATTAAATTACTAAAGTCGCTATCTAGCAATTTATCGGTCCTGCTAATGAATAGAATACTAGTGCACCTGCCTTTGGTGACTTTGATACCGTTAAACTTGTCATTTACCATAACATGTTCGTACTAACAGGTGAAGACTGTAACATATCATAGGTTTCTGAAGCTTGAAGGGATAAACAAAATACTAAAAATGATTGTCATTAAATTGTTGATTCGTGTAGCTTATGAGGGAATTATGGAACGTGATAATGATTGAACTTTAATTTTTAAAGTAACAGTTACGATTTTCTATATTAAAATTGAATAAAACGTGGTTTTACTAAAACTATCTTTATGGTAACTACATATATGGTAGCAATCACCTTCTAAAACATAAATTAAATTCAGAAAAATTTGATACGTGGAAATGATCATACAACAAAGTTTATCTAATTATACTGAAAAAGTCAGTTTAGTACTTAAGATATTTGTAACTTTAAATGGTTTTTGTTATAAAGGTGCCTATAACAAAAACCATTATTTTTAAAACCAGGCACTACATCGAGAATTTTAGAGATAGGCGGCGCGCGTCAAATATTTTATATCTCCATCAGCGAAACAGGTGGACATTATTATAATTTACTTAAACATTTATTACTTCAAGTATTTTTGTTATGAAATATGCACGAGAGTATGAAAATGTGTCGTGTTTACTTCTGACTCACGCACGAGCTTACGCAAAAATTGTAGTAGTAAAAAATAGTTACACACAAGTTTTTAAATAAAACAGAATGCAAGACGAAGTTGCTATGAGAACTATCTAAAAATAACTGAGTGTGACTTTTTCCTTTAACTGATAATTGAAGAACTGAAGTATATCCATTTAGAACATCTACTGAAGGATAGCACCAATATTCATGAAAAGAGAGGATTCATTAATGATGACTGGAAAAGCTCCTGAAAAAACAATAGTGACAAAGCCAGTGACGAGTAAGTATTTAACAGTAAAGATATTTCAGAGGTTGCTATGAGTAAGCAATGAACTTCCATATCTAAAATAGAAAACACGTGACAAACTCAAGAACCTATATAAGTATCCAGACTATCTAGGAGTATGATGAACTCTCAAAGCACGAGCTAGTAATTCAAGACAGATATGACTAAAGCAAGGCAGATGACAATAAATCAAAGAAAACCCAGAAATAAATAAGATTACTGTTGAATCTAACCAGACTGTATTTTGTCTGTGAGTAATCACCGGTCTCCGTTCTGTTTGGCGGAAAACTGACTCAGAATGTCAATCCAGACTGAAAAGTATCATAGACTAACAATGGTTAAGAATTTATTTTGCAGCACTCACAGTGTTTATCTGTCATTTTCATAAGTTGTTTTTGTCATGTCAATATTCATGATTTGTAAGGGCTTTTTTCTCATTCGTTATATTTCAGTGTTTTTAAAACGTTGTGTTTTATCAGTGCATGACTATTTTCTACTTTTTAATTTTCCATCATTGCCATTATAAATCATCTTTCCCATTTCTTAGTTCTTTCGATAGGTATCTACTACCTTTTTGACATTATCAACTTCTTTGTTAAAATTTGAACAAACATTGTCAAAAATATTTCGTATAACATTCCGAAAAGTTCCACGTTCCTCACTCGGAGAAAAACTTACATAACAACAATTTTTCATTCATATACTATTCAGCTGCAGTTCATATTCCGTTAAACGCTCACTCTCTCGTCCAGACGTATTATATTTAGACCAAGTGACTTTTTTCGTCGCGTCAAGTATTTTGGTTGCAAAATACCGTTTCGACTCAAAGTAAAAATACCAGCAGTATAATTTATAGTATCATACCATGCTTCTAAATTAATATACGATAGTAAAAATATAATAGGAACTAATAAAATACTGAAAATATTATCTCAGTTTTGAGTAATTCATATTTTGCTGTACCTAATTATCATAATTTCTATTACTTCATTTTTTTATTGGTCACAGTTTTCGCGCGAGATACGAGTATGTTACTCACCATATTTTCGAACTTATTTATTAGTTCATTCGGTACAAGGACATTAATAACTCCCGATTCTTCATACAAATACATTTATTTGCAAAAAATGTGTTGACAGCTGGTAAAAATCTTATGTCACTTCATGCAATCGTCGAGCGCGACATTTTTAACATGTATACTTAAAGGTTATTTCCCTCACTATACAATGTGACCCCGATTTTTCAATTTATTCAGAGGAGATGGCGGATTTTCTGGAAAATCAATGACGTATTCCTTGAGTTATTAAGTTGCCAAATATATCACGTATACACATAATTAAGAAGCCTAAATGATGTCATATTCGAAATGAAATATTTCTTCTTACATTTGTAAATTGGTGATGTAAGAATACTAACAACCCATTCGGAGTCATCAAAACAAGATATATTTGTTATGTTTTCTTTTTTTATTTTGCATCAAACTCATGAGAGCGTTTCGGCAAACAACTGTTTATTAGTCACATTACTGCGACCGCTAATCTGCCTGCCTGACATTTACTAGTGAGACGTTTCGGCCACTAAATGTGAGGACAGAAATGAAAGTCTGAAAACCTGGCAATTTATTTCAAAAATACAAGAAAGAACCCTTTCTTTACCCTCGAAATTTACACATAGATATGTAAGAATTCTATTTCCATCACACAAACGACACTCTATACCGCAGTCTTTTCCTCTAAATCTATACTGGCTAAGTGCTAGTTCAAAGAACCTTCCAAATAAATCATTCTTGTAAAGTGGCGTTTACACGCAATCACAGTCAAGTATAAATGTTATGATTTCAGTGATACGTAATGGAGGTTACTTATGAAAATTTGGTGTAAGGGGACACCCACTAGCCGAGCGTTTGTCTGGAAGCACGTAATGTCTCAATTTGAATGTGCACTATGGGGAAAAGATAGAAGTTCGGTAGAGTTAGCAGAGAAATCTGGAGCGATAAGTAATTTCAGTATCAGTTCCTTTTTTATAGTTTTATTGGTTTTGATACAGAAATCCGAAAAATAGCAACTACAGCACCAGCGAAAAATTCAATGAGCAATTTCAAAATACTTTACGTTTTGTCTGCTGTGTCTTGGTAATAACTCAAATACTTAACTGCTTTTGCCGGTCTCGTTTTCCTACCAAATCTATTTTACTAAATAGAAGAATCGCTTACTCTTCTCATAAACCCCCCATATATTCTACAATCTGCTTCTCTGCCCTACCCTGAAATCGTGAAAAAAAATCAACTGCTTCATACATTTTCTTTGCATAACTCGACATAATGTATTGAACAGCTGATTTTTTTCGACGTTTTTGGGTTGGTCCCTTAGTAAAAGTTGTACAAAGGCGATGAGTATTGCCAATGTTCTCATTTATTGCTGTCTCCACCTTGTATAGAAAAAAATAATAGGCAGTCACGCGACATTTCCTAAAGTTTCCCCAGTTTTCCTTGCCGACGGTATCGCACCGACGCGCCGTCTCGGCCGCGCTATTTCGGTCCACGCCCGCCCATCCAAGTTTATTGACACGACTTAACGCGCTATACTATGCCGGGATTTAACTGCTAATACCTCAGCCGAAGTGCTTGCCAGTGCCGTGCTAATATGTGGTCCGGAGTTTGAGTTTGATGTCCTTTTCGAGACAGACGAAACGCAGAGACTGTCCTGGCTTGAACTCTGTCTGGATTCGTTTGAACGAGAATTGCAAATTGTAAAACGTATGACTGGTGAAGGCGGAACTGAAATGTCAAATAAGGACTCGGTTTGTACGAAAGGACCGGGAATGAGTAAGCTTCGAATCTCGAAGAAAATAAAGAAGCCCATTTAATTCAGTATTTGTTTCTATTAAACGGAACATGTTGAAGATAAACAGAGAAAATAAAGCGAAATGAAGATTTTAACAAGCACGCAGCCCATACAAACAAAAAAGATAACAACTCAGCAAATCCGCGGCAGCAGCGATTTTATTTGGATGCTAGCCTATAAAACAAAAAAATTAAAGACGTGTTCATTTTTAATAATATGACCATTAACGAACTTCCTTAGTCTAAAACCAATGTAGCAAAACGCATCAGAGACGATTTAACGCGTGATCGATGTTCTTTAGCTTTTGATCTTCAGTTTGAGCCTGAGAAAGTTCAGATATCTGCTTTGTATAAGTTTTAGAGACAGCCAATTAAAGAAGGTGCTTGTACATAGATACAGTCGCGAACACTGTTTGTTCACGTGTGAGTGTAACTATATAATTTTAGCAATGTTTCCTACGTCAAACGTTCTTTTAATAAAATGATGAAGTATTGTTTGTTTTATAAAAGTTTGATGTTGTATATTCGTATTAACGCAACCTAAATTAGCTGCTATATAAAAATGTTTGAAAACAAAATAAGTTTAATTATATACGTCGGTATGTGCGTAAAAGAGTAAAAATAATTCGAGAACGTTTTTATCGTGAAAATTGTAGTGATGATTGAAATAAGGTCCTTTGAAAGAGATAGTTTAATAGTAAAATATAGTGTAGTAGAAAATTAACGTAAGATAGACGAAGAAAAGGCACTCAACTACAGATGTTATTCAACCCACAATAGACTACATTCTGCAAAATAACAATGTTATAATATGATCTATAAAACTAGCTAGTATTTTTAACAATTTCTACGCTAACCGAAATCTCAATACTACGACAGCGGACAATAACAATTACAAATCACAATCATCCTCTAACACAAGCAGTATTTTCTTCTACCCAGTAGACAGGAGTGAAATAAAAATATACTAATATTAAAACAAACTTTTTTACAAAAAAAACAACCGACTTCCAAAAAAAAAATACACTAAAAATTTTTTAAATCGGTCCACAACTGACCGAGAAATGCGCGGACATACAAAAAAAAAAAAAAAAAACATACATACAGTCGAACATAGAACCTCCTCCTTTTTCGAAAGTCGGTTAAAAATAGAACTAGTTGCGGACACGACATACCCGTTAGAGTTATCAAAGAAAGCATCTCATTTATTTTTGATCCACTGGTACACACGAGATTTTAAATCTTATGTTTGAAACGGGTAAGTTTCCCGATACCCTAAATATAGCTTTCATAAAGCCATTTTAAAAGAAAGGACAGGGCACGACATTAATAACTATAGACCAATTGCACTGTTGCCAAATTTCTCGAAGATATTTGAAAAGGATATACATGCTAGATAATGTATTTATAATCTGCATGAGTTTTTTGATAAAAAAATATAGGTGTAAGTATCTAATTTTGTAAAATACTATTGCTTATCCGACTGTTGAAACTAAAAATGTAATGTTTATTAATAAGAACTTAATGTACACAGTTATACAATAAATATATCTGTATCATATATGTCAAACATGATGGCTATAAGAGTAGGGGAAGGCCAAAGAAACGATGGTTGGACTGTGTGAAAGAGGATATGGGTAAAAAAGGGGTGACTACAGAGATGACGACTAATAGAGGAGTATGGAAGAAAAAGACATGTTGCGCCGACCCCAAATAAATTGGGATAAGGGCAGGAGAATGATGATATGTCAAACATTATCATGGGCAGAAGAATTCGAATGTTGAGATTTCGGTATTAACTCTGTTTTTCTTCTGTGGGTAATCTAAGGCGTGTAAGAATTTTATTTTGTTATACAATCAGCAAAATAATTGCCCAAAGAGGTATTCGCGACAAAATAGTCAGCGAAACCTAACACACTCTGCCACTATAGCTATAATGCAAATTATAGTCAACTATAGTTATTTTGAAAATAACGATAGTGTTGTTAAACTAATAAGTTTTAATAACAAGCTTCCAAACAAAGCAAAAACCAACTTCAGACAAAATTAACACCCTCCAACACGTAGGCACTTTCCGATCCATTTACAGACAGACACACAAACTCCAACGCAAGTAGTCGCGTGCACAGGGCAGATGTTGAAGCAGCTGCGCCTGCGCATGCGACTCGCGAAATGTAACGAGATCTCGTCAACGATGCCACGATGCCGAAATGACGTCATAATTATGTTGTTATGACCGTTGGGTTTGTTTCTGTTTGCTTAGGCTCTTGTTTTTGTTTTAACTGACGTGTTTAATAGAGATTAGAGTCATAATTGCGTTGCTAAAATGATTCACTTAACGCTTTTGGTCAAATAAGACCTTTATTATTTTGTCTGTTTATTCTCCCACGCGTGAAAATGAAGACCAACCTGGTCCGTCAATTGTAAAACGGTTATAAGGCATTACGTTTAATATCTTATTAACGCTAGAGGATGACTTTAAAGTTAATACCATTTTTTGGGGTGGGAAATCATCAAATAACTTCTCCCGCTCTGGGTGGAATGGGAGGGCGTGTCAGAATCATACTGACTAAAACCCACCCGTGGTCCTTCAGTTGCTTAGGCAGACGTTCGATGATACTGTCAGTCATGTCATAGGAATTAACGTTATCATTAAATACTATATGGTATTTAATTTTGGTTCATGAACTGGGTTAAGGCTGCATCTAAAATTTAATATATTGAAGAGAAGAAAGAATAAGTAGGATTTCATAGAGTGCAAAAAAAATAATATACAGGTGAGTGGTTAGAGAGTGGTTACATTTGGCATGATGAACCCGGGAACGTAAAAACTTTCGGATAGTTTAAACTAGCCAATGATACTGAACTAAAATTATTGTGAACTAACAATTATACCGTGTTAAATTTTAATAATCTAGATTCTAGAATATACCTACCCAGAACCGGACTTACTCCATGTAAGTATAATACCAGTCCTTAGATAAAACAGACTTCCCAACGACTCCACTATACTACACAAGTAGGGCAGCCCGCCACCGCCGCCAGGTGGCGCAGGTGTGGCCCCGCCCCCCGGCGCCTGCGCACCCGACTAACGTAAACGATTCACTTTTACGCTAATCATACATTTATCTTTGTTTAGTTTGGCTGGGGTTCGCCGTGATCGGTTAAAGAGAAATTATGGTGGTAAGTTGTGAGAGTTCATACTCGTACAATTTTAGTTTGTTACCAAAATTATGTTATAGGTTTTAAAATTTCTAATATTACTCTCCTGTGCTAAAGGTCAACCAGATGCATGAAACGTCATCATTTTCATGTAAGTTAATAATAATCTGTTAGAGATCAATGATTTAATTGAGACGTCTTTGGCGTCTGCGTACCTAAGTCATTCTAAAAGGCAGTTAATTTCGTTTAATTTAGATGCAACAAACAATCATGTTGTTAGCATAGAATTTTAATTTTAATCACTGCATATTATCTCTCTGTCTGTACGCGACAAAAGCAAACTTCTGATCGGATTTTCTTGCGGTTTCTCCCAATAGACGATTCATTAGATTATTCGTGAGGAAAATTTAAATAAATAATTTATACCAGTGCAAAGGTGGGTTAAGTCGCTAGTCAATAACAAAATTGTCAGTCATTAATATCTACGTGGGCTTTGAGTTCGTCCAGCTTTCCTCATGATTTTCTTACACTGTGAAAATCTGGCACAAAATTTTAGTAAAGTATATTAGTAAAACGCATTCAAATCTAACATCAAAGTGTAAATAAAGCTCATCGTACGAACTGAGTTTAATTAACACTAACCGGTGCAAAGCAGTTCATGCCACCATTGTGCCAACGGCGCCATATTCCCACGACCTGAACAGCACATATACGTACATACAAATTAATATTTATTTTTTTATAGTTCTTTTATCTTTCTAAATTATTCTAGGAAGATTAAAGTTTAATTGCAAGATCTCACATGACCGGAGATGGTTCTATTGAACTTGTTTTCAGTTGGATATATTTGTTGGGAAACACGAAAAAAAAAATTGAGGCCTTGGTTAAAAAAAAGGTTCACATTCTTGAATTGTGTAATTTGGCCTAATCCTAGCTCATCCAATCATTTTTTAGGGTTCCGTACCCGAAGGGTCCAGACGGAGCCCGATTGCTCTCACTCACGTGTCCGTCTGTCCGTCGTCTGTCACAAAATTTTGTTCCGAAGAATTTATTCACTTCACATTGACCTATGAACTTGAAATTTGATGATAATGTTTATTTATTTTTTATTATTTTACTAAAAAATACCAATATATTGATAAATCAGATTTTTTCTTTGATAATTCCCTCATTTAGTACGGAACCCTATATGTGCGAAGTCCAACACGCACTTGGCTGGCTTTTTTATTTTATTAGGTTGGCATTATTTTAACCGCTATCTCACCTGATGGTGATGTAGTCGACGATGGAGCACGCTTGCTTAGTTAGAAGTAACCCATTCACTCTTGACTTTTAGTCAACCCCCAGGCTATCAGGAAACATAGCGAATCTGCATAGCTATATAAATTGCATATTTTTTTTATAAGAGATGGGTATACTTTTGACTCTGGTGTAGGTCAGAGGTGACAGAGACAGAATCGACAATGGAGCAAGCTTACCCAGAAGAAGCATGTTCTCTCTAACTTTGAAGAGATTAGGGTTGTATGCGTTCGGAAACACAGACCCAGGTAGAGAGCTCCACTTCATTGCTATGCTATGCGCATTATGAAAGTGTTAGTGCGAATTGGTGGAATAGGAACAAGGTAGGAATGGCAACTTGCTGTGCGTCTAGAAGTCCGATGGTAGAAGGGGCCGATAACCGCACACTTTGCACAGCTATTTGGCAATATCATATATATTCTGCTTATATTCTGCTTATTGTTCTAGGTCTGCTGTTATCTGTATCTATAGCAATTATGCTTATCACACTTACATTAAAAGTGGAAGATTTCAACTTTTTCTTTAAACCATTAATCTATTGTCTCTACCATTCCTCTATTTTTAACATCCCTTTATTCATCCATTAACGATTTTAGACATAAGAAACCTACGCAAAACCACCAGTTGCAACATTTGAAACTAACAATCAAACATATATGCATCCCTTTCTTTCCAGAGATGTTAAAGCGAGACAAAGATATGTATAGCGTAACACGATACAGAGAGGAGGAACAAATTGTTTCCACGTATTCCATTGAATGTTTAACAGTGTATTTGGGTAACACTGCCAATAGTAATTAGTCGTTAGATAGGTCAAGGTTGGATTGTATCGTTTTGCCAACAAACATGTTTGCTTCAAGTATTTTTGTTAGGTTTTGTATTTTTATACAATTGAAAGTTTTTGTGAGTATTTTCCCTAGCTTTTCTGCATGAATATAAGCCCACTGAAAGCTCGCTACAAAACCTGAAGGAAAATTGATAAACCACTACATTTCTTCATGGATTTGTAGGACAATGAAGTTTAAAACGTGGAAAGTTTGTTAGGATTTTCCAGGAGTTTTGAACTTGAGAACCCAAATGCTGGGTTAAGGTCGCTCTTGTCATTACTTATAGATATGTTTTATATATAATTATGGCAAGATATTAAGGTTTTAATTTATATGTATGTGTGCCATAAAGAATAATAAGAAATTACTTTTCAAAATTACCATGTAAATCAAGAGTTGCTTGAAAGTACATGCACACACATACATGACATATGTTTCTAATTTAATTTCACGGGTACTTACTGTCATACAATACCTGTCTATATACTATATATGTAGATATGTATGTATGTTTAATGTCTAGACTACCAACAGACAGGAAATCACTGTGTGTCATTCAAACCGTTTATCTTGTTAATTTGATACCTCGTCACAGTGTAGAATTTACAGTAGGGTAATAAGAATTTGGGTTATGAAATTTCTAAGTAAACCTATGATACCGGAAGACAGTGTTGAAAGGGCTCCCACAATGTGGACCGATAACCTGGTAAAGAACGCGGGAGTCTGCTGGATGCAAGACGCACAGAACCGCGAGATGTGGCGACACTTGTAGATGGCTATGTCCAGCAGTAGACATCGATCCACTGAAATGATGATGCTGTTGTAACCTTTGTATAAGTACTTCAATATTTTATCGAAGCCACAAAACAATTCGATTCCGATTAAAGTTTGTCACAATTTCAACTACCGTACAACATAGAATAGAATAAAACTTTATTGTACACCAAAACAGTCACACAATTGTTTCACACGAGCTTAAATCTATGGGTACAACGGCGGTGTTATAGCTGAACAGCGATTTCTACCCGACAACCTTGGGATGGACTGAAAGAACTTAAAATCTAAAAGGGAGTAGTCTGCGGTGTACTGCTAATAAAAAAAAAAAATAAAAAAATACAACCGACTTCCATAGATAATACTAAAAAATGCAAAATAACTTTAACTTCGGAAGTCGGTGTTTCTAGTTTGGTTTCTTCGTTATTTGACACCGACTTCCGAAATTAAAGTTATTTTGCATTTCTTAGTATTATTTATGTAAGTCGTTTGTATTTTTTTTATTAAGTTTTTTATTTTTCACTTTTTAGTTGTTGTACCCCATTCTAAAACTAAATTAATAGTAAAATTATGCCCGAATTTATAGCCCCAAAAATAGGGAATTTGAACATAGTTGGTGAAATTAGAGTGTATCAGAGTGAGCTGTACAAATCTGTGTACCCCTTCAGAGCGTTTCAGCGTGATGTATTATTGTGAAGTGGTGAAAACAATATACAGAAATGCGATTGCAGCAATTCTGGAAGATTTGCTATCATTTATTGAAGAGTTCCATCGTGTATCTCCGAAATTCTCTATCAGATCTTCACCAAATTCTAATCTTCCAAATCTTCCAAAATGGGATCACATGTGAAAAAACAGCTTTCAAATAAAAAAAAAATCTTCAAAATCGGTTCACATAGTAAAAAGTTATGAGGCCACACTAAAAAAAAACACCACACACACACACACACACACATTAAAAAAAAAACAGTCGAATTGAGAACCTCCCTTCCTTCCTTTTTTTGAAGTCGGTTAAAAAAGGATGTCAAAATTTTACATTAAAAATACATACATAACAAACGTTACATAATTTCGTAGGAGGTGAGAAAAAAAAACGGAAAATAAAATAATAGGAGAGCTGATTATAGAAGAGATGAGAATATGAGTAGATGAGAAACAGGCATTATAGAGAAAGGAAATTGTCTTTTACTAGATTTTTAAAAGAAGCCAGTGACTGGGCTTGTCTAACTGGCATCGTCAACGCATTCCACAATGGCACAGCTTGAACTGCCTGGCCTTTTCCTAACTGTTGGGGTCTGCTTCCATTCCAACTAGATGAAGCTAAATACCTGTATTTTACATGTAGCGACTGCCTATCTGACCTTCACAACCCAGTAATTTTTTACCACTATACCCCTTGGCAAGACTAGTATCTTTGGCTTCTAAATTAAGAATGACGCCTGTCAAAGATCTACAAAAGGCAGCCGGTACCAACGGTTTAAGGTACTTTCCAAGGCACGGAGGAAACTCGGTATGTTAGGAACCTTGGCGATTGATCCGTTCGGCTGTTATTATTTTAGTCTTGTCAGTATCAACATCAACAGAATCAGTCGTTCTCTAAGATAGACCTTTATTGAAAAAAAAACTAGCTCATGCAGTCTCTCTAAACAGCTAGTCTTAAAATACCAATTAATTTGAATTGACCTACTGTCTCATCTACCTACACTGTGTCCTCATCAGTGGACACTCGATATGCATTCTTCGCTTTTGTTTACAATCTTTATCGTGTTCCGGAAATTTTGCTAATGTGGACATCTTTCTACATTCCAATGTTAAATTCGTAAATTTAACTTTAGATAGAAGATACAACTCATTGATTCGATACAAATCTAAATTTTATCTTACGTAAAAAATTTATAAATGTATTGAATTGTACCGATATTCCAAGTAAATCGATCAAAAAACTAATTCGTAACAAATTTACCGCTGGGTACTCAGTCAGTAAAAGTCTGACACGCCGAACCCAGAGCACGAGAAGTCTAGGATGATTTAACACTCAAAAAAAAAACGCGAGCTTACATTGTCCCAATTTCAAACCAAGATCCTAAAATAGCCGAACAGTATTTATAATAATATTATTTATTTTTATTGCAACCACTGAGGTCAATGGCGCCAAAAACAAATACCTACTTCTTATGAAAAAAATATTTTAGTGTGTATTCACACGTTTGTTTATAATACCTGACGTTTACAGTTATAAATATGAAGAGATATTCAACGCCAGACATATTTATGTAATAGTCATGTAACTGAAAAACTGATGTAAGTATTTATTAGCATTCGTGTAAACAACACATATTTATTTGTAAAGAAAAACAACCGACTGTGAATGATTATCTTGAGAGTTTTCACTCACCGTTTCATTCGACTGTTTGACACGGAAAACAATTGAATACTGAATTATTCAGTAAAATTGTAGCTGTCCACGAATCGAATGTACACTTTGGAAAAACACAATTTTTATATATGCCAACACCGCAAGATTGTAATAACTCTTCATCATCATCAGGCTTTTAATGTCCCCACTGCTGGGGCACAGGCCTCTTCTCTGTGAGAGGGCGAGAGCCGTAATCCACCACGCGGGCCCAATGCGGGTTGGTGGAGGTCACAAATTTTCTTTAAGTTATAAAAACACAATATTAACTTATTCGAATTCTCTTCAAAACTAACGGTGCTTCCAATTATATGGTGACATATATGTAAAGCTTATTTTCGATTGGAAGTACATATGGGCATTGGACAATGAAAATTAGATCAAAATTACGATGATACCTACAGATTGATAGCATATAAATCGATGGAAAATGGAAACTGAAAAGGATAGAATGATAGCCTGATGGTTGTCAGGGAAGAAGAGAAGAAGAAAGTGTCTTGCGACCACCTTAAGTGACATGGGACAAGGGCAAGGGGAAATGTTTTCATAAAAATACGTACATTTCCAAGTAGGTTTAGTTAGGCTGAATTAACTCTTGGCAAAACTTACTAAAATCCAGTTCAGAGGTTAATGAAAACATAAAAAAATACTAAAGAGTCATCTGCAGCAGAAAATTTTCCCACAACGATCAGCGAACTAACCGGACTTTAATGCCTAATATAAATCGGCCTCACCGATGATAAACACGTATATAAGCGACCGAGGAAGTACCTACTTTTGTTTGTTGTTACCCAATTGTGTAAATCTTTACGCGGTGGTAACGACTGTGCGTGATGGTCGTGATGGGATGTCCTTTGATGTGTATCATTTGTTTGTGGTTCATTAATTAATGGTTCCTTTGTTGGTTTCGGCTTTAATTTGATTTGGGGTTGGTCTGGGAATGATGGTTAGGCTCATCTAGTTTATTCTTACAAGGTTTGTGTCTTAGCTTATTCTTGTTTTACGCAAATTAATCACAATGATCGATCGATAATAGCAAAAGAATTGTTCAATAAGATTTGTTATTTCGTTCATAGATAATCGCGTTTCTATACTTTTGATACTAAAGTTTTATCAATAAATCTACGGTGACTTCAGCAAAACCGCGATATATAATAATAGAAAGGAAATTGAAGAATAGATTTCATTGAAAACCTTTTAGGGATCCGTCTTCATAACAAGGTAATAAATGATATGGCTGCAAATTTATAAAAGCACTTAGTTCCCAGAACCCAGATGAAATAACTCTGTACCGCCAACTTCAAAAGCTAGTAACACTAACAAGCCAATTGCGTCCCAGTCAGATATTATCTAACCTTTCTCCCTCACACAATGCATCCTATTACATCCCATCATTGATTATTACCCACTCAACTTTTCAAGATGCTTTTCCAGACATGTAAAGAAGTCATTATCAAATTTACGATCACCCTTATAATATTTAGAAATAAAACATTTAAGTATGCACTTGCGATGTTTGATAGCTCATAATAATTTTATGTCATGATCAATCAGATGATATTTGATGAAGTGTTTATAGGTAGTAAGCGACTTAGAGTTCTTATTGATAGCTAGTCTACGGCCCTCTTAATGTTACATTAAATGATGGATTTATTAAGCTTAGGATTTGATCATGTCGTGGTTACTCAAAATATTTATTGCTGTTAAAATATCATGGCCAATTTGGTTAAGGATTATATCTTTTTTATTATCTTGTTGTATAATCGCGCTAATCTTGATATGAGAGAAGAGAGAATGCTAGATTTGTAGGACCGAATTACGTCGCAACATAGTTGTTAGATAACGCAGGGATCTGGTAATTATGAAAAAAGCATTAAATTCCTCAAAAAATTGGGATTGGCCGGTGTACCAACCAAAAGAAACCAGACATAACTCTAGACCATTAGAAGACGAAGAAGACATAAACTTTTCCAACGATTCCTCTGCTAAGCAAGGGAAAACACAAAAGCAAAAGTCTCACGAGTCTCGAATATAAGTCACATTTTTTCATTACCCAAGGTAAACAATCAAGACAATTTAAAGCAATCTAAATCTGCTCGTCTAAAGTCGTAAAATCCAGTATATGTACGAGTATATCGTGAACTCACTTGGTTTCTCACGTGAAAACTGTTATGAAAGATATACTCCTGTGAATAACAAAACAATGTGTTTCAGTTCCGTATTCGTCCGGGGATTTTATTCTGGACTTGATAATTGGAAGCGAATGAGTAAGATATGTGTTTAAGCCGTAATGTTTTTGTTCCTGTGATGTATATATAATTTACTTGCTTTTATCCCAGGCTTCGCCCCTGTGGCCTATCCCACATGAAGCGTGCATTTTTCCGAGACGAAATAGCCTGTAGCACTCAGTAGGTAGAATAGAATAGATAGATAGCTTTGTATTTATTAATAGCGTGTGATCCCCTACCAGCTGGCTCTGTGATTCTCACTTAGAGTAGCATTTTGTCCTTTACCTGGACAAAGTTACCAGTGCCATTAGTTTTGTACCTTATTTTATGAATGACCCAAAGTTTGCTTTCGTTATTCAGTGTCAGTCAGTTTGGCCTCAGTAGTACCGAAGACTTGTATATTATAATGTATCACAGTAGCAGTGTCAGATCTTATGTGATAGGCACCACGCCAAACGAGATAATAATCGTAATATTCAATTCTGAGCACAGGTTGTCTATATTGAGCGCCAGATCTGGCAAAGCTACGACCTAGAAGGACTTTAGCTTTTTGGCATATATGCCCACGCCATATTGTCATAACTTTTTTTATAGGCTCTCGATTGACTACTATCTCACCGGATGTTATTTTAGTATAGAGAACATTGAATCTATGTAGTTTAGTTTCTTCTGAGTTTCGGTACTGTGGTCAAAATTAACAAAAAATATTTCCAGTTTTCTGAGTGAGACGTATAAACTATCATAAAAATTCAGGGTATGTCGAATCTCGTGAGTTTGGAGGGCAATAGATTCGTAACCCAAAATAAAAAAAGTTGGTCGTTTTTCATTTACCTTGAAACTTTAGAATACAGTTACCTACTGAATTTAATACAGTGGTTATGGTCTTAAAAATATTCAAAACAAAATTGCAACTTTTTAACAAAGAAAATAATAATAATATGAAACAACAATTAAAAAATTTCCTCATATCAAAATATTGGCATAAAAAAGTTGTATACATCGGATTTGGCCACCCTATATATTCAATTATATTCTAGGGATATCCCTATATCCATCGCTTAACCACTTCACGAGTTGCATGATTCATGTCTCAAGTACGTTTGAGCCGACTTCTCATCTGTTATTAGCAGCTAGTGAAGCGCGCTATCGACAAATGATATTCGATTATATTGTTATGTAGTGCGATCTCGAGTGCTGTGTTGAAAACTGGTATCGATATTTAAGTAGTGCTGTGGATTGGATTTGAGAGTGATAATTTGTTAATATTTGGAGCTGGATTGAAAGTGAATTGATTTATTTGTGAGCCGATTATATTATTGGTACCTACTAGATTTGAAGTCCTTTTCTTTACTCACAATAAGCGGTATCTTCATCTTTAGCCACTAAATCATCCTGTTGGTCGTCAGGCAGGCGTTTCGGCTGCCAATTGTATGTGTTTAGAGGATTCCTTTATGTAATTTATTATCTTGGTGTGCAATAAAGTATATAAATAAATAATTTTAGAGACCTATCCAGTGTTACAAATAGTTTTAACTAAATAAATCTTCCACAAAGAACTCTACTTCTGTATTTTCATAAAGTCTGTAGGTATCCGTATGATAGACAGTGTTTTCTTGCCTTGGGTTATTAATAATAAATCCTCACTATTGACAGTAGCGCCTACGACTAAGCCATAGTAATGTTTTAAGTATTAATAACTCGTCTATTTGTCCATTGTTTTCGGGCATTTACCCCTTTCGAATATGTGCTAATATTCCGGCGTCAACAGGAAACGTACCGATTAATCAACAAATTAAAACAATTAACATTCTTCTGTCCTCCTCAAGTACTTAAAAACATTCCCAAACTTCGTGATTGTAAAAAAGAAACTATTAATTAGCATGAACCATTAGTAGTTTTTATAAACAAAGCATTGCCAGCCATTAATATTAGTTATCAAATAGTCTGACACTGTTTGTGTTGCCAGCTGCAAAAAGTCGACAAAAAAATTATAAACATGCTCTGTGATTCGAAATTTGCCGTGAGGTTGGGTGAGAAATTTTCCCATTTGGTATCTCGGAGCTATAAGACAAGAAAATTTTAACAACCCTGCAGGAAAGGTGGTAATCACTGTTTACTTTAAAGATTTGATCTTCAGCAGGAGACTAGATATAATAGCTTTTGGTTTATCGATACCAAATGCTACATAAAGCTTATGTATTGTCTAACATTTTCTACGAGGCTACGAAACCTTTGTTGCTGCAAAAAACGGTACCTATTAGATATATTTTTTTGTTTTTGTCAAAAATCGCTAGCGCTTACAAATGAATGAATTACCAACTCCATTTGGCTTTAACTGCTCTACCATCCTCATTAAAACAAAAATCACTGCATTCAAGTTCAACAATTCACAACTGGTGGTTAGTCAATTAAAATCATAATCATCAGCGTAGCGCCACCGCGGGCGGCGCAGGAGCAAGTAATTAGTGCCGACCGACTGGCTCGGCGGCCAGCCTAGTCACGGTCGCTTCCGTCGAAAAAACACGTCACAACAATGTTATATCACTAGACGACTCGATATTGGACTTTTGACGAGTTTAGACGCGTAGGTGGGCTAACAGACGGGCTAATTGCTAGGTGACGGATTGGTCCTTATGACCTTCTACTTTTGTGTCGGATCGTCTTCCTGACAGACTATCTGTAGCACTGTTTCCAGCTAGGTATGTTATGGTTCCTCGCGCTTAAAAAAATCAATGGTATAACCTTGTTGATATTTTAGTCATGAATTATTTATTATCTTTTTCTTTATATGCATTCTCAACTTCATCGTTAGGGGCTTGTTTATACTCTTGACGTAATTGTTCATCCTTGAGCCATTTTATCGCTTACCTGACTAGGCATTCTTAAGCACCATTGATAGCTTATTGGATACTGATAGTTTCACTTAGATCACTGCTATTAGTAATAACTATTGCAAAGTAGTATTAAGATATCTTAATACATTGTATGTTATAGCTGTAACTAGATTCCCATCATTGTATTTGTAAGTGGTGATTGGTGATTAATGGAGATCATAAACTACTTGGGTGTATTAATGAACGTAACAATGGTAAATCTTAGTTTTAATTAAATGATGTAATATTTTTATTCTAGCATGTGAATCAGGACCTAAGTGCCAATTTGCATAAAGCTTCCACAAACTAGCTTCACTATATCGATAAGTTTTTCTTAGTCCGAAATTATTAGACTTAAAATATTCACGTCCATTTTTCTCTCGTTAAAAAAAACAACAAATACAAATGTTTCCATTGTTTCTGTACCATTATCTGCTTGATTTTTTTTTCCTAGCAACATAATTAGCGTCGTCGGTGTGAACGAAATCGATAGTCGATGCAGCGGAGCGTGGCAACACTTTTTTGCTATTAGTGCCTGTGCAAGTTAGGGGCGAATGCGATTGTCTGAAGTAATATAAATATTCTTTAGCTTTAGAAACATTCACGTGAATAATGCAGTAAACAATCACATAAACATGACCTCAAGACAACACAAGTAAATGTTCGTTTAGTTTTCGAAATTCTTGTGATTTTAAGTGCAGTTCTGATGAATCATCTATGAACTGATTAAATAATGTAGGTGTCACACTATTTATCACTATTTTTGAAGGCATCAGATTAATTGAACTAGAAAGTTATGACTAAGAAGAACACTATTGGTATGTTTTTCAAGGCTTTTTCAGACTATCTGAGGAAAACCGCGGGGCACCAATGATCATCGGCATCTGCACGTTCTTAACTGTATGTAGTTGCATATCTGAATATATACCTTCCGCGGATTTAAAACATTCACCCCAACTCCCACTAATTAGCCAAAAAACCTATACCATAGTTTACAGTTTTTATTTAAACAAAATCAACTTAGATATTTCGATGAAAAAACTCTAGTTTCCGAGTAAATCTGACATGACATGAATACCTAAGTTTAGAACTAAGGTTTTTTGCTTATTCACAGGTTATTAAGTCTGAATGAGAATAACATAGAATTTTATAAGAAATTCGGATAATGATAATTAGGACCATTTATTGTTGGTGTATAAGTAAGGGAAATATGCAATTGCTCGTCAAATATGCAATTACGTTCCGTTGCGATGATGCATTCACAAATTAACGCCTTTGGAAATTAGAATATGCAAGAGAAATAATATGAATGATGCTTCACCATCATCATACGTAACCAGAAGGACAGGCCCATACGAAGAAAAACAGATGTAACTAAAAGGATAGAGAAATAAGTTTATTTTTATTTGTTTTTATTGTGTCTATCTGTGTGTGCCAAATAAACTACTTTTCTTTCTTTCTTACCATTACCAACCTGAAAATTGACCTCAATATAATCGAAAAAGGCTGGACTAACAATGATGATGATACAACTAGGTATGTTAAGAGTTTATCGACATACAAAGCACGTGGTTTTCATGAGGTTAGGAATGTTCAGTTACGCGCCTTACACACACCCGCGCCGGTGCCGCTCTTTGATCCGTTGGCAGCACATAACTCAGGGAGGTGGGCGGGCGTTAGCATGCGCTTCCAAAATGTTCTAGCATATCTATATCTATATGTTCTATCAGATTTGTTGCTACATTGTTATCCCAATCTGTATATCAGTTACTACGCTATTTTGATGATCAAGAGAAGCAAAGACTCCAACGAAGACATTGAAGTCTTCTATTGTATGTATAAACTAATATAAATCTGTGTTTATGTTTTTCAAAGATTGTCTGAGTTCGTCTCCAATAATCTTGTGCAATGATGTAGAATCGAATAATTATAGTTCAAAAGTCTGTGACAGGTATACCGTAGAATTTCCATTTTTTTTATTTTATTTTACTTTTTGGGACACAAAACAGTTACACATTTCAATTTTAAGTGTGACAGAATAAATTAAAAACTAAGTAAACGTGTAACCCACACCAATATCCGCGAAATAATGGTATATAGATACATTTTTAATGCGTGCGTTAATTTTACAGAAAAGTAGGAAGCACGCGTACGTTTTTTTGGAAAAGTAGCTATAAAATGTCTATTTTAAATATTCAATACCCATCTTTTTGAATTTAAGGTATGTAAGCGCGAAAATATCCAAATTGATGAAGTGGGTGTTAATACGTATCTACAATCTACAATGCGTCGAAGAGGCGCCCGTGCACCAGAGTGAGTTCTGCACCTTGCTGTATGGAACAGCCGCGGCACACGCGCCCCTCGACGCATCATAGTTCTAGTCTATACCTACAGTATAACATAGGTTATTGGTAATATTTCTTAATATTTATCGAACCTGTTATTACACAAACCATGACGCATCATGGGCATCAGCATGCTGCGTCTAGACTCCAAGCTTTGAAGTTTATAACGCGTCAATGAGTGTAGGGTAATTTAGACTTAGTGCATCTGTAGTGAGAGTGTTAATATTATATATTATTGTATTCATACTGATATCTATTTGAAGCACCACAAAATCTCTCTCTCCAATTATTGTTATTCTAACAATTATTTCTTCTGAAGGTCAGAGTTAAGTAGTAGTACAATTTATTTAACAAAGTACACCATCCCCTGTTTACCTGCTTGGATAAACAAAAAAGAAACAGTAGGTATAGCACATTCATCTACCTGGCAGTTCGAATTGACTTTTGACTACTTGACTAGATGAGCTTTGACGTTAATGTGATCGGGCTGATGGGTACGTGTGATTGATTTTATGGTAAAGCTTTACAGTTGGTTGAAACATGAATGATGCAGAAGATCTGAAATCTTGAATAAAATTTAATTCTTGCAATAGAAGATTATATAGACGACATTCATTAAACTCAAAGTCACGAAGATTAATCATCTACATATCAGTGTTCATGCTTAGATATTGTATCGAATGTAGTTGCACCGACATCACGTACCTAGAAGACATCTGTACAAACAGACGAACATCTGCTGTACTTATTGTAACGATCGATCGCTGTGACGTAACATTAGCACTATAAGATCACGTGGGTAGGTATCGACAGGTGGTTCAATTATATACATCCGAATTACATTATCAAAGGTTTCAGCTGAGAGGAACAAAATTGCTGTGAGTGCTAACAGCTGTTGTTTTATGAAAATCATTAGTTTGTAACATAATTATGTATAACTGGGTGGTAAAGTTTAGATATGCCGTCTACCCTAAGGACCATATTTTTATTAAATATATAGAGGATAACATGAAGGTTGTGTTGCAATAGGAGGCATAATTAATAAAATGACGATGCACTACTATTCTTAAATGAGCCGCAGAAATGTCTACGTAAAAGATATTTCCAGGAAAATCTTAGCCTAGAGATGTTGTGAGCACCTGAGTAGGTGTCAGACTAAATAAAACGCCGGAAAACAAGTTTCTGTATGAAAAAACAATGTTAGGCCTTTGATTGGATGCTCTGAAACTGTAAAATTCGAAATATCTCTGGTGTATGATAAGATTTTCATTCCTTGATCAACACTAAAGAGTGAATCTATTTTGAACCAAGAAGGAGGTTGGTAACTAGACAAATCTTAAAAAGTATAACCGGCTGAAATCGAATCATATATCGTCGCGTCGTCAACTCTTAACTTTTCTCAAGTTTACCACAGCAGCAGTACATCTTAAGTGTTTGTTTAGTTGTTAGTAGACAGCGAGCTGGCACATAGCAAGCATTAATTTTCTTGCCTCCATATTTATCAACGTTATTTAGCAAACCAGGATGTTAGAAATTGAGCCGGAGTGCACCTACCGCAACCTGGATACTACTCCTGTTTGCCTGCCACTAGAGCCAGAATCAATGCTGTTTCTTCATCCGTATTACCACATCGGCTACTACCGACTCCGTTGTGTTAAGCGCTATAGCGAACGTCTAAACCAACATTCTTAGCTAAAAATACACGAACGCATCTAAAGCTACTACTGACTGGATCTAATAATAAGTCTAACAAGTCATTCGCGAGGCTGAGTAACTCATCTATTGTTGAATTTGCACTTGCCAATGTTTTAGTTTTTCATTTGCTTTGGCAGCGCCGTGACTAATGTCATTGATCAGAGTACTTTCTGTGGTGGCTACTTCTAGCTTTCTTGGCGAGAGGTACAATTTAAAGAAATGATAACAAAGTTGTTTACTTAAGTCAACACCACATGAAGCGGTGTCTCAGTAGCAGAATCATTGTTTTGAAGAGGTGACAAATAATATTGAAATTGATAGGTAAAAGCAATATTAAGTGTTGGAATGACTTTATTCAGTATCCTCTCTGTGACAAGATTTTCTTCACTCAACGAAAACTGGCTCGTAAAACTGCTAATTTTCTTCCATATCCAAGTTTATCGATAAATTTACTACAGGTACTACTTATAAACAAATAGAGAGAGAAGAAAATAACATGTGGTGATCTATTAAAGAATATCTTATGCGTGCGTGTTAAGATCAAAGAACCTTTTTTATATATTAGGTGAAAATGATCTACTTCTACTTCAATTCAATAATTCGTTAACGTTTGCAATATATCACAAGCAGGAAAATTGCGTAGTGTTACGTTTTATGATCGGGGTGGACATGTCAATATATGCAGTTCCAAGTCATAGCGCATTAAATCTTCATTTTTAATGGTAAACGGCTCTGGCATGCCTCCAATACTAAATAAAAAATTGTCTGGACTCACTTTCAGGTGGATATACGAGTATGCGCAATACGATTAGATGTAATTTTTTGCACAGTCTGCGTGAGCCATTTTCGATTTTGTTCAGGGAATTTTCCGATCTTCTGAGAATTTACTATAAGAGTCTGAATTTGAGTACTTAACGCATTTTATTTCAGTATTAGTTTCTTCGTTGTATAATGCAAGAAAAATATGATTTTATTATAAAAACCTCTCTCTTTGTTTTGCAAATTAAATATTGTATCAGATCAGATAACCTTAAATCAAGCTAATATCTAAGTTGTATATCAATATTGCTGGAAGAACGTTGACCTGGTATTTTCAGAGGAAGTAATAAATCTCATTCTTTCTTTTGTAATTTTTTTAATTGGGTCGTTTTTCTACTGAGCAAAAATCAGAATATTCTTACTAGAAAGATTTTGTAATAGAATGCCGCAGTTTTCATCTTTCTTTCCTATCAGAGTGACTGAGATGAATTTGATTCAATTTTCAATGAAACTGCTTGGTCCATATTTAGTTAAACTAATTTTTCATACTTTCTTTCACATATTACCCATTGTCAAGACTCTCTATCTATATTCCTATATTGTCTGCTTCATCTACAACTTGAATATTACTCAGAAGTGAGTGATCTTGGATATTAAGCCTTTAACCTTTTACATCGTAACCTTCACCTACTTCACGAGGCGTGTAATACATCACACATCAAAATTACCCCGCATTATCTTGTTAACGTGATTTTAGATCATTTATCTCTTTGATTTGAATATGATCGTTATCAAGGAAAATTATAAATGGTTCTGTGCCCCTGTTTGTATGAGCTTTGTTTGTCTCGACTCTGTCATTTTTTACTGTGATTTCTACATTAGTTTTTTAGTTGAAACTTTGTCTATTGCAGTTGGTTGGGGCTTATCGGTTTAAATTGCAACCCCATTGGTTTGTCCTTGTTACTTTTTTGTAAAATCGACAATATGATTTCTTGTCCTGACATCATTTGACATGTTAATAACACTTCAAATCTTTAAAGTATCAACATCGACAATTACTGCTATTGTTTTCTAACATCTACTGAATTGAGTTGACGAAGATCGATTAGTTTCCACCCGACACCTGTCTACAGGCTGTCATCTCTTCAAATATTACATCATCCATGCAAATATCTCGCAAACGTCTTTATAATAAACATAAATAGACAATCAGCCGAATGATTTATTTCCTTTGTTTTACGGTTCTATGAAAAATAATGACCTTATAAACGTCTTGTACTATAAGAAGGCAACATGGTGTGCGTAATACGTAAGTATGTTGACTATATAAAGGCAAATACAGATAATATGCGGCTGGATTGTTGATTGTTGCAATTTGTTATATCACATTTTTCTTACAATTTTGGTTTGGTTCCCACGATATGTAGGTAGTTCAGAATTCTAGAAAAAAATATGAGTATAATTCAACACAACATGATTGTTTAATCAGTTTTTCTTAACCGTATTCATATTTTTAGACGGAACAACAACCGCAGTTTGTGGTTTCAACGTTGATAAGGCACCAATAAAACAAATTAAAACTAATTCTTTACCGAACGAGTTTGCTTCCAGATTATGTATAACAATGAGTACAGAGTGGAATTAATACAAATAGCATTGATTGTAGGGAATTTATTTATACGGCACAGTCCTATCTATCGTATTTCAATTCTATTAAATCCACAATTTTTTCCATTCAGCTTTAATAGTAAGAATGCATTTTTTTCTCTGGCTTTTACCGATTGTCAATCACCGGAAGGAAAATTTTCATGGTGATTGTTCACGATAACAATGAATGGAAAAAGTGGCAGTGATTTGTATTGACAGAAAGATCAAAGGCTTACAAGAGAATTGTTTGACAATTTCCGCCAAGCTGGCTTTAAAGATAAGTGCAGTTAGCATTTGGAATCACAGTGCAATGGACTTTCAGTATTTTTTCGTTTTTACCTAGAGTAATTTAGCTTTCTATTTTGATTTTTCATTTGTGCAAAATAAGATCATTCTGATTACTCTCTTTTAAAACTTCCTTATCTCTGATTAGCAACCCCTAATACAAAAGAGTTCTGTTTATAACAAAGAGTTAACAGCTGATAACTAGCCCTCTAACCCACCCATCGAATCTCCATGGCATTATTATGCAAAACCAGTTCATCTAAATATATAGTATTATAGCTAGTCTAGACAAGTAAATCCGTTTTATACGAGTATCTACGGAGTTCTTTAAAAATGGGTCTGATCTAATGTAAACAGTCGGGTCAACGTATTGTGGCGTGTTGGATTCCGCGAATACTAAATCTTTAAATCGATGTTTCTATTCAGCCACGATCAAGGTAACGAATCATTCTAATATTGTTCTGTCATGTTACGTCACACAGGATACGAGGAACATCGGCTATGTATAAAGTTTACGCGGATTTTCTTTACGGAAAGCTCTCTGAACGAAGCATGCGGTACTCCATGTGCAAAGACTACTTTAAATATTACAATATTTGTGTTATTTTTTAATACTAAGCAATGTATTGAAAGAAGAGAGTGATTTTGAAACAGTGAAGGAGGCTGAAAATCGAATTTGAATTTTAAAGTGTGTAAAAATCGAGAATTTGAGGTAAATTTTCAACAGTGCAAACATTGGTAAACGCCACGTGTGTAATCCAGTTTAAATGCAAAACAGTTTAGGAACGAGTTATTCTCAATTTATTGAAAAGCTTACTTTTGGATATAGACGAAAAGTTTTATCAAGTTCTCTTTAAATCAATACATGTCTGGAAAAATAGTGACGAAACTTTCATACGTGATTTTCACGTAGTATTGATAAATTTTATAGGTCTATTGAAAACCGTGCAGTAAAACTTTAATACATGTTCAAGTAAAAATGTAATAATATTATTAAAGAAGCTTTCGTACGTTTTTTTCGATGACACCATTATGTTTTCATTAAATAAAACACAAACTTTAGTTTCAGTGATAAATGAGTTTTCTAAACTTATCTTACGTCTTTCTGCATTTATATCTTAAATTACTCTCATAAAGAGTGTTATTTATAAACATAATGTAACTGTAATCATAAATCAAATCGTTTTTATTGCCATGACGGAAAATAGTATAAGTGCTTTAGAATAGCATGTTTTGTCACTCGTCACCCTTTGGCATTTATCACTAGGTATTAATAAAATATAATTAAAAACACGAAGAAAGATTAAATTATTTTTTCTTAATTTATAATACTTCATAACTTCGTATGTACTAATAATCTCTTTTGTTTTTAGAAGATAGTCTTTGTGAATGAGACGCTTTTAATCGATAGTTTATATAGGCTTTGAAATACATTAAAAAAAATACAGATTTTGCTTCAACATTAAGCTTATGTACGACAAAATTTTCATATTCTTTAAATGTGAAACTGCTCCCCAAAAGAAGACTAACAAACTCAATTTTTCATCCAACACCTCACCTCAAACTGCCGAACGCACCTTTTATCTACGCCGAATACTCAGTTCATTCATTGTTTACTTCAGTAGCCAGAATGTTGGCGCCAACGAGCCAAGTTTCCCAGAACATCATGAACCGTATCAATTATTATAAGTTTAGTTCAGAAAGTAAACACGTGAACACCGCTTTGTTTTGGTCCGTCACTCTCCACTGAAAATTTATGGGATATCTATGTGTGTATACGGAATGATTTTGAATACCGCATGTCGGTGGGTGGATGCAGATTTGGTTATTTAAATTAGGCTAATGGGAAGCATTGGTAAATCTGTTGTATAGCAAATTATAAATCAGCTTGTTACATGGATTTTGTCAGAAGACAAAATTTTAAGATCTAGTAAAGAAACGTAAAATATAATCGTCTTAAACTAACAAACAAATAGTTTTCTATGCAAAGAGGAAGACTCTGAAAATGATAATAGTAACGATAAGTAGCTTTCTTAATAAAATTACAAACATTTGATATTGAATCTAGTCCAAACTATTCCATGAAGTACGTACGGATCAACACTTCAGATCATCCATATCATATTCCCTTCTCAGACAAATCTTACACTTTGTTCGAAGGAGTAGCTTCGAAAGATAAATGAAGAACACGTAGGCTATTCAATAATGTTGAGTAGGTATGAAGAATTCCCTTTAACTGTTTACGTGAGCCCAGACAGAGCAGGGCCGGCTGTTTAGTCTAGTGTTTTGTGAAGTCTAGATGTCAGGAAGTGGGAAAATTTCGCGAATATTTGCCGTCGTATCTTCTTGTTCACCATGTAAATATTGGGAAATTGAAGTCAATGCGATGTTAGTGGTTATAGAAAACCAAAATGATTTTATTACCATAGCTGCTTTTGGTGCATAATGTCTTTGTGGATACGGACTGATAACTAATCAATCCGTGCTTATTTCATTAATATTTTTTTCTGTTCCAAAAAGAGATTGTAAAGTGTAACTATGATTCCGATTGACTTCTCTTTCGGCAGCTGACGAATAAGATGTGTAGAAATCCGTAAGCTTACTATGGCTCCCTGCAAGATCCACGAAGACCTATTTCCCTAGTTTCCTAAACACAGTCTAAAGCCGAGTTTCTAAGAAATACATATATACATTTACATAAATATTCGAGTATATGACTCATATGCTATGATACACGGGGAATAGATGCCAAAATATATAGCGCCACCCACGGTACCGAGAACTGTTTTATATTAATTTATCGATTTCTCATCTGCAATGACCCTTGGAAACTGTCCCAGAGTGAATTTAAGAGTGTTTTGCTAATTGTGAATTGTCGCCATGTTGACTATTGTAAATTGGCCTAAAAACTTTTAAGAGGGCAGCTTTTATAAAAATATTGTGTTCCCTGCCTGCTATATGAAAATACAAGCGAAATGTGTGGTTTACAAACGATGTATCTAAAGTTCTTACGAACAACTGCAGTTGTACTGTTACCTACTACTGTAGCCCTTTTAATAATAAAAAATGCAAAATATCGCGAGCTTAAGAAATTTGAGTAACAGTCCAACAACTTCAAAGTCCCCCAAAGTCCTTCAAAGTCTTCAAAGGCCTCTAAAGATGATGTGTGAACACCTGTTAATTAACTCTCTCTGGCTCACGAGATTCCCAATACATAACACACAAATTACATTTTCTGTTACCAAAACAGCTTGAGGATATTAATAAACAATATCTCTGTTTTGGTTTCCGAATCAAGGAATGCAAACTATGCGAAAACTATCTGCTTATTGTAACATGTCTCTGTGGAAATGGGTTACATTCGATGAACTGCGCAAACAGATCCGATATAATATTGTTTCTCGAGTTATTGAGTGTTGAAATCTCGTTGATCCCAGATCGAAACCGACAGATATAGAAAACAAAACATTTAGTAAGTCCCAGTCATGAGTTGAGTGCTCATTATGATGGGCCGTCTGTTCACCCACTAACACTTTCGTCTGTTATGACTGCTTGTTGAATCAGATGGCACGGCCAGTCATAATTGGAACAGGGTCTTACTGACAGATTGGAGGATACTGAGATTCATTTACCTTTAACCTCTTATGATAAAAAATGTCACTCTAATCGGCATCAGCTTATTTTTTTTTTTACTTTTTTGTTCTCCCTTGGACCACTGTACGCGGAGACTTTGTTTTTCTTTCCTTTCCTTTTCCTCCTTCTTCCTTTATTGTCCATAGTCTATTAGACTTCCCCTAGATTCAGATTTAATTGCTACTTAAAAAATCTGAGTAGAAGATCTGTCTGACCGATATTTACTATAATAATTATGTAGTTCACACATTTACTAACAAATCAATCCCAATAAAATTGAAAAGCTGTCAATCCGTGTTAAATAAAGAAACTGTCAATTTGCCGGTAAGATCAGTCAGCAACGACAAATAAACGGTACTTATTTATATAAAAGATTAATGTGTTAATGTCAGCATGTAACTCTATAAACGTTAGATTGATTAGGACGGGTGGTTGTGGCCCAAATTAAGAGTGACAGCGAGTTTTGTTTACCTATGAGGTTATACGTACGAAATTATAAAATTTCGGTCGTCCGGTGGCAAGATTGGTGGACGACATTATTGCCATCGCGGGTAGGACATGGATGAGACTGGTACAGGAGCTTGGGGATTGGCACGAGAAAGGAGAGGCCTATACTCAGCAGTCGGCGAAGTCGGGCTGTAAATGATGATGATGACAGACTTATAGCAATCGTAATTGACAGGAACGAAACAAGATCATGACAATTCATCACATATGATGACATAGTAGCACTAGCTACAAGGGTTTGATTTTGTGCTTTGTGTCATGAATTCAGCTGCAGACCAGTAAATATTTTTGTTGTCTACACAGATTTGATTGAGTGTACATGTGAGTTATTTGTTTTGGCAAGCACACTAGTATTTTAAGTAATATAATCATAATAATAAGCAGTATAATGTCTCTATATTGTAATACACTATTGTGCTCTAAAGCGCACAGAACATCGACATTCTGATGAATCAAACAGACACATACTCATCGAGTCTTTGAATTCACTGAGTATTTGCAGGAATCGAGCAACGACTTCGATTGTCTTACATGCTATTATGTAAAGTTAATGGCTTACGTACAAGTGTATATTTGTTCCGAATCCGGATGTTTGTGCATGTGTCTTGCATTTTTAATTCCTTGTCACTTCTAACCGTCTCGTTTTCGAATGGTGTTCTGCATGATAAACATGCATCAACAATACCTATAGTTGCCGATTTTTCATACTAATTTTAATTAGAGACTTTATCTCTACCAGCCAATCAGCCTATAATATTTTAATAATTATATTGGTAATATTCATGAAATGTGACCATTT
The DNA here is from genome assembly GCA_951329385.1 of Polia nebulosa. NCBI lineage: Eukaryota > Metazoa > Arthropoda > Insecta > Lepidoptera > Noctuidae > Polia > Polia nebulosa. Next base: position 2,577,218 of record OX589595.1, on the reverse strand, counting down.
TCGTTCTACTAGGGGTTAAACATAATTTAATTGAAAGTTCCTTCATCCCTCCTCATCACTTTTCTATACTGAATTATTTAAAATTTTAAGCATTTACTTTTAAAGTGTTCTGCTACTACTAAACAAGGAAAATGTTTTAGAAAATCGCGACCCCATTCATCTTGCACCACCGCTAAGCACGACCGAGGTCGGCCATACATATTAGGCGCTGGTCAGACTATGTGACGCGCGTCAGCAATGAGCACTTGCCTTACTACTAGGTACTACTGGACCTACCAGCTTAGCTACCGCGTATACTACTTCCAATACTACCTATCTGATTTAGCTATTTAAAGGGACAGAATGATGTAAAGAGTCTGGTTGGATTGGTGATATCATAACTTGATCAAGAAAACTACATATAATACTTACAGTGATATGTTCGACTTCCAGTACCCTAATTAAGTTACTTTAAAATTTCCAGAGGCTTTAGCTCAACAGAGGACTGCGATAAGCTTACCTTAGGCTCTAGACAAGATGACATTCTATCATCGATAACGATTGTGGGTGGTATTTCGGCAGTGTTGGTCAATCCCATATTAATCGTCACTATCACTACATATTATAAAACAAAGTCCCCCCCGTCGTGTCTGTACGCGATAAACTCTAAAACTACCGAACGGATTTTCATGCGGTATTCACCAATAGACAGAGAGATTCATGAAGAAGGTTTAGGTGTATAATTTTTACTCATGCGAAGTTGGAGCGGGTCGCTAGTACACCACAAAGATTCGCATACTGCTTTGGGCAGGTGGTATCACTTTCAAGTATAAAATTCGAAACGAGTATGAACGGGGTATTTTTAAAATTGCACATATCGCCGAAAACCTAACCGAATCCAGGCTGAGACGGTACGGCCATGTAATGCGAAGACCTGATAACCACTTCGTGGAAAAGCGCCTCTCCATGACGACACAAAAGAGAGTGAGAGATAGACTGCTAACATCTTGGATGACGATTATCCAGAAAGACATGAAGAAGTGCGGTCTATCTACTGACAAATGCTTACCAGCAGAACAAGTGGCGCATCAAGACTTGAGAAGCCGACCCCAAGTAACGGGAAGTGGCGAAGTGGAAGAATAAGAATGAATATTGTGTTACATATTAGATTTCGCAGGAGTATTAAAAAAACCACCAATTTAGATACGAGTATTATTGCGATTGTGTTTTTTTTTGTAATTGTGCGTGATTTTGTTACAACAGAAACAAGAATAAACTTGTAATATCGACTGGTTAACGTCATAGAGATAGCAAAATTGACCATTTGGGTGACATCATATTTAATTAGAGTTCAATTGAAACTAGTCTATTACAAGTTACTATAAATACTACAAACTATTCAAGTTATGTGTTTAAAGGTCCGTCTGATATCAAATAGCCTAGTTGCGTGAGATAGATTGATAGCAGGACATTTTAATGGAGTAATTAAATATGTATCATATTTAAGTGTGTAATCAGAAACTGGTTGGTTACGATTACGATTAAGACGAATGGCTTGGGTGAATGTTATACGGGTGTAGAAACGGAAACAGTAGGATCAAATAATTAATACTGATACCTAGCGAAGAGACCAGGATCATGTAGTGAAAACAAGCGTTGCTACTGCCTGTACAGAAGAGAGGTAGAGGACGACCTCTTGCTCCATGGTGGACCAGTATGACGAAACTCCTATTAGAGGAAGAACTGCCTGGCCTGACAATCAAAGACTGATTGACCTGGCGCTGCAAAATTAGAAGAGCCGACCCCACATAAAGTGGGCAAGACCGAGGAAGAAGAAGGAGGAGACCGGACAATAAGGATGTGGCTATTGAGATGAAGGCAAATAGAAAAGTAGGTTTGGAAGAAGAAGACATTCTTCTAAGCAGAACCCAAATAAATTGGCAGAACAGGATTATGATGATGATGACTGATAATCTGAAATCTAAATCGATTGAAAGGCAACATGGTAGGGAAAGCTTCAGCATAAACATGGGAGAGCACTGGTCAACTAACAAACACCTTTTTTATATCTGATTATGTTAAGAACAAGGTTCATCATCATAAAATTAATTGATTTTAGAATTGTTCAGGTACGAACCGTTTTATTGTAATATGATTTTGAAGTGCAACTTTGAGGTGAAAACTAGAGCTTTCAGGTAGAAAAAAAAAGGTAGTTCATGTACAGGCATTACTGTAAAGGATCAGTTTTTTAGCAGAAGGCACATTAGAATACTTAACATTCTTCCTAGATTTAGAAAAACCAAAATAACGGTTAAACATTTTATTTAAACTTTTTATGTAATTTTTTTTCTGTTTCTTAAGTAATTCCACCAAAAAACGTACCAAAACTTGTCAAAATCATTTTAACACTTTTCTCAGTAAACTGAAATCACAGCTACTTTATTGAAAAACAAAACACCACAAAACTAGATCTGATCAGAACTAAATAGGATTTTGTAATGAGAGTAGATAAATAAATAAAAATTGTTGACCAGTGTATTTAATAAAACGATAGATAAACTCACATTAAGTAGGTACCTATTTCTAAATCAATTAAAACAATAGAGGCTAAGATGTTCCGTGACGGTAATAATATTGATTGATTAGTTGCAAAAGCGATATAAGTTATAGTAATAGATGACAAACTAATAAACCTAAATACTTTCGATAAGTAGACTTGTAATGGAAAGAGTATAATTATATGTATTGTGTACAAACAGGTTACTCTAGTTAACTGTTTCAATAGTATCACTGTCATAGCTTTTTCGTACCGATTTTTAAAGCCTGCGGTTTGAGCACTATCACACCTGATGGCCAGCGATGATGCAGTTGACGATACAGTGCATTATTTATTTAATTTTGATAAATGAAACAACTTACTGATAACTATCTCAGCTGGTGCCACGTCTATTTTCGCTGGCGGTAACCCCTAATTACAAAGAGATTGCACTTTCGTCGACATTTTATTATTTCGGTCGACATTTTCACCAGTTCGGCGCGCCCCGCAATTAATTCTAAATGTCATATGAATCGCCCACTTTAATTTTAATTTAAGTTATTTACTGACAGCGGTTATCGTGGGAAATTGTGTTGCAATGAACGCGCACTTCACTGACGACCAGCAGTATTTAATTTCTGGGATATTTTTAATTTGTTGACGCAAAATTAGATTTGAATGAGCTTTCAGTATTAGTTCAAAATTGATCAAATTAAATCGTAAAAATAGTCTACATGTCAGTTTTCAAGGTCAAGGTCAAGTTTATATAATTTCGTCAAAAGTCAGAACTTTGTCCTCGAACGCGTTTGCGTTAACGTTCGCTTATGTCAAATCGTATAGAAAAAAAAGAGGTTAGATACCCGTTATTGTCACCAGGCGGCGCTTATACAGTTTTAGTAAAAATGTAATCGAGTACGTTAAAAAATTCACGTACAGAAAAAAAAAAATAGTTTGCAGATATAGCAATTTGAGTACAGTAATAATCATCACGAAATATGCTTCTATAAGTCAACTATTTACAGTACGCTCAACGTAAGGCCTTCTTAGTCATTGGCTTCGTAGGCTTTTTTTGTTTTTAAGGTGGGAATCGAATAACTTCTCCCGCTCCGTGTGGAGCGGGAGGGCGTGTCATACTCTTATTGCCTAAAAGCCACCCGTGTACCTTCAGTTGCCTGCACGCTTCAGGGCCACGTTGACTCTTTCAAACGCCGCAGCGGCTTTATAGGTAGAGAAAATGATGACACAACAAATTCCCGCTATCGCTCCGTCCTTGCACCACACTTCTCGCCCTCGACATTTGCACTTGGTAAATTTTACCGAAACGAGCTGCAACCCGGTCATCGCTTGCGCAATATGTCGAGCATAAGATCGTTCCACTTCGTTATGAAGGGAAAAGTGCACCCGATTTATTGTGGTCGGTTCATTTGGAAAATGGTTTATTGGCCGATGCTTATCAGAAGATTTTGTGGCTTATTTATGAAGAACTTTGCAAGTGCTAAATGGTTTTTGAGATGGTTGTCTTGATAGAGGAGTTACCTACATCATCGATGTCGTGGTTATTCAAAGTGAATAGGTTACTTCTGGCAAGCGTGCTCCATCGTCGACTACATCATCGCTTATCATCAGGTAAGATAGTAGACAAGCGCGAGACTATTTTAAGGGCCTACCTCCCCATAAGTGGCGTCCTCATTGAATAAAAATTCGTATCTTAGCATAGAAAATTAAGATTAAAGAATCCTATGTTGCGTTTGTTACAAGTAGGATAAGATATTTTTACATTGTTAAAACAGGACTCAAAGTGTTTCGTATCCAAAGTAATAAGCAAAAGTGTCAAAAACGGCCGTTTTTAGTACTTTTGCCTACTACTTTGGATACGAAACATTTTGAGTATTGTTTTTACCACGTAAAAATACCTTATCCTCTTTGTAACAAACGCAACATAGAATTCTATAATCCTTATTTTCTACGCTTTGCTACGATTTTTTATTCAATGAGGGCGCCACTTGGCGGATATATACGCCTTAACATAGTTAAAAAAAAATAGAATTTATGAAAGATTTTTTTGATCTGATTGGTCTAGAATTCTAGATGTTGTGTTGTGTTGTTGTGTGGTGTTGTGTTGTGTTGTTGTTGTTGGTGTTGTTGATGTTGTTGTGTTGATGTTGTTGTGCATATGATGTTGGGTTCGATTCCAGGGTCTGGCCTAGTGGTATCAGAATATTCCTTTTGGATTTTCTTACCAGTAACATGGAGTCTGGGTTTATGCCTGGTTGGAATATTAAGCTTCCCATTTCTCGGGATTTAAACGTGACTGGTAAAATTTTGGGTGTGCCCAAGAAATGCGTGTTCAAATTTAGTAGACTTGGCAATAGCCCGATTGGCTTTTCTTATGGTCTGACTAGCAAGAGTCGCCATCGAAATTCTGTCCGCTTAGCACTCTGCCCACATTGACCACCCCAATCGCAAAACAGCGCGCCGATGCATCGCTATAATAAATGACATAATAACTAAACACGAGTATACCCGATGTTTACCGAAGTCCATTACGCATGCGTACAGGTGCACACTGCACAGCTCTCATTATAGAGCGCGGGTGGTCACTAATGTCCCCTGTATTACCGTACCCCTTGAATTTAACTGGATAGAATATATTATATAAGTAATATGCTACGTTGCGAAGCTGTATTGATACTGTTATTATTTGTTGTTGATTAAGGAATTGCATTCTGAATCGTTTCCCAAATTAATAGTGGAATACATAATCAGGATGATCGGCAGGGAAATTGCTGCATATACCTACGATGTCAGGGGTACAAAAAAGGAAATAGGGTTCCTTTCAACCCGAAAAGTACTGTTCTCGACGCCGGAAAGAACAATAACTTTCGACTATGACGCTAGATGTCGCTACGTGTCTTTTGAATAATTTTGTTCCCATGCGAAGCCAGGGCGGGTAAAAAATTAAATTAAATTAAAAAAAAACATTTATTTCAGGAAATTCCCATATTAATTACAATATTATATTATTACAGTAAAACAATATAAAATAAGAATTGAAATAAAAATCATTCATCAATTATATTAAATATATATGTATGTTTATTTTAACTATATATATATACTTTCGTAACTATTTTCGTCTTAGTATTTTTTTTTTCAGTTTATGCACCTGCCATGTTATCTCTCCATCACCCTTGGTTGACTGGTAGAGAATGCCTAAGGCATTAAGTCCGCCTTTGTACATTTGTGTTGCATGAAGTTTTAATAAATAAATAAATATATAAAATTGTTAGCAGGAATATTGACAGCCATACACAAATAAATAATTAGCTTCATATATGGCTCTCAATATTCCATTGTTAGAAACATGTACACGGCTCCTAAACGAGGCCCTCGCCTTACGCAATACAGCAAAGAAATCATCAACCCTGTTCTCCGCAAACATCCCGGAAGCACTACACCGCCACGGTAGCCCAAATATGCACCTAAATGCGTTGTCGTATTGGACCCGGGCCTGCGGACGGCGACCAGTGGGTAGCTCGCCGTTCGATCAGCACCAGGCCCGTGAGTCGACGGCACGTAGTGTTCCACGCGCGCCTCAAAGTGATGTTTGTGAGCCACCACTGACGGGGCCCATCGTGGCCGGTGCGTGCATGCCTAGGGGTAGCGGATAAATTCTCAACATGAGTTACCGCACCCCTGGACACTCAGGCAGGGAAGGAACAGGGATGGGTTTTAGTCAGTAAGAGTCTGACACACCCTTCCGCACCAACCAGAGCGGGAGATGTCATTGGATTATTTCCCAATCCGCCAAAAAAAAATAGGTGTTATATGCGTGTTGAGTGTGTTTGTACCAGAGGTGGCCAGTGTAAAGCGACCGACAGTACGCATGAAACCCCGAAAAAAAACCCTTAAATTTTCAGGATATAATTTTTTATTGCAACCCTCACAGAAAAGAGGCATATATCCCAGTTGTGGGAACTTAAAAACTTCATAATTATGTACCGAATTTGCTTTATTTTTATTTCCCTACTCGTCACAGTACGAGTATTTCCTTCACTCCGATATCAAAAGAAAATTTTTAACAGCCGACGCGCGACGCAAGTGCATTATCCTAAATAGATTTCCTGTTGTAAAAAAAAACCCGTAGATACAGCTGATAAATTCTTTCGTTCCCAATTCAGTATTGTAAACGCAATTAGTTTCCGCAAATACCCACATTCAATAATACATAAACAAGCGGCTCACGTCGTTGTGATCGTCAGATCAAGTAGGCGCCACTCCATAAACGGATCATGGTTTTTCTAGTGATTCGAAAATTAATGTCTTCACCTTAGATGTAGGTAAGAGGGAATATATGGCTTAGGATCCGTTTATGGACACAATTTGTTTTAGGTATTGGTCATTTTAGGGTTCCGTACCCGAAGGGTCCAAACGGAGGCCTATTGCTGTCTTTCACGTGTCCGTCTGTCTGTCCGTCCTTCGTCTGTCACACAGGTTTTACAGCCAAACGGTTTGAGCTACAGTCTCCAAATTTTCATAGTATAAGTATCTTGTTGACCCAAAGCCATACAATTTGTAATTTTTTTTTAATGTTGTTTAGGGGAGCTCCCATAAAGATAAAGGTGGGCGCGAAAAAAAAAAATTGACCTATCCCATCAAATATAAAATGGTTGTTGAGAGCTCATTGAGTAGACAAATACTGTATTTTTGGTTTTAAAAAATATTTTAAGACAAAGGAATTAGAAGCTACCAAAGTCAGCTATTTTAACAAAATTTTGTTACGAAGAATTTTTTAACTTGACCCACTGACATTTACGTATATTTTACTAACAAATACTAATATATTGATAAATCAGATTTTTTCTTGAAAATTCCTTAATTTAGTACGGAACCCTAAATGTGCGCAGTCCGACACGCACTTGGCCACTTTTTTTTATTACTTAGATGTGATGGTTTGAGGTTGAAGAATATGTTACTTGTCGTAGCCTGTGAAGCCCCGCGGCCAAATCCGGGTTGTCAAATTGAACCCCGACGACAACCCGGGTTGACAGCCGATTTTTTTTTTTTTTTTTTCTCTTTAATTTTTTTTTTTTGTCCGACTCACCAGTGAGTCGCGGGGCTTCACAGGTTGATGAAGTAAAGATGGTAAATCAAATGTTTCCCAAAAAAGGTTTCCAACTTACCATACCTTTGGATGTTCATTAATTAGTCCGTAGTATATTATTAGTAGCGGAGCTCGTGGCTAAAGTAATAACAGCTGCACGGGTCGATCCATCAGGTTAAGCTACGCTTGCCGGGGTTGTTCCATGGATGGGTGACCATCTCTACATACCGAGACTCCTCCGTGCCTCTAAAAGCACGTTAAGCCGTTGGTCCCGGCTGTCAATCGTGGATCTTTGACAATTGTTACGGGTCGTCAGTAGCCCGAAAGTCTGACAACCAGAATTACCAAGGCGTATCGTTTTACCCAGTAACTGGGTTGAGGAGGTCAGATAGGCAGTCGCTCCATGTAAAATACTGGTATTCAGCTGCATCCGGTTAGACTGGAAGCCTACCCCAAGATAGTTGGCAGATTGATATTATTAGTAGAGCAGTGGTGGCCCAATGGTAACGGCCGCGACTAACAAGTTGTAGGTCGTGGGTTCAAACCCAGGCAGGCGCTTCACTTTGAGTAAATTATTTCATCACCACTGCTCTCAAAACGCTCGAAAACCGCATGTCCTGGAACCAAAACTTCGAAGACATGTGACATTCACCAACCTGCATTGGGTCCGCGTGGTGGATTACGGCCCACACCCTATCACAGAAAGGATGCCTGTATTTCAGCAGTGGGAATATTAGGTTAGGCTAATCTTGAATACAAGCTAAGGCTGACAAAGTCAGGAAAAGTTTCCATATTACCTAGCCTGACTTAAAATGCGATTGATGATTAAAAAGTTTATGAATAAACTTTTCTAAGTAACATAAACTGATTTCCCTAAAGCTACTGACAGCGTATTTGTCATCATCTATAAATCTGGACGCGTAAAACAGAATCCTAGTTCAAAAACCTATTTAAAGCTCACCTCAGTTTGATGATCAAACGGTCGATTCGCGTTAACTTTGCCTTAAAACTTCGTCCTAGCTTTAATTATAACGTGAGTTGCGTAACATGTGAGTGGTCCAAAGTGAATATTATTTTAGGAGTTCAGAGACCGTGCTCTGGCTTCCACATCTGTTGCAATACCGACCTTGTCTTCTCATTCATAAAGTTTATTTTGTACTAGAAAGTTTTCTAATATTTATGTCCTTTAGGTTTCAATGTGCCGTCACATGTCGCATATCACTCAACGGCTCGCTTCCTTTTCGACAACAATAAAGAAAAAAGTTTGGACGAGTAAGTTTGAAGCTGTTTCAATGAAATTAAAAGGTGATAGATTGTTATTGGAGAAAATTATGAAAGAATATAATATGTACCTTATAGCGATGACCGACATTTTGCATTTTGGAATGCAGCGATCAGACAGTGAGATAGGAAAAGTTCTTGATGTAAATACGTTTTTTATTAAATAATTTATTGTTCCTTTGATATTTTAAGATTATTGGTCCTTTGAGTCGAACTCTAATTTAACCTAATTTGGCATGAAAGTAAACTGATAGTGAAGTCTCGCGAGGAATCTGGTCTCTGTCCTAATCATTGACTCATAAATCTTCTGCTCACTCCAAAAGGCTAAGAGCATAAACGTATATATTTTTGTCTGTTTTAGTAAATTAAAGGTGAATCCGATTTACATTTCACTAGCTTCGCACAATCCTATTGACCTCGTTAATAGCGTCTTATTTATTTAAGGAAGATCTATTTTAGAGTGTTATAGTAAAGAGTTTCTCGTCTAGAAAAGTTTGGCTTTTATATCTCATACAGTGTGACTTCGATTTGAATGTATCTTTTAAGTCATGCTTTTTGGTTTTATGAAAGGTGAGATGTTCTCATTTTGTACTACATCCCATTTGACATGTTTTTGATTCAATATTTTCTCTTCTATGTTCTGTGTTGGGTTTGGTAATTAATTTGTTAGAGGTAGACCTTCTGCCAAGAAGCCACCGCGGCCTGAAGGAACACAGTTGGCTTTTAGACAGTAAGAGTCTGACACGCCCTCCCGCTCCACCCAGACTGAGAGAAGTTATTTGATGATTTCCCACCCCATAAAAAAGAGGTAGACCTTATTTTTAATTTCACCACCAACACTTTGTCTAAAACAACCGACTTCCAAAAAAGAAAATACCTACACCAAAAAAAAGTTGTTTGTATTTTATTTCTTCGTTATTTGACACCGACTTCCAAAATTAAAGTTATTTTGTAGGTATTTTCTTTTTTGGAAGTCGGTTGTTTTTTTATTTGTCACTTTTTAGTTGTTATACCCCAGAACTAAAAACCTCAGTAACATGGAACTTGGAATTTAAACATACTCGTAATTGGAGAAAACCAATAAGTCATCTATCTATACTTACGTATATTTCGTTTTTGTTCAGTTTTTCAAAAAGCACTGAAGCAATTTCGATAAAATTTATATGGAACCACCTTGGGAGTATATCTTTCGGATAAAAAAATAATTTAGAAAATCGGTCGGTGGAAATATGTAAAAAAAAAAAAACGTACATACAGTCAAACATAGAACCTCCTCCTTTTTCGAAATCGGTTAAAATACAAATTGCTCAAAGAAATTAGTGTATTGATGAACAATAAGCTACTCTATAAATACGAAATCGTGCAAGTTATTTTTGGTGAGTGATATTCCTCTCAAAAATAGTTGATTGGAAAGCTTTTAATCCAGAAATAACATAAATTGTCTCGATAGATTCTTTTGTGTTATGTATTAGACATAGCCAAAGAATGTCAGTGTTTACATCGGTAAGAATTTTACATTATTAGATCTGTCTAAAACTTTATGCCAGGGTGTCAACCATTAAAATGATAGTGTAATCTATTAAAAATTTTGATTTGACGGATTGTTTACAATTTCTCCGCTTAAGTTATGAATAAACTATATAGTACTCTTGGCCATAGAATTGCTTTGAAGTATTGGCGCTATATTTCCTTTATTGTTATGTCGCTGTTTCTTGATGACTTTTAAGGTGTTTCGACCAATAACTCCACTGATATCATGTTGCTATAGATGGTGTTTAATACTTTGCAGGACAATGGCTACGCTAGGCCCTCGGTCGGATCGGTCATGGTTATAGTACCTGCGTGCAACGGACCAGAAATGCGGCTTCGTCTCTGATCACATTTGGTACCATTAAAGGGTATATTTGACGATACTTTAACTATTGTAGGAGTAAGGGCTAACATCTGAATAACATGCTCTTTTTTCCAGATTCTTGAAATAGAAAGACGTTAGGATTTATCACCATCTGCCCCATAGATCACCCCAATAGTGTTTCCTAGCCCCAGTTTTGCATTAGTTTTCTCTAAGATTTTCTCCTAACTTGAACCAGCTCCTGCATCTTCAGCATCAGTACGAAAATGATCACTTCTAAAATGAACGTTTTGCACTGACCTATCTGTATTCAAGTGAATCCGGGGTAAAAAGCCTATAGTAATAAAATGGCGAACAGTAACGGGCCTCGACCGCGCCAGTATGTGTGGCAGACGCGTTCAGCAAAAAGCGGGCCTGGCAATGTTGCCATATTCGTTGATAACGATTATTATGCGGCCAGCAAGCGTTATCAAATGATCGCTGCGTCGACTGTTTTGATTTAAATGAAGATTTTTTAGCTCGGATTGAAAGGAAAATGTAGTGGTTGTATCTAGATAAGGTGTATGAGGAAAATGATGTTTGGTCCTTCGAGACAACTTTCTAATAAATAATGAGGAATGTGTTATATAAAAACAACAGTGAAGTTTTATTTAGAATATATCGATTGATAAAAAAGGAAGTGACTAGTTTGCAAGAAGCTCAAAAAAAAAGTCAGTAATTTCACATTTATCGATGAGGTTTTATAAGACCACACACCACCACTACACCTTGAAAAATGACAGATGGCCACAGAATGCAGTTAAAATAAACGTAAGGATAGAAGCTAGAAGATTATCCAAAAAGAGCAATATCAAAGAGTAGCAAGCTATTACGGACCGTTATCCTTCCAACAATTACGCAACCACACAGTCAGATCGTTATCAAACTTTTTTGTAGACAAAATAGAGACATAGATAATAAATAGCACTGTTGAACCTGTCAATTGGAGTTAATGGGTAAATTGGACGAAAAAACGTCTCCCAGGACAATTGTCGAATGTTGGTTTGACCAAGCATCGAGTGTATGTGAGGAAACTCACTGACCTACTCATGACTTTGGCTGCAGTTTTAGGGTAAACCGTAATTTGTATCTACCTAATAAAAATACTCAAGATGTTTTGAGAAATAGATTAGTTTTTAGAGGTGACACTTTGCCAAGAAGTTTCAAATCATATTTTTTTTGCATTTAACCTAATTCTTTTCCCATACATTTATCTTTAGAAAAAGAAAAACTTTCAAAGGCTCATACGCTTTCAAAAGCTCATACGGTTCGTGTTAAGTAAGCCCAGCATTGAAAAACGTTCTAGAGGACCTTTCAACTTTATTATGTCTAACTTAATTCATACTTATTAGTCACGATATAATTCAGAACGTCACAAGCCATACTAAATTTATTAGAATGGTCTTTGAAAGTTTCTAAACTCATGTTCAGCCATAACATTTTATTAGCTACCTACTCCCAACTGAAGCTGCAGTTAACAACAGTTTGCTTCTAAGAGCCTAAAATGTTACTGCGTACGATAGTTATTGAGAACCTTATTAGTTTAGACGATAGACTAATAAATAAATAACATAAAATTGGATGGTTAAGGAATGAGGAAAAGACGTAATTGATGATATTGCATAGAAAGCGGTAAATATCAAGTAAGATGTTGGTTGATAGAAATGTATCTATGGAAGAATAGGAAATGCTGCACCGACCTCAAACAAATACGGAAGAGGAAGAAAGATTAAACTGATGCATGAGATAAATTCAGCAAGAACTATACAGTTATCGTAATATTCGCGACACTAAAAGCTGTGACGTAAAAAATAAAAGAAGTTACGAATAAAACAAAACGTAAGCGTCGGAACCACAGACGTCGCGCCGTCTAATTGGAACCGACGAAATACCTAGACGACGTTATGTGACATATAAAAATTCCACAATTTGGATATATTGGTCTGGTCGCCCCACGGTTTTATAGTAAAACGAATGAAATGTGCTGTTCTTTTCATCTCGTGTGTAGGATATAAAACGTAATTGCATTTTAAAAATAACAGTGGTTAAGGACACCTGTTGGAGAATACACAGATGCATGTCTATAGCTGAGAAGAATTGTCAGGGATGATCGCATAAGTGGACTCATCAAAAATGCTGCAGTTTTTAAACAGAGGTCAAGCAACATCATCAGAGGGCCACATGAAATTCTATCACCGAAAACGACTGTCGACAAGTACAATACAGCTAAAGCGATACAAATGGTCTATGGGACCGAAAAGTTCTGGAATGGTTACCCCGTACTGGAAGACGCAGCATTGGAAGGTCTACCACAAGATGGATTGATGACCTGGTGAGGATTGCGGGTAACCGATGGATACAAGATGATCAGGACCGGTTGTTGTAGCGACACTTAGGAGAAACCTATGTCCAGCAGTAGACGTCTTTCGGCTGAAATGATGGTGATGATGATGAAAGCGAAATTATTCAATCCCATGTAATCTGGACTTTTGATGATCATTATCCCTGTCATAATAGAATGCCTGTACCTTTCTCTAAAGTGCATCCTTATGGTGTATACTAGAACAAAATGCTTTCTTTTTTCAGACATAAAAGTAAAGACATATTAATATTATTATAGGCACTTCGTACATACATTACCTGCTTGACAAAGTCGTTACAGACTACTGAGACAAATTGATTTCGTCTAAGCTAAATCCTAGGGCCGACAACCCCGTACAATTCGTTATGGACGCTAAAACTGACTTATTATTACCAACACACCTTTGAAAAGGTGCCTTAAACAATTTAATATTCCTCCAACATTAGCTGGGCTAGTTTAAACTAATGAAAATGCAACAACTCTTATGTACAAGTACTTTCATTAATTTTAACTCACACTATTATGTGCAACAGAGAGGCGTCAATTAAAAATTATAGAGCATTATTCCATTTTATTTCTCTTTATAATATTAAGGGTGGCCGGTGTTAGCTGTAAAAAGAGTCGCCGCAGAAAAGAGCGAATGACAATAAATGAAATTCTACAATACAATAATATTAGGTCCCCACCTATGAAATCAGCGTTTTGTATGGAGAATTTTAAAGAAGTTGCATTTTTCATACAAACATTTTCTTAATTTATTTAACAACTATGAACACCAATGTTTTAAACTTTTATGGAATAGCAACAAAAATAATTTTTTGCCTAAGTCAAAAGAAATTTAGTGGTCATTTCTGCTAACAATAAGAGAAGTCATTTTTAAGGTATATTTTCTTTTTGTCTAAAAAACTATAAGTAATAAGATTTTTTTAATTGGCTATGACGGTTATTATTCGATATAGTATCAAGCAATTGATGAATATTTTAATTCATAGAATTGGCAAGGTTCTCTATTTGTGAGAAAAAAAAACAGTTTTTAAACATTGTCAATATGACACTATACTTCTCGTACTATAGTTAGTATAAATTTTAAGAAGCAAGTTAGTTAGTTTAAAAAAGCATAAAATTGCCACATAAAGGTTAGTAAAATAAAAGTTTACTATCTTTGTTCATGTTATAACAGAGACGCTAATTCAATATACATATTATGTTCAATCCTATTACTCCTATATTTCCTTCTAATATTATAAATGCGAAAGTTTTGGATGAATGTGTGCCACTTGACCACGTCAGAACAGCTGAACAGATATAGATTATAGTCTGAAATAGCACATAGGCTATAATTAATAATGGGGTAAGTATTAATTCTACACGAGTGAAGCCGCTGGCAGGCGCTAGTATTCAATCAAATTTATTTCAAGTGTTCCTAGGTCAGAAACTTCTTTGCTAAACTGCAAGAGCCAACCGACCTTTTCAAAAGCGACTTTACGATAACACATCGTTACATTTACATTATATTTAGAAGTGGAATCCTCGACCTTATCGTATCTGATGCGTTTTCATTACAGCTGTTCATTACGCGGGTTTAGCTACCAATGATACACAATTAATGTAACCGGACAGTAGGGACGCCAGCTTTAAAGAGTTTTGTGGGATAAGTACTGAAGAATATGTATCACGAAAAGGAGTAAATATTTTTTGATGTTGCATTTCGTTACATGACTTCCATCCTGGACCTCACTTGTGATTACTATAACCACACAATTCTCCTCAGTATTTACTTTATTATTTATTTTTATAAATATCTTAGGTAATGTTAAGATGGAAACCTTTTTGGCCTCGCACAGGTATTTTTTCATTTTTTTATTATTATTATTATTTGTTAGTTTGTATGGTTAGTTAATCATTAATTTTATTTTGTGTTTGTCCTGTGCGAATTCCAAATAAACTTGTTTTTCCTACGTTTCTCTCAGCCTTTTCTAATTTTCATTGTTTTCTGTTATATCTCCATCTTCTTAATAAGAGTATTGTCGTATATCGCTAATGATTTTTATTTATGTTTTACTTCTGTAGTCTCCAATTTCAATAAATTTATTTTCTGAATAAACTGGATAGACTCTTGAAGAAACTTTCACATGCACGCAACTTGCAAAATATCTGAACTGAATCAAAACTTGTAAAATTTTTAGATAATTAAAATATTTTTTGTAAAATCAAATTGATCAATTATTATAAATTATTATCATTTTAAAATTCATAAATCCATGGCAACCCTAGGCCAGGAGGGCGGGTGCGGATATACGCGTTAATTGCGAGGCCACCGAGCCCATAGATCGATCGACACCATTGTCGATCTCCGGCCATCGTGTCGTAGGCCCCATGGATCGCATGTAGCAGACAGACCATTGTTGCTATGTGATTGCAGTTTTTATTGGGAATATGATCTTGGTTTAGTCAGAATAGTTGAGTTTATTTGGCTAGAATGAATGTATTTTTTTTTTGGGTGAAGTAATTTTCTTCTTACCTTCTATCAGATGCTATGGCTAAAGTGACACATCAGCGATAACGATTTTTAAAAAAGTTGACGATGTATGAGCCTGACATGCGTTACCGAACTGTGACGTGGTCGATCCGACAAAATCAATCAAAATCAAAAGTAATTCATTCAAATTAGGCTGAGAGCCAGCACTTTTTGAACTCAATATTCTAAATAAAGACAGTCCTCCAAAAACACCCGCCCATAACCACTTCCTAGTGTTTTAATAATAATAATAATAATAAATTTATTTCAGACCAGAGTTCATAATTAAAAACATTACAATCAGATAACATACACACACACGTACAATCAAAAATTAAAAATACGTAAAATAATTATGTTAGCTGGGAAGAAGAAGTGGCGCAACAAACTCTCCGGCAACAGTCTGTTTTAGCGACAATTTTGAATGTCAATTTTTCTAGAGCCCCAGATTCCTGATTTAAGTTGTAACTAAATTTTAAAAAAGCTATTAAGATATGTGTGTGTGTGTTAGTCATGTATTTTAAAATCGAGTCTAGTTACCAACTATGAGTAGGTGTGCTATAATAAAAATAGGAATTTGATTTAAACACCCAAACATTAGAAATAGAATACACCTTTCATTTATAAAGCTAATGAAATATTTTTAGTTCAGTTCACATTTATTATTTTCATGAACGTTTTTATTGACGCTATTTTTGCATTAGGAACACTAAAACGTAAAAATATTTTGGCGTAAAAACTGGAAAAATATGGTTTTAATCTAGGTAGTTTTATGTTAAATTTGTCCTAACTAGTTAAACCATCTCTATAGATATAGACGTACATGTATAGGATAACGTCAAAAAATTCCACTTTTCCAATTTGGTAAATTACTATGCTCGAAGCTCGAAAGGAACAATTTATGGTGAACCTACTATTGTACTAGGAGACATATTTAGCTCAGTTAGAGGGGTTAACAGGTGTAATACCTCATAAGGACGTTGACATTATAACTTTTAGAATTACGAGCCAATTAGTAGGATATTGACATTGTGATTCTGATCTTCAACCTTATCATTATGACTGAGTGCAAAATCGTAGGGCATTATTATTATATTTATTTCCAAGATGTTCCAAACATAATTCAAAGAGAACAGTTAAGTTGGATAAGTAATGGATATTTAAAAACTAAAAGAGCATAAGTAGTCAACGCTATGACATCACCTAAAAGCGATAAAATCTTTGCAAATAAAGCTACAAATTAAAATTAATTACTCAAAACATAGTTTTTACTTCAATCTCAGTAATGACTAAAATTAAACGTACGGAGCGATTTTGTGAAACATTTTCACTATAAACCTAGGATTAATTACATTACTAGAAGAATACCTGTTTAACATATCAGTATTAAACTAGGCCCAAAATACAGGCAGGTATGCAGATAGATTTTATGCGATATTTTTGTGTGGCAGTTATACTCGTAGATACTCTTTCGAATTAATGAAATTCAAGAGTTGTTGGCGTCTTTCACAGTAAAACTGTGTCTAGATTCAAAAGAATCAACAAGTGATAAGTCCATTTAGTGAAACTACCTATAGGTTGTCTAATACACACTTTATTTCCTCAATTTTATTAATTCATTTTTTTTTTTTCAGAATATTTGTTTTCTGCTACAACAATTGCAATGGGTTTGGTTGACGACAGTGTCCCTCGACATTTTATAAATATCGTTGCATTTAGCTCACCATTCTGAAACAAGCATGTTGATTTTGGCAAACCATCACGATTCCTAATTGTAGCACTTATAGGAAGATGTATGTGATGATCTGATACTGTGATACATTGTCTCCTTCTGTATTTCTTAAATAAAATGATAATCTTAAAATTTACAGGTATTGGTCATTGTATTTGATTACTTTGTAAATATATACCTTCATAAGTACTTCAGAGAGTATGATAGATAAACTTTTCAAGCTATGATGATTTCAATTAAGATCTTAATGAATATCACAGACAAACTGCTTGTTCCAAGCCATCAACAGCAACAAATGCACAATAACCCCATGATGAGACTAACGAGTATAGTCTTATAAGATAGCGGGCGTCGTAAAATATAATAATTTTACGTATGTTAATATATAATAGGACAGTAAAGCCAGCGGAGTGCGACGCCGTAATGGAGGTGTGGCAGGGCGGAACGGCGTGTTAACAGCCGTAGGACTTGCAGCTAGGAGTTTTAGCGTTCAATTGTCGAGGATTTTGATGAAGTTTGATTAAAAATTATCACTGAAAAATGTTAAAGAGAAGGCTGGGATTTAGAAGGCAAAAGAAACCCATCATGAAGGATCAGACTCTCGTCCTTGTTTAAACATGTCAATGATAATCCTTAACAAGTCTTGAAACCATCTATATAGATGTTTACAGCACCATTTCACCAAATGAAATTCTAACCTAAGAAAGATTCACGCAAACCAGACGCCAGTTAGACGAGTAGACACACAACACTTGCTCCAAAGATTTACAATCGCACCCGAGTTCGGACTTACCGACATTAACAAAGGAAAAAACGAAGGATCCCGAAAGATAAACATTTTGGCTAAACATCTTACCGACGAGGTAAACAGAAGCCACGTTTTACGTGTAGGTTTGTAGAGTGTAAAGGTGAAGATTTTAATGTTACTCTTAATTGCGAAGTTAAAATATGGACTGAATATATTCAACTCGTTTTGTAATGGCGGATAAAAGGACCGATCAAGAGCGATTATGAGAGTCTATTGTAACACGGTAAGCACAATTCAATAAATAAGTTCTTCGTGAGTTACTCATAGGTTACCAGTAAATTAATTGAGTGATTGCACTGAGTGATTGGACTCAGATTGATGATGAGAAAAATCTAAATAATCCTTTGGCTTCATCTAAACTTGACATAACTTACGCAGAAAATGTAAGTATCATTACGTCATGACAAAGTCTTATATATGTACTCAAAGACAAAAGCTAGAAGCTAGCGGCATTTCATGACTGACATGACAGGTGCAAATTCTCAAGCTATTACACGTTAATGTTTATTGTGAAGGCGTGGGATTTAAATTATATTGAATTATGATTAATCATATAAGAAGATGATGCATGAATTAGTAGAATTTTACGAATAATACGGATCTAAGTTCATCTTAGTCTTGTGGAACGTAGACTAATTGAAAGGAAATACCGAATGAAATGCTTTCTGGAGAAAATCAGATGATTCACAAAATAATTATGTGATAAGTGATTGATTTCTGCAGGTGAAAAACATTCAATATTTTCTTTAGGAGTTTTAGGAATTGCAGCTGGTAACTTGGTTCTTTAGACTATGGTCATAACATAAATGAAAATACCATTCTTTGGTAGCATCATCATGATCATGGTGATACTACTAAAGAAAGAATAATATATTTTCTACTTGAACTTATTTCTATAGCTGCAACAGTATCGTACATCGTTACAGGGTTCTCCAGAATTCTGCCTGTACAAACTCCGAAACAATTCGTAAATCAATAGTTTTGACAATAAACCAGTAGCCAAAAGTTCACGTAAGAGATCGCAACTGGCAGCGACAAGTCCGAACTAGAGCGTGTAATGACGTCACCCATTGAATCGCAGGCGCAACGGATCATCAGTTTTATCATTATTGGATGTATATCTTTACGCTCCTTTTTTATACTGTATAAGCAGAAGTGTTATCAAAAAAATATTGTAGCTCAAATAATCAACGGAACAATTTTTTTAAATTTATAGGCTGGCGTTTGATCAGTCTCACCTGATAATAAGTAATGATGTGGTCTATGATGCCTAGAAGTAACCTATTCACTCTTGATTTAAGACCCCAAGCAAGGAGTTTTACTCTAATTCATTTTTATATGTATTTTCTTATGTCTTTGTATTTGTTATCTTTTTTGTTTATAAAAATTGCAGCAGGACATTCTTATCAGTCAATATTTTTAATGATTCTGCATTACCTATATAAAGTTGTTGCAAAAATACATGATGTGACTTTATTAATTACACTTTTTCCTTCTGCATTGTTTCCGTAATCAAATGGTTTTGTGGTTCGCTAATAAAACTAAATGGTAAATTGATTAGCTTTTTCCCGTTATTGTTTTTCCCTAATCGCTTGTTTTTGCACTTAAACTGCTATAACTTGACTGAGTTAAAGAAGAATGTTCTTGAAGTTAACTTTGCCTTCCATTTTTTCTTTGAACTTCAAATTTTACATTTTCGTCTTATGTTTTATTATTGATACTGATATATACATACTGTATATTGCAGTCAACTTCATGTTAGACAAGTCGAAGATAATCATCATTATTTCGAGAGAAAATATTATGTAAAACTTTGCATCGGCTAAATACACGTGGTTTGCTTGGTGCAAGAACACAATCGTATTATTTGTAGAAGCTATTTCAGGTCAATTAGATCATCATTTCCTAATTATTGAACTCCTAAAGTTAATGAGGTGACAATTATTTCCAGATATTGATATTCAGCTGCATCTGATGCTACTTAGTACATAAACCTACCGAACGATTGGGCATTGGTGATGATGATAATTATGTTTATTGATGGATTTACTTATCATAGCAACAGCGTGCAATCGGATTGGTCCTAAGAGTCGAAATGATTCAATTATCATGTTTATCTTTTCGTTTTCCGTGTTTATATTTTAGTCTTGCAAATGCTTTTTCTATTATTTTTATCGGCCTATCTTCTACCTACGTTCTTTCTTTGTTTTAGTGTTCTACTTTTAAAAATTAATTGCAATCCCATTTCGTAATTTTTTTGAAGCTCATCTCATTTTTCGTGGTTTTCATAAACAAAATGTGTCAAGGATTTGTCAAGAAAAACAACTTTATGGAACTGGAAAAGATTATGTTTCATAATATTTTTTGTAGTTTCATTCAAAGTGTTGTAGGTAAGTAAAGTTTAATTTTAATTTTCTGTTAACTGTTTCCTATCCACCTGACCGTTTATGAAGGGTGCATAAATGAGGTCCGGCTTTGTACGAGTAAGTGGCATGTGCTTAGTATGTTTTGCAGCCGACCACGTTTGCCGACCACTATTCACTGCTCAGCCTAAAATGGACTCATAATGGCTACTTGTTCCTACGATACACCTGCTGTCATCGCATATTTGCTGGCAGTATTATTCGTATAAAGTTCTATGTGCAGCTAATGATATATTCGCGATAAGATGCGACTTATTATAGCATGCATGATCACATGGAATTTGACAGAACGTTGGTTCAAAATTGACTTAATTATTGTGATTTTTTTATACCTTCGGTGTCTTCAAGTTCCATGCGACCGCGCGGCTCGCACACACCACGTCGTAATAGAACACTGATCACTCACTGTAACCCGGCTTGTAGACCGCACGGATCCTCTTGACCAGCTTGCTGGTCCTCTTGATGGGCGGCCCGAGGGCGACGGCGGAGTGACCGCGCCTCTCGGCGAACACGATATAGTTCCGTCTATTTTTTAAAGGCACTTCGAAGCGGCCGGAGCAGTCGAGGTGCTCGGGCGGTAGCTTAAGTCGGATGACGGCGTTCTCGTGGGGCCAGTGTCCCTGGTGGCGGAAGACGCGCTTGATCTGGACGGTGGCGGCGTCTTTGGCGAGGGACTGGACGCGCGCCTCGAAGGCGGCCGGCGCGCGGTAGGCCCGCCACGCCACGTCGGCGCGGTCGCAGTAGAGGCGGCGCGGCGCGGCCACGGCGGCACAGCACAGGGACAGCAGAGCCCACAACGCCGCGCGCCTTTCTGTCTTCATCGCGCCATCGCAACAGCGCTCGGTGACTCCCTGCTCGCTCGCGGTGCGCCTATGTTCTCCCGTGAGCGGCCGGCGCGCGACTGGCCTCAACTGAATCATTCTCCGCCCACACCGAAATAGTCGCGGTACGGAGCGGGCACGCGTCGCTAATTTATCTCGTCTGATGATTAATTTGCGCTTGTTATATGTAATTAGTGGGTACCATGTCGATTGTTTGATTGGGGTGCGATTGATTCAAGTTGAGTGAAAGTTTTAGCTTTGCAAGGGCTTTTTATTGGTATTTTATGAAGTTTTTTGTGCTATTTTTTAATAATTTTGTTTAATTCAATTCATTTCTTTGCAATTAAATTAAAGCTGCATAACCCTTTGCCAATAACTGTTACAACATTACAACAATTTTCTTTTGTTGTGAAAATTTACACACCCTACATATATTCTACATATATGTAGGTACAATGATTTGTCTAGCAACAAGTTGTTCATGACGTAGCAGAGGTTTCCTACTGCTGTCGCTCGTAGCGGCGCTGCGCCTACGTCTCGGCTGTAGGCTGTAGCGCGCACTCGTAGACGCACCGTAGCTTTGACCTTATGCGTAGACCCGCGGCCTTGAGCTCGTAGCTCCAAATATTCATATTTCATGATTCTTGTTTAATTTTTAGGCAAGTTTTTTTGCTCTTTTAGTTTGAGATTTTGATGAAAAGGGTAAATGCTCTACGAGAATATTTTAATATTATTCTTGGTCTAATTCCATGAAATTAATACTGAGACTAGTAAACTAACTTTATTCATCAGAAAAGCCTTACTTGCCTTTAAAAATTATTTAACCTGAAATTAAACTATCTACTATGATGGGAAGTGTTTTCCAATGTTAGCTTCTAGGACTCTTTATTGGTTAAGGTCTTGCATTCACGGGACCTGATAACTATATAATTATACTCTAATGAGTTACTTATTCAAAGATTACTTTACATTTTCCGTTTTTGCAAACGGATAATAAAAATATTTTTGTTACTATTGTTAGACTCGCGTTTGACCACTATCTCACCTGATGGTAAGCGATGATGTGGTCGAAGATGGAGCACGCTTGCCTAGAAGTAACCTATTCACTCTTGACTTACAGACCTCCAGGTTGTAGCTATCAGGAAACACAGACTCTGGCAGGGAATTCCGCTCCTTAGCAGTACGCACAACGAATGTGTTCCTAAAACATTTTGTGTTCATAGTAGTTGTCCCATAAGGCTTGCCGAATGCCCTTTATGAAGACATCATCATCATTCTCCTGCCCTTATCCCAATTTATTTGGGGTCGGCGCAACATGTCTTTTTCTTCCATACTTCTCTATTAGCCGTCATCTCTGTAGTCACCCCCTTTCTACCCATATCCTCTTTCACACAGACCATCCATCGTTTCTTTGGCCTTCCCCCATCTATTGCCCTTTATGAAGACATCAATTACCGAAATAATCACAATGATTCACTGACACACCTGAAAAAAACACAATATTTTACCACCTAAGTACTAAAAATAATACCAATCACATCCTTAATTCCTGGAATCAGCATCTCCGATTCCCACAGGATGAATGAATGATTGAGACCTAACGGTTTGGACCAATTGCCTCACATCCGGCGAGGAAGGTAAAAAAGGTAAATAGTGTGAACACTATGTCTCGCCGTACTCTCAGGTAGATGGACTCATTCATAATGGTTATGAATGACCGGTGGAGTTGGGGATCCGTGGGTCGGTCATTAAATACGCTAGCTATATTTTTTTTAAATGTTTTGTTGAAAAATGAATTTAAAACTCTTCCATAACTATGCAGTTTTTTGGATCTAATTTAGCACAATAAAAGATAATTTTTGTGAATACTTAACATTTTACTTTCATGTATTTTTGTAAAGTAACGCCTGATTTCATAACAACTATTATTTTGATTTGACACTCACGAAAAACCTTATAATTAGTGAAAACAGTAAAAAAAACCCTTAACGTGGTTTGTGAGAAGTTTGCGGAGAAACAGACAGACCCGGAAATCAATACAAAGTTATTTGACTTTGTATAGACTTTTTTACTATGTAGAGTAGAAACTAAACTATTTTTTCGTACTGGAGAAAGCTGACAATGTCTTCAATAATAAATTACTTCATAGACCTACACATTGAATTTAGTACAGTAAGCAATATTATGCCCTGATTCAATTTTCGTTTCGTTTTTTTCCACGATTATTTTAACACCTCACAAATGTATAATTATCCTTTATGACGGATTATATTTAGAAGGAAAGTATGTTAGTAAAATACTAGATAACATTGTATGTGCCTAGTTTGCAAACTAATTTGGTTTTGGATAGCGGTACTCCACATTCCTATTTTCAAATGATACAGAACCCATCTTCCAAAATGGACTCAAATATTTTTTACACTGTTCACAAAAACGGGTGGCCCTGGTGGCCGGAACTTACCTTTTGTCGTGTCCCATTGAGCCAAGCACGTGCGTCACGGTATGGAGGCGGCCTTCGTTTGTAGATGAATTACTGCTAATATTGGCTAGGAACTTCTATGCTGGTGTGGGACAAATAAGGGATATTTTTTTTAACTCTGTTAGGCTCGCCCTTGACCACTATCTCACCTGATGGTAAGCGATGATGTGGTCGAAAATGAAGCACGCCTGCTTAGAAGTAACCTGTTCCCTCTTGTCTTGAAGACCCTCAGGTTGTAGCTATCAGGAAACACAGACTCCGGCAGGGCATTCCACTCTTTAGCTGTACGCGCAATGAATGTGTTTAGAAAACGTTTTGTGCGTGTGTTGTCCCATATTATTCCGTTTCTTGTTTGCCGATAAGTTTCAGCAATCTAATTTAGTAGCACTAACCAGTACTGAAGTAAGTACCTCTATTTGACTCTTCAGTATTTAAGCAAAATGCATTAAACCTTCACCTTTTATTATTTTGAAACGAAAATCCTATCTCCTTGCTTTTGAAGTTTGATAGGTCTCAATCCTAGAATATTGAATCACGGGTAAATAAACTACAGTTTTTTTCAGAAAGGAAAATGAGAAAATCAGCTTTACTGGATCTGGTACGCATAATTATGACTATAATGTATATAAAACTAATTAAGTGTATTTAGTCTTTTCCAGTAGCTGGGTTGTGGAGGTCAGATAGGCAGTCGCTCCATGTAAAATACTGGTATTCAGCTGCATCCGGTTAGAATGGAAACCGACCCCAAGATAGTTGGGAAAAGGCTAGGCAGATGATGATGAGTCCTTCTCATAAAAAGTGTAAATTTGCTAGGCTAACTAAAACAATGTAATACCGGAATAAAAGCCTGTATACGATGTATGTTTAACTAACCAAACAAAACGTTTATGCCAGGTCACATGACACTTTTTTTGAAGTAAGACCCTGATGCGTATTAAAATCAATCCAAACCCATTCGAATACAACAATAACCTTTATCAATCCTGTATCAGCGAAAACAATCTCAGAAAAAGACAGACGTTAGACGAAAATATTCCCATCTTTTTCTAACAAATCAGGAGAAGTATAAAAACCCTGCCAAATCCGAAACACATGTTGCACTGTTGCACTTTACAAATTGCCTTTACCTCAAACCCTACTAATTACAAACAGGTGGGAATTGTACCTTTCAAACAAAAGTCCTAAAATTGCTTTAAAGAAATGTTTAATACAACAATAAACATAAAGCTGTAAAGGTGTTACAAACGGGTATTGTTTGACAAACACGTGTTTGTAATTAGTAGCTGTGGGAACGCTGAAAATTATTGTTTGTCAAAAACCGTAATCTTTTGTTGAGTTTTGTTTTTATATTGCAAGGTAAGTTTGGTACAGGGATTGATGTGGGTGCATTTTTTTGAACAATAACATTTAATTTTAATTGGTTTGTTAACGCTCTCATCTTGAAAATTCTTACGTAGGAAATTACTTATGTCCTAACAGGCGTTCCACAGAGGTGGTTCCAGAGTGGTCTTTGCCTAGAAGACACGGTGGAGTTGTGCCCCGCTTGGGCGGAGCCCCGCCGCGCCGTGTCCTCGTGGAGGCGATTGGCGGCAGCGACCTCTCGCGCCCGGCCCTAGTCCAGGCCATGGTACGGAGCGAGAGGGAATGGGAAGCAGTCGCCTCCTTCTGCGAAGCAGTAATGCTCGCGAAGGAGGAGGTGGAACGGGTGAGGGACAACAGAGTCGTCGTCACGCCCCCAGCAGCAGCCGCCGCAGGAGATGCCCTATGTGTCGGGGAGCCTGCAAACGGCGAGTAGTGGGTAGCTCGCCGTCAGAACAGGACCAGGCCCGAGAGTCGATGGCGCGTTCCACGCGCGCCTCAAAGGGATGTCAGCGATATAACGACGGGGCCCGTCACGGCCGATGCCTTATACCCAGGGGTCGTAGAAAAATTCGAAACAGAGTTACCGCGCCCCTGGGCATTCAGGCAGGGAAGGAACAGGGGCGGGTTTTAGTCAGTAAAAGTCTGACAGTCTCACTCCACCCAGAGCGGCAAAAGTCATAGGATGATTTCCCACCCCAACAAAAAATAAAAGAAAAAAAGAGTGGTCTTTTAAGTGGTAACGGGGCCCCTTCCATGTGCGGATGGTGATCACCATGGGGTGGTTGTAGTGAGATGAGAATCCCACATTCCCTGGTTTTTTTTCCCAAAAGTCCAGGCACTTTTTTAAGATTTCCCTTGAAAACAAAATAATTATAATGTCGTTTATTAATTTTCTATACATATATATAAAAAACTTTTTTACAAAAAAAACAACCGACTTCCAAAAAAAAATACACTAAAAATTTAAAAATAAATTTAATTTCGGAAGTCGGTGTTTGTATTTTATTTCTTCGATATTTGACACCGACTTCCGAAATTAAGGTTATTTTTAAATTTTTAGTGTATTTTTTTTTTTGGAAGTCGGTTGTTTTTTTTGTAAAAAAGTTTTTTATTTTTCGCTTTTTAGCTGTTATACCTCAGAACTAAAATCCCCAATAACATGGAACGTGGAATTTAAACATTTGGAGAACACAAAAACGTCATCAAGATATGCCTATTTTTCGTTTTTGTTCAGTTTCTCAAACAGCGCTAAAGCAATTTCGATAAAATTTATATGGGACCACCTCGGGAGTATATTCTTTCGGATAAAAAAAGAATTTTGAAAATCGGTCCACAACTGATGGAGAAATGCGCGGACATACATAAAAAAAAAAAAAAACACATACAGTCGAACACAGAACCTCCTCCTTTTTCGAAAGTCGGTTAAAAAAAAATTATTGTTGCATACATGTCAATTACCTAATCAACATCCAAACTAACTAAATTACACATACCTAAGTATTATGTGTATTTTATAAGAAAGCAGAATCATTTAAGAGCCTACACCATCTCAGCTCAAATTCTAATTTCGCCCCCACTTCCCCGCGTGCCACTGCACTCTTTATCTCGCTCGCACACTTTTGCTCGCAGAGACGCGACACGCGCGGCCTTGAGGTCGAAGCGATTTCGTTAGAGTAAACTACACTATTATCGGACGAGTACCAAGAAATAAAATTATCAATCTAATTTAATTTTAACTTGTCATTTTATGAATATAAAATTATATATTATATCGCAAATACAATTTCAATGTATCTATAAACGATCAGTTTCCAGTATAAGCTGACCTCTCAGTGTGCGGAAAGCCTATAAAATGCGAGATCAGCTTATACTGGACGGTATAGGTGATGTCTAGCCGTGCACACTATTTTATTTTACCTACCTACTTCTATAAAATACTAGTCAAATGCGAGCCAACTTTGCGCTGTGGGTTCCGCCAATTAGTTTTGTAGTAAGTTTGCGTTTTATAGTTTTAGTGTATGTATGTTATGTGACAGCCGTTTGCGCATGTAGGTAATTATGTAGGTTGTAGGTATATGCAAGTACCTAGGTATACATACATATGGTATACATAGGTTAGAAAAATCGATTCTAAACCTCTACATAAATTGTAGAATTTATGCAGTGGTTTAGAGTCGGTTTAGTAGCAGTAGAGCTACAAAAAACTAGTCAAGTGCGAGTCACCATTGCACTGAGGGTTCTGTAGGTACATTGGCTTGGTAGTAAGTTTACGCTGTGCCATTTTAAAATCTTATAATAGGTAGCTTTCTCCTTTTATTACCACTTTCTTAGTTATTATGCATCTATATAAGAATGAATCGCCGAAATGTAGGTATGCGTATATCTTTCGAAGGACTTCACCAAATTGCATAATTCTTTTTTTGTTGTGTTCGTGATTCTCAGGACAAGGTTTGTATAAATATAAGATAGGTAGGTATAGGTAGGATAAGTAGGTAAGTATGCAGGTAGGTATGTAGGTAGGTATGATAAATACCATAAGTTTTTTTCAAAGTAATTAAAAATAGTCAAAATTAAATAACATTTATTTTTAATCGCTTAAATTTCTAATTTACATAGTTAGAACATGTCTGGAATTGCATAGCTCAGGTAACATGCATGTTTTATAAAAATGTTCTAATTTTAGTTCCATTTCAGAAATATTGTTCATCTTTCTATAATTTCGACTTTGATGTTTTTGTCGCATCCAGACCTTATTCCGAAAATACATTTTTTTTGTACCGATAATATGTAATTGTCCTTGCACTTGTATATACCAAGGATGTTTTTTATTTACGACAAGTCCGTTTTGAGTTTTTCTCCAAAAATTTACTTCTATCTTATCTATATCTTAGCTTCGTCAAAAGATGTTTAGAATGCTGCAATGGGACGCTTGATTTCAATGATTGTGTATATTCAGTGAACAGCTCATGTTCTCAGGTGATCTGCAAGAAAACACAACATTCATTATAAAACACTTTTTTTGGGGTATGTTATGTTATCATTCAATGACTGGCGTGATGGGCGTTGGTGGCTGCGCCAAAGTTTTAAACTTTTGCAGCTACCATCGTTGTACATTGTTTTTTTATCTGCCTGTATTTGTTGTTCTGTTCCTAATAAACGATTATAATAAAAAAAATATATAAAAAATTACCTCCCGCTCTGGGCGGAGCGGGAGGGCATCTCAGACTTTTACTAACTAAAACCCACCCCTGTTCCTTCAGTTGCCTGTGCCAAGAGCCGCGGTAACTCTCTTTCAAATATACTCGCGACCCCGGCAGCATAATTTTGTCAACATGAATAAATAATACGGAACCCTAAAAAGTCCAACATTATGAAAATTTTATTATGAATTCTCCAATTTCGTGATAGTACCGTTACGCGTTAGTACCAAGCGGTAGTGCCATGGGGGAACAGCAAATTTCGTGATTATCACACACGTATGATAGATAGGTACTTACAATTATATATTTTGTAACACATGAAGATTTGTTTCGTCCGAATTTATTTCTACAGTTTTCGGAGGTCATACCTCCGTCCGTCCGGTCCTGTAACAATCACACGGGACAAATAAATACCTACCTAGACCTCACATATTTTTATTTTTGATTTGGCTATGGAACCCTAAAAATATACAAAAGAAGACTAAATCGTCCATAGAAGCAGACTTGCCCTATGAATAACAAATAACAATTACCCACCCTACATTTTTTATTGAAATACAAATTTGGTGAATTGGTATTTGATGGTGGAGGGATAATTTTCCAGTACAAGCTGACCTCTCATTGTACGGAATTCCTATACAATGTGAGATCAGCTTATACTGGAAATTTATAGCTTGATAATTTTTTTTTGATTTCTGTTTGTCTTTTAAAAAAATGTTGCCCCACACTAGGAATATTCCTGTATCGTGGGTGCGTTCACAAACATGTAAATTCACATACACAAGACACCCAGACCCGGAACAACTATCTGCAGGTCATACAAATATTTGTTCCGTGCGGGGATCGAACCCGTGACACGCAGCGTAGCAGCCGAACGCTCAACCACTGCGCCAACCGTGCCGTCAAAATTATATAGCCATATGTAGTAATAATAATAACAGATCAGTGTTTTATGGCCTACAGATAGTTTTGTCGGATCTGCGCGTTTGTGAATGTGAAGATTTGTGTTTGTAATCGCACCGTCTCCGATTCAGTTGAAATCCTGGAGTCGGCAACATTATAAAAATAAACAATTAGGTACTACATAGATACCTATTTGTTGTATATTGTCAAAACAATAACAAACCTATTTAGGGAACTTTTTAACTTTTTACAAAATTGGACACCCATTTTTCACATTTTTTATCAAAAAAAAAAGTGTACACCTGGATTTCGCCTGAATCGTGAAAGGTGCGTTTACAAATACAAATCTTCACATGCAGAAACACCTGCAACTCCTAACGCAGCAGCCAATCACCTGCCACTGCACCAAACGTGACATGTTTGTAATCACTGATACTGTAAGTAGATAGGTAGCTATATACTTACTTCATTACGTTTATCATGTTTTCCAGTTTCTTTGCGCCAACCCTTTCGCTTCTTATTTTTATTACGGTTATTTCCCATTGCACCAACACTATAAGTATAAGTACTACAAGATTTGTATTTTACGTAGTCTTGTTGCGTAATGTGTGCTCTGAGCGCAAGCGACACAGCCCTCCCGTTCGAAAGCCGAAGCGAGACTGAACGGGGGCGTCGGGCGCCAGGGAACAAGCTTCAAGACGGCATAGGTGATAGTTTAGGTATTTTATTTTTACTGTGAAAATAATGGTAATTAAAAAATAAAAAAACTTGTAGGACCTGCTTTATAGTAAGTTCAGTTAGTATGCAAAGTTTCATGATCTAATTTTAAGCATTTTTTGAATGCTAGCGGTTTATTGTTTTCGGTTTAGAGGTAACTTTGGATTTTTTTTCTATCGAGAAAATTTTATGGAATCGTGTTTTTGAGGTTTATAATACTTAACATTGATCCTCAACCTTGCCATATATTTATTTCAAAATTAATGCTGCAGTATTATCGACATAACGGAGGATCATGCTAAGCCATTTGAGGTAACATAGACTCTTAATTAATTAAGATTGGAACTTACAGCGTAATATCTTCATAGTTTTGCTGTAGGTAATTTAATTGCTGAAAACTATATACATATTAGTAGGTATATGGTTTTTCTGTAAGTAATTTAATTGCTGAAACCTTTATTTATATTAGTAGGTAGGTATATTGTTTTGATGTAGGTAATTTAATTGCTGAAAGCTATTTAAACATTAGTAGTTATATGGTTTTGCATTAAGTAATTTAATTTCCGTAAGCTTTATTAATATTAGTAGGTAGGTAGGATATTGTTTTGATGTAAGTAATTTAATTGCTGAAAGCTGTATAAATATTAGTAGGTATATTGTTTATCTCGTACCTATCAGTTTCTGCCAGCAGTTTCTCCCGCGTGATAGTAAAAAACCAGCCAAGTGAGCGTCGGACAAATCAATATTTTGGTATTTTTCAGTAAAATATATGTAATAATAAACATTATCACCAACTTTCAAGTAAAGGTCAATGAGAAGTTAAAAAATTCTTCGGAATAAAATTTTGTGAAAGACGACTGACAGACGGACAAACGGACAGACTGACAGACGGACAGACGGACAGACGGACAGACGGACAGACGGACAGACGGACAGACTGACAGACGGACAGACGGACAGACTGACAGACAGACAGATGGACAGACTGACAGATGGACAGACAGACTGACGGACAGACTGATAGACAGACAGACGGACACGTGAGTGACAGCAATAGGGCTACGTTTGGACCCATCGGGTTCTTCTTCTTCTTCTTCGTCGTTCCCTCACTACTGATTCGAGGATCGCGACCACACACGACGCGGCTCCAAGTTTTGCAGTCTTCTGCAATGTGGACCGCACGGTATATGCTGCGTCCAACAGCCTTCTGTATCCTGTTAGACCATCTTTCCGGTGCTCGGAAAAGGGTACGGAACCCTAAAAATTATTCCGGGATAAAAAGCCTATGCACTATTCCAGACTGTAATCATCTTTCCAAACTTTCGCATTTATAATATTAATAGGATATAGCAGAGTTGCGAAGCTTTATCGTCATTCTTACATCCATTTCTATTCTCAAACAGGTGCAAGAACTCTTTATCCTCAAAAAAAAAGCGTCCAATGTCCACCTCACTCAAAAAACTTCAAAAAAAGTCGCAAGTTCGAGTAAAATGGTCCAGATGGTCGAATTTTGTGATGTTTTCATTACAGCCTGCCCGCGGTACGTCGGTAGTAAGTCATCTTAATGCAAAAATGACAAAATAAATTATAATGTTGGTGCCCGCGCGAACCGCAAACATTCGGTGGGCGAGACGCATGAAATGTTGCTCTACTTGGTGATGTAATAAGAGACTTGGTGATGTCTGTCTGTCTGTCTTGTTTTGTTTTGTTTTGTTTTGTAAGCTTACTTTATAAACACAGGATAAACATTTACAAAACAATTGTATAATCTTATCGCACTGGGTGATCTTTTACAGATAACCTTTGGATGGTTTTAAGGGTACCGAAAGGTCCAAACGGAACCCTATTGTTGTCACTCACGTGTTCGTCTGTCTGTCTGTCCGTCTGTCGTCTGTCACAAAATTTTGTTACGAAGAATTTTTTAATTTAATATTGGCCTATGACCTTGAAATTTGGTGATAATATTTATTATTACGTATACTTTACTAAAAAATACCAATATGTGGTACGGAAACCTTAATGTGTGAAATCCGATACGCACTTGGCCAGTTTTTTTTTGTCATTAATAGGCTCGCGTTTGACCACTATCTCACCTGATGGTAAGCGATGATGTGGTCAAAGATGGAGGGAAGTAAACTATTCACTCTCGACTTAAAGACTCCTAGGTTTTAGGAAAGGAGATAGAGTACCTACCTACTTTCATAAAACAATGAAGGATAATCTACAATTTTCTCTGGAAATCCTCAGACTGATATTTCATTAAATCCCACACATTTTAGGACAATTAAGACCTTGACATTCCAGGTATTTGACCTAAACAAAAGAATGTGTAATTTTTAATTAAAATAACAAGGATTTAATGTCTGTATATACGAGTCAATTAAGAAATATTTTCAACATTGTCCGAGTACCTAGCTTTATTGAGGTGAACTTTATTTTAAAATAATCATTGTTCCAACCACAAAAACGGTCATGATCTTTCAGATATCTGATCTTTGTTTCATTTTAGAAAAAAAAACACACTCTGTAGGTATATTCAACGGTATATTAAGGCCGTACTACCGGCCAAATGGCGCCCTCATTGAATAAAAAATCTTGGCATAGCATAGAAAATAAATATTAAAGAATCCAACGTCACGTTAGTTACAAAGATGATAAAGTATTTTTACGTTGTTATAACAGGTCTCAGAATGTTTCGTATACAAAGTAGTAGGCAAAAGTAGTTACCATAAACGGCCGTTTCTGACACTTTTCCTATTTCCTTATCCTATTTGTAACAAACATGACGTTGGATTCTTTAATATTTATTTTCTAGGCTATGCCATGATTTTTTATTCAATGAGGGCGCTACTTGGCCGGTAGTAGACCCTTATACGGTAAACTCAACGGCATAGGATAAGATTCTGCCCGGGGGTTGAGGATAAATTCGAAACAGAGTTACCTCGCCCCTGGGCACTCAGGGCAGGAAGGAACAGGGGTGGGTTTTACACTGACACGCCCTCCCGCTCCACCCAGAGCGGGCGAAGTCATTGGATGATTTCCCACCTCACAAAAAAAAAAATAGGATAAGATTACGTGGTTCTAATTCAGCTCGCAAGTTTTGACCCGAACAAACATACATTGCAAGTTAAATAAAAACTTGTGAAATGTTGAATATTTTCAGAAAACCCGATTGTAAAAAACAACTAAAGAGTTCCAAACAAGTCACTTTTCAAGCTGTCTGATGTAGTTAGTGGCAGTTATTTTAGTTCTATTATTGATTTCATGCCACCAACTGCATCAGACTGCTTGAAAAGTGACTTGTTTGGATCTTTTTAGTTGTTTTTTTACAGCTGGGTATTTTGAAAATATATTTTTTTAAAGCTTTTTAGTGACTTATTTTTTTGGAATCGCCACCTGGAACCCTTTATTTTGATACCCCACTTAATATAGTTCATCGACTTTCATTTTTTTCTAATTCACAACATGGCGTCTGGTTTTCGCCATATTGTATTTGATTACTGTCATGTCTTTTAGCACTCGCAAGATTAAGATGAATCAACTGACGTAAGAATTATCAAAATCAGCCTACGCGTTTGGTCTCTAAAGCGCCACAAAGGCACAAACATACATACATAGGCTGATAAACACATTACCCTCTAAAAAGTGGTTTTTCTGATCTTAGATCGTCATCATCCTCATTTCTGTCGAAAGACGCTACCACTAGACATGGGCTAATATTCTTT
This sequence comes from Polia nebulosa, assembly GCA_951329385.1. Classification (NCBI taxonomy): domain Eukaryota; kingdom Metazoa; phylum Arthropoda; class Insecta; order Lepidoptera; family Noctuidae; genus Polia; species Polia nebulosa. The sequence continues at coordinate 2,543,377 of OX589595.1, read as the reverse complement.
CTAGTTCGGTCAGACCTCAAAAAGATATTAAATTGTCCTGCATGTAGTGGTAGAGCCTCCTCCACGCTCCTACATCTCGGCAGGCCACCCTCAGTGACGTTCGTTTCTCGTTAACCGTATAATTGTTTAAATTGTCATAATTTCGCCCGCATAATGTTGCCACATAAATATTTATTTATCGGCCCAGTACTGATAATCAAATTGCTGATGACCACGGCTCTTCACTTGATTTAAGGCCTTCATTATTGTGGCCTTGCTGCTTTTATTGTGAGAACTTGAAATTTAACTTGGAAATAAATTCCTGAGAGGCATAAAATGTAGAAACTCGTAAACTTGAAAGACAACAAGAAATACTAAGGAAAAACCAGAAATCTTAAGGAAAACTGAAGACAAGAGACAAAACAACACAACACAAGCCAAGACAAGAGTTATAGGTTACTTCTAAAGAAAGAAAGAATAACGTTTATTTTGTGCTTCGCACAGAAAAACACAATTATTTCAAGCAAGCGTGCTTCATTTTCAACCACATCATCGCTTACCATCAGGTGAGATGGTGGTCAAGCGTGAGAAAATCAAAGATAAAAAAAGATAATGTGATGAAATATACAGGTTTACGAGAAAACTGAATGATAAGCTTATTATATCGCGTGTAAAAAGACAGTTTCCGAAGACGAAAGCCACATATTCTACCCATTATTTGTTTTTTTTTTTCCACTAGACCATACCTTGGTATCCACTGGTTCTGGAGATATTGAAGGTCAAAGTCGCAATTTTTTTTTACTTTTTTGCGCAATGAATTCCAAGTGTTATTACTAAACTTTTTTCCAAACAAACATTACCTGGATTTTCGATTCTTTTTTAGAAATGTTGAAATTACGCATTTGCAGTTACAATAACGCAATGAATATCAAACATATCCGACAAGTACCTACGTGGTTTAGATTGAAGGGGCGGGGTTTAACTCCAATTGCCTGGATTCGCGTTACATTGCGCGCATTAAATAATAGTTTATTTATCATACCTAAGAATGAAAGTCGTTTCCCAGTAATAACTTTTGCATAAAGCTACTTTGTTAGACGTACAGTATGTGTATTTAACGGCTTTGAGATGTATCTTTTTACATCCTGTATAAAGCTCTAATCTCGATGCCGTCAAAACCTTCTGTACTACTTCTTTTATATAATTTTTATCTCTACATAGTATAAATCAAACTCGCTTTCCGGGTTTGTCTGTTTCTTCGCTAACACGAATACGGTTTTCATTACTAAAAAAAAAAACTTTTTTACAAAAAAATAGAACCGACTTCCAAAAAAGTGCAAAATAACTTTAATTTCGGAAGTCGGTGTTCCTGTTTTGTGTCTTCGTTTTTTGACACCGACTTCCGAAATTAAAGTTATTTTGCACTTTTTTGGAAGTCGGTTCTATTTTTTTGTAAAAAAGTTTTTTATTTTTCACTTTTTAGTTGTGGTTCCCCATTAAACTGTATTAACAATTCATAGACATACGATAGCAGCAATCGCGGTTGATTTGCTGTCAATTTTTGAAGAACTCCGTTGTCTGTCGCCGAAACCCATCATCAAATCTTTTTGAAATTTAAATGGGACCATTTCGGAATAAACTCCTTTCGAACAAAAAAATAATTTTGCAAATCCATCAATATATGACGGAGTTATGCCCGAACATACATTAAAAAAAAAAAAAATACAAACATCCAAATTGATAACCTCCTCCTTTTTCGAAGTCGGTTAAAAAATAATAAACGAGGATAATAGAAAAAAATAAAAATGATAACCTTGTGTATAATTTGTACCCGTACAGAACCGGGGCGGGTCGCTAGTTTATTCTAAAGTCGCTCTGGCTTCGCACGGGTGCAATTTTTTTTTACGATTTTTCCAAATTTTCATTCACATAAACCTTGTCCTGATAATTACGAACACAACAAAAAAAGAATCAGCCAAATACGTGCAGCCTGAAGTGATGCAATTGATTTTTATTTATTTATACTAGCTGAACCGACAGACGTTGTCCTGTCTTAGCTATGAACTGTCAAACGCACGAAGTTTAAATAGTCGTTAAGTTTTCTGAAAATTTCAAATTTCCCGCGCGACTTTCTTATTTTTTTCTTTCATAAGAACCTGCTCCTGACAATAATAACAAACACAACATAAAAAGAATTAGCGTAATCGGTCCAACTGTTCAAACATAAACGAAAATACGAAATAGGGATTCTTTTTTTTATATATAGAAAGATATATATAAGATAGATAGATAGATATACATTCAAATTGAGCCATCTTGATTATTTGTAAGGATTTATGAGGGTCATTAAATGGTAGCTGTAAGTGATCTTCTGTGTACATAGGTACAGACCTGCCCGTATAACCCAGCTGAAACATGGCATATGGCAGCTTTTATTAATTTAAAAGATAATCATAAACTTTTTACGTGATCTAAACCTCCACCTTTTTTTTCATCGATTAAAAAAAAACTTAAAAAAAAAAAAAAATACCGACGAAAAAGAACTAAAAAGCAAAAAATAAATAAACCTTTTAAGTCTTATGTATTGAGCTTATTTACATAAAATATCAAATTTTATAAGATCTAATTTTGAGTCGTCTCCTCCTTTTTTTTTCGTCGGTTAAAAAAAAGCGAAGCGTGCTCCATCTTCGACCACATCATCACCTACCATCAGATGAGATAGTGGTCAAACGCGAGCCTATCAATAGTAAAAAAAACAATGGCACTCCGGGAGTGCCGACAGAAGTAAAAACTTGAACAGTGGCACTCCGGGAGTGCCAACAGAAGTAAAAACTTGAACAAAAATGCCCAACGCGCCTAAAAAAGTTTTCACTTCAAATAATTGCTGATGAAATGCTATGTGTATATTGCGATATCATCACCAGCCTTTTAATGTCCCCACTGTTGGGATACAGGCCTCCTCTCTGCGAAAGGGGATGGGCCCCAATCGACCACGCGGGCCTAGTGCAGGTTGATGGATGTCACATGTCTTCGATTTTTTGGTTCTAGGACATGCCGGTGTCCTCACGATGTTTTACTTCACCATTTTGAGAGGAGTGGTGATGAAATAATTTACACAAAGTAAAGCGCCTGCCTGGGTTTGAACTCACGACCTACAACTTGTAAGTTGCGGCCGTTTCCACTGGGCCACCACTGCTCACCCACTAGGCCACCACTGCTCACCCACTGGGCCACCACAGCTCACCTACTGGGCCACCACTGCTTACCCACTGGGCCACTACTGCTCACCCATTAGGCCACCACTGCTCACCCACTGGGCCACCAAAGCTCACCCACAGTGCCACCACTGCTCACCTACAGGGCCACCACTGCTCACCTACTGGGCCACCACTACTCACCCACTGGTCCACCACTGCTCACTGCTATTGCGGTATGTTGCAAACTTATTGCTTGGATTTACATCAACATTAGTTAAATATTTAACATCAATCTGTTATAGTCCACTTTCGGAAGAAGCCCTCTTTTAATACCGGTAAGGAATTAGTAATAATCAACACGCTTGCTCACCGTTTGCATCCATTTCAAATCATTGACGCTTCATTTCCAAAGTTAATATTCCTAAGGTTCATAATGCCATATCAATACCAATATTTCCCTTCGAGTATCCATTGCTTCTAGACTAATTTCTTTTATGGTACGAGTACATGATACACCAATCCGTTTTTATTAAAAATATAAAATCTTTATTCAAACAAATAGTTTTTACTATTGGATAGGAGCTCGTGGCTGTAATAACACCCGCACGGGTCGATCCATCGTTAAGCTGCGCTTGCTGGGGTTTATCCATGAATGGGTGACCATCTTTACATACAGAGACTCCTACGTGCTAAAAAAAAAAAGGCCGTTGGTCCCGACTGTCAATCGTGGATCTTTGATAACTAGTCCGACCAAGGGGTAATGTATTACCCAGTAACTGGGTTGTGAAGGTCAGATAGGTGAATACCAGTTACATGGATATTAACTGGTATTCAGCTGCATCCGCTTAGACTGGAACCCAACCCCAAGGTAATTGGGAAAAGGCTAGGCAGATGATTGAGCTTTTACTATTAGGAAAGGAAATCTCATATATTTTTAACTTAAAATTAAATGAGTGTTTTGGCATTCGTACTAGAATTATCCTGTATCACGTTAATGCCGTGATTTTTTATCAACACGCTTGAGGAAGCTTGACGCCCAGTGAGGACTGGTCATCAAATTCAAATCATTTAGTCCTCATTTCTATCTTCCCAAAATCATCAATCGAATCCTTAAGCCAGTCCTAGATAACCCAGCATAGAAACTAAATGATCAGTATCACCAGTAGCAGTTTGTAAGCAGAACACGATCGGCCGCCAAGGTATCCATTCGGTAGGTCGCGTGTGGTTTATTTCTCTGACGCCCCGGAGTAAATATAACTCGCATGCTACGGGTGTTAGCTTTACTAGTGGAAGTTTTGAAGTCGATTGGAAGTCGAATGGATGAATAATGGGAGTGTGAGTTTGGATTTGGAACGTTGTTTGCGTTTTTGTTTTTTTACCGACTTCAAAAAGGAGGAGATAATCAATTCGGATGTTTGTATTTTTTTTGTTCTTTTTTTATTTTTTATATGTATGTTCTGGCTCTGGCATAACTCTGTCATATTTTTTTTTTGTTCGAAAGGGCTTTATTCCGAAATGGTCCCATTTAAATTTCATATAGATCAGATGATGAGTTTCTGAGACAGACAACGGAACTCTTCAAAAAATGACAGTCAAATCAACTGCGATGGCTGCAATCGTATGTCTATGTAGTGTTAATGCAATTTAATGGGAACCACAACTAAAAACTGAAAAATAAAAACTTTTTTACAAAAAAGAGAACCGACTTCCAAAAAAAGTTCAAAATACCTTTAATTTGGGAAGTCGGTGTCAAAAACGAAGACACAATACCAGGACACTGACTTCCGAAATTTAGTTATTTTGCACTTTTTTGGAAGTCCGTTCTTTTTTTTTTTAAGTTTTTATCTCGGTTGACTGATTTTCTTGTTCTTTTTTTTGTGTCGAATTTGACTCAGATTTTCTCCGAACAGTATGCAGCCACCTGGATAGCTTTGTCATTGGCTCCGTTCAAAGTGCAAAAAAAAAAGGTGGTAGTGCATGCTGGGCAGGCAATGAGATGACGGATGTCCTGTTGGGGCTCCACAGTGGCACTGAGTTTGGGATGGGTCAAGGATACCTCATTTGGCCAGACTATTAGGTACTACAGCGACCAACCTGGGTTACTTTGTTGACTATTATTGGAGTTCTCATCAACCATTTCATATGGATCAATAATGGAAGGAGCTTTTAGTAAGTTTGATTTTAGAACATTGTGTTTAATTGTAGATTCGTTTTTGTTTTTTTCTCAGTTGACTGTCATTCTTACAGCCTGGCTACGGGAACGGGCGACGCGACCAGGGCGTTGCGTCTGGCGGGGCGTCTATTCGTGCGGTACAGTTTGCAGGCCACGGGCGGTAGCGTTCACCGCTGCGACCAGTATAGACGGAGAGCGACATGTCATTATCAATGTTTATCTCGCTATTGCTTGGAAAGTAGTAGTTTTTTGGTTCAAGATATTATATTTGGAAGAGATTGTGGAGTACATGATTTGAATAAGGATCGGGGTAACAATGGAGATTTCCACAAGAAGTACGACAAATACGAACTATAACCTAGAATTTTAGAAGATTTTAGAAGTGAAAACTTCTTTAGGCGCATTGGGCATTTTTGAGATGGGAAAAAACTATTCAACTCGCGCGATACCGACACCAACACCGACGCCAACACTGACGCCAACACCGACACCGACACCGACACCGACACCAACACTGACACCAACACCGACGCTGACAACAACACCGACACCGACAACGACACTGATAGCGGATTGAAGTGAAAACTTGTTTAGGCGCGTTTGGCATTTTTGTTCAAGTTTTCACTTCTGTCGGCACTCCCAGAGTGCCACTTTTCTTTTTAAATTATACCCGCATGAGTGTCGAAACCTTTGATTATACTCCTGTAAATATACAACTAGAACTGGAGAAAAAGGTAAATGCAGTACTGCAGAAAAAATGTTTTTGCCGTTTAGGTATGACACTACATACGACATAATGTATGTGGGTATATAAAGTATTTAAAGATTTAGGGACAAATATTTAGACAATTATGTTATTTATTTGAATAAGTAATCTAAATTATATGACATCGACTCATCGAAAACAAAATCATTTCTAACTTTTTAATCAGCCTGGTTCCTGCACTACATGCCACGGGGCATGCGCCGTACTGATCCATTCATTTGTTTCAGTCGCCCGTCGCGCCGCCAGACGCTCTTGCAATTCGCTCGGCAAACTTCGCCGCTCGCGCCGCCGCGCCGGTCGCCGCTACTCGTGGTATGATTAGTAGGTACTAGCACGGGGTCTCATTTCGAACAAAGAAAATTTAGTTAAAAAAAATCTCAATAGATGGCGTAATATGCATCGATTTCTTATTGAAGTTTCAGTAATATTAATATTTTGAAAATAAATATGGTATAAACTGTATTTTCTTATTAAATTAACTGCCACAAGCATAAAATTGTGGAATAATGGGCTTGTAATTCAAATTTAGACGATTATTGGAACGAGTCCTTATACATTTATATTTCTTGTACCAATAGATGGCGCTGTTTGAAGTTTTAGAGTTTATCCATTCGCCTCTTTAAAATTTGAATAGTGACACATTTTGATACAGTAAAACTGCTATGATGTGCCAAAATTTCTATAAAATAATTCCTCAATGTGTGAAAAAATATTGGTAAGATTTTAAGTAAATTCATTCAGCTTGCAAGCCGTCGCTGCTAACACCATCTAGCGAGGTGTAGAGGACGGGCCCGAACGAAGAACAAAAGTTACTTGTGCCAGACAAAAACCCGTAGTTACGGCGGTACCGTTTCTTTGTATGGGATGAGGCATCTGTACGCTAGTATTATATTATCTGTGGTACTAGGTACATTTCTATTCATTTGTTTTAGTCGCCAGACGCTTCGCCGGTCGCACCGCGTGAAAATTCGCAGCAGCGAATGTCCCGTGGCCAGGCTGTTAGCAATCATTCCTTTAAAATGGGTCGATAATTAAACGACAAGCAAACAGAGTTTGAATTTGGAACGTAGCGTTTTCTTGTAGATTCGTTTTTGTTTTTGAAGTTAAAACTTCTTTAGGCGCGTTGGGCAGTTTTGAGACGGGAAAAACAATTGAACTCGCGCGCCACCTGTTTTCACTTCTGACGGTACTTCCGGAGTGCCAGGTTTTTTCTCGGTTGACTGTCATTGCAGTTCTTAGCAACCATTCCTTTCATATGGATCGATGATGAAAAGACAAGTCAGCAGAGTTTGAATTTGGAACGTTGTGTTTGCTTGTTGCTTCGTTTTTGTTTTTGCTCGGTTGATTGTCATTGCCGTTCTTAGCAACATTCCTTTTATATGGATTGCTGATGAAAGGACAAGCCAACAGAGTTTGAATTTAGAACGTTATGTTTGCTTGTGGATTCGTTTTTGTTTTCTCGGTTGACTGTCATTACAGTTCTCAGCAACCATTCCTTTGGGTTTTTGGCGGGATTTTTTCGAATAAAGTTCAGTGGCTGTTTTAATTATTCGCAAATTGATTCCTACTGGATATTGCGATGTAAAATTCGTGTAGTTTTGTTTCTCAAGTGTCTATGTAGCTAGACAATATGTGAAATCATTGAAACAGGCGCGATCTCGGTAAAATAAAGCTGAGAATTTTGTCGTAGTATTGGGTACCTCAACGAAGCTTGCCGAGAAGACTGACTCGTCTCATTTGTATGTGTTACATCTGCATTCTAATGGGAAAAAATTGCAGTATTCAGTATCTAAAACTATAAATATGCTGTCTTAATTTAACACTGGCTGAATGCACAAACCGTGTAAAGTCAAAATTGAAGAAAAAAAAAAACCATTCCTTTCGGATCGATGACGAAAGGAAAAGCCAACAGAGATTGAATTTGGAACGTTGTGTTTGCTTGTTGATTCGTTTTTGTTTTTTCTCATGTACTTAACTATCTTGCAGCTTAACACCTATGACCCCATTCATAGTATTTAGTGGCAAGTTATAGGCTGGTAGAGTTGCGATAATCGTCGGTGCTGAGCTCAGCGCGTAACTCGTCAGTGATCACCGCGACGTCCGAACTGACCAACGTCAGCGCTGACAGCTACGCGTAATTCGGTAATGCTCCTAGGACAATCATATCATATTGGGCCGTCAACGCCGACGATCAGCGTGACTCTAAAACCTGCAGCCTTAAATTACAGTTTCGTTTATTATTCCAGCAAAAATCAACAATGTGTTATACAACTCAAGAAATCTGCTTCATACTTTTGAAGTGAAACTTCTTTAGAATCGTTGTGATTTCAAACCGGATGCAACGGAAAAAACGACAGGTAAAAGACACAAATACAAAAATGTGTAGGATGAAGCCAGGAAAGAATGAGACAGAAATATACATACTATTGTTTGGGCGTCTTCGACTACCTTCGGCTGCCGTCGGGCAGCGGCGGAGGCGGCGAGAGTAGAGGGCGCGCGCGACGCGGGGCCTGGGGTCCCGTCACTTCGCTACCGATCATCAACTTTAGACAACTATTGCTCACCTTTGGCCACCTTTTGACAATCTTTTCCCACCATTGACCACCTTTAACCACCGATTGCTCACCTTTGACCACCAATTGCAAACCTTTGACCAACTTTTGCTCACCTTTGGCCACCTTTTGACCATCTTTGCCCATCTTTGCCCACATTTGCCCATCTTTGCCCACCTTTGACCACCTTTGACCACCGATTGCTCACCTTTCGCTCACCTTTGACCACCTATTGCTCACCTTTGACCACCAATTGCAAAGCTTTGACCACCAATTGCAAACCTTTGACCAACTTTTGCTCACCTTCAAGTTTCACTTCTATCGTGTGTGAATCGCACACACACCTTTTTTTTCTGGCTTTCTTTACTTCTGGGTGCAATACCTGGAAGTCACAAGGTTTAATTTCGTACCTCCTGTTTTTATATCTTAGGTTCCATTTAAACTTTCTGTATCTTGGACATTTATGGCTAAGGAAACTGTGACTTTTCACCAAATCACAGAAGCGTTGCCATCGAGTTTTCAACCAATAGTAGGGGTATAGTGCTCTCACCTTTACCACGTGACTTAGTGACGTCTATTTTCACTACATTTGTTAACCATATCGGGGCATTACAAGTAGTTAGATTTATTCCTCTGATAATTCAGTTCCCATAAGTTACTGAGCGTTATTAGTTACTAGCTTTTGCCAGTAACTTCCGCCTGGAATTAGTACTTCCCTCACTATAGTGCTATTCCAGACTATAATCTATCTCTGTGCCAAATTTCATCCAGATCCGTTTAGCCACTCTGGCGTGAGGTTGGATGGATGGATGTCATCCATCCAAACTTTCGTATCTATAATATTTTATAATAATAATAAAAAAAAATATATATAATTATGTAATACTAGCTGTCCCCCGCGGTTTTACCCGCGTGTTTGGTTACTGTTCTGCTCCCGTGGGTCGCAGCGTAATGCTAGATAGCCTATAGCGTTCCTCATGAATGTAGCTATCATATACAGATTTTTTTTCAAATCCGACTACCTGTTCCAGAGATTAGCGCGTTCAAACAAATAAACAAACTCTTCAGCTTTATTATATTAGTATATTACATATTGTTGACTGGTAGAGAATGCCTTGTTGCATTAGGTCCGAGCACTATTGTACATGAAATCCATATATGTAAATAAATAAATAAATAAATTAGTAGGAAAACTACGGCTTCCGAACCATGTTAGCCACAAGAAACATAAAGCACGTTCGTCAACAACGAGTGGTGTGTGCTTCACAATCCACAAATTTAGGTAAAATTGACTAGTTTTCTTAGTCCTTTTTAGGGTTCCGTACCCGAAGGGTCCAAACGGAGCCCTATTGTTGTCTGTCTGTCCGTCCGTCGTCTGTCACAAAATTTTGTTACGAAAAATTTTTTAACTTCCCATTGACTTGAAATTTGGTTATAGGTAGTGTTTATTTACTAACAAATACCAATATTTGGTACGGAAACCTTAATTTGCGAAATCCGACACGAACGCGGCCAGTGTTTTTTTTTTGGGGTGGTAAATCATCCTATGACTTCTGCCGCTCTGGGTGGAACTTTTACTCACTAAAACTCACCCCTGTTTCTTCAGTTGCCCTTGCATATGGGCGTGGTGGCTGTCTTTCGAATCTATCCACGACCCCTAGGCAGAGTTTTCTTAGTCCTGGGAATACAAATTGGTGGGCTTCATTTATGAGCTGATTTTCCGAAGCTAAACACTCGAAGCTGGTTTGATGTCTTACACCTTTGTTACGACTACCTAAAAGTAAACGACGGGGGATTTTTTAAAGCTATTTGAACTTAGAACAGTACTTACTGGCATGGCATGGTACTCGTATTACAAATTTGGTTTACATGGACGGACCACGACTTGGCGAGCCCTAACAGCCCTCCACACGTCTTACTTGTTTTACTCCTGAAGAACGTGGCATGTGGCCTTGGTGTCTCCATGAACCGTCTCGTCTGCACACCACGTTTTCATAGCATAATAAGCACAATACTTGCATATATACTTACTAACATAGTTTTTTTTTTTTTTTGACACAAACTTTTGCCCCACACTAAGAATTACTCCTGTATCGTGGATACGTTCACAAACATGTATACTCACATACACAAGACACCCAGACCCGGAACAACTATCTTTAGGTCATACAAATATTTGTTCCGTGCGGGAATCGAACCCGCGACACGTAGTGCAGCAGCCGAACGCTCAACCAATGCGTCAACCGTGTCGTCAGTTATAAGTATATTTATTGTTACTAACCCTATGAGTGTCGTTGTTACTCGAAATAAATGAATAATAATAAAAATCAGCCTCTAAACGTTCCCACTGCTGGGATACAGGCCTCCTCCCTGCGAGAGGGAATGTGCCCCAATCGACAACGCGGGACCAGTGCGAGTTGGTAGATGTCACTTGTCTTCGAATTTTTGGTTTTATGACATGCCGGTTTCCTCACGATGTTTTCCTTCACCGTTTTGAGAGCAGTGGTGATGAAATAATTTACACAAAGTATAGCGCCTGCCTCGGTTCAAACCCACGACCTACGAGTCGACAAGTAAGTCGTAGCCACTAGGCCACCTCAGAGGTGGTCAGTGGTGGAGCAGAGTCTGCTCTCCCTCTCTCTACTCTCCTCTTTTTCATAGACTACATCTAATATGTCATAACCTCAATAGTCCCACCCAAGCATCGCAGTAAAGCTCCAGTCTGTTACAAATGTTATAATAAAGTTAATACCACTTACAACCCCGCATATAGAAATATCGTCTTAAAAAAATCGTCTGTCGTTCCAGACGGGCGTTTAATTAAAAAATAAACACTGTAAGGGCGTCTACAGGCGGGCGGCGGTCGGCGGCGCATCTGCGGTCGGTCGCGTGTCGCACTCGCCCGCCGACTTAATTAGATACCACCATACGAGTGGTGTGGAGAGGACATGAAACTATTTTTTTTTTTGCTTAAATTTGATTTGATACCGATGATGCAATCGCTGTTTGAATCGAAATATAATGTACCTACTGATTCTGTACAGAATCATTGAACAAGATTTTTTTAAGCACTGTTTGAAAGGCCTAAAAGGTTGAAGTCAAAAGAAAAGACTATAATTATCAAGTAACCCCCACAGTCAGAAACCCTGGGATTTCAGGTCGAGTCCGCACCTAGTTATTCAAGACATCGACAAGCGGTTCAACGTTGCCTCTTGGACACTCTTACCATTTATTGCAATTCTGACGAATTTTGTAACGCCCTTCGGAAACTGTCTTATTCTTTTTTTTTTTTTTGCTGGTACTTAAAGTTATTTTTCATCCAATTTATTGTTTTATGATTTTAGCTCAGCATAAACATAGATATGTAGAACAAAACCAAGAAAAACCGGCCAAGTGCGTGTCGGACTTCGCACATTTAGGGTTCCGTACCATATGAGGGAAATCAATATTTTGGTACTTTTTAGTAAAACATACGTAATAATAAACATTATCACCAAATTTCAAGTTCATAGGTCAATGGAAAATTTAAAAATTCTTCGTAACAAAATTTTGTGACAGACGACGGACGGACATACTGACAGATGGACACGTGAGTGACAACAATAGGGCTCCGTTTGGACCCTTCGGGTACGGAACCCTAAAAAACAATCTAGTGAGATCCAGAAAGAAGAATGACCTGTTTCTATAACAATAACAATAAAGAGTGTCTACTCTACGCACAGCGCTGTTCTCAAACAATCGCCACACACCTGTACTTTAAATAAAGGTCTCAGTTAATTTGATCAGACTGCCGCCAAAGGCAATAAATAATCTTTGACATTTGTGAGCTTTTCATGCAAAATAATAAAAACTATAGTGAAACACATAAAAATTACTTTTTCTTATTTGATTGGACGATTTTAAATTGAAAAGACAGTGAAGAAAAAGCAATTTTTGTTTCAGAAAATGTTTAGAATCGAAGTCCTCTCTATGTATTCATCTGTTTCAAACGGTCTCAATACACCTGTACATTGACGTTTGATGTCTCGGAATGTGCTCGTATTTACAAAAAGGATATTTTCATGAATCCTATTTGTCTTAATTTCAAAGGTTATGGTAATATGTAAAGTTCAAAAGTTATTTTTCATACAATTTTTTATTTTTTTATTTTCTCAAGTGTATCTACACTTAGGACTTATATTCTAAATCACAATAGTTGATTACAAAAATAACATAAAACACAAACTTTTAACACAAGTCAAGACATTCGACTTGACAGATTTCATTTTTAAAGTTTTTATTCAAATTTTTATAGATGATACTATTTCCATATAGGTTCAATTTTACGAAGGCGGGTTGGTCTTGGAAGCGTGTGCTTTTTAAAGTTTACTATACTTTTATAAGAACTAGGTTATGCAAATAAAGAATTTTAAAATGTCAAAGAACAGTTCATATTGTGTGTTGTGTTGGAAATTGGGTGGTAGACCCCTCTGGACATAGTTTATCGACTTCCATTTTTTTTCTTTTTACAATATGGCGTCTGGTTGTCACCACATTGAATTTTGATTAATGTCATGTCTATAATAATATTCAAAAGATTACGACAATTCGATTGACCTTAGAATCATCAAAATCACCCCGTTGGGTCTCTAGAGCGCCACAAAGGAACAAACTTACATATTTACTTAGGCTGATAAACACATTACCCTCTTTTGCGTCTCGCAGTCGGGTAAAAACATAACAGTGCTTGTGTCCTGCTGTTCCATTTTTACGTCTCCACGCATTTCTGTACGTTCAAATACACCTGTACATTGAATGATGAGACCTGGAATGTAGGTAATATCAGACGTCATTTTCATAAATTCAGCGAACAGTGGTACTGCTGCCGCGGGCTGTACGAGTTGGGAATGGCTGCACTGACAGCTAAGATCTTCTAAGATATCTGTAAAAGCTGTTTCTAAGAATCAATTTTTTTTTCGAATTTAAATGACTATTTTTCAACAATTTTTTTGTTATATTGATACCAAAAGCGCCACAGGTTAGATATCGTTTTTTTTTGGAGTATAGGAAATCATCCAATAATCGAATGACTTTTCCCGCTGCGGGAGGAGCGGGAGGGAATGTCAGACTTTTACTGACTAAAACCCACCCTTTTTCCTTCTATTGCCTGTGCCAAGGGCCGCGGAAATACTGTTTCTTTATCCGCGACCCCAGGCAGACAGGTAAAACACTACAGATCATTTCCATGTTACCAAATCATCTGTGGCGAATTTGACTACCTGTTAGTAAAGACTAGTAAAATTCTTAGATAATCTGAGTCATTTTTATGTTATACTAGCTGACCTGACAGACGTTATCCTGTCTTAGCTATGAACTGTCAAACGCGTGAAGTTTAAATAGACGTTAAGTTTTTTGATTTTTTTTAATTTGCCGCGCAACTTTCTTATTTTTTTTTTTCATGACAGTACTCAAAATTGCAAAATAATTTTAATTCCGGCAGTTGGTGTCAAATATCGAAGACAAAAAAAATACAAACACCGACTTTCAAAATTAAAATTATTTTGCATTTTTAGAAATCGGTTGTATTTTTTGTAAAAACGTTTTTTATATATCCATAGATTGAATTTGGCAAAGCCTACGAACTTCCTTATGACAATCTTTTATTTAACTTGCAATGTTCGTATGTATAAAGTTATCCGCTTTCTAACGCAAACCATCCTGATAGCTACAACCTGGGAGTCTTTAAGTCAAGAGTGAATAGGTTACTTCTAAGCAAGCGTGCTCCATCTTCGACCACATCATCGCTTACCATCAGGTGAGATAGTGGTCAAACGCGTTTCTATCAACAATAACAAAAAAACATTTTTGACCACTTGTTAGTTTCCGGTAGAGCTGAAACTTGGCATACTTACGTAAATCCGGCGACAACGATATACAGGTGTAAAAAAACACATCACAGAGCCGTTAACTACGCATACTATACGACTAACAAAGTAGCTTTGCGCAAAAATTATTTCTGGGAAACGACTTTTTTTAGGTATGAAAAAAAAACTATTTTTTATTGCATGCAATGTAACGCGAACCCAGGCAAGCGGAGTTAAACACCGCCCCGCTCTAAGCCACGTAGGTACTCGTAGGATACGTTTGATATTCATTGCTTTTCTGTAACTGCAAATACGTAATTTCGAAAAAAAAAAAACGAAAATTCAGGTAATGTTTGATTAGAAAAAAGTTTAGTAATAACACTTTGAATTCATTTTCGTAAAAGAGTAAAATAAAAATGCGACTTTGACCTTCAAACCATAATATCTCCAGAACCAGTGGATTCCCAGGTATGGTCTAGTGGAAAAAAATGATCCAAATAATGGGTAGAATATGTGGCTTTCGGCTTCGGAAACTGTCTTTTTACACCCGATATTATGATATAGGTACCATTGAGGTGATCTGATGATAGCACCGAGATGTTGGGACTGGAACTTCCGAATACCAAATAGTAGGACTTTTGAATTTGGGCTAGTATATTTTGTTGTCATGAATAATGACGATGATGGCCCAAAACTTGTTTAAAAAAATTACTTTAAATTTATTTTAGATGAAGTTTATGCCATTTATTATTCAGTGTTTTCTTGAGTAGATAGTGAAAGTCTACAGACAGACATTTATATCTTAAAGACATATCTTTGAAATTTTTCCAAGTTTGATTTAATACTGCATGTATAGCAAAGCTTTAGCTGTGCCCCTTCTCAAAATTTTGGGAGGTCATCATTACTTTAGATTATAATCGCGCGCCGATTCGAATCGACATTTAAAATTGTTAAAATCGATAACGTGCAAAGTTATCGTTACTTGAATTTCGTATCGATTTAATGTGCGATGTTGAATTTCGCCCCAAATACTTGACATGATGTTATTAAGTGTTTAAAATAAGGGGTTATTTTGTTAAATCAATGGTGTGGTTTTTATTTAATTGAAGTATGCCAATGGCCTTCTGGCTATACTTTGGGCATTTTATTGGACTTTATAGTTGTATGTTTTGGGTTATAAAAGTGACCAAGGAAAATATGAAAGATCCACCCACTTTTTTTTTTTTATTCACGTGAATGACAAATATTTTAGTACCATAACATCTAAGGAGGTTGCTTGAAATATGTAAGAACCTTGTCAGCAGATAGACGGGTTGGTCGGTGGTTGAGCACTGGTTCAGAATTTTGTTTTGTGGACTGTATCTGCTAATGGCGTTGCCAACGATTGACAAATGTTAAGGGCAGGAGATTCGAGTTGCGGGGGATGTTTGGACGATAGAGGCGCAACTCGATTTATCAGGAGGAAATCACACTAACCTCTTTGCGGGAGCGGACCGGCCACGTTGTCGAGACCACGAGTCCTTTCTTCAAGTTCCAGGAGCAGCCAGGCGTCGATTTATCGTCCTCACACGTCACAAACAACACTAAGCACTATGCTAAAGTTTATAATATGTAAAATCAATATTTCTAGATTTATTTATTAATTTAATGCGGAGCGCGCTGACAACACATTTGTCGATGTTGCATTCATTCGGGCAAGTAGTTCCCATTCACTTAAAGATGGCGTGTGCGGGTCTTTCCTCCACCCGTTCACCAGGCACAGTGTGATTTGGAAGGGAATGATCTATAAGGAATGATTTGTCAACCGCTGGCGCAACCATTCCCCCCGGGTTTGAAGGGTTACCTTCGAAACAATAAGCAAAACTAATCTAAATTCTTGTATAATCTCTAGCGGCTAAACTATTCCTAAACTATATACAAGAAGCACTGCTACAACTAATAAACTAACTTGAAACCTGCTGCTGATTAGGCAGAGGACAGAGGCGAATAACCGGACGTAAATACGAACCGGTCGCGGTTTTAATCCTAACTATACGCGTTACACCCTTTGCATCAGGGAAAACTTCCTCCACCACACCTAGAGGCCAGTGTAGAGGAGGCGCATTCTCTGTCATTAAAACAACCACAGTACCAACTGTGACTGGGTTAGATGGAGTATTCCACTTTTGACGCGACTGCAGCGTGTGCAAATAATCTGTCCTCCAACGCCTCCAAAACGATTGCAATAATTTATCCAAAAGAGCGTGACGTTGTAGGAGATGCAGTCTGTCTTCATCAACATCCATAGCGGGTAAGTACTTAAGAGGAGTCGTGTTTAAGAAGTGAGCCGGCGTTAAAGCTAATGACTCCGACGGGTCACTAGATAGAGTTCTACACAGGGGACGAGTATTCATTATTGCCTCTATCTGAGCGAGTACAGTACTCAGCTCCTCATAGGATAGAATCTGTACGCCTATAACGCGGAACAGATGCGACTTGAGGCTCTTAATATTAGCCTCCCAATCACCACCAAAGTGACTAGCAGCGGGCGTATTAAAACGCCATTCGATGCGATTTTCGGCCAAAACATGAGCGAATTCACTCTGATAATACTTAGAACGCAAGAATGCGTGCAATTCCGAGATACTACGGCGAGCTCCAACGTAATTAGTACCGTTGTCCGAATATAAACGTTTGACCGGGCCACGGCGCGACAGAAAACGCTTAAACGCGGACATAAAACTTTGCGTACTCAAATCACCGGTCAATTCTATGTGAACCGCACGAGTTGTCATACAAACAAACAGACAGACGTAGGCTTTTGTGGAGCGTATGCCACGACCACGGGCAATAGTTACTCTAAACGGGCCGGCGAAGTCAGTACCGGTGTGTACGAAAGGTTTAGCAGATTGAACTACACGACAAGAGCAGTGATCGGCCATTTCAGGCGCGATCATAGAGCGCGGACGAAGCTTAAAACAGGGCATACATTTGTGCACTCTAGCACGAATCAAATTGCGAGCGGAAAGTATCCAATACTTCTGTCTAAGGATAGACATCAACAAATCCGGACCTGCGTGACAATTCACCTTATGATGATAATCTACAATCAAATCTAAAATATGGTCCTTGCGGGGTAAAACTATTGGATACTTTTGTTCAAAGCCTAAATCGGAATATCTCAAACGACCACCTACTCGAATGAGACTATCCTGCAAAAATGGTTTCAAATGTTGAAATGCGCGACTACAAGGCTTGTTGGACTCTAAACTACTAAATTCTGATGCGAAATAAAATCTCTGCAATTCACGAAGCACAACTGACTCAGCTTTATCTAGATCAGCGGCGGTTATATTACCGCGGGTGGGTAACAGTTTTAGAAAACGACAGACATACACCACACAACGCAAAAGTCTCGACCAAGACGAGACGCGATTAGATAACGATAGAATAATTGACTCTTCACGTGGAACCGAAACTACTAGCGAATGCTTCTTCTCTTCGGGTGGTTCTGAAACAGCAGCCGGGTTAAAGAGCTTTACCGGCCATTCCTCAAGCACACTATGAGTCCAAGACGGAGCGCAGAACCATAGCGGATGATCTAAAATTTGCGAAGGAAGCAATCCACGGGAGAGACAATCTGCGGGATTATCTGTGCCAGCGACGTGAAAGAGATTTTGTGGTGGTAATTCGGACTGAATCTTAGCCACCCTATTAGCGACGAATGTGTCCCAGCGATGGGGCGAAGAATGTGCCCAACACAAAGCCACAGTAGAATCAGAAAAAGCCATAATTCTATCAATAATAATGCGGTGCCTACAGGCGCTTACAATAGAACTGATTAATTGCACTAATAAAAGAATAGCGCATAGCTCTAGGCGCGCCAGAGAAACGGTCTTGCGAGGGGCGACTTTGGATTTAGCGCCTATAAGACTAACCGAGATATTCCCATCATTCAAAACGTGAAAATAAACTACCCCCCCGTAAGCCCTTTCACTGGCGTCTGCAAAGCCTACAACAGTAACTATACTGTCTGACAATATACCAACATGGCGAGGAATTCTTATTTGATTGAGCAATGGAAGCTCTTCGCGAAAGCGAGCCCACAATTTAGCAATATTGTCGGGCGCGGGGTCGTCCCAATCACTATTGGAAAGCCAAAGTTCTCTTATAAGCAACTTGGCATATAAAACGACTGGAGCTACGAATCCCATAACATCCCATATACGTGCTACACACGACAGGATAATGCGCTTAGTACAAATTTGCGGAGTCGAACTAACTTTAATACTGAACATGTCAGACGCGGGTGACCAACTTAAGCCTAGAACCTTGTGCGTGTCTCCACCATCAAATTCCTTCACCGAAGATAATTGATGCGATAGTGGAATCGAATCTAGAGCGGTCTGCGAGTTACTTGTCCACTTCACAAGATCAAACTGACCGGCTTTCATAAGACCTATCACTTGAGCGGCGGTCTCGACTGCCTCTACCTCGCTGGCTACACTATAAACAAAGTCATCCATGTATAGCCCAGTCTCAATCGTATTTTTCGCTTTCGGGAATCTTTCACCCTCATCAGCGGCCAATTGCTTGATAGTGCGAAGCGCATGAAACGGACTCGACTTAAGCCCAAAACAAACACGATTAAACTCGTAAACCTTCAAAGGTTCTTGAGGCGAAAATCTATACAAAAAACGTTGAAATCTGCGGTCGCAATCGCGAATACCAATAGAAAGAAACATTTGCCTTATGTCGGCGGAGAGCGCGACAGCAAATAAGCGGAAATTTACAATAATGTCAAATAAATTACCTTGAAGGTTTTGACCACAATACAAAATATCATTGAGCGATACAGAAGTGCTAGTCTTGGCACTGCCGTCCAAAACCACGCGAAGCTTAGTAGTAAGCTTATCTTCTCTAACAACTCCGTGGTGCGGGATAATGTAAGATGGACGATCGCGAGCCTCGTTAGTATCGGCGGTAGGCGCAGGTGAGATGTATCCTTTATCTAAATATTCGATAACGACCTCATCATAGGCTTGCTTCAACTTCGGAGATGCTTGCATCTTACGTTCTAAACAAAAAAAGCGTTTTTCAGCGGAAACGCAGGAGTCACCGAGCGAAAAAATATCCCCCTTGAATGGGAGCGCGACAACATAACGACCATCATCATCTCGAATAGTCGTGCGACAATAAATCTCCTCAGCCACCTTATCATCAGGGCTTAGGATAGGCGGGACATTGACCTCTTCAATTTCCCAGAACCTGCGGATGGTAGACTCCAGCGGCGGCTCAACAGTGCAGCAGTGTGACACAGTCGAGTAGCTATTTAAATAAGCGGGTGCGGAACCAACAATAACAAAACCTAGAACCGTTTCTAGGGCGTGCGGTGCGGGGTACGACGAATGACCTTGAATTTTACGCGATAATTGGAGGTGCGGGAAAATCGATGCGCCGATCAACATATCGACGTCTCCAGGAACGCCGTAAGACTCATCTGCCAACGGTAAGTCTTTAAATTGGGTCAATAAAGACGTGTCAACCGAGGCAGTAGGTAATTGTTCCGTAATTTTATCTACTACAAGCGAATCCATATCAAAACAAATATTGGAATTAAAGCGGGAAGCAAATTTAATTTTAATCGAACCATGAATGGTTGATTTTAAACCACCGAACCCCTTAACTACTGAGCGGGCTGGCCCGTTATTAATATCAAACCCAAGGCGATGACAACAATTTTTAGTTAAGAAATTACTCTGTGAAGCGGAATCTATTAATGCTCGAACGAGATACGGGTTTCCTAATGCGTCATTAACAACAACGCGAGCGGTCGCGAGCAACACTGTATTATATTTACGATCAGCTGATAACGAACACAGCGTGACGTCACTCACGGCGTTCTGCGAAGCGGGCGCCGCCGCCGCGTTCGCACCGAACGCCCGCGACGACGAGTCACCGCTTGATAAATCAACTGAGCTCACATTGGACGCGGCATTATTAAAACTTTTCTCCCTATGAAGTAAAGTGTGATGTCTTGAAGGGCACTTACTACAACTTTGAGTGCTCTTACAAGACGTAACCCGATGCTTGTCACTTAGGCAGTTAAAACACAAATTATTGTCGCGAACAAACTTATAACGTTCGTAAGGCGTAAACTTTATGAAACCCGAACACTTGTACAATTGCGAATGTTGACTAGTGCACAAAGAGCAAGAAGATTGTACAGGAGCAGGTGCGGTATTCACATACGTATGCGTCGCCTTTTGTGACCTCGAAGGCGCATCCATTCGACGGTCGGATTTAACAACTCTTTTCGTAACTTCATGGTTCGTTGCGGTACGTTGTAATATTTTAATATGATCACGTACAAAACATTCCAAATCATTGAACTTTGGTAGTTTATTAGTGCGATGGCTCATTTCAAATAAACGAACACTTTCACTATCTAATTTCTTCAAACCCAAATACAAAAACAAAAAGTCGCAGAGGTCATCGACTCCTAGGTTTTTTACTGCGCGAACAGCTGAAGCAAAAGTATCTAAAAACTTCTCCAAATTATGTTCGTTACAAACTGTAATATTTTTCAATTCGAATAATTGATCTAAGTACGCAGTGGCTACTAATCTTTTGTCTTCGTATTTGGACTTCAAAGTTTGTAAAATTAGTGAATAATTTTCGGCACTAAAAGTAATGCCTGCACAAACAGTTTTAGCTTTACCAGTTAACTTTTCAACCAGATAGTGTAATTTTTCATGATCTGTCAAAGAGACGTTCTTATCAATAGTGTTTTCAAAACTATCTATAAATAAATTCCAATTGCGAATATCACCATTAAATTCAGGTATCTGAATGGGTGGTAATCTAGGTCGATCGCGAGTGTGACCTGTCTGGCACTGATGGACAGACTGAATCTCCAAGTTTCTCGCGACACGTTTAATTCGACAGAACAAGTCGTCGAACGATGCTAACGCTTGATAACTTACAACGTGTTCTGGATTTAACTCTAACTCTAAAACATTAATATCATGAATTACTGATTCAAATTCCATGCGCGAACTATCTAAGTTTTCTACAGAACACAAAAACGAGTCTCTCACAGCTAAATCAGCTGTTTTAAGCGCATTATCACAAATCGATTGCACGCGAGAAAACAGCATGTCTCTCTTAGCATATAAAAGTTTTAATTGAACTTTGTTGTTTTTTGGAGACATCGTGAACAATGACTACACACTATCAGTGCGTCAAACAAACAAAATAAAGTTAACTTAGCTATAAAGCGGTGATGAACAGTGACGCGATCAATAACTAATTACCAAAAGTGGGTATGCGCGTATAAACCAAATGCGAGCGAAAATAAACTAACTGTAGGTAGGTACCTTTCAAATAAATCCTAATTTACCCACTAGGTTTGTCTCTGTTTTATTTTATACTTTTTGACTTCCCGAATGAATAACAATTTGCGAACCTATGAACGAATTACGTTAGGTATATGACTGCGATGCGTTTATTCCCAAATGGAATAAATACTAAATTACAACAAATATATACCTAAATCAAATACCCAACGATCCGGCATCGATGGACCAGAATGGAATGGTTGAGCACTGGTTCAGAATTTTGTTTTGTGGACTGTATCTGCTAATGGCGTTGCCAACGATTGACAAATGTTAAGGGCAGGAGATTCGAGTTGCGGGGGATGTTTGGACGATAGAGGCGCAACTCGATTTATCAGGAGGAAATCACACTAACCTCTTTGCGGGAGCGGACCGGCCACGTTGTCGAGACCACGAGTCCTTTCTTCAAGTTCCAGGAGCAGCCAGGCGTCGATTTATCGTCCTCACACGTCACAAACAACACTAAGCACTATGCTAAAGTTTATAATATGTAAAATCAATATTTCTAGATTTATTTATTAATTTAATGCGGAGCGCGCTGACAACACATTTGTCGATGTTGCATTCATTCGGGCAAGTAGTTCCCATTCACTTAAAGATGGCGTGTGCGGGTCTTTCCTCCACCCGTTCACCAGGCACAGTGTGATTTGGAAGGGAATGATCTATAAGGAATGATTTGTCAACCGCTGGCGCAACCAGTCGGATATACATTTAAAGGGTTGTGCGCAAGAATAGAAAAGACATGAAATTGTTTATGTCAGTCAGTTTTGAGTTTTTTATTTTTTTATTGATGATAGGCACGCGTTTGACCACTATCTCACTTGATGGTAAGCGATGATGTGGTCGAAGATAGAGCACGCTTGCCTAGAAGTAACCTGTTCACTCGTGACTTAAATACTCCCAGGTTGTAGCTATCAGGAAACACAGACTCCGGTAAGGAGTTCCACACCCTGGCTGTACAAAAAAAAAATGGAGTAGTTACTGAGAGAATTAATATTGCTGGTCGGTGTTTCTTTTCACTCAGACCAGAGCTTAGAGCTACACACCAGAAATAGGTACCTACACATCCGGAGCTCAAGCTCCCAAGCACTACAAGAATCACGTAAAGATTTCAAAAGGTACTTTATAACACAGATCGCCTCATCTACAAGATGAGATAGGTTATAAAGAGGATTATAATCATAATAGATATCTTGATCTTGCTCGCGAGATTGTTGACATGCGGGAGGGGGATACAGCAGTCATTGTGCCGATAGTCGTGACGGCCAATGGCCTAATAGCCAAGAGCCTCGACGAACACCTAAGGAGGCTCTCGTTAGGCGGCTGGATCAAGGGATTGATACAGAAAGCGGTACTCCTGGACACGGCGCGTATTGTTAGGAGATTCCTTTCTCAGGAGCCCTGACCACCGGTAGCTTGGACCCTATATTGGACCACCTCTGCATCAACGGAGAATCGCACTGATCTGCGAACGCAGATGTTGGTACTGCCGCGAACACGCGTCATCACTCATCAGAGAGGCAAGTCTTTTTCTAATAATGGCTGCGAAACCATCAATGTTTATGTCCGCAAACGCACTGCAACGCTACGGCAGCCTCAACAGTACTCTCAGTGCATTATTATATTGGTCGCGTAGGTCTCCGTATGCCCGCTGAGTGAAACTGACCCACAGGCTGCACGTGTAGAAGGAATGACAGTAAGCTTTGAAAAGCAGGCTCCAGCTCATTTAAAGTAACGCCAAATTATTCAAGAACCGCCAACAATACCTACCAAATGAATCACCGCCACAATCAAAATAATACAAATAACTAAAAAACCTAACCTTGTTAGTTAAACCCACATCACTCTGACACTAGGCACTAATTAAAATACTTCTTTGTAACAGACACATATCTTTAGCGGGCTAAGTGAGGAATCCCAAAAAATATAGAACTGCTCAACTTAGGTGGCAATAGGTTTTTTGCTTTTAGCAAATTAAGAATTTAAATGCTTAGTTTGACCACTGTGTAGGTATAGTAGGTGTGTATGGATTTCGATGGCCTGAAGAATTAAACTTCGTCTTTTCAGACGTCGTTAATGTTGGAGGAGCTCGAGGCCGCACGGGTCTATGCATCAGGTTAAGCTACGCTAGCCGGTGTAGGTCCATGGATGGGTGACCATCTTTACATACCGAGACTCCTCCGAGCCTTGGAAAGCACGTTAGGCCGTTGGTCCCGGCTGTAAATCGTGGATCTTTGACTGTCGTTACGGGTCGTCAGAAGCCTGAAAGTCTGACAACCAGTCTTACCAAGGGGTATCGTATTACCCAGTAACTTGAAAAAAGAAAGAAAATACGTTTATTTACGGTAAACATGACGCAAAAAACAGAGAATCACAACAAAAAAAGAAAAGCTGGGGGAAAATATGCGTCACATCCATGCAAAACGGTCACATCGCATCGTCGCTTGTGGAGGTTAGATAGGCAGTCGCTCCATTTAAAATACTGGTATTCAGTAATTAGTCTGGAAGCCGACCCCGAGATAGTTAGGAAAAGGCTAGGCAGATTGATTTGTTAATGTGTTAGTCCTAGGACTAGTAAAAATTAAAGTTTTTCAAACTGTATTGTGCGTCATCACATTATCAAATGAAATTGATTTTGTCAGGAACGCAAATATATAATCTATATAATTTTAAAATAAATAGATTTAGAGGTATTTAAGAAAATTTATGAAAATTTACCATTCCCACAAAAAAACAGATATAAAGTAAATAGTAGGTAAATTTACGCTGAAAAAGTTGGAATTTTCTGTTTTAAAAAAGTCTTGTCTAAAATAAAAAGAAAAAATATGCTTAGATTATAGTTCTTTATTAACATATTACAGGAAAATTAGTATCTTTGTAATGTTAGAGCTAATGTGTTGATCTTGCAACTCAAAGTAACACAATCCAGACTGAACACTCTGGGTCCACGAAAATCATAAGGTAACAGATAAGATAAACCATAATTATGTTAGACTAGCTGCGCCCCGCGGTTTCACCCGCGTAGACCGGGATAAAAAGTAGCCTATGTGTTAAATCCAGGGTATAAACTATCTACATACCAAATTTCATCCAAATCAGTAAAGGAGTTACAAACATACAAACACACAAAATTTCGCCTCTAGAATATTATAAGTGTGATACATCTACTCTCTAAACGATTGAATAGTCGCCTGGGTCATTTTCTTCCTACCTAAATCCTATATTGAAAACTTGTGGAAAAGTCCGACATAATTATGTAATTACCACAGTTTAAAGTTATCTAAACAATCTCACCTTTTAGATGGAACCTTCTAAGCTGGCTTCCAAGTTCGTAGACATTCGTAGAATGCCTTCGTAGATGTGCAACGCATAGCTGGAATGCGCACAAAATGGATTTATATGCTCTGAATCAGTTATCCACAGTCTAAAAGACTGAGTTTTTAGTCTAGGCAAGTATCTAGCTACAGTATGGTTGTAATAATCTGAACATCATTTCTTGAGTTATGTCAACATCGTAACGGGTATGGTTCGGACTCTGGACCTCTTCATGCTCGAAAGTCAATGAGTTAATGCGGACTGCTGCAGCTTAAAAGATTTTGGATGATCTATAGATCATCATGATTTCAGCCGATAGATGTCCACGGCTGGACATAAGTCTCCCACAAGTTTCACCACAACGACCGGTCCTGTGCGTCTCGCATCCATCGGCTACCCACGACACTCATCAGGTCATCGGGCCACCTTCCGATACATGATCCAGAACTTTTCACTAGATAATTCATTCGAAATCTTATAAGTGAAAGTACTAGCGGATTTAAAAAACGTGTTGGTTCACGAGATGGTAGCATGTCTTTCTCCTAAGCATGAGGTCTTTTTTTTTTTGGAGGGTGGTAAATCATTCAATGACTTCGCCCGCTCTGAGTGGAGCGTGTTCCTTCAGTTTCCTATGCCAAGGGCCGCGGTAACTCTATTTCAAAATCTGCGACCCAAGCATTAGGTCCTGGGGTTCGATTCAAGAGCCGGGCAAATGGTATTGAGTTTTTCCATCAGGGACTGCGGGAGTGCTCAGTAGTAGCCCGAAGCCTGTATTTGTGTACGGTGGTTTGCTTATGGCTCGCCTTCAATTAAATCGGACGTAAACATAACTTGTGAAATGTAAGTACCTATAACCCTTCGGATTTATGTTATTTTTAAAGTTCTAAGGCCCAGAAAAAGATGGCGGGATGAGTTGGATTCCTTCTCAAAGTACTGGCCCAAAATTAGAGAAGAGCGAGGAAGGTGGAAGGAAAAAAAGGAGGCCTTTGCCCTGCAGTGGGACAGCAAAAAAATCTGCCTAATCTTTCCCATATCTAAAGGTCAGCTTCCAGCGTAACCGGATGCAGCTTAATACCAGTATTTTACATGGAGCGACTGCCTATCTGACCTTCACAACCCAGTTACTGGGTAATACGATACCCCTTGGTAAGACTGGTTGTCAGACTTTCGTGCTTCTAACGATCCGTAACGACTGTCAAAGATCCACGACTGACAGCTGAGACTAACGGCTTAACGTGCTTTCCGAGGCATGGAGAAGTCTCGGTATGTTAAGATGGTCACCCATCCATGGACCAACCCCGGCAAGCGTAGCTTAACCTGATGTGTAGACCCGTGCGGCTGTTATTACTTTAGCCACGAGCTCCTCTTATTACTTTAGCAGTGCGAGAGCTCATAATAATAATAATTAAGGTTCTTGCACATTATTGAGCGGTCCTAATTTATGGTCAAATTCCTGGCGTAGTATTAGGAATCAGGGTCAATTAGAGCCAAACTAGGTCTTGTTATTAAGCAATAAATCTTTCGCTCTTAACTTTTTGCATGCATGCATCAGGTAGTCGTTAAGGAGAAGCTCATTAATCTCTGCTTGATGCATCAAACTAGACGTTATTTAAAAAAAAAACCATGTGGCTAGTTTAAATACTGATCAGCAGGTTCTTAATTCAAAATTTTCTATGCAGAATTTGAATTTAGAATACGCTTATCAGTTTTTAAACTAAGCATATGGCTAGCGTGATTTGTAAATAAGAGTATAGATATGTGTTAAGCTCGAAGTTTATCATAGTGCTGTATTTTGTCATTCGATAGTGCTGTTTAGGGTTCCGTACCCGAAGGATCCAAATGGAGCCGTATTGGAGCTGTATTACTTACGTGTCCGTCTGTTTGTCTGTCCGTCGTCTGTCACAAAATATTGTGTCAAAGAATTTTTTAACTTCCCATTGACCGATGAATTTGAAATTTGGTGAAAATGATTATTACGTATACAGGATATAGGAAAGGTGTGGTCATATTTTAATAACTGCATCTGCCCATCGATATGAACAACTTTCTGCAAGAAAACCTGAGCAAATTCTCAATATTTTTTTTACCTCCCATACAAATATTGATCAGCTGATGATGACTTTGTATGGAAAGTCCAATTTTTTTTTGGGAGATTCTACTTTTTCTTAGAGAAAGTTGTTCATATCCATGGGCAGAACCGGTTCTTAAAATATGACCACAACTTTCTGTTACACCCTGTATTTTACTAACACATACTAAAACATTGATTTCCCTCTTAAGGTAAATAAAATAAAATAAAGTCTTCTCTCCCTCTTAAGGTACGGAACCCTAAATATGCGAAGTCCGACACGTACTTGACTGGTTTTTTAAAATGCACAAAATGAGCAGTTTCGTTGAATGAATCTCATTCAACTCTGCGAAAACCAAGCAAATCTTGAATGCTAACTATTCTAATCTAACTAGTCTATTTTATCCCACCCCAGACCAAAGGCCTTTCTTTCCCTTTTCCATAAAAATTTGGTATTTTTTTAAAACATTCCTCTGCTGGTCTGTGAGTTCGTCCTGCCATCTTCTCCTTGGTAACTTCAACGTTTAAAAATCCATCAAAAGTCAAACGAAGTTCGTCAAGATCGTTAATTGTTCCTAACGCCATGCTAAAATAGTATCGTCGCCTTAACAACAAAAGCCGATCAAAGAACAAAATGCATATAAAACGGGCAAAAATAAAATTTGGCAAAATGCGACGGGAATGCGTGGGAGTCGGATCGATGCTGAATTCTGACTCATTTGTTCCTATAGTATTTATTTTAAACGTTATTGTATTTTTCGACACTTTTAGTCTTTTATATTGCTCCTATGGCCCGTGACGTATACCCGTGAGTGTAATGAAGACCTAATAATAGCTGTGTCAGAAATTCATTCATTCTCAATACTTAAATTTTTAGAGGAGTTAGTAAGTTTCTGCCATCCCCCACAGGATTAAAGCGTATATGTGAGAAAATTGTTTACTAAAGTCCAATTTTTTTATACCCGACTTCAAAGGAGGTTCTATATTCGACCCGTACGTATGTATGTATGTATCTTGTTTATCCGCGATTTTCTCAGAAACTGCTGATCCGATTTGGATGGGGTTTCCATTATTTAATGCTTATTTTTCAGGGAAGGTTTTAGTATATAATACATTAGGATTTGATGAATATTTTCGGAAATTGACAGTGGAACTCTTCAATAACTTACAGCAAATGACTCGCGATTGCTCCGATCGTATGTATATGTATTGTTAACACAATTTAATGGGGTCCACAACTAAAAAGTAAAAAAAAAATCCAAAAAAAAACCGACTTTCAAAAAAAAAAACAAAAAAAAGTGCAAGATAACTTTAATTTCGGAAGTCGGTGTCAAAAAACGAAGACCAAAAACAACGACTTCCGAAATTAAAGTTATTTTGCACTTTTTTTCTGTTTTTTATAACAATAAATTTTTGTTTTATCACACACTCTGTGTACGCTTCTCATTCAACTCTCCTGTCGTAAGTCTACTGAAACTGAAAGTAACTGTTCTTTTGTTGAAAAAAGCCTAAACCCATGATCTTCTATCGTTTTGTATTTTTGTCTTCAATAAGTTTTGTGTGTACATTGGCATCATCTTTCTGCCAAACGAAGCACTATTGCTCTGACTCACATTCTCTGTCCGTGTCACAAAATTTTGTTCCGACGAATTTTTTAACTTCCCATTGACCTATGAACTTGAAATTTGGTGATAATGTTTATTATATTTTTACTAACCTAAATACCAATATAATCTCTATCTCTAGTAATTTTATATCTTCTCTCTTTTTTTTTCAACTATCCCTTTGTAAATATATTTTTTCTGTTTCCTTCTTCTTGTCAGTTTATTTGTGTGTACATAAATTGTTAAATAACAAATAATAATAATGATAAGATCAGATTTTGATTCCCTCATTTGGTACGGAACCCTAAATTAAAGTACGACACGCACTTGGCCGGTTTTTTTTTGTATTTAGCCCATACTGTCCCACTGCTGGGCAAAGGCCAACCTCAAAACCTTCTAGGTATTCTTTACACGAACCACGTCGAACCACCAGCCCTTGCGGCAGGCGTCTAGGTCGTCTCGCCACCTCTTCCTAGGCCGGCCTCGGCGGCGTCATCCAACCTTGTGAAAGGCAGCCACTTTGTGAAAACTATTGCCCAGCAGATTACTGTGCCCTTAACAGTAATCTATCTTCTATCTAAATATTATATAAAAGAAAGTCGGGTTAGTTACACCATTTATAACTGAAAAACGGCTGTATCGATTTCAATGATTGTAAACGACGCAGAGCATGCCCCGAACTATGTGTGATGTGTGTGAACAGTGACACTAAACTATGGTAAATACGTGTTAATGTTTAGAAATAATTATGGACTTATAAGGGTTTTTTCATTTTTGTAGGATAGCTCTAGGGTTGTACTATCAGAATATGTGTAGTTTATAGTACAAAATAGGGCTATTTAAGTGTAAAAAGTAGTTTAAAGTCCAGTGGTCCACGTTAAGGTAAGGTAACGACATACTATAGCTTCGTGCGCCCTATGACGTCACCGAACCCGGACGCCGACCGCAGCGCCCTCTGGAGGGACGCGGCGGCTAATCTCAGACAAAGAACAATTCGTGTAGACTAGGGCATCTTGGGATTCCACGTTAAAGTGTGTCTCATGAATTGTTGTATGATGATAGTCAATAAATAGTAGACTAGATTATTAGTAAGTATGATTATGAATCTCAGCCACGCGGTGAATTAATAAGTAGGGCGAAATCATGCGCAAATAGCGTCCCGCGTGGTAATTGAAGTAAGAAGAATGTAACTTACTGATTAGGCTATGTAGTTACGTAATATGGATTATACAGTGGTAGTTTAAAATAGGAAACTCCATGTAAACTGTATGTAAAATAGGTCGCATAGTGGCTTCAATCATGGTTAAGCCCTATGGTGATTTATAAGTAAGACAGTCGTCAGGAACGCTGTATCTTGTATGTTGATTAGGTCTCATGGCAGACTTAGGATCAAACTATATGGTGGCTTATGTATGTGTTGTCATTTATTAACAGAGTGTATGTCATACGAATCTTGCCACATGTAGTTTAGGAATCATGGCGCCGATCGCGCAAAACTAGACAAGCTTCACGGCAATTTTCGTATGACATAAGGTGCATGTATTAGGAAACAGATTAAAGTAGATTTCCCACATAGCTGCATGTTAATTTAACGTAGATTAAGAAATTTCAGTAGCTTTGTGTACATCAGCCAGGGTAACAAATTATATAGCATCATAGGTAGGAATATAAATGTAATTTATACAGCAGCTAGAATGGTATTTTTGTGCTATTTTAGTCTAGGTTAAGGACGTAGATCAAATGTAGGGACCGATCTATGTCAACACTAGTTAAATGCATGTTATAAGTAAGTAGGATAAGATATTATAACATTGTATAAATTCATTTAGTATTAAAACTTGGTTAGTTGGCAGGAAATACCATGCTATAGTCCACATCTGGAGGCCAGATGTTGGACTTTCTAAAACTAAGCCACCTCCCACAATAACCGCTGGCCAATCAGCGGCCCCACATTATTTTGTAAGTGTGTGTGTCTGGCGTCCGACGGTCAAGCGCGAGCATGACGCGGCAGATCGCAGCGGCGTGCATTGGCCGGTCGGCCCTATCGCGTCCCGGACTACCTGCGCTGTTGTGCGCGGGCATAAAGGAGGGCTGGATAGCCGGCTTCGACAAGTCGCAATAGCCCGATACCTCCAATCCGCGGTAACCAATTTGGGGAAATGGTTCAGGAAATGGAGGATTGAAGTGAACCCCGACAAGAGTCAGGCGGTCCTCTACTCGAGGCCGAATCACTTTATCTCTGCCCCCCGCCCGATCACCATGTATGGCAAGCCGATCTCCTGGGAGAAGCAAGCCAAATACTTGGGAGTCATATTAGATGAACATCTAACCTTTGCCAAGCACATAAGTAGCGTCCGCGCGCGGGCCTACTTCGCGCAAGGGAGACTCCATAATTTGGTGTCCAGCCGCAGTAAACTGTCACTCAAGTGCAAGCTGCGGCTGTTCACCACAGTGATCCGTCCCATCATGACGTACGCCTGTGCGGTCTTCGCGCACGCAAAGTCACATCTCCTCCACAAGATGCAGACCCTGCAGAACCGCTTCATCCGCAGAGCAGTGGGAGCCCCCTACTTTGTTCGGAATGAGGAGCTGCATGTGGATCTCAGACTCCCCACCGTCCAGCAGTTCATGAAACGCCTCACCAAGCGTTTCTTCGAGAAGGCTGCTAAACATAGGAACCCCCTAATCGTATCGGCCGGCCGATACGTCCCCTCCCAAGTTAGTAAAATTCGCCGGCCACGGCACACTTTAATCGCACCCGACGACGCTACGACCCTGCTCCAGGAGAGCCGTAGGGAAACTAGCACGTTGAAAAGACGCAGACCACCGTCCTTCCGTCCTCGCCGCCGAGGACCGTCGCGAGACCCCATGCTGAGCCAAGCAACCAGTCCCTTGACAGAGCCAGCCCGCGCCGCTGTGCCGATAGTTTCAAGTCCGCCCGCATGACATATTCACACGACACCGACTCACACCGCGACGTGGCGTGTCCTAAGTTAATATAGGCACGTCGCGAAGCAACCTGACGTACAGACACCCTCTGTCGTGCGCGGCATGTCCGAACACGGCAGGGGACTTAAGACACAGAAATCCCCCCAGTCCCTTTGCTCAAGCCAGCACGCACCGCTGAGCTGTAGTTTTAAAAAATTCGTCCCTAAATAATCACATCATGATTCAGCTGTCCCTTGAGGCCCTCCCCCCGCGACGCCCTGAGCCGAGGTCCGTACCCCAAAGGGGGTGCCCTCAGCGTAGTCGCGATTAGTTTAAGTATAAGTCCTGGCTGGAGGCTTTAATAATAATTAAAACCACCACGGGCACGTCCGCTTAAGCAGTCGACAACCACTATGGTTGAACTGCGAGGTTCAGACACAAAAAAAAAAAAAAAAAAAACGGCTTCGACACATTCGGCCTCCAGCTCTCCAGCAAGCAACAACTCTACGATACGAAACAATAAAACAGGAGCAACACCACGAAGAAGTTTTATTTTACCACATCGTCAAATAAACAATCATACAGTCCACTACAACTGCTGGTCCTTCGAGCCGGGATTCAAGATCAGTATCAAGCCTGTTCGTCCGGTATCAACAAAGAAAAACGGAATCAAGATCAGTATCAAGCCTGTTCGTCCGGTATCAACAAAGAAAAACGGAATCAAGATCAGTATCAAGCCTGTTCGTCCGCTATCAAGAAAGAAAAACGGAATCAAGATCAGTTTCAAGCCTGGTCGTCCGGGATTCAAGAAAGAAAAACGGATTCAAGAACAGTATCAAGCCTGGTCGTCCGGGATTCAAGAAAGAAAAGGAACAAAGCAACGAGCGTGCGGAGCCGACTTGTCAACGAAGTGAGTCGAACAGTTTGAAGCCTGTTACGACCTGACTAGCACGTGTTATTTTTGGGCTTGTGTTATTTTGGGCACGTGTTATTTGGGCACGTGTTATTTGGGCACGTGTTATCCTCGAGCACGTGTTATCCTCGAGCACGTGTTATCTTCGAGCACGTGTTAATTTCGGGCACGTGTTTGATTATCAACGCACAACATCAAAACGATCTTTTGAGATCTCGCCAAGAAGAGGACAACGCGCACGGATTCACAGGCTTCATTTAAAAGAGGGCTCAGCTAACCGTGCTGGCCCTAGAAGAAGTGAAGCACAATAAGGGGGAATCTGCGAAGTCAAGGCGTGTCAAGAAGATCTTTGGTGTTATTGATTATAACCCAAAATGGTGCTCACTAGAAGCAAGTGTGATGCTGCCGAGGTGGAAGAGCAGCGACGCGCCCAGCTACGAGAAGCAGCGCGTGTAGAAAGAGAGCGCCTACAAAGGGTGTCATTAGAGCCGCCGGCGTCGCCATTTTCAAGAGAAGCGGACGCCATTACGGCTGGCCCATCTGGGCTAACAACAATGGGCAGTGAACACGTGAGAACGAGGTCACCTGCGAGGTCAACAAGGTCAGTTGCCAGGTCTGTGAGGTCGAACAGATCTACCACGAGTGCCGCAACGCGTTTACGTATTGTGGAGCTAGAAGCAGCTGAAAAGTTGGCCGCATTAAAACAGAAGGAGTTCGCAATAGAAGCGGACTTAAAGCGAAAGGAGTTCGCAATGGAAGCGGACTTAAAGCGAAAGGAGCTCGAAGTAGAAGCGGACCTAGTGAAGAGGAGGTTAGCAGTGGAAGCGTCGGCCATCAACGACGAAGAGAGCGTGTACGACGAGCAGCTAGCTGACGCCCTCCCTCGTGAAGAATCCCTGCATAGAGTGGACAACTGGCTCACCAAAAACCCACTCACTTCACGGGGGGAGGAAGGGCCTAAGCAGGATGAGGCGAAGCAGCTCCAGCCTTACACAGCTCGAGGGAGATCGCCGAAACCTACAAAGAGCAGCATTGACCAGCTGGCTGCTACCTTGGATAAAATGACAAGACCAAGACCGCGATATATCGAGCTGCCTATTTTCTCCGGCGCAACCAACGAGTGGCTTTCATTCCATGCAGCAGTGCGGGACTCGACGCAGATGTATGGAATATCGGCACCTGAAAACATCCAGCGTTTGAGGAGCTGCCTGAGGGGAGGAGCACGAGATGCAGTGGCCGCTCTACTACACACGGCCACGGACCCGGAGGTTATTTTGAAAACTCTGGAGCAGCGCTTTGGGAGGCCGGAAGCCATCATTGATAAGGCCCTTGATGACTTGAAACGGCTCCCAAAACCAGGATCGTCTGCTACGGAGTTGAACATCTTCGCGATCGATCTTCAAAATATAATCTGCGTGCTCCAAACAATGGACATGGAGGGATATCTGCGCAACCCGCAGCTGGCAAGAGAGGTGCTGGACAAATTGAGCCCGCACCTAAGATCAAGATGGTGTGACTATGCCTGTGACCAAGAGCAGACAACTGACCCCAAGATCGTCGTCCTTTCCCGCTTTCTGATGCGGGAAGCAGACAGGGCGTTACGTCATTCGTACGCCCCGACTACGTGCGCCTCCAGTACAAAGAAGGAGATGCGACCTAATGTGCACATGAAGAAGAAGGCAACCGTGTACGCTGCCGCACAAGACACGGAAGCCAACAAGGATATGTGCCCCATATGCGATCAGGATCACTTACTGATCGCATGCCCCAGATATAAGGCGCTGTCGGTGGAACAACGATGGCGTCTAGTTCGTGAAAAGGGCATTTGTTACAAGTGCGCCCAGAGGCGGCATCGGCGCTTAACGTGCAAGGCGAAGCTGTGCGGCGTGAACGAGTGTCGCCGCCCCCACCATTCGTCCCTGCACATGGACGTGAAGCCAGAGGCGAGCAAGCCCGAAGCCGCGGGAACCGAAGAGCCACCAAGGGAAGAAGCAGTTCTGTCGGTAGCAACAAGGCCTGCTACCGGACCAAAAACAGTGCTGCTTAAGGTGTGCCCTGTCATCATTTCCGGACCACGGGGGGAGGTGAAGACCCACGCGTTCCTAGATGAGGGCGCAACCATCACCCTCGTGGACGAAGAGCTGGCGGCAAGCGTCGGGGCTACGGGACCTGCGGAACTACTCGACTTGAGCGGGATAAATACGACGCAGTCCCAGAGAAGCCAGCGGGTGACCCTGACCGTGAGAGGATGGAGGAGTGACGAGGCGTACACGGTCAAAGCAAGGACCGTGAAGGGGCTTCGACTCCGCCAACAGTCCATTCCCGACAGCCTGCTGGACTACGATCACCTGCGGGACCTGGCACAAGAAGAGGTGTGCTATAACCAAGCGCGCCCGGGGCTCCTAGTGGGGACAGACCACTGGAGTGCATTGTGTCCCGTGAGCTCCGTATCGGTGGTCCGAACGAGCCGGCTGCATCTAGAACACAGCTGGGATGGGTGGTGCACGGAACCGTACCACGCAGAGCCATCACCGAAGAAGGAAGCGTGCTGCATGTATACGAGCCACAACGAACGACGGGTATAAACAGCGAGGAACTGCACGACGTAGTCAAGGCCCACGTTGAGATCGACGCGCTCGGCACACAGGAGAGGCCGAGAATCAAGGCGACCGACCAACGGGCCATCGACATTGTCAATAAGACAGACGAGAAGGTCCTGCACATAGCTGAGGAATCGGGGAGAGACAGCTGGCTACCTGACCCAGCCCGCTTCTCCAAGTACGAGACCCTGGTGAGGAGTGCAGTGAGGGTGCTGGCCTTTACGGACATCTGCCGACGCCGAGCAACGCGGCTGGAACACCGACACGTCGAGCGCGCTGAGGTCGAGCTGATCCGACGGGCGCAGGCGGAGAGGTTCCGCGACGAGATTGCGCGGATAAAGTCTGCGCGCCCGCTCCCGAGATCGAGCCGACTATACCGGTTAGACCCGGTACTGGAGGATGGCGTCCTGCGCGTGAGAGGCCGAATCGAGGCCGCCTCCGCGCCGATCGAAACCAAGCGGCCAGTTATACTGGACGGCCGTCACCGCATTACAAAACTATTAGTAATGCGGGAACACTGCGCTGCGGGCCACGCAAATCGCGAGCGCGTGACCAACGACCTGCGGCAGCGGTACTGGGTCATTCACCTACGACCCACGGTACGCGCTGTGGAGAACAGCTGCGCCCTCTGCCGGCGACGGCGGGCGGCGCCGCAGACGCCTACGACGGGTGACCTGCCACACGCTCGCCTTGACCCGTTCCATCGCCCGTTCACTAATTGCGGGGTGGACTATTTCGGGCCCGTGATGGTCAAGGTGGGGCGTCGTCGAGAGAAGAGGTGGGGCGCATTATTCACGTGTCTCACCTCCCGGGCCGTACACCTGGAGCTTGCCGCGTCGCTGTCAACAGACTCAGCCATCATGGCGCTGAGAAGGATGGCCGCGCGCAGAGGGTGGCCGCGGCTCATGTACTCCGACAACGGGACGAACTTCCGCGGGGCAGATCAAGAACTCCGCGCCGCCTACGAGGAGTGGCTGCCAGCTCTGCAAGACGAGGGGCTGCCACACCGAATGGAGTGGCGCTTCATACCACCCGGCGCGCCAAACCAAGGCGGCGCGTGGGAGCGTATGGTGCGCTCCGTCAAGGCGGCACTCGGCGCTACCCTACGCGAGAGGGCGCCGGCAGAGGAGGTTCTACAGACGCTGCTGACCGAGGCGGAGTTCTCTGTGAACGCACGCCCACTGACACACGTGAGTGTCAATCCTGCGGACCCAGAGGCACTCACACCCAACCACTTCCTATTGGGGTCATCCACTGGCCTGCCATCAACTGGGCCATGCGACGAGGCTGATCGACGGGTATGGCGAGCTAGCATGGCGCTCGCTGACCACTTCTAGAGGCGCTGTCTTCGGGAGTACCTCCCTACGCTGGTACCCCGAGGCGAGCCGAAGAACGACGCGCGCCCACTGCAAGTGGGAGACGTGGTCCTCATCGTCGACAGCACGCTGCCCAGAAACACGTGGCCGATGGGAGTCGTCGAGCGCACACATCCAGGACCGGACGGCGGCATCAGGGTCGTCGAGGTGCGGACCAGGACCGGCGTCTTCCGCCGGCCAGTTAGCAAGCTCGTCGTCGTGATGAAGAAAGAGGCTACGCAAGCTGCGCCGGGGGGAGAGCTGTAAACGACGCAGAGCATGCCCCGAACTATGTGTGATGTGTGTGAACAGTGACACTAAACTATGGTAAATACGTGTTAATGTTTAGAAATAATTATGGACTTATAAGGGTTTTTTCATTTTTGTAGGATAGCTCTAGGGTTGTACTATCAGAATATGTGTAGTTTATAGTACAAAATAGGGCTATTTAAGTGTAAAAAGTAGTTTAAAGTCCAGTGGTCCACGTTAAGGTAAGGTAACGACATACTATAGCTTCGTGCGCCCTATGACGTCACCGAACCCGGACGCCGACCGCAGCGCCCTCTGGAGGGACGCGGCGGCTAATCTCAGACAAAGAACAATTCGTGTAGACTAGGGCATCTTGGGATTCCACGTTAAAGTGTGTCTCATGAATTGTTGTATGATGATAGTCAATAAATAGTAGACTAGATTATTAGTAAGTATGATTATGAATCTCAGCCACGCGGTGAATTAATAAGTAGGGCGAAATCATGCGCAAATAGCGTCCCGCGTGGTAATTGAAGTAAGAAGAATGTAACTTACTGATTAGGCTATGTAGTTACGTAATATGGATTATACAGTGGTAGTTTAAAATAGGAAACTCCATGTAAACTGTATGTAAAATAGGTCGCATAGTGGCTTCAATCATGGTTAAGCCCTATGGTGATTTATAAGTAAGACAGTCGTCAGGAACGCTGTATCTTGTATGTTGATTAGGTCTCATGGCAGACTTAGGATCAAACTATATGGTGGCTTATGTATGTGTTGTCATTTATTAACAGAGTGTATGTCATACGAATCTTGCCACATGTAGTTTAGGAATCATGGCGCCGATCGCGCAAAACTAGACAAGCTTCACGGCAATTTTCGTATGACATAAGGTGCATGTATTAGGAAACAGATTAAAGTAGATTTCCCACATAGCTGCATGTTAATTTAACGTAGATTAAGAAATTTCAGTAGCTTTGTGTACATCAGCCAGGGTAACAAATTATATAGCATCATAGGTAGGAATATAAATGTAATTTATACAGCAGCTAGAATGGTATTTTTGTGCTATTTTAGTCTAGGTTAAGGACGTAGATCAAATGTAGGGACCGATCTATGTCAACACTAGTTAAATGCATGTTATAAGTAAGTAGGATAAGATATTATAACATTGTATAAATTCATTTAGTATTAAAACTTGGTTAGTTGGCAGGAAATACCATGCTATAGTCCACATCTGGAGGCCAGATGTTGGACTTTCTAAAACTAAGCCACCTCCCACAATAACCGCTGGCCAATCAGCGGCCCCACATTATTTTGTAAGTGTGTGTGTCTGGCGTCCGACGGTCAAGCGCGAGCATGACGCGGCAGATCGCAGCGGCGTGCATTGGCCGGTCGGCCCTATCGCGTCCCGGACTACCTGCGCTGTTGTGCGCGGGCATAAAGGAGGGCTGGATAGCCGGCTTCGACAGTGATTCGCAGTCGACCGCCGCCAGCGACGGTCGTGTGCTCTCCGTTCTCCACTGTGCCACCGCTCCACTGTTCGTGCGCTCCTGTCTGCAGTGATCGTGCGCTCAAGGATTGGTGCCCGCAGTGAACTTCAACTACTTCAACTACAAGCAACTACAGCAGCGTGACGTCATCGCTACGCTTCGTGTCGCCTTGCCCGTCACAAGCCGCCAACGCCCGCCAGACCCGATCGTGCGCTCTCGCATCGCCGCCCCGGTTAGCTGCGTCTGCGTCTACGGACAAACCTCGCGTCGCGCCGCGGCCCCCAGTAGAGTCAGTGTAAGTTACCACATTAGTGGTCCTTGACGGATACCTAACGGTGACAACGAGTCAAGGGGTGTCGACCCGATACACCCGCCGACCCCCTTCAGGGCGAGGCAGTGAAGTGGACCAAACCCTCCTACTGCGGCCAAGACTCCTTTAGCCAGTGACAGTCCTGTGAGTCTGCGGGATTGGCAGTAGGAAAAGCCCATTCCTAATAACCCTTTTTCCTTCCCATATTCCGTTTGTTGCCGTAGGACGACGCGTTGCAGCAAACCTCCTTCGTCGTATGGTAGGATTTTTAGTCATTTAAACTAAGGGTGCTAGCTGTGGCTAGCACCACGGTCCCCCCCCCACCATGACGGACGCTACAATCGTAGCGTTCTTTAAGGAAGTCCTTTTAAAGGACCAAGATTTTCTGGCCAAATATGGCCATCACTTCCTAAACCCTCCGGTGGTCGGCCTGCCGTCGGAGGACTCCCCCCGCTCCCCGGTAGGGATTGATCGAGGATCACCCCCCCCCCCTCGCGCCAGCATCCGCGCCCCGCCGCGCCCATCCTCGCCGGCAGTCCAAGCCGGCTCAAAGCCCCAGGTTACCCCGGTAGCCGCGCCCTCGCCCAAGCCGAAGCCATCCGCATCGGAGAGGCCGAACCCCCCTGCCGAAGAGGCCATGGACACTACAGTCCCGGCCGAAAACCCCAGCCCCAGCGCTGAGTCAGAGTCATCTGACTCAGACGCCTCCTCCTCTTCCTCGGAGGAAGAAGAGTACCAAACCGTCGGTGGTAAGCGGAAGAAGTCCGCGCCCGCCAAGGCGGCCCAGGCCACCAAGGCCAAAAAGACCACCGACGATTCGGTCACCCCAGCCCCACCGACCCCCAGGCAATCCGTCCCGAGCACGTCGTCTGCTCGCCCCCAAGCCGCTGACCTCCCTAAGAGGCAGCGCATCCCCCCCGTCATCATCCGGGACAAGGGGAAATGGACAGAGGTGTCCAAGATGTGTGTGGATCGAAGGATCCAATACACAAATGCCAAGTCCGTTACCCAGGGAGTGCAGGTCACGTTAAGGTCGTCCAATGACTACCGTGCCTTGACTAAGGCACTGAAAGACCGAAAGGTGTGCTTCCACACCTATGCCCTTCCAGAGGAGACGCCGACCAGAGTGGTCATAAGGCGTGTCCCAAAAGAAATCCCGACGAACGAGATCAAAGAGGATCTCTTATCCCAAAATGTCCCCGTTACGGCGGTACACCGCCTTCGCAGGGCTAGAGGTGGCGACGAGTACGACATGGTACTCGTCGTTTGCGAACCTACTGAAGAGCACAACCCGATCTTTAAGATCAAGTCGGTTTGCTCTTTGTCGGGCATCTCAATAGAGAAGCCAAACAAGCCCTCCGTACTAGGACAGTGTCACCGCTGTCAGATGTACGGCCACGCGCAGAGCAATTGCTTTGCGACACCCAGGTGCGTCAAGTGCCTGGGTGAACACGGGACGGCGGATTGCCCCCGCCCGAAAGACCCCAAAGAATGCACAGAACCGCCGAGCTGCGTGCTGTGCGGTCAAACGGGACACCCGGCAAATTACCGCGGATGCCCCAAAGCTCCTAAGATGGCTCCTAAAGTCATCAAGCGGGCCAATGCCCGTCAGCTGAGGGAAAGCCCATCTGTGAGGGCCCCCGCCCCCGCCGCCCTGATTCCCGAGCGTCTCGCACCACAGAGAGCTTCGCCTTGGAGCAAGCTCAATCACCAGCGAGCGTTCCCCGCACTGGTGCCCCCCCGCCCCGCCCCCGTCCCAGCGCCTGTGGCCAAAGCTACACCAGTGGCGGCCCCCACTTCCGCGCCAGTAGCCCCGGTAGGTCCCCCGACTGGAGCGCGCCGCATTGCGGCCCCGGCAGCAATGCCAGCAACCCACTCCCCCGCTGGAGACAGCGATAAAAGCGTAGGCCTCACCATTTTAGAGGCCTACCAGATGTTCAGAACTCCTGAAGCCCGCGCCTTAGCTGCAATCATCAAGCAGACTAAGAAGGCAGGGCAGTACACCCCTGAGGCAGCCCATGAAATATGGGCGAGGTTCGACAGTATCGCTAAGGTACTGGATCAACTGGATTAGGTTCATTATGTTAACGCAAAAAAATGCGAAAAGCCTTAAGCCAAGAAGCCTAAAAATAGGGTTCTTCAACATTGACGGTAAGATTTTAGACCAGAGGGATGAGATCGCCAAGTTCTTGCGAGAGCAGCAGTTAGATGTTTTCCTCATACAGGAGACATGCCTAAAACCCCACCACAGAAGCCCTAAAATTGCCAACTACCGCATAGTTCGCAACGATAGGACTCGCTGTCACAAGGGAGGGACACTAATCTATTACAGAAATGATCTGTATTGTGTCCCTCTGGACCCCCCCGCCCCGCGCACTCACTTGGAGTATTCGGCCTGTAGGCTGGGCATGACTGGTCATCAGCCGATAACCATCGTATCCGCCTATATGCCGCCGACAAGAGGTGGGCGCGACGAGCCTGACGACCCAATCGCCCTGACCAGCGATATCACAGCCCTCTTCGGCATGAGCGACTCCGTTATTATAGCGGGAGATCTCAACGCCAAACATCTCGCATGGAACAGCAACACAACCAAAGCTAGAGGCAGGTTGTTGTTCAACCTAGGCGCATCCCTCAACTTTGACATCATCGCCCCGATGAGTCCA
The DNA here is from genome assembly GCA_951329385.1 of Polia nebulosa. NCBI lineage: Eukaryota > Metazoa > Arthropoda > Insecta > Lepidoptera > Noctuidae > Polia > Polia nebulosa. The sequence continues at coordinate 2,501,990 of OX589595.1, read as the reverse complement.
ACTTCCTTCCCACATGACCCCCGAAAAAGGCCCAATGTCCTGGACATAGCGCTTCTAAAAAATGTAAACCTTAGGTTACAATTGATAGAAGTAGTTCATGAGCTTAACTCAGACCACCGCCCGGTGATCATGCACCTAGGCTCCCGCTCGGGGCAGGACGATCCCAGCCGGCCCCCCCCTAGCCGAGTGGTCACCGACTGGAGGAAAGTAAGCGACAGGCTGAAATCCACCACGTCGACCCACTTGGACTCCATCCCCGATCACATAGCCTCAGTCGCTGACACGAGGGCAGCGATCGACTCGCTTACGGATCACGTACAATCCATCCTGAACGATTGTTCAAGGGAGGTACCAGTAGTGGAAGACCACCGCTGGAAACTCCCGGAGGATGTGCGTAATCTCATAACCGAGAAGAACGCGGCCATCCGTGCGTATAGTAACTTTCCCTGTGACGCGAACAAAGCCCACATGCGCTACTTGCAGCGAGCTGTGAGGAAACGCATTGCGGAGCAGCGCTCGGCAAGCTGGGAGAAGATGCTAGGCGAACTGGAGCCCACCCACCAAGCCTTCTGGCATCTCCAGAGGAAACTTAGGTCCACGGAGGAAGTCATGCCTCCTCTCATTCGTCCCGACAATAGTGTGGCGTTCGACAACCAGGAGAGAGCGGAATGTCTCGCTGACTGCCTGGAAGCCCAGTGCTCCCCCAGCTCTCAACCAGTAGATCAGGCCCACCTCGAAGAGGTGGATGCCGAAGTCGAAAGGAGAGCTTCTATCCCACCTGTTGAAGACCCAGATAACCCCCTTCCACCCATCACCCCGGATGAGGTGGAGGAGGTTATCAAAAGACTTCAACCCAGGAAAGCCCCAGGCTCTGATGGCATAACCAACAGAGTAATCAAACTCCTCCCCGCCCAAATTATTGTTTTAATGACCGCCATCTTCAATGGCGCATTAACTAACAACGTCTTCCCCCAGAAATGGAAACAGGCCACGGTAATTGGAATTCCCAAGGTAGGCAAGCCCAAGTCTAGTCCCTCCAGTTACCGTCCCATTAGCTTACTTAATGCGCTCGGTAAAATCTACGAAAGGCTTATTTATAAGCGGCTCAAGGATTATGCCGAAGCCAAAAGCCTGATACCCAACGAGCAGTTTGGATTTAGAACTGAACACTCGTGCGTCCACCAAGTCCACCGTATTGTTGAGCATGTAAGCGCCGGCTTCATGAACAAATACATAACGGGCATCTTGTTCTTTGACATAGCGAAGGCGTTTGACAAAGTCTGGCACAACGGCTTAATCTATAAGCTGTACCAAATCGGAGTGCCAGATAGGCTCGTGCTCATCCTACGAGACTTTTTGTCAAATCGCACTTTCCGCTATCGCATAGAAGGAGAACTCTCCTCCCCCCGCCCCATCCGGGCTGGAGTCCCTCAGGGCTCCCCGCTATCACCCCTGCTGTTCACACTATTTACGAGCGATATCCCAAAGAGTAAAAAGACCGGGTTGGCACTGTTTGCTGACGACACGGCTATTTACTCCACCGGGAGAAGTCCAGTCGCAATAGCCCGATACCTCCAATCCGCGGTAACCAATTTGGGGAAATGGTTCAGGAAATGGAGGATTGAAGTGAACCCCGACAAGAGTCAGGCGGTCCTCTACTCGAGGCCGAATCACTTTATCTCTGCCCCCCGCCCGATCACCATGTATGGCAAGCCGATCTCCTGGGAGAAGCAAGCCAAATACTTGGGAGTCATATTAGATGAACATCTAACCTTTGCCAAGCACATAAGTAGCGTCCGCGCGCGGGCCTACTTCGCGCAAGGGAGACTCCATAATTTGGTGTCCAGCCGCAGTAAACTGTCACTCAAGTGCAAGCTGCGGCTGTTCACCACAGTGATCCGTCCCATCATGACGTACGCCTGTGCGGTCTTCGCGCACGCAAAGTCACATCTCCTCCACAAGATGCAGACCCTGCAGAACCGCTTCATCCGCAGAGCAGTGGGAGCCCCCTACTTTGTTCGGAATGAGGAGCTGCATGTGGATCTCAGACTCCCCACCGTTCAGCAGTTCATGAAACGCCTCGCCAAGCGTTTCTTCGAGAAGGCTGCTAAACACAGAAACCCCCTAATCGTATCGGCCGGCCGATACGTCCCCTCCCAAATTAGTAAAATTCGCCGGCCACGGCACACTTTAATCACACCCGACGACGCTACGACCCTGCTCCAGGAGAGCCGTAGGGAAACTAGCACGTTGAAAAGACGCAGACCACCGTCCTTCCGTCCTCGCCGCCGAGGGCCGTCGCGAGACCCCATGCTGAGCCAAGCAACCAGTCCCTTGACAGAGCCAGCCCGCGCCGCTGTGCCGATAGTTTCAAGTCCGCCCGCATGACATATTCACACGACACCGACTCACACCGCGACGTGGCGTGTCCTAAGTTAATATAGGCACGTCGCGAAGCAACCTGACGTACAGACACCCTCTGTCGTGCGCGGCATGTCCGAACACGGCAGGGGACTTAAGTCACAGAAATCCCCCCAGTCCCTTTGCTCAAGCCAGCACGCACCGCTGAGCTGTAGTTTTAAAAAATTCGTCCCTAAATAATCACATCATGATTCAGCTGTCCCTTGAGGCCCTCCCCCCGCGACGCCCTGAGCCGAGGTCCGTACCCCAAAGGGGGTGCCCTCAGCGTAGTCGCGATTAGTTTAAGTATAAGTCCTGGCTGGAGGCTTTAATAATAATTAAAACCACCACGGGCACGTCCGCTTAAGCAGTCGACAACCGCTAGGGTTGAACTGCGAGAGTTCAAACACAAAAAAAAAAAAAAAAAAACGGCTTCGACACATTCGGCCTCCAGCTCTCCAGCAAGCAACAACTCTACGATACGAAACAATAAAACAGGAGCAACACCACGAAGAAGTTTTATTTTACCACATCGTCAAATAAACAATCATACAGTCCACTACAATGATCTTTGATTTGTTGGATTCGTCTCCACTCCGAAGTAGCAGAATAACTATTAAAACATCGAAAAAAAATCACGAAAAAAAAAGTTATGAAGAAAATTCATTTTCTCATACATTTTTTATGGAACGAATATTATTTTCATTGATTCTGAGGTGATACGGTCGCCGGGACAGCTAGTTAAAAATAATAATAAGATTTTAGCAAGAATACAAATCTCTACAGTCGACAGCAAGTGTCACAGTACTCAATGTGCCTCTATCGCGAAAATTTCTAATCATGAAAACGAATAAACCTGAAAGCACATATCGCAATTTATCTACAATATTTCATTATGTTAATAAACAAACACTGCAATTATAGAACGATTATAAAGATCGGTGGTATCTTGGCAGCGGCGCCGCGGTCTGCTAAGCTTGGGGTAGATTTGCAGTAAAGATAGCAGCACAATGGAACAACTGGGGGTAGGGAACTTTCACTTAAAACGTACCTATAGTTATACGGGTGAGGATGACTTCCGCTGGACATGAGGGTTTTTTTAGTACCTACCTAGCTACTGCATAGGTACAATGGCCATAAATGACCTTGGCATGGTAATGATATCATCATCATCATCATCATTTCAGCTGAAAAACGTCCACTGCTGGACATAGGCATCCTCCAAATGTCGCCACTATGACCGGTCCTGTGCCTCTCACATCCATCAGATTCCCGCGACATTGCTGCTTTGACGTATGGGAAAACAAAAATGTACTACGTAGTGCCTATTATAAGCAATGTCCACCGAGCAAAGCAGCAATGTACTGCATAGTGCCTACCAAATTTTGATAGGCACTATGCAGTACATTGCTGCTGTCAACTGAGTTAGCGAATACCAGCAGGTCATCCGTCCCACCGTGTAGGAGGCCTTTCAACGCTGCGTTTTCCGGTACGCGTTCGCCACTCCAGAACCTTTCAGCCCCACCGACTATCTGTTCTGCTAGCAATGTGCCCTGCCCACTGCCACTTGAGTATGGCGATTCTTCGGGCTTTATCGGTAACCTTGGTTCTCCAGCGGTTATCTTCATTCCTGGTTCGATCACGCAGGCAATATATCAGCCTTTACATTTTTACACGTCCCATTGCCTTTTATTTTACTATAAAAACAGACATTTGATCTCAATAAACTTGTTGCTACTGCTATTTTAAAGCTCTTCGTCACGAAGATTTCTTTAACTGCAAACCAAGGATTGTCTGAACTGTTCATGATACACCTGGGTATTACCAGGAAGATACTTGCACACTATTTACCCCTATAAAAGTATAGTCCAGTAAATTTAAACGCATAGTCAAGTTATATTCTTAGGTGTTTCCTTGCAAATGTGGCTGAGAATTATGCAAGACATTATCCTTGATGCAGTCATGTTTCCCTATAGTGATAACCTGTGGACTCTTCAAGTCACGAGTAAGTGAGTAGGTACCTACTTGTTGCTCCTGGGCCAAAGTACATCATCATCAACCGTAGCATCTCTTATCTTTGGCTGAGTCAGTTGTCAATCGTGATTCTAACTTCCACTGCTGCAGCAAATACAAGTAACTTGCCGCAGATCCAACCATCTGTGGCAGGTTATTCTTATTCAACCCAACAAGCCTAAAATAGTCCCCACATCACATTGATTCTACACCTCGATCCTGCGCACTCCGGTCACATGTAGCGACCTCTCTAACCTAGGTAACCTCACAACTGAAACGCCTACATCTTGGTAATACACCATCATTGTTCGCATAACCACCTATCGGGTAAGATAGTTGGAATTTTGGGGTAGACCAGAGTAAGTGTGGTATTCTTACCTCACCTAAACCTCCCTTTTGATAACCATCACACACATGGAAAGGGGCTCCGTGACCTCCTAATTCCACCCGCGTCTACCAGCCCAGCGCATGGGCCGTAAATAATTAAAAACCTTTCGTTTTTTTTATCGTATATAAACACGCGTTTGACCGCTATCTCACCTGATGGTAAGCGATGATGAGGACGAAGATGGAGCACGCTTGCTTAGAAGTAACCTATTCACTCTTGACTTAAAGACTTCCAGGTTGTAGCTATCAGGCAACATACACGAGTCGTGTCTGCTAACTAGATGCGCGACGGGTTAGTGACCATCCCGGAACCCTCTTAATGGAACGCTTTTCTGGGCACAAACCTTTTTTTTGTGGGGTGTGAAATCATGCAATGACATCTCCCGCTCTATGGTGGAACGGAAGGGCGTGTCAGACTCTTACTGACTAAAACCCACCCCTGTTCCTTCCCTTCCCTAAATGCCCAGGGGCGAGGTAACTCATTCAAATTTATCCTCAACCCCCGGGCAGGCATCGGCCATGACGGGCCCCGTCTTGTTTGCTGACACGTTTGGCGCAGTGGTTGAGCGTTCGGCTGCTGCGCTGCGTGTTGCGGGTTCGATGCCCGCACGGAACAAATATTTGTATGGCCTACAGATAGTTGTTCCGGGTCTGGGTGTCTTGTGTATGTGAGTTTTCATGTTTGTGAACGCACCCGCGATACAGGAACAAATTCCTATTGTGGGGTAGGTAACGTTTAAAAAGAAACTCTATGAGGCGCGCGTGGAACACTGCGCGCCGTCGACTCTCGGGCCTGGTGCTGATCGGACGGCGAGTTACCCACTAGTCGCCGTCCGCAGGCCCGGGTGGGCACAACCCTCCCAGGGTTGGCAACTGTTTAATGGTCTCTCCTAAAACTCGCTGTGCATGGCAGCACGTGGTCACTGTGCTACCGTCTTTCTTGAAATCACTCAGTTGGTGGACAGAGTCCTCTCCGGTTGCCTCCTCGACGCCTTCTACACCGAGCGGGAGGAACTCCTGAACCTAATAAAAAGTAATCTAAAACATGTATGTTACTTCTGGGTTAGCCTACTCCATCAACAACCGCATTATAACTTTACTTGTTCTCGTTTGCTATTCCAACATCCACTAAACATTAAAATCTAATACAATATACAGCATGTAACAAAAACCCTGTCTGTTCCAATATTTTCGTATTTCTGGTTTAACATGCATACTAGAAAAAATAATAATAAAAATGTAACTCATAAAAACAAAAACTCTTATTTTTATAAAATATGCGAAATTTAACACTAAATATGTCAAATTTTCATAAGTTGTCAACACTCCACCGGCCGGCGAAATCTATCATTTTTACCTATTTTTATTTCAAACGATACCGCCCTGCACTAGCCGCGCTGTAGGCACTCTTTAACACAGCATCAAAATGACCGTCTCACTCAGGCGGCTTCTTTGACACAAAACTGTAGGTGAACTTTGTCGAGCGCTCAATGTTGCCTTTGATAAGTTTTTCTTTTTTTTTTAAGTTACCTAATTATTTTCATTGGGGAAAAATATTAATCTCGTATCCATAAAATGATTACGTATATGTGTACGCAGTACGATATCAAATAATCCCCCCCCCCTTTCAGGATCGGACAGGGTTTTTGTTAGATGCTGTATGTTTACGTCTCTTGCAAGGTATTTGTATAAGACCCAGTATTCTTAAAACAATCCCAGTTTACATTGACTCTTCACCTCGTTCCTCGCACTCCGGTCACACGTCGCGACCTCTCCACGGTCGGCAGCCCTCGCCCCCAGACGAACTAATTACCGACGATAACATCCAACGCGTAGACGGTAGAACGCACTCAGCGTGACCGCATCAAGATCGCATGTGAAAGTGGGATTTGATCGGAGATTCAAGCTTTTTATGGGGGGTTTGAGCTGTTTCTATGGTGATTTTTTGGTTGATAGAGCCTTCTGTAAAAACCTGTGGAAAATTTTTGGATTGGTATTGATCGACTAAATAATTTATATTTGTTGTTTGGACGTGGTCTCGTGACTGATAAATTCGAAAAAGAGTTACCACGCCCCTGGATACTTAGGCAGGGTAGGAACAGGGGTAGGTTTTAGTCAGTAAAAGTCTGACACACCCTAACGCTCCACCCAGAGCGGGAGAAGTCATTGGATGATTTCTCACGGCACAAAAAATAAAAAGAGGTCAGCTAAACTGCACGGCAACAGACACTCTAGTAAGCCAGATAACCTTTATCATTTCAAAGAAAGACTTCTCGAAATAAGTCTCCCCAAAACGTCACATTCGTCCGGTTCAGAGTTTCGTGCATCCAGTAGGTGTATTCGCTAACTCAGTTGCATTAAGAAATTTAAGAAACAATTAAGAAACAAAAATGTACTACGTAGTGCCTATTATAATCGATGTCCACCGAGCAAAGCAGCAATGTACTGCATAGTGTCTATAAAATTGATTGTCAACTGGCTGGAGATTCCGTAAGATGTGTTTTGGCCCAAAACAACTGAGTGTGGCATGAATTGATGCTGTCCATTGAAATTACAAAACAACAAACAACACACAGTAACAATGAAATTTATTTATTTATCTTATTTACAGCTGGACATGAGATATCAGATTAGTTGACAGTACATAACTGTTTAGTATCGTCTGTTTAATCCTAAACATGTCTGTCTTCATAACGCCCATTGGACTCATGACTTTACCCCGTAGTCTCCTTGAAGGTCCACCGAGGACACAGAAGAGCATATATATTTACAATTGCTTTGTAAGTAAATATTAAAAGGTTAGCTGTGCTATTATGATATCATAGTTGGCGTCATGTAAGTGGTATAACGGTAATAGGTCCAATTTGAACTAGCTTCACATTTAAATAAATTACTTCGGATTATAAACGCTTTGTTACGAATTTACGATGACTAGCGCCAATCGGTTTGTTGCTAAATATGTAAGAAGGTGTAACAACACGTTGTCGGCATTTAAAATTGGTGCTTTTGAAGTTTACTATAATGGTCCAGAGGGCGATTGTCTTTATGCCAAAATGTTTTTTTTTTATTGTTGTTAGGCACGCGTTTGAACACTATCTCACCTGATGGTAAGCGCTGATGCGTTAGAAGATGGAGCATGCTTGCCTAGAAGTAACCTTTTCACTCTTGACTTAAAGACTCCCAGGTTGTAGCTATCAGGAAACACAGACTCCAGCAGGGAATTCCACTCCCTAGCTGTACGCACAATGAATGTATTGTCAAAACTTTTTGTGCGTGTAACTGGGATTTTCATCATGTAGCGTTGGCACATCGCCGTACGTCTTGATGGCCCGATAATGGAACGGCCTTGGCGGAATTAAATTATGCAATTCCGTCGCACACTCCCCAAAATGTAACCGATGGAAAACCTACAGGCTAGCAACTCGGCGTCTATGCTCAAGACTTTGGAGTTTCGACTCGACGAGCCTATCATTGCCGATGATCCTCTTGTAAATGTAATAGAGAGAGAATTGACTTCGTGACATTTCGGTAGCAGTGGCGCACCCATACATTTGAGAGTTCTTGAAAATCGCTATTGCAGACAAATAGATTGTCACTTTCAATTCAATTCAATTCAATTTATTTATTTCAATCAACTTGTTGGATCATATAACAGCATTAGGTATATTAATTAAAAATTATTAGAAAAATAAATAAAATTAAGACAAAACACAACACACTATTTCATTCTTACATACAGATAGATTACATACAAATTAAATTGGCAAAGTCAAGAAATTAAAATTAGAAACAATCATAAATGTCACTTAATTAAAAATAATAATTCATATAATTTATTTAACATTTCAATATTGCAAATAAAATAGAAAAGTGGGACAGATAATGAACAATAATGTGCTATGTTTATTTCATTTAATTGTTATTGTCACCACATTAAGCATGCAACAATGGTTAATGTAGTGACAGTCGAACCTCTCAGCCATCATCCTCAAGATGGTGTTGGAGCTGGCGCGGACCCTGCGCACCAAAGATGTGCACCGTTTCCGCAGCGTCGCATAGAAGCAGGCAACGCGTGACTTAGCGAACATCCCCGACGACGACTTTGTCAGGAACGGGCAACCTTATTACGTATCTTACAATTGCAATACGATAGCGATTTTTGCATAAAAGTTGCTCTTCAATCGCAAATCCGGCACCATGGCAATTTTTCGACAGTGCTGCCTCTATGGAACAATCAATGAACTAAAAATCTTTTCATAACTATTTAATACCCTGAATTATAATCTGTTACGCAGGTTACTCCAATAAAAAAATGCTCTAATGAACACACGACGTAGTTGTTTTTTTTTTTGGTAAAAATAATCGAATTATAAACCTAATTTTTACAATCAGCGAGCGATTTTATAGATGATACCGATTTTTATTGATCGCGCGATGACTACTATTGTTGACAGTATTTTACCAATAATTAGCCTGCCGGTAATACTTTTGTGATAGCTATACATAGAGTGCAAAATATTAGGTCCCCATCTATGAAATCACCGTTTTGTATGGAGAATTTTAAACAAGTTGCATTTTTCATACTAACATTTTCTTAATTTACTAACAACTATGAACACTTATGTTTTAAAACTTTTATGCAATAATGTTTAAATACTAAGATAACGTATGCCACTTAGATTAAGCAACAAAAATAAGTTTTGGCTAAGTTAAAACAAATAGTGGTTTCATTTCTGCTAACAAAAAAAAAGAATCATTTTAAGGTATTTTTTTTTTTTGTTTTATAAAACTATAAGTAATTTTTTTTTTTTACTATTGGCAGTTGTCTGTGACGGTCATTATTCGATATAATATCAAGCAATTGATGAATTTTTAATTCATAGAAGTGACGAGGTTCTCTATTTGTGAGAAACAAACCCCAATTTCGAAGGTGGGAACCCAATACTTATTAGATAAGTAAAGGTACAGTCAGACATGTCAAGGCAGTGATGGAGAACTTCGCCACTTTCACAATATTGTCGTTGCCCGACAACTGCCCTTTTCACCCTACTCTCGGCATAAATTACCGAATCACTTACAAATTACGTGACATAGTGTATTAACTCATGTGCCTTTATTATTTCAAAATGAGCAGATTGGTAAGTACTGTAATATCTAGGGACGTAGACACAGGTTGTGTAGGTACTTCTGGTGTGCAGTTCTAGGTTCCGGTGTGTATGAAAAAAAAACACTGGACCGCAATATATTATATCTTATCATCATCATCATGAGCCTTTTAATGTCCCTACTGCTGAGGCACAGGCCTCCTCTCTGTGAGAGGGTGTGGGCCGTAATCCACCACGCGGGCCCAATGTGTGTTGGTGGATGTCACATGTCTTCAAATTTTTGGTTCTAGGTCATGCCGGTTTCCTCACGATTTTTGAAGTGAAACTTCTTTAGAATCGTTGTGATTTCAAACCATGCAACGGAAAAAACGACAGGTAAGAGACACAAATACAAAAATGTGTAGGATGAAGCCAGGAAAGAATGAGACAGAAATATACATACTATTGTTCGGGCGTCTTCGACGACCTTCGGCTGACGTCGGGCAGCGGCGGAGGCGGCGAGAGGAGAGGGCGCGCGCGACGCGGGGCCTGGGGTCCCGTCACTTCACTACCGATCATCAACTTTAGACAACTATTGCTCATCTTTGGTCACCTTTTGACAATCTTTTCCCACCTTTGACCACCTTTGACCACCGATTGCTCACCTTTCGCTCACCTTTGACCACATATTGCTTACCTTTGACCACCAATTGCAAACCTTTGACCAACTTTTGCTCACCTTGGGCCACCTTTTGACCATCTTTGCCCACATTTGCCCATCTTTGCCCACCTTTGCCCACCTTTGACCACCGATTGCTCACCTTTCGCTCACCTTTGACCACCTATTGCTCACCTTTGACCACCATTTGCAAACCTTTGACCAACTTTTGCTCACCTATGGCCACCTTTTTGCTCACCTTTGGCCACCTTTTGACCATCTTTGCCCATCTTTGCCCACATACAGTTTCACTTCTATTGTGTGTGAATCGCACACACACCTTTTTTTTCTTTCACCGTTTTGTGAGCAGTGGTGATGAAATAATTTACACAAAGTAAAGCGTCTGCCTAGGTTTGAACTCACAACCTACAATTTGTAAGTGGCGGCTGTTACCACTGGGCTACCACTGCTCCTTGAGTTGTTAGTTAACTTTTACACCGTTATAAAATTTACTCGCGCCTATCGGCCTGACAGCCGATCTCAATCTATCTGAATGTAGTCTTGATCTTAAAATCTTATTTATTTTAAAACTCTAATTGTTGTTTTGTTTCAAAAAAGGAGGTTCTGTATTCCACCCGTATGTATGTTTGTATGTCTGCGATTTTCTCAAAAACTACTGATCCGATTTGAATGGGGTATCCGTTATTTAAAAAAAAAAAAATGCATATTTTTCATGGAAGGTTTTAGTATTTTAGGATCTGATGAAGATCTTCGGAGATAGACAATGGAACACTTCAATAACTAACAGCAAATGACTCGCGATTGCTGCTATCGTATTTCTATGTATTGTTATTAATAAAATTTCATGGGCAAACACAACTAAAAAAAGAAAAATAAAAAACTTTTAACAAAAATACAAACGACTTAAAAAAAAAAAGAAATTATTTAAAAACTACTTTAATTTCGGAAGTCAATGTTTCTGGTTTTGTTTCATCGTTTTTTGACACCATCGTCGTTCTCCTGCCCTTATCCCAATTTATTTGGGGTAGCCGCAACATGTCTTTTTCTTCCATACTCCTCTATTAGTCGTCATCTCTGTAGTCACCAACAAATAATAAAAATAATAAATTTATTTTTATTATTTGTTGTTATAGCGCCAACAAATTTAAACATTATGTGAAAATTTCAACAGTCTACCTATTAGGAATCATGAGATACAGCCCGCTGACAGACAGACGGACGGGCAAAAAGACGGACGGACAGCGGAAGCTTAGTTATAGGGTCCCGAGAGTTACCCTTCGTGTACGGAAACCTAAAAAGGGTCAGAAAAAAGGGTCAAAAAAATTATCTATAATAAGGGTTCCTTTTTTTTTGAGATACGGAACCCTAAAAATCATTGCTTTCTACACTACCTTGATTAACAATTTTAAACAATGTAGAGTCACTTCTAAAGTTACATAATTACGTTAAGAGACGACGTGTCAGGCGCAGTGGCGCAAAGATAAGGTCCGCATATAGGTTTGATTCCCGACATTTACAAAATTGTACGTTGTTGCCTTCCTACCCCGGGTCTGTACTACCTAAATCCCTGTGGCGAAAAGGCACTTTGCGAAAACTAGAAAACAGTTTTTGAAAAAATGACAATTAGTTGGGCCCTCGAGTAGTGTTGGCCCAGGGCCCCACAGACTCACGGTCGGAACCTGGTAGCGTAGGTACAGACAGCGCGCCAGCCTCCGCGGCGCCAACGGTCGCCTAGCAACCAGGCGCCACGCCGACGCGACCGGCTTTATATCTATCTCTTTGTACAGTGGCCTGTGTTGTGGGCTGGAAGTGGCTTGCAAATCATACTAATATGTTATAATATGTGCTAATATTATAAATACGAAAGTTTGGATTTATGAATATTTGTTACTCAATCAGATCAGATCGGATCTGGATATAGTCTGGAATAGCACATAGGCTATAGGTAAACTGACTATAATTTTTTTAACTCTAAACTGGACATGAATATCTTCGCATGCAGGTACTTTTTTAAATCTGTCCAGTGACATAATCTCAATTTCTTTAGTGAGAAAGCAAGTTACTGTTTCAGATATTCATAGCTAGTTTTATAAAATTCTGTAGCCTTAATTTTCAAAAACTCTTCATCAATATTAGTGCCATTATCTTTTAGTTTCACAATTAAACTACGAACATTAAATGGAAGAAACTGATTGATTTGTTTCTGAGGCGGCGAGGAATCGCCGATTGTCGACCACCGCTCGTGTCTGACGAGCTCCATAATTAAGGTTCCCGGACCCAAAGGGTAAAACGGGGCCCTATTACTAAGACTCCGCTGTCCGTCCGTCCGTCTGTCTGTCTGTCCGTCTGTCACCAGGCTGTATATCATGAACCGTGATAGTTAGAAATAAATATTTAGGGCGGCTCCCATACAACAAACGTGATTTTCTTGTCGTTTTTATAGACAATGGTACGGAACCCTTCGTGCGCGGGTCCGACTCGTACTTGGCCGGTTTTTATTATTATGCTATATCATATGATAAAAATTACGAAAAAAAAAGATTATCTTTGTTAAAGGAACTAACCAAACCCAGAAAGTGCAGGACACATCCAGTCGCACTATCACCCACATCGTTATATCCAACATTATAGTGAATTTAACCAGCAACTTTATACCCAGCACATTACCCATAATATCGGCAGTCAGTTTACTGGTGGCATTAACGATTTGCCTGTGCTGTGTGGCGAGTTTTACGATACTATCGTTAAAATGTTTCATCAAATTAGTTTTGACAACTCAATGCGTTCATTTATGGATAACTTTGTAAGTTAGCCGACTCGTGACTAATACGAGCTCGTCGTTGAAGTCGTCATCTCAGTTTGAGATGGAAGGGTTTGACATTTGCTGAGACCTTACTTTTTTTAAATATATTTAGGACATAATCAGAGCACGATACATTATTTGGGTATTTCACTAATTTGATACTTTTTAGGGTTCCGTATCCGAAGGGTAACCAACGGAACACTATTACTATGCCTCCGCTGTCCGTCCGTCTGTCACCGGGCTGTATCTCACGATCTATAATAGCTACACAATTGAAATTTCAGACAATTAATAAAAATATATTTAAAGTTAAAGGTGGCTCTAATCTATTATAATTATAATATATATCTAAATCTAATTTAAAAAACTTTTTTACAAAAAAAACAACCGACTTCCAAAAAAAAATACACTAAAAATTTAATTTCAGAAGTCGGTGTTTGTATTTTTACTTCTTCGTTATTTGACACCGACTTCCGAAATTAAAGTTATTTAGACATTTTTAGTGTATTTTTTTTTTGGAAGTCGGTTGTTTTTTTTTGTAAAAAAGTTTTTTATTTTTCACTTTTTAGTTGTTATACCCCAGAACTAAAAACCCCAATACAATGGAACGTGGAATTTAAACATTTGGAGAACACCAAAACGTCATCGAGGTACACGTATTTTCCGTTTTTGTTCAGTTTCTCAAAAAGCGCTGAAGCAATTTCGATAAAATTTATATGGGACCACCTCGGGAGTATATTCTTTCAGATGAAAAAAGAATTTTGAAAATTGGTTCACAACTGACGGAGAAATCGGTTAACAAACATACAAAAAAAAAAAAAAACATACAGACGAATTGAGAACCTCCTCTTTTTGGAAATCGGTTAAAAAGTTAAAAAAAAAACACGATACACACGACACCTTTCATTTAGAAAAAAAACACTTTAAATAGAAATACACGCTGTGTGAAAATTTCAACTGTCTACTTACAAAAACGTATCTAAAAATAAAACCAGAATAACACGTTTCTAGAAACGTGTTTGTTTTTTTTTTCAGTTTAAAGTACCTACGGAACCCTTCGTGTGTGAGTCCGACTCGCACTTAACCGGATTTTTTTCATATTTATGAGAAAGTAACAAATTAGTGAACTTGCTTGGGTAAAAATCCAGGTGTGTCGATTAGGGTATCGAATAAATTCGAAAGACAGTTACCGCGCCCTGTGTTGGCACAGGCAACTGAAGGAAAAAGGGTGGGTTTTAGACATTAAAAGTCTGACACGCATTCCCGCTCCACCCAGAGCGGGAGAAGTCATTGGGTGATTTCCCACCGTACAAAAAAAAAAAAGTTGTGTCGATTAGCCATCGACCTATTAAGTACGAAGTCCTACTGGACATCTTTTTACCTTTACCTAGTGATTATAATGACTAAAGACAACTACTCAAGTAGTTACCTATTGCCTAACTAAACTACTCACGACTGACAACCCAAGATTTAAACACCTATAAGATTACTAGCTTCTGCCAGCGAGCGGCTACGCCCGCGTGGAAATAGTACTTCCCTCGTTATAAACTTTCTACCCCTTTTACACCACCTTAAGGGTTGAATTTCAAAAAACCCTTTGTTAGTGGGTACCTACTCTTCACAAAGAACACACCCTCCAAATCTCATGTCTCTAGGACCAGCGGTTTAGGCTGTGCGTTGATATATCAGTCAGTCAGCACTTTGAATTTTATACAGATAAGAAAGCATCAGTCAAGAACAGTTGAAGCTGGCTTCCCTTCGCGTAAAAGACACACAGTTCTTGACTCAAAACCTTCCCACGACACTCGGCGTCATCGTGCTTCAGGCCTTCATTACTATTCGCAACTCCATACAAGCATCAACCGTATTTCCCTTTAAAACGAATTTATATAAAACCTAAACTTTCCCACATCTATAGACGCGTATGTGGCGGTGAAACGCTCAAATTGGGCAAAGCTGGAAACGGCCACCGGCCGACCACCCAACGCCATTGTCCAGTGTCGCTCGACCAAGCAATTTACACTTGTGTGCGTACCTATGCTTATTGGCGGGCTACCGGGTGCGCTTGCGCTGTTCGATAGCGAATGTACTCGTATTACTGATTTTGTAGCGGCGAATGTAATACTAAAAACTGGCAAAGTGCGTGTTGGTCTTCGTACATTTAGGATTCCGTACTAAATAAGGGAATTTCCAAGAAAAAATCTGACAAATTATCAATATATTGGTATTTATTAGTAAAATATATGTAATAATAAACATTATCACCAAATTTCAAGGTTTTCGAGGTCAATGGGAAGTTAGAAAATTCTATGTAACAAAATTTTGTTAAAAAAGCTGACTTTGGTGGCTTCTAATTCCTTTAAACCAAAAATTTTAGTATTTATCTACTCAACGAGCTAGAAACAACGATACCCCATTACACTTTTATCTGTATGGGAGCTGCACTTAATAACATTAAAATAAAATTTGTTTGGCTTTGGGTTAACCTAAAGCCATACAAATTGTAATTTTTTCAAGATGCTTATACTATTAAAATTTGGAGACTATAGCTCCAACCGTTTGGCTGTACTGTGTGACAGACGACGGACGGACAGATAGACGGACACGTGAGTGACAGCAATAGGGCTCCATTTGGATTTCGGGGTACGGAACCCTAAAAAACCTTTTTAGATGCTACTGGCAACTTCCCACGGTCTCAAATAAAGTTTCGAAACTGTACAATTTCCTAGTTTTCTTACCAAATCAATAAAAAATTACAAAGATAAAACGCATCAAAGTACAGGAGTCACCTCGTTACGTCACTAAACGTTACAAAATGAGCACGATACAATATTATGACGTCACGTGAAACGCACTTCTTCATTTATGGTTAACGAGAACAAAAAACAAATACGTTCCAATATTTTTTGGTAATCTAACGGACGGACTAATAAGATTTTAGGGACAAGAGCCTAATAAAGATAACAGAGGACCCAGAGTGAGGTTGTTGCTGCAGCTTGGTTTTAAGTATAGTTCCCGAACCCGACTAGATAGTGGTATTTTTTAGACATCAGCAATAACAGTAGGACACTTTTTAAATCACTACATATTATAAAACAAATCCCCCACCGCATCTGTCTGTCTTTTGACGATAAACTCAAAAACTACTGAACGGTGACGCATACGGTTTCACCAATAGACAGAGGGATTCATGAAGAAGGTTTAGATGTATATTTATTTTTATTTTTAAGTAGTATTTAAGTAAAAGTACTTACTACATTGTTATTTAAAAAAATATTTATCTTTTTCCGATCCAACGGAATAAAAAAAAATCCTCCACACATATTCGCAATCGAATCGAAAGTCATCAGCGCCCTCCAAGCCTCCGGGGCGAGCGTGGGAACTCGCAGATTCCGTAAGATTAATCCATCGGTCGATGCTTCCCGCCACTTTGCATACTTTATTTATGTCTTTGAGCCGTTTTTGCTTATAACCAGACTGTCGCATACTATGGGAAGATCGTTAAAAGATTAAAGCCTGATCTAGAGAAGGAACTTAGAACGAAGATCATCTAACTAAACTAATGAGCATTACAAGGTGTGGTCATATTTTAAAAACTGTTTCTGCACATGGAAATGAACTACTTTCTCGAAGGAAATCATTAAAAATGGCAAAAAAAAAATTGAGTTTTCTTTTTTTTTTTTCGTTTGACCACTATCTCACCTGCTGGTAATCGATGATGTGGTCGAAGATGGAGCACGCTTGCCTAGAAGTAACTTATTCACTCTTAACTTAAAGACTCCCAGGTTGCAGCTATCAGGAAATACAGACTAAGGCAGGGAATTACACTCCTTAGCTGTACTTACAATGGATGTGTAAACGAAATTAGAAGTTTTTGTACAAAGTTATCATCAGCTGTAGCGAACAAATGTTAGTAAGGTAGGTGAAATTTTTTTCAGAAGCAGTTTTTAGGGTTCCGTGCCCGAAAGGTGCAAACGGAGCTCTATTGCTGTCACTCACGCGTCCGTCTATCCATCTGTATGTCCGTCTGTACGTCGCCTGTGACAAAATTTTATTCCGAAGAAGTTTTTAACTTCCCTATGAACTCGAAATTTGGTGATGTTTATTATTACGTATATTTTAGTAACAAATACCAATATATTAATAAATCAGATTTTTTCTTTGAAATTTCCTCATTTGGTACGGCACCCTTAATGTGCGAACACCGACACGCACTTGGCCAGTTTATAAAATATGACGTCACCTTTCAGTAACACTCTTTAGATACTTTTTCTTCACGTAAGATGTTAAAAGCAAAGTACCATTGCGTGATTGCTCTAATTAAAAAGTAATTAACGCCTTATAACTGACAATGAAAAATAATAATCTATATTTGGTGCATAAAGGCGATTTTTCTTCTATATTTCTTGTTTTGGATGCGGATTCCAAATACGGGAGTTAATAACTAACAGTGATTGTAGGTGTCAATAATGACATCGTAATTAATAATAATTATAGCAGTAAATGGACCACTTTACTATTTAGCATTGTGTTGTAAACATGGATAATGGATTAATTTCTGATCAGCAAGCTCGTAAACAAATATAATTATAAAATCAAAAGTCATTTATTCAAACTAGGCTGAGAGCCAGCAATTTTTGAACGTCAAAGTTCTACATAAAGACAGTCCCCCAAAAACGCCCGTCCGTCACCACTTCCTAGTGTTTTTAGCTTTGAAGAAGAAGTGGCCAACAAACTCCCCAGCAACACATCTGTCTGTTAAGTTTGAAGAACTTGAATCTATATAATTATATACAACAATTTTAACATAATTATGTGTATGGAAAAATAAAGATATATCATCTAAAATCTGCCTAGCTTTTTCCCAACTGTCTTAGGGTCGGCTTCCAGTCTAACCGGATGCAGCTGAATACCAGTATTTTACATGGAGCGACTGCCTATCTGACCTCCAGGACCCAGTAACTGGGTAACGCAATACGCCTTGGTAAGACTTGTTGTCAAAGATCTACCGGGCCGGGACCAACGGCTTAACGTGCTTTCCGAGGCACGGAGGAGTCTCAGTATCATTTATCATTTCTCATTTATTTATCATTTATGTAAAGATGGTCACCCATCCATGGACCAACCCCGGCAAGCGTAACTTAACCTGATGGATCGACCCGTGCGGCTGTTATTACTTTAGCCACGAGCTCCTCTATAATATCACCTTGATTGCCGCGTTTTTAATCTATTCACACACACCACATAGGTACTTGGAACAAATATGTGTTCAACACGTCACCGTGCTGGTAATATCGACGTAATTGTCGCGTTTTAAATCTGTTCACACACACCATGTACTTGGAACTGTACGATACCATAATCCTTCACTCGTCCGCGCCGCTATTTACAGTCGGCCCTTACACCGTAGAAGCAAATATTGCATTCTTTGCATACCTGAGGAGTTGGTGCAAGTTAGGTGATGTTGGCTGGTTTGTGATTGTTATTCATTTGTACAGTATTCTTTGGAGCTTTACTGCCTCGTTGGTCTCAATCGCGAGTGCTGAGCGTGAGGTCCCGGGTTGGATTCCCGGGTCGGGCAAAAAGTGTTATTGGGTTTTTAACCGACTTCAAAAAAGAGGAGGTTCTCAATTCGTCTGTATGTGTTTTTTTTTTAATTTTTTTTTTTGGCTGTATGTTTTTTTTTTTTTGTATGTATGTTACGCGATTTTCCCGTCAGTTGTGAACCAATTTTCAAAATTCTTTCAATAAATTTTATCGAAATTGCTTCAGCGCTTTTTGAGAAACTGAACAAAAACGGAAAATACGTGTACCTCGATGACGTTTTGGTGTTCTCCAAATGTTTAAATTCCACGTTCCATTATTATTGGGGTTTTTAGTTCTGGAGTATAACAACTAAAAAGTGAAAAATAAAAACCTTTTTTACAAAAAAAACAACCGACTTCCAAAAAAAAATACACTAAAAATTAATAAATAACTTTAATTTCGCAAGTCGGTGTCAAATAACGAAGAAGTAAAATACAAACACCGACTTCCGAGATTAAAGTTATTTATTAATTTTTAGTGTATTTTTTTTTGAAGTCGGTTGTGTTTTTTCCATTAGGAATTACTCAGTAACAGCCCGGAATTTGGAAGTTGGTGGTGTCAGGTGTAACACCCCCGTGCCTCGGAAAGTGCATAAAGTGCATAAAGCAGTTGGTCCTGCGCCTGATCACTCCCCGGTCGTGTCGGATTGCCGTCCTATCGAACTATGAGAGTGAAGGAACTGAGAGTGCACACGCTTGTACACTATAATATCTCCTGCGTACTTGGCTAATCTTTGTTGAGATTGGCCACCATGACGGAAATTCGGTCGACAGGATTATTCTTTGGAGCAAGTAGTCTTCTGGAAATAATCTTAATACTTTCTTACTATATTTTCTTTACTTTGTTTTATTTACATATATACATATAACATACTTAACTAACTATATTTACACTAAAATAAAAAATAAAAACCTTACCTAACTACGTATCTACATATATACAAAAACAAAATACGTTCAGGCGTCGAAGTACTCCTCCACGTCGCTGTCATCTGGAAACGTGCCCAGAAGACTGGCAGCATTGCCACGTTGAATGGCAATGCTAATTCTTTGACGAGCCAGCCCTCTGGTCACGTGATGTGTCGATCAGTCGGTGAGAAATATCCTTGAAAAGGAGACACGCAATCGGATACCTTTGTTTTATATGGTGGGAAATCGTCAAATAACTGCTCCCACTCTGGGTGGAGCAGGAGGGCATGTCAGACTCTTACTGACTAAAACCCACTCGTGTTCCTTTAGTTGCCTGTGCCAGGGCAAGGTGACTCTTTCTATCACTCCCGCGACCCTGGAAGAGGTGTAAGAAACTTATCATATCATTGAAAACAGCAGGAATATTTTGTTCACATTCAAAATTGTCTAAACTATGCCATAGGGGTATTTTTTTTCAAAAAGCTAACCCTGAAAAAATAAATTCTTGCAGACAAGATGACAATGCGTATGACTCAATCGATGAAAACTCCCACTATTGGAGCTTAAAGAGAATAATGAAAAGGGATGGTAACGCAGGGCAAGACACTGCCAGGGTCTGTGTTTGAAAGAGTCATGTGTGTCTGATACGCCCTCCCGCTCCACCCAGAGCAGGAGAAGATAAGGTGTACTTAGTGCTACGTACAACAGAATGGAATGGCTGAGGATTTTGCCACTGGTCAGCGCACAGTAGCCGCTTAGATACTGTAGCATTCCGGCGGCCTACCAAAACATCCCGCGACAGCGACGTGCCGCGGCATGCCGCGTCACGCCGAAGTATCCCTCGAAATAAATACGTTGAAGTGGGTTTTTTTTTTTTTTTTTTTTGGGGGGTGGGAAATCATCTAATGACTCTTTCCGCTCTGGGGTGGAGCGGAAGGGCGTGTCAGACTCTGACTAAAACCCACCCCTGTTCCTCCCTGCCCTACGCGCCCGGGGGCGAGGTAACTCTTTCGAATTTATCCTCCACCCCCGGGCAGGCACTGGCCGTGGCAGGCCCCTTCCTTTGCTGACAACTCTTTGAGGCGCGCGTGGAACACTACGCGCCGTCGACTCTCGGGCCTGGTGCTGATCGGACGGCGAGTTACCCGCTACTCGCCGTCCGCAGGCCCGGGTCTACGGTGGCCGGAGATCGTCTCGCAGCCCCCGGCGTCTCCTGCGACGGCTGCTGCTGGGGGCGCTAGGGCGATTCGGTCTCTGTTGAATCTCCCTAACGTGTGCCGCCTCCCTCTTCGCGAGCATTACTGCTTCGCAGAAGTTGGAGACGGCCCCCCATTCCCTCTCACTCCGTACCATGGCCTGAACCAGGGCACGGCGCGAGAGGTCGCTGCCGCCTATCGCATCCACGAGGACACGGCGGTGTTCTGCCCAGGCGGGGCAAACCTCCACCGTATGCTCCACCGTGACGTTGAAGTGGGTAGCGGTGTCAGTGCAAATGTGGTGTACTCCCGCTTGCACTACCACACCCCGCGGCATGTCACGGCGTCCTTCAGCGCGCCGTTGCATACCGCAGTGTGCGGGATCCCTTAGCGCGCTCTCCAATGCCGTGTCAATAAATCCCTTTCGATGCCACGGAATCAATTTAAACCATTGGCATTTATGTCGTATTCCTACGAGATAATAATTGAATGTCCTGTGGTAAAAGAGCCTTCATTTGATGATTTTCTACCCATAAAAAGGGCAAGACTGAGCAGAAGATAAGAAGCTACTCAAACTAACTCTTGTTAATTCAACTATTTCATCTCCGTTTTCTATAAAATTAAGCTACAACTGTGGTAATCCTTACATCTCCACCATCTCTTCATCTTGCACCTTGGGCCGCACCATAAAACGACCGATGTGAGAATTTGCATCGAATGGAGTTGGGACGCGGCACAGCCTCTACGGGGACGCGCTCGTACGTATTGTGTGTCGTTTTATTATCTCCCATACGCACCTAGATGTTCCACGGATATTGGTAATGCGCCTTACCATTATTTTTAGGTGGTCATTACTTTGGGATTGTTTGTTTAGTTGAAATTATGGTTTTGCTAGCTTATTCCATCGGCTTCGTTCTTGTGGAATTAGTATTCCGCTCACTATAAATGTCTATGTGCTAGTTGTCTATAATCTAGAGGTATCTGTGCCAAGTTCGGGCTATATTGAGTTACAAATGTCCATCCAAATTTTCGCATTTATAATATTAGTAGGATGATTAGCATGAGTGTTTTTTTCAACATTGGGTATCTCTTATAGTTCAAATTCAAATTAAAAATAATAATAATAAATAAATAAACATATGTATGTATTTATATTTTAATTTCATGTGAACTGGTTCAAGTTCTTTGGGAGGCACCTTCAGTATCTTCACATCACATAGCAACCAATTTTTCTCTGGAGTCTTTGTTTTTTTGTGGTGTGGGAAATCATCCAATGACATCTTCCACTCTGGGTGGAGCTGCTGGGCGTTTCAGACTCTTACTGACTAAAGCCCACCCCTGTTCGTTCCCTGCCTGAGAGCCCAGGGGTGTGGTAACTCATGTTGAGAATTTATCCGCTACCCCTAGGCATATGGTCCGTAGCTTGAAGTATTTTATTTACACTGTGGAACGCAAATAAATGAAACAATTTTTTTCCTTAATCTTAGTTGCCTAGGGTCTTTTGAATTGAGAATTTGCCAAAGTGTTGCTTTCCTTCACCCACCTACCCCCGTTCCTTCCCTGCCTGACTGCCCAGGGGAGCGGTAACTCTGTTACGAATTTATCCGCTACCCCTAGGCATGCGTTTAATATTTATTTGAATATCTACATCTTGGAAAAATTAAGTGTCTATCGCAAACATTTACTGACCATCTTTTAGATACTACTGCTGGAAAAATCATTTCTCTTTTGTGTCATCTTTCTGAGTCTGTGTTCAACACACAATTATTCATACTGGAAAAGATGAAATTATTTTAATTTACTACGCCTCATTACTCAGCTCTACCATATATAGGTTACAAATAAAGCACATACCACTGATGACGGATATCTCCTAATTGAACAGAAATTATAATAAGACTGACTGCAATAAATATCCACAGGCAGATAATATTTCCCCCAACACCAATGCCAAAGTCACTCAATTTCAAATTCCACATGATCGTTTAAAAATAATTAAGGTGTCATAAAGGGAGCTTAGAATCTACGAGAGTACCAGACGCGACCCAAAACGTGCCTGTACCCACTTTGAAGGGATTAAAAAATAAAATTGGACCCGTACCGGGAACCACCCCACGTCGAATAATACCTTTTGCATTAAAGCCCCGGCGGGAACACGTTTGTACGGGCTGTCATTGATGATAATTTTTTTTGGGCGCTACGCTGTTTGTCGGAAGTCACGAATTGGCTGCAACGTAATGTGGGAATCGTAGCGAAAGTCGACCGGTAGTTTTTTTTTGTTTTGTTTTGTTGGGGCAGGTCTGTTGGACCGTTCTTTATATTTTGGACTATGGTTATAAGAGTATTTTCGCACGCTCAACCTGATTGCTAATGAGACGTTTATTTTGTTGTACTCTGGTTGAATTCACCAGTAATTTGTTTTTTCAATTTTAATTTTTTAATATATTTTTTTTCTCTGTTCATTTAATTTAATTTTAATTTTTTTAAACTCTAGGTTGAGCTACAAACAGAACTTAAAATATTGTTGAAGCATTTTTTTTTCATACTTTTTATTACTATTATTTTTAATTTCTATGTCTATTAACTGCTAGAGGATGGAGACCTGGTGACCTGAAACACAGGCCCATAAAGCCTAGCCTAGGCACCAGTCTCCCACAGTAAACGTTATTATAATATGTATGTAACTTAGCGTAACAATGTCTGCAAAGTTTATTGTGGTGAGAGAATAAATACTTATTATTATTATTATTAGTAATGCATCCTACTGCTTAATAATATAAATGCGAAAGTTTGGTTGGATGTTGTTACTCTATCACGCCATAATAGCTGAACAGATCTAGATGAAATTTGGTACAGAGATAGATTACAGTGTGGAATAGCCTGTACCATGAGTTTATAGCATATGTGTGCTATTCTGTATTAAGTACTAATTCCACGCGAACGAAGCCTCTGGCAATACCTAGTTATTTATAATTTTCATGCGGTTTTCACTAATAGACAGAGAGATTCATGCATGAGGAAGGCTTTGATGTATAATTTGTACCCGTGTGAAGCTGCGGCAGATCGCTAGTAAATAAATAAATAAATTTTCCGTCTGAAACTGTTGATGTTGAAAGTGTGAGATGGCATTTCGGTAAGTGTTAGTACTCGTACCTTTCCTTTAGGCTTTCCTAGTTACTTGTGCAATTGTGATACTTAAAATTGACAGTAAGTTTATGGTCCATTGGTTTCCATCACCATGAACTATCCCCTACATAGTAGGTACTCTATGTAAAAAAATGCGCCACGAACCTAAGAATCAGATTAAATAGTTACATAGAAATTAAAAATTCCCCAGATTGGAAAAGCATGAACGCACGGTTTAATCTTTCTATACAGGATGTAAGGTACATGAACGCACATACGTGTACTAGTGATTCAGTACATGATTCTGGACCCCCTAGCGTTGGCATTTTTCGTCGGCTTTTTCCAAATATTTGAAAAAAAAAAATTTTTTTTTTCACTTTAAACTGTATAAAATCGTTATACCTATCTACCCCAAAGACATTTTAAATGAAAAAAATAAAATGTCTAGGTATAACAATTTTTTACAGTTTAAGTTACAGTTTAAGAACTGCATCTGCCCATCGATATGAACAACTTTATTCAAGAAAACCTGAGGAAATTATCGATTTTTTTTTTACATTACATACAAATATTGATCAGCTGATGATCACTTTGTATGCAAAATGCAAAGTCCAAGTTGTTTTTTAGATTTTTTTCTGTTTTTTCTTAGAGATAGATGTTCATTTCCATTGGCAGAACCGGTTCTTAAAATATGACCACACCTTTCCGTTACATCCTTTATACAAAGTCGGGTTAGTTACATCATCTGTAACTCAAGAACGACAGGATCA
This sequence comes from Polia nebulosa, assembly GCA_951329385.1. Taxonomy (NCBI): domain Eukaryota; kingdom Metazoa; phylum Arthropoda; class Insecta; order Lepidoptera; family Noctuidae; genus Polia; species Polia nebulosa. The sequence goes on along the minus strand of OX589595.1, from coordinate 2,477,038 downwards.
ATTTTAATGATCTTTAATTTTTTGGATTTGTCTCCGCCCCGAATAGCAGAATAACTACCTATTAAAACATCGGAAAAATTCACGGAAAAAATCATTTTCTCATACATTGATATCTCGAGAATTGATTCATTTATTGATTCTGAGACGGTGAGAGGGTGTTGGCCGTAATCTACCACGCGAGCCCAATGCGGATTGGTAGATGTCACATATGTCTTCGAGTTTTTGGTTCTAGGACATGCCGGTTTCCTCACGATGTTTTCCTTCACCTCTTTTGAGAGCAATGATGATGAAATAATTAACAAATAGTGAAGCGCCTGCTGGGTTCGGACCCACGATCTAGGTACAACTCGTAAGTCGCGGGTATATTGGCTTTTGGAAATCTGTATATATAAAATTCAAAGTCGTGACTGACTGACTGACCGATATACGAGTATCAACGCACAGCCTAAAGCGCTGGTCCTAGAGACATAGAATTTGGAGGGAGTCTTCTTTGTAAAGATTAGGAATCCACAAAAAAAAGGTATCCACAAAGAAAGGGTTTTCCTAAATTTAAGCTGCACCTTACCTGCTCCTTAGCTGCACCTTCCAGGCAGGGAAGGAACAGGGGTGGGTTTTAGCCAGCAAGAGTCTGACACGCCCTCCCGCTCCACCCAGAGCAGAAGAAGTCATTGGATGATTTCCGAACCCCCCCCCCAAAAGGGGGTGCAAAAGGGGTTGAAAATTTATAATGTAGGAAGTACTAATACCACGCGAGCCAAGCCGCTGGTAGAAGCTAGTTCAAATATAATACGTACCAGTAAACCCAGTAACAGCCACATGCGCACATTAGAATGAGAATCGTCCCCCATAATCTTGACACATTAATCTCCAAACTACACCCATCGGGTCGATTTAGGCAGTCAGGACCCACGTGACAAAGCAAAGGTGGACCCAGTATGCCCCTTAATCGGGCGAGACAAGTCCAGCAAAGGCAGGCAAGCCAGCAAATTAATCGGAGTTGCGCAGTGGGTCTCGTTAGGTGCGACGCGAGGGGTGGGGGGAGGACCACCGCTGCGCGCGCGGCTCGCGACCACTGTAATATGAACGCAGGGCTTTTGCGCAGGGACTTTGTTAGTGTGCTGAAGGGATATTTTGAGACGATATAGCGAAATTAAGGAGAGGAGCTCGTGGCTAAAGTAATAACAGCCGCACGTCGATCCATCAGGTTAAGCTATGCTTATCGGGGTTGGACCATCTTTACTTACCGAGACACCTCAGTGCCTCGGAAAGCACGTTAAGCCGGGACCGGGACCGGCTTTCCACCCTGGGAGTAACTCTAGGAGACTAGGACGCTACATCGTCTGTTGAAGCGTGTATAATAGTTTCAATCAAATCCATATAGTTTTTTTGATAAGTAGATAGAGAAAAAGTACTCTTTAATAAATGCACACTACAATTTGTATCCTAGACCAACCAAAGTAATCTTAATAATAATTAACCTTTGTATTTGTTGGCTGTAACGGGAACTCAACAAACGTTGAATCCGTTTCAGTAGGTATCTACTCAATTTTTTCGAATTGATTAGTTATCTATTAATTTTAGTGAAGAAAAAAACGAAAAAAATGAAGGAACCTTTAAAACTTTAAATCCGCGGTACCGTTCCCCAGCATACTAATAAAGGCCCGTACGACTTTTTTTAACTTTATTTCCATCGCGTTGTGCCTCCAAAATTGAGTTGTACGGCTTTCGCGGACTTTTTTTGTATTTTTTTCAACTTTTTGCAACTCCCCGGCGGTCGTCGGTAATCACTTGTATGTTTATTTATTTATTAACCAACTTCGAAGATGTAGTGTGATGATTTTTAAGGTACTGTGAGAGAAATGGGTTTTCTAGGGAAAATATTTTGATCTCTCATTGAATCTATTTTAAATAAGGTAAGTAGTTTTTGCAATTTTCTAAACTGAAGTGCTTTATAAAGTTATTTATCTAATGGTAATAAATTACTGACACAAATAGTAATTAAGCAGAAACAGAACAGAGCCAAGTTCTGCAGTAAACCTTTCAACAGTAATAATCAACGTCTTTACCTTGTGCAGACTAAGTATTAGGTACGCATGCCCTTACTTACTAATAGGTACCTATTTATATGAATTAAACCTGATCTTCCTTCTCACTCCACATGACAGGAGTATTTATAAAGCGGCACGATTATGTTAGCCTCACAGGTGGAATCTGCCCTAATCGTTTTAAGGTTATGGTCATTAATCCTTTTTGCACTTCTTCGGGAATGTCCGGTTTGTAATGACAATTAATTAATAAGCCACGACGAGTTCTTGCTTAGACGGTCATAATCATTCTACTTGCTACTGATACGAAAGTAGGTAAGTATGTTTCTCACCTTTTTAACCGACTTTCGAAAAAGGAGGAGGTTCTATGTTCGACTGTATGTATGTTTTTTTTTTTTTTTTATGTATGTCCGCGAATTTCTCCGTCAGTTGTGGACCGATTTTCAAAATTCTTTTTTTATCCGAAAGAATATACTCCCGAGGTATATAAATTTTATGGAAATTGCTTTAGTGCTTTTTGAGAAACTGAACAGAAACGAAAAATACGCATATCTTGATGATGTTTTTGTGTTCTCCAAATGTTTAAATTCCACGTTCCATGTTATTGGGGTTTTTAGTTCTGGGGTATAACAACTAAAAAGCGAAAAATAAAAACTTTTTTACAAAACAACAATCGACTTCCAAAAAAAAAACCCAGTAAATTTAAAAATAACTTTAATTTCGGAAGTCGGTGTCAAATAACGAAGAAGTAAAATACAAACACCGACTTCCGAAATTAAAGTTATTTTTAAATTTTTAGTGTATTTTTTTTTGGAAGTCGGTTGTTTTTTTTGTAAAAAAGTTTTTATTTTTCACGCCACTGAACCGATCTAATGAAATTTGCTTATGTACTTATACGTTGTCGAAGTCATCAGATAATTTCCCAAAACACCAAAAAAAGGCGGTACAGAAAAGGACATAGGGTACCTTTCTTCCAGAAAAAAAATATACTAGTCCCGAGGGAAAGAACAATAACTTTCAACAGCCACAATTGCTTACGGACGCTAGATGGCGCTATGTGTCTTTCGAATAATTTTGCTCCTGTGTGAAGCCGGGGCGAGTCAATCATCTATATCGGGTGTAAAAAGACAGTTTCCGAAGCCGAAAGCCACATATTCTACCCATTATTTGGATCATTTTTTCCACTAGACCAGGAAACCACTGGTTCTGGAGATATTGAAGGTCAAAGTCGCATTTTTTTTAACTTTTTTACGAAAATGAATTCCAAGTGTTATCACCAAACTTTTTTCCAAACAAACTTTACCTGAATTTTCGAATTTTTTTTCGAAATTACGAATATGCAGTTATGAAAACGTAATGAATATCAAACGTATCCGACAAATACCTACGTGGCTTGGAGCGAAGGGGCGGGGTTTAACTCCGCTTGCCTGTGTTCGCGTTACATTGCGCGGAATAGAAATAGTTTTATTTTTCATAAGTACCTACCTAAAAATAAAAATCGTTTCCCAGCAATAATTTTTGCCCAAAACTACTTTGTTAGACGTACAGTATGCGTAGTTAACGTCTCTGTCATGTGTATTTTTACACCCTGTATAGAACACGAAATCTGTCATCCTCTATATGGGAGGGGGTCAAGCAAAATCTCATGATAGAGATATCATGTCATCAATCTCCATGTAAGCAATCTCCTCTTTGTGAACAAAGAGGAGATTGGTGGCCAAAATCACAAGTTTAGATATATTAAGTATTTATTTAATAAACATTACCCTATTTTACTACTGGACGGTACCAACCCTTTAAAGGAATCTCCTGTTTCGTTTAATCACAACCTTGAACAGTATTCTTACAATACAATTAAAAATACCCAAATAAATTCAATTTCTCTATCTACCGGCCCAAATGAAAGGAAATGAATGCCTGAGACAGTTCTCTTCAAGAATAACGGCAAAGCTAAATTATATCGAAGCAGATAAAAAAATTACACAGACTTATCACCGTAACAGTACTGCGATGTTGGTGGCATTCGGCCCTTTTTTTTCTTCCAAACACATGTACAGGTGAGTGGAAAAGTCAGAAGAAAAGGGTTTGATTAGTGTGATATATATTATTGAAGACTGTCTGTACAAAGAATATTGAGCTACATCATCATCTTCAACATCATGGGGCATCTTCATCGGTGAAAGGAGCTCTTGTGTCCTGGTTTCGTAAAAAATAACAGGGGAATGATCTCTGGAGTCTGTTTGTCAAAGGAGTTCTATAGGGCTCAATTCTTAGCCCGTTTCTATTTTATGATTAAAATAAGATTACTATTTTAACATTATCCCACTGCCCTTAGATAGGTATTAGCTTATCAAAATTATTAGGTATATTAAATTAAGCATATTAAGAAAAAATTATGTGCTACTATTGTATATGAAAATGAAATAAATGATAAAGCCAATGTTAACAAAGAATAGACAGCAAGCAAGACAATACAAACTTACAGTTACAACCACAAACAGTTTTGAGAAACGAATTCGCAAACACTTTCGCACTCACCTGTACATTATCGGCAAGGTAAAATGTGGCGGGTAGACATGCCCCCTCCCCGCACTAAGGCAATAAATCATATGTGTAGTTAATTATTTTGATTAAAAGAGAGGGCGCAGTGAAATTGTACCGCCCGATATCTGGGCCACATACCTTACTCACAAATATTTTAAGGGCAAGTTGTTTCAGCAGTATTATCAATCATTTGGAATGTTAATTTCGTGAATAAGATGAGCATGTGGAATTATATTATTATCCTTTTACCGCCCATTAGGTAGGTAGTTGTATAAGTAGGGGATCTTTCTCGCCCAGACACTCCGCTCTGCAGAGTTGAATCCAGGTTTGTCACGACACTTCTCCAGGGCACTATTAATCCAGGTTTGGGTACTCACATCTTTGAGTTAACTGATAGGTAGTCAATCAGTGATTAGAATGGTGCGTATAAAAATATATTTTGAGACAACTTAGGGGTTTATCAGTTTTTAGATTCGCAACCTATAAACAGACCGGTCACATCCTAAACTGTAAACCACCACATCATAGTGCAAATCAAGCTAATTCATTATCAGTGAGTACCTCTAAAATTATATAATAATCCTGAACGTATATAACTGCTTTTAAACAAGTTAGTCGATGTTATATTTTATTATCATATGGTTAAGTATATTAATTATTTCGTCGAGTGTGATAGGAATAGAAGACGAATTTATAGGTATCTAGGTACACTTATTAGAAATCATTAGGATGGCAACATTGATGTCACCGTGGCTTTTACAAAGGACAAAATATAATAGGATGGATACCATCTTGCAGATCTCGTTGACATTAGCATTTCTTTGTAACCTGACCACAATATAACAAAAAGTCATATATCAAAACTCTTCTCCAAGCCATACAAAGCAGTGTCAGTAGGTACACCGTAGACCGGATGGTCTACGGTGAACTACGTACGTGCGTTAAACTTGAAAAAAGCTCGTAAAAAGGTACCCCTTTTTTAAAAGCTTTTATTATTTTAAGTTCTTTCAGTCCATCCAAAGGTTGTCTGGTTGACATCGCGGTCAGCGATAAGACCGCCATTGTACCCATAGATTTAAGTTAATTGTGTAACTGTTTAGGTGTGCAATAAAGTGTACCTATTGTATTATTCTGTCTCGCCATTGTTGCAACCAAGTGTCAAAAATCCGAATTCATACAAACAGACACCCATCATCCTCCATCACAACACTCATAATCTTAAACAAAAACTTAAAGACATAAAACACTAAAATAGAGTTAGGGAACCACTACATGCCAGTACATCGTTAACGGCTGACCCGATTCGCTATCCCGAGGTAGTAGGTGCTACAGAAATAGAACATCTATACACCTGTACGGTGCTTTGTTGTCAAAATATGGCGTTTTATAAGCCTTCCTTCTTTTATTTGTTGTGGGTGCGGGCTCTGTATTGACTGCGTGTGTTGCTGCAATGTTTTTAGCGAGCGTCTGTGGATTGAGTGGAAGATGGGTTTGTGTTTTATGGCTGGGTCGAGAGATTGGATTTGAGAGCAGGTTGTCATTAGTGGTAATCTTGTTGCAAATGCTGATTGTTCTGATTTGTCAATGAGGTACTTTATTAAGACTGAGGTACTTAACTAAGTAAACTGTAGTAGGCAACTATATAAATATGCCTACATAATATCATCAGTGCTAAACATACTTGTAGGTCTCTTATACCTCTACCAAAATCGAGATATCAATGTGGTATGTCGCTATGCCCCTGCGCTGGACTAACATTTGCAGCTGGTATCCCGTACGTAGAGGAGGACTGTGCCCCAGCAGTGGGGACGATTAAAAAAAGGCTGATGATGATGATAATGCCGTGAAATTTAGGGAAGTGTCAGAATATACCCTTTACAACAACGCTTCTGTTGCAGCACCTTTAAATACCTACGTGTCACGTTGAGGGCGCCAGTTTCACGTAGAGGGTCGTAGAGGTCACACGCAGATGGGGAGTTGGATGAAGATAAACACAAGACGAGTTCAGACGTATATTTTAATATTCACAGACGGCTAGACTTTATGTAGCACTCATTAATCGTACGTACACCACACACTGTGACTAGGTACATATTTAAATTGTATTATTGTCAGGACCATGCCTGAAAACTCTTGAAAACTGGTAACTGTCAGTTATTGTATAGTAGGAAAATGACAATGAAAGATAGGAGCTCAGTCTAGGTCGGCAGCAGAATTAGAACTGATTTTTAATATAAAAACAGACTATTGACAGAGAAAACAAGTAATATTTGAATTTTAAATTAAAAAGGTAGCTAAGAACGTAATTTGTAATAGAGGTCATAAAATAAACAAGGCTTTAACACTGCCTTGTTGACATACGTAACCTCTTATAGGTAGGTATATTATTTTAACCGCCTAACCGAAAGCAACATTACGAACTGATTCATAGAGTCGATATAAACTGGCGAAGACTGATGAAAATGCTCTTCAATGATCTACACGTAATCTAGACACTCCAGCAAGGTGCCAACCATTCATAACCGCTTCTAGGAAACTTTCCCATAGAACTGAAAATATCACAGAATTTAGACGCCACGCTTAGATCAGCACACTAACCTGGCGATAGGCTGACTAATATAACATGTCTCAAAAATCTAGGACGCCATCTAAATATACCGCTAACGATCAAAGGGTATTACGCGGATGCGGAAGACTATAGCATATAGATATTTTATCGAGTCGACAACGTAACCGGCCATTAGTGTTTTGGGGTTCAGTTTGTGGGTTCTATAGTTTTTTTTTTTTAAGTTATACTGCTTTTGGTGCGTTATGGAAAATGATAAGAGTAATTTTTTACGATGAGCGCGCACACCGTCACAAAAAACCGACACCCTGAAGTTAGCTATAGTCTGTGGTTCATGAAGAATGATTGTTTTGCACTTGTTTTGCTTTTTTATACTTTGTGACAGTTTGGTTTTTTATCTTGTTACGACAAAGAAGTATAACTTCTTACGTGCGTGCATAAGTACACACACACTTTGTTTTAAAGTTAGATACAAGGTTTTATTTAACTTGCAATGTTTTTAACCGACGAAAAAAAAAGGAGGAGGTTCTCAATTCGACCGTACCTACCGTATATATATATTTTTTTTTTTTTGTGTATGTTCAGCCCTCACTCCGTCATTTATGAACCGATGTTGATTTTTTTTTTTTTTGTTAGATAGGGTATACCTCAAGGGTGGTCCCATGTCAAGGAAATCAGGGTCTGAAAATGGAATCCTGATAAAATTGAGAGAAAACCTCGAATATTATGGGCACGTTTAGCGTTTCTGTACGTATGTTCGGCCCTCACTCCGTTGTTATGAACCGATTTTGATGATTCTTTTTTTTTAGATAGGGTACCTATACCTCAAGGGTGGTCCCATATCAAGGACATCAGGATCTGATCATGGAATCCTGATAAAATTGAGAGAAAACCTCGAAAATTGGGCACAAATATTGTTTCTGTTTACTTTTCTTATCTTAATCAGGTATTTGCATTTAGGAATCATCACATCATGAAACTGAGCTGATGATGGAAATCATACCTTTCCTAAACAATAGAAGTTAGATATAAAAAACTGGTTAAATGATTAATTACCTACATCTAGAATTCTTCTTTTCTACGTACATATATTTAGATATTTATTAATCATATTGTTGTTTGGCGCCGACTCAAAATTAATTTACATAAAAGTTGATATTTTATGTTGGTAAATAAGCTCAATACTCAAGACTTAAAACGTTTATTTATTTTTTTCTTTTTAGTTCTTTTTCGTCGGTTGAATTTTTGTTTGTTCGGGTCATATCTATTGTAAGCTGAATTAGATCCACTTCCTTGACACAAATGTAACACTAACATAGCATATAAGCACAATGTCATTAACCACTAACAACTTACGGACTGTTATGATGAGGTCTGAAATAAAGATCAATTAAATTTTTATAGCCTTTTTTTCCGAGTTTAATTTTTACATGCTGATTCAGTTCCGATGATAATGCATTTTTATGGTAAGCATGACCTGAATCGATATCCAGGATTAGCTCCAGATAAAGGAACTCTTCAACGGTTAACAGCACAGGCACGTGTGCAAAAAATATTGTTGTTGTTGTTTGTTGTTGTTGTGTGTGTTGTTGTTGTATTGTACTGTATGCCCAATGGGCGGGACATAGTTGATCCTAATTCAATTATTTAAGACCTGTATGTACCTACCTATGATCCACAATAAAGATATTGATGGATTGATTGATAGCCGGTAAAAAAAACTTGTTTTATAAAATGTTTTTAAACCATTGATTTGTAACATACCTGCAGTATGTAGTAGCTTCTCAAGTCATAGGATATCTGAAATGGAACTTTAGTTACTTTTTTATTGATGCACAAAAAAGTGTGTGTGTACTTATGTACCTACGCGCGTGTTATGTTATACTTCTTTAGCGTAACAAGATAAAAAACCAAATTGTCACAAAGTTTAGAAAAGGAAAACAAACATCATTCATGAACCACAGACTATAGCTAACTTCAGGGTGTCGGTTTTTTGTGACGGTGTGCACGCGCATCGTAAAAATTTGCTATCATTATTTTTTCCTAATGCGCCAAAAGAAGTAAGTATAACTTCAATATAACTTCAGTAAGTGATGGCATGAAAATCATAATTATTCGAAAATTATTCAAATTACAGCTAATATTTTGTTGTTATCCGGTTATCAAATATTGTCACACAATATACAATATTTACTACTTACTTATCTAAATCGCTAAAGATCCTAAGCATTGGTTGTTAACGCCCTTGTTGTAGGCCAGTTGGTAGATAGGTATTTCGCGGCTACCAGGATCAGACCTAAAACCTAAAATAATTCTTTATTTTAGTGTAGTGTGAGGTTATTAGGACCCAGTTCCGGTTACTCTTATTCAGTATTTTTTTGTGACAAGCCAGCCATACTTTTCCCAACCACTGCGACGCCTGAAAGCCAGAATCAGCAGTGGCAGCCACCAGAAATACGCCGAGGCAATGAAGCTCGATGAGACCCGAGTGGGTCCCGCAACGATTAATCAAAAAATAACAGTGGAGGTGTAAGAAACTCTACTCTTATTCAATTATGTATTTTTATCTACAGAACCATTTAGTGCAGTCACGCTCGCGCTTTCCCCGTTTCCGATATCGATCCTGTATGTTAGTAGGTACCTCTGTAAATATTATGATTGCGGGAGAAGCTCTAAGATAATGGTCTGTGCCGACTGCGGATTTACAAGAAAATATTTTTTATCTTCATTTTTATTGTTTATCTGACCGCGTTTTATGTGCATTATTTATGGAGATAGGTAGGTACTATCATTTCTTGGTCTAGCTTCTAGCATGTTTAAATCCGTTATGTAAAATATTTATAGGTATATTTTTAGAGGTTATTATTTTACTCGATAAATAATGTAGGTAGGTATATATAAACTAATAATAATACCTAACATGTACCCAACGAGCGATTCGGATTCCGCTCCGAACACTCGTGCGTCCAACAAGTATATCGAATGGTCGAGCATATGAGCGCTGGGTTCCAGCTCAAATACTCGACCGGTGTCTTGTACTTCGATATAGCGAAAGCGTTCGACAAAGTCTGGCACAATGGCTTAATTTATAAGCTGTATCAACTAGGTGTGCCAGATCGTCTCGTACTCATCTTGCGAGACTACCTGTCGGATCGCACCTTTCGCTATCGCGTAGAGGGCGCTCTATCCTCCCCCCACCCTATAAAGTCTGGTGTCCCCCAGGGCTCTGTGGTATCCCCCCTAGCCTTCACGCTATTCACTAGCGATATCCCCAAACCCAAAAAGGCCCAGTTAGCATTATTCGCTGACGACACGGCCATCTTCTATTCGGGTCGCTCACCCGCTCAGATAGGTCTCAATCTCCAAACCTACACTACCCAGCTGGGCCAGTGGTTCAGGAAATGGAGAAATTAGGTCAACCCTGAGAAAAGTCAGGCAGTCCTCTATTCTAGACCGCGACATACGGTCAGACCCCCTCGTCCGATTACCATGTACGGCAGGCCGATCCCTTGGGAGAAGCAGGCCTAGGACCTAGGCGTAATCCTAGACCAGCATCTCACCTTCGTCGAGCACATAAAGCAGCTCACTCGCGGGCCGCCTTTGCTCAAGGTAGACTCCACTTCATCCTAAATGGTAAAAGCAAATTGTCACTCAAGTGCAAATTGCGTACCTACACCGCGGTCATCCGACCAATCATGACCTATGCTTGCCCAGTGTTCGCACATGCCAAGCTCCGTCACCTCCACAAGTTGTCGACACTGCAGCACCGCTTTCTCGTTCACTAGCAATTTGTGATTCGTTGGCCAAAGAAAAGCCCAGCCCTCTGGTCACGTGAAGAGACAACTAACAGCTTGCTGATATGCCGAACTACTCGCTGAGCACTCGGACCCCATGGCCCTAGTGTTTCAAACCCAATCGGCTCAAACATGTAACTCCCAATCTTCTTGGGCACGGGTTGCACGTTGGCCTGCTTCCAAGCCATCGGCACTTTTCCAGTCTCAAACGAAAGGCGAAATAGGCGTGTCAAGATCGCAGACAACTCAAGTGCACAAGTCCTCAGTAAAATTGCCGGTATCCCGTCGGGGCCTTGTTCACGTCTAGGTTACGCAATACCCTTCGGACATCCTTCTGATGAATGCGAATGTCCGACATAATCGACTCGCATCCACCAAGAGTACCAGAGGGCCTTCCGCAACCAGGATCTAGACGCGAAGATTCCGCAAACAGAGAGACAAACAAGTTTGCTTCTCCTCAACGGAGTGGGCCAGCGACCCGTCGGGTTTCAGCAGTGGAGGTAGTGTAGGGCGGCAGAAGTTCGATTTAACCGACAAAACGCCTTACTGCTGGCTAAGAAGCAAGATTGTTCCCAATTAGGCTACTACTAGCTGGGTAAGAAGCAAGTTTGTTCCCAACTCGGCTAATGTGGTCAAACCGAGCCCTCCGCAACAACTTCTTGCACGACTTGGCAGCCCTATTGAAGGCTCTCTTCTTCTGACTCACGTCATTTGCTTTGCGCGTTCCAGCGTCGACCCATGCCAGGTAGGCCGCGTGTTAGCGCATCAGCGCGATTGCACTCGGCACCAAACCATGGTCGAGCTTCGCCAGACATTGTCACGTCAGGAACTCAATGGATATATCCTACGGACACGGGTGACTCGGACCGCAAAAGGGAAGCTCTAAGAAGATGGGATGGCGCTAGGGTGTCGACACATGTTGCATCCCACACCAAAGGCCTACCCAACTTCCAAGGCATTATGGTCATTCCGTCTGGCCTCTTCCCATCGTCACGTGCCATACCATTGGGTTCTAAAATAGCTGGCACCCCGGCAGTGACAAGGGCCCGACAGATGATGTCATTAATGCTGGCGTGCCGTGCCGACCAGTGCCCCTACCGCAGGATAGGCCATGGTGTCCGAGGTTGTCGACTGCTTCACCGCATTGACAACGATGTGGAGTTCCAGCCGCAACACCCAAACGCAAACATGTAGCGATCCGGAAAGTGGCATCACTCAGCATATTACCAATATTTGGTGACAGTGGTGTCTGTAGCCAAAGACCCGACTCCCATTCACCCACAGCCAGTAGGCGGACATGCTCAGCAGTATTGGTGAGATTATTCCGTACCAATCTGCAGAGTGGCTCATCCCACTGTCTCTGGGAAGATGGGTTCTCGGACAACGCCGTGTTCGGGCAAGCCGCTTTCCAGGCGTTCACTGCATCGGCTAAGCACGGCACCTCACATTTAACCAGCGATGAGGTTAAAATCCGTGTGATTAACAGTTTAGTGCTGTGGACCGAAGTCAGGAAGGCCGGTACGCTTACATTAGAAATTTCGCGGATGCCGAGCCCACCAAAGCGAATGGGTAGCGTGGGTTGCAGCTATGCTCGGTCATCAAGGGCCACATTTAAGATGGACGTAAAAGTGGAACGAATGATTTGATCGATTTCGTCCAAGAGATTTGGCTGCTTCCATAAAAGGGAAGAGTTGATTTAATTTACTTAGATATCACTCTTTATAGTCCTTGAAGAGGTTCTGCTAAGATTATTGATTATGGATTATTATTGATTATGGCATTTTTCTCGTGAAGTACAAATTATCATTAAATTGTCTGTATTTAGCCTTTGATAAAATCCATAGCAATAAAACACTGCAGCTGGTATTCGAGCTAGTCTAAGTACCTTCATTTATTGCGCGTTACTATCAGCCTTCATCATTCCACTGCTGGGCAGAGGACTCATGACTTCATGACCCTATTACTGTCCTGTCTCAGAGGCTAACTTTCAACATAAGTAGGTACTGGACCTGTTCATACCAGACCATGAGCACTAGAAAATAACTTTATTAATAGGTAATTTGGTCTAACTCTAATTAGATAATAATGAGTAACGTTGGTTATTGTGTAAAATTGATAATTTCTACCTTGAATTTCACCCCCAATGAATTTGTTTGATTTTTTTGGGTCGTGAAATAAAGTGTATTTTTGGGTGTCATTTATTTTTCGCCTCGGCTTCTTACTTATTTAATTAAAAGTATTTGTGTATTGTGAATTTGTTTTCCTAAACATAACTAGCAACAAAGAGTAGTAACACTAATAACTAGCAGTTTATTCTTTTAAACTGACTTCAAAAAGGAGGAGGTTCTCAATTCGTCTTTACGATGTTTTTTTTTTTATGTGAAACATCTTTGGCGCGGCTTAGCGGTAAAATCTACTCGAATTTCGAGACGGTAAACTGCATGACGCCGTCGTGTCACGATGACACTACGCCGCCGCTCACGACCCTTCTCCCTAGAAACATTTACTTAAGCGAAAAAAAGTAACACAACACACAACAACAACAACAACAAACAACCAACAATGACAACCACAACAGCCAACAACAACAACAAACAACAACAACCAACAACAAACTACAACAACAACAACAAAAAAACACAACACAAGTTTCACATCTGCCGGGCGTCCCGTGACGGCCAATTTTTTATTTTTTGTATGTTTTTTACGCGATTACTGCGCCACTTGTGAATAGATAATATCGATGATTCTTTTTTACAAAAAACACAAAAAGTACACAAACAATTGCAAAATAACTTTAATTACCGAAGTCGGTGTCCATTGTCAAGCCGTTGGTCCCGGTTGTCAATCGTGGACCTTTGACAGTCGTTACGGGTCGTTAGAAGCCCGAAAGTCTAACAACCAGTTTTACCAAGGGGTATTCGTGGATAGGTAGTCGCTCCATGTGAAATACTGGTATTCACCGCTTAGGATCCGCGGAAAAACCAGGGTTGTCAGCCGATCACGCTTTTTTTTTCACATTATTTTTTTTTGTTTTCAAACTCACAGTTGAGTTTCGGATCCTAAGATCCTAATTTTTTTCCAAGCAAACGTTAACCTCATAAGATCCGCGGACAAACCCGGGTTGTCAAATTGAAGCCCGACGACAACCCGGGTTGTCGTCGGGCTTATAAGAGTTCAGCTACATCCGGCTAGACTGGAAGCCGACCCCAAGATAGTTGGGAAAAGGCTAGGCAGATTAATTGGTGTCAAATGACGAAGAAAAATATTGATTGTCTGTAAAGTTGGTTTACGGACGATAGTTTAACGTAACAACGTCATAACAAAACATTGATGAAAATATAGATGCGGCGCATGCGTACAATGAGCGTAACGGGACACTTTTTCATGCATGCAGCCGGCGTTCATCGATTTATTAGATGTTGTCACGTCAAAAATACAAACACCGAATTTCGAAATCACCACTTCGAAATATATTTTTGCAATTTTTTGTGTATTGTCTTTTTTGGAAGTTTATTGTATTATTTTAGTGGAATTTTTTTGAAGTGGCAAGATTTCTTTCCTGTCATTTGTCACTTGTCAAGTTTGTCAGTGCTTGTCTGTCATTCAGAGTTGTCAGTTTACCACATTGACATATAAATTATATGGACTGGACATGTTTGACTATAGAAAAAACAGTTATACAAATATGTGGCATAACGCCGCTAAAATCATAAAAATACTGCTATCTCTTTTTAACTTTCTTAATTTTGCATAAGTGAAAAAGGCTAGTAGTATTTTTGACAGTTACTATAATGGCAACCCTTCATTCCTATCGTCATTGAAATACCTATTTGCGGCCAGTTCGCCATTTTATCCTCTCGGTGTTTGGTACCAAAGTTGGGTACGTCAACTTACTGTCAAATGGTCGTAAGCAATGGATATATTTTGTGAATTTTGGAGTAATTTTGGTGTGTTATTGCGTTTGAACTCGGTTGTTTAGTGGAAGTCGTCAATAGTAAGATGCCTAATTGCAATATAATCGGATTTGGCATCAAAAGAAGCGGAAATCACCCGAACATAACTTTGCACCAGTACGTATACTTAATTTTAGCTAAAATATCTTTATATTTAGTTATTAAACAAAAGATTCTGTATTCGTTGAAGAGTTTATGTAAAAAGCATTCATAATTTTCCGTTTGCCTTTCTTTTTAACAGTTGTATTTCATGAAATCATTTTCTTGTTTTTGTAGGGATAGAGTAGTGCATGCATGACATTTTTGTTTATCGATAATGCTATATTATTATGGTTCTTTATCGGTTTTACGTTTTACTTTCAAGGCTGCCTGCTAATAAACGAAAAAAGAAAATTTTGCTGGAAACAATCAGTGTTGTAAAAAAGCTGCAATAAAAACAATTCTTAATATTCTGTTCCCTTCACTTTGAAGAGAATCATGTTTCAACCGGACACTGAATAAAGTAACACTGCGTGACGATGCTTTACGTTCACGAACCATAATGGTAAGTAACATTGTTTGTTATAAAATGATTGCGTAGTGGGTGATAAATGATGGTGATGACTTCAAGTGCAACACTTGCCTAACGGGCACAAAGAGTGTGTTTGAGTGTAGTCCTAAGATTAATTGCCAAAATAAGACAAACTTGTTTATTTGGTTGCACTAAGTACATACGTACATACTCCTTTTAAAGGAGTTTTTTAATGTCACCAGTAGTCTGCTTTTTGTGTCAATGGACTTTTAAGTATTACACACAAGTAAACACTTACCGTACGTACTTACCTTACGTACTTTTAAGTATTACAGTGTTATTCTGTAAAAATCTCCCTGTGAAAACTTGGGTGAGGTGAACATTAAGTGAGCTTATGTACGATTATTTAGCTCATTATCCACTCGAGAGCTACTGAACTAGTGAGCTATTGAGCGAGTGAGTGAGAAGTGCACTCAACGACTGAACGAGAACTCTTCTCAACCTACAAATTGCAAATTAAATGAGGCCATTTAAAATAATAAGTAACAATCCCAATAATAAAATTGAGAAACATCAAACATATTAATAATTTTATTGCTTGTTTACAGCTTGCAATTCCATCAAATTTGTCTGGCATTTTAATTGAAAGTGATCAAAATCAAGACGAACTCTCAACATCTGGATATGGTGCTCTGAATATGGTATTTAGTCTCCAGCACGTCCGCTGCGCCAGGTTTAGCCGCTAACGTCTCCGCTGCACCAGATTTGGCTGTCCACTGCACCTCCACTGCACTAAGTTTAGCCGCTAGCACCTCTGCTGCGCCAGATTTATCGGTATGACTAGCTTCAGTTTTTCTTGCCATCATTATTTGCGAATTTGATCTCAATGATAATATGTCATCGACTGAATTAAGATTGTGTGGGAGATATCCCTCGCTTGTCTTCAATATCTATTAAAGCTTACTTTTATTTTATTTGATTTTAGTTACACATTTAAAATGATTAAGAAATTAAAGGACAAATGTCAAAAACAGCCCAAGAAGAAAAGTCTAAAAAGAGACTTAATGAAAAAGTTAGAAAACAAACGAATAGAAAAATCTTCAGTAATAATTTCTTTCCCTTTTAAATCTTTGATAGAATTAAAAAGGAAAGAAATTTATTAAATTCAAAACCCCAAGCTTTGTTTATTATTTAAAAGTGACACACATGCGTACACATGAATTTGAGATACAAATACTGTGGGAAGAACTACTACTACTCTACTAAAAGAATATCACACAGAAATTACCAGAACAAAATTGTATTGTTCAGAAATTAATGAGATTGATTTGTTTAATATAATATAAAGACTATTATAATTATTGTTGACTTTTATTAAAACCCAAAAATCATCTGCATGTTAGAAAAGATATATGTTGGAGATGTCCGTGCCTGGGAGCCCACTGCGAATTCAGCGTCATTTGTTTTCTTTGAACTTCTTGCTTCCGTCTCGAAGGTCTACTTAACGCAAGGCTCTAGAATAACACTAACACTGTTACTTTTACATTTCATTTTAATTGACGCAAAATATTCGATGTACCTACTTACTGCATTTCGTTTCTTATAATAGCTAAAAGCGTATATTCCAAGACACTAAAACAAAACTGACTTCAAAAAAAAATTTTTTTTTTTTAAAAAAAAACCTGGCTGAAAAACAAGTTGGTGGGAGTTATTTTAGTTCAATTATTGAATTCATGCAACCAACTACATCATACTGCTGCATAAAAGTGACTTGTATGGAACTTTTCATTTGATTTTTTAAGCCGGGGTTTTTGAAAACGTTTTTTATTTTTATTATAAACACTTCAGTAAGTTAGATTTTTGGGATAGCCTCCTCGAACCCTTTATTTTGATACCCCACATAATATAGTTAGTCGACTTTCATTTTCTTCTTTTTCACATTTTATGGCGTCTGGTGGTCGCCATATTTTATTTTGATTACTGTCATGTCATTAGTAGCACTCGCAAGATTGAAATAAATCGATTGACGTAACAATAATCAAAATCGGCCCACGCTTTCGGTCTCTAAAACACCTCAAAGGAACAAATATACATACATTTAATTATAAATACATACATAGGCTGATAAACACATTACCCTCCCTTGCGTTGCGCAGTCGGGTAAAAAGGAAACTACGTATTGCGGGGTTCTGGAAAATCATGGCGCTTCTGATCTTCTGGTCGCGAGAAAACTAAACCTTAGTAGCGTTCTAGCGCTGCGTGTCTATACTGTTTTGTTAAGAAGACGAATTATTGTTTCAGCGCGAACATTAGTTACTCTTGTCAAAATGTAGCATTTCCTTTGCTTTTATGATAGCCTCTCTATTACGTAGTAACATATTACCTCAATACCACTGGTAAAAATACCCGTTGATATTGTACCGTAACAATATGAAAACATTCTCACAATCTTTTATCGATGTTTTTAATAAAGAGATATCGATATGGGCTACTCTATTATCCGCCATTTTATCCTCTCAGTGAAGTGTAGGTATGGCACGTTTTTCTTGTAGGTATGCCCAGTCCATATAATTTATATGTCAATGGTTTACCACACTGACGCTGACTGACTTATATGTCAAATTGTCAATGGCTTACCACCATGGCGGCTACACTGCTGTCAAACAAGCAATTGAGCAAATTAATTCGACATCACGTTAAATTCGCGAAATCGTTACCTTATTACACATCAAATACTATAACCAAATCACCGCTCAACTTACTATGTCACCAATGTGCAGCCACGAGCCACTACAGGGTAATATTTTGCGTCTTAACAATACATTTTCATTTGGCTACATTTCTTTTGGTTTTTAGAGGTTTTCCGTAAAGAAAAGTTGTTAATTATACTCCCTTTTGGTTGTAGCATTATTCTTCGTCAAGCCCGGCCTCCTCTGGAAGCTCAGATACGGCGAAAAATGTGTTGGCAGCTGTGTTGGCAAACAAACCAAAAAAGGGAAAAATTCCTTTTGGTAAGCAAAATAAACCAATTTGAATATTATTATGGAACAATTTGAAAGTATTTTATTCTAATTTGAGTCCTTTTTTGCAAGTAGAAGTTTCCGGAAGTGAGACAGTTACATAATATTTGGTCATGACCTTGTCTGGACTGCTAATTTAATCACAAGACACCGAGTAAGCACACTTGAATGATAAGCATAAAAATAAACTTACGTTTACTACCAATATTACAATGTACTGATAGTGAAACTATCAAGTGATGACTATGCAATTAATTAGACAATATTTACAGAATATTACAATACAATTTACTGAATATTCACGAATAGCTCACAATGCTCTATTGTTAGCCCAAACTTATTAATAATGTGTTTACACTATTATTTATTAGGTGGCAAAGTTGTCTTATAGATAAAAATACAATAATTGTTATAAGTTCCATTTTACATTTCAAAATGATCTTCTGGAATTTAGTACATTTTTAAGATAAAGTCAGGAATGGGTGTAGTTGATTGTTATGTGAATATATTAGCATTTGACTGGTTATTGTGGTTATACCTTAAGGATGCCCATGTCCAGCCAGCCTTTTGGCATCTGTGGAATTTGGAAACATAAGAAACAACATATTCCATGATGTGTGTTACTAGATTATTTCCAAGCATGCTGATGAAATTACAATACTTCTTTCTAATCATTGTAAAAACTGTCTGAAGTCAATCATGATAGACTACTAAAATGTTGAATACGTGTTTTTGAGTTTGTGCTCATTAAAAGTAGTTTATCAAAAAAACTTAGTTTAGTAGCAATTGTATTCTCAATTACCTACCTCACTATCGCTGTTTAGTGTAACTTATTGTTTGTACTGAAGTAGATACTCCCTTTGTGACGTTTTTCTTTAATTTATGCATTTATTTTCTTACTGTGAATGTATTCTATTAAGGCGCCGTTATATGCCAATGGCCTTGAGTGGTTAGCTTGCGTGTTCTGTGCTGAGTTCACGCAACACGTCGTAAGTCCACACAGTAATAGGACTCGCTCATCAAGGAGCGCTGTCCCAAATTAGACTCATTATTAATTTATTATACCTATATAAAACAACAGGTATTATACCAAAAACATGTATACTAAAAGATAAATGATTAAATTATCTTTAAGTAAAGGTTTCAAATTTTTTTATTAAACCTTCACCATTTTAAATAATAGTTTTTGTGTGATTCTCAATTATATATCTGCGTTGGACAATATGTAATAAAAATATTAATTTCAAATGTTTATATATCAAATTACGATAAAAATTGTCTACAGTTACATATATTTTTTCAAAGAAATAAGACCAGTCGTTTAAACGTGAGATTCAATTTAAAATCATTAGAAGTCATATATCTACATCTTAACAATTTATATTGCAACACTAAGCAATAGCCTTTTTGTTTTGTGCCTTCTATTAAAATGTGCAAAGAAACCTGCTACGCTACAGTTTCATACTCTGTAGAATTTAGATCTTGCACAATTATTTCAGATTTCAGCTTTTCGATACATATGTATTGTGGCACGTGCCTGCAACTATTATTTTTGTGTATTTTTTGTTACTAATACTTGGTTGGAACGCAGCTCTTTGTTTATTCCTCCATTTCCTATTCATCCCGCATGTGTCCTCGCCCGCTTGTAACCTATCCCTGTACGTATAACCCTGCGTATATCCTTAAAACATCCTGATTGTATTCTCCCCTCCTTAGGTATCCAAAAAAGAGACTGCTTTCACCCAGGTGCATCTGTTTTGTCTCGTGAAGATATAAACTTGGGGAATGCGAAGCCGGTGACGGGAGTGGATATGTTCCGCGGGATGCTGGAGTATGTGTGGCCTAAGGTAAGATTTTGTACCTGTATTTAATATAAGGCAGATGGTATGCAGCAACTGTTTAAATAAGTACTAGCCTTGAATTTTCATTAATAAATATTAATGCAAGTAAATTAGTTGATATTTGCAAAAAATCTCCTCAGAATTATGTAGATATTTTTCACTTTTTTTTATTTTAAAATCCTCCTTGAGTTTATTCTGACTCATGATTGAATCTTTTGCCAAAAGCAAAGTTATTTCAAGTTTAAAGTGATTCAGCATGTTTGAATTAATAGGAGATACATTTACCAAGCTAACAAATTATAGTAACTATAGTTGAATTAAAATTCGAGATTATTCCAGTCCATCGCCACCAACTCAGTATCAACTAAAGTCAAGCTAAGTTGTGTATTTTTTTTAAATTTGATTTCGGTTAATCATTATTTGTATTAATAAAAAGGTACTAAAATAGGTTGGGCTGGTAGAGTTTATTTTTAAAATAATTTGTAACAATCTCGAATTCTGATTTCAAACATGCCATAAACCATCAATATTAACCGTTATTTCCACTTCTAGGACAACCAGATGATCAGAAACCGCGTGATGCTATCCCTCTCCCTGCTGTTCGGTGCTAAGATGGTGAATGTGACGGTGCCGTTCCTCTTCAAGTACGCTGTGGATGAGATCAATACGGCCACGATTACACCTGCGGGCGACGCCTTGCTTGGCATGGCGACTGTGCCGCAAGCGCTTGGAACGACTGCGTTCTCTTTACTGCTTGGATGTGAGTATACTTTGCTGTGCCCATTTGAGTAGATACGCCACAGATCAATACGGCCCCGGTCACACCTGCCGGCGCCTTGCTTGGCATGGCGACTGTGCCGCAAGCGCTTGGAACGACTGCGTTCTCTTTACTGCTTGGATGTGAGTAAACTTTGCTATGCCAATTTGAGTAGATACGCCAAAGCTCAATGCGGCCCCGGTCACACCTGCGGGCGACGCCTTGCTTGGCATGGCGACTGTGCCGCAAGCACTTGGAAGGCGTTCTATTTACTGCTTGGATGTGAGTATACTTTGCTGTGCCCATTTGAGTACGCCACAGATCAATACGGCCCCGGTCACACCTGCGGACGACGCCTTGCTTGCCATAGCAAGGTGAAATAGAACATCTATAACATACTAGTAAATCCTTTTCATTCCAGACGGCTTAGCTCGCGGCACCGCCGCTGGTTTCAACGAGCTCCGGAACGCGGTGTTCGCGAAGGTGGCGCAGCACTCCATCAGGAAGCTGGCCTGCAACGTCTTCATACATCTGCACAATCTGGACCTCAGCTTCCATTTGGGGAGACAAACGGGGGCTTTGTCGAAAGTGAGTTGCTTTTAAAATTGAGCTTTGCGTTGTCCTTTTCATAAATTGAAGATTTGAAGTGGTTGCTTCTGGCCTCAAATGAGGAAGTATGTTTTAAGATGGTGCTGTAATTAGGATAAACATGGTGTTATTTTAAAACAATAGGGATGATTCTGCGGTACAAAATCAATAATTCTATTCGTGGGCTTCCAAGCAAAACGGGTCCAGTAGCGGGGTATTGAGTAAGAAGATTCGGTATCTAGATAGAAACTGCCACATTTTTTTCTATCAGACATTTGAAGTTGAAACTCTGAAATAGCTTGATTTGAGAAAAAGCATAAACAAAAGAAATTTAGCAAAAAATAAATTATGGTATCTAGAAACGTCATATTAAGTGATTTATTATATGAATTTGTAGATGTTGAGAGAATTCATTAATAATTAATCAATAAAAATCGCGCTAATTCCAATCAAATCTGCCTAGCATTTTACCCAACTAAAATCAACTAAAATAAAAAAAAAATACAAATATAATCGTATCAAAGTTCAGGAGTGGGGCTTGTTACGTCACTTGTAGGTAAAAAGTGGTAATTTTTTTACAAATGCGCGAAATTTCACTGTTCGTCTTCATTTTAAGGATTCCGTACCGAAGGGTATCCAACCGGACCCTATTACTAATCCTCCGCTCTCCGCCCGTCCGTTCGCCTGTCTGTCAACGGGCTGTATCTCATGATCCGTAACAGGTCTAGACAGTTGAAATTTTCACAGAATGTGTATTATGTGGATTTATAAAACAATGGTCAGACCTGCTGTCTTGTATGGTTCAGAATGTTGGGCCACAAAAGGGATGAATGAAAAGCAATTGCATGTAGCTGAGATGAGAATGCTAAGAGCGATGTGTGGTGTTACGCGCATGGATAGAATTAGGAATGAGTATATAAGAGGAAGTCTGAAAGTGGCACCGCTGACTGAAAAATTGTGTGGAAATCGGTTGTCGTGGTATGGGCATGTGATGCGGAGGAATGAAGAAAATGTCGTGAGGAAAGTCTTGTGCATGGATGTGGATGGCTATAAGAGTAGGGGAAGGCCAAAGAAACGATGGTTGGACTGTGTGAAAGAGGATATGGGTAAAAAGGGGTGACTACAGAGATGACGACTAATAGAGGAGTATGGAAGAAAAAGACATGTTGCGCCGACCCCAAATAAATTGGGATAAGGGCAGGAGAATGATGATGTGTATTTCTGTTACCGCTATAACAAAAAATAAATTAAAATTAAAGGAGGCTCCCCCTACTAGAAAAATGATATTTTTGCTCGGGTCTTAATAATGGCAACAAGTAGACGTGGATAATCTTGTACGATGGTACGGAACCCTTCATACGCGAGTCCGATTCGCAGTTGGCCGGTTATTTTACTTTATTTGTTTAGGAGACAAAAGATAAAATAAGTGTCCTACAGTTTTTGGTAATAGAATAGAATAGAATAGAATAAACATTTATTCGACACAGACACAACACAACAGCAATCTGACAGACCAATTATATTCTTTTAGTTGTCCACCATATTGCTTTATATTTTTTAACTATCTGCGTACATAAGATCACGGGGTGTACTAGGGGAGAGGGTTAGGTACAAATGTGCCCTGTACCTACCTACATATCGACGTTTTTTTAATTTTTGGTACTTATTGATTGTGGACATTGATACTAGTTTTAATTCTGATTATAATTTTGATTTTAATTTCTGACATTGTTTTTAAACTTTGGTTACGTTACGTTACGTAATACAATTTTTTTTTCTGTAATAATATTTTTAATTTGTTATTTTGAATGTTCTCGAATTGAATCCATAATATGGGCATGCACTGGCTCCTGTAATACAGTTTTAAAAATAGCTCAAGAGGCAGGATTTCGGATTCGGCCCTCACGCCCCTAACAGCCGCCGCAGGAGACACCCTGGGCGTCGGGGGTAGCAAACCGACCTCCGGCCACCGTCGGCGCGGGCTTGCGGACGGCTAATAATGGTAGCTCGCCGTCCGATATGGACTAGGCCCGGGTCGACGGCGCGTAGTGTTCCACGCGCACCGAACAAGAGATGTTAGCAATACCGACGGGGACCGTTAGGGCCGATGCCTGCCTGGGGTCACGGATCAATTCCAAAGGTAATTACCGCGGCCCTTGGCACAGGCAACTGACAGAGCGGGAAAAGTCGTTGAAAAAACTTTTTTACAAAAAAATAGAACCGACTTCCAAAAAAAGTGCAAAATAACTTTAATTTCGGAAGTCGGTGTTCCTGTTTTGTGTCTTCGTTTTTTGACACCGACTTCCGAAATTAAAGTTATTTTGCACTTTTTTTGGAAGTCGGTTCTATTTTTTTGTAAAAAAGTTTTTTATTTTTCAATTTTTAGTTGTGATTCCCCATTAAACTGTTAACAATAAAATTCATAGACATACGATAGCAGCAATCGCGGTTGATTTGCTGTCCATTTTTGAAGAGTTCCGTTGCCTGTCTCCGAAACCCATCATCAGATCTTTTTGAAAATTAAATGGGACCATTTCGGAATAAACCCCTTTCGAACAAAAAAAGAATTTTGCCAATATATGACGAAGTTATGCCCGAACATACATAAAAAAAAAAAAAAAAAAATACAAACATCCGAATTGATAACCTCCTCCTTTTTCGAAGTCGGTTAAAAATGAAACCTTCCAAAAAAAAAAAGACCTCAACGGTAAAGAACTTTGTGCATTTTGTTTTTGCTTCACTCGGCTATTGTTAAACAGTTTGCAATCGCTTGCAATGTAAATAGATAAAGAAGATTGCGAAATAACAACAGTTTAACTGCTATTCATTTTTGATAAAATAAAGCCACTTATGTGAGATATCTGATACTGTATCTGTATTGCGTTTATCGATTAAACTTCCAAAATCAGATCAAAGTTCATATTCCGAACCAATTTTTTAACCGACGAAAAAAAAGGAGGAGGTTCTCAATTCGACCTTATATATATTAAATTAACCGACGAAAAAGAACTAAAAAGCAAAAATTAAATAAACCTTTTAAATCTTGAGTAATGAGCTTATTTACCTACATAAAATATCAAATTTTATATAAACTAATTTTGAGTCGGCGCCAATTAATAAAATGATTAATTACCTACTTACAGCTTTCTTCAAATGAAGAAGAAAATGAAAAGAGAAATGATGATGAATGATGAGAATTTTATAAGTACTTACAAATGTAAGTACTTATAAAATTTAGATATTTAATAATCAGATTGTTGTTTGGCGCCGACTCAAAATTAGTTTATATAAAATTTGATATTTTATATAGGTAAATAAGCTCATTACTCAAGACTTAAAAGGTTTATTTATTTTTTGCTTTTTAGTTCTTTTTCGTCGGTTAATTTTTTTGTTAAAAAGTTTTTTATTTCTATTCTTATAAAAGAGTTGCTTAGTTGAGAGGTTGGGACGTCCGACATGGAAACGAAGAAGGAAATTTGAGGCAAGCTTATTGTTATAAATCAAGTAAAAACCAGCCAAGTGCGTGTCAGAGTTTGCACATTTAGGGTTCCGTACCATATGAGGGAAATTAATATTTTGGTGTTGTTACTAAAATATATGTAATAATAAAAATAATGAGCAAATTTCAAGTTCCTAGGTCAATGGGAAGTTATAAAATTCTTCAGAACAAAATTTTGTGCAAAACCTAGACATGTTGCTGGTTCAATTCATTAAGCCATTGGTGAATGAAACAGTGAATATATAATAGTTTTTTTTTAGTTAGTCGGAACTGTCCCACTCGTGGTCAAAGGCCCTCCCCCACGTTCCTTCCACGTCTCTCTTACCTGTGCTTCTTCACGCCAATTCGCCAGGAAACCATCCATCTTCTCCTCGGTCGACTCCGTCTAGCTTGGTCAGGGCTCCAGTCTTGCGAAACAGTAATGCTCGCGAAGGAAGAGGCGGAACGGGTGAGGGAGGCTCAACAACAGAGTCGCCCTCATGCCCTCAGCAACAGCCGCCGCAGGAGACGCCCTGGGCGGAGGACGTCGCGAGACGATCTCCGGCCACCGTAGACCCGGGGCCCTGCGGACGGCGAGTAGTGGGTAGCTCGCCGTCCGATCAGCACCAGGCCCGTGAGTCGACGGCGCGTAGTGTTCCACGCGCGCCTTTAAGAGAATTTGTCAGCCACCACTGACGGGACCCATCATGGCCGGTGCCTGCATGCCTAGGGGTAGCGGATAAATTCGTAACAGTTACCGCTACCCTGGGCACTCAGGCAAGGAAGGAACAGGGATGGGTTTTAGTCAGTAAGAGTGTGACACCCTTCCGCTCCACCCAGAGCGGGAGATGTCATTGGATGATTTCCCACACCCAAAAAAAAAAGAGCTCCAGTCTTGCGATATACAGACCCACAGCTTTGGACGGCATCCGACAGCCATGACCTGCCCAGTCCCACTTAAGTCTGGCAGCTTTTTGAGCTACGTCGGCAATTTGAGTTCTGGAGCGCGGTGTCGTGTTTCTCATTCAGTCAGACAATTTGACATGAATATGCTGCAACTAAGACTACCGAGTGTATAAACTAAATTGTGGCATAATTTGTTGTATGTCCACAGACAATAGACCGCGGCTCCCGAGCTATAAACTTCGTGCTGTCAGCGATGGTGTTCAACATTGTGCCCACAGTCTTCGAGTTGGCGCTCGTCTCCACCATACTGGGACTCAAAGGAGGACTGGCTTTTACTGGTTAGTTTAAATTTCTTTATAGGACCGTTATCTGGCAGGTTACCCGAGAGCAGTGGTGACCCAGTAATTACGGCCCCGACTTACCAAGGTCGAAGGTCGGTTGAAGGTCATCGGTTCGAACCCAGGTAGCGCTTTACTTTTATTTCATCACCACTGCTTACTACACGGTGAAACAAAACATTGTGAGGAAACTGACTTGTCCCAGAACTAACTAGACGATATGTGACATTGTTTTTGGCCTCGCACGGTTTATTGAAGTGAAAACTTCTTTAGGCGCGTTGGGCATTTTTGAAATGAGAAAAAACTATTGAACTCGCGCGTCACCGACACCGCTACGAGTGCTAAGACGCTACGCGTCATAGCGCTCGTAGCGGTGTCGGTGTATCGCGTAGTGGATTGAAGTGAAAAATTCTTTGGGCGCGTTGGGCATTTTTGGGATGAGAAAAAACAATTTAACTCGCCACTGACACCGACACCGCTATTTGGATTGAAGTGAAAACTTTTTTTTTTGCGGTGGGAAATTATCTAATTACATCTCCCGCTCTGGGTGGAGCGGGAGGGCGTGTCAGACTCTTACTGACTAAAACCCACCCCTGTTCCTGCCTGCCCTGAATTCCCAGGGGCGCGGTAACTCTGTTTCGAATTTATCCACAACCCCTGGTCCAAAACTTACAACGGAGTTATGCCCAACCACACAAAAAAAAGAAAACATCCGAATTGACCACATCCTCCTATTTGAAGTCGGTTAAAAAAATAGAATGGACTTCCAAAACAAGTGCAAAATAACTTTAATTCGATGTCAAAAAACAAAGACATAAAACCAGAAACACCGACTTCCGAAATTAAAGTTATTTTGAACTTTTTTTGGAAATCTGTCGTATTATTAATTTTGTAAAAAAGTAATTAGTAATTTTTTAAAGGCGCCAGTTTGAAATAAGAACTGGGCTTTTGTAAAAATCATCGTAAGAGTCCGTTTATATAGGATGTAACGGAAAGGTGTGGTCATATTTTAAGAACTGCATCTGCCCATTGATATGAACAGCTTTATTCAAGAAAACTTGAAGTAATTCTCTTTTTATCCCCTATACAAATATTGATCAGCTGATGATAACTTTGTATGGGAAGTCCAATTTTTTTTTTTTTCATTTTTTTCTTAGACAAAGTTGTTCATTTCCATGGGCAGAACCGGTTCTTAAAATATGACCACATCTTTCCGTTACACCCTGTAGAGTGGGCCTTTGTGGTCGGCCTTGTGAATTTGAGTTTTAAGGATGATTCACGTTACACCGTGTCGCCACCGGGTCGTGCCCCGGCCGGGAAACAATTGCCACCGATATTTCGATGCTGTGCCCCGTGATGTCACCGGGCCGTGCCACGGCCGAGGCACGGCCCGGTGGCGTCACGGTGTGACGTGAATCATCCTTTAATCCGTCAGGCCTCTCGCGTCTTCTCAATAGGTTTTTAATTGTGTCTGCTAATAAGGAACTTGACGGGGCACTTCTTGGTCGCGAGATTATTCAAAAGAGTCACCGTGGCCCTGGAAGTTGGAACGCAAAGAGCAACTAAAGAAACACGGTTGGGTTTAGTCAGTAAGAGTCTAACCTACCTCAAAAAAAAACATGTAAGTTCGCTGTTTCACCGGCATTTTAGTGTGGCGTAGGTTATCGTACAAATGGAGGTGACTAAAATAATCAAACGTCAAACTGACCACAAGGATCAGCTTCTTAAGAGTATGAGAATAGACCGTTAGACGACTCGTGGATGTAATAAAACGCATTTATCTAATCTTCTGAGGTTTCGTTTTGTTGAATAAATAAAATAAATAGTTACAAAATCATTTTTCAGCGCTAGCATGGAGTTGCGTGAGCGTATACGCGGCGTTCACACTGGCCATCACACAATGGCGCACCAAGTTCAGGGTGTACATGAACAAGGCGGAGAACGAAGCGGGCAACAAGGCCATTGACTCGCTCATCAACTATGAAACTGTTAAGGTTAGTTATTTATTTATTAATTTATTAGAGGGTGACAATACTTTGCCATTTGCCAATTTTTTTTTGTTTTTGGGGGGAAATCTTTAAAATGCGTCTGGTCTTTTGGGAAAAATACCAGCACCTCAAAAACTGTTTCCGCACAAGACTTTTAACTGAGACCACTGCCCTAAGTAAGGTTAAATTCCTTCTGAATAAATTTATGTTCACGTCACTTTACAAAATGTATAGAGCAGAGCTAACTTAGAATTTTGAAAATAAGTTGTTTCATAAAATTATGTTTCATAGTGTTAGTTTTAGTTGGACTTTGTATGGATCAGAAATATTTTTTAAAGTTTTTGAAGTGAAAACTTCTTTAGGCGCGTTGGGCATTTTTGATATGGGAAAAACAATTGAACTCGAAAAACAACGTCACCGACCGTCGTAGCGGATCGCACGCGTAGCACTTCGTAGCACTCTTGATTGCTTTTTTTTTAATGTATTTAGATCTTATGGATCTAAATACATTAAAAAAAAAGCAACCCGCCCCCCCCCCCCCCCCTCCCATCATCATCATCTTCATTTTGGCTCCCTTTATAAAGGGAGCCTAAATTTTGGTCATTTTTGTGATTGGACTTACTGTTTTCGAGATATTTATGAATTTATATCTCGAATCGATCGCTACGCGATTTTGCGAGACGCGTTATGAATTTTTGTTCAAGTTTTCACTTCTGTCGGTACTCCCAGAGTGCCATTGTTTTTTTTTTTGCTATTTATAGGCACGCGTCTGTCCACTGTCTCTCCTGGTGATAAGCGATGATTTAGTCGAAAATGGAGCACGCTTGCCTAGAAGTAACCAATTCACTCCCAGCTTCTAGCTATGAGTGCGCTCCCTGAAAGCGTGTCCCTTCATTTACCTGTCCTACTGTATTTTATTAACATTTACCGAACAACTCCTTCCAGTACTTCAACAACGAGAAGTACGAGCTGGAGAAGTACGACAGCAGCTTGAAGAAGTACGAGGACGCGTCGCTGAAGACTGCCTCGAGCCTGGCCGTGCTCAACTTCGGCCAGCACGCCATCTTCAGCGGCGGGCTCAGCATCATCATGATCATGGCCGCTAATCAGATCGCTCAAGGTAAGGAAAGAATGAAGAAGAAAGAAAGAAAATACATTCATTGGCCACAGTTAGAGGCACACAACAAAAACGAGGAAAATTGGGCTTAAAGAGAATTAGTGTTAGACATACAGGGTGTAAAAAGACACATCGCAGAGCCGTTAACTACGCATACTGTACGTCTAACAAAGTAGTTTTGCGCAAAGATTATTGCTGGGAAACGACTTTTATATTTAGGTATGAAAAATAAAACTATTTTTTTATTCCACGCAATGTAACGCGAACACAGGCAAGTAGAGTTAAACCCCGCCCCTTCGCTCTAAACCAGGTAGGTACTTGTCGGATACGTTTGATATTCATTGCGTTTTCGTATTTGTAAATTCGTAATTTCGAAAACAAAATCGAAAATTTAGGTAATGTTTGTTTGGAAAACAGTTTAGTAATAACACTTAGTAATTAGTAATCATTTTCGTAAAAAAGTTAAAAAAAAAATTGCGGCTTTGACCTTCAATATCTCCAGAACCAGTGGTTTCCCAGGTATGGTCAAGTGGAAAAGAATGATCCAAATAATGGGTAGAATATGTGGCTTTCGGCTTCGGAAACTGTCTTTTTACACCCGATATAACTATCTGTTTTCTGTCGGTTACATTTTTGGGAGTGTGCGTCATAATTGCATAGTCCACCAAGCGTTCCATCATCAGACCAATAGACGTACGGCGATGCGCCACCGGTACGTGGTGGACATCCCACCCACACGCAACAACTGTTTTTGGAACACATTCATTGTGCGTACAGCTAGGGAGTGGAATTACCTACCGGAGTCTGTGTTTCCTGATAGCTACAACCTGGGAGTCTTTAAGTCAAGAGTGAATAGGTTACTTCTAGGCAAGCGTGCTCCATCTTCGACCTCATCATCGCTTACCATCAGGTGAGATAGTGGTCAGGCGCGAGCTTATTAGTGATAAAACTGCATGTACCTAACTGCTCGATAGATATCGTATAGTTTTCGTTCCCATAATAAATAAAAATATACAATATTACCTACACATAATAAAGATTCAGGATTATTTGGTCTTCAGTAGTTATTTATCCACTGCAAATAAAATGCATTGACTAGAAGTTTACAAAATTTATCAATGCCTGCGGGCCCCATCATCTAGTGAAGCCGATCCAACGACATACATAAGGGCGCCCATGGAACAACTACACACTGCCTCTTCAGGCCTGACTGGTCCGACGACGACTCAGCCACGAGTCGCGTCCGCAGGCCTCTCCTTGTGTCGGGCCTGCGGACGGCGAGCAGCGGGTAGCTCGCCGTCCGATCAGCAGCAGGCCCGAGACTCGACGGCGCGTAGTGTTCCACGCAAGACGAACAATAGATGTCAGCATTCATGACGGGGCCTGTCATGGCCGATGCCTGCCTAGGGTTGTGAATAAAGTCGAAAAAGAGTTACCGCGCCCCTGGGCACTCAGGGCAGGGAAGGAACAGGGGTGGGTTTTAGTCAGTAAGAGTCTGACACGCCCTCCCGCTCCACCCAGAGCGGGAGATGTCATTGGATGATTTCCACCCCAAAAAAAAACAAAGGCCCGCCTTGTGGCCGGAGACCGTCGAGCGCCTTCGACGCCCAGCCGCTCTCCTGATGCGGCTGAAGTGTGAGGTCCGCTATCTCTCCCTCTCCGCTGCCTCTTTTCCATACACCATCTCTTCGCAAAAAGAGACGACAGCATCCTACACATGCTAGCTTCCGAGCATGGACTGAACCCGGACGGACGCGATACTCTGTCTACACCTACTCCCATGGGATAAATTCGCGTGTGTGAGTAGAACTTTTGACAATTGCGAACGTCTCTGCTTCCAGGCAACATGACAGTGGGTGACCTGGTGATGATGAACGGGCTACTGTTCCAGCTGTCCATCCCGCTCGGCTTCCTCGGCTCCGTGTACCGTGAAGTGCGCCAGGCGCTCATCGACATGCAGACCATGTTCACGCTCATGACCGTGCAGTCCAGGATAAAGGTCGGTTCAATATAAATTAGATTTATCATTTAACAATTGTGCAATTGTGTATGTGTGTTTGTTTTTTTTCATACAATGATTAAGTGGGAACAGGGGCTGCGATTCTCCATACAAATGTGTTCCCCTTTTTTCTTTCTGAATAATGCCTCTAGAGCTTTTTTTTTATAAAGTCAAGGTCTGCTCTAGACACGTCCTTGTCATTTTCTTTTTTTCAGAAACTAATGAGTAAAGAAAATATGACCCACCAAAAATGACAAAAAGTGGCCCATTTTTATGGCCGTTTTATGAGGACTACCAGACAAATTTTGAAGAGTTCTTAACATGAAACATTTAATAGGAACCTAGACATACTCTTTCTTAAAATATTTGTGCCAAAAATAATTGAATCGGCTCAGTTTTTGAGGAGAAAAAAGTGGAATACGAAACGTCGATTTAGTCAAAAAATTTTGTGATAAAATTAGTCTGAGATGCAGCTGTCTCTATCACGACGGCAATAGATTCTTCAAATATTTTTTTTTTTAATTCCTCGCATCCCTTCCTCGCCCTGTTCCTCTTTATTTTCCCGCGCTTCTTTACATCCGTGGCCTATCCCACAGAAATTGCGCATTTTTTAAACGACTGTCCCAGAACGAGGGTAGTATTTTTCGAGAGTATGTATGTTGAGGAGCTCGTGGCTAAAGTAATAACAGCCGCACGGGTCGATCCATCAGGTTAAGCTACTCTTTCCGGAGTTGGTCCACGGATGGGCGACCATCTTTTCATAACGAGACTCCTCCGTGCATTGGAAAGCACGTTAAGCCGTTGGTCCCGGCTGTCAATCGTGGATCCTTGACAGTCGTTACGGGTCGTCAGAAGCCCGAAAGTCTGACAACCAGTCTTACCAAGGGGTATCGTATTACCCAGTAACTGGGTTGTGTAGCCCAAACAGCTTGATGTTTTTTACTTAATGAGGTATTATTTGATTGGTCTTGACCGGAGAAGTGACATGGGCTAATAAATTTAAAAAAAAAAACAAAATGGTTCGTATTTTTTTGTGACCCGGTCAATTGGGGTGTCGAAATAAAGAGCTCGAGGAGATGATTCCAAAAATTTTTATAACTAACTAAAATTTAGGAAATAAAAACTTTTAAATATAAAAAAAACCTGACTGTTAAAAAAGTTCCAAACAAGTCACTTTTCAAGCAGTCTGACGCAGTTGGTGGCATGAAATAGGTGATTGAACTAAAATAACTGCCACCAACTGCATCAGACTGCTTGATAAGTGACTTGTTTGGAACTTTTTAGTTGTTTTTAACCGACTTCAAAAAAGAGGAGGTTCTCAATTCGTCTGTATGTTTTTTTTTGTATGTTTGTTACGCGATATCTCCGTCATTTGTGAACAGATTTTGATGATTCTTTTTTTATATGATAGGTCATACATCAGAGGTAGTCCCATATAAATTGCATCGAAATTGATTTAGCACTTTTTGAAAAAGTCAACATAAACAAAAAATATGTATACACAGATGACGTTTTGGTTGTCTCCAAATGTTCAAATTCCATGTTATTGGTGTTATCTATTCGGGCATAACTTTAATATTTAGTTTTACTTCTGGTGTACAACAACAATAAAAAAAAAAACTAAAAAGTGAAAAATAAAAAACTTTTTTCAAAAACTACAACCGACTTCTAAAAATTGCAAAATAACTTTAAATTCCGAAGTCGGTGTCAAATAACGAAGAAACAACAAAAATATGAACACCGACTTCCGAAATTAAAGTTATTTTGCAATTTTTAGAAGTCGGTTGTATTTTTTGTTTATCAGTCAGGTTTTTTGATATTTTCAATATTATTTTGGTGTAGTGGCTGACAATTAACGACAGATAGCTTACAATCAATGAAATAATTTAATGAATCGAATAGGAGCTCCAGAGATCACGTTTTACGAACATAATATAAACAAACGATTTTAACTCTTTTAATATTCGTTGGTTTTATTTAATCACATAATTGAATGAAAGTGTAATGAATAATTTACAATCTCAAATATTAATTTATTATTATTATTAATTTATATAATTTATTTTGTTACAAATTTTCAAATTATTTTGCAATTTTTAATTCATAAATAATTCCATCTAAATTTATTTTAATTTCTCAATTTTTATTCATATTTTTTTAAATTTTAAATTTTTGCTCTTTCAATTCTGTATGCATGTAATTGGCAAGAAATATAAGGCTTCTTTATTTTTATTATTTATTTATTTTATAATATTCGTTGGTGCTAAGAACCCCTTGTCTTCTCATTTCCAGGAGACACCACAAGCCCCCGCGCTCATCTGCGACGCGAAGTCGGCGACCATCGACTTCCAAGACGTGAGCTTCAAGTACATCAACGGGAAGCCGATCTTCAACAATCTCTCCTTCAGCATACCAGCCGGGAAGAAGATCGGGATCGTCGGGGGGTCGGGCAGTGGGTAAGAACTGTGCTTGAGGATACTGAGATCCCTAAGATAGAGTCCCTAAGTTAGTAGACAAAAAACAACTTTCCGAGTGCTTGTCGTATTTCGCACATTAAGATTTCCGTACCAAATATTGGTCACAGATAATATAATACTAGCGTACAGATGCCTCATCCCATACAAAGAAACGGTACCGCTGTAACTACGGGTTTTCGACGTCTGACGTTCACTACACCCCCCCGAAGGGGGGTGTGGTGGGCGTTACCAGGGCTTGGCCCTCTAAACGCGGTGTCTGTTGCCACCCGTAGAAACGGGTGCTTCATGGGGGGACTTACGTGGTGTGGATGCCTTAAATTGGGTGACTGCTATAAGAGCCTACGAGGCAGGCGATGGAACTACACCTGCCGATGCTCTCACAGCAATCGCCCATGTGTGATACTGCAGGCTCGAACGTGTTTTCACGGCAGCTAGGCGGTCTGTCACCGCCGGGTGAGACCCACAGTTCCCTGTGGGAGGCCCAGCGGATGACGACCAGCTCACGGCCGCCGGCTTACAGTGAGCCTACAGTATTTAGTGAGTGGCCCCCGTCCGCCCGGTTTCCAGGTCTAGCTGGTTGCCGTCCGGACCGCAGGGCCGAAGGTGTATGTGTGGGCGGCATTGTATGTGTAACGCCGCCCATGTATGCGCTGTATATGCGGGCAAGCCGCACATACAACGCGTGAGTACACAATGTGTGTCTGGTTGCGATACGCGACGTGCCTATATTAACTTAGAACACGTCGCGCACAGTGCATGTACTGCTTGTATAGTATTCTTGTTTGAGCAAGTCGCGTGTAGGTGAAAACGACTTACTCGGCGTCAGATGCTGCTGGCTGGCTGCTGGCGGCGGTCCCGCCCTGATAGAGGGCCAGGATGGCCACCATGCCCTCCAGCACGGTGATAAGCGGGTCCTGGCCCCTCCTGATGGCCTTAATCAAGTCCAGCAGGAGACCAGTGGCCCGCTTATGGAGCTCCGGCTTCGTGATGGCGGCCACAGTGGCGCCTAGTGGCGCATGGTGTGGACGCATGGTGGCGATGACGTCTCGGAGAGCGGCAGCAGTGGCGCCTTCTGGCACCTGTTGCGAATTACGGGGGCACATGATGCGAACCTTTACCGTAGGGACGACCTCTGTTACGGAGGCCGCCCCTGGCAGATTCGCACCCTGTACGGAATGTAGGGGTTGGGGGGGCTGGATGTCGGTGTCGGTGTCGGTGGGGGGAGGGGGCTTCCTCCCACGTCTCCTCTTCTTCCTGCGGCTCGGCAGGGGGGCCTGCCCTGGTGCTGGGCCCGTTTGCAGCCGCCATCAGGGATGTGCTGCGGGCTTCATGCGCGTCGACGTCGACCCGGACCACTGCTGCGGCCGGGCGGGGTGCGGTGCTCGTCAGCGCCACCGTGCCCGCTCGCCTGTTGGCGGTCTCCCGGCGGAAGATGGGGCACTCGCGGTGCGACGCGGGGTGCGGTCTGCCACAGTTGGCGCACGTCGCCGGCTCCTCTCGGGGCCGGGGACAATCTCGGGCGACGTGCCCACCTCCGCATCGCACACAGGCGAGCGGGCGGTGGCACTGATGGCTCGAGTGACGGAAGCGCTGGCAGCGGTAGCACTGAGCTGGCCCCTCTTGCCGCGCCACCCCTCCACCCTTACGCCTTCCATCAGCAGGATCTCCGTCACGTCGTAGATACGATGGACGTCCGGCTGGCGCTTCAGGACTGTATAATATATGCAGCCCGGACGCCCCTCGCGGGCCTTAATGGCCCGCACATACTCGGGCTCGAAGGCGAGCCCGCGCAGGTCTTCTTCGATCGCGGCCGGCTCGGTGTGAACCGGCAGGCCGCGTATGGCCACTTTGAAGCCACGCTCCGCCGGCAGGGAGTATGAGAACCATACCAGACCAGCATCCCTCTCCAGGTCGCACAGATAGCGCTGGATCACCCTAAATTCCTTCTCGTCTCCGGGAAGGAACCGAATGCCGCCCTGATAAGGGCGGGCATTTGGAGGGCGACCCAGCATATTGCGTAAGACCCTGAAGTGGGTCTGCCAGTCCGGCAGCATCTCCACTACCAGCGGCGGGTAGCGTGACTTCTTCGTAGTAGCACCTTTGGCGCTTCCGCCCTGGGCGGTGGCAGCCGAAGGGTGGGACCTTTGCTGTTGTGGTGGGGAGCGGCTTGTGCCGCCCGTGGCGCCTGCGACGGAGACGAACGACGACGCGTCAGCCCCGCTGCGCCTGCGCGGTGTGCGCTGCAGCTAGCGCCGCTTCGCCTCCTCCGTGTCTTCTTCCTCATCCGGGCTCCTAGGCCTTCGCTGCCGGCGAGCTGCGGGCGGGGGCACGCGCTCCAGTCCCAGCGGAAGCGGCATTTGGTACCGGGAGTGGGCCTCCTCCGCGTCGGACTCGCCCGACGATGCTGACATGTCTGACCACTCGCTCTTGCGAGGGGAGAAACACGCCGACACCGCCGGGGAATCCTGGGCGGCGACCCTTGGTGGCGATGGTGAAAGAGCGCCGCTACTCACCGCAATGACGTGTGGCGTCAGCGGCGGCGGCGGCGGGGCTCGTGGTGGCGTCGGTGAAGGCGCCAGCGATGGATTCGGTGACGCAACTTCTATGCCCAGGGGCGTAGCGGTGCGTGGGCGCGACATGGCGCAGTCGCGCTCGGCACGGCGGCCGAGCCGCGCTGCACTGGCGCGGTAGGGCCCGCGGTCCGCGCGGCGAGGCGCGGGTCCCGCGGCCCTATGTTAGGGCAGGATACGGCTGCTCGGGGCTCCGTGCGGGTGGGCCTAGCAGGCGGTACCGCGCGGCGAGGCACGGGTCCCGCGACCCTATGTTAGGGCAGGATACGGCTGCTCGGGGCTCCGTGCGGGCGGGCCTAGCAGGCGGTACCGCGCGGCGAGGCACGGGTCCCGCGACCCTATGTTAGGGCAGGATACGGCTGCTCGGGGCTCCGTGCGGGCGGGCCTAGCAGGCGTCGCGCCAGGGGCGCGCTGCCGACTCGCCAACACAGCAGGCAGCGGCATCTGCGTAGGCACGGGGTGGAAGGCCGGAGGACGGACCGGGACGGCCGGCTGCCAGCTCGACGACGGCGCTGGCGAAACGCGCGCAGTCGCTGATGACGTCGGCGGGCCGGTGGCGGCCATTCTTGTGGTGGACGGTGGTGCGGCGGATAGTGCGGCTGGTGGTGCGCCGGGCGACGCACCCCCTCTTGCTCCGGACGGTCCGGCGGTAAGGGAGACGGCCCGGTACCGTGCTCCTGAGAGCGACGGCCACCGGACCTCCCCTTCAGCGGCATGTTTTGACGGAGAAACAGTATAAAAAGTTGCCTCCGCGACCGCTACGGTGGGTTTCCCCACCGAGTGGCAACGGGGCGGCTACCCCTGCGCACCCCCGCTAGCGCTGGCCGGGACCAACACCTACGACAGCACACAGGGAGAACCGATGGATGTGAGCGGGCCGAACGGAGGAGCAGCGTGCAGGCACGACTGCTCACAATGGCAACTGGCGGATCCCCTACGGGTTTTCGTCAGGCACAAGTAACTTTTGTTCTTCGTTCGGGGTGGTTCGGACCCGTCCTCTACACCTCGCTAGGTGGTGTTAACAGCGACGGCTTGCAAGCGGAATGAATTTACTTAAAATCTTACCTATATTTTGTCACACATTCGGGAATTATTTTATAGTATTTTTGGCACTTCATAGCAGTTTTACTGTATCAAAATGTGTCACTATTCAAATTTTAAAGAGCTGAATGGGTAAACTCTAAAACTTCAAACAGCGCCATCTATTGGTATAAGAAATATAGATGTCTAAGGATTCGTTCTAATAATCGTGTTATTTTCAATTACAAGCCAATCATTCCACAATTTTATGCTGAGGGCAGTTTATTAAATAAGAAAATACAGTGTTTACCATATTTATTTTCAGAATATTAATATTACTTAAACTTCAATATGAAATCGATGCATATTACGCCATCTATTGAGATTTATTTGAACTAAATTTTCTTTGTTCGAGATGAGACCCCGTGTATTGGTATTTGTTACTAAAGTATACGTAATAATAAACATTATCACTAAATTTCAAGTTCATAGGTCAATGGGAAGTTAAAAAATTCTTCGTAACAAAATTTTGTGACAGACGACGGACGTACAGTCAGACAAACGGACACGTGAGTGACAACAATAGGACTCCGTTTAGACCCTTCGGGTACGGAACGCTAAAAAAGAATTATAATATGTTTATTTGGCACACACATATACAGACAGCTCTCAAAACGTTGAAGGAAAACATCGAAACCGGCATGTCCTCGAACTAAAAATTCAAAGACATGTGACATCCACCAATCCGTATTGGGCCCGCGGCCCACACCCTCTCACAGACAGGAGGCCTGTGTCCCAGCAGTGAGGACATTAAAAGGCTGATGATGATGATGATACAGACAATGCAGCAACATAAAGTGTGAATCTCCTGGCGTTTTGCAGAAAAAATGACTAAGTGTGCCGACGATGACGAATCGTGGGAAATTCAAATTTAATGCAGTAGTATTAAAGTTCTCTGGTAGTATTCATTACTCAATAGTACTAAAGTACTTTAATACTTGATAGAGTATTATTAAAGTTGAATTTCCCACGATTCGTCATTGTCGGCAACACTCCGTCAGTATTTTCTGCAAAACGCCTGGAGATTGACAATATAGCAACAAGTGAAAACACTAGAAATA
This sequence comes from Polia nebulosa, assembly GCA_951329385.1. Lineage (NCBI taxonomy): Eukaryota > Metazoa > Arthropoda > Insecta > Lepidoptera > Noctuidae > Polia > Polia nebulosa. Next base: position 2,438,402 of record OX589595.1, on the reverse strand, counting down.
TACATTAGGGAGTTTTTGGCGAGATTTTCTCGAGTGAAGTTCAGTGGCTGTTTTAATTATTCGCTTATTGATTCCTAGTGGATATTGTGATGTAAAATTGGTGTAGTTTTGTGTCTCAAGTGTTTACGCAACTGGACAATATGTGGAATCATTGAAACAGGCGCGATCTCGGTAAAATGGAGCTGAGGATTTTATTGTTGTATTGACTACCTCAGCGAAGTTTGCCGAGAAGGCTGACTCGACACATTTGTTGCTAATTACTCCAAAATACAGATAATTTCTACAGAATGTGTTACATCTGCATTCTAATAGAAAAATAAATGTATTAACTACTAGCTGTGCCCGCGGTTACAAAACCCGCGTTTATGTATCTTTCGTAATATTTTTTTTTTTTTTCATAAAATGTATCCTGTGTTACTTCTAATACCTCCAAGAATATGTGTACAAAGTTTCATGATGATCGGTTAAGTAGTTTTCGCGTGAAAGCGTAACAAACAAACTTACATTCACATTTATAATATTAGTATGATGTATTCGACTGAAAGACTTAAATCTATGGTAATGAATAAAAATTAAAAAAAATTGTGAAAAAATAATTTCGCTGCCCCATACATTTATGTTTGCATAACTCGACAAAAGTTACTGAACTGGGACGAAACTGCTGTTTACTTGAAGTGAAAATTTAACTTCTTTAGGCGCGTTGGGCATTGTTGAGATGGGAAAAAACTATTGAACTGAACTCGCGCGTCACCGTCACCGACCGTCGTAGCACTCGTAGGCGTAGCGGATTTTTGTCATTTGAAGTGAAAACCAACACAGACACCGCAGATCTTGTTCAAGTTTTCACTTCTGTCGGTACTCCCGGAGTTCCAGATTTTTTTTTGCGATTTTTTTACCCTGGGACCAATGTCTCATGGTAAATGTGCTGGATTCAATTAAGGAGCTCGTGGCTAAAGTAATAACAGCCGCACGGGTAGATCTAGCAGGTTAAGCTACGCTTGCCGGAGTTGGTCCATGGATGGGTGACCATCTTTACATACCGAAACTCCTCTGTGCCTCGGAAAGCACGTTAAGCCGTTGGTCCCGGCTGTCAATCGTGGATCTTTGACAGTCGTTACAGGTCGTCTGAAGCCTGAAAGTCTGACAACCAGTCTTACCAAGGGGTATCGTATTACCCATAACTGGGTTGTGGAGGTCAGATAGGCAGTCGCTCCATGTAAAATACTGGTATTCAGCTGCAAACGGTTAGAGTGGAAGCCAACCCCAAGATAGTTGGGAAAAGGTTAGGTAGATTGAATTATGAGTATTGCCAGTGTTTTATATAATGTTGTTTTGTCGTCTCTACCATGTTTAAGGAAACTTAATTATAAATTTTAAAACTGCCACACACGGCTGTGCATAGGTTCAGTTCAGCAAAATGTCAGACGGCGGCATAGTAGATGCTTTTATTTTTTTTTGGGGCGTGGGATCTCATCCAATGACATCTCCCGCTCTGGGTGGAGCGGGAGGGCGTGTCAGACTCTTACTGATTAAAACCCACCTCTGTGCCTTCCCTGCCCTGAGTGCCCAGGGGCTAGGTAACTCTGTTTCGAATTTATCCACAATCTCAAATCCACAATCGGCCATGACGGACCCCGTCATGATTGCTGACAACTCTGTTCGTCTTGCGTGGAACACTACGCGCCGTCGACTCTCGGGCCTGGTGCTGATCGGATGGCGAGCTACTCATTACTCGCCGTCCGCAGGCTTGACGCTGGTTTTCAACTGCGCGTTTCGTTTGTTGAGGTTATGCTGCATTTGTGTCACCTGACGAGACAAGTTTATTCAAACTTTTTGTCGTACTTTTCTTAAAATGCAAGTTTACGACCTCAAAATATAGTGCAAAGGTACAAAAATGTTACAAAACTTCGGTGATATACCTATACACTTTGAAATAAAGGAAGGTTTTTATTCTAAAATAGTTATAGTTGTTTAAGACTTACCCTTAATTTTACAGTTCAGTACTGAAACTTTTAGACCTTACTATGTATGTTACAGTCAGAATTATTTTCTTTTTATAGTAAGTCCACAATGGTGCGTCTCCTGTTCCGATTCTTCGAGCCACAGTCGGGCACCATCAAGGTGGCGGGACAGAACATCAAGGACATCGACCTGGCCAGCCTGAGGAAAGCTATCGCCATCGTACCACAGGTAGGACCCCAGCAGCACACCTACATGATGCAGCGCGGCAGGAACCTTCACCAGTCGGACGGTTGAACGAGCACCGGTCCAGCTCATCGTCACTTGCCAGCCATACGAGCGAGTCGCCGTGGGATCTGGAGGGAGGACTCCTCGCGCACATGTGGGAGTGGCGTGAGGAGGCCAAACGTGGACAGAGCTCCGGCGGGTCTCATGGCGGCGTGGAGGGAGCCACGACAGTGACCCAGCGATGGGCACGCCACCATTGTGGTGGTAGTGGCCCTCGTTGAGGAGTGGCTGGAGAGGCACCACGACGTCCGCCGTCGACGTCCTCACCTTCCGCCTGACGCAGGTCCTTATCGGATACGGGTGCTTCGGGAGGTTCCTGTGTCGGATAAGGCGGGAGAAAACGCCCGGGTGTCACCATTGTGCGAATGGCCCAGAAGATACGGTGGAGCTCTGCCTCGCGCAGGCTCAGCACCGCCTTGTAGAAATGGAGGCGCCTCTGACCTCTCGCATCTGGCCCTGGTCCAGGCTATCGTACGGAGCGAGAGGGCATGGGAAACTGTCACCTGTGAAGGAGCAGGCGGGAAACAAGAGGGAGAGGCAATCCTCGCGCCCTCACGCCCCTATAGTCGCCGGAGTACACGCGAGGACCGAGTCGACGGCGCCTATAGTGTTCTACGCGCGCCGAACAAGAGACGTCAGCTGTAAGTGACGGGGTCCGGTAGAGCCGATGCCTGCCTGTGGTCGCGGTTAAATTTGAAAGAAAGTTACCGCGTCCCTGATACAGGCAACTGAAGAAAGAAGGGTGAGTTTTAGTCAGAAAGAGTCTGACACGCCTTCCCGCTCCACCCAGAGCTGGTGAAGTCATTGGATGATTTCCCATCCCAAAAAAAAGCAACATCGGCCTACATCGCGTGAAGACAGACAGAAGCGGCGGCGGATGTAGTGATAACATTATAACTGAAAGGTTTCATAATACCACTGCCACCAATCACAATAGCATTATTTTATAACAAACACTCAACCTTAACACATTGTTCACAGGACTGCGTGCTGTTCCACGACACGATATTCCACAACCTGCACTACGGAGACCTTACCAAGCCGCACGAGAAAGTGTTCGAGGCCAGCAAGATGTCTGAGCTACACGAGTCTGTGAAGACGTGGCCCAAGGTACGCCACTAGCATGGCCCAACATAGGCCATCTCTTATAGTTATAGCCTGCACTAGCAAGCCGCATGAGAAAGTGTGAGTCAAATAAGAATAGTATAACTGTCAAGACGCAATTTTGTTCCGCAATACTCGTGAACTTCATTACCAAAGCGTACGGTGTGCAAAAAAATAAAGAAAATAAAAAAGTGAACAAAAAATTTTGTTCACTTTTTTGGTATTTCTAATCAATTTTACGCCAAATTAATTATACATATTACTTTTTTTTTAATTTTGTGAAAGTTATGATGTTAAAACTATACTATAACTATACCTTGTGAAAGTTATGATGGACAATGTGATGCTGAATATAGTTAGTGTGTATGCCCCACAGGTAGGATGTGACGAAAGGGTGAAAGAGAAGGTTTGAGAGGATTTTGATACAACTGTAATGACCATCCCCGTACATGAGGAATTGATAGTTGCAGGTGATTTTAATGGGCATGTAGGAAGAACGAGAAATTGTTATGAAAGAGTACACGGAGGATGGGGTTTTGGATGTCCCAATAACGAGGGGGAGACGCTGTTGCAATCTGCTACCGCATTTGATCTGGCAGTAGTCAACACTTGGTTCCAGTAGAGAGATGAACACCTAGTCACATACAAAAGTGGTAAGTAACCACAAGACCCAAATCGACTATTTTCTAGCTAGGCGCAACCATATTAGGCACGTCAAAGACTGCAAAGTGCTGCCAGGAGAAGACTTAGTCTCACAGCACAGGCTCCTGGTTATGGTATTAGCGCTAAAAACACAGAGTACAAAAAGCAAAGAGCGGCCTCCTCCTAAAATAAAATGGCATATGCTAGAGAAGAATGATTGTGCGAAGGAATTTAGAGAGCGAGTAGTAGATAAAATGATAGAAATGGGAGACATGAATGATCGAAGTGTAAATCAGAGCTAGAAAGAGATAGCTGGGTGTATTAGGGATGCAGCAAAGGATATTTTGGGAGAGACAAAAGGAAGGGGCATAATAGAGAGGGATACATGGTGGTGGTCTACAGAAATACAGGAAGTATTGAAGGAAAAAAAGAAGAAATTCAAGGAATGGCAGAGTGTAGAACTGGAAAGCGTTAAACTAAAAAAAAAAAAAACTGTAAAAAAGAGCGAGTATGATGCGTTAAATAAAAGAGCTAAGAAAGTCGTGGCAATAGTGAGAGCAAAAGCTCAGGACAAACTGTACGATACACTGGACAGTCCAGCTGGCCAAAAAAATCTGTACCGGCTTGCTAGAGCCAGAGAGAGGAAGGCGAAGGATGTTAGTCGAATAAGATGTGTATGGGATGAAGCTGGAATGCTTCTATCAGAGGATGAAATGATTAAAAGATAGATGGAATGGCTATTTTGAAAGATTGATGAATGAGGAAAATATCTGGAGTGGTGTTGTAGAGAATAAACCAATGAATGAGGGGTTAGTGAGAATGGGCAGTGTGGATGAAGTGAGAATAGCAGTGAATGGAATGAAGAATGGTAAGGCAATTGGTCCAGACGGAATACCAATTGAAGTGTGGAAGTCATTACGGGTAGATGGATGGACGTGGTTAACTTTGTTCTTCAATAAGTTTTTGCTAGAAGAAGCCATACCTGATGAATGGTGCAACAGTTCGTAGGTGCCCATCTTCAAGAACAAAGGTGATGTGCTGGAGTGCAACAACTATAGAGGAATAAAGCTAATGTCACATAGTATGAAAGCACGGGAAAAAGTTATTGAAAAGCCGCTGAGAGAAGAGAGTGAAATCTCACAAAACCAGATCAGTTTTATGCCTGGTCGGGGTACAACGGATGCCATTTTTGCTATCCGCCAGCTGTGCGATAAATACAGAGCTGTGCATAAAAACTTGCACGTGGTGTTCGTTGACCTTGAAAAGGCATATGACCGGGTGCCTCGACAGGTTTTGCGGTGGGCCCTTAAGGAGAATGGCGTTCCTGGGAAGTATGTGCAGTTGATCCGAGCGATGTAGTACCCAAGTCCGGTCTGCAGTGGGCACCACTGACAACTTCAGTCTAGCAAATTTTCAGCAAATTATAGGCCCATCTCGGTAACTTCCGTACTCTGTAAGAGTATGGAACGTATACTGAATGGCAAGCTCCTCGCATACCTAGATGCTAACGATGTCCTCAGTGACCGACAATACGGCTTCCGCCGAAATCTGTCAACTGGGGATCTTCTAGCGTATGCCATTCACATCTGGAGTGAAGCCATCGAGAAACAAGGGGAAGCCCTTGCGGTCTCCCTTGACTTCTCGAAGGCCTTCGACCGGGTCTGGCACAATAGCCTAATTGGCAAGCTTCCTTCCTTCGGTCTGTCCGCTGGTTTGTGTGATTGGATTGCAGATTTCCTGAGGGATCGGTCTATCCGAGTAGTCATAGATGGCTGCTCGTCCGGACTGCTGGCTATTAATGCCGGTGTTCCTCAGGGGTCGGTGCTCTCGGCAACATTGTTTTTGCTGCATATTAACGATCTGCTAAAACCCGGTACCTTTGGGTATGCGACGACAGCACTGTTGCCGAGAGATACGTGCCTGACGCATGAGCTAGTGGGTCTCAGGTCCGGTCTCTCCGAGAGGCTATGGTTGGGCGCTTGAACTTGTCCTTACAGGCTGTCTCAGAATGGGGCGATGCCAATCTGGTTAAGTTCAATGCTGCTAAGACCCAGGCGTGTCTTTTTTCCGCTAAAAAGAGCCAATTTCACCCCGCTCCATCTTTCCAAGGTGTGACCGTGCCGATAACCAACCAACTTGATCTTTTTGGTGTCAACAACTAACCTCAATTTTGGTCCCTTCATAGAGGCTAAGGCTCAAGTGGCTGCCAAAAAGTTGGGGATCCTCGCAAAGGTGAGACGATACTTCACGCCGGAACAGCTGCTCCAACTGTCAAGCACAAGTTCGATCGTGTATGGAGTACTGCTCTCATCTTTGGGATGGATCTGCCAGATACCAGCTTGATGCCTTTGAGTCAATTGAGAAACGAGCCAAGAGGATCATTGGCAATGATAGGCTCGTTGAGTCGAAACTCCAAAGTAGAAAACCTCCAAAGTTGGGGATCCTCGCAAAGGTGAGACGATACTTCACGCCGGAACAGCTGCTCCAACTGTCAAGCACAAGTTCGATCGTGTATGGAGTACTGCTCTCATCTTTGGGACGGATCTGCCAGATACCAGCTTGATGCCTTTGAGTCAATTGAGAAACGAGCCAAGAGGATCATTGGCAATGATAGGCTCGTTGAGTCGAAACTCCAAAGTAGAAAACCGACAGGCTAGCGCCTGTCGGTTTTCTATCGGTTACATTTTGGGGAGTGTGCAATGGAATTGCATAATTTGATTCCGCCAAGCCCGTTTCATCAACGGTCCACAAAACGTACGGCGAAGTGCCACCGGTTCATTGTGGATATCCCATCCATACGCACAAAGCGTTTTGAGAAAACATTCATTGTGCGTACAGCTAGGGAGTGGAATTACCTACCGGAGTCTGTGTTTCCTGATAGCTACAACCTGGGAGTCTTTAAGTCAAGAGTGAATAGGTTACTTCTAGGCAGGCGTGCTCCATCTTCGACCACATCATCGCTTACCATCAGGTGAGATAGCGGTCAAACGCGTGCCTATCAACAATAAAAAAAAAAATAAAAAAAACTTTTTTACAAAAAAAAAACAACCTACTTTCAAAAAAAAAATCACTAAAAATTAAAAAATAACTTTAATTTCGGAAGTCGGTGTTTGTATTTTACTTCTTCGTTATTTGACACCGACTTCCGAAAATAAAGTTATTTTTTAATTTTTAGTGTATTTTTTTTTTGAGTCGGTTGTTTTTTTTTTTGTAAAAAAGATTTTTATTTTTCACTTTTTAGTTGTTGTACTCCATTCTACAACTAAATTAATAGTAAAGTTATACCCGAATGTACAACCCCAAAAATAGGGAATTTGAACATAGTTGGTGAAATTAGGGTGTATCAGGGTGAACTGTAGAAATCTGTATACCCCTTCAGAGCGTATCAGCGTGATATAATGTAGTGAAGTGGTGAAAACAATACACAGACATGCTATTGCAGCAATTCTGGAAGGTTTGCTATCATTTATTGAAGAGTTCCATGGTGTATCTCCGAAGTTCTTTATCAGATCTTCACCAAACTAAAATGGGACCACATGTGAAGCAACAGCTTTCAAATAAAAAACAAATCTTCAAAATCGGTTCACGGAGTAAAGAGTTATGAGGTAACACACATAAAAAAAAAAAAAAAAAATACAGTGGAATTGAGAACCTCCTCCTTTTTTTGAAGTCGGTTAAAAAATAAAAGCAGTCGGTTTACACCAGGGGTCGGCCTTCAGCCCTTACCTCTTCCTGATGATAATGGACGCTCTGATGTCGGACATCCAGGAAGAGGCTCCCTGGTGTATACTGTTTGCTGATGACATTGTGCTGGTTGCCGAAAGCGGCTCAGACGTCCAGATTGGAGACGTGGTGGCAATGACTGGAGAGTGTTGACCTGAAATTGAGCAGAACCAAAACCGAATATCTGTTCTGCGATTTCGGCAGTCTCTCCAGTCCTATGCCTGTAGCTCTCAACGGAACGCCTATACCGATCTGCTTCGACTTTCGGTACCTCGGGTCACTTGTGCGGTCCATGGCCCTCTACGGGGCACCGGTGTGGGCGCGTTCGTTGACGCAGCGGTCAACGCGCCAGATGAACGCGGCCCAGAGGGTCATGGCCATCCGCATCATCCGGGGATACTGCACGGTCTCCCGTGAGGCAGCGAGCCTCCTTGCCGGACTGTCACCGTGGGATCTGGAGGCAAAAATCCTCGCGCACCTATACGAGTGGCGCGAGGAGGCTAAACACCGGGGCGAAACTCCGCTGCCGCGACAACTCGCGGCTGCCGGCGGACAGAGCTCCGGCAGGATCTCATGGTGACATGGAGAGAGCGACTGTCGCAACCCAGCGCTGGGCACGCCACCATCGAGGCGGTAGTGCCCCTCTTTGAGGAGTGGCTGGAGAGGCGCCATGGCGCCCTCACCTTCCGCCTGACGCAGGTCCTCACCGGACATGGCTGTTTCGGGAGGTACCTGTGTCGGATCAAGGCGGAGGTGACCCCTGCGTGTTTCCACTGCGAGGATCGCCCAGTGGACACGGTGGAGCATACGGTGGAGGTTTGCCCCGCCTGGGCAGAACACCGCCGTGTCCTCGTGGATGCGATAGGCGGCAGCGACCTCTCGCGCCGTGCCCTGGTTCAGGCCATGGTACGAAGTGAGAGGGAATGGGGGGCCGTCTCCACCTTCTGCGAAGCAGTAATGCTCGCGAAGAGGAAGGCGGCACACGTTAGGGAGACTCAACAGAGACAGAGTCGCCCTAGCGCCCCCAGCAGCAGCCGTCGCAGGAGACGCCAGGGGCTGCGAGACGATCTCCGGCCACCGTAGACCCGGGCCTGCGGACGGCGAGTAGCAGGTAACTCGCCGTCCGATCAGCACCAGGCCCGAGAGTCGACGGCGCGTAGTGTTCCACGCGCGCCTTAAAGAGTTGTCAGCAAAGGACGGGGCCTGCCACGGCCAGTGCCTGCCCGGGGGTGGAGGATAAATTCGAAAGAGTTACCTCGCCCCCGGGCGCGTAGGGCAGGGAGGAACAGGGGTGGGTTTTAGTCAGTAAGAGTCTGACACGCCCTTCCGCTCCACCCCAGAGCGGAAAGAGTCATAAGATGATTTACCACCCCCCAAAAAAAAAAAAAAACCTCGGGTCACTTGTTCAGGGGGATGGCGAGATAGACCGAGACGTAACTTACAGGATCAACTCAGGATGGATGAAATGGCGACAAGTCACTGGAACAACTTGCGACCGACGGGTCCCTTTTAACTTAAGGGGCATCCCCTTAAGTTAAAAGGGAAAAATCTATAAGTCCGTGATTAGACCTGTCGTACTGTATGTGTCAGAATGTTGGGCTCTAAAAAGACGGATGAAAAAAGATTGCATGTGGCGGAGATGAGAATGTTAATTTGGAGGTGAGCGGAACAGAGTGTAAAGTCCCGCAAACCTCCATTGAAAAGAGAGGATCCTCCGACCAGACGGGTGTTGTGTCTGGTTCGGGCAACTGCCCGATAGTTGATTTCGGGCTGTTGTATATGTTCAAATCGCGCGGAGAACTCTGCTTGCGCGATGTAGGAATTTTGCTGTTCTAGTTCGTATGTAGCGTCATAGATGTCGCTACATCACTCCTCTCCAGAGATCGGAGATCGATTGTTCTCTTCTCGATGAGTCGTTCATACGTGATGGTTGCCGGGCCAGTGGAAGGCTGGTTCCAGTGAGTTGAAACCGGAAGAGGCGCATAGTTCACGGTGAGTCGGAACTATCTGCGGTGATGATATCCCAGTGAGTCGGGATGATGTTGCAGGCTCCAGTGAGTCGAAGTACTGCTGCGGGCTTCAGTGAGTCGGAGCGGTGCGTCGTTTCGTTGTCGGCGTTATCGTTGTCGGCGTATCGTTGTCGGCGTATCGTTGTCGGCGTAATCGGTGTCGGCGTATCGTTGTCAGCGTTATCGTTGTCGGCGTATCGTTGTTGGCGTTATCGTTGTCGGCGTATCGTTGTCGGCGTTATCTTTGTACTGGCTGGCTGTATGACTCGTTGCTGAAGAGCTTGGAGGAAGTGATGATGATGACGTCACGCTGGAGTAGCTGCACGAAGGCTGCGCTGACGTTTATAGTCGAGGGTCACCAGTGTGGAGGTATGCGGAACAGAGTGTAAAGTCCCACAAACATCCGTTGAAAAGGGAGGATCCTCCGACCAGACGGGTGTTGTGTCTGGTCCGAGCAACTGCCCGATAGTTGATTTCGGGCTGTTGTATATGTTCAAATCGCGCGTAGAACTCTGCTTGCGCGATGTAGGAATTTTGCTGTTCTAGTTCGTATGTAGCGTCATAGATGTCGCTACATTAAGATGGATGTATGGAGTAACGAGAATGGATAAAGTGAGAAATGAGTACATTAGAGGTAGTTTAAAAGTGGTGCCAGTCACAAAAAAAGTTGAAAGGGAACCGCTTATCTTGGTATGGTCTTGTGAAGAGGAGGGATGACACACATGTAACCAAAAGAGTTATGAATATAAATGTGGATGGATGTAGAGGGAGAGGGAGGCCAAAGAAAAGATTTATGGACTGTGTGAGGAGTGATATGAAAGAAAGGGTTGTTAGTGATAGCGCGACGGCTGACAGGACAGAATGGAAGAACAAAACGTGTTACGCCGACCCCAAGTAACATGAGATAAGGGCAGGAAGATGATGACCTTTTTTTTGAATACTGTTCTTGCCAGGTTAAATACCCTATATTACGCGTTATAGGAGAGATAAATTGAATGTTCGTATGTCCCAGGGCTACGACACGCAGGTGGGCGAGCGTGGCCTGAAGCTGTCGGGCGGAGAGAAGCAGCGCGTGGCCATCGCGCGCGCCATCCTCAAGGACTCGCCCATCATCGTGTTCGACGAGGCCACCTCCAGCCTCGACTCCATCACCGAGCATGTACGTATACCTGTACCGTAGTGACACTACAGCTACACTGAAGCTGTACCGTAGTGACACTACAGCTACACTGAAGCTGTCGGGCGGAGAGAAGCAGCGCGTGGCCATCGCGCGCGCCATCCTCAAGGACTCGCCCATCATCGTGTTCGACGAGGCCACCTCCAGCCTCGACTCCATCACCGAGCATGTACGTATACCTGTACCGTAGTGACACTACAGCTACACTGAAGCTGTACCGTAGTGACACTACAGCTACACTGAAGCTGTCGGGCGGAGAGAAGCAGCGCGTGGCCATCGCGCGCGCCATCCTCAAGGACTCGCCCATCATCGTGTTCGACGAGGCCACCTCCAGCCTCGACTCCATCACCGAGCATGTACGTATACCTGTACCGTAGTGACACTACAGCTACACTGAAGCTGTACCGTAGTGACACTACAGCTACACTGAAGCTGTCGGGCGGAGAGAAGCAGCGCGTGGCCATCGCGCGCGCCATCCTCAAGGACTCGCCCATCATCGTGTTCGACGAGGCCACCTCCAGCCTCGACTCCATCACCGAGCATGTACGTATACCTGTACCGTAGTGACACTACAGCTACACTGAAGCTGTACCGTAGTGACACTACAGCTACACTGAAGCTGTCGGGCGGAGAGAAGCAGCGCGTGGCCATCGCGCGCGCCATCCTCAAGGACTCGCCCATCATCGTGTTCGACGAGGCCACCTCCAGCCTCGACTCCATCACCGAGCATGTACGTATACCTGTACCGTAGTGACACTACAGCTACACTGAAGCTGTACCGTAGTGACACTACAGCTACACTGAAGCTGTACCGTAGTGACACTACAGAACAGGGACAGGGCTGGCTCCAAAGTGCTGGGGCGCAAAGCAATAATTGTCTTTCATGGATAAGTGTCCAAAAGATAAAACCGATCAAAGACGGGATGCGATGTGATATTAAAAGCGAGAGTGAGCGTAGCGAGCTCGTCGCTCCGCTCGCTATCGCATTTTATATTATAATTTAAGCTTTCAAGCCCGAAAGTCAAGAGAGCAGTGGTGGCCTAGTGGTAATAGCCACGACTTACAAGTTGTAGGTCGTGAGTTCAACCTAAGCCGGCGCTTTACTTTATGTAAATTATTTTATCATCACTGCTCTTAAAACGGTGAAGGAAAACATCGTGAGGAAACCGGCATGTCCTAGAACCAAAAATTCGGAGACATGTGACATCCACCAATTCGCATTGGGCTTGCGTGGATACGGCCCACACCCTCTTATAGAGAGGAGGCCTGTGCCCCAGCAGTGGGGACAGTACAAGCCTGATGATGATGAAAGCTTTCCTGCTTATGTCAGCGAAAGAACCCTATTTAATTTTGCCCATTTATTGCTTTAGGCCACCCTATATTCTTTATCCGTTACTAATAAGTTATTTTTCAATAATTTACAGCCTAAGAATTAAAATAGTTCATACATACTACAGGTCTTTTTGAGCAAAATCATTATTTGTCGTTTTAACGTACACTAAAATCTAACCAATAGTTATAAATAGTAGTCCCTCTAATGAAACAATAATCGTAACTGATTGTATCCACAGGCGATCCTCCATGCTCTAAAAGCAGCGACAGTAGGTCGTACATCCATCTGCATCGCCCACAGACTGTCCACAGTCGCCGACGCAGACGAGATCCTAGTGTTAGACCACGGTGCCGTCACTGAGCGAGGCTCGCACGAGCAACTAATCAGCAACCCGGAGTCTCTGTACGCGAAGCTGTGGGCCAAGCAGAAGGAGTCTCCTAGGAATTCGGCCGTGCCGCACACCCCCCCCGCGGTGTCCCCCCCGCCTCCGCCCACGCAAGAGGCTAACGGAGGACACGACCACAGTGGCTGTCAACACTAGGAGTCGAGTCACACGAGTGGAGACTAATTTTATTCAAGACCTTTTTGCCCGAGTTACATGAGGATGGTTTTTCAAGCTAAGATGGCGTCGATCTTTGCCCGAGTTACATGAGGAGATTTTTCAAGCTAAGATGGCGTCGATCTTTGCCCGAGTTACATGAGAAAGGTTTTTCGAGCTAAGATGGCGTCGATCATTGCGAGCTACATGAGAATGGTTTTTGGAGCTAAGATGACGTCGATCTTTGCCCGAGTTACAGGAGAAAGGTTTTTCGAGTTAAGATGGCGTCGACATTTCCCCGAGTTTTATGAGAAAGGTTTTTCGAGCTAAGATGGCGTCGATCATTGCGAGCTACATGAGAATGGTTTTTGGAGCTAAGATGACGTCGATCTTTGCCCGAGTTACAGGAGAAAGGTTTTTCGAGTTAAGATGGCGTCGACATTTCCCCGAGTTATATGAGAAAGGTTTTTCGAGCTAAGACGGCGTCGTTTTTTGCCCGAGTAACATGAGGATGGTTTTTCGAGTTAAGATGGCGTCGATCTTTGCCCGAGTTACATGAGAACGGTTTTTCGAGTTAAGATGCCGTCGATAGGATGGTTTTTCAAGCTAGGATGCCGTTGTCAGCTTTTTTCTTCCTATGTTGAGTTCGCCTATATATGCAGCTGAATACCAGTATTTCATGTTCATGTATTTTCAAGCTAGGTAACCAAACAAATAATATATTGGCTTGAGACGTGCTAGAGCTGTTAACTCGATGAAAGGAAATTACAACTAAAATAAGTGACTGGCATTGTAGTAAAATTATAGGTCGTGAAGCAGAATAATGATCAGATTGGATATACACTTCTGGACACATCTATTGGCCCACCTTAGAGTTTATGTTTCGATGGCCCCTACCGAAATATGATTGCTAGATTGAACAAAAACTGTTGATGCAGTTTTAAACCTGATACATTTTACTATCTTTTTCGATCGTATTGTTTTAAATTTGAATTCAGAATACCATACGACATGGAGCTACGCCTAACAAGTCGGATATGCGCCTTGTTAAAGGCAATTGATTTTTGAATAAAAAACATGTTTTATCAAATAAAGGTTTAATTTAATAACGCGTGTTGCCTCCATGGGCATCTACCACAGCTCTCATACGATTAGGCATAGAGTTTATCAACCGCTCTATGAAAGTTTGAGGGATCATCTCCCATTCCTCTTCTATGGCAGTTTTCAACTCCTGCATCGTCTGGGCAACTGGCTGACGAGCCCTAACACGTCTTTTTAGCTCGTCTGGGCTTCTGGCTGGCCAGTCCATAACTGTGATGTTCACATCCCGAAGATATTCCCTGACGATGCCGGTCGCATGGGCTCTTGCATTATCATGCATAAAAAGGAAATTTGGGCCCACATAGTCCGCGTATGGTATCACGTGAGGTTCTAAGCACTCACGAATGTACCTTTCAGCATTTAATGTTGGCAGCCGTGGTCCTGTAACAACCTCAAGTTGAGTTTTGCCGCTCGCGGATATACCGCCCCAGACAGTCCATGAGCCACCGCCATAAGCAACCCTCTCTTCAAAGCAGCATTGTGCGAAACTCTCTCCCTTACGTCGGTAGACCTTCTTCCTTCCATCATTGCCATGTAACACAATTTTAGACTCATCAGAAAAGAGTACACGGCTCCAATCTTGCTGTGTCCAATTTAAATGACTGCGTGCGAAATGAAGGCGCGCTGTTCGGTGGGCTCGCGTTAGTTTAGGCCCATTAGCTGGCTTGTGTGGTACCATATCGCGTTCTTTTAACCTTCTCCGACCAGTTCGAGCGCTCACAGATACTCCGTGGAAGTCGCGAAGTTGGTTTTGTATCTCAATGGAGGTAAGGTGACGATTTCTCAAGCTGGTCGTCACGATGAATCGATCCTGCCTTTCAGTTGTGACCCGAGATCGTGGCCTTCCTTGGCGACGAACAAAGCCGCCAGTCTCTAGGTACCTCCGATAAACATTTCGGACCGCAGATCGACTTAAATTAAGTTGAGCACTCACGTTTCTTTGGCTGTGTCCGGCCTGAATAAGTGCCACAGCTTGGGCGGCGACTTCAGGTGAAGTATCCATAGATTATTGATAGAACCTCACCTTAATGTTAAGAATAAGTAATGTTTGTTGCAAAACCAAAGATATCAATCACTTTTTCAAGAATTAAATCCAAGTAAACCAATAAAACCAAGTTTTCTTAGTATTCGATTGTTTGATATCAACAAACAGGCTCCAAATTGTCTTTTGTTTCTTTAAATTCTGTGTTCGAAATTAAAAAAAAGACTATTGAATGAAATTGTGAATGTGCCAGGTTCAAAACTGCATAAAAACTTTTTGCTCGACCTAATATAAAATTTTAGCTAGGACCAAACGAAACTGAAAATACAAGGTGGGCCAATAGATGTGTCCAGAAGTGTATATTGGCTTCCACAAGGCTAGTACATAAGTCAGGATGGTAAAATAAATGGTTGGGGATGTTACTACCAAGAAAACTGATCCCGTTATACAGGGGTAAACGAAAAGGTATGATCATATTTTAAGGACTGCATCTGCCAATCGATATGAACTTTCTTCATCAAGAATATCGGAGGAAAATCTCAAAAAATTTTTATACCTCCCTTATAAATATCAGCTAATTTTTTTTATGAGAATTTTCTGTTTTAGACAAAGTTGTTCATTTCCATGGGCGGAAGCGGTTCTTAAAATATACCTTTCCATTAAATCCAGTATAAAACACAATATTGTACACTGTTTCTTAGACGAAAGAGACTGAACCCCACGACACAGGGTATCCTGGTGTCGGGTTCAGTATCATGTAAATGATGGATTTTTACTTTTTTTTTATGAATAATAAAATTTATTATTATTCTGTGACAAATTTTCGCACTACCTAGCCTAAGGATAGTGGTAGTTCTAAACACAAGAAACCAGAGTGTCTAGCACTTATTACTCAAGCCCGAAAACTACCCTCATGTAACCCGGGGCTATTTCTTGTGAAAGTATTGCTCGATAGTCGGGTATACTTGGACTCGATGACACGACAATCAACTTATTATAGATAGTTTAATACAGAGAGAGACAATAGTATTTTAAATGTATTTAGACTTAGATAATACGTAATAGGTAATTATCTACTTTTGTATTTTTTCCCCTGTTTTAAAAACGTTAACACCAAAAATGCCAGTTTCATACAAAATTATTTTGATATCGCCGAAATTACTTTTTAATCAATACCAAATTTTATTTTTAGTGTGAAGTCTGAGTGTTATATTAAGAACATGATGTTTTTTTTTTGTAATATTTTCTCGTCTAGATTTAAGGCGTCTTACGCGCGTATAACCGATCGGAAAAAGGCACCTCGCTGCCACAAATTTTTGAATACGCGCGTAAAACGCGATACGCCTTATCCGCAAATATTGTTGTAATGTATTGATGCCCATATTATTGAGGTCTACAACACATTGGCAGCTTTTTAACCGACTTTCGAAAAAGGAGGAGGTTCTATGTTCGACTGTATGTATGTTTTTTTTTTTTTATGTATGTCCGCGCATTTCTCCGTCAGTTGTGGACCGATTTTCAAAATTCTTTTTTTATCCGAAAGATTATACTCCGGAGGTGGTCCCACATAAATTTTATCGAAATTGCTTCAGCACTTTTTGAGAAACTGAACAAAAACGAAAAATACGCATATCTTGATGACGTTTTTGTGTTCTTCAAATGTTTAAATTCCACGTTCCATGTTATTGGGGTTTTTAGTTCTGGGGTATAACAACTAAAAAGCGAAAAATAAAAAACTTTTTTTACAAAAAAAACAACTGACTTCCAAAAAAAAAAAAATACACTAAAATAACTTTAATTTCGGAAGTCGGTGTCAAATATCGAAGAAATAAAATACAAACACCGACTTCCGAAATTAAAGTTATTTTGAAATTTTTAGTGTATTTTTTTTTGGAAGTCGGTTGTTTTTTTTTTGAAATAGTAACATAATTTAAGCTTTTGTGTATGCGTTTAGCTGCAGTGTGTTATAGGCCTATATTTAATTTGACAGATATTTCGGCACGTGTACCTGGCTAAAGCCTACAAAAATGGAAGTTTTTGGTTAGACCAAAATTTGCCCTATGTTCACAATTCTTGTTTTTTAGGGTTCCGTACCAGAAGGTTAACCAACGGGACCCTATTACTATGCTGCTCGCTGTCCGTCCGTCTGTCAGCGGGCTGTATCTCACGATCCGTAATAACTCATTCATTCTCCTGACCTTATCCCAATTTATTTGGGGTCGGCGCAACATGTCTTTTTCTTCCATACTCCTCTATTAGTCGTCATCTCTGTAGTCACCCCATTTTTACCCATATCCTCGTTCACACAGTCTAACCATCGTTTCGTTGGCCTTCCCCTACTCTTATAGCCATCCACATCCATACACAAGACTTTCCTCACGACATTTTCTTCATTCCTCCGCATCACATGCCCATACCACGACAACCGATTTCCACACAACTTTTCAGTCAGCGGTGCCACTTTCAGACATCCGTAATAACTACACAGTTGAAATTTTCACAGAATGTCTATTTCTGTTGCCAAAAATGAAATAAAAATTTATTTTTAATTTATTTTTATTATTTGTTGTTATAAAAATTTCAACTGTGTAGCTAGCCCAAAAAACACGTTTCTGGAAACGTGTTCCTTATATTTTTTTTTTCAGTTTATTGTTTGATTCATACACATTTGTGTGCGAGTCTCGCACTTGGCTGGGAACCAGTAAAAGTACTGCCAGAATTATCATTCGTGCCAGAATTATCATTCGTGTAAAATATTGGCAGTGACATCTCTTGAACACAGATGTGATTTATGCAATTCGCGTTCAGGACTCGTTGCTGATGTTCGTCCTAAGAATTCAATATGAATCAGGCCATTTTTGTGACAGCCTTTGTTCTGAGGTGAACTGGCACAAGACTAGAATTAATGAATGTAGAGAACTGAAATGTTATTGTAAATAAAAAAAGCCTTGATACAATGTACAGTAATTTGTTAAATAAGTATATTTTGGGTATATATTATGTGTTTTATTTAGATACCTTTTATTCATTAATAATTATATATGTTACCGTTAGAATACGGAATACGTTATTATGCGCATTAACTAACTAGGTAGGTAATCTGCAAATTACCGGGTACCTACGATCCGTTAAAGTGTGAAATTTTAATTAAAGTAGCAAATACCTTACCTAGTTAATCTGCATATTTACGAATGCTACACTGTTGCGGAAGACAGTAAACGAAACTCTTTTAACTTGAAACTCGCACTTGTACCTGTTACCTTATCGGCCAAAGTAGTTTGTCCTAGGCCAAATCGGTTTATCCTATGCGTTTCAGGATATATTTTGGCTGGATATTTGGATATAATTTGGCCTAGGCGGAACTGAAATATTTCTATACTTTTCGTAGGCATTCTATATAATGCCGGATGTTCAGCCGGCAAATGTGCTAATGACGGTCGTAAGTAACCCTTCTTTTCCTAAGATACGGATACCGACGAAGACCCACTGCGGGGCTCGTATTTCTGTCTGCAGGGTTTAAAGGAACCTAATGGGGTGCTCTAAGTTCCCAAGTTCGCTTTCCTCACTCTTGGACTTTAGTTACTCAGTTCAACATTTAGAAATTTTATAATTACAATGAATTAGAATATTTTATTCAAGCAAAGAACCATCTTTATTAAAACTTTACCGTATGCTTGATCGTAAGTCTGCAGATTAGATTACCTAGAACTAGGAAACCTACAGATAAACTAGTTAATGGTGCCTATTCTGTTGTGCACAAACTAGTGACCGTCAGGATGGCTGGACCAAACGAGATATTTACATGAGACCGTGTGCAATATTTAGTACCTATTTGCTACTATTTACCTACTACCTATAATGAAATGTTTGCTACCTTTGCGTTAAGAAATATATCAAAGAAATATAATGGACAGCCATTCATATCACTAACTAAACTTAGTTTAGGCTATTGCTATCTTTTTCTCTCTAATAAAACAAGAAAAAGACGGACGTAAATTTAGAGCTGTCAAATTTAGTTAACCTAATATTTCCATACAAATTAAGGGTATATGTAAAAACATGTCGACTAAAAACACGGTGAAGCGCAAGGCATAAACTAGTTTGACATCTCTAACTTAGTTCATAGCTATAGCCGTCCTTTTCTCGCACTGCCTTTTAGTAATAGATAGGTAGCGATTCTCTAATTTAAGTTTAGTTATTGAAAAAGAGAATTAACACCAATGTAAGGATTTAAACATTTTTTTCCACTTTAACGGACTCAGCCGGATAATCTGCACTTCAACTGATGTATTTTTTCATTAGCGGAAATATAAAGGTACATTACAAATAACATTTTTGAATATTTTCATTAAAAAAATGTAGCCCACCGGTATCGGGAACAGGGTCTAAATTACCGGCAGTCAGGGCTCCAGAGAGGAACCGCCTAACAATGCGAGCCGTGTCCAGAAGTACACCTATCTGAATCAAGCCGTTGATTCAGCCGCCTAACGAGAGAGAAACATTTTAGATAGGTACCTTAGTAGTTGTCTATACTATATCCGGCTTATTGGTAACAATAGTCCTGTCAGTTTTGATAAACCGATCCCAGTACAACGTGACATGGTCATTGTCGAGAACTGGGTCGGGCACATACTTGTAATATGGCACCTCAGAATCCACAAGTTTAGTTTGTATTTAAAAGCAAGCTGCTGGTGAATAATCCTGGCCACTTGTTTATGCCTGTGCAAATACTCACTGTTAGCAAGACGAGAACAACCAGAGATAATATATTATGTCTGATAGACTCACATACTCAGTCACTCACTTTATTATTCCATTTATTTCTTTGTTATACACTTACCATTTACATTTTTAAATATTATCATATAAAAATTAATATAAAAACATTTAAAAATAAAAAAAAGACGTGTGGCACTCGGAGACTGCTGCGGTAAAGCTATTGCATAGCTTTTTTATCAACTTATGCAATTGTAATTATTTATTTATTTTATTTATGTGTGTGTACTTATGTACGCACGTAAGAAGTTACACTTCTTTGGCGTAACAAGATAAATATCATCATCATCATCATCATCATCATTATCATCATCATCATCATCGTCACCACCACCACCATCATCGTCATCGTCATCATCATCATCATCATCATCACCATCATCATCATCATCATCTTCATCATCATCATCATCATCATCATCATCATCACCATCATCATCATCATCATCATCATCAATATCAACAACACAATATCATCAAAAGTCAAAAGTTCTGCTATTCATCGATAGATGGCAAAACTAAAAAGTATCACCGCTGTGCCGGTCGGAGTGGGGGGTATTAGGTTATTTTCGTTACGGAATTTCTGGATTCGGTCTCCACGCTCAAGGCCCTCGATAGAAGCTATGCAATAGCTTAAAAAATAGTATCCCACCGGTATCGGGATAGGGTTCAAGCTACCGGTGGTCAGGGCTCCTGAGAGAGGAAACTCCTAACTACGCGCGCCGTGTCCAGGAGTACTGCCTTCTGGATCAAGCCCTTGATCCCTTATTATTATTATTATTTATAATTACGTTTACGTAAATCACCCTCAGTGCAGTGTACAAGTATTGTTGGGCGCCACTAGTTTTTTTTTTTATCATAGAGTCAAAGTCACACACACCTTTTTTTTTTGAGGACTAGAAAAAGGCAGTCATCATCATTATCATCACCATAATTTCTTTGATTTGACCAATTCTAAACGTCCAGTTAGTTTAGCCGGTGTCATAAAGCTGAAGAGTTTGTTTGTTTGTTTATCTCAGGAACTACTGGATCGAATTGAAAAAATATTTTTGTGTTTAATAGTCCATTTATCGAGGAACAGGCTATAGGCTATATAAAATCACGCTGCGATCAACAGGAGCAAAGCATCAATGATAAAGATGGCAAAAACGAAAAAAAAATTCCTATTGAGGGCTTGAGTTGCGTGCGCTGCGTAAACGGTTAAAGTTACGCAAAAATTATGTATGACGGAATTGTTCTCCTTTTAAAGTTCTAAAAAAAGTCCGCGACAGCATATGTCTATATTTTAAGGTTAACTCACTATAAGTTTTTTTTATGGTTTTTATTTTTTACGCTAAGCTTAGTTCAGTAAAACTTTGTTTATAGAGCGAATGGTGAAATCGGCCCTAAGAGTATGACACTCCCTCCAGCTTCACTCAGAGCTGGAGAAGTCTCATGATTTCCCAACTTCAAAAAAAAAAAGGTTTAGGTAAATACCTAATGACTCATCATCTCTCTTGTGTTCCTACTTTATTTGTGGTTGGCGCGGCGACTTCTATGCTTATTAGTCGTCATCTAAGTAGCCCTTTAAACAATTTGGTACCACTTACTGCGGCTTATGTCTGAAAAACGCAAGACACGCAAAACACGCAAGTCACCCGGTACCAAAACACCATGATTCGCGACATCGCGAATTCAATCCGTTTCCACCGCATTTGACACACATACGATACATCGACACAATACATATAATAGACTAGCACTTTGCCCGCGACTTCATCCGCATGGATTTCGAAAAATAAATAATAATATAGGTACCTAATGAATAGCTTATTAGAGTACCCACAAAAAATGTAGCTTACCAACTAACAGTGAAAAAAAAGAAATTGGTAGAAGTGAAACCTTCAAAAATTTTGGCTAAAACAAAACAAAACACTGTTTCTATTATATTCTATTTTTCTCTTTGGCAATCGTGCCGATGTCGACAATTCTGCCAATGTCAGATGTGCTATGAGAAAACGTGTGCATGGAGAGGAGAGAAAAAAAGGAATATAAATTAAAAAATGTGATAGAACTCTATTTGCTAAATTACAAATTGTATTTATGTGAAACTTGCTGACGAGTATTAGTAGAAAACTGAAACAAACATAAAAATATTGTTACTAAAATAATGTACATAAACTTATCAAAAGCCATACAAAAATCATCACAATTTGATGTCATTGACACGAATAAAAAGCATCAAAGCCTCAAAGAGCTTTGGGGAAGAATGGGTTAGTAGGGAAGGAAAGTTAATGGGGACAGGGATCTTTAATTTGGGAGATGGCTATACAGATCAAGGGTTGGGTTATTTTTGGAGCAATTAAAGAAGATGTGCTCCAAAGTACCTTCGTCCAACCCACATTCGCAAAGCGATGAATCTCTGACCCGGATTTTGTGAAGGAAAACCGGAGAACAACAATGGCCTATACGGACACGACAAAGAGAAGAAATTACTTTCTTAGATATTTTTTTATAGGGATAAAACCAAGGCTTGGGTGTAACATAAGGCTGGATTGCGTGATGAAAAGCACCTTTCCGTTTACTTGACATTTGCCAGTGCACTTGCCATGAGCTTAGCAAGCTCTTTTTTGGAAGGCTTAGCAAATCGTAGCCCTGACAATGAAAATGCTTAAGGTCTGCGGCTTGGGACGTTACAGCATCCTTAGCAAGAGCATCAACATATTCGTTTCCTCTTATGCCACAATGACTTGGAATCCAAACCAAGTGCACGGTTTTGTGATTCTTGACACAAGAGAAAAGAGACTTTTTGATTTGGAGTAGAATAGGACTGTGCAGTTTACTCTTAAGAGGATTCTGCTCCAAAGCTTGCAAGCAACTAAGTGAGTCTGAAAAGATGACACCGAAACTTATGCTATGAGCTTCTATAAATAAACACGCTTCTAAAATGGCCACGCATTCACCCGTAAACACTGATGATTGTACAGGGCATTTAAATTTTAAAACAATTTTGGAGTTTTGGTAGTAAACCGCAGCACCAGTGCAACTTGAATCTGATAATTTGGAGGCGTCCGTGAAAAATCTTTCGTAATTGTACCAACGCTCACGAACCGCCGCATTGAAAATAGAGTCCGCTGAAGGGGACCTTTTTGATATCCCAATATTGTAGAAAATATCAGGTTTATAGCATATAATTTCATAGTCAAAACTGAAAATAGGAAGTTTCGGAAACTGAACAATGGGGGAATCTAAGTTTTTATTAACACGGAAAGCTTCTATGACCAAAGGGACTTCTTTATGGTTCCAATAATTGGTACTGCCTTCTCAGGGCCAACGGTGGTTCTGTGCACTCTACTTGTAAGGCATTAATTGGTGAGGACTTCATACAGCCTGTTTTTTTTTTTTTTTTTTTTTTAGGGATGTGAACCCCACCAGACACCAGCGAGCACTTTTAGTACTGGGATAGCTCTCTCACATCTATTAACCAAATACTTTAGGTGATGTAAGCCGCTCAATTTGGAATCTAAAATGACGCCTAAAAATTTTACTTTTGAAGAAACCGGTATACAATGCCCTTGGATGCCCACTGAAATTTGTGGGATCTGCTTCCTGTTGGAAAAGACGACTACAGCACTTTTGGGGGCAGACAAACTCAAACCGTGGACGTTTAGCCATTGGTTTAGAGAGTCCAGGGATACGCAGAGAGATGATGCAGCGTCGCTAATCGAGTTGTTTGTGACATATAAAGCCAAGTCGTCAGCATATTGAAGAATCTGACAATCGTCATTGAGGCAAGAACCGATGTCAGCTGTATATAAATTATACAGTAAGGGACTAAGGACAGAGCCTTGTGGTAAGCCCTTCCATGACGTCCTCACGTCAAATTCTTCACCTGGGACTCTCAAAACCAAAGATCTAGACATAAGCAAACAACATATGCATTTTATCATTAACTCCGGGATTCTCAGCTGTTGCAATTTTTGCCTGAGAATGGGAAGAAGGACATTATCATAAGCAGAGGAAATGTCTAAAAAGGCAGCGACTACGGAACCTTTTTTTGAAAATGCAGAACGTATATCTGAGACCAGAATCCCAACGCTATCCATGGTACTAAGTCCCTTTCTAAACCCGAATTGAGACCTAGGTAGTAAGTCTCGGGATTCTACTATGAATTCTAGTCGGTTCTTTATGAGGTGTTCTAAAATTTTTGCTAGGGCTGATGACAATGCGATTGGTCTGAAGCTGTTTGGGTCATCAGCGTGCTTACCAGGTTTTAAAATAGGTATGATGATTTGGGTTTTCCACTGTTCGGGGACCCAGCCATTAGTGTAACAGAAATTTAAAATGTCTAAAAAATATTTTTTTGTTTTTTGCCCTGCATGTGACATAAAGGAATAGACAATACCGTCTATACCGGGGGCAGAGTCATGAACATGTTTTAAGACTGAGTCAAGCTCCTGCATAGTAAATGGTGCATCAAATGGGTCTTCTGAAGAAATGAGAGATGGCTGATTATGTTCTGTTACCGATGGTACATATGGAGGAGCCACTCTATCAAAGAACTGTTCAGCAATCTCTCGGGGGATGGGAGAGGAAATTGAAGGCGAGCAACCAGATCTAAAACGGTTAATCTTCCTCCATACAACTGATAAAGGAGTGGAGGGGGACAGGGAACCGCAAAAGTCAGCCCATCCTGCACGTTTCTTTCTTCGCAGCAATCTTTTAGATTTAGCAAGAGCCCTATTGAATGCTATTAGGTTATCACTGACCATAGCCTCATTGTACACCTTTTCAGCATCATTTCTTTCCCTTATGGCTGTTGTGCATTCCTGATCCCACCAGGGTGGAGGGGGAATCTTCCCACGTGTTGAGTTTTTAACAGGAAAGCATGAGTCCGCACTAGCTGTTATGGCAGAAATGAGGTTATCATAGCAACTTGACACATGTAGTGGACCACCAAGAGAATCAAAATCACAAGAAACTAAATTTGGAAGAGAATCAATTTTGTCCTCCAATATTGAGGAATAATTTAGCCAATCCGGTTTAGACAAATTATACCTCAAGAGAGGAGGGTTCGCTTTTTCCAGATATGTTTTTTCGGCCAAAGATATTATAATTGGATAGTGGTCACTGCCATGTGACAAGCTGGTACATTCCCAATGACATGCCGCTGCGATATCCATTGTGCAAAAGGTGAGATCAACACAGCTCTTATGCTGACCAGGAAGAGATCTACGCGTTGAACAACCGTTGTTTAAAATACACAGATTAAGATCATCTAAGACTTCAACTAAACCTAACCCAAAAGAGTCGCATCGTTCAGAGCCCCACCTAAAGTGATGGCAGTTCAAGTCCCCCATAACAAGAGCGGGGCCTTCTATATTTTTCAATGTATCTTTAATGATCGGAAGAAAGCTTCGATGAGGGTGAGCAATATAAATAGACAGGATGGTTATTCCCTCTACTCTACTAGCCACTATGTTAATCTCATCACCTAGAGGAGGTAACGATACCGCCACAAGTGGGACCCGATTGTTCACGCAGAGAGCCGACCCGCCATAGCCGTCAGATCGGTCGCATCTGAGGGTATTGAAGGAAGGTACACGGAAACTAAGACTCGGATCTAGCCAAGTCTCAGACAGGGAACAAGCTAGAGGTTTGAATTTATTCAGAAGGAATGTGAGCTCGTGCTTCTTAAACCACACGCTCCTCACATTCCATTGAAGGAACACAGTTCTAGCCATTATTATAGGATGAAAGAAAGTTAATAAGTGATGAAGCAACGTTGGACGGTAAATGTGATTTTTCGGTTGAAGACATTAAAGATAACAGGAGTTTGCTAAGAAGTTCAATTATTGAAGACAGACTTTCAGGAGATTCTATTAATTGGCTATTGAAAGCACAGCCATTAGGCTGGGAAGATTGAGGGGTGCTAGTGAGCTCTTGTTGAGCAGTTCTATCATAAGAGGGGGACAGGGAAGTATGGGTCTTAGGCTTAAGAAACACGGTTTTGCGATATGACTGAGTCTGTGACTTAGCAATGTCAGCATAGCTACGAGAAGAAATGGGAACAGTTTTACTTGCTTCTGAATAAGAGATTACTTTCTCAGCCATGATAGTTTTTATAGTTTTCTGTCTGCTATACTCCGGGCAGGCCCTGCTATTTGCAAAGTGGCCACTAGAGCACAACACACAGAATGCTTCGCTCTCAGCAATGCTACAACCATCACCGGGGTGATCATTGCCACACTTGCTGCAACGGGGTTTGGAACGACAGAGAGATTCTACATGGCCAAATCGGCAACACTTGCGGCATTGAATAGTGGAGAAGATATATTGTTCAACGGTTAAAGAGGTATAAAAACAGAAAATTCGTTTTGGTAAAACTTGGCCATCAAATGTGATGACACAAGTCTCTGTGGGCCTGTATTCAGTTAGACCATCTTTATTAACGTTCCTGTTCAAGCGCCTAACTTTTATAATTGGACCACAGCCTACAGGAACTTTTAAAAACGTCAAGACTTCCTCTTCTGAAAAATCAGTAGGAATGCCACTTGCAACCCCCATTCGGGTTATATTATAAGATGGAATTATAGCCTTGTCACGGTACGGAGGGCGTGTCTCGTTGCGGAGGTTGTGGAGTGACACGCAGAGGAGGACGTAGGAGTGACACGCAGAGGAGGTCGTAGGGTAGGAGGACCGTAGATGAGGAGTTCAATAAATAATAACACGACGAGTTAACACATTTACAACAGTGGGCTTTAATATTATATTAAGAACACAAACACTGTGACTAATAATTAAATTGTATTAATGCAAAATTGTAGGAAAATGGTAACTGACACTTCAGGAGTCAAAAAAAAATAACAATGAGGAGCTTCTACTAGCTCGGCTGACGAATTTGAACTAATCTTTAATATTAAAACAGAGACATGACAGAGAAAACTAAGTAATTTTTGAATTTGAAATTAAAAAGGTAGCAAAGAACGTAATTTTGGAATAGAGGTCAAAAAATAAACAAGGCTTTAACACTGCCTTGTTACAATACCCGGCTGCCCCGGAAAGAAAAATCGAGCAGCAGGTGAGGATTTTTCGTTAACAATAAAATAATATAAAAATATATATATATAAAAATATCTTAAATAGGACGGTTATGAGTGAGGTGAAAATTTAAAAGGCGAGGGTGTTATATACAATGAGTATTTACAAAAGGAACAATCTACCACATCCATATTACCTTCCATAATACCTTCCATACTTCGTTCATTCAAAGTTATGTTCGCATATAGGTAAGTGCAGAACATAACGCAAAGTCAAAAAGAGTTTATCCTATTATTAGGCATAACTCGTTAGATTGCCCTTCAATAGTGTAGGCTTATTTTATCAGTCACCAACCGCTGATGTTAAATTGTATGATGATAAGAAGCTATGATACAAGTTTAATTACCTGCTGTAACAAGTAGTAAATAAGGCGAAGAAGCCTTCGTACTATGCACGTTAAGTAACTATTAAGGGAATAACCTTAATTATAATATACCTATGGTATATATTTAACGGACCTAAGGCTTATTTAAAGAGTAGCTAGCCGCTCTAAATAATGAAGTGGCAAAAATATTACCATAAGTAGTGTGATTATGGCTTATTTAAGGAGTAATCACCCGCTCCGAAAGATTCTTATGGTTTAAAGCCATAGAATAAAGTAATGATCAAGGGGAAGACCATGATCGGTAATGATTTAGGCTTATTTAGGGAGTAATCACCCGCTCCATAGAAATTGAACTAAATAACCACCGATGTAGCAATCGTGGTGAATGTAATTGAAAGGGGCATTAATGGGTTAATGACGTAAACAATAGGTATATAAATAACCTTCTTTTTTGAAGTCGGTTAAAAATAACACAATATCAAAAGAAATAATAATACAAAAGAGTTCCAATTCTGTATTGTGCGGAGGTTGTGTAGAGAAAATTAAAAAGAAAGATTTGTTATTTTGTCAAAATGTGCCTGACGTTTGAAATATTTTTTTGCAGACAGATTTGATTAAAATAATTATTTAGTTAAATATTCAGTAGCAGGTTTAAATAGTTATGTAATTTATCTTTATGCATACTATTTACGGTGCATAGTGAGAATATGTGAAAACACCATAGTAATGCATGCCTACGGAGTTCTTCAGAGGTTGAGGAGGAAAGAGGGAAATTAATACGTCAAAGCTATAACTCATAGAAGCTTTGATTTATAATAAATATAACGGATTCATCATGGTTTTTAATTGTTAACGGGTTGGTACGTTTATAATAACTATGTAATATGATTAAATAAATTTGAAAGTGAAGTGTACCGTTATTTATTTAAATAGTAATTTGTGTTGTGCGTGTGTAGTAGCCAACTTTGACTATACAGTGACCCCTAGCATGTCGGCAGGATGCCCTAGAAGAGTCACCTTCTAATCAATAGTTGGTATGTAGGATACGCTGAGGATATTCTCCAACAGCACTCCCGTTAGTCAGTACTGGTCACAAACACAAGTGTCTCCGAGGAGTTTAGCACAAGTGAATGCTACCAGCTTATGAGGGTTCAGATGTGAACCTTGGGTAATGTTACTGTCTGTAGGATGGGGTGGTTTTGTTTTGTTTTGAGTTTTGTAAGTAAGTATTGCACCATGTACTGATTGGATATGTGTGTTGTAAAATAATAATAAAATAGTATGTCGGGTAAAATCTTGATAAGTAGTATGCAAATTGGAACCTGTAAGAAATGTTAATAAATTAAAATGCTTTATTTTTATTGTAATGATGGAATTGATGTAGTCAAAAGGGGCCGCAAATTTTTTGGGAAGACTAGTTCCTTTTGGAATTTTGAGAAATAAAATAACAGTATAACAATAAATAACAAAACAACACAAAATTATAAAAATTTAAAAATTATTTTAGATGGGATGGGCTTCACTCGACAGACGGGGTCGAGACTTATCCAGAACAGGTTCACGACCAGAGCTTATCCTGCTGATGCTGATGGCTCCGGGATGATCAGCTGGGTTCACGATGAGGCGGCTGCTGGGCTCTGGTATGGGATGGGCTGGATTCGATCACGTTGAGGGCGGCTGCTGGGCTCTGGGATGGGATGGGCTGGGTTCGATCACGTTGAGGGCGCCAGTGTCACGGTACGGAGGGCGATGTCACGTTGCAGAGGACCGGAGTGGTGGTGACACGCAGAGGAGGACGTAGGAGTGACACGCAGAGGAGGTCGTAGGGTAGGAGGACCGTAGATGAGGAGTTCAATAAATAATAACACGACGAGTTAACACATTTACAACAGTGGGCTTTAATATTATATTAAGAACACAAACACTGTGACTAATAATTAAATTGTATTAATGCAAAATTGTAGGAAAATGGTAACTGACACTTCAGGAGTCAAAAAAAAATAACAATGAGGAGCTTCTACTAGCTCGGCTGACGAATTTGAACTAATCTTTAATATTAAAACAGAGACATGACAGAGAAAACTAAGTAATTTTTGAATTTGAAATTAAAAAGGTAGCAAAGAACGTAATTTTGGAATAGAGGTCAAAAAATAAACAAGGCTTTAACACTGCCTTGTTACAGCCTCATACAAATTTGACCCTAAATTATTATTTGAGATGAAAGCGTTTGCATCCTGAGGGGATGCAAACTCAACCGATACGTGATTTCTACCAACTCGTTTGACTGCAGTAATATTGGATATGTTCTGATTTGCCAAAAAGCGCCCAAACGTAACTGGGTGTAGGGTGGTTCCAGAATTAGGTTGAGCTTCCTGACGGGAAACATGGACGATAAAAGGGCCTCTATCTGTAGCTGAATACCTAACACGGCCTATATGAGTTCTTGGTTGTTTGGTAGGGCGATTGGATACATCCTCTTCATTGCGGTCGTTTACGCATATTAGTTTGAGGAAGGATTTGGGACTCCAGATTACAGTCTACATCTGCAAACTGGCTTAATGGATTGAGAGAGGGAGTTAGGTTAGACAGAGAAAAACCGGATAAGGGGGTAGTAGGGATATCATCAGGAGGGTCTGGAGGCTTATTTCTATCCATGTTCATATTGTTTAAGGATAATGGCGGCCAAAGCCGCGAGATAAAAAAGAAAAAAACAAACAACTAACCTGATAGCAGGTAATAACGAGACAACACACAAACAAACACAATGACAAGTCACAATAGACACAACAAACACAATAACAAGTCACAATAAACACAATATCATATATAAAACAGCCAAAATTCGGACACACGTAGGTATAACCCAAAAGCACACTGTGGCGAGAATGAAAAAACACTGTTTATTAATGCTTCCTATCTCATTTTAAAACACAAAAACAAAACACTGTATAATGCTTCCTATCTCATTTTCTCCCACGTTTAAATCTTATGAATTTATGTGTCTGTCTCTTTTTACTTTCGCTTTTTCATTTCATCGACTTTCAAATAACAACGATGCTAGAGAAGTTTTCACTTTAAAATTGGAATTTGATCATTAGTTCTGGAGATTACCCCCTACGTACAGACTTACAAACAAATGTTACCTCTTTATATTGTTTATTAGTAGGTATAGATAATAGAGGTCCCATGTCGCAACTTGCCAGTATCAATACGAATTTCGAATCGATTGAAACATATTATCGGTTGCCATAGCAACGACTGTAACAAACATCCAGCTGTCGGAGGGATTATTTTCAAGTTTTTAAGAATAAATATTTGCTCAGTTTTAGAGCTTCCCTATTTTTTATAAAATGGTGTTTCGGATGTAAGCAAAGGATGTCAGTGCTGAGCCTAATCCCGGAAGATAGACGTAAAGATCAAAGGTACGTTTTGAAATATTCTTTGTTTTTGTTTCATTCGTAGTTCGTGAGAACAACTCACGTTTTTTGAGTTGTGGTGTTGTTTTATACTGTTGAAATCAAGGTAAGGTGAAATTACCGGACGTAAAGAAGCGCGGGAATGTTAGTGATAGGCCTATTTACTGTTTAATTCGTGAAAAAAGTCATATACTGTACTTATTGCACTCTGGAAGTAGCAAGGTAATAAAAGCGAGTGACGTTGTCACTTTGATGGGGAGGATGAGGAAGCTACGGGTATATATTAAGAGTACCTAATCATCTTACTAATATTATAAAACCCAGCCCAGTTTCGCTCGGGTACAAATTATACACTTGCCTAAACCTTCCTCACGAATCACTCTGTCTATTGGGGAAAACTGCATGCAAATTCGTTCAATAGTTTTTGAGTTTAGACAAAAAAACGGACTTTGTTTTATAATATGTAGTGATGATAGTGAAGTGATAGTGATGATACGAAAGTTAGCTACTCAATCAAGCCGGAGCGCGGCTGTATTGATCTGGATGTTAGGCACAGAGATAGATTGTAGTCTGGAATAACACAGGCTGGCACTGCAGCACTTATGGTGGCAGAACCACTGGCAGAAGCTAGTCATTTATAAAGATGGATAAATTGTGTGAGATTCCTTACACAGGTGGTGATGGATTAAACAATGATGAAATGCCTTTTTAGGGTTCCGTAACCAAAGGGTCAAACCACAGGACCCTATTACTAAGACTCCACTGTCCGTCTGACACCAGGCAGGTTATCTCTTGAAACGTGGATAGTAAGACAGTTGAAATTTTCACAGATGATTTATTTCTGTTGGCGCTATAATAAAAAAATACTAAAAAACAATAAAATAAATATTTAAAGGGCTCCCGTACAACAAACGTGATTTTTTTGCCATTTTTATAGATAACTAGCTGCGCCCCGCGGTTTTACCCGCCTAGACCGGAATAAAAGGTAGCCTATATGTTAATCCAGGCTATAAGCTATCTACATACTAAATTTCATCCAAATCGGTCCAGCCGTTTGAGCGTGAAGAAGTAACAAACATACTCACAAACTTTCACATTTATAATATTAGTAGGATGGTACGGAACTCTTCGTGCGCGAGTCCGACTCGCCTTTGGCCGGTTTTTTTTTGGTTTTTTGTTTGGTTTGTGGAATCATCGGATGACCTTTCTCGCTCTAGGTTGAGCGGGAGGGTGTGTCAGACTTTTTAACCGACTTCCACAAAGAGGAGGTTCTGAATTCGTGTTTTTTTTTTTATTTTTATTTTTTTGTATGTATGTTACCCGATTTCTCCGTCAGTTGTGAACCAATTTTCAAAATTCTTTTTTCATCTGAAAGAATATACTCCCGAGGTGGTCCCATATAAATTTTATCGAAATTGCTTCAGCACTTTTTGAGAAACTGAACAAAAACGGAAAATACGTGTACCTCGATGACGTTTTGGTGTTCTCCAAATGTTTGAATTCCACGTTCCATTATATTGGGGTTTTAGTTCTGGGGTATAACAACTAAAAAGTGAAAAATAAAAAACGTTTTTTACAAAAAAAAAAACAACCAACTTCGGAAGTCGGTGTTTGTATTTTTACTTCTTCGTTATTTGACACCGACTTCCGAAATTAAAGTTATTTAGAAATTTTGAGTGTATTTTTTTTTTGAAGTCGGTTGTTTTTTTTTGTAAAAAAGTTTTTACTGACTGTAACCCACCCCTGTTCCGGAATGCCTAAGACATGAAAGAAATGTGCTTCTGTAACTTCGTTTAAGAATAAGTAAATAAATGAAAGGTTGTATATGACAGCCTGATGGCTGCAAGGTGGGAGGAAAGAAGAAAAATTGCACCGAAGCTAAGTCTGGAAGATGATGTGATCACTACACATATACCTAGGTACTATGGTATATCCAAAGTGTGATGATTAAATTAAAATCATCGGACTGCAAAAAAACAACTAAAAAGTTCCGGAAGTCAGATTACAGGAAAACCTAGGAGGAAGTAGTTTAAAAAAAAATACTAAAAATTTGTTCGGAACCCTTTGCGCGCGAGTCATACTCGCTCTTGGCCGGTTTTTTTACCAAAATTCATGTAATTATGTAAGTACTAATACATAATGTGGGTAGCCTATATCACTTCGACAGTCTTGACTGTCCACCAACTTATGATATTTAAGACCAATCTTATGATACTTCATTTGATAAAGTTCATCCAGCCGTTAAGGCTATAGGGCGTGCCAAAGAAATAGACATACAAACATACATACCTACTCTCGTAAATCACTACCCTCCTTCTGGGGTCCAGTTGGGTAAAAACTAATGTAGCGACATCTATGACGCTACATACGAACTAGAACAGCAAAATTCCTACATCGCGCAAGCAGAGTTCTCCGCGCGAACTCTAGATCTACGCAAATGCCTATGTCATAAAAATGGTGGCACATACCTACCTAGAGTGGAGAGCGAATCATGAAGGCTTATTAGTTATCCTAGATACCTACATAGTAGATAGGTATTATAAGATTATAGGCTACAATCATAGTGTTATCTGACTATGATAGTGCTTTGTTAAACCTAACTACAGTTTTATGGTCTGCTGAGCCATGAAGTTTCACCTAGAGAGCTATTGCGGACGATTTCCGACGGCAGGTAAGGGTTTTATTGTTATTATGAGGATTATAGGTCTGACAACGTCACCAAAGCTATGCTGACTTAGGAAAAGAAAGGGATTACGGGGGCATAAGGTTCGTTAAGTATTTTATACGTAGTATTATAGTAGTATTATATCACGTAGTAAAGGAGTCGGTAAAATCTTATCTTATTAGCTAATATTTTATTTTTGGAGGTTTACATATCTGCTTGAGGGGCTCGTGGTTAAATAAAAACTGCCGCATGGGTCGATCTTTAAGGTTGCCGAGGTCGGACCATGGATAGGTGACTAAGACCATCCATTAGATACAGAGAACCTTCGGAAAACAAGTTAAGCAGTTAGGCCCTGTCCGCACCGCGATATTTCACCGCGCGATTTTTTTGGATCTTGAATTGAAATTGAATTCGCGCGGTGAAATATTGCGGTGCGGACAGGGCCTTAGTACGGGTTGTCATTAGTAGCTTGTTGGCAGTCGTTACGGGTATACAGACACCCGTAAGTCTGACAATCAGTCATGCCAAGATGTATCGTGTTACCCAGAAGAAAACTGCCTTGTGGAGGTCAGATGTCTGTAAAACTGCAGCTTCTCCCAGCTGCTTCACCCGCGTGGAATTAGTAATCCGCCTTTATATCTTTTTTTTAACCGTCTATCGGCGCACGTTTGACCGCTATCTCACCTGATGGTAAGCAATGATGTGGTCGAAGATGGAGCACGCTTGCCTATAAGTAACCTATTCACTCTTGACTTAAGGACTCCCAGGTTGTGCTATCAGGAAACACAGACTCCGAAAGGGAATTCAACTCCCTAGCTGCACGCAAAATGATTGTGTTCTCAAAACGTTTTGTGCGTGCGGATGGGATGTTCACCATGTACTGGTGGCACATCGCCGTACGTCTTGTGGTCCGATGATGGAACGTGCTCAGTGGAACTAAGGCGCAGTTAAACGACTTTTAATGGTTTTTAATTGAACATCACGTCTAAACGACTTGTCTTACTTATTTGACAAAAATATATGTTACTCTAGACAATTTCCTTCGTAATTTGATCTCAGAATATTTGGAATTATATTTTTTATAACATAGTGTAATTAATTTGTAAAGTTATGTCTAACTCTGCTAAAAAATTGAGAATCACGCAAAAACTAAAAACATATTTTGCACCATTTTAAAGATCATTTAATTATTTACTATTTAAACTAAAACACTGAGACTAAATTAGTCACAGTGTTTTAGTTTAATACTTTTTGTTTTATGTGTAATAAATTAATAATGCGTCTAATTTCTGACAGCGCTCCTTGATGGGCGAGTCCTATTACTGGGTGGACATTTGACGCGTTGCGTGAGCTCAGCGCAGAACACGCAAGCTAACCACTCATGGTCTTTGGCAGCTAATAGCGCCTTAAACTATGCAGTTCCGTCGCACACTCTCCAAAATGCAACCGATAGATAACCGACAGGCTAGCAACTCGGCGTCGATGCTTGAGACGCCGGAGCCTCGATGAATCATAGCCTATGTGCTATTCCAGACTACAATATCTCTGTGCCAAATTGTATCTAGATCCGTTTAGCCGTTCTGGTGTGAGTGGGTAACAAACATCCACCCGTAATAACTTTCACATTTTTATTAATAGTAGGATAGCAGGATTAAATAAGTAGGAAGTATTATACCTACTGGTATTCAGCTGCAACCGTATAGACTGGAAGCTGATCCCAACCTTGTAGGGAAAAGGCTATTTACATAGTATACCTACTGGTATTCAGCTGCAACCGTATAGACTGGAAGCTGATCCCAACCTTGTAGGGAAAAGGCTATTCACATAGTATACCTACTGGTATTCAGCTGCAACCTTATAGACTGGAAGCTGATCACAACTTTGTAGGGAAAAGGCTATTCACATAGTTTACCTAATGGTATTCAGCTGCAACCGTATAGACTGGAAGCTGATCGCAACCTTGTAGGGAAAAGGCTATTCACATAGTATACCTACTGGTATTCAGCTGCAACCTTATAGATTGGAAGCTGATCGCAACTTTGTAGGGAAAAGGCTATTCACATAGTATATCTACTGGTATTCAGCTGCAACCGTATAGACTGGAAGCTGATCGCAACCTTGTAGGGAAAACGCTATTCACATAGTATACCTACCTCCTGGTATTCAGATGCAACCGTATAGACAGGCAGCTGATTGCAACCCAGCTGCAACCGTATAGACAGGCAGCTGATTGCAACCTTGTAGGGATAAGGCTATTCACACATAGTATACCTACTGGTATGGAGCTGCAACCGTATAGACTGGAAGCTGATCGCAACCTTGTAGGGAAAAGGCTATTCACATAGTATACCTACTGATATTTAGCTGCAACCGTATAGACAGGCAGCTGATTGCAACCTTGTAGGGATAAATAAATAAAATAAAATAAAAAAGCCTTATATTTCTTGCCAATTACATGCATACAGAATTGAAACAGTAAAAACATTTATAATTAAATATTGAGAAATTAAAATAAATTTAGATTGAATTATTTTGTTAATTAGAAATAGCAAAATAATTTGAAAATTTGTAATTTAAAATAAATTATATAAATCAATAATAATAATAAATTAATATAATAGATTGTAAATATTATTCATTACACTTCCATTCGATTATGTCATTAATTAAAACATTTTATATGTGCAAGAACCCCTCTTAGGTGAAGGCCTCCTCCAGAGATTGCCATGCGTCCCTATTGCTTGCTACCCTTGCCCAGTCCTTGCCCGCTATGTGTGTTATATCATCTACCCATCGTGTTTGCGGTCTACCTCTCTTTCTGTAGCCTGCTGGTCCTGGCCACACCGTGGTTCGTATGGTCCATCGGTCGTCAGTCATTCTGGCTACGTGACCTGCCCATCTCCATTTTAGTTTCTGTGAGTAACTAAGGGCATCAATAATATCAGTCTTTTTACGGATTATACTATGAGGTATTTTCTGCAATTTGCTTATCTTCATCATGCTCCTCTCCATACTTCTTTGACTTGTCTTTATTTTGCTTTTTACTTTATGCGAAAATTTCCACGTTTGACATGCATATGTCAATGAGGGCAAGAGGCATGAGTTCATTATTTTTCTCTTTAGTTTTAAATGAAAATTACCTTTCAGCACTTCCTTACAACTCCAAAACTTGTTCCAGGTCTTTTGGACTCTTCTGTCTACTTCTTGTTGGTTGTTTAATGCGCTGAATGAAATTTGTTTTCCTAAATATATATAGTTACTCACATACTCTAGTTGGACATCTTCAAGTTTTATGGTTTCGGGTCTATTGTTTGTCATTGTTTTTGTTTTACTTAAATTTATTTCCAAGCCGACTTTCTTGCTAGCTCTGTGCAAGGTGGATATCATATATTGTAGGTCATTATGGTTATCACTTAAAAGTACAATATCATCGGCAAACCTTAGATGTGAAAGATAATTTCCTTTGATATTAATGCCCAAATTGCTCCAGTCTAGATTGCTTATGACCGACTCCAGCACTGCTATGAAAAGTCGTGGTGAGAGGGGGTCACCCTGCCTGACCCCTCTTTCTAACTTTATTGGTGGTCCTACTTTGTCCAATTGTATTCTACTTTGGCTCTTCTCATAAAGATCTTTCAGGATGTTTATATATCTTTGGTTAACATTTTGAGTGAGTAGAGTTTGCCAAATTGCTGAGTGTGATATTGTATCGAACGCTTTTTGATAATCGATGAAAGCTATGTAGAGCGGTCTCTGGAATTCTTGATACTTCTCAATAACCTGTTCCAACGTGTGTATATGGTCTGTAGTGCTGTAACCTTTTCTAAAGCCTGCTTGTTCTATGGGTTGTTTACTGTCCAGTATTTGGCCTATTCTCTTTTCTATGATTGAAGAGAATAGTTTGTATATAGTTGGTAACAGGCTTATAGGTCGGTAGTTAGAAATATCTTTTGAATTTCCTTTTTTATATAATAGTATTATGTTTGCTTCCGACCATTGCTTGGGGGTGGAACAACTTTCAATAATCATATTAAAAAGTTTAGTTAGTGGTTTTGCCAGTAGAGGGTGACCTATTTTTATGACTTCATTTGTTATTTTGTCTGGGCCCGGGCTCTTTTCTATTTTCATCTTCTTTATCTGTTCGATTATTTCAATTTCTTCTATAGGATTTATCTCACCAGTGTAGTCCGTTTGGGGAGCAACCACGTGAAACGATTGAGTCTGCGTAGAGCAGCTGTATAGGTTTTTGTAGTATTTCGTTGCAATTTTTAAAATTTCCTCTCTGTTATTGTGTATCTTTTCTTCTCCTTGTAATCCTTCTATCCAGTGTTTGTGTGTCTTTAATTCTTTAAATGCTCGCTTCAAGCTTCCAGTTGTGTTTACATGTCTCTCTATTGTACGTGTCCTGTAAGCGATATAATCCTGCTTTATATATCTGCTTGTTAATTTGTAAAGAGCTTTTAATTCATTTTTCATACTCCGGGTTTTAGGTTTAGTGTTCTGTAGCTTGTGTCTTCGTTGTATTAACTGCCTGGTATGGTCAGTAATTACAGACTGTTTTTTGGTTTTTATATTATGTTTATTGGCACTTGATAAGCTGGTTTCTATGATATTTATCAATTTGTCGTAGTATTCTTGTGATGTGTAGTTTGCTTCAACCTCTAATAGACTTTTCATATTTTCATGTAAGGATTCAGAGTAGAGAGAAATCTGTTCCTCGGTTTTGAGTTGGGTATTATAATTTTTATTATTATAACTTGCTCTGCTTCTTTTTGACAAATTAGTTTTAATTTTTATTCTTACCGGTCTATGGTCTGATGGATATTCTACATTTAGAACTTCAATATTTTGTATGTTCTGAGGGAAGTTTGATAGAATATAATCCAGTTCGTTTTTTGTTTTGCCGTCGGGAGACCTCCAGGTCCATCTGTTTTTTGGTTTTTTATTAAAGAAAGTATTAATAATTGACAGCTTATTTTCATACGCAAATTCTATCATTCTTTCCCCTGGAGCATTTCTGACTCCATAGCCATATTTTCGCATTATTAAGTGTTCCTCGGGTGCAGGGACACCAATTTTGGCGTTGAAGTCTCCCATCACAATAATCTTCCTATTACCTGCTCGTGTTAAAGCATTATCTATGGTTTTATAAAATTCTTCCAGTTTATTTTCATCAGCACTTTCTGTTGGTGCATAGACTTGTATAATAGCAAGTTTGTAATTGTTTATATTCAGTGTTAACATAGAGACCCGCTCCGATATCCCTATTATTGCCTCTACGTACTTTTTTAGGTGTTTTTTTATAATGAAACCAACTCCATATAGTCCTGCGGTTTCTCCCACAAATTGAAATATAAAATCCTCATATTCACAAATTAAATTTCCAACTCTTCTCACCTCTGATATACCCATAATATCAAATCTTATATTTTCCATTATATCTATAAGCTCTATTAGTCGTGCGTGAGACGAAAGGCTCCGCACGTTATATGTTATAATGTGGAGTAGTTGCTGCTCTGGAGGGTTTTGGTCGCATATCTCCGCAGTGACCAGCTGTACTGGAGATGTTTGTAGAGGGGCTCGTGCTAGTTGCTACTTGTTAGATGTCTCCGTCGAGTGGTGTTGATTTGGGGTTAGATTTATCTGTGGGGCTGGTGCATCCCTTTTTGACATAAAGAATGTGCTAATATCTGTCTTATTTTTTTTTTTGTTATTTGACTTGTTATTTTTTTGATTGTTTTCCTTTGGTGATTGAGATAAAAGTCGTTTTTGCCTTCTATTTCCATTGTTTTCTTCTTTGATAATAATTTTATCGTATTTTAAATATGCTTCTTTTCCTTGGTCTAATAGTTGTTTGAGTTCTTCTCGCAGTTCTTTACGTTTCTGTATAATTTTTAAAGGAAAGTCATCCGATACATAAATATCAAATTGTTGTAATAATTTCTTCTTTTTTATAACTTCAATTTTTTTGCTCAGCGAGGTAAATGAGACTATGATTGGTCTAGATCTTTCCCCTTTTTTACCTTTCCGCCAGATCGAACTAATTTCTTGAGTTGAACATTTAAGATTCATCTTTTCATTTATAACTGTAAGTATTGTTTTTTCCAAGTCCCAGTAATTGTTTTCACCTTCTTGTATGCCAAAAAATACCAGATTTTTCTTTCTTATTTCCTTCTCGATAACATCGATTCTTCTCTCTTGATTTTCTATCTTCTCCTACAAATTCTTGTATTTAGTTTCTAAGTTTTGAAACTTTTCATTTATATTTGTACTTATGTTTATCGTAATATTTTCCTCTATAATTTTGAACTGTTGCTTTTGTTCCGACATTTCTAATTGTATTTGTTTGAGTATATTCGTTATGTCTTCCATGATATTAAGTATGATGTTTTGACAGATAGCTTTGTATACGTACTTGTAGTGACACCTATCGGATATTTTGGAAGTTACGTGTACATCGACAAGTTCGATCTTGGTGTCGAAAGGATCAAAACGCTAGCTAGTTGTTTATGATGTAGTTGTCTTGGTTTCCGTAAGATGGCACTTTTTACTATTAATATGGTGATGACTTTTATTTTTTGGTATGACAAAGGAATCTTATTTTAAGCACTTTTGAGGTTATAAAGTTAATATTTCAATCTAAAATGCACCGCTCACTATTTGTTTTTTGTTCTTATCTACTCCACACACGCGAAGTCCGTTTTTAAAAGCGTTTTATTGTCTAGGTAGCCTTCTGTACGACGTTCAATGAAGGATGCCTTTAGTACGGCACACTTGTTCTTTCTTTGAAAATCACTCGTAAAGTTTGTTTTTCACTATGTCTTTTTTATTGTCTAGATGGAATAACACTCAACTTATTAGATTTTTCACTTTTTCACTTCTTTTAAACACTGTTTTATTTTAAAAAATAATTTAAACACGGATACGAAGCGAACGGTGGCACTGCAGCGCCCTCCCTCTTTTTCAATCTTCGCCTTAAACTATGCAGTTCCGTCGCACACTCTCCAAAATGCAACCGATAGATAACCGACAGGCTAGCAACTCGGCGTCGATGCTTGAGACTCCGGAGCCTCGATGAATCATAGCCTATGTGCTATTCCAGACTACAATATCTCTGTGCCAAATTGTATCTAGATCCGTTTAGCCGTTCTGGTGTGAGTGGGTAACAAACATCCACCCGTAATAACTTTCACATTTTTATTAATAGTAGGATAGCAGGATTAAATAAGTAGGAAGTATTATACCTACTGGTATTCAGCTGCAACCGTATAGACTGGAAGCTGATCCCAACCTTGTAGGGAAAAGGCTATTTACATAGTATACCTACTGGTATTCAGCTGCAACCGTATAGACTGGAAGCTGATCCCAACCTTGTAGGGAAAAGGCTATTCACATAGTATACCTACTGGTATTCAGCTGCAACCTTATAGACTGGAAGCTGATCACAACTTTGTAGGGAAAAGGCTATTCACATAGTTTACCTAATGGTATTCAGCTGCAACCGTATAGACTGGAAGCTGATCGCAACCTTGTAGGGAAAAGGCTATTCACATAGTATACCTACTGGTATTCAGCTGCAACCTTATAGATTGGAAGCTGATCGCAACTTTGTAGGGAAAAGGCTATTCACATAGTATATCTACTGGTATTCAGCTGCAACCGTATAGACTGGAAGCTGATCGCAACCTTGTAGGGAAAACGCTATTCACATAGTATACCTACCTCCTGGTATTCAGATGCAACCGTATAGACAGGCAGCTGATTGCAACCCAGCTGCAACCGTATAGACAGGCAGCTGATTGCAACCTTGTAGGGATAAGGCTATTCACACATAGTATACCTACTGGTATGGAGCTGCAACCGTATAGACTGGAAGCTGATCGCAACCTTGTAGGGAAAAGGCTATTCACATAGTATACCTACTGATATTTAGCTGCAACCGTATAGACAGGCAGCTGATTGCAACCTTGTAGGGATAAGGCTATAATATTCACATAGTATACCTACTGGTATTCAGCTGCAACCGTATAGACTGGAAGCTGATCGCAACCTTGTAGGGAAAAGACTATTCACATAGTATACCTACTGGTATTCAGCTGCAACCTTATAGACTGGAAGCTGATCACAACTTTGTATGGAAAAGGCTATTCACATAGTATACCTAATGGTATTCAGATGCAACCGTATAGACTGGAAGCTGATTGCAACCTTGTAGGGAAAACGCTATTCACATAGTATACCTACTGGTATTCAGCTGCTACCGTATAGACTGGAAGCTGATCCCAACCTTGTAGGGATAAGGCTATTCACATAGTATACCTACTGGTATTCAGCTGCAACCGTATAGACTGGAAGCTGATCGCAACCTTGTAGGGAAAAGGCTATTCACATAGTATACCTACCTCCTGGTATTCAGCTGCAACCGTATAGACTGGAAGTTGATCGCAACCTTGTAGGGAAAAGGCTATTCACATGCCTTTTTTGAGTTTGGGAAATCATCCAATGACTTCTCCCACGCTAGGTGGAGCAAGAAGGCGTGTCAAACTCTTACTGACTAAAACCCACCCATGTTCTTTCAGTTGCCTGTGCCAGGGGAAGGTGACTCTTTCGGAACAATGCCGCAAATCCGGTAGGCATCGGCCCGTCAATTGCTGCTGACATCTCTCTGAGGCGCGCGTAGAACACAACGCGTCGTCGACCTCGGCCTAGTCCTTATCGGACGGCTAGCTACCCATTGCTCGCCATCCGTAAGCCCACGTGTACGGTGGCCGGCAATAGCCCTGCGACTCCCAACGCTCAGGGTGTCTCCTGCGATGGCCAGGGGTGTGAGGTCGTGAGGATTTCCTCTCTTCCGTTTGCATTATTCACATGCCTACTTTTTGCGTTAATTCTATCAACAGTACCCAAAGGAAAATCCTTGACCTGGCTAATAAAGGAAAAAATACAAAAGCAGTTTCTACGGAATAGGTTGCACGTCGTAGGCATTTATTGTATTCTATCAAGGTATCCTTGAACTTAAACTGTATTCTTTCATTGCTCATCGGTTCAGTAAGACCGTCGCTACACACAAACCTAAGCTATGAATAGAGACACCTACACGTAGGGTTGGCAGTTGTCAGCCAATGAATTGATTTTTTTCGCCATTTTTCTGCTTAGGACTCGCTTTCTGTGTGACGGAAACTGAATTTTTATTGTAGTTTTTAGATAATTTAAAAGCTTTTGTCATGTTTCTTTTGAAGAAGCATTCAGTTCTACCTTTGCAGTGTCGACCGAAGTATGGTGTTTTGTTACTCTGAACATATTGTAGGATGTTTGCCGTGTTTTGAGGGAAATCATATTAATACCATGTACCACTTTTAACCGACTGAAACAAGACTGGTCATCAAATCTAGCAGAAGAGCACAGAATAACTAAATTAGTACAAGAATCCCATTTGTGCTCTACCTGGCAAATCCTGGGGAAAGTAAAGTTGTCAACTCCCAATATCTTGGCTCTATACTGCAGCAGATGGAAACTACGGCTGCCGTACGTGTTTGATGGCTCTAACCCACATCAAAAGCTAAATCTGCAGTGTTATTCATCATTATTTTAGCCCGGAATCAGTCACTGTTGGGATAATATTCTGCCTTACATCTCAGTTCTGTGCGCCCCTCATCTTTGTGTTTCTCGCGACTAGACGATATCATCAATCAACCCCATGCTTGATATTTTTACCTCCAATTGGCTATCCCCCACGTCTAGCCAAATGTCCTGCCCAACTCCTCAGGGCACGTCGCACTGCCCCAACCAAAAGACTATAATAAGTCTAATTCAAAAAACAAATGTCCTTCATTCCAGAAAAGAATCCCTAGAGAGCGTATACAGCAGCAACTCTCGTCTGAACCTCTTGACGAAACGCAAGCGTCTGAATCCTCTCACGATGGACGCGTCCACCACATCGCTCAACAAGCGAGGAGGGGACCAGTATGTGTCACAACGGGTGCTCTCCGCCAAGACGCACCGCGTGAAGCAGCTGCAGAACCAGCTGGCTGATGCGCATTATCATTTGCAGGTCAGTTTCTTAGTCTTGGTACAGAACTGTAGGCAATGGAATTGGTAGATACTGTGGCGATTGTAGTCACAGCTTAAACTCAGCGGGTCTGTACCAGCCTTCAGCTGAGTGTTGAGATTATTGAAGAGCCGTTTGAATATTGAATGTGTAGGCATCACATTTGTTTTAGGGATCAGTTCTGTTTGCCTGGCCGAAGGGGGCACTTGTATTTTTCTGTTATTTCCAATATAGTTATTTAGAGTGCCCTTGT
This sequence comes from Polia nebulosa, assembly GCA_951329385.1. NCBI lineage: Eukaryota > Metazoa > Arthropoda > Insecta > Lepidoptera > Noctuidae > Polia > Polia nebulosa. The sequence goes on along the minus strand of OX589595.1, from coordinate 2,394,983 downwards.
TTCCTTTCTTACACTTTTATATGTGCAGTGTACGAAAGGAAAGAAAAACGAACGTAAGAAGGAAGTGTGGCACCACACTCTCGCAAGCAGCGGGTGAGACCACTATTCTGTAGCTACTAGAGAACCCCTGGAGCCCTGCAGGCCTTACTGGAGCCTTGGGGTCCTACAATACCTATTGTAATGGATTACACCTATCTGCTTACCTACTTATCGATATTTTCAAACTTTTTATGCATTTTCCAGGAATTGAGTAACGAGAACAGAGTATTACGTGCCATGCAAAAGAAACAAGAAATAGCATTGCAAAGGTAAGAACTAATCCTGGTGAGATCTAAACGATCTTGTAGACGCAATTTCAATACACAATCTGACCTGTGTTCAACATTTTCTTATGCACCCAAATATTTCCTTTTTCTTCGTGCCAAAATGCAATTTCTTCTGTCGAAAATCATGTCCAGATACGAGAACTCGAACGCAGAACTGCCGCAAGTCCTGAACTCGCATAGCGAAGAGATGAGGATACAACAAACGCGGTATAAGCAACTAAAGAATCAGTTGAAGGAGGCGACGTTGAAGCTGAAGGAGAGAGACATGCAGCTACAGCAGCTGAGAGATGAACACCAGCATCTGCTGGAACTGAGCAAGGATAGGTAAGTAGAAAAGAAGGTCGCTGCGAATGGTTCGTAAAATTAGGCCAGGAATTTGTCTTGAAGACTCAGACTTGGAGTTGGATTGGGCTGATAGATAGGGGAGAGCGGGGTTGGTTCTAAAGTTGGTAAAAATTAACATGGTTAAAAGTGATATTCGTGTTATTTAGTAGTGGCGACGTCTCATGGCGACATGGAGACAGCGACTGTCGCAACCCAGCGCTGGGCACGCCACCATTGCGGCGGTAGTGCCCCTCTTTGAGGAGTGGCTGGAGAGGCGTCACGGCGTCCTCACCTTCCGCCTGACGCAGGTCCTCACCGGACACGGTTGTTTCGGGAGGTTCCTGCATCAGATCGGGCGGGAGGAAACGCCCGGGTGTTACCACTGCGCGGATCGCCCAGAGGACACGGTGGAGCATACGGTGGAGGTCTGCCCCGCTTGGGCGGAACACCGCCGTGTCCTCGTGGATGCGATAGGTGGCGGTGACCTCTCGCGCCCGGCCCTGGTTCAGGCCATGGTACGGAGCGAGAGGGAATGGGAGGCAGTCTCCGCCTTCTGCGAAGCAGTAATGCTCGTGAAGGCGGAGGCGGGACGCGTGAGGGAAGCTCAACGGAGTGGACCTCGCGGCCCCGGCCGCTACCACCGCAGGAGAGGTACTGGGCGTACCAGGCGTAGGACGTCGCGAGACGATTTCCGGCCACCGTAGACTCGGGCCTGCGGACGGCGAGCAGTGAGTAGCTCGCCGTCCGATCAGCACCAGGCCCGTGAGTCGACGGCGCGTAGTGTTCCACGCGCGCCTCAAAGAGATGTAGTCAGCCACCACTGACGGGGCCCATCGTGGCCGGTGCCTGCATGCCTAGGGGTAGCGGATAAATTCTGAAAATGAGTTACCGCACCCCTGGGCACTCAGGCAGGGAAGGAACAGGGCTAGGTTTTAGTCAGTAAGAGTCTGACACGCCCTCCCGCTCCACCCGGAGCGGGAGAAGTCATTGCGTGATTTCCCAACGCACAAAAAAAAAAAAAAACTAACTCTAAAGCAGCGGAACTACGTGGCACCGGTACAGTCCATTCCTACTATGATGCAAGTTTTAACTTGTATACCTAGCATTATTGTCGGTCCTCTAAGCTTTGATGATCGATGCCAAATCTGAATCTACACGAAGTGGCTAGAATTAACATAAACAATCCAGCCGTAGTATTGCCAATTCCATTTAGTAACATGAATTTTAATTAAATTAAAATACCTGACCGAGGAGAAGATGGCGGGACGCCTTGGATGGCTTCCTGGCGAATTGGCGTGAGGAAGCATAGCTAAAGAGTAGTGGTAGGAATAGGGTTAGGCCTTTGTCCAGGAGTGTGACAATTCAGGTCCGCTACGCGATCCGCTACCGATCCGTGTCGGTTTTGGGTTCGTTGTCGATGTCGGTGGCGAGTTCAATTGTTTTTTGTCTTTTCTTTCATTTCTTTCTTCTTTTCCCACATAAAAAATGCCCAACGCGCCTAAAGAAGATTTCACTTCAATCCGAGACGCGATCTGCGACGGGTGCTAAGCTCTCTTCGTAGCGGTGTCAGTGGCGCGCGATTTTAATAGCTTTTCCCATTTCAAAAATGCCCAACGCTCCTAAAGAAGATTTCACTTAAAAAAAAAAACAAAATCTTGCGAAATCCTGTCACTACATAATCTTTTAAAATATTTCAGAAATCTCCTCGATCGCGAGAAGCTCCAGGCCCAAGTGACAGACCTGTCTACCAAAGTAGCGCAGCAGAACGACACGATCACAATGCTACAACGTCGCATAGCCCTCGAAGCGAAGAACTTCAAGCATCAGCTACAGATGGAGATCAATAAACATAAGGATACGAGACATGATCTGGATCTAGCCATCAATAATGCTGATAAGCTGACTACTATTATTGAGGTAACTGCTTTCATATCAATTAAAGATTTACAGATCCTTACAAATTATTTTTTTATTTTTATAGGCTCGTGCTTGACTTCTATCTCACCTGCCCCCTTAGACAAAATACTTTTCTGTTAGCGTTCACGCTTAACGATTAGTACAAAATGTAAGGTAATGACATCACCTGCGGAGAGAATTGTCACGTGACTTACGTCCAGGTAATGTTATTGCCATACATTTTGTACTAAGCGTTAGCGTTAACGCTAATAGAAAAGTATTTTGTCTCAGGCTTCTGATGGTAAGTGATGATGTGGTCGACGATGGAGGACGCTTACCTAGAAGTAATTCTAGCAAAGAGATCGTATATGCAATTACTCTCACGACTATAGATTAAAAAAACACTCTTATGAAAGATCCTATTTTTCAAACAGCCATATAAAAGCAGCTTTCTAGATTTTTTAGCATTCAACGCTTTTTGGCTCTATAAATATGTCTAGTAAATATGGACTCGACGAATTTATATCGCATTTACTCGATAATTACATAAAGATCTCTCTCGATCGCCTTCATGCAACCGTAAGTCTTATGACAGCTCTATGAAACCTGATTGAAATTGCTAATTGGTCGTAAAACTAGCTTTAATCAATCAATTAATCAATCAATAAGCCCTCTCTCCTGGACTTCCGTCTGTTTTGAAGTGTTTGTTTTCCTCGTTTAGAGGATACCTAAGTTCAGTGTGGCTTTTGGCAAAGGTCTCCGCTAACATTTTCCATTGTGTTCTATCTCTGGCAACCCTTCTCCAGTAAGGGCCCGCTGTAAGCTTCAATTCATCTTCCCATCTCTTAAGTTGTCTTCCCCGCTTCCTTTTTCCATCTCTGGGATACCCGTCTGTCACAATTTTACTCCACTTTTCCTGAATAAGTAAAATTTTACTTATTAAAACTAGCTTTTATAGCACTATTTTTATCTGCACCTCCACCTTTATCTCCGTTAAGCAAAAATGGCATCCGTAACATCCCATTTGAAAAATCTTTACTTTTAAATATGAAACCTTGAAATTTTCCGGGACACATTCACTCTTCCCAAGGATTTACGTTCTATTTTTGGCTTTCACAGTAAACAAGAAAACAAACACATTGTTAAATTATAACTTTACGAATGGTGCGAGTACATTATACATAATTTTCTCTGTTTCATCGCTAACTTGTATGTGAATAAATAACAACACACAAGCGACATTTCCCCATCTTTTATTCCCTTTTGTTTTGTCATTATAACGTAATCCTCCCGTTTTAGGCTCTCCATGGACGGATTGTGTCGAGCAGTTGTTCTCAACTGCACGAGAGCAGTCGTGTTGCGGTTGGAGTCTACTTCAACCCGACTGCTGTAAGCAGTCCTTGTGCAGTTGTTGTACAGTTGTGTTTGACCGCAACATGACTGCTCCGATGCCGATGTTTATTCAGTTGCTGGCTGGGCTGGGCAAGGCGCGGAAAGAAGAAGCGTTGAGCTGTCGGAGCGCTTTAAGGCGCTATTAAATGCCAACGACCTTGAGTGGTTAGCTTGCGTGTTCTGTGCTGAGCTCACATCACCTAACAGAACTCGTCCATCAAGGAGCGCTGTCTGAAATTACGACGCATTATTAATTTATTCTACATAAAACAACAAGTATTATACTAAAACACATATACAAAAATATAAATGTATTCGGAGTCTGTGTTTCCTGATAGCTACAACCTGGGAGTCTTTAAGTCAAGAGTGAATAGGTTACTTCTAGGCAAGCGTGCTCCATCTTCGACCACATCATCGCTTACCATCAAGTGAGATAGTGGTCAAACGTGTGCCTATCAACAATAAAAAAAATTAAATTATCTTTAAAATGATGAAGGTTTCATAAAAATACGCTATATAATTTTTGCGTGATTCTCAATTTTTTTATCCGCGTTAGACATAACTTTAAAAAATAGTAGTCTAGAGTAATATACATTTTTTTCAAAGAAATAAAAGTAGTCGTTTAGACGTAATCTTCAATTAAAATCACTGCGCCTTAAGTGGTCCGTGTACTGCGGGTCGAGGAGCTCCTTGCTGCCGGCAGCACGGCGAAATTCAACCGCTCGACGACTGCAATTTTAGCTGCAACTGCAAATTAACTGCTTGAGCGGTCTGTGTATTGCGAATGTCAATTTTGTATTGAAACTGTAGATCACCCAACAGCGACCGCTTGCAGGCGTCGCTACTGACTGCTCCAAGCAGTCCGTTTATATTATATAAGAGGCCTTTAGAATTATTCACTTCAGCGTAACTAATTGAAAATTTGCTAATCAACGTGCCGCTTTTCGTTCATTGTTGTTTTATTTAAATTTGTGTTTCACTCAAAATTATTTTAAGGTTTCTTTCATTAGATGGAGTTATTATGGCATTTCTTCTTATTCTGTTCGTGTTTCAATGTTATCAAATGAAATTTGTCATTGTCATAAGCGTCACCAAAAATATCTCAACGAAGCACTTAAATGTATTAATTTTCATTTAGTTAGTCTGAATTTGAACTTGACAACCAAGAGGAAAATTGAAACAAGTATTCCAGCACGCGTAGCATGACCACCCTAGAAACGGGTTTTGTCGACGGAAGAATAGACAAAATGACAGATTGTAGAAAGATTTCTACCGTGTCAAGCATGGCGATGTTAAAACTGACGAGAAGAAATGTTTCTATTCTTCAGTCGACAAAAGTCTACAATGTAAAGCATGACGACCAATTTTTCTCTACTTTTGACACATGAAGGTAGAAACATTTCTACTCAAGAAGTGTCAAATAGTCTACATCTCATTAGACCTAGACATATTATAATGTACTCTGTGGACCTAGACAAGATCTTTATTGATTTTAAAAACTCAATTAGGCGTCTGTTTCATTTCAAAATTGTGGTGAATCTTCCACAAAAGCCAATAAAAGAAATGAAGTGAGTGTGTGTGTTTGAAGTTTGATTTTAAAAACATGTCTGGGGGCTACTGTCGCCATCGTCTCAGTTTTATACCGAGAAGAATGGAAGGAAGGCAGAAAGAAACGAAGTACGAGCATTAACGGAGGCTCTCGATCTTCCCGAAAAAAAAAAATATAAATAACTTTTCCAAAAACCAAACATTTGAAAAATGTGTTTTAAAGTTTTGTATTGTGTAACAAAATGCGAAAATTAACATAACAAACTACATTTTTCCTATTTTTCATTATTTATTTACTTTGTTTGTTGTTATTTACACAAATCCAACACGATCAGTCTCCACAAACACAAAATTAAATATTGTTGTACAAACAACAAACAAATTGGCGGAATTTTGTCGAGTGAAGTTCAGTGGCTGTTTTAATTATTCGTTTATTGATTCCTAGTGGATACTGTGATGTAAAATTGGTGTAGTTTTGTGTCTCAAGTGTCAACGCAAATGGACAATATGTGGAATCATTGAAACAGGCGCGATCTCGGGAAAATGGAGCTTAGAATTTTATTGTAGTATTGACTACCTCAGCGAAGTTTGCCGAGAAGGCTGACTCGACACATTTGTTGCCAAATACTGCAAAAAACATTAGAATGTGTTACATCTGCATTCTAATGGAAAAAAAGTATAAATAACTACGTAAGACTAGGCAATATGGTCAAAAGACTTTCGCCTTCCCTTCGGGGATAATAAAATAATTTAAAAAAAAACAGTCAACACAGATGACAGAAATGACAGAATAAAATTAATACGTTTCGTTGTTGCTTTGAGTTACGTTCAAAATGTTTTAGAACTTGGCGTTAGACACATTTATTTCGATAACGAAACGTAATATATTATCGTAGAATTCTTAGCTTGTCTACATCACTAACTACCTACCCGTTGCTATGGAAAGAATGAATATGTCTTTGTCTTCGAAGAAACGCGAGTCTACGGGTCGCGCCGTGCTCGGGCAGTAGAGATGTAGAGTGTCATAGAAATAACTTTGTCTACTCTTGGCAGAGTAGAGATAGAATTGGTCATGCTACGCGTGCTGGTATTCAAAATTTGACGAGTTCGTCGAAATCTTGGGTTTGATTCCCCGGTTGAGTAGTCTTAATACAAGCCCTGTATAATTTGAAACCCTTTATTTACTTAACTCTTTAGTTGTTCACCGCCAGGGACGAAGCGACTAGATATACAATCCGTGTAAACAAAAGAGATGCATGCATTAATAGTTGATCGCTGACGGTTCACGCTGCCGGCGGACTCGCTCCACAAGTTTGTCGCTGAGCGTCAAGAACTATCATAGCTTACTCGCTCAACGATCCTCGCTCAGCGGTCAGAACTCGCGCCGGGAGACCAACCTGAGCGAGTGGTGCGAGTAATCGCCCGTTGCACTCTTACACTCGCTAAAGGCGCAGTAACACGACTTTTAATGGTTTTTAATTGAACATCACGTCTAAACGACTAGTCTTATTTCTTTGAAAAAACAATATGCTTTTCTAGATAATTTTCGTCGTAATTTGATCTGAGAATATTTGAAATTTTATTATTATAACATAGTGTAATTAATTTGTAAAGTTATGTCTAACGCGGATAAAAAATTGAGAATCACGCAGAAACTATAAAGCGTATTTTTATGAAATGTTCACCATTTTAAAGTTAGTCTTAAGTGTTTTAGTGTAAGAACTGTTGTTTTATATGTAATAAGTTAACGCATCAGGTCCCTCGCGTGGCCATAACAATGGGTTTTTAATTGTGTCTGCTAATGAGGGGCTTGACGCGTTAATAATACGTCTAATTTCGGACAGCGCTCCTTGATGGGCGAGTCCTATTACTGGGTGGACGTATGACGCGTTACGTGAGCTCAGCACAGAACACGCAAGCTAACTGCTCAAGGTCATTGGCTGTTAATAGCGCCTTAAAGCCCAGCGACAAAACTATCGGAACTACACACTCGCTACTCGCTGCTCGCCAACTCGTTTGTTTGAAGCTGTACTCGCTACTCGCTCGTCGCCGGCGGTGAAACAAGTGCCATAAGCACATCAAATACAAACGTGAACTTAATGCCTCAGACATTTTCTACCAGTATTTTTTTTTTGTTTTTTTAACGTTTGTTATTGTTTTTAACTTTCAACAGACTTTTGTCTAATTTTCTTGGTTCTATTAATGATGTTCACACAAGATCGTCTTTTAACCTATTACTATAATTATTGTTTTACTGTGGGGGGCCCTGGTGAACTGTAACACAGGCTTTCTCAAAAACCTACTTCAGGCACCAGTCTCTTACAATGGTGGAATTTAGCATTAGTAAAAACATTGTTAATTTTTAAAGAAACCAATATTGTGAAGAGAGAATAAATAAGTGAATTGATTGATTGATAATGGTGCCGATTCTCTTGTTCAATAACAAAACTAAAATTAGAGAATCACTACCTTTTACTAAAAAGCAGCGCGAAAAATGGACGGCTATAGCTATGAACTAAGTTAGAGATGTCAAACTAGTTTACGCCTTGCGCTTCACCGTGCTTTTATTCGACATGTTTTTACGTGTCGTCTTAATTTGTATGGAAATGTTAGTTCATCTAAATTTGAAAACTCTAATTTACGTCCGTCTCTTTCTTGTTTTATTAGAGAGAAAAAGATAGTAATAGCCTAAATTAAGTTTAGTTTGTGCCTAACAGAATCGGCCCCATTATTTTCATTAGAAATGAAAACATCTTTTTTCTTTTCTTATTCTCCTAGATGAAAGAGAAGATGCTGAGCACGGCAGCTAGCCGGACCACGAAGTCACCGGTGAAGACGGCGTCGGGCACACACATCAATTTCAATGTACCGAAACAGCAGCCCAGCCGGGCCCGGTCGGAGACTGACGCCAGTCTGACGAGGGGCAGGGATGATCGACATATTGTAAGTTTAGAGTACTCTAAATATTATTAAACAAGCTTATGCCAGCGGCTTTGCTTGCGTGGAATTTTGTTAGCCTAAGTTACTCCTTATATCGTCAGCTACCTGCTGCTCAGCTATCTTATCAGAATCGGTCCACCATCAGTCGGTCACCACACCTGGGTGTGCAGATACACTCATACACACACTCACCAACATATTCAGGTTGCACTCCCTCTCCCTCCTTCTGATGTACTGGTCTGTTATATATATATTATTATGTTGAATTTAATTTAATGAAAAATAATTAATTTATGGTAGACCGACACACTTCACAAGTTTTGTTTAAATATTGTAAATTTATAGCTGATCACTGTCTCTGTAGATACAGGTTATCCTAGTTTAAGAGGCAGGGCTCACCAACTTGCGCTTCTTTTTTACGGCACTTGTCAAGTACTCGTCTGCCAAACATTTGAAATTACTTGATTCGTAATTTTAATTTGTAATTTTTAATGTGAATAGTAATGTTTTTAATGTGAATTGTAATAAATGTAAATTGTATTTTGATATATCATGAAACAAATAAATTATTTATTTTCAGTTCCGAAGATTAGCCGGAACAGATTAGCCGGAACAAACAGATAAACAGGCTGCCAAAAATTTTAATAACTAATTTTTAGGCGGAGGTATCAATAACTAGCATAAATACAGGCTAAACTCATTTTTAATGCGAGAGAGTAAAGAATATAAGAATTATTCAAGCAGTTCTCTTTTGACTTCTTTTCATCCAAAGGCTCAAGCGTACGCAATAGGCATTTTTATTTTTTTATTTTTTTTGTGGTGTGGGAAATCATCCAATGACTTCTCCCGCTCTGGGTGGAGCGGGAGGGCGTGTCAGACTCTTACTTACTAAAACCCACCCCTGTTCCTTCCCTGCCTGAGTGCCCATAGGCTGAACCTTGAATTCTTCAAAATTAATTCTTAGTGTTCTTTTTCTTTTCGTGTCGTGGTAAATTTAAATATGTGAATAATAGTTTTTATTTGATTTAATTTTGTTATAGTTTATTTCTTATGTTTGGCGGTGCCGATTTGACGATTAGTGCTCTTCTTTTCTTGATAACTTGTCGTGTATAAGATCTCTTATTGTATTACTGTACAGCTAGCCGTGAAAACCTATAAATATTGCATTTATGTAAAGCTGTTGGTTTCCATGTAATAAATAAATAAATAATAATAAAAAATAAAAAATTAACTGTATGAGCGTATAAAAAAAAACGGGCCAAGTGCGTATCGGACTAAAAACAAAAGGGTTCCGTACCAAATGTATTTTTCACAATTTGTATGGTTTTAGGTCAACAGATGCTTATACTGTGAACATTATGAAGACTGTAGCTCCAAGCGTTTGGCTGTAAAATCTGTGTGACAGACGACGGACATACGGACAGACAGACAGACGGACACGTGAGTGACAGTAATAGGGCTCCGTTTGGACCCTTCGGGTGCGGAACCCTAAAAAACTATTATTTTGACATTACAAACAGACACTTCAATTTTATTATTTGTATTGCTAACTGGCGAGGCCGCGGCAGACCACGAAGGAGATGTCGGGATGACATAGATATCTTCCTTGAGAATTGGAAAGAGGAAACTCGGAACCAAGAAAAGTGGAAGGAATTGAGGGAGAGATTTGCCCAGCCGTGGGACAGTACAGGCTAGGATATAAGAGTAATTGATAAACACTTGACTCGATAGACGTTATTCTGTGAAAATTTCGTACAAAAATGCTATGGAGAAAGACTTTCAGTTTTTTTTTTTTTTGAGGGTGGGAAGTCATCCTATGACTTCTCCCGCTCTGGGTGGAGTGGGAGGGCGTGCCAGACTTTTACTGACACCCACCCCTGTTTCTTTCATGCTTGAGTGCCCAGGGGCGCGGTAACTCTGTTAATAATTTATCCAGGACCCCTTGGCATGCAGGCATCGGCCATGATGGGTCCCGTCTGTGGTGACTGACATCTCTTTAAGGCGCGCGTGGAACACTACGCGCCGTCGTCTCTCGGGCCTGGTGCTGATCGGACGGCGAGCTACCCATTACTCGCCGTCGCAGGTCCAGGTCAGGTCAGGTCAGGTCAGGCGTCTAATGCAGCGGCTGCGGCTGGGTGCGTGAGAGAGACCCTGTTGAGTCTCCCTTTCCGCCTCCTTCGCGAGCATTACTGCTGCGCAGAAGGAGGAGACTGCTTCCCATTCCCTCTTGCCCCATACCATGGCCTGGACCAGGGTCGGGCGCGAGAAGTCACTGCCGCCGATCACCTCCACGAGGACACAGCGGTGCTCCGCCCGCTCTGGGCATATCTCCACAGTGTGCTCCACCGTGTCCTCTGGGCGATTCGCACAATGGTGACACCCGGGCGTTTCCTCCCGCCTTATCCGTCACAGGAACCTCCCGAAACAACCGTGTCCGGTGGCGAACTGCGTCGGTCGGAAGGTGAGGACGCCCTGACGCCTCTCCAGCCACTCCTCAAAGAGGGGCATTACCGCCACAATTGTGGCGTGCCCAGCGCTGGGTTGCGACAGTCACTCTCTCCATGTCGCCATGAGATACTGCCGGAGCTTTGTTCGCCGAGCCGCGAGAAATCACCGCAGCAGAGTTTCGCCCTGGCGTTTTGCATTCTCGCGCACCTCTGGGAGTGGCCTTGAGCCTTGGCCTCCAGATCCAATGGCGACAGTCCGGCAAGGAGGTTCGCCGTCTCACCGGAGACCGTGTGGTATCCCCGGTCCAGCCGGATGGCCATAACCCTTTGGGACGTGCTCAACCAGCGAGCTGGTCGCCGCCTCAAGGAGCGCACCCACGCCGGTGCCCCGTAAAGGGCCACGGACCGCACGACCCCCGTGTAGAACCTACGGCAGGAGGCGTTTGGACCCCCCAGATTGGGCTGGAGCCGCTTTAAGGCAGCCCCGCTCCGCTCAAGTCTGGGAGCCAAAGGTCGGCAATGCTCCACGAAGTTCCATCGGCTTTCGAGGACGAGGCCCAGGTACATCATCGCCCCTCGACGCCGATGTGAACCCCTCCTACTATTATCTGGGAATCCGACGGTGGCGCATTCCGAAGACCATGAAAACACATGGCTTCGGACTTGTGCAGTGCCGCCACCTCGAGTTCCAGTTACCGGATCCTCTCTATGACTGTCGCAACTCCACGTGTCATTTGGTCGGCCGCTTCCTGATGCGACCTCCCCTGCGCCAGGAGCAGCGTGTCGTCAGCGTAGCAGACTACGCTGACGCCGCTAGGGAGGTCGGCGTGCAGCACCCAGTCGTACCCGATGTTCCACAGAGGCGGCCCCAGGACCGATCCCTGTGGGACACCGCACGACATCAGCTCTCGCCGGTTCCACTCTCCCTGGTGACCGGGGTAGATGACGGCCCTGTCCGTCAAATAGGCCTCGACCACGCGACGTAGGTAGGGCGGCACCCGGTGATACCGGAGTGCCTCCACTATGCAACTCCAGGGCAGGGTGTTGAAGGTCTTATGGTACGGAACCCTAAATGTGTGTTTGTGATCTGTGCCAAATAAATAATTTTTCTTTCTTTATTTTCTTTCTTTTAAATATGCGAAGTCCGACACGCACTTGGCCGGTTTTAGGGTTTCGTGCCCAAAGGGTAACCAACGGGATCATATTACTAAGCCTCCGCTGTCCGTCTGTCCGTCTGTCTGTCAGCGCGCTGTATCTCATGATCCGTAATAGGTAGCCAGTTGAAATTTTCACAGAATGTGTATTTCTGTGGCCGCGATAACAACAAATAATAAAAAATAAATTAAACATTAAAGGAGGCTCTTACTAGAAACTGTTTTTTTTTTTTGGCTTTTTTTGCTCAATCTTAAGAATGGCAACGAGTAGACGCATATCTTGTACGATGGTACGGAACCCTTCATGCGCGAGGCCGACTCGAAATTGGCCGGTTTTTTTACCTAAGAACCATATTTGGACTATTACATTCGTTTAGAAGAAATAACAAAAACAAATTGATCCAACCGTCCTTAAATGAAGACGCGTTATGCTGAACTCATGCAGGGGTTAATTGTCAATTTTCAAACCTCTTGGGTTAAGATAAGTTTTACACAATAGATAAGGATCACTAATTTTAAAGCAAACTTGAATTAAAATAGTAATACACTGTCTGGTTATTAGTTTTTGCTTTGACATAAATAGGTATATGTCTCGGTAATAAAAAGGTGTAACAAAGCCATTTGTTTTAGACCCCGATTTTAGTGTTTGTATTGAGATTACGTTGACAACTCCAATCTAGTCCAATTTACAAACGCGTACCTAAATGTTTGCGCACATTTATTTCCCCAGAGAATCCTTTTGTTTTCCAGGGCCCATTGTTAAAACTCAACATGACATATTATGCCCCTGTAACTTCGCCTGGATTATTGTATAAGCCACTTTGATGAACGTATTTCTGTTCTAAGTCCATTGTAATGAGGACAAGCTTAGTATTTACTAATTAGAGGGAAATAAAAATTAAATTTTCATCTCATAAAGCTGGTTCTGTTATAATAACGTCTTTTATTATGTAAATTCGGAGTCAATATTGTTGTTTCAGGTGGAACAAAACATAATGGCGAAATTATGCGAGAATTCTCGCAGTCTTAGTAGCGCGTTATCTCACGATGAAGAGTCTTCCTCGTCCGTAGAACCACGATCACGCTATGCCAGAAGCAGATCCAACTCTACTCTTTCTCGATCTACTCCCAACCCAGGAACTAGAAAGAACTCCAAAGCCTCCGATCAAATGATGGAGTTAGCCAAAACAGTCCAAAATGGAATGGCAGACCTAACAATATACGATGAAGACTTCAATTTAAAATCATCCCCCGATGAACTGCACATAAAAATGGAAGCTATGAAAACAGAACTTATGAATAAAATAAAGAGCGAAGAGGTTCCTCCGTCAAGAAAAACAAGCGCGTTAAGAAGAAACAATTCTACAGAAGAGTCTATTGAAGAACAATCCGAGTCTGAAGAACAGGAGCGTCCTAAGTCAAGAGGTAGAAGAAATTCGAATGTGTCCTTTTTCGATTCGGCAACGGTTGAGGAATCTGTCACAACGGTAGCAATACACCAAGGAGACATGGATATCAAACGCCAAACTAGTTCATTAGAACGCAAAATTGCTGGCAAACCCATCGAGAAGTATTGCAAAGATATCATCCAAGACATAGAAAAAAGCAGTCAAGTTATAGACAAACACTTGAAAAGTTTCAACCAATCAAGATTCGAAAACGACAAATTAGTGCAACAGTTAGAAGCTGTTGATAAAATCAATGAGTTTGTGAACGCCAATGGAGAAATCCCTGAATCAGCTTTAAATGAATTGAATAATAACTTCCAAATGTTGACAGACCAAGTATTGACTGATGTGGTTCCGGCGGGTAGAAAACGGTCAATGTCTAGTAGGAAAAACTCTAGAGAATCTAGGTCTAATTTACTTGGGGACGCGAATATGACAAACCAGCAATTGTTAGAAGACTTGTTGGGGAAAAAATGATATACGGCCTTAGAACTAAAAACTATAAATTCCCACAAATGAGCCAAGCGTTGCGCGATTCCCGCTTTTGCGGTTTCGACATGTTAAATGTTTAAAACAACTTGACATGCAGAGAAACTCGTTTTCAAACTAATTGGGGTAGTTTGCTCAGACGCGAGTTCATTAGGCTACACCAACATTTTTATTTAATTCACTTGAATTTATTTTTTATACCAACATGAACCAGCAAGCTTAATTTTTGGTAGTTACGGTCTCATGGGAGTCGAATTAATTAGACACAACTTTGTTTTGAGATTAGCTTGAAAGTTATTAGAGACAGGAGGGAATATTTCTCTCAACAAGAGTTCTAAATTGACAATGGATCCAATTAGATTATCTAAATGTCGTTAATTAAAATGAAAAGGATCACGTAACAATGTAACTTCTAATGGTTTATTTCTTTCTGATAGATAAGGCAATAAACCCAATTACTAAAGTCAAACTTTACATTGGATAATGGAAATTTTTATCCGATAGTATTGGTTTAGAAAGAAACTTTTGGTTAATCTACTTTGTGGTTATGTTAATTTATAATTATTTTCTATAGTTACAATTTTATTGAACCGACCCGCTGTCTTCAAAAGTCCTTTGAAATTCCAAATTTACACAATTTTATTTAATATTTTGGAGTAGATTTTGTTGCCTAAGCGTTATCGAATCCAGACTTGAAATTTAGAACTTTTAATATTTTTTGGGTTTAATAAAGTCTAAGAAAGTTCAACAATAGCAAAAAGGGAATGAAATTGTAGTCACAAAATCAAATAAGGACAATGAGTAAGAATGTTGAAGCCTTAATAGTGCTGTACACCCGTTAAATAAGAGATGAACCTAAACGAATAATCGACTTAATAATAAAAAACCTAATTCTGGTAAAACTTTCTGTACGACACAATTTCCTTGAGAGCTACTAAATAGTTAAACTAAAGTCACGCCGTAGGACCAATTTAGATAAATGTAAAATAATCCCAGCAGCTGAGATTAGGTACCTAGTTTCTGTTTTAGGATTATCAAGGAAAAATAGGTAGGTATTTAAATAAATCATGTTTGTGTTCTTTTTACAAGCATATTCTGTCCACCATTTTTTTTTTACATTCACTTTTTCACAGATGGAACTAGTGATTGCAGCAACGTAGCGTTTCGATATCGATACTTTAATTTGTATGTAGTGTCGATTTTTGCTGTCAATCCTTAGTTCCAGTGACAATCAAAATCTAGAAAATTCGAAAGTTAGGTACAACGGAAAATATTTTTCCAGGATTTTTTATTCCAGTTTTTCTGTCTATTAGACCCTTATCATGTATTAAAGTAAACATTGTTGTGTAAGCATTGGGCTTTGGCGTTTTTGGACAGATTTTTTCAAGTAGAGTTCATGGGCTGTTTTAATTATTCGCAAATTGATTCCTAGTGGATATTGTGATGTAAAATTGGTGTAGTTTTGTATCTCAACTGTCTACACAACTGGAAAAAATGTGGATACTGCAAAAATATTACAATGAGTTACATCCGCATTCTAATGGAACAAAATAAAGTGACTGTATTCTGTATCTAAAAACTAAATACTTTGACACTAGCTAAATGCACAAGATCGTGCGAAGCGCAAATTATGAAAAAAAAAACATTGGGCTTTGCAAATCCCGCTTATTGGTATAAATATCAGTCTGTAACGGGCATTGCAAGGCTAAGATCTCGTTATCATACAGGGAAGGCACTAGTATTGTACACTACGATTCCTCTTTCCTGAAACTCCCATCCTAGTCTAATATTTATAGAAAAACGAAAAATTTGCGTAAAATACGGACGGAAATGCAAGGCTTCATATAGATAATATAAATATGTGTAGGGCCAACAGCTGAGCAAAGATTACATAGATATGTATAATGTGCCTATTTAATAATAGAATATATTAGTGTTATGTATGTGTGTATGTGTGCGTGTTTTTGTATGTCGTTGTATAACTGAGCTCTTTTAAAAAAATTGTTACTAACTTAAAAACGGGGTGATTATGAACGCAGGGGTGAATGGAAACAAATCTTTGATTAGGATTTTCACTTTGATACCATAATATTGGTTTCTAGCAAAGCATCGATTTTTAACACGCTTTTATTAGGTTGGTATGTATCTATGTAACGGAATCTTTAAACGTGATTTTAACTCACTTCAAAATGTCAGGTTGAATTGAAACTTTGTAGACTTATCAGGGATCGATGACAATATTATATTGTTAGGTAAGTGACGTCATTCTAAATCAATTATGGCGGACTCCCAAAGATGTCGGACATAGTTATTTTTTATGCATTTCCATGATAGGGGTATCAAATGACAGTGTCTGCTGAGTAGACTAAGAAAAATAAAGCGTGTTTTTATTTTTTTTTAACTCTAAAAAATTTTTATTTTCATTACAATCACACTAATAATAAAAATTGTTATTTTAATTACAATCACACTAATATTGTAAATTGTTTTACAATCACACTAATATTCTAAAGGCGAAAGTTTTTTTTTATTTGTTTGTTACTCTTTCACGAAAAAAATGCTGAAAGGTTTTAGATGAAACTTTACAATAATTTAGCTTATACATCAGAATAACATAACTATAGGCTATAATTTATAATGGGAGGAACTACTAATTCCACGCGGGTGAAGCCACAGGCGGAAGCTAGTTCATGAATAAATTGGAGTGAAATGCTGCAAAAATGTACTAAATAAGGTCAAAACCTCTTCAAAGTTTTGTTTCTATCAGCCATGCGTTCCTATTTACCCCGTTTGACGGTACTTACTAGATTATACCATGATTGTGATTGAATGATGAATAAATATTGTATTTTTGGATGTAACTGTTTCATTTCGACATATACAGGGTGGAAACTTTCAGCTGGGCAGTAAGAGAACTACCTTAACCGTTGCAGCTACACGAAAAGGGTCTTAGGACTTAACATAATTTTTCGTAAAATTTTGATCCCCATTCACAGATTTTCAAAATAATATACTGTTAGCAAGAAAATGGCTATTTTACACAAAATATTTTTTTGATGCCAATCGATCCTGTTTCTTGTTAACAGGATCGATTGACATCGATCTGATGAAGATCAGAATGTTTAGTTTGAATGACAATGCATGTATGCAAAATATCTGCTCAATCGGAAACCGGGAAGTGGGTCAAATTTAACTTTTAAGATTTTTTTACCAGGTGAAGTTTATAAAGGTTCCGGTATCAAAGTTGACTACATTATTTCATATTACGGTTGGTACGGATCGGAAAAGTTCGAATCTTATTAAGTTGTGATCAATCAATTTGCCTAGCCCTTTCCCAACTATCTTGGGGTCGGCTTCCAGTCGGCGCAAGACTTAATGGTTTATAATAGAACATCACGTCTAAACGACTATTATTATTTATTTGAAAAAAAAAAATGTTACTCTAGAAAGTTTCCATCGTAATTTTATATGAGAATATTTGAAATTATATTTTTGTAACAGTGTAATAAGGGGAAGGGAATTTTGAACCAAATTTCATATATTTTCTTCGCTCTTCCTTTTTATGGAGGCAGCCACATCTTTTGGACAAAATAGAAAGAAAGAAAAAGATCAAATCCACTCTTATTTTTTTGGGATTGACATCACGGACGTCGGTAACAGCTGACTAGCTTGCTTGTTTACGCATTTTAAATATAAACAAAGTGTTAAATAAAAAATCTTTATTGATAAAGTGCTTGTACCAGACAAGATTGTTTACATGTATTGTAGTGCAGTGTCAGTGCTCAGTAAAACATGAATTATAACTAGAAAACTTAATCTAGATACATTCAGTGCAAACCGCCTACCCGCAATTTTTCACAAATAAAAACTGAAAGCTAAAAGTATAAAAACAATAGACTTTATATTCATAATATAACTGCAGCGTGAAGTGGTAACGATTGGGTTGTGATTTTGTGCTGAAAATCAAGCTCACAGGCTCTACAGGACCTAAAATTTGACAGTTTTTAGTTTGGTTTCCTACGCCATCTGTGATTCTCCGGTGGTACTAATCTGCTAAATACCAATTTTCGAAAGCTAAAATACAAAACAAAGCCTAAGATTATGGCAAAGTGTGGTGGTTGTGGTCAGTTTTTAGCCAGGGCTGAGTGTATTCGCTGCACTAAGTGTCCTGGGTCGTATCATCCCACTTGCATTGGTGTTACATCAACAAAGGTGTCGCCCAATTGGTTGTGCCCAGACTGCAAAGTGAAGATTCCAAGAAGGGACAACTCAGCTACACCTGTCAAAGGCCCATCTGATGGTATCACGGAGAACAGCAGGCCAAGTGCAATCCGTTCTTCTCCGAAAACTCAACCTGCAGCGGTAAGCCAGAGTGATGTGACTATGCAAACAACTGTAAAATCAGCATCCAGCCAACATGTTGAACTTGAGGCCCTCTCCCCAGTTACTACAGAGTCTCGCGAGCTTAACGTAGCTCATGAGATTCGCTGTTTTCGTGAGGAACTAAGTGCTATGAGGGTGGAGTTGCGACTGTTCTGGGACGAAATGGCGAGTTTAAAGGCTGATATCGGGCTGTATGGGGAGCGTATGGAGGTCATTGAGGGAAAGGTGTCCAACTTCGAGAAACGCTTTGAGGAGAGGGAGCCATCGTCTGAGATGCACTTTGAGGAGACTATTTCGGAGCTGAAGTCGCAGCTAAATGAACGTGATCAAGATCTTCTCCTAAATGACGTCATAATTTCTGGCATACCGGAAACAAAAGATGAGAGTCCTCTACACCTAATAAAGTTGGTGTCTTTGAAGCTGGGGGTTAACATCGACGAGCGCGATATTGTCAACGCCGAGCGAATTGGCATGGTGCGCCGCAACTTCACCGTGCCCGGCAGTGGAGACACGGCGTAGCCGCCGCGGCCGCGCGCGCTTGCTGTGCGACTGTCGCGCCGCGCTGCCCGCGATCAGCTGTTGCGAGCGGCGCGCGTGCGACGCGGCCTCACCACGGCGGACCTCGAGCTGCGCGGGCCTCCGAAAAGGTTTTATTTAAACGAGCGATTGACTCCGATTAACGGCAAGTTGTTTTTTAAAGCGCGTGAGGCTGGGCAGAGGCCTAACTATAAGTACGTGTGGACTAAAGACGGCCGCATCTATGTGAAGAGAGAAGATGGTGTGCCTCCAAAGCGCATTCGTTCTGATCTTGATATAGACCGAATTTTTGGCAATTGTTTGGTTTGAATGGAATTTTATTAGTGTTAAGAGTACTTTTTAAGTTACATGTTCGTTGTTTCGCACGCTACTATGTTTGTTATTTGTCTGTGTGTAGTGTTGTCTGTTTTGTCTTTTTACTGTTTGTTTATACCGTGTTTTTCTGGCCGCAGCTAGCCCAGCCGAAGGGGTGCATTGTTTTGGTTGGTATTTTCCGTAGTGGTGCAGGTTTGTTGGTGCCTGTCCCCCATTGTAACAAGTTGTTATTATGTATTTATATGTATTATGTGTACAAAATTGCACAACAAGTCAACACAATATTATTAACATTTAATGTAATTTTAGTAGCACGTGTGCCTATGTTAACAGTGTTAAATATTTATCTTGATTTTGCAATCAAATTAGGTCGATATTATTTCAAAAAGCCATTAAAAAGTTGCCTCTTCTTTGTAAGTAAATGTTTCCAATGTTGCTTTCAGTTATTTAGCAATACTGTTTCAATCTAATGAGTGCAAAGTATTTTAAATTTGGATTTCTGAACCCTGGCTCATTAGGCACTCACCATGATGAGTTTATCGCTGCATTGGAGCATCATAATGTCGGTATAATGGCAATAAATGAGACTTGGCTTAGGGCCGGAGAGGAGGGACGTGCGCCTGTCGTTCCCGGGTACCGGTTACGACACGTCCCGCGACCGGTGAGCGTGCGCGGCGGCCACGGCGGGGGCGTTGGGTTTTACATCAAGCGCGGGGTAAAAGTGCGCACCCACGCGCACCCGGTAGACCCTCTTCATGAGTCAGTTGATCAAATGTGGCTAGTTTTGAGCACAAATGGTGTGAAAATCGCTATCGGCACTGCGTATAGACCACAATGGATGGATGTAGATTTGTTTTTGGATGCACTAACTTGCTCAGTAAATTCCTTAGCGTCTTGCAAACACACCATTCTTTTGGGTGACTTTAACATCAATTGCTTAAATCAAACAGACTTCAAAACGAATAAATTAAAAAAATTTCTTCAAACTCTTGACTTAAGTCAACTAGTGACATCTCCCACTCATTTTACTTCCACTAGCGAGACTTTAATAGACCTAGTGTGCGCAGATGCAAGGGTACGTTGCATTGAGGTGGACCGGATTAGTGCGCTTAGTGCGCATGCTTTTATTACTGCTGTTTTTTATTTGAAAAAGGAGAAAATATCGCCTGTCACTATAACTCGACGAAATCTAAGAAATATACCGTTAGAAAAGTTTAACGAGGACATGTCATCAGTGGATTGGCTTGCGACAGCTGTATCAAGTGACGTAGACGCTATGGTGGCTAAATTTACCTGTGATATTGCCACGCTTTTTGACAAATATGCTCCTCGTAGGACTCAGATTATTAAGGAGAGGTCGTACCCATGGATAACAGATAACATTAAACTTATGATGCGCCTGCGCAATCAAGCCCACTTACGATGTAGAAATTCAGTTTCAGAGAGTAAAATATTATATTACAAGGAGCTCGAAGGTCTAGTTAACAAGTCTTTATATTACGAAAAAGTGGCCTATTTCAAACACAACATTAATAGTGAGATACATCGTCCCAAAATTCTATGGAAAAATCTGAAATCAACCTTATTACCATTTAAAAGTGTGTCGGAATTGCCGTCTCATCTCAAAGATCCTGATAAGATTAATTCCCACTTCTTGAATGTTCCAGGTGATGGTATGGCACCAGCATCATGTCTGGCTTTCTATGAGTCTCAAAGATTTAATCAGGGTGTTTTTTCTATTAATGCTGTAGACCAATCTGACATAATCAAAATGTTATCAAAATTTAAATCTAATGCAGAGGGTTTTGACCACATTACGCTTGACATGTTCTTTCTGACTCTCCCACAAACCTTGGATGTGCTGACTTCTATTATTAACTCTTCCATTTCTACGTCGACCTTTCCTGACCTATGGAAAATTGCAATTGTGCGTCCTATTCCTAAAGTCGCGAACCCAACTACTTTAAAGGACTTAAGGCCTATAAGCATTTTACCTTTCTTGTCAAAAGTGCTGGAGAAAGTGGTAAATGCCCAACTAACGACATACCTTGAGCAAAATAACATTCTCCCGGAGGCACAATCTGGTTTTAGGAAGGGTCGTAGCACGGCAACAGCTTTATTAGATGTTACAGACAACATATTATCGGCTCAAGATGAAGGGTGTTGTACCCTATTAGTTTTACTGGACTTTTCCCGAGCATTTGATGCTATTAATTTGTCTCTTTTACTCTCTAAGATGACGTATTACGGTTTCGACGCTCCTACGGTTGCTTGGTTCAGGAGTTACCTAAGCAATCGTAAACAGCTGGTTGAAATTCCAGATGCCAATGGATCTACTCTTAAATCTAAAATGACTCCAGTGGTAAAGGGTGTTCCACAGGGATCTATACTGGGTCCCCCTTTGTTTATTTTATATAGTGCAGATATTGTTAATGTTATAAAAAATTCGAAATTTCATATTTATGCTGATGACATTCAATTATACATTTCTTTTAAACCTGAAGACTATAATACCGCAGTTAAATTGTTAAACGAAGATCTGGACAGGATCGTGGACTGGTCAAAGCAAAACTCCCTACTACTTAACCCGTCCAAAACAAAATTTATGCTTTTCGGTTCTAAAAGTCAACTGGATAAAATTAACTCTAATCGTGCAAACGTGATCGTAATGGGACAATATATTGATCGTGTTTACGAGGCGAGAAATCTGGGTTTAATCATGGACCAAGAGCTGCGTTTTGAGGCTCATATTGCAAACTGTGTAAAAAACTGTTTCTACCGTCTAAAAGTTTTGTACAAGATGCGCCCGTATCTGAGCGAAGACCTGCGTGTTCAGCTAGTTGAAAGTCTGGTTCTATCTAAGTTAAATTATGCCGACACCGTTGTAGGACCTCGACTTTTAGCACGTACCACGAGACTAATTCAAAGGGTTCAAAATGCTTGCGCTCGTTTTTGCTTTAACGTACCACCAAGGAGCCACATTACACCATTTCTAAACAAGCATAACATTTTAAAAATGAAGTCACGACGGAAATTGCACTTGGCCTGTCTTCTTTTTGGCATCATCAAGAATAAATGTCCGTCATACTTGTACTCGAAGCTTGCGTGGATAAATAGTCACCGGCAACGTAGGGCCAGGCGTTGTGCTCAGCAGCTGGCTACGCAGCATCACCATGGTGCAGCCTTCCGAGGAAGTTTTCGGTACGCGGCCTCCAAATGTTGGAATAATATTCCCCCACCGATTAGGGACCTAAAAAATATTAGTAGTTTTAAGGTTAGACTTAAGAAATTTATTTTGAGTTCACAAATCGAACTTAATGATGTGGACGAAGACAAATCGTTTATATAATTCAATAATATATTTATCTATTTTTAAATTTAATGTAATCATACACCTAATTCATTTTAATCATGCAATTTTACCACCTACTCGTATTTAAATGACATATACCTACTCGTAATAAAAAACTTACCATTATACTGTGAACCAATATAGTTCACTTTCACCTTTTTTTTCTAATTGCAATTTACAATACTTCGATTTAAAGCAATAACTGTGGGAATTTAGATAGTTTGGCACTTGGAAATATTTTCTGGAAGACAGCTTTTTCTTTTTATGCACTGGCTTTATTGTGTATTGTTGTATATTTACTTATTTCTTCTAATGACGGCTGATGGCTGATTGCAAAGCCGGTATCTGACGCGATTATGCGTCAATTGCGGTGAACGTCGCGTTGACTGATGAGCAATGTTTTCGCGTTATTTTATTTTATTATTGTGGATAGAGTAGAAAATTATAATTTGTAACCAGCGTGGCACATATAGATTATTTAATATTTTCTTATTACTTTACACTATTTATTTACGTATTTTAATTACAATATTACATAATACATAAACATTGATATTTAATTCAGTTATTATTATTTTATTTACCCTCGTCCGTGCGTCACTGCGGGGTGCCAACTGAAAACCAGCGCTGGGTGTCCAACGCCCAGCAAATGCTGAGATTGTAACCCTTTCGGTATGGGCACGCTCAGCACAATTTTATTGTAACTTTGTGTACCTACTGTTATTTTCTTTACCTTTTGTTTGTTGCTGTTGTGTTGTGTCTGTGTCGAATAAATGTTTATTCTATTCTATTCTATTCTTACATCATCATTCTCCTGCCCTTATCCCAATTTATTTGGGGTTGGCGCAACATGTCTTTTTCTTCCATACTCCTCTATTAGTCGTCATCTCTGTAGTCACCCCCCTTTTTACTCATATCCTCTTTCACACAGTCCAACCATCGTTTCTTTGGCCTTCCCCTACTCTTATAGCCACCCACATCCATACACAAGACTTTCCTCACGACATTTTCTTCATTCCTCCGCATCACATGCCCATACCACGACAACCGATTTCCACACAACTTTTCAGTCAGCGGTGCCACTTTCAGACTTCCTCTTATATACTCCTTCCTAATTCTATCCATGCGCGTAACACAACACATCGCTCTGGCACCCTGGTGCATGCTATTTGCCGACGACATTGTTCTGGTCGGTGAAGATGAACCTGAGATCCAGAGCAGATTGGAGAAATGGCAACAGAAGCTGGAGAAAGTTGGCTGGAAAATCAGCAGAACCAAAACTGAATACATGTTCTGCGATTTCGGCGGTCTCTCCAGTTCTGAAGCTGTAGTGCTAGATGGCGCGCTTCTCCCAGTCTGCTCCGATTTTAGATATCTCGGTTCACTCGTGCAAAGCGATGGCGAAATAGGTCGGACAGTTAAGGGCCACTGGATCGCGAGAACGCCCTTAACTGTCCGACCTATTTCGCCATCGCTTTGCACGAGTGAACCGAGATATCGAAAATCGGAGCAGACTGGGAGAAGCGCGCCATCTAGCACTACAGCTTCAGAACTGGAGAGACCGCCGAAATCGCAGAACATGTATTCAGTTTTGGTTCTGCTGATTTTCCAGCCAACTTTCTCCAGCTTCTGTTGCCATTTCTCCAATCTGCTCTGGATCTCAGGTTCATCTTCACCGACCAGAACAATGTCGTCGGCAAATAGCATGCACCAGGGTGCCTCTTCCGGTATTTCCGACGTAAGAGCGTCCATAATCAACAGGAAGAGGTCAAATCCACTCTTACGTCCATCTTAAATGTGGCCCTAGATGACCGAGCATGGCTGCAAGCCACGCTACCCATTCGCTTTGGTGGGCTCGGCATCCGCAAAATTTCTAGTGTAAGCCTACCGCCTTTCCTGTTTTTGGTCCACGGCACTCAACAGTTAACCACACGAATTTTAACCCCTTTGCTGGTTAACTGTGAGGTGCCGTGCTTGACCGATGCTGTGAATGCCTGGAAAGCGGCTTGCCCAAACACGGCGTTGCCCGAGAACCCATCTTCTCAGAGACAGTGGGATGAGCCGCTCTGCAGGTTGGTACGGAATAATTTGATTGATACGTCCACCAATATTGCCGAGCGTGTCCGCCTACTGGCTGTGGGTGAATGGGAGTCGGGCTTTTGGCTAAAGGCACTACCGTCCCCCAACATTGGTACTATGCTGAGTGACGCCACTTTCCGGATAGCTACATGTTTGCGTCTGGGTGCTCCGAGTGGAGCTCCACATCGTTCTCAGTGTGGTAAAGCAGTCGACCGCCTCGGACACCATGGCCTATCCTGCGGTAGGAGCACTGGTCGAATAGCACGGCACGCCAGCATTAATGACATCATCCATCGGGTGCAATGGCTTGGCACGTGACGATGGGAAGAGGCCAGACGGAATGACCATAATGCCTTGGAAGTTGTGTAGGCCTTTGGTATGGGATGCAACATGTGTCGACACCCTTGCCCATCCCATCTTCTTAGCACAGCGGGCTGTGCTGGGGTGGCTGCTGCAGGTACAGAAAATCTCATCATAATCATCATCATCATCAGCCTTTTATTGTCCCCACTGCTGGGGCACAGGCCTCCTCTTTGTGAGAGGGTGTGGGCCATAATCCACCACGCGGGCCCAATGCGGATTGGTGGATGTCACATGTTTTCGAATTTTTGGTTCTAGGACATGCCGGTTTCCTCACGATGTTTTCCTTCACCGTTTTGAGAGCAGTGGTGATGAAATAACTTACACAAAGTAAAGCGCCTGCCTGGGTTTGAACTTACGACCTACAACTTGTAAGTCGCGGCCGATACCACTGGGCCACCACTGCCCCTCAAACGGCGCAAATATAACAACCTTATTGGGAGTTACATGTTTGAGCCGTTTGGGGTTGAAACACTAGGACCATGGGGTCCGAGTGCTCATCAAGTTTTTCGGCATATCAGCAAGCTGTTAGTCGACTCTTCACGTGACCAGAAGGCTGGGCTTTTCTTTGGCCAACGAATCAGCATTGCTATTCAATGTGGCAATGCTGCTAGCGTTCTGGGCACTTTTTCTATTGACAGCGATGTGGATGAATTTTTTGATGCCCAATGAGTTGTTTTCATACGAATTTGTACATGCTACTAACCACTCAAGGTCATTTGCAAACCTTAATGCATTTCTGACATACTTCTCTATTAGTCGTCATCTCTGTTTTCAGTATTAGTCTGTAGTTTTGTTTAAACTATTTAATTATTATTTTTTAACACAAACTTTTTAGGAAGATCTGTTTTAAATAATTCAGGTCTTCAAAATCAGCCTTACCGAACCAATTTCTTAGGCCAGCAAATAAGTAAAGCCTTTTAATTCTGTTAATTAGTAATTAAGTTTCGAGAGTAGCAAGCCGTTTGAAAACGTCTGGAACAAATATTTGTTTATGTTTTAATCTGCTGATTCAGTTAGTTAATTTTACATTTAAGTACAATCTCATTTTCAATAGGCAAAGTTTCGTGTAATTTCTAAGTTTTACCTGATGATTCACTTTAGTTGGTATTTGGTTAGAAAGAAAAGTTCTAGTTGGTATTAAGCTGTGCCTTTAAAAGGTACCTATTTACATACCTACTTAGAGCCTTATTTATAAACAAAATGCTGTAAATGTGCGCCACCTAAAAAATTGGTGCGTTCCACTCATATCACTCTAGGAGCTACTTATCAGCTGGAGTAACGCACTCTGTTTGCGATTGTTTTGGTCTAGAAAAACATTACCTCATGATATTTTTCCTTCACTGTTTTAGGAGCTGTGGTGCTGCCTGAGTTCCTAACCCACGATCTAATGAATTAGAATCAGAATCAGAATGCTGTATTTGTAAACATTGGTCAAATTACAACACAGTGTGAGATGTTACAGATAGGTAGATCTTCTATGTTTTGCCCGGAGGCGTACACATATTTTAATTATGTTTAATTAACATTGTCAAAATGTTTACTTTTTAACATACATTTAACTTTAACGACTTGGTACCTTGTGTCAGTCAAAACCGTTACCACAGGGCCTCTATTTACTGATCTCTTGATTCTTTTCTGCTATTACTGAGTACTGACACAGGTTACAAAAACACCTGGTACTCACAAGCCCCTATATTTCTTCCAAGGTTTTGCATATCAAAAATATTTGTATCACGAAATATACTTTGTCAATACGGTTTCCAATATCATCTGTTATTGCATCCCAAATGTAAGTTGTGAGGAAAACAATATCCGGCCGTGTAGGCAATGTTATTACATATCTACAGTAACGGGTAGCATAATATTAAGTTTAATGTATGCAAATAAATAATATGTTATATTATATTTGAGGAGATATTATGTAAACATGGTACGTTTATCGTTATGTTGTTTTAGGAATAATCGGATCAAATTGCGGAGTCAGGCAGTTTAGTCTAGGCCGCGGGATTTTTTTTTTAGGACAAGCCAGTCACACTTTGCCCATACTACTGTAACTTCTGTAAGCTAGAATCAACAGTGGCGACCACCAGAAAAAAATGCCGAGGCAATGAAGCTCGACGAGTACCAGAGAAAAGATTAAACTGTCTTGGGTCCCGCAACGAAATTAATCAGAAAAACAGCACAGGTTTAAAAAAAACATGATTTCCACTTCCCTCCTAATCAAGCGGCAGACAGAACAAAGCTGGGCCATTAGGTACAAAGAGGGTATTTACAACTGGGGTAAACCCAGTTGCCAAGCACCACTGGTTAAAGACACTAATATGATTGGGTCCTAAAATTGTGAGCTGTTGCATTTGATTCCAATAATTTTATTGCAAAAACGCTTGTACGCACGGAAATGATCAAAAGAGTCACCGCGACCCTGGACCACAAAGAGCAACTGAAGGAACACGAGTGGGTTTTAGTCAGTAAGAGACTGACACGCCCTCCCGCTCCACCCAGAACTGAAGAAGTAATCTGATGAATTCCCAACCTCAAAAAAATGCTGGCCAAGTGCGTGTCGGACTTCGCACGTTTAGGGTTCCGTACCAAATGAGGGAATTTACAAGTAAAATCTGTTTTATTAATATATTGGTATTTGTTAGTAAAATATACATAAGTAACAATAAACATTATAACCAAATTTCAAGTTCATAGGTCAATGGGAAGTTATAAAATTCTTCGTAACAAAATTTTGTTAAAAAAGCTGACTCTTAGAAAGAAAGAAAGAAAGAAAGAAAGAAAGAAAGAAAGAAAGAAAGAAAGAAAGAAAGAAAGAAAGAAAGAAAGAAAGAAAGAAAGAAAATACGTTTATTTACGGTAAACATGACGCAAAAAACAGAGAAAAACAAAAACAAAGAAAAACTGGGGGAAAAAATGCGTCACATCCACGCAAAACGGCCGGCTTCTAATTCCATTGTCTTCCAATATTTTTTAAAACCAAAAACATAGTATTTGTCTACTCAACGAGCTCTAAACAACGATACCCCATTTGATGAGATAGATTTTTTTTTTCCGCGCCCTCCTTTATCTGTATGGGAGCTCCCATACAGATGAAGGAGGGCGCGGCAAAAAAACAGCATTAAAAAAAAAAACAATTTGAGTGTGTTTGGGTCAACAAGATGCTTATACTGTAAAAATTTGGAGACTATAGCTCCAACCGTTTGGCTGTAAAACTTGTGTGACAGACGACGGACGGACAGACAGACGGACACGTGAGTTTGGACCCTTTGGGTACGGAACCCCAAAAAAGTAAACAACTTTTTTGACGTAGTCTGAAAAAACTTATGTTACTTTAGTAATTAGAAGGAAATCTCGAGGAAAGACTTCATGAAACATGTAATTTTCACCCGTTTCAACCTGCTTGCTAAGGAACTTTGCTTAGTAAAATTATTACCATGAAATTATCAAGAATTACTTGCCTGAATTATACTCTTTGTCCATTTTCTAAATGAACTGCAAGGTGGACAATTGTGGGAGCCCGGTCGTGCACTTCAGTAATCTTTGATTATGTTTCCAAATAGGTAACTAATACCGATACGCTGTTTACCTAAGAGCTAGAGCCTTGAAAGCGTTTGAAGTATCAATTTTGTGTGCCTAAAAGGGTGATGGGTTTCATGATTCAATGTTTAAAATAGGTAGGTTTAAAACACATTCGTATGAGACTAATGATAGCCGGGATCGTGTATCGAGCCACCCAATCTTGTACCTTGTAGCGTTCCGTACCCGAAGGGTTTTTTTTTTTTTTTTTTTTGGGGGGTGGGAAATCATCTAATGACTCTTTCCGCTCTGGGGTGGAGCGGAAGGGCGTGTCAGACTCTTACTGACTAAAACCCACCCCTGTTCCTTTTTTGGTAGGTCATACTTTAGAAGTAGTCCCGTATAAATTTTATCGAAATAGATTCGGCTTTTTTTTAAAAAAAAAAACAACATACAAAAAATATGTATACACAGATGACGTTTTGGTTGTCTACAAATGTTCAAAATGTATGTTATCCATTCCGGCATAACTTAAATATCTACTACTTTTGGTGTACAATAACAATAAAAAAAAAAAAACTAAAAATTGAAAAATAAAAATCTTTTTCCAAAAAATACAACCGACTTCTAAAAATTGCAAAATAACTTTAATTTCGGAAGTCGGTGTCAAATAACGAAGAAACAAAAAAAATGTATACACCGACTTCGGAAATTAAAGTTATTTTGCGATTTTTTTTTAAAATAATTTTTGTTTATTACTAAGCGAAACCGTCGCTTATCTTAATCATTGTGTTTTTCCTCATAGGAATGAATAATTGTATTCTTTTTGAGCGAAATAAATTTTCTTAAACCGTAAACCGTACTTTATTACTAAGGCTCCGCTGTCCGTCCGTCTGTCTGTCAGCGGGCTGTATCTCATGATCCGTAATAGGTAGACAGTTAAAATTTTCACAGAATGTGTATTTCTGCTGCCGTTATAACGACAAATAATAAAAATAAATGAGGTAATTAAAGTAAAAGTAATTAGACGTATTTTTTTGACTATTTTTGCTCGTTCATACGAGTAATAATGGCAATAAGTAGACGCGTATAATCTTGTACGATGGTACGGAACCCTTCATGCGCGAGACCGACTCACACTTAGCCGATATTGTTTTAACGGCGGGAAACCTTCAAAACGCGCCTGGACCTTAAGAGAAAATTCTTCTTCACTAAATCATCCCCGGTGATCACCATCCGCATGATCCACCATGGCAAGTGCCCGTGAGCTTTCAAAAGATCACGCCTAAACCCCCTCTGTACAACGCTTGTAAGGGCACGCTGTCTGCTGTAAAAATCCGGCTAGGTGCGAGTTAATAATAATAATAAGTAATAATAATAAGAGGAGGGATTACGGAGTGAGGAGGGATTATGGAGTCCAAAGGGATTCAACTCTCGGATTCCATAAACCTTAGATCCCTCTCCTCGACCGAAACATACAAATATTTGGGTATGTCGGAAGCGTTAGGCATTAACGTTACTGACATGAAGCAATCGCTGAAGGAGCGCTTCTTTGGCCGCCTGAAAAAGCTATTTAATAGCCTTTTGTCAGGCGGAAATAAGGTGCGCGCCTTCAACGGTTGGGTCATGCCGGTTTTGATGTACTCTTTCGGCGTACTCAAATGGACTCAGACCGAGCTAGACGCCCTGGATAGAAGGGTCCGTACACTGATGACCGCAAACCGGATGCATCACCCACGATCATCGGTGATGAGACTGTACATCCCGCGGAAATGTGGAGGTCGAGGTTTTTTAAATACGAAGACTCTCCACAACCGCGAGGTGTGCAGCCTCAGAGAATATTTTCTTGAAACCGACGTGGATATGCACCGCGATGTGGTTGCAGTGGACAAGGGACTCACCCCGTTGTCCATGGCTAAAGAGAACTGGCGCAAACCTGTAATACTCACTACTGATGACCGCAAGGAGGTATGGAAAGGCAAGGAGCTTCACGGGCGCTTTTATCGGGCCTTTCATGGGCCTGATGTAGATTTCTTGGCGTCCGTGGCCTGGCTACGATTCAGTTACCTCTTCGGGGAAACTGAAGACTTTGTCTGTGCGATTATGGACGAAGTTATTTTGACGAATAACTACCGGAGGCATATCATGAAGGATGGGACGGTTGACGTGTGTCGGGCATGCCACCGTCCGGGTGAGTCCATCAGACATATTATCTCTGGTTGTTCTCGTCTTGCTAACAGCGAGCACAGGCATAACCAAGTGGCCAGGATTATGCACCAGCAGCTTGCTTTAAAATACAAACTTGTGGATTCTGAGGTGCCGTATTACAGGTATGTGCCCGACCCAGTTCTCGAAAATGACCATGTCACGTTGTACTGGGATCGGTCTATCATCACTGACAGGACTATTGTTGCCAATAAGCCGGATATAGTGGTGATAGACCGATTAGCGCGCCGCACAATGATAATCGATGTTACCATCCCACATGACGAGAACCTCGTGAAAGCTGAGAAAGAAAAACAAATTAAATATCTTGACTTAGCACACGAGGTTGTCGATATGTGGAATGTGGACTCGGCTGTCATTGTGCCGATAGTCGTTACCGCCAATGGCCTGATGGCCAAAAGCCTCGACGACCACCTGTCGAAGCTGTCGTTGCGCGGTTGGATCAAGGGCCTGATTCAGAAGGCAGTACTCCTTGATACGGCTCGCATTGTGAGGAGGTTCCTGTCTCTGGAGCCCTAACCACCGGTAGCTTGGACCCTGCTCCCGATACCGGTGGACTACTATTTTTTATATTTTTAAATGTTTTTTTTTATATGTTTTCTTCTAAAAAATATTTAAAAATGTAAATAATATGTGTAAAAATAAATATACGAAATAATAATAATATAATCTGTGGCTCCAACTGTCAACCAAGGTGACAGAAAAAATTTCTCTGCGTATTTATTACCAAAATTAATATTTTTAGATCCACATTAAATAAATCGAACACCAAAAATAAAGAAATCTCAAAAAGGAAAATAGACATGACACGAAAAACAACACATCAAAATTCTATGAAATCATGTACAATAATGGAAAACATATTAATCACAAGAAGTTGACGTGAGAAAATAAAATGTTAACGAGAGCCGCATCTCTAAAAGCACGCCCACCACCTCCGGCCTCGTTGCTCAGCTCCGCTTTGCCGCCGCCGGAACTCAGCCCCATCGTGAGTGCTGTGACACCGGCCGTGGCAGTTGCGTCGAGCTCCAACGACGAGTTCTTCTCGCCACCGACAACACCACCACCAGCGCGTCGACGGGGAGGACGCCGGCCGCCGAGCAGCTTAAGACATCGAGGCCCACCGGCCTCTGATAGGGTCCCAGCTCCCGGCAGAAGTTTGAAGCGCATGCGATGGACACAAGCCATCAACGAGAATGTCATGCGCTCATACTATGAGGGTACAGAGGGAGGTAACAACCTGACCGCGTACCGTGTTCGGATGCTCTCTTTGTTTCAGGTGCTTGAGCCAGACGTCAACGTTTCGGCCCAAGGACTGTCGGATCAGGTGCGGGTCATCCAGCGTAATCATATGTTGGATGATACTGTACTTGATCGCCTCCGAACTGAAATGGGTAGCCATGTCATTGCCCCTCCGTCGCAGACTGCGGTACCAGTGGTGGTACCACCGTCTAACCATGCTCCTAGCCACGCTGACAAGGAGTGTTGTGACATGGTTACAAACGTAAGTACCCATTGCAATGACGAATTGAGGAGTGCTTTGGAGTGTGCTATTCGGGAATATCGCAACATGCCACCCGATATTAGGCCACGCTTGCCTCGTTTGCCCATGCATAATAGGAATAAGGCGCTGGTGGCTGCTGTGGATTCGCAGTTGTTAAATTATTTTGATAACTGCGAAGACCTCACCGACACACACTCGATAATGTACTGCGCGGCTGTAGCGGCATGTCGTGTAGCTCACGTCAAATTGCCTAATGACAGAGCTACACGACCAAAACCAGCCGTGCCGGCTTGGCAGCGCAGGATCGAGTGTCGTATTGGTGGGGCCAGAGCACTCATCGGCAAACTAATCTGCTTCAGGGAGGGCAACACTCGCCCAAGAGTGATGCGCTTTGTGAGACGGGCGTTTTCGGGGACTGATATCAGCTCCCGAGACTATATTATGTAAAAGAAAAAGGAAGAAGAAAGAAAAAATATTTATTTTGCACAGATTACAAAACGCACATTAATTTTCAAAAGCCTAGTATCCAAGCAAAAATAAAATAAAACTAAACTATTCCCCCCCCCCTATGTCCCGTGTCACAGAGCGCATCGACTTCCTGAAGCAGAAAGTGTATGCATGGGCAAACCGCATCCGTAGGTATAAGCAGCGGGTGGAGCGATACACCCAGAATCGCACATTCCGGAGTAATGAACGGTGGGTATATAGGGCTTGGGAGCGACCAGAACAAGGTGTGACTGACACGCGTCTACCGGATGATGACGCCATTAGTTCATTCTGGCGCAACATCTGGTCGGTGCCTGTCAGTCACACCGAAGGTGACTGGACTCGGGAGATCGAACGAGCATGCGATCCAATAACAGAAATGGGGGCAATCACTATCAGCCCCCAAGATGTAGCCCGTGCAGTCCGTCCGTTGCCTAATTGGAAATCTCCAGGGCCGGACGGGCTGCACAATTTTTGGATAAAGTGGCTACAAAGGTCGCACGCTCACTTGGCATCTCAATACCAGGCTGCCTTGTAATCTGGTTCGCTACCCGAGTTCCTTACAACAGGAATAACCCACCTGCTCCATAAAACAGGTAGTACTGCGGAACCTAAAAATTATAGACCGATCACGTGCTTACCGACGGTCTAAAAGGTTCTTACATCCATTTTGAGAGCTAAGATTAACACACATATTTTGAGAGGCAGACATGATAGATAGTAATTGTATCATGTCTGCCTCTCAAAATGGATGTAGGAATGGGTCCCGTGGTACTAAGGAGCTGCTCCTCATCGATATGACCATTAGCCAGCAGGTTCGGCGTTCCCGAAAGGATCTGTCGACATGTTGGATAGACTATAAGAAGGCCTATGACTCAGTTCCTCATACATGGCTCATGAGGGTGCTGGAATTGTATAAAGTTGATGCAACGCTACGCACCTTCTTGATGCCGTGTATGGGGCAATGGAGGACGGTCCTTCGCTATCCAGGATGTCGAAATATCCAGAGGAATAGCGAACCGGTAAGGATCGAGCGGGGTATATTCCAGGGTGACAGTTTGAGTCCGCTTTGGTTTTGCCTAGCTTTGAATCCTCTAAGCACACTGCTGGAGAATTCAGGGCTAGGCTATCGGTTGAAGAGAGGTGGTCAGGTTATATCTCGCCTCCTTTACATGGATGACTAGAAACTTTTTGCCCCCAGCAATCTGCAACCGATGGAGCTACTGAAGGTAACTGAAACCTTCAGTAGTGCCATTAGGATGGAGTTTGGTGTGGAAAAATGTGTGGTCATGCATGTAAAGCGAGGGGAGATTGTGGAATCCGTGGGAACTCAACTCTCGGATTTCATAAACCTGAGATCCCTCTCTCCAACCGAAACCTATAAGTATTTGGGTATGTCGGAAGCGTTAGGTATCAATATTACTGACATGAAGCAATCGTTAAAGGAGCGCTTCTTTGGCCGTCTGAAGAAGGTATTTAATAGCCTTCTGTCGGGTAGAAACAAGGTGCGCCCCTTCAACGGTTGGGTCATTCCGGTATTGATGTACTCTTTCGGCGTACTCAAATGGACTCAAACAGAACTTGACGCCCTGGATAGGCGTGTCCGTACACTGCTGACTGCATTTCGAATGCATCACCCACGTTCGTCGGTGATGAGACTGTATATCCCGCGGAAGTGTGGAGGCCGAGGCTTTTTAAATGCTAAGACCCTCAACAACCGCGAGGTATGCAGTCTAAGGGAATATTTTCTAGCTGCTGACGTGGGTATGCATCGAGATGTAGTGGCGGTGGACAAGGGCCTTACTCCACTCTTCTTGGCTAACGAGAACTGGCGCAAACCTCTAGTGCTTGACACTAACGATCGCAGAGAAGTATGGCAGAGTAAGGAACTTCACGGACGCTTTTTCCGGGCCCTACATGGGCCTGATGTAGACTAACAAGCGTCCGTAGCCTGGCTGCGTGTCGGTGACCTCTTTGGGGAAACCGAAGGTTTTGTCTGTGCAATTATGGACGAAGTTATCATGACGAAAAACTACCGGAGATTTATTGTGAAGGACGGCACGGTTGACATATGTCGGGCATGTCATCGTCCGGGAGAATCAATCCGCCACATAATCTCTGGTTGTTGTCGTCTGGCTAACGGTGAGTACTTGCATAGGCACAACCTTGTAGCCAGGATTATCCATCAGCAACTTGCTCTGAAATACTCTCTTGTGGAATCGGAAGTGCCGTACTACAGATATGCGCCCGACCCAGTTCTCGATAATGGTCATATCTCATTGTACTGGGATCGGTCCATCATCACTGACAGGATTATTGCAGCCAATAAGCCTGATATAGTGGTGGTGGACCGAATCGAGAGCAATGATTGTTGAAATTACCGTCCCACATGACGAGAACCTCGTGAAAGCCGAGAAAGATAAACAAGTCAAGTATATTGATCTGGTGAGTTGAGAATCTGTTTAACTTAGAATCTGGTGAGTTGAGAATCTGATTAATTCAGAATCTGGTGAGTTGAGAATCTGTTTAACTTAGAATCTGGTGAGTTAAGAATCTGTTTAACTTAGAATCTGGTGAGTTGAGAATCTGATTAATTCAGAATCTGGTGAGTTGCGAATCTGGTTAACTTAGAATCTGGTGAGTTGAGAATCTGTTTAACTTAGAATCTGGTGAGTCTAGAATCTGTTTAACTTAGAATCTGTTTAACTTAGAATCTGGTGAGTTGAGAATATGGTGACTTGCTAATGACGGTTCGGTTTGTACGGCCGTTCCATGTTAATAATCCTACTTATCCTATCCTCCTATGTAAATGCGAAAGTTTGGATGGATGATTGTTACTCAATGACATCAGTACGGCTAAAAGGATCTAGATGAAATTTAGCACAGAGATAGATTATAGTCTGGAATAGCACATAGGCTAATTTATAATGGCAGAACTACTGATACTACGCGGGCGAAGCCGCTGGCAGCTAGTAATTTTTTAAAGTGGAAATTGTGTTTTCTTACCCCTCGGCTATTCTTTTCTTGTATATTTTCAATTTGGTGTACATAATAAAGAGTGTTCTATTCTATTCAATTCTAATTTCGTTGCGGGACCCAAGACAGTTTAATCGTTTCTCCGGGACTCGTCGAGATCCATTGCCTCGGCGTTTATTTCTGGTGGCCGCCACTGTTGATTCTGGCATAAAGGAGTTAGTGGTTTGGGCTTGTCTCAAAAAAAAAGTCTGTAATCTGGAAATGGATTTGTGTACCAACTTTGTTCGGCAACTCCATCTTTATAATTTGGTAATATTGTAGAAAGCCTCTTATTACCGGTCCGTGTATTTCCACTACAACACACAATAAGGAGGCAATTCTTGTGTGTTTATTTAGAAACATACTTGTACGTTGTGCCGGAATGAGGTCGCTCAGTTTCGTTTACATTCCGGCTTGGCTTTAATGAGTGCTTGCTTACCGGGAAAAACTGCGCTACATTCATAGTGGGGACCTTTTATAATTTCGAAAGCATCTTAGGCCACTCCGTTAATTAAATATGTAGTGTTGATTATGTTAATAGTTACTTAGATACGTTAACATTGTGATACAGTGAAGTTTTTACGTGTTTACGAGTAACAGACTTTTCCGACAATTTGTTTTCGTAAATTCTGTGTCAAATGTTTTATCATTAAAAGGAGCTCGTGGTTTTTTTTTTTTTTTGGGTGTGGGAAATCATCCAATGACTTCTCCCGCTCTGAGTGGAGTGGGAGGGCGTGTCAGACTCTTACTGACTAAAACCCACTCCTGAGTGCCCAGGGGTACGGTAACTCATTTTCAGAATTTATCCGCTACCCCTAGGCATGCAGACACCGGCCACGATGGGCCTCGTCAGTGGTGGCTGACACTAATCTCTTTGAGGCGCGCGTGGAATACTACGCGCCGTCGACTCACGGGCCTGGTGCTGATCGGACGGCGAGCTACCCACTGCTCGCCGTCCGCAGGCCCGGGTCTACGGTGATGTGGCCGGAGATCGTCTCGCGACGTCCTACGCCCAGTACGCCCAGTACCTCTCCTGCGGTGGTAGCGGCCGGGGCCGTGAGGGGCACTCCGCTGAGATTCCCTCACGCGTCACGCCTCCGTCTTCGCGAGCATTACTGCTTTGCAGAAGGCGGAGACTGCTTCCGATTCCCTCTCGCCACCACCACCACCAACCATGTACCATGGCCTGAACCAGGGCCGGGCGCGAGAGGTCGCCGCCACCTATCGCATCCACGAGGACACGGCGGTGCTCCGCCCAAGTGGGGCAGACCTCCACCGTATGCTCCACCGTGTCCTCTGGGCGATCCGCACAGTGGTAACACCCGGGCGTTTCCACCCGCCTGATTTGATGCAGGAACCTCCTGAAACAATCGTGCCCGGTGAGGACCTGCGTCAGGCGGAAGGTCAAGACGCCATGACGCCTCTCCAGCCACTCCTCAAAGAGGAGCACTACCGCCGCAATGGTGGCGTGCCCAGCGCTGGGTTGCGACAGTCGCTGTCTCCATGTCGCCATGAGATCCTGCCGGAGCTCCGTCCGAGCTGCGAGGTGTCGCGGCAGCAGAGTTAAGGAGCTCGTGGCTAAAGCAACAACAGCCGCACGGGTCGACCCATCAGGTTAAGCTACGCTTGCCGGGGTTGGGCCATGGATGGGTCACCAACTTTACATACCGAGACTCCTCCGTGCCTCGAAAAACACGTTAAGCCGTTGGTCCTGGCTGTCAATCGTGGATCTTTGACAGTCGTAACGGGTCATCAGAAGCCCGAAATTCTGACAACCGTTCTTACCAAGGGGTATTTTAGAAAAAAGAAAGATAGAAAGAAAGAAAAAGAATTTATTTGCCACAAATTAACGACATACAAATAATATGATTTTGCTAATTTAACCCTTATCGATAGTGTTAGTAGATTTCATTTCTATGTTAGTAACAAGTTTAATAAAAAAAAATGTAAGTAGGTATAAATAAATAAAAAGCAGATGCATGTCGTGGTTGTGGCAAGAAGGCTTCCACTCAGCATAATGCTATACCGTGGACCCACAGCAAGGTGCTGATTTTCAGTGGTCGCCTAAGACGTGACGTACGGAAACCAAAGGTACTTAAGTCAGGATAAATAAAAAAAAAATAGAGAAAACAACTGAGGTAAAACGATAAAAAAAGATAATAATAAACTACTTGTGATGTGTGTCAATAAAACGGAGCCTACATAAAGTCGCGCTCGTGCGCTAGCGCTCGGCGTGTAACGGCGCGCATGACATCAGGTGGCGCACGAGTCCGGTGCTGGCATGTGCCGTGGGATTCGTTTGTGTGGTACGATCATCGATGCCTGACAACAAAACACAGGAAGAAGAGAAAATTACTACCCAGTAGCTGGGTTGTGAAAGACATATAGGCAGTCGCTCCATGTAAAATACTGGTTTACAGCTGAATCCGGTTAGACTGGAAGCCGACCCTAAGATAGTTGGCCTATTCACATACCTACCAAATATAAAAAAATATCATTAAAATCGGTCGAGCCGTTTCAGAGGAGTGCAACCACAAACACCGTGACACGAGATTTTTATATATTAGATAACAAATGATTCTGATCCTATAAAATCAAAAGTTCACACTATGAATACCAACAACTGAATGCATGCTGAGTTCACATTTCGCATCGTAGCTGAAACACCGCAATAGAGCACATCCCGTCTGACTTTTTGGCTTCATTGTTTATACTTTAAACTTGGCACAACTTTTCGTGAAGATCTGCACATTTTCAGGTCTATAACAATAAATGTGAAAGTCTGAACGTTTGGTTTTTGTTAATGACTTATACGCCTCAACGGCGATAAGGAGTGGGATAAAATTTCGAACACGGGTACACCATAACTTGGAATAAGTAAGACATATTGGGTCTTTGCCTATGAAATTGCCGTTTCATGAAAATCCACTTTTTGAACTGTGAAAAGTTGGGGTTGTCTTTTTTTTTTGTAGGGTGGGTAGTCGCATCCAATGACTTCTCCCGCTCTTGGAATTCTAAGTTCAAATTAATTGATACATAATTTATAAGGCATGTTATTCCTTTTTTAACCGACTTCCAAAAGGAGGAGGTTCTCAATCACGTCTGTATGTTTTTTTTTTTTTGTATGTATGTTACGCGATTTCTCTGCCACTTGTGAATAGATTTTGATGATTCTTTTTTTGTTTGGTAGGTCATACATTAGAGGTGGTCCCATAGAAATTTTATCGAAATTGATTAAGCGCTTTTTGAGAAATTGAACAAAAACAAAAAATACGTATACCTCGATGACGTATTGGTGTTTTCCAAATGTTTAAATTCCACGTTCCATGTTCTTGGGGTTTTTAGTTCTGGGGTATAACAACTAAGAAGTGAAAAATAAAACTTTACAAAAAAAACAACCGACTTCCAAAAAAAAATACACTAAAAATTAAAAAATAACTTTAATTTCGGAAGTCGGTGTCAAATAACGAAGAAGTAAAACACAAACACTGACTTCCGAAATTAAAGTTATTTTTTAATTTTTAGTGTAGGTATTTTTTTTGGAAGTCGGTTGTTTTTTTTAAAAATATTCATGTGTTTCTTTGAGTGTTGTTTTTTCCGTAATATCGCTACATTTATAACCATTTTTGTATGAAATCTATAAAAACTCGTGTTTTTATTTTAAACCAGCTGACCCGACAGACGTTGTTCTGTCTTAGCTCTGAACTGTGAAACGCGCTAAAATAAATAGTTTTCTGATATTTTCTAATTTTCTCCGCAACTTTCTTAAATTCTCTCATAAGAACCTTCTCCTGACACGCGTGATGCTGTGATCAAGGCAAATAGGTATTAATTTTTATGTATATAGATTATGAGTTCTTACGTGAGTGTTATTTGAACTTATATCCAAGTCAATCAGATTTTTGCAGCTCAAAATTACCCGGCATTTTCATACGTAGAAACCTCATAATATTATGATCCTTTTTATTCTGGAAGTAAGTTCCCGTGAGATAATTTTAGACGTTCACGTGTAAGAAGCTGCTGGCACAAGCTAGAACAATGCATTAAACTTTTATTACAGTTTCGAAGTTTCAATGTCTGCG
The DNA here is from genome assembly GCA_951329385.1 of Polia nebulosa. Taxonomy (NCBI): domain Eukaryota; kingdom Metazoa; phylum Arthropoda; class Insecta; order Lepidoptera; family Noctuidae; genus Polia; species Polia nebulosa. Next base: position 2,355,158 of record OX589595.1, on the reverse strand, counting down.
CTGGGAATTTGCAATTTTGGAGAATTTGTTTCAGAATAATTCTTTGCATTTCGATTCTTGGTTTGTTTACTTGAATATTTCGAGAGAAATCTTTGAATACGCTATGGCTCGATAGTTTAATTGTATTGCTTAAGTCTACCAATATCGATGTAGGTACCTATGTAGATGTTAATTTTTAGGGTTCCGTACCTAAAGGGTAAAACGGGACCCTATTACTAAGACTCCGCTGTCCGTCCGGACAGACAGACAGACGTCTGACTGTCCGTCTGTCACCAGGCTGTATCTCAAGAACCGTGATAGTTAGACAGTTGGAATTTTCACAGATGATGTATTTCTGTTGCCGTTATAACAAAAAATACTAAAAAACAGAATATTTATTTTATTAAATATTTATTTTCCGCGAGCTCTCATACAACAAACGTGATTTTTTTGCCGTTTTTATAGATAATTGTATGGAACCCTTCGTGCACGAGGCCGACTCGCACTTGGCCGGTTTTTGATATTTTCTGTAGTTACCTACTGTAATGGCAAGGGTTCTGTAGTGTGGCTCAGTGGCGTGTATGTACTTCTTCAGAGTGTTCTTACGTTGAGGTGTGTAGTAAATGAAACACGGGAACATAAAACTAAATCCTATTATGCTATTCCTACTAATATATTAAGTTTGGATGGATAAAAAAATACTTAGGTGAAGCTGTTACTTATTATATTTAAAACGCCTAGTGTTGAAAAAATTTGGACAAAAAAGTTAATATTTTTCGGTTTTATTATTTTTCCCGTTAACTCGTGGACTTAATTAGTATGTTCATAGTAATAAAAATAAAGACTTCTTCTAAGTCCGCATGTTATAACGGGTGACTACGGAACCACATGGCGCGTGACCCGACGCGCACTTGGCCGGTTGTTACCTATATCCTGGTGCAGGGATGTGTGATGATCCCTGTAGGGATGGCGAACCTTTGGCACGCGTGTCTTTGCGGCGCTATAATTCGGGCACGCCAGTATAATATATTTAATATCTGGGTAATTTGAAAGAAAAGTAATAACTATACCTTTATCTTTTATTTAAATAAACATTCAATTACTGTAAACACGAATTTCGGGTTGCAAATTAAAAGTTAATAGCACCTAGTTTTATGTCTACATATTTAGCTTATGGTTATGACAGATTATATGAGTTCATATAATAATTGTCTACCAATTTTAGTGTGATGGCCCTAGTTCATCACTTGTGGCTTAGAATCACAGCCCTTCGATAGTTTCTATCTTTGTTCTTGTAAGCAGGCACACCAGTTATGTATGGAGGCTTCTTTAATTTGGTTTAGTGTTTATGCTTGAGTTTGTTTTTTATGGCATGACTGAGTGTGCTAGCTGGCAAGTGGCGGATTATTTAATTTTATGATTATATTTTAGACGACATATATTTATTTTTCTGTTTTACATAATATAAATGTTGTTGTTACATAATGTAAATGTTGATTGTTGCATATAATTATATAGATTCAAGTTCTTAAAACTTAACAGACAGATGTGTTGCTGGGGAGTTTGTTGGCCACTTCTTCTTCACAGCTAAAACACTAGGAAGTGGTAACGGGCGGGCGTTTTTTGGGGGACTGTCTTTATGTAGAACTTTGACGTTCAAAAAGTGCTGGTTCTCAGCCTAGTTTGAATAAATGACTTTTGATTTGATATGTTTTGTGATAATGGACAAAAATCACAAAGTCAATATTCTTTGGCGCCACGTAATGACCACATTTTTTATTTTATTATAATGGCATGTTCTCCGGTAAAAGTTCGCCATCCCTATCCTAGGAGCATGTTCCTCTGGGGTGATTAACACGAAGGTGGAGCCGCTGTCAGAAGCTAGAATGTTATCATAAGAATTAATCTTATTTTATTGACAACACCCACCTACCTCAATTAATCAATCTGCCTCGCCTTTTCCCAACTATCTTGGGGTCGGTTTCCAGTCTAACCGGATGCAGCTGAATACCAGTAATTTAAATGGAGCGACTGCCTGTCTGACCTCCACAACCCAGTTACTGTAATACGATATCCCTTGGTAAGACTGGTTGTCAGACTCTCGGGCTTCTGACGACCCGTAACGACTGTCAAAGATCCACGATTGACAGCCGAGACCAACGGCTTAACGTGCTTTCCGAGGCACGGAGGAGTCTCGGCATGTAAAGATGGTCACCCATCCATGGACCAACCCCGGTAGGCGTAGTATAACCTGATGGATCGACCCGTGCGGCTGTTATTACTTTAGCCACGAGCCCTACCTGACTTATAATAATCAAATTCTTTTATTTTTTATTTTAAAACCTACCTACCTTTTTAACACACTTAGCTTTACTTGTAACCATCGATCACTAATAAAGAACTTCTTTATTCTATTTTATGTTATTTCCTGATGTTCTTCTATTCAGTGTGCTGTATGAAGTATCCATATATAGTCATATTTATTGGGGGACCTTTGTTCATCCGAGGACTTTTTCAGGTAGAATAAAAGCTTTTATCAATAAAACCTTTTTTCACTACTTTTCCGGGGAGACTGCGGTTACTTTTAATAATAGAAAATATAGATATTATTGGATCAGTTGGCCGGCTTTTGTTGGATCGCCTTTTGTGATAGCCTTTAGAGCAATTAAATTGAATTGCCAGTTCGAAATCTGTTTGGAAATACACGGAAGTGTATATTGGAATGGCCCTAAGGGTTTTCTTGTTTTCTTTTTGAGGATAAAATTATTGTTATAATTCTAAGAATTAAAGATTTTCTTTGTAACCTCAACTTTGAAATCAATGTGTCTTACAAGATAAGGATTCTTTTTCAATGAAAAAGGAAGTTTTCAGAAGAATTCGTTTGATTTATTGTTATTTTTACGTACAATATTGTGTTACGATTCCTTGAAAGAAAACCTGAATGTAAGACGAGACAAGAAGTGGAAAATCAAGGGGTTTTTTCCTCTAATAAAACATTTAAATAACCCTTATTGTTTTACCATCCCGCTAAGATTTTGGTAGCTTATATAACTTTTTCATGTTACCGGTGTTTGCAGCTTGTTGAACACGATCACCAATACTATCAGCCTACTGCCTCCTATCTTTGCCAGCACTGAGATAGATTTTTTTGCGTTTTTGATGGTATTGCATGTTAAGGCCCTACTAACGGTCAAGTGGCGCACTCATTGAATAAAAAATCGTTGCATAGCATAGAAAATAAATATTATAGAATCCAGCGTCACGTTTGTTACAAAGAGGATAAAGTATTTTTACGTTGTTAATACCAAAAACGGCCGTTTCTGACACTTTTGCCTACTACTTTGGATCCGAAACATTCTGAGACCTGTTTTAACAACGTAAAAATACTTTATCCTCTTTGTAACAACCGTGACGGTGGATTCTTTAATATTTATTTTCTGTGCTGTGCTTTTTTTTTTTTTAATTCTTTAACATTTATTTTCTGTCCTAAGGTTAGCTAGTCATTGAGTCTCAGATGAAGATTTCTTCTGTGTTTGATCAGGCTCTTGACGTTGTGACATCCAGTCTTCGCGAGAATGAGTCGACTTGTGTCCTAGAACATGAACGTGAAAAGTGTTTAACCAGGAAGATTTTCTACTAACCGTGATTTCGTACCACGATACTACGCAGTTAAATGTAAATCCATGCAAATGAACGTAATATAACCCCTGTTACTTGTAAAACAGTACAATTAAGTCTAAAGTCAAAATGAACTGGCTAAAGGCAGGTTTATTTAGGATAAACTACCTACCTTCAGGGTTGTGAAGTATTAATTATTTTATACGTTAAGTTAAGCTAACTTATATGAACATCCGTAAGGATTACGGCTTTCTTGTTGTCTCTTGTTTATTAGTTTATGGTTATTATTAAGTCAAGACCTTTTCCCTTGACTCTGTTCATAATGACAATATTATAATAAAGTTCGTATTTGGTATATTTATGTTGAAACGTCGGCGTTTCCTTAGTCTGTGGGCAATTCGGACAAGCAAAGATGGTATTGGATTACAATCGTTTACTTCAATAGTTTTTTTTTACAATAACTTCACAATATTAAATCAAAACTGACCGAATTGAATCAGTCGATTTCCACAAGACCCGTGCGCCGATAGAAATTCATGCCCAGCACTGCTTTACAAGTATTCTGACAGAACTGTATCGCCAACTCCCACTCAGGTAGCAATTTGCTCAGTTCACTCTGGCTTTCAAATGATGTCTGGCTTTCATACCTTAGTTCACTCTGGCTTTCAAATGAAGACGTTTTTGCCGACATCATAGATGCCATTTAAATCGGTCCCACTTTTGGATCACAGATGGCGCTGTAGTAAAAAATATTATTCCTCAATCTCTCACATATTGTTACCAAGACGAAGCCGCGTGGAATTGGTAGGTACTTTCCCCATTATAAACTATAGTCAATGTACTATTTATGACTATAATCTATCTCTGTGCCAAATTTCATCCAAATCCGTTCAGCCGTTCTGGCGTATTTAAGTAGGAAACATCCATACATCTATCCATTATAAGTAGGAAGTAGGATGTCTTGGTCAAACTATACATTATACATAAAAAAAAAATCAATAATATCTGCCTAGCCTTTTTCCCAACTATCTTGGGGTCGGCTTTCAGTCTAACCGGATGCAGCTGAATACCAGTATTTTACATGGAGCGACTGCCTATCTGACCTCCATAACACAGTTACTGGGTAATACGATACCCCTTGGTAAGACTGGTTGTCAGACCGGGCGATTGACAGCCAAGACCAACGGCTTAACGAGCTTTCCGAGGCACGCAAGAGTCTCGGTATGCAAAGATGGTCAGCGATCCATGGACCAACCCCGGCAAGCGTAGCTTAACCTGATGGATCGACCCGTGCGGCTGTTATTACTTTGGCCACGAGCTCCTCTATACATTACTACGATACATTATACAAAGCACCTACTAAAAATATACACGTAGGTATTTACTGAATATAGACTGCAGTCTTACATTATTCCTACATCATCATGTTTTTTGTTTTCTTTGTTGTTCCCTTTTCCAAGTATTCGTGCAGACACGTGTCCGTCCGTTGAAGCTCAAAACATCGCCGTATCGTATGTTTCCATATAAATCGTTCGTCTACACTTGGTAGGTATAACAAGTTGTTATAACTTCGTTAATCGATAGCCCCGTGGCTTTACACTGATTCGGTAACCCGGTAATGTTATGCTTTGTATAGTTCAGGTACCTGATAGTCGCGGATAAATTCGAAAGAGAGTTACCGCGGCTCTTGGCACAGGCGACTGAAAGAACAAGGGTGGGTTTTAGTCCGTAAAAGACTGACACGCCCTCCCGCTCCCCCTTTCTTGAGGACAAAAAGGCGTGGGATTGAGCTGCTTCAATGATACGAGTATACATGAGCCATTGTTTTCATATGTACTACTTACTGATGAAATTTTTTATATATTTTTTTTTAATATTCGTTTTTGACATGAATACTTGTATAGTATTATACGAGTATATAGGTCTAATTTTTTTTTTTTGACTTGAATATCTTGTTTAGTATTATATTTATCTTTTGATTGACATATTATTATTACTATTTTGTTTGACAAGAATATTTACTTTGTAAAGTATTATATATATATATATTTTTTTTTGATTACTTAATTATTGTAAATGTGAGGACTATGTGGGTTATTATTATTATTTTCTTCTCCTTTTTACAGTAATTTTTAACGTTGTCTGACAGTTTGAGTACTTTTGCGGCCTACCCAAATGTCGTTTCTTTGGTATTGTTCGTCATGTCATTGAGCTCCTTAGTGGTTTTTAAGTTGAGCTATTCGACTATTGACAAATGCTTGCACTGACTGGACAGGTCCACTCAAATATGTTTGGTTCTTTCTTCAAAAGACCACTACAGACACTAAGCTGCATGGTCCTCATATATAGAATAATGTGAATGCGAGAACTATGTATGTCGTTATATTCATGTAGATTTTATGATTGTCTGGCAGTTTGAGTATTTTTGCGGCCTACTCAAATGTCCTTACTTTGGTATTGTTCGTCGGTTCGTTGAGCTCCTCAAAGTTCTGAGTTGAGCTTCGCGATGACTGACAAATGCTTGCACTGTCTGGACAGGTCCACTCGAATTCGTGTGTTGCTTTCTTCAAAAGCTCATCCCAGACATAAACGTACATGGTTCTCATATGATTTAACCAGTACACACTTTAAAAGAGACTTTGACCTCTGAGTTTGTTTCGGTGTTTCTTCTCAGGGTAGTCAGCTAGGAAACACCGGCCTCATCTAGCTTAAACTGACAAAAACCATTGACGTGTAAAAGTGTTCCTTGTAACCTATTTACTGAATAAACATCATTTATCATTTATCAGAGGTGGAGAAGTCATTGGGTGATTTCCCAACCTCCAAAAAAAATAGGTATCTCATCTGATGGTAAGCGATAATGTAGTCATCGTTGGAACACGCTTGCCTTGAATTAACCTATACACTCTTGACTTAAAAGACTTTTACCGTAATACAAGTATAACTATATACAATTACGACATTATAGTACTCACAGAGAGTTGATTAAACAGCGGTGTCTATGATTCTGAGTTGTTTGACGATAGATATGTTGTATATAGGCGTGACCCTGAATCACATAGGTATGAAACTCGTGAAAACGGTGGAGGAATATTAATTGCCGTCGTGAAAACTTTGTAATCATAATTATGATTATAAGTAGATTGAAACGCTTTGAGAACACATTCATTTTGCGTACAGCTAGGGAGTGGAATTCCTTGCCAGAGTCTGTGTTTCCTGATAGCTACAACCTGGGAGTCTTTAAGTCAAGAATGAATAGGTTACTTCTGGGCAAGCGTGCTACATGTTCGACAACATCATCGCTTACCATCAGGTGAGATCACAGATATATAAATACAATATCAAAAGTAAAAATATAAATAAAAAAATTTGTTGTAATTCGAAAGCGAAATAGTAGACTTAGGTCACTAGGTCCTAGGTTAGTATGCTTAGGCATAAACGTTTATTCTAATTCATTCAAAAGTTGTGACGATAAAATGTATGTCAGCGGGATATTCCTGCCGCCATCAATTCACCACGATTCACTGGAGTTGTTTACCAAAATCATTCATAGAGTATTTAACCCAAATAAACAAATTCTGATTTTAATCTTGTGACTTTAATCTTGCTAACACCTATAACCCAAATGGGGCGGTCAGAGACGCTCCAAAAAATAATCACCTGGGTGTTCCAAACATTGAAAGCTTCAGTGCAATTAAGTTGGATTTTATAACTTCTTCTTCAGCTACCATCGTCCCATCGATATTGGCCGTTTAATAGTGAATTCAATTAATATGTTAATAGTAACAAAAATAAAGCTCTTTTAAGTCCTTATGTTATAACGAGCGACTACGGAACCTTACACTGCGCGTGGATCGACATGCATTTGGCTGGTTTTTTTTTATGTTTGCTCACTGATTTCTCCACCAATCGTCGACAAATTTTTAGAGTTCCCTACCTTAAAAGGAAAAAAGGAGCCCTTGTAGGATAACTTTGGTGTCCGTTTGTCCATCCGTCTATCAAGACCCTTTTTCTCAAAAATGCGTGGAGATACGAGTATTATGTTGAAATTTATACCAATTTATTTGATATAAATTTCATTCAAATTAAAAAAAAAAAAATTAAAATTTTCGAAGCTTGATTTTTTCAAACTAAGTTCGAAAAACTTACTAAAATCAAACTTTGAAGTAAACGCAAACCATTGTTCATTATTTTTTGATAATCTAATTTACGGACTAAATAGTTAGGTTGATCCATTAGGTTAAGCTACGCTTGCCGGGGTTGGTCCGTGGATGGGTGACCATCTTTACATACCGAGACTCCTCCGTGCCTCGGAAAGCACGTTACGCCGTTGGTCCCGGCTGTCAATCGTGGATCTTTGACAGTCTTTACGGGTCGTCAGAAGCCCGAAAGTCTGACAACCAGTCTTACCAAGGGGTATCGTATTACCCAGTTACTAGGTTGTGGAGGTCAGATAGGCAGTCGCTCCATATAAAGTATTGGTATTCAGCTGCATCCAAAAATTGTAATAAAAAGGTTTTTTAAGAAAGTTATAGTTAATGTATATCCAATTTTTTAGGTAACTCGCTTTTACTTTTTTGAAGAAAATTGTTCATTTTGAAAGGCAGAATCAGTATCTAATCCACCCATTTTCATAGGCAGAATCAGTAACTAATCCACCCATTTTCATAGGCAGTATCAGTAACTAATCCACCCATTTTCATAGGCAGAATCAGTAACTAATCCACCCATTTTCATAGGCAGAATCAGTAACTAATCCACCCATTTTCATAGGCAGAATCAGTAACTAATCCACCCATTTTCATAGGCAGAATCAGTAACTAATCCACCCATTTTCATAGGCAGAATCAGTAACTAATCCACCCATTTTCATAGGCAGAATCAGTAACTAATCCACCTATTTTCATAGGCAGAATCAGTAACTAATCCACCCATTTTCATAGGCAGAATCAGTTTATAAGCCACCCATTTTCATAGGCAGAATCAGTTTATAAGCCACCCATTTTCATAGGCAGAATCAGTATCTAAGCCACCCATTTTCATAGGCAGAATCAGTATCTAAGCCACCCATTTTCATAGGCAGAATCAGTATCTAAGCCACCCATTTTCATAGGCAGAATCAGTATCTAAGCCACCCATTTTCATAGGCAGAATCAGTATCTAAGCCAACTGTTTTCATAGGCAGAATCAGTATCCATATATTCCGTATGGTGTCGGACGTAAAAGAATAGCACCATCCCATCACTTCCCGTGGGTATCGTAAGAGGCGACTAAGGGACTCACCGGAGAATGGGCAGCAGCAATCTCCGTGTATTATAAGAGCTACACTGCGATCGCCAACCTGCCTGCCAAGCGTGGCGATTACGGCAAACCCCCCCAATGAAACGTACACCAAAAAGATGGCCCCTAGTGCCCGGCAGCCTGCCTACCCTTGACTCCGGTAGTGGTCAAGGCCATGGCGAGGCAAAGGGTACGAAGAATCTCCGGAGTGAATCCGGCTACCCCAACAGACACCGACGACTGGACCTGGCAACATTTAACTCAAGAACACTTCGGACTGACGAGAAGATCACCGAACTTGAGGAAGAATTGAGCAGGTTGCGATGGAATATTGTAGGATTATCTGAAGTCCGAAGAGAGGGGGAGGACTCAATAATCCTTGAATCAGGTAACCTACTTTATTTACGGGAGGGCGACCAACAGTCCCAGGGTGGTGTCGGGTTTATCGTCCACAGGCCCCTCGTGAACAATGTGGTGAAGATCGAAATTGTGTCGACCTGGGTGGCGTACCTTATACTCAGAATATCGTCAAGACATTCATTGAAGGTCGTACAGGCTTACGCCCCGACCTCGACACACCCCGACGACGCAGTTGAGGCCATGTATGAGGATATATCCAGAGCCATGCATGGTTACAAAACTCACTTCACCGTGGTCATGGGGGACTTCAACGCGAAACTGGGCAAACGAGACGGTGACGAGCTGCGAGTGGGGCAATTTGGATTTGGACCTCGGAACCACCGGGGACACATACTGGCCAGTTTTATGGAGAAGAAAGGCCTCTATATGATGAACTCCTTCTTCAGAAAGCGTGAGCATAGGAAGTGGACCTGGCAGAGCCCCGACGGTGTAACTAAAAATGAGATTGACTTCATCATGTTGACGAAGAAGCAAATATTCAATGATGTCTCTGTGATCAATGCGGTGAAAACTGGAAATGATCACCGCATGGTAAGAGGCACATTGAATCTAAATATCAAGCTGGAAAGGTCTCGACTGATGAAGTCTACGCTCCGTCCAGCACAAATCCAGATCCAAAACCACAAAAGCTTTCAGCTTGAACTTTAAGTTCAACTCGTTTAAGCTTTCAGCTTGAACGAATACAATGATGGGTTCGTGGAAACTGTCCATAAGGTCGGGTCTAAGTTCTTCAAGACTCGCCGTACCGATAAGAACAGGAAACTCTCTGATCCCACTCTCAAGCTCATGAAGGAGGGGCGGGAGATGATTCTGCAGTCTTCAGACGATGCGTGTAAATACCGGCAGCTCAATAGACGGATCTCCAAGTTCTTGAAAAGCGACCTCCACCACTTTAATACTGCAAGGATTTAAGACGGGATAGAGCGGAATAAGGGCTCCAGGGTCTTTGCAAGAGATCTGTCTATCGGGCAAAGCCAGCTCACGAAACTGAAGACCAACGATGACAGAACCATATCCGCCAACTCGGAGCTTCTGAGAGAGATCGAGACGTTCTATGGACAGTTATACACGTGAACGACTAAACCTGCGGCGAATCTAGCTAACGACCCAAGAGCTACATTGACCCGACACTATACCGAAGACATCCTGGACGTCAGCCTGTATGAGATTAGGATGGCTCTGAAGCGGCTTAAAAACAACAAGGCGTCGGGTGATGACGGGATCACGGCCGAACTTCTGAAGGCGGGTGGAAAACCGGTCCTTAAGGCCCTTCAAAAACTGTTCAATTCTGTCATACTCGAGTGGAAAACGCCACACGCTTGGGGCAGAAGTGTGGTGGTACTTTTCATTAAGAAGGGCGACAATGCCCTGCTTAAGAATTACAGGCCCATCTCACTTCTGAGCCATGTCTACAAGCTGTTCTCCAGAGTCATCACGAATCGTCTCGCGCGCAGGTTTGACGACTTCCAGTCTCCCGAGCAAGCTGGATTCCGAAAAGGCTTCAGCACCGTAGACCACATACATACGCTGCGGCAGGTTATACTGAAGACCGAAGAGTATAATCAGCCCCTCTGCTTAGCGTTTGTGGACTACGAAAAAGCCTTCGATTCGATTGAGACTTGGGCTGTGCTACAGTCTCTCCAAAGGTGCCAGATCGACTATCAGTACATCGAGGTGTTGAAGTGTTTGTACGAAAACGCCACCTTGTCAGTCCGAATTCAGGACCAGACCTCGAAACCTATCTTCCAACAGCGGGGTGTGAGGCAGGGAGACGTCATTTCTCCGACCTGTTCACGACCGCAACGGAGGATGTCTTCAAGATTTTGGACTAGAGAGGGACTAGGCATTAATATCAATGGCGAGTACATCACTCATCTTCGATTTGCCGATGATATAGTCATCATGGCTGAGACTATGGAGGACCTCAGTACAATGCTTGATGACCTCAGTAGAGCTTCCGAAAAAGTGGGTCTTAAAATGAACATGGACAAAACCAAGGTCATGGTAAATACCCATGTAGTACCCACTCCTATCAAGATCGGAGACTCTACACTCGAAGTTGCAGACGAGTACGTCTACCTGGGACAAACGGTCCAGTTAGGTAGGGCTAACTTCGAGAAAGAGGTCAATCGTCGAATCCGACTCGGCTGGGCGGCGTTCGGGAAGTTGCGTAGTATCTTCTCGTCTCACATACCACAGTGTCTCAAGACGAAAGTCTATGACCAGTGCGAGTTGCCAGTGATGACTTATGGAACCGAAACATGGTCGCTCACAATGGGCCTTATCAGAAGGCTTACAGTCACCCAAAGGGCAATGGAGAGGACAATGCTCGGGAGTTTTCTTGCGTGATAGAATCAGAAACGATGATATCCGCAAGAGAACTAAGGTTAGCGATGGATGCGAGACGCGCAGGATCGATCATTGTGGCTACACTTGGGGGAGGCCTATGTCCAGCAGTGGACGTCTTTCGGCTGAAATGATGATGATGATGAATCAGTATCTAAGCCACCCATTTTCATAGGCAGAATCAGTATCTAAGCCACCCATATTCATAGGTAGAATCAGTATCTAAGCCTCCCGTTTCCATAGGCAGAATCAGTTTATAAGCCACCCATTTTCATAGGCAGAATCAGTATCTAAGCCTCCCGTTTTCATAGGTAGAATCAGTTTATAAGCCACCCATTTTCATAGGCAGAATCAGTATCTAAGCCACACATTTCCGTTACTCCCCATATAGTGTATACAGTAATATTTAAAACCAAGTACTGCCACAACCACCACGTAAATTGGGTGAATCTCTTGGCGTTTTGCAGAAAATAATGACGGAGTGCTGCCGACAGTGACGAATCGTGGGTAATTCAAGTTTAATACCCTAATATTAAAGTACACGTACTAGCGTCGCGCCAGGAGATTCACTCGTTTGCTTTTTTTTCAGTACATGTTATCGATTTTAGTCTGTTAAGTTCAGATTTCTTTCTGATAATCTATGCAAAAGTATTTCTTAATATAAGTATTTCATGTTTTATTAATAAGGGGTTAAATTATTAAAATTACTCTGGTTTCCACATCTATTGGCACTCCCAGCAATAATTATACAGGGTGTAATGGAAAAGTGTGGTTATATTTTTATCAACAAATGTCTGCCACGAGAAAAGTCTTTAACGAAAAGTTGAAATGGTGTCAAAAAAATGAAAATAAAATAAAAATGGACATAATAGCTGAAAATCATAAGTCTAAAGATTTCGTAAGGTTTTGGAAGAACACAAACAGATTGAATCCGAGGCCGGGCGTCCCCGTGAGTGTGGCGGGGCATCATGAGCCTGCGGCTATAGCTAACCTATTTGTGAAGCAGTTTAAGGTTGAATCTCCTCTAGGTTCAGCACCGCAGGCGGTCGATGCTGAGGATTGTCTGACGGACTTAAATGTCAGGTTCTCAGCAAAGGATGTCGATTCTGTGATAAAAAGTATGATTAGGGGCAAGTCGCCAGGGCATGACTACCTCAGCATCGAGCACCTGCAGCATGCAGGAGTTCACCTGCCTAGGGTATTGGCGATGTTCTTCTCTCTTTGTCTGAGCCACGCTCATCTGCCCAGCGATCTGATGAATACTGTGGTGGTGCCCATTCTCAAAGATAAGACTGGGGACACATCAGATCTCTCAAACTACAGGCCCATATCGCTTGCTACTGTCATAGCCAAGGTGCTGGACAGTTTGCTTGATAGGCATATGGCAACCCGCATCGACTTGCATGATGCGCAGTTTGGGTTCCGCCCTGGTCTCTCCACGGAAAGTGCCATACTGTCTCTCAAGCATACTGTTCAGTACTACACGCCTAGGAAAACGCCTGTTAACGCCTGCTTCCTAGACCTTTCCAAGGGTTTGACCTAGTGTCGTACGACCTGCTGTGGCAAAAATTAAGGAACGATACCTCAGTGGATAGGGCAGTTATATCAATACTGCGGTACTGGTATAACAATCAGATCAATTGTGTGAGGTGGGCAGGCTCGTTATCGGATGTATATAGGCTGGAGTGCGGTGTGAGACAGGGCGGCCTAACCTCCCCCCGCCTCTTCAGTCTGTATATAAACCGGTTAATAGTCGAGTTCAGCAACACTTACCTGGGTTGTTATGTTGACGGCAAATGCGTCAACAATATAAGTTATGCTGATGATATGGTGTTGCTGAGCCCGTCGATTAACGCAATGATGAGTCTGCTCACGATATGTGAGAGGTATTCGGAGACCCATGGGCTCAGATACAATGTGAAGAAAAGTGAGGTACTAGTCTTTAAGGCAGGTACTAAAACCTACCCGATCGCACCACACTTGAAACTTTGCGGAAGTCCCTTAAAGCAAGTCACAACTTTCAAGTATCTGGGCCACTGGGTTTCTGAAGACCTCAAAGACAACCTAGATATCGAGCGTGAGCGCAGAGCGTTGGCTGTCCGCTGCAATATGTTGGCTCGCAGATTTGCGAAATGTTCGACTGACGTAAAGGCTACGCTGTTTAGAGCATACTGTCAGTCGTTCTATACATGCAATCTGTGGGTCAACTACACGCAGAGGGCATACAGCGCTCTGCGTGTACAATACAATAATGCCTTCAGGGTGTTGATGGGGCTGCCGCGCTACTGCAGTGCGTCCGTCATGTTTGCAGAGGCGGAAATTGCTGGCTTTCACGCCATCATGCGCAAGCGATGCGCCTCCATCATGCGCAGGGTACGCGTCAGCCCCAACAGCATCTTGGAAACTATAGCGGACAGGTGGGATAGCCCCATACTGGGACATTGGATACGCCTACATGCCACTGTGGCGTAATATAATAAAAAAAAACTGGTAGTTATAACTGGTAGTACTAACACTAGATTTTAAGTTGTGTTTAATGTTATACTAACAAATTATGGACTTTGTCTGAAGTATAAGATTTTTATTTTTTTTTATTTTATATTTTAAGAACTACATCTGCCCATTGATATAAACAACTTTATTCAAGAAAACTTGAAGAAATTCTCAAAAAAAATTTTTACCTCTCATACAAATATTGATCAGCTGATGAGAACTTTGTATAGGAAGTCCAATTTTTTTATTGGAAATTTTAAATATTTTCTTAGAGAAAGTAGTTCAGTTCCATGGGCAGAACCGGTTCTTAAAATATGACCACACCTTTCCGTTACACCCTGTATACATTTTCATATAGTTATACAGTCCGCTATGCGTCGCCAGTCTGACGCAACACGTCACTAGCATGTCGGTGACGGGAACACATCAGTTTTGCCCCTACTTAACAATCGCTCAACGCGGCTAAAGAGCTCAAAAATGCTATCACTATTAAAACAAATTAGTTCATTGAACGTCAGCAGGTCAGAGCAAGTTTCCTTTGAATATTATCATCGGTAATAAGGCCGCTATGCCACTAAAGGTATGCAAATTGCGTAGCGCGGCCACGAGCGGCTACGGCAGCACTACGACATGCTACGAAATTGCTACGCTGACGTAGCGACAAACTGTTTAAATTTAGCGCGTGCTAGACGATTTGAAACGACGGTTTGAAACGAAGGTTTCATATTACATATTCACTTCATCAGATCACTCAGTCAGAAGTTTTTTCTAGGTGAACCGATTTTGATGATTCTTCTTTATTTGAAAGCTGATACTTCTCATGTGGTCCCATTTAAATTTGATCAAGATCGGATTTTGAGTTATCCTTAATAATACCAAGGGTGTATTTATACAGTAAAAATTGCGGATTTCTCTCACTAGATGTCAATCTATGTTATGCATGCTGCATGTGTGCATGATGAGTGTTTATATATGTCGCAGCCATCTGGTTGAATTCACCATTCAATTGGACGCATAGGCCGTTCATTAAACGCCGACATTCACATTAAATAAAAAAAAAAAAATATAAAAATAAAAAAAAAAACAGTCGAATTGAGAACCTACTCCTTTTTTTTTGAAGTAGGTGAAAAAAATTATTCGACGATTGCATTAATATTATAAGAACCTTAAAATAGTCCTCTGAGTTTATTTTGGTGTTTCTTCACAGGGTAGTCTTCTCACTTCAGCGATGAAAAGAGTTTTGTTTACGTCAATAAACAGAAATAAGTATTTTTCTAAGACCCTTCGCAGCCTTGAAACTTTCATATTTTTTTACTTTTTATTTATTTATTTGGTTACCCAACAACTGTTTACATAATATAATATACTCTTTCGTAATATATTCATTCGTTAGTGTAACAATTAATTAAAGGTTAACACCTCATGGACTATTTAAGGTTTTACATTATTATTATTATTTTCCATTATTATTACGATTACAACAATAAATTTGATTTATTTGACAACAATTGATAGTAACAGCAAGAATAAAATACAAATGGAAGATTAATAAATAAAATTACATTATAACACGCAACAGGCATTATCAATATCTTTAAAATTAAATTACAATTAAAATAGATTTAATTGGAGGCGACAATATCACAATCATATCATAATCATAAATCTAATACTTATATCTCAGCACATAAAAAATTAAAGTTAAATTACAATTTTATTAAAAAAAAATTAAATGGAGGACAAAATATCGTAATCATAAGTCCAATATACATTTTAACATTAAGTGCGAAGAGCAACAGAGATCACTGAAACTGAGAATAATGCTGGACAACTATTTTTTTAAATTTATTCAGGATGTCATGGTGAATATCTATGAGATCACAGCAATTGTTTAGCATTCTACACAGGCGTGGAATCGGAGAGTTTGCACCCAGAACGGTTTTGCGTAGGTGTGGGTGTAGAGGTTTGATGGGATTTCGTGGATATCGGGATGGGCCACGAAACTTTAAGAGACTTAGTAGATTAGGGCAGTCTATTTTGTGTCTAAGGAGTTTACACAGAAACAAGGTATCTATTATATCTCTTCGAGTTGGCAATGAGGGCATTCATATGGCTATAACATGTTAAGATCTCAGCTTTATGCCTTCAACAATTAGTTTTAATTCTGACGAATTCAGTTGAGTTGTGACGCAAGATTCCATTTCAAATGTTAAGAAGCCCATGTAAACACATGTTACGGTAATTATAAATCTCCGTTTTGCAATAAATTACGTCCTTGGATTGTAAAAAACATACACTGTAGCGAGCTGACAACCTTATTTGCAAATGATGAAGGTACAAATTAGATTGAAGTTGGTGACATCGTATTTTATACAATAAGTGTCGCGTACGAAGTGAAGATTTGCTAAGTTTATTGGTGTACTTGAGACACAATTGAAGGCTTCATCGTTAACTTAATTAATCGTATGTTTGTCTATTAAACCTGTTTTCTAAATAAATCGTCGTATTACATTTTTATTAAGTTTGTTGGGACGACCTTCGTCACAAGTGAGGGCTGGAGCAATGATCGAAAACTGATAGTGTCAATGGCCTAAGTGTCATTCAGCTGATTTCGTGTGAGATGTCGTCGTGTGATTGCATTACAGAAGGCATTTTGTTTTCGCATTTGGGAGGCTATTTGTGAAGAATGTAATATGTGAACGATCTCACATAAATCTCGTTCGCGTCCTTATACTTGATAAGGCACAGTTATACGTGCATACTTTTAATGATCTTTAATTGAACATCACGTCTAAACGAAAAGTCTTATTTCTTTAAAAAAATATATATTACTTGAGACAATTTTCGTCGTAATTTGATCTGAGAATATTTAAAATTATATTTTTATAACATAGTGTAATTAGTTGGTAAAATTACGTCTAACGCGGATAAAAAATTAAAAATCACGCAAAAACAGTACGCGTATTTCACGAATCCTTCGTCGTTTTAAAGATCATTTAATTATTTATAATTTAGTCTAAGTTTTTAGTTTAATACCTGTTGTTTTATGTGTAATAAATTAATAATGCGTCTAATTTTGGACAGCGCTCATTGATGGGCGAGTCCTATTACTGGATGGACCACTCAAGGTCACGGTCGACGGCGTGTAGTGTTCCACGCGGGCGTCAAAGAGTTGTCAGCAATAATGACGGGGCCCGTCATGGCCGATGCCTGTCCAGGGGTTGAGGATAAATTGGAAACAGAGTTACCTCGCCCCTGGGCACTCAGGGTAGGAAAGGAACAGGGCTGGGTTTTAGTCAGTAAGAGTCTCACACCGCCCTCCCGCTCCACCCTAGAGCGCGAGATGTCATTGGACGATTTCCAACCCCACTAAAAAAAAATAGTGTATGTATATACTGAGATCACTTGATCACTGAAATTCCTATGCTTAGCATAGAAATTCATGTACCGTCAAACGGGGTCAATTGCAGAGGTGAATGAAACAAAAATTTGTCGGGGCTTTTCACGTTATTTAGATTTTTTTTTGCACCATTTCAGTACCTGCTTTTCTAGGAACCAATATTAAAGAATCAAACTGCAAATCCTAATCAAAGCTTTATTTCTATTCACACTTTTTAGGGTTCCGTACCCGAAAAGTCCAAACGGAGCCCTATTGCTGTCGCTCACGTGTCCGTGAGTCCGTCTGTCTGTCTGTCCATCGTCTGTCACAAAATTTTATTCCGCAGAATTTTTTAACTTCCCATTGACCTATGAACTTGCAATTTGGCAATTTGGAGAAAATGTTTATTATTACGTACCTATATTTTACAAAAAAATAGCAAAATATCGGTTTCCCTCATATGGTACGGAGCCCTGAATGTGCGAAGTCCAAAATGCACTTGGGGGGTTTTTAACCGACTTCAAAAAAAGGAGGAGGTTCTCAATTCGACTGTATTTTTTTTTTTTTTTTTTTTTATGTGTGTTACCTCATAACTTTTTACTTGGTGAACCGATTTTGATGATTTTTTTTTTATTTGAAAGATGGTGTTTTACATGTGGTCCCATTTTAATTTGGTGAAGATCTGATGAAGAACTTCGGAGATACACTAAGGAACTCTTCAATAAATGATAGCAAATCTTCCAGAATTGCTGCGACCGCATGTCTGTATACTGTTTTCACCACTTCAGAACATTACATCACGCTGATATGCTCTAAAGGGGTATACAGATTTGTACAGTTCACGCTGATATACCCTAATTTCACCAACTATGTTCAACTTCCCTATTTTTGGGGCTATCAATTCGGGCATAACTTTACATTAATTTAGTTTTAGACTAAGGTACAACTAAAAAGTGAAAAATAAAAAACTTTTTACAAAAAAAAATACAACCGACTTCAATAAAAAACACAAAAAAATTCAAAATAACTTTAATTTCGGAAGTCGGTGTCAAATAACGAAGAAACCAAACTAGAAACACCGACTTCCGAAATTAAAGTTATTTTGAATTTTTTAGTGTTTTGTATTGAAGTCGGTTGTATTTTTTTTTGTAAAAAGTTTTTTTTTTATTGGGTGGGAAATAATCAAATAACTTTTCCTGCTCTGGGTGCTCGCGGGAGGGTGAGTCAGACTCTTACGGACTAAAACCCACCCGCGTTCCTTCAGTTGCCTGTGTCAGGGCAAGGTGACTCCTTCAATCACTCCCGTGACCCTAGCAGGTTACATCGGCCCCTGCGTCCCTATTCACCCCGTTTGTTGGTGCCTAATTTATGTAAGCAAAGAAATGTCATGTAACAATAACCACCAACTGACACGACCTGTTTTAGGGTTCCATACCCAAAGTATAAAAAGGGACCCTATTACTGAGACTCCGCCGTCCGTCCCTCTATTTGTCCGTCTGTCAACAGGGTGTATCTCATGAACCATGATAGTTAGACAATTAAAATTTTCACAGATGTATTTCTGTTGCCGCTATAACAACAAGTACTAAAAATACAAAACAAAAATATTTAAGTGGGGCTCCCATACAACAGACATGTTTTTTTTTGCCGTTTTTATAGATCGTATCATCATCAGCCTTTTTAATGTCCCTACTGCTGGGGCACAGGCCTCCTCTCTGTGAGAGGGCGTGGGCCGTAATCCACCACGCGGGCCCAATGCGGGTTGGTGGATGTCACATGTCTTCAAATTTTTGGTTCTAGGACATGCCAGTTTCCTCACGATATTTTCCTGCACCGTCTTGAGAGCAGTGGTGATGAAATAATTTACACAAAGTAAAGCGCCTGCCTTGGTTTTGAACTCGCGACCTACAACTTGTAAGTCGCGGCCAATACCACTGGGCCACCACTGCTCTACTACTATTAATACATAGATCGTATGGTGTATTTTATTTATTCAAAAAGACACAGTACAAGCTTACAGTTTACAAACCAAAACGCTTATATGCTAACAATTAATAATAACACCTAATTCATAACATCACAAATTTAAACATGCGCGCACGCACCCCCGCACACAATACCACACACAACACTCACCTTCCACTACATGCATACACACCCTCCCACACAAATATACACGTCACAACTATTACAGAATATATTCGCCCGCCGACCGCCGCCAGCGACGGTCGCACCCAGCGCTCCCCACTCCGTGCCGCCGCTCCATTGTTCGCGCGCTCCTGCGTTCGTGCACTACAGCTGCGACTACGTGACGTCATCGCTACGCCGCCATCTTATTTCCGAAGCAGCCTTTTTTAAGGTAGCGGAGGGAATCTCAACTGTCCCTGTCGGGACAATATTTATCTGAGGCAGCCTTTTTAAAGGTAGCCAACGATAGTCCATTTCCGGGACGTGGTCAAAAACGTGTCTATTTCTTAGAAATAGTCAAAACCGTATCTACTGGGACTGTCAAAAACGTATTCCCTATTCCCTGTCAAAAACGTGGTAGTCTTAACGGAAACCTAACGGTGTCAACGAAGTTAAGTACTCATTTCCTCCCACTGCGGCCAAGACACCTTTAGCCAGCGACAGTCCTGTGAGTCTGCGGGACTGGCAGTGGGAATATCCCAATTCCGGTGCACATAGCACATAGTGCACCAACCCTTTATCCCTTCCAAACTCCATTTGTTGCCGTAGGAACGGGTGCAACAAATATCCCTGTCGTATGGTAGGAAACCTACATTCTAAAACCCTAGGGTGCTAGCTGCTAGCTAGCACCGCGGACCCCCCGCCAATATGACGGACGCGCTCATTGTCGCGTTCGTGAAAGAGGTCCTCCTAAAGGACCCGGAGTTTGCGGCCAAATATGGCCAAGCGTTTCTTGCGCTACAAGCGCCCCCCGCTCCCGCTGAAGTCTCGGACTTCAGCGATGTTCTCGACAGCCCCCAGTGCAGCCCCCCCAACCCCCTCTCTCCCCCCGATGTCGAGTCAAGCTCGGACTCCGAGGAAACGGATGACGTCATGGACACATCCGTCCCTCAGCCAAGCCCCGCGCCCCAGCTAAGCCCCGCCCCCAAGTCAAGCCCCGTGTCGGAGGAGTCTTCCACAGAATCCTCCTCCTCCGAAGACGACGACTTCATCAAAGTCGTCGCTGGGAAAAAGAGGAAGAAGGGCAAAACTCAATCTTCCGGCCAGGCCAATAAGGTCAAAAAGGCCGCGGCGCCCTCCCCCCCCGCAACCCCCGCGTCCGCTAGTCAAGCGTCCGCTCCCGCTGCGTCTCAGGCCAGCCGAGTCGCCTCCCCCAAGCCAGCTACTTCCCTCTCAAGGAAGCAGGCTACCCCACCTCCCCTGTATATACAGGATAAGTCAAAATGGACGGAGGTATCCAAAATGTGTGTTGACAAGAAAATTCAATACACAAATGCCAAAGCATGCCCGATCGGCATCCGCGTCACGGTCAAGTCGGTAAACGACTACCGTGACCTCACCAGGTCCCTCAAGGAGAGGAAGGTTGCGTTTCATACGTACTCCCTCCCCGAAGATACGCCCACCAGAGTGGTGATAAGACGTATCCCAAAGGAAATCTCAACCACGGAGATTAAAGAGGACTTGCTAGCTCAGCAAGTCCCAGTCATAGCCGTCCACCGCCTACATAGGGCGCGGGGCGATGAAGTTTACGACATGGTTCTAGTCGTTTGTGAACCAACTTCGGGGCATCACCCCATTTTTAAAATAAAATCAGTTTGCGCCAAATAAACCTTCCGTAGTTGGTCAATGTCACCGTTGCCAACTTTATGGGCATTCGCAGAGCAATTGCTTTGCCACTCCCAGATGCGTCAAGTGTCTGGGGGCCCATGGG
Organism: Polia nebulosa; assembly: GCA_951329385.1. Taxonomy (NCBI): domain Eukaryota; kingdom Metazoa; phylum Arthropoda; class Insecta; order Lepidoptera; family Noctuidae; genus Polia; species Polia nebulosa. The sequence continues at coordinate 2,333,745 of OX589595.1, read as the reverse complement.
ACGGCCGAGTGCCCCCGCCCAAAAGACCTGTCACTCTGCACAGAGCCGCCTAGCTGCGTTCTGTGCGGCCAGATCGGACACCCGGCTAACTACCGTGGCTGTCCGAAAGCCCCCAAGCTGGCTCCCAAGCTGGCAAAACGGGCAAACGCCCGCCTTCAAAGGGAAAGCCCCTCTTCAAAGGTGCCCCCTTCCTCCCAAACCCCCAATAGGCTTGCACCACAAAGACCCTCCCCCTGGAGTAGGCTTAACCATCTCCAAGCCTTCCCAGCCCTAGCGGCCCCCACTGCACCCCCCAAACCGCAAATCCCAGCGCGTATGGCCTCCATGCCAGCGCCAGCGCCCGCGCTAGCCCCCGCGCCAGCCCCGCGCCAGCCCCCGCGCCAGCCCCCGCGCCAGTCCCCGCGCCAGCCCCTGCGCCATCAGTCCCAGTAGCCCGCCCAACTGGAGCACGCCGCATTGCGGCCGCGGCTGCGATGCCAGTGAGCCAGCCCCCCGCTGTAGAAGAGGAAAAAAGTGTAGCCCTCACTATTCTCGAGGCCTACCAAATCTTCCGCACCCCCGAAGCCCGAGCCTTGGCTGCTATTTTAAAGCAGACCAAAAAGGCCGGCAATTACACTCCGGAGGCGGCCCGAGAAATCTGGGCCAATTTCAACGGTATCGCTAAGATACTGGACAACCTGGATTAGTTTATTACCCAGCTATGGATAGTAAAAATAAAGCAATGTGCCATAAACCGCGGTCCCTTAGAATTGGATATTACAACGCTAACGGATTCGCGGGTCAACGTGATGAGATCGCGAAATTCCTACGCGACCATCACATTGACATTTTTCTAATACAGGAGACCTTCCTGAAGCCCCACCGCAGCAATCCTAGACTTGCCAACTATAGAATAGTTCGCAACGATAGGACACGCTGCCATAAAGGTGGGACTCTGATCTACTACAGGAAGGAACTGTATTGTGTCCCATTAGCGCCTCACGCTTCACTCTCACATCTAGAGTACTCTGCCTGTCGACTAGGCATGACCGGCCATCAGCCGATTACCATAGTCTCCGCCTATTTCCCACCGGTGGCGCCACAAGAGTCACCCGACGACCCCATCGCTATCACCAGCGATATTACTGAACTCTTCGGCCTGAGTGACTCCGTTATTGTAGCGGGCGATCTCAACGCCAAACATCCGGCTTGGAACAGCAGAGTCACAAATCCCAGAGGTAGGCTCATGTTTAAACTGAGCTCAACCTTAAACTTTGACGTCATCGCTCCGATGGGGCCAACTCACTTTCCCCACGACCCCTCTCACACGCCCGACATTCTCGATGTGGCGCTTCTAAAGAATGTGAACCTTCGTTTGCAGTCGATAGAAGCAATACACGAACTCACCTCTGATCACCGCCCTGTGATCATGCACTTGGGCTCCCGCTCGGGTCAACCCGACCCCGGGCTACCCCCCCCGACCCAGGTAATTACCGAATGGAAGAAAGTAAGCGATAGGCTGAAATCTACCACGTCGGTTCACCTGGACGCCATCCCCGATCACATAGACTCAGTCGCTGACACGACGGCAGCGATCGACTCGCTTACGGAGCACGTACAGGCTGTCCTGAACGAATGTTCAAAGGTGGTACCAGTGACAGAAGATCGTCGCTGGAAGCTGCCGGACGATGTGCGGGCTCTGATAACCGAGAAGAACGCAGCCATCCGTGCGTACAGTGCTTTTCCCTGCGACGCAAACAAGGCTCACATGCGCAATTTACAGCGTGCTGTAAAAAGTCGCATTAGTGAGCATCGTTCTGCGGGCTGGGGAAAGTTGCTGAGCGAACTCGAGCCCAACCACCACGCCTTCTGGAATCTCCAGAGGAAGCTGCGTTCCAAGGAAGAGACTCTCATGCCTCCTCTTATTCGCCCAGACAAGAGTGTCGCCTTTGACAACTCTGAAAAAGCGGAGTGCCTAGCCGACAGTCTAGAGGCTCAATGTTCTCCCAGCTCCCAGCCAGCTGACCAGGCCCACCTTGACATGGTGGACGCTGAAGTTGAAAGGAGAGCTTCCCTCCCACCCTTCGAAGACCCAGATGACCCTCTACCCCCCGTCACTCCAGACGAGGTGGAGGATATCATCAAAAAGCTCCAGCCCCGAAAAGCCCCAGGCCCTGACGGCATCACCGGCAGGGTCATACAGCTCTTCCCCGCCCAATTAATCTTGCTTATGACCGCCATCTTCAATGGCGCCTTAAGCAACAATATTTTCCCCCAAGCATGGAAGCAGGCCGTTGTCATTGGTATTCCCAAACCAGGCAAGCCCCCGGCTAACCCCTCCAGCTACCGTCCCATCAGCCTCCTCAATGTTTTCGGCAAAATCTACGAAAAACTTATTTATAAGCGGCTCAAAGATTATGCCGAAACTAACAATCTCATCCCTAACGAGCAATTCGGCTTCCGTTCCGAGCACTCGTGCGTCCAACAAGTATACCGAATCGTAGAACATATGAGCGCTGGGTTCCAGCGCGGTATGACGACCGGTGTCTTGTACTTCGACATTGCGAAAGCGTTCGACAAAGTCTGGCACAATGGCTTAATTTATAAGCTGTATCAATTAGGAGTGCCAGATCGTCTCGTACTCATCTTGCGTGACTTTCTGTCGAATCGTACTTTCCGCTATCGTCTCGAGGGAACACTTTCCTCCCCTCACCCCATTAGATCAGGAGTCCCGCAAGGCTCTGTAGTATCCCCCTTAGCCTTCACGCTGTACACAAGCGATGTCCCTAAAAACAAAAAGTCTCACATAGCATTATTTGCTGACGACACGGCCATCTACTATACGGGCCGTGTTCCCACCCAGATAGCTCGCAATCTCCAATCCTCCGCAAACATCTTGGGCAAATGGTTCCGGAAGTGGAGAATCGAGGTTAACCCCGACAAGAGTCAGGCTGTTCTCTACTCGAGACTCCGACGCAAAGTATCCCCACCCCCTCCGATCACCATGTATAATAAGCCTATTCCGTGGGAGAAGAAGGCTAAATACCTGGGTGTGGTCCTAGACCAACACCTCACCTTCGCCGAGCACATAAAGCAGGCCCGCGCGCGGGCCGCTTTCGCTCAAGGTAGGCTTCATTCCATAATCAACAAACGCAGTACCTTGTCGTACAAGTGTAAACTGCGTACTTTCACCGCGGTCATTCGTCCCATCATGACCTACGCTGGCCCTGTCTTCGCACACGCCAAGCCCCGGTTCATTCATAAAATGCAGACTCTTCAGAGCCGCTTTCTTCGCCGAGCGGCGGGTGCCCCCTACTTTGTCCGTAACGAAGAGCTGCATGTAGACTTCAAACTTCCTACCATCCAGCAGTACTTGAAACGTCTCACCAAGCGTTTTCTAGATACCGCTGCGAATCATCCAAACCCCCTAATCGCATCGGCCGCCCGATACGAACCCTCCCGCATCTCCAAGGTGCGCCGACCCAGACATACCCTCCTCATTCCTGACGACCCTACCACCCTGCTCCAGGAGAGCCGTAGGGAAACTAGCACCACAGCCCGCCAACGCACACAGCCGTCCTTCCGCCCCCGCCGTAGAGGCCCGCGAAGACCTGTTCAATGCCCTCCCCGTCTCTCGCCAGCACGTGCCGCTGAGCAAGCATATCCCCCACGTAATGGGAATCAGATCCAGCCTTCCCTTGCTGTCCCCTCAGTGACGCCCTAAGCCGAGGCCCGTACCCCGCAGGGGGTGCCCTTAGCGTGGTCACTTAGTTTGTAAGTTTTAATAAGTCCTGGCTGGAGGCTTTAATAAATTAGAGCCTTCACAGGCAAGTTCGGTTGAGCATTCGACAACCAATAGGGTTGAACTGCGATAGGTCGATCAAAAAAAAAAAAAAAAAAAAAAATTACAGAATCACATAGTTCATTGCAGTGGCAGCGGTAGAACGACACAGTTCATTAAATGTTGTAACAGTAATAGTGTATAAGAATTTTGTGGTCGTACACTGTTCCTCAAAACACAGGTTATAACCTAGTTTTAAAAATAGTAGAGGGTTTTAAAAATGTTTAGTACAGATTTTACTACAAACCTTATTAACTGTTATACTCTCTACCCACTGTTTGTTGCTGTAACTATCTTTAATTTTTGATGAATAAACATATTATTATTTCGTTTATTAATTTTTTAAACATATTGGTGCGAATTCTGTTTTGTACCTTGTCGTACAAGTGTAAACTGCGTACTTTCACCGCGGTCATTCGTCCCATCATGACCTACGCTGGCCCTGTCTTCGCACACGCCAAGCCCCGGTTCATTCATAAAATGCAGACTCTTCAGAGCCGCTTTCTTCGCCGAGCGGCGGGTGCCCCCTACTTTGTCCGTAACGAAGAGCTGCATGTAGACTTCAAACTTCCTACCATCCAGCAGTACTTGAAACGTCTCACCAAGCGTTTTCTAGATACCGCTGCGAATCATCCAAACCCCCTAATCGCATCGGCCGCCCGATACGAACCCTCCCGCATCTCCAAGGTGCGCCGACCCAGACATACCCTCCTCATTCCTGACGACCCTACCACCCTGCTCCAGGAGAGCCGTAGGGAAACTAGCACCACAGCCCGCCAACGCACACAGCCGTCCTTCCGCCCCCGCCGTAGAGGCCCGCGAAGACCTGTTCAATGCCCTCCCCGTCTCTCGCCAGCACGTGCCGCTGAGCAAGCATATCCCCCACGTAATGGGAATCAGATCCAGCCTTCCCTTGCTGTCCCCTCAGTGACGCCCTAAGCCGAGGCCCGTACCCCGCAGGGGGTGCCCTTAGCGTGGTCACTTAGTTTGTAAGTTTTAATAAGTCCTGGCTGGAGGCTTTAATAAATTAGAGCCTTCACAGGCAAGTTCGGTTGAGCATTCGACAACCAATAGGGTTGAACTGCGATAGGTCGATCAAAAAAAAAAAAAAAAAAATTACAGAATCACATAGTTCATTGCAGTGGCAGCGGTAGAACGACACAGTTCATTAAATGTTGTAACAGTAATAGTGTATAAGAATTTTGTGGTCGTACACTGTTCCTCAAAACACAGGTTATAACCTAGTTTTAAAATGAAAGTAGGGTTTTAAAAATGTTTAGTACAGATTTTACTACAAACCTTATTAACTGTTATACTCTCTACCCACTGTTTGTTGCTGTAACTATCTTTAATTTTTGATGAATAAACATATTATTATTTCGTTTATTAATTTTTTAAACATATTGGTGCGAATTCTGTTTTGTACGAACTAAACTTAATTTAAGCTATTCCTATCTTTTTCTCTCTAATAAAACAAGACGGACGTAAATTAGAGCTGTCAAATTTAGTTGAACTAATATTTCCATACAAATTAAGCGTACACGTAAAAACATGTCGATTAAAAACACGGTGATGCGCAAGGCGTAAACTAGTTTGACGTGTCTAACTTAGTTCATAGCTATACCCGTCCATTTCTCGCACTGCCTTTTAGTAAAAGACAGCGATTCTTTAATTTTAGTTTAGTTATTATTAAGAGAATCGGCACCATTAAATACATTTTTAAATATTTCTTAAAAAAGAATATATATTATTATTAACACACTCGAATTTCAAACATAATTATCAATATCGTCACATCAATTTAGAAAAATTAAATAAATTAAAAAAAAAAAACAACAAACACCAAAATATTGATTACCCGCATATGGTACGGAACCCTTCGTGCACGAGTCCGACTCGCACTTGGCCATTTTTTTTTCACTTGTGCAAAAAGTGAATAAAATATAATTTATAGTCTTATTAATTATAAAAAGTCTATTAGCAGATTCTAAATGCAAATTCTCTATAGAAAATCTATATATTAATATGTGAAGCAAAAACATTCCATCGGTTTTTACGAAAATCACGCGGACGGAGGAATATGAAATAAATTTGATAATGTTATGGCTTAAATGGAGAAGGGGTACAGAAACCTAATATGTTTATATAATATGCATTAAAAAAATATTACATACACTACCATACCTTTGACATGTCTCGACACGAGAGTCATAGAACCTAAATAACAATCGAACTTAAAATTTAAATGACGTTGAATTTTGACTTATGGGCGAACATTAGTTTTAGTTAGTGCTTAAACGAATAATTTATTTTAATATGTCAGCCAATTAAAAAAAAAATTCGATTGCATAAAAGATTAGGAAAAGCATTAGGTGGAACCAAGCCACAAGAGAAGCCAATTCCCCTTTCATTCACAAAAAGGCCAATACTCGTATTTAACATTGAAAAAAAAAACATTATTGCCATAACTACACCACCGAAAAGCTATTTATTCACAATGATAGCATATTTATCTCTTCTATCGTCCGTTACATTACTCCGTGGATACCTACAGTGTGAATGAACATCTGGCTGAAAGCCAAGTATTCCGACTCGATGCTGATTTACCACAGAGCTTGGAGACGCCCCAGCGGAGGGAGACGGTATTAACAGCCTTTTAAAAATGTACCAGAACACGAAAATAAGAAAATACAAATCTAGCGTGTCAATGACTGCCACAGTGTTTTCGCACAAACTGACGAACCGTGACAATTCTGAGCAAAAACATAAAGAATGGACTGACGCTTTTCTATCTGGCTGTGATGAGAATATGGTCAAAAATGTAAGAGAGACATAATACGATCGTACGGACAGTAGTTTTAAGACCTGAACCAATGAATTCGGAATTCTGGAACTTATTATAGAATTCTGATTGGACCATGTAGAATAGAATACAACCGGGACGGCACGGTTGGCGCAGTGGTTGAGCGTTCGGCTGCTGCGCTGCGTGTCGCGTGTTCGATTCCCGCACGGAACCAATATTTGTATGGCCTACAGATAGTTGTTTTGGGTCTGTGTGTCTTGTGTATGTGAGTTTACATGTTTGTGAACGCACCCACGATACATTAATACTTCCTAGTGTGTTATGTTCTTCTCCAAGGTCCAGTCTAAGTCTATACCAAAATTTATCGAAATTGGTACAGCGGAGACTTATGAAACAAACAGACAGACAGAGTTACTTTCGTATACATAATAAACTAGTGAGCCGCCCCGGCTCCGCACGAGTACAAATTATACACACAGATCTTTCTCGTTTATTGTTCTTTCTATTCGTGAAAACCGCTTTAAAATCCATTGGGTGGTTTAGGAGGAATCAGCGGAGATACAGACAGACGCGGAATGCGAATTTGATTTACACTATGTTGTAGAAACATTTATTTACAGCACTATTAACTGCCAATGATCTTTAGTAACCACTCAAAGCTAACCAGCTTGCGTGTTCTGTGCTGAGCTCACGTAACGCGTCATACGTCCACCCAGTCGCCCATCAAGAGTTGTCAGCATACATGACGGGGCCCGTCATGGCCAATGCCTGCCTAGGGGTTGAGGATAAATTCGAAAGAGTTACCTCGCCCCTGGGCGTTCAGGGCAGGGAGGAACAGGGGTGGGTTTTAGTCAGTAAGAGTCTGATACGCCCTCCCGCTCCACCCAGAGCGGAAGAAGTCATTGGATGGTTTCGCACCACCCAAATAAAAAAGGTGCGCTGTCCGAAATTAGACGCATTATTAATTTATTACACATAAAACAACAGGTATTAAACTGAAACACTTTGACTTAATTATAAATAATAAAATGATCTTTAAAATGGTGAAGGTTTCATAAAAACACGCTTTATAGTTTTTGCGTGATTCTAAATTTTTTATCCGCGTTAGACATAACTTTACAAAAATTACACTGTGTTATAATAAATATAATTTCAAATATTATCAGATCAAATTACGACGGAAATTGTCTAGAGTAACATATTTTTTTTCAAAGTAATAAGACTAGTCGTTTAGACGTGATGATCAATTAAAAACCATTAAAACTCAACTGCGCCTTAAACTGTACAATCGAAGGCATTATATTAAGTCTGGTTTATATACTCGTAAGACTGGCTTCGACCAGCGGGTTTGCCCGCGTGGAATAAGTACTTCCCGCGTTATAATCTGTCAACCCCTTTTTCACCCCTTTAAGGGATATCGAAAAACGCTTTCTTAGTGGATCTTAAGTCGAAGTCGAAGTCTTCACAAAAAATACACCCTCCAAATTTCATGCCTCTAGGACCAGCGGTTTAGGCTGTGCCTTTATATATCAGTCAGTCAGTCAGTCGGTCAGTCAGAATTTCTAATTTTATATACAGGGTGTAAAAATACACATTACAAAGCCGTAAACTACGCATACTGTACGTATAACAAAGTAGTTTGCCGCAAAAATGATTGCTGGGAAACGACTTTTATTTTTAGGTATGAAAAAAAAACTATTTTTTATTGAGCGCAATGTAACGCGAACCCAGGCAAGTAGAGTTAAACCCTGCCCCTTCGCTCTAAGCCACGTAGGTACTTTTTGGATACGTTTGATATTCATTGCGTTTTAGAAACTGCAAATGCGTAATTTCAGAAAATCAGGAAATGTTTGTTTGGAAAAAAGTTCATTGGAATTCATTTACGTAAAACAGTAAAAAAATAGCGACTTTGACCTTCAGTATCTCCAGCACGCGTAGCATGACCAATTCTATCTCTACTCTACCAAGAGTAGACAAAGTTATTTCTATGCCACTCTATATCTCTACTGCCCGAGCACGGCGCGACCCGTAGACTCGCGTTTCTACGAATACAAAGACATATTCATTCTTTCCATAGCAACGGGTAGGTAGTTAGTGATGTAGACAAGCTAAGAATTCTACGATAATATATTACGTTTCGTTATCGAAATAAATGTGTCTAACGCCAAGTTCTAAAACCTTTTGAACGTAACTCAAAGCAACAACGAAACGTATTAATTTTATTCTGTCATTTCTGTCATCTGTGTTGACTGTTTTTTTTTAATCATCCCCGAAGGGAAGGCGAAAGTCTTTTGACCATATTGCCTAGTCTTACGTAGTTATTTATACTTTCTTTTTTCATTAGAATGCAGATGTAACACATTCTAATGTTTTTTGCAGTGTTGTTTGCAGGCAAAAAATGTGTCGAGTCAGGCTTCTCGAAATTATATTCTCTTTGGGCTTCTCGACAAACTTCGCTGAGGTAGTCAATACTAGAATAAAATTCTAAGCTCCATTTTCCCGAGATCGCACTTGTTTCAATGATTCCACATAATAATATTGTCCATTTGCGTTGACACTTGAGACACAAAACTACACCAATTTTACATTACAATATTCAATATGAATCAATAAACGAATAATTAAAACAGCCACTGAACTTCACTCGACAAAATCCCGCCAATTTGTTTGTTGTTTTTACAACAATATTTGTGTTTGTGGAGACTGATCGTCTTGGATTTGTGTAAATAACAACAAACAAAGTAAATAAATAATGAAACATAGGAGAAATGTAGTTTGTTATGTTAATTTTCGCATTTTGTTACACAATGTGGAAAATAACAAAACTTTAAAATACATTTTTCAAATGTTTGGTTTTTGGAAAAGTTATTTGTTTTTTTTTTCGGGAAGATCGAGAGCCTCCGTTAATGCTCGTACGTCGTTTCTTTCTGCCTTCCTTTCATTCTTCTCGGTACAAAACTGAGACGATGGCGACGGTAGCCCCCAGACATGTTTTTAAAATCAAACTTCAAACACACACACTCACTTCATTTCTTTTATTGGCTTTTGTGGAAGTTTCACCACAATTTTGAAATGAAACAGCCGCCTAATTGAGTTTTTTAAATCAATAAAGATCTTGTCTAGGTCTAATGAGATGTAGACTGTTTGACACTTCTTGAGTAGAAATGTTTCTACCATCATGTGTCAAAAGTAGAGAAAAATTGGTAGTCATGCTTTACATTGTAGACTTTTGTCGACTGAAGAATAGAAACATTTCTTCTCCTCAGTTTTAACATCGCCATGCTTGACACGGTAGAAATCTTTCTACAATCTGTCATTTTGTCTATTCTTCCGTCGACAAAACCCGTTTCTAGGGTGGTCATGCTACGCGTGCAGAACTAGTGGATTCTCAGGTATGGTCTAGTGGAAACAAATTATCCAAATATAGGGTAGAATATGTGGCTTTCGGCTTTGGGAACTTTTTTTTTTTTTTTTTTTTTAAACTTTGCCCCACACTAGGAATTACTCCTGTATCGTGGGTGCGTTCACAAACATGTATACTCACATACACAAGACACCCAGACCCGGAACAACTATCTGTAGGTCATACAAATATTTGTTCCGTGCGGGGATCGAACCCGCGACACGCAGCGCAGCAGCCGAACGCTCAACCACTGCGCCAACCGTGTCGTCTTTTTACACCCGATATACAGATTTTAGGACGGTGGCTTCTCTAATCTTATCCAATGGTTCCGTGCTCTGTTAGCTTTACGTTGTTTATTTGATGGATTCGAGTATTGCAAATCGAAACTGCAATTTTTGTCTGTTATATAACATTCTTGTTTTGGATAGGAAGTTTGTTCAACCATGAGTTATTGAGGATGTGCCATTCAATTGGGAATGTTCTATTTGATTTGTGTAGACGGGGAATTAAAGTGCAGTCATGATTTTGTAATGTTTGAGTGTTTAATGAATGGAAACTTACTAGACTTTCATTTCAACAAATAATTAATTTTAATTTAATTTGTGGGTAGGGTAGATCTCACTTCGATGGGGATCTTTGAGAATGGGCAATTCGTTCATACATACGTTTGACACATTTTATATGGATAGTCTGTGTGAGAGAGGATATGGGTAAAAAGGGGGTGACTACAGAGATGACGACTAATAAAGAGGTATGAAAGAAAAATACATGTTGCGCCGACCCCAAATAAGTTAGGTTAAGGGCAGGCGAATGATGATGCGTTTTACACGTTTTAAGGATATCCTCAAGGTTTTTGGTAAATAAAGAATTTCAGCATTTTTGCATTAAGATTTTTTTTTTGGGTTCCGTACCCGAAGGGTCCAAACGGAGCCCTATTGCTGTCACTCACGTGTCTGTCCGTCGTCTGTCACAAAATTTTGTTACGAAGGATTTTTAAACTTCCCATTGCTTAAGATTTGGTGATAATGTTTATTATTACTTATATTTTCCTAAGAAATACCAATAAAAACATTTCAAATTCCCTCATTTGTTACGCAACCCTAAATGTGCGAAGGTAGGTGCACTAAGTTTTTCCAATTTAGTGCACCTACATATTTACCTTATGGATACCTATCTATACCACTAGAGTTCACTAGACCCACCGTACATCTGGCCGTACTTCTGGTGGTACGGTGGGTATTTTAAAGTTAAACGATACCACTGTATGTATGAAGAGACCGTAGTGCTGTGTTGATGTAGATGCTAGTTGGACAGGAAATTATAAACTGTTATCTTCATCATCATATACAGGGTGTAAGGTACATGAACGCACATACGTGTACTAGTGATTCAGTGAAAAAATTTAATTAATTATTTTTTTTATTTAAAATGTCTTTGGGGTAGATAGGTACTCGTATAACGATTTTATAGTTTTAAAGTGAAAGTATAAATTTTTTTTTTTTTTCTAAAATTAGGAAAAGGCCGACGAAAAATTCCAACGCTAGGGGGTCCAGAATCATGTACTGAATCACTAGTACACGTATGTGCGTTCATGTACCTAACACCATGTATATGTTAATGACTCATTCATTAGTTTTACGGTAGGTTGACGGAGCCCGGCTAGGTGGGGCTCCTATTTCTGTGTGTAGGGTTTAAAGGAACCTAATATGAAGGGGACAACGGGGGCTGCGTTCGTTCGCTTTGCGCGCTCACTGTGGCCAGCGTCATCCCCTTTGAACCTAACCTGTCCGTGTCGGGGTGCCCACAGTTACCTAGCTCGCTTAACTCGCTCTTGGACAACGTACGTCAAAATGAGTTTCTGGTTCATTTGATGTGCAATCAGTATAATTATATATTATTTAATAAATTGTTGTTGTCAAAAGTGGTTTTAACTAGTGATACAACACTATTACCTGGCGGTATCGTTTAATTTTAAAATACCCACCGTACCACCAGAGGTACGGTCAGGGGTACGGTGGGTCTGCACTCTGCACACATGCTAACCTTATCACCAACAAAATAGATCCCATAGTTTGCGGCAGACTGACACGTAGCGTTCGGCTCTTATTATTAATCCACCGAGCTGGAGCGACAAGGTTGTACGTCGGATAAGCCGTTCGGTATAAGCCTCCCTACATTGGCTGCAGGTACAGCGAAAGATCCTTAACGTAGTGCTATAATCCACACGGATACCTTCCATAAGCACGTTGCGGATTTAGATTTTAAACCGACCTTAAAGAGAAGGCTCTCAATTTGGTTGTTTTTTTTTGTATCTTTGTTACCTCAGAACTCCGTCATTTATAAACTGATTTGGAAAATTCTTTTTAGGCTTCCGTACCCGGAGGGTAATAATGGTACCCTATTACTAAACGTCTGCTGTCCGCCTGTCTGTCAGCGGGCTGTATTTCATGATCTGTAATAGGTAGACAGCTCAAACAAAATGTGTATTTCTGTTGTCGCTATTACAACAAATAATAAAATCGTACGGAACCCTTCATGTGTGAGTTTTTTTATTATAAAGGCGTTACTTTCAGATTGGTCCTATGCTTACCAAAATCCAGATTTGATGATGGGATCCATGAGGAATTGAAAGAACTCCTCAACATGTTATAATCGATTTTGATATTTTAATTAAAAAAACCGGCCAAGTGTGAGTCGGACTCTCACACGAAGGGTTCCGTACCATAAACTGAAAAAAAAACCGCAAGAAAACACATTTCTAATAATTTAATTAATTACAATTGAATTAATATATACATTATCTATCTATGTATTTATTGTTTTTCTATGAAGTTAGGTTATTTATTTAAAGTTTAAGTTCAATAGTGGTGTGGTACATTAACGGACTTAAGGCGCTATTAGCTGCCAACGACCTTGAGTGGTTAGCTTGCGTGTTCAGCACTGAGCTCACGTAACGCGTCGTATGTCCACCCAGTAATAGAATCTGCCCGGGGGTTGAGGATAAATTCGAAACAGAGATACCTCGCCCCTGGACACTCAGGGCAGGAAGGAACAGGGGTGGGTTGTAGTCAGTAAGAGTCTGACACGCCCTCCCGCTCCACCCAGAGCGGGAGAAGTCATTGGATGATTTCCCACCTCACAAAAAAAAAAAAACAGTAATAGGACTCGCCCATCAAGGAGCGCTGTCCGAAATTAAACGTATTATTAATTTATTACACATAAAACAACAAGTATTAAATTAATGCACTGAGACTAAATTATAAATAACGAAATGATCTTTAAAATGGTGAAGGTTTCATAAAAATACGCTTTATAGTTTTTGCGTGATTCTCAATTTTTTATCCGCGTTAGACAAAACTTTACAAATTAATTACACAATTTTATAAAAATATAATTTTAAATATTCTCGGATCAAATTATGACGGAAATTGTCTAGAGTAACATATATTTATTTTTTCAAAGAAATAAGACTAGTCGTTTAGACGTGATATTCAATTAAAAACCATTAAAAGTCGTATAACTGCGCCTTAATGCAACAAAGCATTCTCTACCATCCAACCTTTAAGTTAAAGGGTCTACTTTGTAGTAGGTGTACAACAACAAATAATAATAAAAAAAAGATTATCGAGATTAATAGACTTATTGGTAAAATACATATTTATTTATGCTACAATAATAAATTAATAAAAATGAACGAATGTTATGACAAAAACCAAACATAACAATAACGAACAATAACAATTACGACGAGAATGCATACAGGAAAATATGCTCTCAGCTTTTTTGATGTCAAAGGGACGTTCATTCCAGGGTTTTATTGTTGAAACAGCGTATGAGTTATAGGTACATAAACCCGGTGCGGTGAGAAAGAATATGAATAAGTAAGTCTTTGAAAGGTTAAGACTGTGAGAACTGCCTAACACTTCAAAATGTTGTTTTAAATAACCTGGAGCACCAGGATCGTTCAAAATAGTTAAGAGCATGTAGAGGGATCTTAGGGATCTCCTGTGTCAGATAGGCAGCCACTTAAGGCGCTATTAGCTGCCAATGACCTTGAGTGGTTAGCTTGCGTGTTCTGCGCTGAGCTCACGTAACGCGTCGTATGTCCACCCAGTAATAGGACTCGTCCATCAAGGAGCGCTGTCCGAAATAAGACGCGTTATTAATTTATTACACATAAAGCAACAGGTAGAAACACTGAGACTAAATTATAAATAATTAAATAATCTTTAAAATGGTGACGGTTTCATAAAAATACGCTTTATAGTTTTTGCGTGATTCTCAATTTTTTATCCGCGTTAGACCTAACTTTACAAATTAATTACACTATGTTATAAAAATATAATTTCAAATATTCTAGATCACATTACGACGGAAATTGTCGATAGTAACATTTATTTTTTCAAAGAAATAAGACTAATCGTTTAGACGTGATGTTCAATTAAAAACTATTAAAAGTCGTATAACTACGCCTTTTTTTTTGGTTGGGTGGGACTGGGCGCCTTAAGCTGAGAACTGAAGGAAGAAATGTGATCATATTTAGGTTATCTAGTATTTCTATTTCTACTACAATTTGTGCTAACACAGCATAACCCATAAAAGTAAAAAACTAAATAGTTTTTGTGAAAGTGCAGCTACAAGTTTACATTTTGCTATTAAATTAATTCTCTGAGTCTAGGCGTGTTTCCCATAGCAAATACTGTAAATTCACTGTCGAAACAGTATTGGTACATCCCTAAAATTAAATTATATCTTGCTTTAAACACACAAAACTTTTTTTAATAACCACATTTTCGCTGCTACTGACTCATGAAAAAATTTACATTTATAAAAATTGTTGACTAACTCCGAGCTTGGGGTGACCTGGCTAGAATATTAAAGTTGCATACAACGCTAATTAGAACTTCTGTATAATTATGTTTGCAGTGCATTACAAGGACTATTCATGCAGATAAGTTTTGAGTTTTAATTTAGAACGTCGGAATAAAATTGGATAGCAGTTTTAATTTTAGCGTTCTTTTTTTGCTTTGTACCCATTTTTCTGTTTTCTTCTTCCTGTCTGTTTATTATATACTAACACTTCAGCCGCGACTTAATCCGCGTGGATTTCGAGACTACAGCCCATACTGTATATAAATTTATAGCTTAATAGCACCTACAAATAATGTTACTTTGCACAGCTGAAAACATGTCCAAAATCAGTTCAGTAGTTTTAGAGTTTACTTCCCACAAACAAACTACCTCTTTATAATATTAGTATAGATATAATATGTATACCTACACCTGTCAGCTACCGTAAGGCCCTTTCGGACCGCGAACCCAGAATACGGACCACTTCCCGTAAGGCCCTTTCGGGCCGCGGGTGGCACGCGTTCTTTCAACCTCAATGATTACATAACGAAACGTCATATTCCTGTGGAAATATTTACACACTCGGAGCGTGATAGTATCGTACTTTTACAAACATTTCCATAGAGAAATACTGTTTTGAAAAATTAAAAAAAAATGTTTTTATTTGCATGTTTATGTTTGTCAACGGCGGACGACAATTTGTTGATATTGTGTGTTTTAATTAGTTTCGTGTTTGTTTATGTGATATGTTGTGTTTATATATTCATTACTATGTTGCTATTACGTCATTATAACATCGTTTTAGATAAATATTTTGAAAATGATTACGTTATGACATTTCTTGTAAAGGTCAAACGGTTTTGTTTACATTGTTATTGTGAGGGTGAATGATGTGACTTTCTGTGTGTTTGAACACAGTGTGAAGGTATTTATTTATTGTTAGGTAGTTATTACATAGTATTAGAAAAAAAACGCATCACAAAACGCAACGCAAACGCAGTAACGTAATTTGAAAAAGCCGTTACTTGGTTTGGTTTTCGTGATATGAATTTTGAGAATGAATAATAGGAAAATATTATATCGGACTCTACAAAAAAAAACATTGTTATTAAACTACTTGTATATTCATAGTATAACATGCAACATTTCGTGTAAATTGATACAGTGGTTTTATCAGAAATGAACCTAATACGTGAACAAATACTATGCCCGCCAAATCGTTGATAACAGCATTTGATTAGAATTCAACTCTCGTAACACAAGTATTGTTTACATTTTATGATAAGGTCTGTTTATTCAACAACCCAATAAAAAAAACTTCAAGTGCCAAGCACCAATAGAAGCGTCAGCGAACCGTTTTATGTAAACAAAGTCATAAACATGTCAATGGCGGGAAAATAGCGCGCGGGCGCTAAAACGGGTTAATGGTTAAATAAACAAATTAATATAGTCAGTGAATGCTGAGACTTTTTTTTATTTATTTTTTTAGCTGAGCCTCACCTCGATAGTCAGTGGTGGAGCTACTGTGGTTGACGAGGTCCTGGGTTCGATTACCGGATTAACAGTGTTATTAATTTTTCAAACCTGAATCATCATCCACTGATGCTTTGATTTCAAGCCTGAATTTGTGCCTGGTTAATGGCCATAGGCTCACATAGCTCGAATAAAACTAGCGAAATGTAAATGTAGACTGTATTAAATCATACACCACGCCTGTATTGACCAAAAGAGGAGCTCGTGGCTAAAGTAATAACGGCCGCACAGGCTTGGTCCATGGATGGGTGACCATCTTTACATACCGAGACTCCTCCTTGCCTCGGAGAGCACGTTAAGCCGTTGATCCCGGCTATCAATCGTGAAACTTTGACAGTCGTTACGGGTCATCAGAAGCCCGAAAGTCTGACAACCAGTCTTACCAAGGCGTAATACGATTACCCCGTAACTGGGTTGTGGAGGTCAGATAGGCAGTCGCTCCATGTAAAATACTGGTAGGTACTCCAGCTGCATCCGGTTAGACTGGAAGCCGACCCCAAGATAGTTGGGAAAAGGCTAGGCAGATTGGCCTGTATTGGCTAAAGAGTTAGGTAGAGATATACGTATAGAAGCTACATTTTAAATCTGTGTATTTCATTCCATGCTTTCCCCGTGGTTTAGCTTCCGCAGTTTAACTCACAGGAATCGTTCATGTGGAATAAGAAGTGGCTTTATGAACATTCGAGTATTTAGACGTTCAATTTGTATGTATATTGATATTCTATTATTTGGTATTCGATTTGGCATAGTACACCCTACAACGAGAGAGGTACTCGTAAGCCGCTGCAAATATGTACAATTTGGCAAAATGGGGTTTAAAAACTAGTCTGATACCCAATATGAGTGTGGTGCCTCTGTCCAGAACATTACTCACTTACTGGAATGCCCATACACCTGCACTATGATGTTGAGTATAAAAAACTTTTATACAAAAAAAAACAACCGACATCCAAAAAAGAAAATATAAACACCGCCTTCCAAAATTAAAGTTATTTTTTTAAATTGTAGTGATTTAAAAAAATAACTTTAATTTCGGAAGTCGGTGTTTGTATTTTATTTCTTCGTTATTTGACACCGACTTCCGAAATTAAAGTTATTTTTTAATTTTTAGTGTACCTATTTTCTTTTTTGGAAGTCGGTTGTTTTTTTTTGTAAAAGAGTTTTTTATTTTTCACTTTTTAGTTGTTATATACCAGCACTAAAACCCCAATAACATGGAACGTGGAATTTAAACATACTCGTAATTGGAGAAAACCAAAACGTCATCTAGGTATACGTATTTTTCGTTTTTATTCAGTTTTTCAAAAAACGCTGAAGCAATTTCGATAAAATTTTTATGGTACCACCTCGGGAGTATATTCTTTCGGATAAAAAAATAATTTTGAAAATCGGTCCACAACTGACGGAGAAATCGCTGGAAATAAATAAAAAAAATACATACAGTCGAACATACAACATCCTCCTTTTTCGAAGTAGGTTAAAAATATTGATTCTATTTGTTCCGTAAGATAGACTATCAAACAATATTAGACTCGTATTTTTTGCTTTACCAAACCAATAAAAATGACAAAGTTAAAACGAATCAAAGTTCAGCATGTTACGTCATTAAACGGTCCAAAGTGTATCGAGGTGTGATGTCACGTGAAATTTCAACGCACTGTATCGTCCTCATTTCGTCCACTTTAGACAATTTCCTTCGCAATTTTATAGGTGATAATTTGAAAATTATATTTTAATAACATAGTGTAATTAATTTGTAAAGTTATGTCTAACGCGGATAAGAATTTGAGAATCACACATAACCTAGCGTATTTTTATGAAACCTTCACCATTTTAGATGATTTAATTATTTATATTTTAGTACACGTGTTTTAGTATTATATCTGTTGTTTTATGTATAATAAATTAATAATGCGTCTAATTTCGGACAGCGCTCCTTGATAGGCGACTCCTATTACTGGGTGGACGTACGACGAGGTACGTGAGCTCAGCACAGAACACGCTTGCTAACCACTCAAGGTCGTTTGCAGTTAATAGCGCCTTAATGTAGTCAGCTGCTGGGCCCAAAGTATTAAAAACCATCAATTCGGAAGAAGAGGAAGAAAGCGACGGAGTACTCCTTTATAAAGGACTCATCCCTTGGAAAAACTTCCCCAAAATTAATTAATCTTCTGCTGAAAAAGGAAAACCTACTCGCAAATTGTGTCGGAGATTTCAATCACCTGAGGCTTACTTATAAGTACGCCTCGGTGTTGGTATTTTCCAAAACGATCTTACATTGTATACTAGCACGTTTGCACTATAAAATGTTCTATTAAACGTAGAATAAAATATGAGTGGGTACGAGAATATTACGATTTGGGCTTTTATACTGAAAAATAATATGAAAGTGACATTTTAATATAGCGAACTGAATGTGTTACCTCGGCCTTGAAGAATATTTCGCAGTTTTTCTAGAGTAGGTCCGTATGAATACGATCTACGTTTATATTAATTGTAATCATACTAGTCTTGCAGATGTGCCCATGCATGCTTACGAACTACAAAAATAAACACAACAAAAAATACTCTAAATAAACGCAAATATTTCTTTTTTTTGGGTAATTTTCGTATATTGAGTCGTAACGAAGGTACTCGTTACGAACTATAATGAACACCTGTAGGCAGCCTAGCTAAGCTCTCTTTCTCATCAGTTTATTATTTACGAAAACGTGAAAAATAAAATACTTTTTTACAAAAAATAGAGCCGCTTTCTAAAAAAAAAACAAAAAGGTTTTTATTTTTAACTTTTTAGTCGTGTTTTCCCATTAAATTGTGTTAAAATACATAGACAAACGATCGCAGTAATTGTGAGTCTGTGACTGTCACTGTCTATATCCGAAGATCTTCATCAGATCCTAATATACTTTATTATACTAAAATTTATATATAGCATTTTTAATAACGAAAACTCCATCCCAATTGGATCAGTAGTTTTCGAGAAAATCACGGACAAACAAGCATACATACATACTTACATACATAGGGGTCGAATACAGAACCTCATTTTTTGACGTCGGTCAAAAATAAAGTGTTATTTGGTTGTTCCATTCCACTGTCCAGTGTTAGTTTTGCTGCAGCGACCTTTTTTTGAGGTCGGGAAATCATCAGATCACTTCTCCCAGTCTGGGTGGAGTAGAAGGGCGGTGTCAAATTCTTACTGGCTAAAACTCACTCGTATTCCTTCAGTTGTCATTTGCGTTCTAGGGCTGCGGTAACTTTCGAGCTACGCGACCCATTTTTTTTTTTAGTGCGGGAAATCATCCATTGACTTCTCCCGCTCTGGGTGGAGCGGGAGGGTATGTCAGACTTTTACTGACTAAAACCCACCCCTGTTCCTTCCTTGCCTTAGTGCCCAGGGCGTGGTAGCTCTGTTACGAATTTTTCCGCGACCCCTAGGCATGCAGGCACCGGCCATGATTAGCCCCGTCAGTGGTGGCTGACAAACATCTATTTTAGACGCGCGTGGAACACTACGCGCCGTAAACTCACGGGCCTGGTGCTGATCGGACAGTGAGCTACCCACCGCTGCTCGCCGGCGTGCCCAGCGCTGGGTTGCGACAGTCGCTGTCTCCATATCGCCATGAGATCCTGCCGGAGCCCCGTCCGCCGAGCCGTGAGGTGTTGCGGCGGCGGAGTTTCACCTCGGGTATTTGGCCTCCTTGCGCCACTCCCAGAGTAGCGCAAGGACCCTGGTGTAGCCTGAAGTTCGAAATACTGCACGTTTTAACATGCCTATCTGGCAATGGTGCGGATTCTGTTTTGTACGAACTAAACTTAATTTAAGCTATTCCTATCTATTTCTCTCTAATAAAAAAAGAAAGAGACGGACGTAAATTAAAGCTGTCAAATTTAGTTGAACTAATATTTCCATACAAATTAAGTGTACACGTAAAAACATGTCGATTAAAAACACGGTGATGCGCAGGGCGTAAACTAGTTTGACATCTCTAACTTAGTTCATAGCTATAGCCGTACTTTTCTCGCACTGCCTTTTAGTAAAAGACAGCGATTCTCTAATTTTAGTTTAGTTATTATTAAGAGAATCGGCACCTATGTCAACATACACTACTTCCTGCAGTAAGTTACCTACAGTACCGCGCTGCTACAGTAGCCTGAAGTTCGAAATACTGCACGTTTTAACATGCCTATCTGGTAAAATGTAAATGTTCTTTTTACGTTCCTGACTACTTTTTCGCAGTATACATGATTGTGATGATATGTTTTACAATCATTTCTTTACACTAGGAATTTGCCCGTCTTGTGGCTGTGTTTATATACAGGGTGTACCGGAGAGGTGTGCTCATATTTTAAGAACCGGTTCTGCCCATGGAAATGAACAACATCCTCCAAAAAAAAAATTTAAAATTCCAAAAAAATATTGGACTTTCCAAACAAAGTTATCATCAGCTGATTAATATCTATATTTAATTTATTTATTTATATTTACCTCAGGTACATACCCATAAGTGTTAGTATTACTTAAAAACTATGTTAGTACAATTATGATTAAATTAATATTAATTTATATTATTGTTCCACCTTCTGGAGACACCTGGTAACAATACATGCACTGCACACAGGTGCCCCATCAGGTGGCCTTCAACCTTACTTGCAACAATGCTCAGGAGGCCGTTGTCGCTGTCCCGCACCCGACGCAGCAGCGATGCAGCTCTCCTACGCATGATCGCAAAGAAATCGTCAGTACGCGCTGCCGCGAATATCCCCGACGCGCTACAGAAACGTGGCAGCGACAACAGTATCCTAAACGCGTTGTTATATTGCACACGCAAGGCATTATACGTTTTTTGCGTATATCTGGTCCACAGACTACAAGTATAAAAAGCCTGACAATATGCTTTAAACAGAGTTACCTTGACATTATTGTCGCACTTTGCAAATCTGCGGGCCAGCACGTTGCATCTTACGGCCAACGCTCTGCGCTCTCTCTCCATATCACAATTATCAGTGCCATCCTCTGTGACCCAGTGACCAAGGTATTTAAACAAACTGCCTGACTCTGTTTAGAGTTACACCACATATCGAGACTGGCGGTACCACTTCATATGAGAGGTAAAATTTTTTTTTGAGAATTTCCTCAAGTTTTCTTGAAGAAAATTGTTCATATTGATGGGCAGATGCAGTTCTTAAAATATGACCACACCGTTCCGTTACACCCTGTATAATCAAATCTCACATGCACAAACACTCGATCGTAAAAACTGTCTGTGGGCTGGACTGTACCAGAACTTATATTTTAGCGCAGAAACGAAAAAGCTTTTTTATTTTTACTTTACTTTAAGCTCTGTTTATTGTAAAAAAAATTGTTTTATTAAAACAATTATTTCACAATCGTTGTTTTGTTTTTTCGTTCTAGAAAGATATTAGAGCCACTCACGGTCATGTGTAATACCTTTTCAGAATCCCTATTAAATGCGCCAAAACTTGTAATACAAGGTCACTTTTCGGTAGAGTATTTTTTTTCACAGTGGGGTCCGAAGTAAATAAAAAGTTATGACTTAAGATTGTTTTTTTTTCGTAAAAGTTAATATTATCTTCAACGCACCCAATAAACAACCATGAATAGCATATCTAATGCAAGGACACATCAGTACCATCATACCGTTTCTGCTTTTATTCCTTTAATATTAAGTGCACCACTTTGTTCCTGTAATTTTTTTACACATTATTTTAGACAAATTATACAATAGAATAGAATAGAATAGAATAGAAACCAAAAAAAAAAAATGAATTGATGAAAATGAATGATTTGATTTTTTTGTTTTTTTTTTTTATTTGATGAATTATTTATATGAATCCTAACTTACGTAATTCAAACCAATCCAATTTTTATTTAATTTATTTTGAATCAATACGATGCCTATATTTATAATTTAGTACTATTACTCTACGAGTATAATGTCTTTGTGCAGTGACTAAATCTATTTTTAATTTTACTTACCATCTTTGTTGTTCCGTTCTGTGTTAAATCAATGTGTTTGTGATATACACCGTTCTACACTTTTTTTCATTTTTTTGCATTTTTTCCCCCAGTTTTTCTTTTTCTTTTTGTGTTTCTCTGTTTTTTGCGTCATGTTTACCGTAAATAAACGTATTTTCTTTCTTTCTTTCTTTCT
Source organism: Polia nebulosa (assembly GCA_951329385.1). Taxonomy (NCBI): domain Eukaryota; kingdom Metazoa; phylum Arthropoda; class Insecta; order Lepidoptera; family Noctuidae; genus Polia; species Polia nebulosa. The sequence continues at coordinate 2,311,159 of OX589595.1, read as the reverse complement.
TACCAATCTAGTGAAAATTATAAAAAAGATACAGGTTTTTACGAGTTTTAATGAGAATTAGTAACAAAAGTTAATTTTCTCATAAAAACACATAATAAATTATAACTCTGCAAGGGTTGACCTTAAAGACCTCCCGTACAACAGTATTTTACAGCTGATGGCCCAATCTAACCCCTAGTTGTGTTTGATCCACGACTTTTTGGCCACCCTGTATTTATTACACACAGTTCATCACAGTTTCTGACTTATTCATATAAACAGACTCTCAATAGTCTAGACATTATTGTCCTTGGATTTTTAGCAATCCACTCGTCAGTGCTAGCGAGTCGTGGGAGAAGATGCTTCATTAATTATTCGCTTCCACTTCAGATGCGCTGATGTGACTACTTAAACGACCCTCAATGACTACATTAAGTGTTGAAGGATCTAAAATGATGAGATATTGTTAGATTGTAGGTGTGTATTGATAATGTTTTGTACCTAGTTTAGCTGTCTGAATAGATGTAGAAAATTAAATATTCTGTCTTCTTTGACACAAATAATGCTCATGCTCATCTCATTCTTTTTTATGTAACAAAATGTATGTGCGTCGCTTTCACGTGAATAAACAGTTTTTATTTTCTGTCTTTCTTTATACGACTTGGCGTAGAATTTGTATATATTATACTAATAATATTATATTTGCGAAAGTTTAGACGGTTGGATAAATTATAACGTAACAGAGTTACCGCACCCCTAGGCACTCTCTCTCTCTCAAGTAAGAGTCTGACACGCCCTCCCACTCCACCCAGAGTGAGTGAGATATTCCCCCCCGCCCCCCTGTCCCGCTCCCAAATCTCCGTCCACTTCTCTCTGCCTATGCATCTTTATTTCAGACCAGTTTTATAGAAGGTGCTGTATGTAGCTATCGGGTTCGACCCACCTAGTGTTGAACTTGAGAGTCACGTACAGCACTCGCGCTTAATTATTGCCACTTTTCTGCCTACTCTTTAGAAGTAAACAAGCGTAATGATACGTCAAAACAAGACACACGGAACCCGGACCTGTAAAACTCTTTTATGAATAAAAGATTAAAGAATAATAAAACAAAGAGATTCTGTCACTGAAGTAGATACAGAGCTGTCAGTTTCAGGAGAGTGCTTTGGGTAACTTTTAGGATTCCGTATCCAGAGGGTAAAACGGGACCCTATTACTAAGACTCCGCTGTCCGTCCGTCTGTCTGTCTGTCCGTCTGTCACCAGGCTGTATCTCATGAACCGTTGAAATTTTCACAGATGCTGTATTTTTGTTGCCTTTAAAACAACAAATACTAAAAAACACAATAAAATAAATATTTAACCCCTTAAATATTTATTTTATTCCCGTACAACAGACATGATTTTTTTGCCGTTGTTATAGATAATGATACGGAATCCTTTATGCGACTCGCACTTGGCCAGTTTTTTTTTAATTTAAATAATTGGAAAGAAAACTTAACATGATATTTGTATTATGCTTACGGTGCATAAGGCTGCTCGACAGTGGAAGCACTTTGACCTGGAGCTGGTCTAGTACTGAGTTTCGACAGAATTCACGACTAGGTTAAGGATTCTTATTCTTTATTGTAGTACCTACTTCAAGAGTTTAAATACTTCATTAGGATAGGTTATGTTCACATACGAGCTTAACTTGGAATTGGCTTCTCTACCAGCACATGACGTGTGGGATACTATGCTACGCTAAGCCTACATAAGGTCGTGTTCCGTACCCAAAGGGTAAAACGGGACCCTATTACTAAGACTCCGCAGTCCGTCCGTCTGGCCGTCTGTCACCAGGCTGTATCTCATGAACCGAGATAGTTAGACAGTTAAAATTTTCACAGATGATGTATTTCTGTTGCCGCTATAACAACAAATAGTAAAAAACAGAATAAAAAAATAGGTAAGTGGGGCTCCCATACAATAAACGTGATTTTTTTTGCTGTTTTTATAGATAATGGTACGGAACCCTTCGTGCGCGAGTCCGACTCGCACTTGGCCGGTTTTTTTTTTATCGAGGGGATACCATATTATATGAGCCTGAGCCTTGTTGAAATCAACAATTACTGTGACCAATGTTTGTCGGAAGGATTTACAAAACAAATCGGATTGGTAAAACAAAAATGCTATTATTAAAGGATAGATAAAGCATTATTTTCTTCACAAAACCACATCATTATTGCCTTTCACGCTTCCCAAAAAGCATGATAGTTTTGTATTCCTTTTCCGGGAACAATATTTTTCCTTATTCTGAAGCAATAAGAAATGAAATCATTACAGTGTCTGGACAGAATAACAGAAGCAATAAAAAATGATTTGAAACACAAAATGAAACAACAATTTATTCAGTAAAGCCATTAGATTAAATAGAAGTCGGAAAGCAATAAATTTGGCTAATCAACCACGATTCCAGTTGAATGGTATATTCAGTTGTAATTAACTTTTCGACCTAGTTAGTTTTAATGGAATACTCTATTGTTTCACTGAGTGTAGTCTTGTTGTACCGTACTGAAGTTTTCATCGTTAGCTTAGTTCATAAGCTTTGTTTACTATTATTCTTGAAGTATGGTTTAGTTTTCATTTCATCATTCTCCTGCCCTTATCCCAATTTATTTGGGGTCGGCGCATCATGTTTTTTTTCTTCCATACTCCTCTATTAGTCGTCATCTCTGTAGTCATCTCCTTTTTACCCTTATAAGAATAAGAAAGAAAGAAAAAAAATTTTTTTTTTTTTCTTAAGTATTCCCCGTTAGCGCCCGCGCGCGCGAAACTCGCACATCTGGCATAGTGCGCTATTTTCCCGCCATTGACATGTTTATGACTTTGTTTACATAAAACGGTTCGCTGACGCTTCTATTGGTGCTAGGCACTTGAAGTTTTTTTTATTAGGTTGTTGAATAAACAGACCTTATCATAAAATGTAAACAATACTTGTGTTACGAGAGTTGAATTCTAATCAAATGCTGTTATCAACGATTTGGCGGGAATAGTATTTGTTCACGTATTAGGTTCATTTCTGATAAAACCACTGTATCAATTTACACGAAATTTTGCATGTTATTCTATGAATATACAAGTAGTTTAATAACAATGTTTTTTTTGTAGAGTCCGATACAATATTTTCCTATTATTCATTCTCAAACTTCATGTCACGAAAACCAAACCAAGTAACGGCTTTTTCAAATTACGTTACTGCGTTTGCGTTGCGTTTTGTGATGCGTTTTTTTTCTAATACTATGTAATAACTGCCTAACAATAAATAAATACCTTCACACTGTGTTCAAACACACAGAAAGTCACATCATTCACCCTCACAATAACAATGTAAACAAAACCGTTTGACCTTGACAAGAAATGTCATAACGTAATCATTTTTCAAAATATTTATCTAAAACGATGTTATAATGACGTAATAACAACATAGTAATGAATATATAAACACAACATATCACATAAACAAACACGAAACTAATTAAAACACACAATATCAACAAATTTTCGTCCGCCGTTGACAAACATAAACATGCAAATTAAAACATTTTTTTTAATTTTTCAAAACAGTATTTCTCTACGGAAATGTTTGTAAAAGTACGATACTATCACGCTCCGAGTGTGTAAAAATTTCCACAGGAATATGACGTTGCGTTATGTAATCATAGAGGTTGAAAGAACGCGTGCCACCAGCGGTCCGAAAGGGCCTTACGGTAGCTGACGCACCACATATTATTATGTAGGATGTACACATCTACATAATTATGTATATGTAGGTGCTCAGTAGAGCATTAGGTCTTGTGTTCGATTCTCGTATCGCAGAGGTGGAAATTGATGGCTTTCATGCCATCATGCGCAAGCAATGCGCCTTCATCATGCGAGGGGTACACGTCAGCCCCAACAGCATTTTGAAAACTATAGCGGTCAGGTGGGACAGCCTCATATAGGGACATTGGATACGCCTACAATGCCACTGTGACGTATAATAAATAAGAATAATATTTTTCTGTTAGTATTCACACCAGTTTTTAAGTTTTGTGTAGGTATACTAACCAACTATCTAGACTTTGAATAATAAGTAACTTTTTGAAATCTTGAGTTTTTCCGCTCAGAGTGTACATTTTAGTACTGTTGATGGCAATAAGCTCGCTCGAAGATCAATTGTACTTATACTTAACTTATCTCACCATTTTAGTAATCATGAGACACATTTGTTTCTTTTGCATGTGCGATAAAGATTTAACAATCTTGCTGTAACATAACATCATGCCCACATTCTCTATAGTTATAACTAAACGGCTACAGTTGCTTGTGTAACTGCCATCATTTGTTTTCATTTAATTTCTGACGTGAAATGTAATTACATGATAACGTAGGTAGGTATATCTTACCCAAATTGTAGTCACTATAATTATAAGCAAGATTATTTAATATTTATAGTGTATGTTGCTGTTAATCAATTGCAAACATCCGTGGTGACTATGTTAACAGAATTCTCCGCGTTTGCCGCTGTATGCTCCAATATTGGTATGATTAGTTTCCAACGGAAAAGGAAGTGGTATCCGATATGATACAGAAATGCCATGTAGTTGTATTGCGCAGATTAGTCGACTAAATATAACCTCTCCAGTTTTCAGAAGGGATTATTAGGTGTACGTCATACCTAATATGTTGTTTGGCTGAACAGTTTCATAATTGATGAAATTATCTCTACATTTAATATACAACTACTTTCTACACAAGTAATTGAGTCATCTCAAACACCCTATCATTTATTTTATATTTATATGTAGCTATTTTATAATAAATATATCCGTACCCGAAGGTTCCAAACAGAGCCCTATTGCCGTCACTCACGTGCCCGTCTGTCCGTCGTCTGTCACAAAATTTTGTTCCGAAGAATATTTTAACTTTTCATTGACCTATGAACTCGAAATTTGGTGATAATGTTTATTATTAGGTACGTGTATTTTACTAACAAATTTACATGTATTGATAAATCAGATTTTTTCTTTGAAATTCTCTCATTTGGTACGGAACCCTTTTATTTTTTTTGTGGGTGGGAAATCATCCAATGACATCTTCCGCTCTGGGTGGAGCGGAAGGGCGTGTCAGACTCTTACTGACTAAACCCACCCCTGTTCCTTCCTTGCCCTGATGGCCAGGGGCGTGGTAAGTCTGTTTCGAATTTATCTTCAACCCCTGTGGTACGGAACCTTAAGGACACACGCGGAAAATGGTATGGTTATGGTACCGTCATAGTACGGTCATGGAACGATCATGGTATGGTCATGGTAAGGTGACGGTATGGAACGTTGTAGTAGGCCGACTCCTTAAAAGTTTACTACAGTCTTACTTATAACAAAGCCATGCTCTACAAAACAATTTTCACAGTTTCTCTGTGAAAACAGAAAAACTGAAATTTTGGTTTACCACTACCGACTTAATTCCGCTAAGTATGACCTGTTTAACATTATTAACACCAAGCGCCACAAAGTAGTGGTTGTAGGCTTTTTTTTTTAGATATTATAAGATTTAGTCTAACAAAATAAAGCCAGTTAAATATACAGCCAAAATTTTAATTAAAATAGTTTTGTCAGTAAATTAGTATGGTATTAGTAAAATTACTAGTTTTGAAGCTTTTCCTAAAAGCATTATATAAAATTAAGTTTTTGAAACTTCTTTACTTTTTAATACTGATTTACTTATTTAAGCTTTGCCCTGCTGACCCGAAAATGGGTCAAAAGCGTTATTAAGTAGATCTAATCAAGAAAAAAGTAATTGGACAGCAAGCCAGACAGACTCTGTGCCAGGCACAATGAAAATAGGTTCCTTTCCTAATTAATTATTTATATTTTAAGTAAAACTAAATTTTCCGATATATATAATACATTAACCCTACTACCCTTTCAGAGCAGTGGTGGCCCAGACGACGAGTTGTAGATCGTGATTAGTTTATTTCATCACCACTGCTCTCAAAACGGTTAAGGAAAACATCGTGAGAAAACCGGTATGTCCTGGAACCAAAAATTCGAAGACTTGTGTCATCCACCAACCCACGTTGGGCCCGCGTGATAGTTTATGGGCTATTCTCTCTCCTGAAGGCCTGAGTCACAGGATTGGGAATATTATAAGGCTAGTTATATGTTATGTATTAACTCATGTATTAGCTCGTGGTTAAAGTAATAACAGCCCCACGGGTCGATCCATCAGGTTAAGCTACGCTTGCCAGGGTTGGTGCATGGATGGGTGACTATCTTTCGGTTTATAGAACTTTATTCTCATTAAGACAGTCGTCACTTACATGAGAACATTAAATCTTACTAATTATATTATATAGAAGAAAAACAAAAAGCAAAAAACAAAGCATGATCATCGTCAACAAAGTTGGAAGCGAGTTCACTACATTCCTATGATAAGGTGGTGGCACAAGTCAAAAGATGTTGCTGTTTTAAATAAAAATAAACACAATACAATTAATATAGTGTTTCGTCGTTGTAAATAAAAGTGAATAATTTCTTTTTAAATATGTTGAGTGAAGACGCTTCTTTTACATCCTTCGGTAGTTTATTATAGAGCTGTGCTCCCCCATAAGTTAGGTTATTTTTACCGTAGTTAGTTCTTATTCTAGACAATACCAGGTGACAAGCTCGACGAGATGAGTATTTGCTTATTTTGCCCTCTGTTGTGAATGTAATGCGTGAGTGAATAAGATTGTGAATGATTTTATAAATGAGTATGCATGTGTTATATATATGAAGTTGTTTGATGTTCAATAGTTTTCTTTCTTCTTTCTTTCTTTCTTTTTTTAAAAACGTTGCCCCACACTAGGAATTACTCCTGTATCGTGGGTGCGTTCACAAACATGTATACTCACATACACAAGACACCCAGACCCGGAACAACTATCTGTAGGTGATACAAATATTTGTTCCGTGCGGGGATCGAACCCGCGACACGCAGCGCAGCAGCCGAACGCTCAACCACTGCGCCAACTGTGTCGTTGTGTAGTTTTGTCTCTTTGTAAATAGTTTTTGACGGTGTTAAGAAATCATAATTGTGTAGTATTTTGATTATTTTATTTTGTAGAATTTGGATTGGTTTTAGACTAGTTTTAGATGAGTTACCCCATATTTCGATAAGATATAATAAATGAGGCTTAACAAGGGAGTTGTATATTACTAGCCTAACTTTTTTTGGAATACATCTAACAATTTTATGTAGTAAGCCCACCAATGATGAAAGTTTGTTTTTAATGTTTTGAAGGTGTGCTTTCCATGTCAAATTGCTATCAAGAGTTAGACCGAGATATTTTTCTTGATCAGTCCTTTTCAGTACAACTCCATTTATGCTTAGATTAGTGTGGTTAGGGAGTTTTTTATTGTTTGCACTAAATATGATATATGAGGTTTTGGAGGCGTTAATGTTAAAAGATTGCATTGGTACCAATTTTGTAATATATTTAAATCATCTTGGGCATTTTTTGTGATATCAATTATGGTGTCTCCAAAATAAAATAGACATGTATCGTCTGCATAAAGGGAAAGGTGACCTTGTAAGCCTGCTTGGTGTAAGTTGTTTACATATACTAGGAATAATAAGGGTTCCAAAATAGAACCTTGTGGTACGCCGCATGTTAAGGGTTTAGACGTGCTTTGGTAAGTTCCAATTTTTACAACCTGATAACGATCACTTAAATAGGAGTTTAACATTTTATAAGCGATTCCAGTTATACCAATACTTTCCAGTTTTTGTAATAGAAGTGTATGACTGACTGTATCAAACGCCTTCTTTAGATCAACAAAAACTCCTAGTGCTACTTGTTTTTGGTCAATCTTTGTTTTTATTGTCGTTATTAAGTCGATAGTTGCGCCAAGGGTGTTAGATTTGGGTCGAAAACCATATTGCTGATCGTATAAGAAGTTAATTTCAGTCAAGTATTCGTCTAACCTTTTATATATGATTTTTTCTAGTATTTTAGATAATATTGGTAGGACCGAAACTGGACGATAATTCCCGGGATTTGATTTGGAACCAGCCTTGTAAATTGGGGTGACTTTAGCTATTTTTAAATTTTCTGGAAAGATTCCGTCCATTAAGAGTTTATTTATGCAACCTGTTAGATTTTGGAGAATTAGTTTTTTCACGCATTTCAGTGCCTTGGTACTAATACCATCAATTCCTGTGCTTGTATTGGGATCTAAGTCGTCTATAATTTTAGATACCTCAGAAGCTGTGCATGGTTTAAATTGAGATAGTTCACAATGTCCAGTGTGCTGGTTAATGATCGGTAAGGTATATAAATTTTTATTGTGTATGTGTGTACATGGTATTTGGCTTGCTAGTAGTGTCCCTATATTTGCAAAGAAACTATTAAAAATTTCGCATACCTCAATGGGATCCGTAACTATACTACCATTTTCGGTTTTTAGTTTTGGGGGAGCACAACTAGGAATAATTTTATTATTTGAGAGGGTATTTATTAATGTCCACATTTTTTTGGGTTTATTTGCGCATTTCTTGAACTCTCCACAATAATATGTCTCCTTTGTACTCTTGATTAAGCTTGCTACGTTGTCTTTTTTGGCTTTAAACTCTGTTTCGAGGTTGCTGTCTTTAGGGACGTGTTTTAGTTTGCTCCATAATGTATTCCTTTCATTAATTCCAGTAATTATTTGTCTGTTAATCCATTCCTTTTGTGGCTGATTCAATACTTTGTACTTCTTGATTTTGGTTTCGATAACAGCTTTTCTTAAACACTCATCTAAGCTGTAATAGTCATTGAACTCATCATCAAGGTTTGACAGTGCAATCATTGCGTACAATTTTTCGTAATCTGTGACCTCGTACTGTACTTTTCTTCTTTCTTTCTTTCTTTATCTTTACACACCGAGACTCTTCACTTTCATCATAATGATGATGATGAGGCCTCCCCCAAGTGTCGCCACAACGACTGGTCATATGCGTCTCGCATTCATAGGATTCCCGCAACACTCACCAGGTTATCGGTCACCCTTTTTTTCTTGATAGGCTCGCGTTTGACCACTATCTCACCTGATGGTAAGCGATGATGTGGTCGAAGATGGAGCACGCTAGCTTAGAAGTAACCTATTCACTGTTGACTTAAAGACTCCTGGGTTGTAGCTATCTACCTTGTGGGAGGTCTTCCATCGCTGCGTCTTCAAGTATGCGGTTGCCACTCCAGAAAGTTTCTGCCCCATCGACCATCTGTTCTGCAAGCTATATGCCTTGCACACTGCTACTTCAGTTTCGTCACCTGTCAGTAATTCGTACATGATTGACATATTCCTTTTTGGAATGTCAAACAGCACTATAAACATATAGTACAACTATTTTCAATCTCCGTCGGTAATCATCGCATTTCCGAATACAAACGAATGCTAATTTCCATGTCAATAAAATCAATTATTCGATTTATCAAGTATAATAATTAATTTGAATTCAGAACTAGTTGGAGCTCCTAGCTAAAGTAATAACAGCCGCACGGGACGATTCATCAGGTTAAGCTACGCTTGCCGGGGTTGGTCCATGGATGGGTGACCATCTTTACATATCGAGACTCCTTCGTGCCTCGGAAAGCACGTTAAGCCATTGGTCCCGGCTGTCAATCGTGGATCTTTGACAGTCGTTACGGATCGTCAGAATACCGAAAGTCTGACAACCAGTCTTAACTGGGTTGTGGAGGTCAGATAGGCAGTCGCTTCGTGTAAAATACTGGTATTCAAGCTGCATCCGGTTAGACTGAAAGCCGACCTCAAGATAGTTGGGAAAAAGCACGGGCAGATTGATTGTTGTTTGTGTTGTATTGTGGCGATTTTAGACACAGCCTAAACCTAGGGTGTCTGCACCGGCCTTTAGCTGGCAATTAAGAATATTGAGGAGTAACTACCATTTGGATTAGCACATAATCATCATTTGCTCAGGGGCATCTGCCCCTGCTCCTATGCATCATACTATTTTAGTTTAGGACAGACGGGGTGAATGTTCTCAGTAACTCTGGACTATAAAAAATCACGATATCTCTTTGGTCACGTTCACCTACAATGTACGTGTCATCGCATTGATTCTGTTCCCCAAAAAGATTGAAGAGCGTCGCGTGCCTGTAAAATTTACCGTCAGCACTTTATAGAAGCTGTTGAGTTTGTAAACTGTGTACTTTACCCGTTATGTGCTCGTCCTTAAAAAAATGTTTATGCTGTTTGTAGGTCGTCTTGGCTATTTTTAGGCTTCCATACCCGAAGGGTAATCAACGGAACCCTATTACTAAGCCTCCACTATTCGATCGGCGGTCCGTCTGTCTGTCAGTGGGCTGTATCTCATGAACCCAAATAGGTTGACAGTTCTTTCAAAGGCTGTATATTTCTATTACCACCATGACAAACAAAAATATTTTAATTGATTAAATTAAGAATTTGGGGCCACCCCTACAAGGAATTTGATTTTTTTCCATTTGTAGTACGGAAGCCAAGTGCGAGTTGGACTCGCATACTAAGTCCGACTCGCACTTGGTCGATTCTTTTATTGAATGTTCTTAATTGTTCGAATAAGGGCTTAGGGGAACGATTTTTTCAGCCAGTTTTGTCTCACTACAGGGCTAAGGTCTCCCTCCCCCTGAATCTTACATGTAGACATCAAACTCCATCAAGAAAAAATTACCCTGCATTTTGTTTCGTTGACAAGACAGGAAATCTACTGTCGGGTAAGGTAGTTTTGAATAATAAAGCCAAGAAGCCATAATCTTAAGTCACACTATTTATTATACAGAATGAGGCCACAAACATGCTTTTCGAAAAATTATGTTCACGACTTATTAAGGAGGAAAGCCGTTAAATAAATTAACAAAACATTTAAACAGAAAATGTTTTATAAAAGCCTTTGTGGAAGGAAGAACATAATTCTAAGCTTATCTCTAAAACTGCTTACGATTTCTGAGGCCATTTTTAGGGTCCGAACATCCGAAAGTAAAAAAGGAACCCTTATAAGATCACTCGTGCGTCTGTCTTTCTGTCCGTCTGTCACAGCCAATTTACTCCGAATCTACTGCCCTGATTAAATTGAAATTTGCTACATAAGTGTATTTCTATGACCCAAACACGGACAAGTAACGTAAATAAATTAATTTTGAATATGGGGTTAATTTTTGTACAGAAAATTGGAAAATTAAAAAAAAAGGTTTTTAAGCCCTAAAACTCACCGGCGTTTGAAAAAAAAAAAATTAAGTGAAAAAAAAAAATCGGCTGCCAATTTGACAACCCGGGTTTGTCCGCTTGGGCTGAAGGGTCTGTATCGTGCGACATATTATTTTTTTAGGAATATATGGATATTTAATTATTTATGGCAGGATTCTATTAATGGCAGCGAAGTAGAAACCAAAAAAAAAAAGCATTTTCGCAAAAATGTAGATGTCCATCTACATTTTTGCGAAAATGTTTTTTTTTTAAAAAATGAGCTTATTTCAACCCTATCTACCCTATCTTCAAATTTCAAAATAATTAAGAAAATCTGACACGTAAGTAAGGTACACTCGATTTTAAAAGACATCGCAGTAGAAACGGACATTTGAATTTATCCATCTTTACTTCGGAGCTTTGACAGATGAATAAACGTAAAAAAAGTCATCTGTCACCTGTTTTTTTTTTTTTTGGGGGGTGGGAAATCATCTCATGACTTCTTCCGCTCTAGAGTGGAGCGGAAGGGCGTGTCAGACTCTTACTGACTAAAACCCACCCCTGTTCCTCCCTGCCCTACGCGCCCGGGGGCGAGGTAACTCTTTCGAATTTATCCTCCACCCCCGGGCAATCTGTCACCTGTTAATCGTGAATTTTTATTTTCATCCTTTTATTTTTATTTAAATTATATATACGCGTGGTTTGAGAACTAAATAAATGATTTAACTGACATAAATAGATGAAGTTTGGTGGTAGATAACTCATTTAGTGAAATGTGTAAATTGATAAATTTAAAGTAATTAAAGACATCTACAAAATTTGGTTAAAAAAAGCGAAATATTGATTGCATGTTGCTTAGATTTTCTTGATATGTATTACTGGAGATTGTTATCTTAGTCATTCGATATTTTAGATGACATAGAAACGGATATCAGGCACATGTATTTTTCTACGTAGAAGACTTTTCAGAGTAAAAAAGTACATTTACATTATTTCAGTAAAACAACGATATAGTGATTAATTCTTTTATAAAATCAATAAAGAAGGTTATTTTAATGCATCACAAAACATTTCATGTTAATCAGTCCACAACTCTCAAAATAGTCACAATTTTTACTAAATATGGTCTCCTGTAAAATTGCGATTTTGTAGATGTCTTCGTCTACTTTGCTGCCATCAATATGTACAATTAGTATAGATTTATACAAAATAAGATTATCACCCCCCCATTTCACTAATTTTTAATTACTGACTCTTGTCCTGCAATTCTATTATATTTACTACTAAATGATGAAGAAATTTTGCATTAATTGAACTACTGCTTTTTTGAAAAATGACGAGTCGTATGTATGGTCTGAGGAGCCACATGTAATTTATGGTAATTTTTTTAATTTTAGTAATTCTATTAGATTTTGCCCACTTTCTACTCTCAAATGCTACAAAATCATACCAAATTATGATAAATATTTATCCATGATGTTCGTAGTTCTGACGTGACTCCTCAATCCAAACATTTAGATTGAGGTGCCACCTTTATGTTCATATAACTTTTGAAGAATTATACTACAAAATTTTTAAACTTACTACTAAATAAGTGCAATAATTTCATTACGATACGAAAAGTGGCTCCTCAATCCGTAAGGACGTAAATGGAAGGGTGCATTGTGAGAGTATCAAATTTATTTTTTTCATAATTTTAAGAAGAATCGTTTTAAAGTTATTTAAGAAAATAAACGAAAATTGACCCTTCCACACTATCTCCGAAACTACTGAGTCCAAAATTCTGAAAAAAATACAGGAAATAGTTCTTTACATATAGATTACAGGACTATATAGATAGTCTTCTTAGTTTCTATATAGGTAGTCTTTATATAACTTGCCTTGGTTTCTTGAGTATCCGATTACAAATTAGTAACCCATTGTTCAAACACTTTCTGGTCTTCGATTAAGCTGAAACTTGCATTTCTTATAAAATTAAGTGCCCAATGCAATAATATAGTACTATGATGCTGGCCTGATGATGGAGCTGGAAGGTGGCCATATGATCTCTTCAACCAAACAAGATGGCACCATCGTGTTTGATCTCATTGCATATGTTTTGACAAGTTACGTTAGACTGGGTGATGCCTAAGGTCTGATGATGCAGCCGAAAGGTTTCCATAGAATCTCCGCAACCAAACAAAATAGCACCATCGCGTTTGGGCTCATTCGATATGAATTGAAAAGTGATTTTTCACTAAGAGGTGCCAAGGGCCTAATGATGGTGCGCTGAATGTGGTCGTTGGATCTCCGCAACCAAACAAGATAGCACCATCGTGTTTCAGCTTATTAGGACTTTTCAACTTGTAGGTCAGTGTCAGGCCGTATGTTAGTTAAAATATGATTCGCGGCCGTAACAAGTAAGTATTTATAGAATTACAATCATTAAATCATCAATACAACTATCTCAGATAGAATTGATGTCAAATGTCATGATTTGATGAAAGAGTCATTCAATACATCAATATGAACTTAGAATGTTGTGTGATTTTAATGATTACAGATCTTTTAATATGTACTTGCTACGGCCGCGAATAGAATAGAATAGAACAGAATAGAATACTCTTTTCCATACTCTTTATCATATTTTGATCAACATACAACCTGATACTGATCTGCAAATTGCAACAAACGTAATCAAATTTGAATTTCGCGGGTTACCTGGCGTTTCCCCGAGTAATAAGAACTTACTACAAAGACTTTAGTTGGTTTCGTGCGTTCTACGTAATTGGAAAATAGGATGATTTATGCTGAACGTTGCCGGGTTCAGGTTGAGGCGGACGAGCACAAATGCATAATGCAAAGTATATTTAGTTACGTGAACTACCGTTTCAAGTCCATGTCTCGGACAGGCTTGAATGATTGCGGCAGACACGGTTCAAAGTGATATCCATATATGGTGCCATTGAACCTCACTAGTTTCTAAAACATATCAGAATCGTGACAAAATAATTGGTATCAATAAGCGTCAGCCGATTCACGCTTATGGTCCATAAATTTATACAAAACGTCATGGTTATTTTTATGTAGAGAGAGCGTTATGTAGAGGTGAGCCAAAATATTACACCCATATTTCGCAACACGGGCCTGCGGACGGCGAGTAGTGGGTAACTCGCCGTCCGATCAGCATCAGGCCCGAGAGTCGACGGCGCGTAGTGTTCCACGCGCGCCTCAAAGAGTTGTCAGCAAAAGGACGGGGCCTGCCACGGCCAATGTCTGCCCGGGGGTTGAGGATAAATTCGAAAGAGTTACCTCGCCCCTGGGCATGTAGGGCAGGGAGGAACAGGGGTGGGTTATAGTCAGTAAGAGTCTGACACGCCCTTCCGCTCCACCCTAGAGCGGAAGAAGTCATAAGATGATTTCCCACCCCAAAAAAAATAAATAAACCCATATTTCGCAGGGGGAAGCTTATTGCCATTAACAAGACACTATTACTGACTACGCGGTAAACCCGAATAATTTGCAAATAAGTAGATCTTTTATCTTTTATCTTTTATCTTTTATCTTTTATCTTTTATCTTTTATCTTTTATCTTTTATCTTTTATCTTTTATCTTTTATCTTTTATCTTTTATCTTTTATCTTTTATCTTTTATCTTTTATCTTTTATCTTTTATCTTTTATCTTTTATCTTTTATCTTTTCTTTTATCTTTTCTTTTATCTTTTATCTTTTATCTTTTATCTTTTATCTTTTATCTTTTATCTTTTATCTTTTATCTTTTATCTTTTATCTTTTATCTTTTATCTTTTATCTTTTATCTTTTATCTTTTATCTTTTATCTTTTATCTTTTATCTTTTATCTTTTATCTTTTATCTTTTATCTTTTATCTTTTATCTTTTATCTTTTATCTTTTATCTTTTATCTTTTATCTTTTATCTTTTATCTTTTATCTTTTATCTTTTATCTTTTATCTTTTATCTTTTATCTTTTATCTTTTATCTTTTATCTTTTATCTTTTATCTTTTATCTTTTATCTTTTATCTTTTATCTTTTATCTTTTATCTTTTATCTTTTATCTTTTATCTTTTATCTTTTATCTTTTATCTTTTATCTTTTATCTTTTATCTTTTATCTTTTATCTTTTATCTTTTATCTTTTATCTTTTATCTTTTATCTTTTATCTTTTATCTTTTATCTTTTATCTTTTATCTTTTATCTTTTACCTTTTATCTTTTAACTTTTATCTTTTAGCCTAGAACCGTTTGCACAGCAGTCACGCTTGCAATCCTACGTGGCAGTCAAGTTACATATTAACACCGTAATAACAAAAACCCTTGAATGTCCCAAATATTTATCACCTGTAGTTTACTTAGTCCTAGGATTAACTAATAATAGTTAATCCTAGGACTAATATAAATTAACAAATGTCCTTTAAAATAAAACTCGACTTTCGTATTATTATTTATATTCGTATCATATTTGTAAAATGTAAAGCTTTTGTTTTGTCTTCATTTTGGTCGTTTATTTGTCATAGGGACACACCTAATATCTACTCTAATAATTACTTTTTTACACAAAGGTAAGTAAAAATAGATCAAAGTCAATATTAAGAGTTTTAATGAAAGACCTTCACTTTGTGAAATTCAAAAATCCACACAAATGTTTTACATTTTAGATATTTCTTATTAATCAGCGTGAGCTAAAATAAAAACCCTTCTATATTCTGAAAATTTTCCATTAATTACTTCGTATATTTTCAAATAAACACTATTATCTCTTTTCATATTATCTGTGTACCTACTTTTATATATTTTGAAACGCGGTATATTGTTGAGCTTACCAAAAATACTCTTACCTAATCCCGTGAGCAAACTTGCTTATAGTTGGTTATATAGTTTGTAAAATATGCTCAACAGTAAGAGTAAACAAGGATTGTAAGCTGATGTGAAGGTAATATTTTATTTTATATAAGTGAAACATTGTGTTCTATCGTAAACAAGATGATGTATGTTTTATACCTCGCGGGATCCCTCATAGTTTTATAGAACTACAGTGAAAAAACTTGGTTTCTTGTTTAAATAAACATATTATGGAAGATATAGTACGTATTGTATAACCTAATATAAGTCTAGTAGTAGTTTAGTTAATAAGTAAGTCTTAAGTCAAGATTGACTAGGCAAGCGTGCTCCATCGTCGACCACATCATAGCTTACCATCGGGTGAGATTGTGGCCAAAGGCGAGCCTATTAATGATAAAAAAGGGCATTTTAAAAACAGCCAAGCTAGTTATAATTTAAAAAAACTTTTTTACAAAAAAAACTACCGACTTCCAAAAAAAAAAATACACTAAAAATAAAAAAATAACTTTAATTTTGGAAGTTGGTGTTTGTATTTTACTTCTTCGTTATTTGGTTTTTTTGTAATTTTTTTTTTTATTTTTCACTTTTTAGTTGTTATACCCCAGAATTAAAAACCCCAATAACATGGAACGTGGAATTTAAACATTAGAAGAACACCAAAACGTCATCGAGGTATACGTATTTTTCGTTTTTGTTCAGTTTAAAAATTTAAAAAAAACAGCCAAGCTAGTTATAATTTCAAAATAAAAAAAAACAGCTAAGCTAGTTATAATTTAAAAATAAAAAAAAAACATCTAAGCTAGTTATAATTTAAAAAAAAAAACACAACCAAGCTAGTTATAATTTAAAATAAAAAAACAGCTAAGCTAGTTATAATTTAAAAATAAAAAAAAACAACCAAGCTAGTTAACCAGGGTGCCAAAATCGTGAAAAAGTCAATTTAATATAAATGTCTACGCGGAAGGAGCCACGGGCAAGAAGCTAAGCACCAATTTAGGATATGTTCGGGACCCAATAAATGAAACAGTTTCGAATGGTAAAAAAAAAAAAATAAAAAAAAAAAACTATTATATTTAAACTATTATATTTAACACGATAAATGTCTACGCGGACGGAGCCACGGGCAAGAAGCTAAGCACCAATTTAGGATATGTTTGGGACCCAATAAATGAAACAGTTTCGATATGGTAAACTATTATATTTAAAACGGTAAGAGTAACAAGATAGGTACCCCGACACACTGAGTGAATGTGTGCGCCCCTACTGTCTTTATGTAGAACTTTGACGTTCAAAAAAATCTGGCTTTCAGCCTAATTTAAATAAATTTTGATTTTTATTTCTACAGGATTTATTTAAAGTGCTACTCTCTGGAAATACCACTTAGACTTATTATAATTACACTTTTTACGCGGGCGAAGCTGCGGGTGGAAGCTAGTAATAAAATAAATTTGGAAGTAGAAGTAAATCCGCATGCGGCTGATCATAGGTCAATTTTGATGGTTTTGTTTTTAAACTTTGGAAGACTGTCAGAGAAGATGTCGATATTACTGTCGATAGAACACGCTCTGTTGTAAAAGCCCAACATTCTGTTAAGGGGAGCATGCCGACCCAGGTTCGTGCGACACGGTTTCGTAGCAAACGTACTTTACAGTACGCTTGGACCGCAGGTGAGAATGGCGAGGTACGCTCAGGTTAATTTTGCCAAGGAGGTCTGTGGTCGACATTGTCCCGTTCACAATTTTAAAAAGTGTTGTAAGATCGGTTTGAGCCCTTCGTCGCTTCAATAAGTCTAAGCTCAAAGTAACCTAGCCGCTCTGCGTAATCAGCTATGACCACACCTTTCCGTTACACCCTGTATAGTTCATTTACTAGGAAATTATACATCCAGATCGGTAAATCGATACCTGCCTACTCTGAATAACAGTAGGAAATAACTGTCTGACCCTCAACAGAACTCATTTAGCTTTGATTGGACCCATTGAACTGGAGACTTAACATAATTATTTTATAAACTCGTCCTGTTTCTAAGCTAAGAACAACAATGCTGTATTACAGTTGATTGGCGTTTGTTTCTGTTCATGTTGGCAACATTGCTGATATTATTTAAGGCCGAATTTAGGTGTTTAGATCAATTGTCTGCGGGGTTAATAAGGAATTAACAAGGTTAGCAGATTTTAGGGTTCCGTACCCGAAAGGTCCAAACGGAGCCCTATTGTTGTCACTCACGTGTCCGTCTGTCCGTCTGTCTGTCTGTACGTCCGTCGTCTGTCACAAAAATTTGTAACGAAGAATTTTGTAACTTCCCATTGACCTAGGAACTTGAAATTTGGTGATAATTACGTATATTTTACCAACAAATACCAATATAAGGTACGGACCCCTTAATGTGCGAAATCCGACACGCACTTGGCCAGTTTTTTAGGGTTCCGTACCCAAGGGTTCAAACGGAGCCCTATTGTTGTCACTCACGTGTCCGTCTGTTTGTCCGTCCGTCGTATGTCACAAAATTTTGTTACGAAGAATTTTTGTTACTTCCCATTGACCTGTGAACTTGAAATTTGGTGATAATGTTTATTATAACGTATACTTTACTAACAAATACCAATATTTGGTACGGAACCCTTAATGTGCGAAATCCGACACGCACTTGACCAGTTTTTTTTTTTACTGTTGTTAGGCTCGCGTTTGACCACTATCTTACTTGATGGTAAGTGATGAATTGTAGTCGCCGTTGGAATACGCTTGCCTAGAAGTATCCTATTCACTCTTAACTTAAAGACCCGCAGGTTTCAGCTTTAAGGAAACACAGACTCCGGCAGGGAATTCCACTCCTTAGCGGTACGCACAATATTAATAATGTGTTCCCAATACATTTTGTGCGTGTAGGTGGGATGTGAAAGATGACACTTATGGCTAAAAAACCGACCATGTGCGTGTTGGGCTACGAGCAGTGTAGGGTTTCGTAGTCGCCCGTTATAATATGCGAACTTAGAAGAAGGGAGCTTAATGTTTATTACTATGGATAAATTAATTGGGTTCACGAAAGAAAAAAAAAATATTTTATCAAAATTTTACATGTTTATTAACCGGTTTAAACAACTTCAATTTTTTTTTTAGGATTTTTTGTTTTCTACCAAATTTTCCAAGTAGGTAGGTACATTTTAAAAGTTGGGCGACTATTACACTTAATCCGTAGCGAAACTAGGCAATAGACGCAATAGATTTTTAATTGTTTACCGTCCATACGCTGTCCACCAGATACGCAAGAGGTTAAATTAACAAAGTTAACTTAAAAAGAAAAAAGCTATGATGGTTTTTCTTCAAAGTTTGTTATGAATACTACCATCATGATTTTTTCCAGATTTTTCAAGCCAAGTGACCCGACGCTCGGCTCGAACAAAAAATATCACTTTTTAATATTTCCCAAACGAATTACTGAATCGAAAACAAGTCTTCACAACTTCTCAATGATTTTGAGAGACCTATCCAACGATACTCTACATTGTAGGACAGCCGAGAAAAAAATAATCATCCCCACTTTACATGTACGGGTGGTACCGTAGAAAAATCTTTTTCTGTTGTTTTGTTTTCTTGGCGTGATCATAAACCCATGCAAAATTGCAAGTTTATAGTACTAACAGTCTTAGCTATGATTCAGACGGACATACGGACAGACCGAAACTGTAAGTGCCTTGTCCTTGTTAGGACTACGGTACCCTAAAAAGGAGGTGACTATTGTGATGATGGCCTCTTGCGTGTCTGGCGTACAGCGCATGGGCCGTAAACAATTAAAAATTTATTGTGTCTGCTAGCTAGACACGCGATGGGATGTGTAGAAGGATAAGTGGACCCCAGATAAAGTGAAATACAGCCAGGAAGGTGATGAGTAATTAAGTTGGTATTGATTTTATCACAACAATAAATAATTTAATAATGTTAATGTATGTTTAATGTAATTTATACTGATGTAATGTCAAAAGTGTATAGGTTTTTTTTTTTTTTTTGGGGGGTGGGCAATCATTCTATGACTTCTTCCGCTCTAGGGTGGAGCGGAAGGGCGTGTCAGACTCTTACTGACTAAAACCCACCCCTGTTCCTCCCTGCCTCGAGTGCCCAGGGGCGAGGTAACTCTTTCGAATTTATCCTCCACCGGGCAGGCATCGGCCGTGGCAGGCCCCTTCCCTTTGCTGACAACTCTTTGAGGCGCGCGTGGAACACTACGCGCCGTTGACTCTCGGCCCTGGTGCTGATCAGACGGCGAGTTACCCAATACTCGCCGTCCGCAGGCCCGGATAAAGTGTATAGGTTGAGTACAATTTTTTTTTTTTTAATTATAGATTGAGTACTTACAATTTTTTTTTTTCAGAAAGATGCGCAATGTACAATTTACGTTAAATCTTTTGTAAATATGAATATGTGTAATATGTGTTCTTCAATAAAATAAATTAAATACATTATTTAGGCAATTTATGCAGCGTTTCGTAGCTGTCACAGCTAACTAGTTAAATTCGTCATTCAGTTAACAGCCTACCCAGTTAACTAAACCGCACCGTGTAACTAGCGGCTTGAATGATATAGGTATACAGTCGATGCGTCTAATACAACATTTAATGGACTAGCAGGCCTACGCCATTAAATGAAACCACCACACCACATCACCACAACTGACCATTTAACGAAAAAGAACTTAGGGCACCTCGAGGTCCTTTAAACATTGCAGACAGAAATAGGAGCCCTACTTAACGGGGCTCCATTGTCTTATTTTACGATCGTCAAATAACAAAAACAAACATAATAGCTTTTGATTTGAAGATTCCAAAAGAAATAGAGAAAAACTCCTTTGATAAATCTTCTAGATTTGTTTGAGTTTTGTTGGGAGATGAACAATCCATGAAAACTATTACTGTACAGTAATAGTTTTCATGGATTGTACTTAAATGTATTGGATTTAGATTATTATGTGGCCTAAGCTGTATTGGGGTCGAATATGTCAACGACCCTTGGTTTGAGGCGATCTGATATAAAGGTGCTTTTAGACTTGATATGGCGTTCATCATCATTATCAGTCTTTTAATGACTCCACTGCTGGGGCACACTTCCTCTCTGTGAGAGGGTGTGGGCTCCTCAACTGAGTGGCCCTCACGGCCCCGGCCGCTACTACCGCAGGGCGTAGCCCAGGTACTGGGCGTAGGACGTCGCGAGACGATCTCCGGCCACCGTTGACCCGGGCCTGCGGACGGCGAGCAGTGGGTAGCTCGCCGTCCGATCATCACCAGGCCCGTGAGTCGACGGCGAGTAGTGTTCCACGCGCGTCTCAAAGAGATGAGTCTCAGCCACCACTGACGGGGCCCATCGTGGCCGGTGCCTGCATGCCTAGGGGTAGGGGATAAATTCTGAAAATGAGGTACCGCATCTCTGGGTACTCAGGAAGGGAAGGAACAGGGGTGGGTTTTAGTCAGTAAGAGTCTGACACGCCCTCCCGCTTCACCCAGAGCGGTAGAAGTCATTGGATGATTTCCCACCCCACACAATCACAATCCGAGTTGGTGCTTTGTTTACCATCAATCAATTTCCATATCTCAAATTTACCAAAAAATATTTTCCCAACTACTTGGGGGTCGGCTTCCAGTCTAGCCAGATGCAGGTTTTCCATGGAGCGCCTATTTCATTTCTACAAGTTTTTTTTTTGTTTTTGGAGGAAACCAAAAGGCGCCTATACTTTTGGTGAAAAGACCAGGGAGTATGAGATCCTTACCTTTTGGCGTCACGTATTGTGCATTTGTGAACGCACCTTAGAAAACGTGGCGCCTGTATTATGTTTATAAGTATTTATAAGTTAGTCAGGAACGCACCCTTGTTAAGTGGTAACTTTAAGCCAAGATCACGTCGGGGTCACCACTTTGGAGAAATGGGTGGAAGGTATTCTACCAGTCTGCTCATATGCAAGTCGGAGTTCGTCTTCCGCTCTTCAGGTAGGACAGGTAGAATACCTTCTACCCATATCTCCAGAAACTCACTAAAACCACCCGGTACGATATTTTACACCGCTCATGGAACTCTGTTACCTTTTAAAATACCCCTCTGGAACCGCCTCCGTGCAACGCCTGTTAGGGCACATCCCTTTGTGATCTCTACAACCTAGTAACTAGGTAAAGTTTCAGGTTTCCGACTACCCGTAACGACTGTCAAAGATCTACGATATATGACCAGTACAGATTGTATGGACATTAAAAGAGACTTTGACCTTTTTTTGTGTTGGGAAATCATCCAATGAAATCTCCCACTCTGGGTGGAGCTGGAGGGCGTGTCAGACTCTTACTGACTAAAACCCATCCCTGTTCCTTCCCTGCCCTGAGTGCCCAGGGGCGCGGTAACTCTGTTTCGAATTTATACACAACCCCTGGGCAGGTATCGACTATGACGGGCCCCGTCATGGTTTGCTGACAACTTTTTGAGGCGCGCGTGGAACACTACGCGCCGACGACTCTCGGGCCTGATGCTGATTGGACGGTGAGCTACCCACTACACGCCGTTCGCACGCTCAGGTAGACTTTGACCTCTGAGTTTGTTTTGGTGTTTCTTCTCAGGGTAATCAGCTAGGAAACACAGGCCTCATATAGCTCAAACTGACAAAAAATACATATTAAAAAACAAATCATTTATCATTTATATACAAATGGCAGCCGGGATGTTTGGCCTTAACATGCTTTTCGAGGCACATCGTTAACCAGCGTAAAAGACACGCACAAAAAAAAGCACGAATGATGATCACGGAGCATGAATTCGTTACACAGCCAATTAGATCGATTCTCATACACTTTATTAAGTGAGATTACGATTACACTTGTCAAATTCACCAAGTAGTTCATAGGTAGTCGCTTTAATAAAATTTACCTACGTGTATACTGACCTCAACATAAATAGTTTTGAGACTGAACACGATTAAAATGCTAGTCTTTCAGTCTCTATTTTGATCAAATGTCAACTTTATTATATTGCACTCTGTCTGTAACCTCTCTTAAAAAGCTATTTAACTATCATAATACTATCACGTACAGAATGATAAGTAACTGCATGATTACTATGTATTTATTCTGAGAACATTATTTTTACTATTATTCTGAGAACATTATTTTTACTATTATTCAAATGAAATTGTCTCATTAGAATTAATTTCCAGGGCTTAGAGGTCCTGCCTAGGGTTGCGGATAAATTCGAGAGACAGTTACCGCGGCCCTTGGCACACGTAACTGACATCTCTTTGAGACACGCGTGGAACACTGCGCGCCGTCGACTTGAGCCTGGTCCTTATCGAACTACCTATTACTCGCCGGCTGCAAGCCCGCGCCTACGGTGGCCGGGAGTCACCATGCGTCTCCCGACGCCCGGGGCGTCTCCTGCGGCGGCTACTAGGGGCGTGAGGGCGTCTCCGTTGAGTCTCCCTCACGCGCTCCTCCTTCTTCCAGGTGACAGCTTCCCATTCCCTCTCACTTCGTACCATGGTTTGGAACAGGGCCGGGTGCGAGAGGTTGCTGTCGCCGATCGCACCACGAGGACACGGCGGTGGTTCACAAAAAAGATTAAAGAGTCAAGGTGTTACCTAATAAGTATTTTTTATTTTAGATGGGTTTGCTTTTGACTCTAGTCTAAGTATAGTAATATCTTAATAACTAGCAACCCACCCTGGCCTGGCACGGGTAGCACTTATATCTATGGCTTGATGACTTCTTTTGGATGGTTGAGTGAATTCTATCATGATTCGTAAGACACGTAGCGCCATCTATCGTCCAAAAGCAATTGTGACCGTCGAAATTTATTGTACTTTTTTTCTGTATGAAAGGTACCCTATGTCCTTTTCTGTACCCCTGACAACGTATATGCAAATTTTCATGATGATCGGTTCAGCGGTTTAGACGTGAAAAGGTAACAAACAAACTTACTTTCGCATTTATAATATTAAATTTATGATAGAACTGAGAGATATCTAAACATCTAGGTACAATAGATTTAATTTTATTTCAAAATCAGTTTTTTAACACTACGTTATAGCTTTGCTTAATTAATTCGTATGGATGTTGAACTCTCGTTTGCGATACGTTTTAAAAAAAAAACAAAAAAAAAAAAATAACAGAACCGACTTCCAAAAAAAGTTTATTATTTTTCACTTTTTCGTTGTGGTTCCCCATTACATTGTTTAAACAATGAATCGATATACAAACGATCGCGATAATCGCGAGTCATTTGCTGTTAGTTATTGAAGAGTTCCACTGTCTATCTCCGAAGTTCTTCATTTGATCCTAATGTATTATACTAAAACTTCCTTGAAAAATATGAATTTGAATTACGAAAACCCCATTCAAATCGGATTAGTAGTTTTCTAGAAAATCGCGAACAAACATACATACATACGGGTCGAATCCAGAACTTCCTTTTTTGAAGTCGGTGTATAATGCTGATACAGATAATGTCTTTTATTTTTATTTTTTTGTGGGGTGGTAAATCATCCAATGACTTCTCCCGCTCTGGGTGGAGCGGGAGGGCGTGTCAGACTCTTACTGAATAAAACCCACCCCTGTTCCTTCCTGCCTCGAGTGCCCCGGGGCGAGGT
The DNA here is from genome assembly GCA_951329385.1 of Polia nebulosa. Lineage (NCBI taxonomy): Eukaryota > Metazoa > Arthropoda > Insecta > Lepidoptera > Noctuidae > Polia > Polia nebulosa. The sequence goes on along the minus strand of OX589595.1, from coordinate 2,286,514 downwards.
AACTCTGTTTCGAATTTATCCTCAACCCCCGGGCAGGCATCGGCCATGACGGGCCCCGTCTCTTTTGCTGACAACTCTTTGAGGCGCGAGAGGAACACTACGCGCGGTCGACTCTCGGGCCTGGAGCTGATCGGACGGCGAGTTACCCATTACTCGCCGTCCGCAGGCCCGGGTACTGTGGCCGGAGATCGTCTCCCGACGTCGGAAGTCCCAGGCGTCTCCTGAGGCGGCTGCTGCTGAGAGCGTGAGGGCGACTCCGTTGTTGGTGCTCTCTCACGCGTCCCGCCTCCGCCTTCGCGAGCATTACTGCTTCGCAGAAGGAGGAGACGGCTTCCCATTCCCTCTCGCTCCGTACCATGGCCTGAACCAGGCCAGGGCGCGAGAGGTCGCTGCCGCCTATCGCATCCACGAGGACACGGCGGTGCTCTGCCCAAGCGGGGCAAACCTCCACCGTATGCTCCACCGTGTCCACTGGGCGATCCTCGCAGTGCAAACACCCGGGGGTCACCTCCCGCTTGATCCGAAACAGGAACCTCCCGAAACAGTCGTGTTCGGGGAGGACCTGCGTCAGGCGGAAGGTGAGGGACAGATAATGTCTAAGCATTCATTTCCATTGTTATAGCTTGTTATTTATTGTCATTAAACGATTTTTTTTTCCGATATCATGGCAACTTAGTCGAGTGTAGTAGAGGAAGATTCCTTCAGAAGTACTTAGAATATTGGTCTTAAATTGAGAATGGCGTGTCCGTAACATTTCGAACAACATTTAAGTATCGCAACTTTTCGACGAAAGTTAGAAATCGATCCACCAATTTCTATTATGAGTAAGTCGTTCTCAGTTCAAGCACTTCGGCTATGAAATGTTTAAGCCGTGTATGTATTATACGTATTTTTAACCGACTTCGAAAAAGGAGGAGGTTGTATGTTCGACTGTATGTATTTTTTTTTTTGGACAAACCCGCCACACTATACCCAAACCACTTCAGTAACTTCTGTAAGCCAGAATCAACAGTGGCGACCACCAGAAAAAACGCCGAGGCAATGAAACTCGACGAGTCCCAGAGAAACGATTAAACTGTCTTGGGTCCCGCAACGAAATTAATCAGAAAAGACAGCGGAGGAGTAAGAAAAACATAATTTCCACTTCCCTCCTAATCAAGCGGGAGACAGAACAAAACTAGGCCATTAGGCACTAAGGGGGTTTTTACAACTGGGGTAAGCCCAGTTGCCAAGCACCACTGGTTAAAAACACTAATATTAATGGGTCCTAAAATTGTGTGTTGATTCCAATAATAGGTATGGCATCAACGCTTGAACGACGAAAATTCGTTCTAGTTTCCACAAGGTCCGTGTAATAGACAACTCCAGACGTAGGCTGAACACTATCCAACATAATATCGCGCTCAGTTTGCCAAAGAGTACACTCCCATAGGATATGATGTGCTGATTGTTCGTATTCACAAACAGGTGTAGAACATTGACATAAAGTTGAGGCAACAAGCTTGAAGGAAAATAATTTACTCTTAAAGTTGCCATGACCTGTGAGAAATTGGGCAACACAGTGATCCACCTCCAGCCATGTCCTATCCAGCCGTTCGCGAACCGATGGGAAGAACTGGTGGAGGTGTCTGCCTTTGATGGAACTTTCCCACCTACATTGCCATTCGGATAAAAGGTCCTCCCAAACGTCAGTTTGAGGTTTAAGTAATCTAGAAATCTTGGCGCGATCACGTTGATGTAAAAAGTCTGGGTCCGTAGTCTTTCGTACAGAATAGTATATTGCAGCACGTTGCTAGACCTCAAGATCGACTGGAAGTACACCTGCAAGTACCAGTAAGGCTTCAGCGTTAACCGTCCTATACGCTTTACATAGGAAAATCAAAGCTAAACGTTGACTTTGTAGCAATTTACGTCGTACTGCCCCAATGGTGGCCCTATCAGCCCAAACAGGTGCCCCGTAGCACATACAACCCAGGTAAGTAGCCCCATAGATTATTTTTAATGTTAAGCATGATAAGCCCCAAGTAGCCTTGGAAATCCTCGTCAACGCATAGAAGTTCTTTTTAGCTTTTTCACCTACTGTTTTTACAGGCTCAATAAATGGAAAGTTATTTTCTAATACCATACCGAGGTAGAATACGGACTGTTTTTTTTTTAACGGCAACGTTATTAAACCTTATACTAGGCCAAGACTTAAGTTACCTTTCAACATAAGTTGATAGGTTTTATGCGGTGCGAAGGTAAGTCGGTTCCGATCACCCCACTGAGATATTAAACGAAGGAAAGTCTCAGCCAAACTCTTAAGGCCAGCCCGAGTACTTGACTGAATGATCAGCAGCCCATCGTCCGCATACCCGGTTAATGAGCAACCGCAAGGAAGCGGAATCGCGAGAAAATCATCGTACCCCAAAATCCATACGTACAGGCCTATCACTGAGCCCTGAGGACATCCCATGGTTAGAGATTTCATCACAGAATGATGTCCAAGTTTGAATTTCGCGGAACCATCAAAAAAGTACGAGTGAACAAGAGTATAAATATTTTTGTAGCAACCACGGGTTATCATTTTTAGTAGTAACATTGGCCACCATGCATTATCAAAAGCCCCAGAAATATCCAGAAAAATCCCGATAACGTATTTATGTTCGGAAAGATTAACATTTTTACGGACAGAGAGTGCTGCATAGACGGTAGGTTTTCCAACAGTAAAACCCAATTGGTTATTATAAAATTTATGAAGTTTAGGTCCGTTCGGTAGCAAGCGCGGAACGATTAGTCGCTCTAAGAGCTTACCCAAATATGGAAGTAGTGTTATGGGCCGGTACGCCTAAGGGTCGTCAGGAGGCTTGTCACAATTCTTCGGAATTATGCGTATATAGCCCTGTCGCCATTTCCGAGGAAAAATACCATCCGCTATGCATCGGTTATAGACAGTTAAAATCGCGTCACTCGCTGTTTTACACGCTTCTATAATCATTCTGTTAGATATTTTATCTTCACCTGCCGATTTGTTAAGAGGTAGTCTCCTGACACAACATTCATGAATTCGGCAGTGGATGGAAGGTCTGTATGTATGTTTTTTTTATGTATGTCCACCGACTTCTCTGTCAGTTGTGGTCCGATTTTCAAATTTTATTTATCCGAAAAAATATACTCTCGCGGTGGTCCCATATAAATTTTATCGAATTTCAAATTGAATAAAAAATTGCTTCAGCACTTTTTGAAAAAATGAACAAAAACGAAAAATATGGATACAAAGATGACGTTTTGGTTTCTTTCAATTACAAGTATATTTAAATTCCAAGTTCCATGTTATTGGGGTTTTTAGTTCTGGGGTACCTATAACAACCGAAAAGTGAAAAATAAAAAACTTTTTTATAAAAAAAAAAAACAACAGACTTCCAAAAAAGAAAATACTTACACTAAAAATTAAAAAATACTTTAATTTCGGCAGTCGGTGTCAAATAACGAAGAAATAAAATACAAACACCGACTTCCGAAATAAAAGTTATTTTTAAATTTTTAGTGTATTGTTTTTTTTTATAAAAAAGTTTTTGTTAGTTATGTACCTATTGTAAGTAAATAGTACACCACGGACTACCTGCATTGCATTTTTCCTTCTCTGTCCAAAGTTTGTCTGTAAAATATCACTTTTAGCGATGACCGCACATTGTTACACTCTGTTATTTCTTAAGCTCCTATTGTTGCTTGTTTGTTTGTTCTTTATCATCATCATCATCAGCCTTTTCATGTCCCCACTGCTGGCGCACAGGCCTCTTCTCTATGAGAGGGTGTGGGCCGTAATCCACCACGCGGGCCTAATGCGGATTGGTGGATGTCACATGTCTTAGAATTTTTGGTTCTAGGACATGCCGGTTTCTTCTCGATGTTTTCCTTCACCGTTTTGAGAGCAGTGGTGTTGAAATAATTTACACCAAATGAAGGCAAATGGCTTTTTTTTTGTTTTTCGGGGGTGGGAAATCATCCAATGACTTCTCCCGCTCTGGGTGGAGCGGAAGGGCGTGTCAGACTCTTACTGACTAAAACCCACCGCTGTTCCTTCCCTACCTGAGTGCCCAGGGGTGCGGTAACTCATTTTCATAATTTATCCTCTACCCCTAGGCATGCAGGCACCGGCCACGATAGGCCCCGTCAGTGGCGGCTGACAATCATCTCTTTGAGGTGCGCGTGGAACACTACGCGCCGTCGACTCACGGGCCTGGTGCTGATCGGACGCGAGCTACCCACTGCTCGCCGTCCGCAGAAGGTGCCTGGCTGGGTTTGAACTCAGGACCTACAACTTGTAAGTCGCGGCCGATACCTCGGGGCCACTGCTCGATTGTTTTGTATACTAATGTCAAATGCACAATATATCTTTCTAGATCTTCAATTAAAAGCTTTCAGACGGAAAATTATGATATCATTTTAATAGCAACATTTTAAAATGGAAACAGTTTCTTTTTGCAGTGTCAACACAACCTTTCTTCGTCGAACCACTTCGTAAAAGAATTTGCTTCGCTTTTTTACTCATTAAAAGTGACATAATTCAAAGAAAGCTTATTTCGTGGAAAATGGAGCAGTCAGCGACATTGAATGCAAAATAGCGGGGAAAAAAAGCTGCATTTTTCTTTTGTTTTTATTGCACTGAACCACTGAAGCCATGTTTTTGCTCCAGTGTATTTTGTTCAATGTGATATGGAACAAATGCATGTTGCTTTTTAATTTCAGCTTGAACTGCTTACTGTAAAACAATTGATATCGTGAAGGTTTAGATCCTAAAACATGGTTCATCATTTTTTTTTACTTTTTAGGGTTTCGAAAGTCCGAATGAAAAATGGAAATTACTCCTGTATCGTGGGTGCGTTCACAAACATTTAAACTCACATACACAAGACGCCCACCTAGAACAACTATCTGTAGGCCTTAGAAATTTTTGCTCCGTGCGGGAATCGAACCCGCGGGACGCAGTGCAGTGCAGTAGCCAATAGGTCAACCACTGCGCCAACCGTGCCGGCAATTCACGACCTCATCCCAATTTATTGGGATTTATTTGATTTAGATATCGAGTTGACACAACATATTATCTTCCTCTGCTATATTTTCTATTAGTCGTCATCCTCAGTACTCTACCACTTCCAATCAACTCAGCCTATCGCAGTCCACTGCTGGACATAGGCCTCTCCCAGGCTGCGCCACAACACCCAGTCGTCCGCCTTCCGCATCCAGTCTATCCCAGCCACCTTCTTAAGGTCGTCGATCCATCTAGCTGGTGGGCATCCCACACTACGCTTGCTGATACGCAGTCTCCACTCCAGGACTCGTCTGCTCCATCGGCCATCGGTCCTTCGACAAACATGACCAGCCCACTGATACTTCAGTTTGCTTATTCTGCAAGCTACGTCGGTTACTTCGGATCTTTTCCGGACAACTTCATTCCTGATTTAATCCTTCAAAGAAACTCCTAACATAGCCCACTCCATAGCGCGCTGAGCGACCTTGAATTTGTGGACCAGCCCGACCGTCAGTGTCCACGTTTCGGCACCGTATGTCATAATAGGCAGGACGCACTGGTCTCTACCGCTTTATAAAGTCCAAAAAAAAAACAGTTTTCATACAGTATGTACATACATCCGTCATTTATTTGGTCTTCCCCTTCTCGGGTATCTACAATTATACATTCGTACAACTAGATTCATACAAGCAGCAAAATTGTGAAAAGTATTCAACTCGTCAGAATATGTAATTTAACTACAAAGTAGTTAGACCCATAAAACTAAAACTGTAAACATAACAGTAAAAACCAGTGAATTTATTACGTAAACATGCATTAAGAGTTACCTATTCTATCGTAAATCTGTAGGAAGCTGTATTTGTGAGAGAGTATTTATTAAATTTAATTTGGTCCATTAGGCACGGAGGAGTCTAAGTTGTTTGTTTTCTGAAGTCAGAATGCGAAGCGGATTTTTTTTTGTAGAGTTGAGACGGTATTTACAAGCTTTTATATATTACTAGCTGACCCGCCTAACTTCGTACCGCCTCAGAATCAATAAAAAAAAGCTGTTCCCTACAAAATGCGATGTCTCAGCTGCAGCGCAAGCGCATATGGAGGGTCCATAGCATCTCGCGGAGAAGTAAGACTAGTCAAGTCCTTAGTGTTTTCCATATTCGGCTACGCTTCAGAGACGTGAACTCTCAGGAAAGTTGATCGTGACCGGATCGATGCTTTTGAGATGTGTTGCTGGAGAAAAATGCTTCAGATCCCCTGGACTGCATTCCGCACCAATGAGTCTGTTCTCCGCGACTTGAAGGTAGAAACCAGACTTTCCACTACCTGTCTGCAGAGAGTCCTGGAGTTTTTCGGTCACATTGCCAGAAAAGATGGACATAACCTAGATCGGCTAATAGTTACTGGCAAGGTTGATGGCAAGCGGCTGAGGGGTCGCAGTCCGCTTATATGGTCGGACCAAATTCACTCATCCCTGGACGCAAAATTCCACGAAGCTCTTCACAATGCCCAAGATAGGCACAGATGGCGAAGCATCGTGTAAAAAGTGACTTCATGTCGGTGGAATCACGACCCTCAGTAATGAGGAACATGACGCGAGGAGTAGGATACAAAATATTTGTGAAATTTAATTTTCTTAACAATTTTTTTCTGCTTCTTGAATTTTTACTATGTTTTAATAGTTATTCTGCTATTCAGGGCAGAGACAAATCCAACAAATCAAAAATCATTAAAATCGGTCCAGCCGTTCTTGAGTTATAAATGATGTAACTAACCCGACTTTGTTGTTTATATAAAGATTAAACTTGCACTGTTCATAAGTAATTAAAACAGACACATACTTCTCTGTGTTTGATATCTAGCGTATGGCACTCGTGGGTTGCAGCTGAAGCTGAAAATCAGCGTCAGATGGCATCCCGTGTTGTCATCTGACATTATGCTGAGCTGAAGTCCTTTTGGCATCACCCCTGCGCACTCAGGCGGGGAAGGAACAGGGGTCGGTTTTAGTCAGTAAGAGTCTGACACGCCCTCCCGCTCCACCCAGAGCGGGAGAAGTCATTGGATGATTTCCCACCACCCAAAAAAAAAGAAAAAAAAAAGAATTTATTATATAAATTATTAATCTTTCTGTTTTTTTTTTATTTTTTAAAGTGTAATTATTACTAGGTATTTTTTGCTGTAATACCAATAAACGCATTTTTCTTTCTTTCTTTCAAAATATGTTTGTAAGTTGTCCGTCAAAATTTGCAAACCATTTTTGACCATTTATTGGTATCCGATTGAGCTGAAATTTAGCATACATCTTTAATTCTGGTGACAATGCATTTTTATGATAAACATGACCTGAATCGACATTCAGGATCAGCTCCAGATAAAGGAACTCTTCAATGCTCAACAGCACGGACACTAAATTTTGTGAACACATTTAATTGAGATAGCTGGTATAAAAGCTGGTTTAAAAGAATGTTTTCGAACTATAAACTTACTAACCAAATTGGATGGAATATTAGAATTTTTTAATGAGAAATGAGAAAATTTATAATGAGGTGAGTTTTCGTTTTATGCTATTAAGGATGATCCCTGAGTACAATATCGGGTGTAAAAAGACAGTTTCCGAAGCCGAAAGCCATACATTCTATCCGTTATTTGGATATTTTTTCCACTAGACAACCTGGGAATGCACTGGTTCTGGAGATATTGAAGGTCAAAGTCGCAATTTTTTTTTTACTTTTTTACGTAAATTAATTCCAAGTGTTATTAATAATTTTTTTTCCAAAAAAACATTACCTGATTTTTCGATTTTATTTTCGAAATTTCGCATTTGTAGTTACAAAAACGCAATGAATATCAAACGTATCCGACAAGTACCTACGTGGCTGACGGCGAAGGGGCATGTTTTAACTTCACTTGTCTGGGTTCGCGTTACATTGCGCGCAATAAAAAATAGTTTTGTTAATCATACCTAAAAGTAAAAGTCGTTTTCCAGCAATAATTTTTGCGCAAAGCTACTTTGTTAGACGTACAGTAGGTATGCTTATTTAACGGCTTTGTGATCTGTCTTTTTACACTCTGTATACCAAGTCTATGTAGTCCGTAAGTCAGATTATCAAAAAATATTGGACTCGTATTTTGTGCTATTTAAGCGACATTAAGAGGCCGTACACGAAATTTTGGACGATTTCACTGATTTACGTGATTTTACAGTTATAATAATGCATTGCTATAAGTTTTAATGCACAACATGAAAGGTCATTTCAATTATGATCTAATGAATTATCTAGATTCGAAGTTTGCGTTGCATAGAGTCGAGATTTGGGATGTTTTTATTGCCCAATTTTTGTAATTTTGATGGAACTTAAGAAATGGATTGATGGTGAACTGAAGTTTATTTTTTGCTGTTTTAATTTTATGAACGAGAGTTCTAAAAGCCAAAATCAATAGCAATTCTTTGGCCATTTTCTCCAAAATTTTACTAAGTTAAATATTTTTTTACTCTAAATTTTAATATAAAAGTGGTAAAAAATGATTCATACACTCTATAGACGACTTTTGCAAAAATACATTCTAAATTTTTCATACCATTTACACGTCAAAACGATTCGTAATTATGTGATATTCTAAACCCCTTACAGCAAAAATTCACAAAACCGTCGTCAGTTTGTGGTCGATTAATCGTAATTATAAAAAACATAAACTAACTCATACATTAGATCATAATTGAAATGAACTTTCATGTTGTGTAATAAAACTTTTAGAAATACATTATTTTAACTGTAAAATCACGTCTGTAAAATCACGTAAATCAGCGAAATCGGCAAAATTTCGTGTACGGCCTCTTAAGGGCCTTCTCGCGGTCCAGTGGCGCCCTCATTGAATAAAAAATCGTAGCATGGCACAGAAAATAAATATTAAAAAATCCAACTTCACGTTTGTTACAAAGAGGATAAAGAATTTTTACGTTGTTAAAACAGGTCTCAAAATGTTTCGTATCCAAAGTAGTAGGCAAAAGTGCCAAAAACGGCCATTTTCAACGGACACTTTTGCCTACTACTTTGGATACGAAACATTTTGAGACCTGTTTTAACAACGTAAAAATTCTTTATCCTCTTTGTAACAAACGTGAAGTTGGATTTTTTAATATTTATTTTCTGTGCCATGCTACGATTTTTTATTCAATGAGGGCGCCACTGGACCGCGAGAAGGGCCTTATGGGCTGATAATGATGATGAATCTAACTGACGGACAAAATAGATATTTATTGTTATCTATCCTATTCTGTGTCAACTCTATTATTACTTTTAAGGAAACGATTACCATTACAATGCATTTTTCTTTAATAATAAAAACGACTGCTTCTCCTCACACTGGTGAAACAAAATGATTTTTTTGACTTAGTCTGAATTTCTAGTGGGCTTGTTTCGAACATAAGTTATTCGACTATAATATTTAACAACATACATAAATCAGATTATTACAAACACACACCTTACCCGCGATCGTCTGCGTACAAATACCTCTTTATAATATCCATATAAATTATTTTAATTACAAGAAACGTAGGTACAATAAAGCAGCTCGTGGCTAAATTAATAACAGCTGCACAGGTCGATCCATCAGGTTATGCTACGCTTGCCGGGGTTGGTCCATGGATGGGTGACCATCTTTACATACCAAGACTCCTCTGTGTCTCGGAAAGCACGTTACGCCGTTGGCCAATCGTGGATCTTTGACAGTCGTTACGGGTCGTCAGAAGCCCGAAAGTCTGACAACCTGTCTTACCAAGGGGTATCGTATTACCCAGTAACTGGGTTTTGGAGGTCAAATAGGCAGTCGCTCCATGTAAAGTACTGGTATTCAGATGCATCCGGTTAAACTGGAAGCCGACCCCAAGATAGTTGGGAAAAAGGCTAGGCAGATCTATATTCAGAGGCAGATTTATATTCAGAATAAATATTCTAAATTCACTGCCCGATTATAGATCATTTTGATTACTGTGGACATCAATACTAGACTTTACGTCATGTGGACATCAATACTAGACTTGACGTCATAACTATGTTGTAGGAATAGTTATTTTACGAAGGAATACGAAAAAAATATAAAGTCATACTTTTACCATATATCACATAAATATTAGATGCATTATGAACAAACCGCATCTTAATAGAGTGTACGATTTGAAATTCTAGAAAGGTTTTTTTAGTATTCATAATATTATCCTAGCTATCATTTAGGTATGAAGGTGGAATGTTAAGCGGAGAAACATTTATAATAAGAGTATTAGGATTTAGAAGGTTTTTCGTGTAGGTAGTTTATCGTTCATCGGTTTTGAAAGTAAATTATTGTTCACGGGTCGTTTACTCAGCACATTTGTTACAAGCCATATTAAAATATATTTTTTTGTAGAAGCTTTTGTAAAACAAGCATGAAATATCAACGATTTTCTATCGTTCATATTCCGAGCCTTTTTACCCGACGGTCCCGGAAGTAGGGTAATGTTTTTCTAGAGTATGTATGTATACAGCATGTAACAAAAACCCTGTCCGATCCTGAAGGGTAATACTTGGTATCGTACTGCGTACACATAAACGTATATATGGATATGAGATTATTATTATTCCCCAATGAAAATAATTAATAAAAAAAAAAAGAAAAACTTGTCAAAGGCAACACTGAGCGCTCGACAAAGTTCACCTACTGTTTCGTTTCAAAGATGCCGCCTGAGCGAGACAGAGTGCCTACAGCGCGGCTAGTACAGGGTGGTATCGTTTGAAATAAAAATAGGTAAAAATGAAAAGATTTCGCCGGCTGGTGGAGTGATGTCAACTTAAAAAAATTTCACATATTTTATAAAAGTGAAAAATCTATAATTTTTGGTTTTATGAGTTACATTTTTTTTACATTTTCTGGTACGTATGTTGAATTAGGAATACACCTTTATTGGATCGGACAGGGTTTTTGTTACATGCTGTATATGTGTGTATGTCTATTTCTATTGCACGCGTTGTAGCCTAAACGGTTTGATATATTTTACTAAATGAGGTACCTATTATTAGATTAGTCTTGACCACCGAAGTGACATAGGCTATGTGAATTTTTAAAATATAAAACAAAATGGCTACCGCCATTAGTTGTAGTCGTATTTTTTGTGACCTGGTCATGTGGGTATCAAAATAAAGAGCCCGAGGAGACACTAAAATTTAGGAAATAAAAAAAATTAAAATATCGATTTATATCGATATTTAAATTTTTTTTATTTTCAAATTTTTTAAAAATTTTTTTAAATTTTTTTTTTTATTTTTTTTTTTTTTTTGGTATTTATATACCGATAAAAAAAAACAAGTCACTTTTGAAGCAGTCTGATGCAGTTGGTTGCATAAAATCTGTGATTGAACTAAAATTATTTCCACTAACTGCATCAGACTGCTTCAAAAGTGACTTGTTTGGAACTTTCTAGTTGTTTTTTATCAGTCGGGTAGTTTTAGTTTTTGTAATTTTCAAGCCAACAGCGTATGTTTTGGGGACGTTAGACACTAAAAAAAATTATTACTTTTTAAATTAATATTTCGCAAACGAATGACTGAATCGAAAAATAGACTTTACAACCCTTCAAATATAGTTAAAAAAAAGAAAAAAGAAAAAAAAAGCCATATTTTTTGACATTTTTATTCCTGATTCAAAATATATCTGCCTATTCAAATTGGTTTGAGTTAGTCTGTTTTTGATGGCATAATGGAGTGTACACGTCAAAAGTAACTTATTTTTGTGATATCTTTTGGATTGATTCTTTCAGTATTGTGTTACGTACATGGAAACATTGCTACTATTAAATAAATTCTAGTTCTTCAAACTTAACAGACGATGTTTTACTGGGGAGTTTGTTGCGCCTTTTCTTCTTCCCAGATAAAACACAGGGAAGTGGTGACGGGCGGCGCGGCTCTCAGCCTAGTTTGAATAAATGACTTTTGTTTATTGTATTTAATCCACCATTAATTCTTCCTGATACCAAAAGCATCCAATCTAAACTGTGCTTTAACAAATCAATCGCTCACTAGTAGTACCAGGGTTGTTTTTTTCTTTTTTTGGGGGGTGCGAAATCATCCAATGACTTCTCCCGCTCTGGGTGGAGCGGGAGGGTGTGTCAGACTCTAACTGACTAAAACACACCCCTGTTCTTTCCCTGCCTGAGTGCCCAGTGGTGCGGTGGTGACTCATGTTGAGAATTTATCCGCTACCCCTAGGCATGTAGTACCAGGGTAGAAGACTCCCTAGAGATAATTCATCTGTGATTGCAGCATTGTATCCAGAAATTCTTTCCATGAGTCGTGTTTTGTTTATAACAGACGGCGAGAGCGAAACTATAAGGACAAAAAAAGGGTTTCTTGTTCTTGTTTAAACTACAAAACCCTAAAAAAGAGCCCAATTTGCATATGTGATATTTGCTTTACCAAATCATTAACAAATGATAAAGATAAACCGCATCAAACTTCAGAAGTGGGACTTTTTTTTGTGGTGTGGGAAATCATCCAATGACTTCTCCCGCTCTGGGTGGAGCGGGAGGGTACTTGTTCTTGTTTAAACTACGAAACCCTTAAAAGGAGCCCAATAAGGATCAAAATTCTTAGGACCGATTATTAATAATAAAAGCCATGTTATTTGCCACTTTAATTTCTGAGTTAAAATTTATCTGTATCTATTCTATTTAATCTTTTTTATTTAATCCACCATATATTCGTCCTCATCCAAACGCATCTAGTCTAAACTATGCTTTAAACAAATCAATCGGTTACTTGTATAGTACCAGGGTAGCAGATTCTCCAGAGAGCTTTTATCCGTGATTGCAGCATTGTATTCAGAAATTGTTTCCAACAGTCGTGTTTTGTTCATTACAATTATTTTTCAAACTGGAGTTTTGATTGAAAAAGTTGAGTGTTAATAGTAGATAATATAGTTTATTCATTTTGTTAGTATCTGACGTGTTCCATTTAGGGGATAACTGCCAGTTTCAAACAATTTCAGTATTAATAAAACCGCGTATAATTTATACTAATTTAGAGATAAATGGACTGAAATAAACAGTATACAAAGTCATATTAAATTAATGAGAGGTTGCCCAGTGGTCAAAATTCGACCGTAATTAACATAATAATTTATGTTATGCTCACATCTACATTATAAACTTTAAGTACATACTTATAGGTATATGCTTAAAAAGAGGCACAATGTTTTCCTATTAGATTAAACGTGAATAGAATATTTTTGTACCCAGGAATCATTTCTTGAATAAACAATTTAAAAATATTCTGGGTACAAAAATAACAAATGTATTTAGTCCGTAAGTTAGATTAACAAAAAATGTTGGGTCCGTGGGTTACGCCCCCAGTGTGTTTTGCCCCCGTGGTGGAAGCCCCCGATTTCGTTTTAGTACTATAATATTTATTAGTTAAATATTTTTATCAAAAGTACAGTCAGATAGCAAAGTGTAACCTATTATAAAAAATGTCTAAGTCATGGTTCATTATTAAAATCAAAATCATAGTTTATTATTATAAATCTTTATTAACAATGTCGGTGTAACAAACGTTTGCTTATCTAATAATAGGTACTAATGGGTAATAATAGGTAATACGTAGGTACTTAATATGTAATAAAAATTAAATTAAATGTCTAATAAATAATAATAGGTATCTACGTAAATACAACTTTGATAACAAATAAAACCAAACATTAAAATAAAGCAACAATAACATGCAAAATCACAGATACGAAATTAAAAATCACAGTTTAAAATTAGGATTATTTTAAGTACTTATATACTATTTACGTACTAAGTATATAGGTAGGCATCTACTTAAATATTTAGAAGATTGGTAACAGAATGTTCAAACACTAAAATATAATAAAAACAATTAACATTTAAAATCACAGATAACAAAAGTAACAAAAGAAGAAAAACATAGTAAAAATATTAGGATGATTTGAACTTTGTAATTAAATTATGTAATTTAAGTCATTTATATGCAGTGACTATGGAGGTTACAACATTGATATAGATATAAAATTAAAATGTAGTAATTATGTAACAATAAACATGCAAAATCATTATTTTTAAGCTAAGTAAGTAGGTGATTATTTTTGCTTGACTTGCACATACGGACGGATTTGTTCCAAAAACTCCATAATTGTAATTTGTTTCTTTTCATATTTGTCTGTCAGCTTAGCAATGAGTTTGTCATTGATTATTGAAGATTTTTTCCTTTTACATATAGGACTGTCATTTCTTCGTAATCTGAAAGTATAAGATAAAGATTATTTACTAAGAGTAAAAAAAATGAATTACTGATATATTAAGCGTTATGTAAGTAATCAGCATTTTACCTCACTTGACCTGTGCTATACGTAGAAATATCAGTTGTTATAATTTCCAAAAACGATAATAATGATGGTTTTCGGCCCAGATAGCACTGAAGCCGTTGATTCCAGGCCTCCACTAAATTTGTGGTTCTATGTCGTTCTTTATAGCAACACCACTTTGAGATCATCCCCGGAGGCTCAAGCCATTGTTCAACGAAATAATCGTTGAATTGGGTGACTTTTTCATCGGGAATACTGAAAACAAAAATTATGATATATATGACATGTCGTATATACCTAAGCATTATTTTTATTTTTGCGTACTTATAAAAACAATCTATGAGCTGTTAAAACTTTAAAATAAAATGAAAATTAAAATTACCTGTTTTCCATTACGGAAAGCCAACCATCTTCTATATCTTCTTTAGGAAGAAATGCTAGACAGGTGCACAGTTTCACATACAATGTTGTTTCTTCGTGTGCCAATAAACCTAAAGACTTCGCTTTTCTGTAAATGGCTCTTTGGAAGTGAACATTACAGCCATGTATTGTGACCGCTGGCAATACCTCTTTTATTGCCAGCATTGTAGCTAATTCAAAATCTACAGTGAATTTCATGGGGCTGAAGTCCGGCACAGCTTCTTTAATTTTTTTAAACATGACTTCATATGTACTTTTTTCTTTATTAACTAGTAGCACATAAAATATAGGCACAATATTGGTTGCTTGTGCATCACTTCCCATATCTCCATGAATGGTAAATATTTGGTAAAATGGACCTGGACAACAATCAAATGTACCATCCCCGAAGTAGTGTTGTATATTTTTGATGTGTTTTAAAGCCTGTGCTGATACGAATACTATAATTCTGTTGTCGTTCTCACAGTAATCAACTAATAGATATTTTTGAAAAATCTCAGGTATAATGACTTCAGCTGGATTACGAAACTGTGTCTTTTCTACATTTAAGGCTTTCTTTCGAGAGTTGTATAACTGTTGCTTGATATTATTGAATTTGGGTATGTATTCATCGAAGGCTGTGTCTGTGTTTTTTAACTCGGCAAATTTTGTTTCAAATTTTTGTTGTATAGAGCTCGAGAAACTCGTTTTCACTTCCTTTTTTAATTTTTCCATAACAACTCTAACTTCATTTTTCATTAAGTTAGGTTGACACTCAGCATTATGACACTTTTGGATTTGTACATTGTCACTTTCCTCACTTAATTTTATAGAACCACTACACTAATAATAAACTATGATTTTGATTTTAATAATGAACCATGACTTAGACATTTTTTATAATAGGTTACACTTTGCTATCTGACTGTACTTTTGATAAAAATATTTAACTAATAAATATTATAGTACTAAAACGAAATCGGGGGCTTCCACCACGGGGGCAAAACACACTGGGGGCGTAACCCACGGACCCAAAATGTTGCATATGTGATATTTGCTTTACCAAATCATTAACAAATGATAAAGATAAAACGCATCAAACTTCAGAAGTGGGGATTTTTTTTTTTTGTGATGTGGGAAATCACCCAATGACTTCTCCCGCTCTGGGTGGAGTGGGAGGGCGTGTCAGACTCTTACTGACCAAAACCCACCCCTGTTCCTTGCCTGCCTGAGTGCCAAGGGGTGCGGTAACTCATGTTGAGAATTTATCTGCTACCCCTAGGCATTATGGGGGCTTGTTACGTCACTTCTAGGTGAAAAATGCTGACCACGATCCTCAGACATGAGGGACCGACCACAGAGAGAGAGAGGTGAAAAGTGGTCCATTTTTAGGGTTCCGTATCCGAAAGGTCCAAACGGAGCCCTATTGTTCGCTTGTTAGCTTTCTTTTTTGAGGTTTATTAGGCAGATTATTAATTTGAATCTTGAATCATAATTAAGCGTGGTGATTGGTGATCCAACCAGTCCACATTGGGCCATTATTTGGTGGATTATGGCCTACACCCTCTTATAGATAGGAGACCTGAGTCCCAGCAGTGGGGACATTATTTAGAGGCATAATATAAGGCATAAATAATAATTATAATAATAATATTGTGGACTCGACTGTCATTGTGCCGATAGTCGTTACCGCCAACGGCCTGATAGCCAAAAGCCTCGACGGCCACCTGTCGAACCTGTCGTTGTGCGGCGATCAAGGTACTGATACAGAAGGCAGTACTCCTCGATATGGCTTGCATTGTGAGGAGGTTCCTCTCTCTGGAGCCATAAACACAGGTAGCGTGAACCCTGCTCCCGACACCGGCAGACTACTATTTTCATATTTTTCTTTTGTATGCTTTGTTAGAAATATTTAAAATTATATTTGATATGTTTAAAGTGAATAAACGAAATTATAATAAACGAGATAATAATAATAAAGCTTTTTTATTTACATGCAAATCACAATTTATAAAATTATACTAAGTTTTTATAAAATACTTAACTAAATAAAACTACACTAAAACCAAAAATTTTAACCTAACTATGTACATATACAAAAACAAAATACGTTCAGGCGTTGAAGTACTGCTCCACATCGCTGTGATCTGGAAACGTGCCAACGTGCGTGTGAAAGACTGGCAGCGTATAGTTAGTTACCCGGACCTGCGGACGGCGAACAGTGGGTAGCTCGCCGTCCGATCAGCACCAGGCCCGTGAATCGACGGCGCGTAGTGTTCCACGCGCGCCTCAAAGAGATTAGTGTTAGCAACCACTGACGGGGCCCATCGTGGCCAGTGCCTGCAAGCCTAGGGTTAGCGGATAAATTCTGAAAATGAGTTACCGCACCTCTGGGCACTGAGGCAGGGAAGGAACAGGTGTAGGTTTTAGTCAGTAAGAGTCTGACACGCCCTCCCGCTCCATCCAGAGCGGGAGAAGTCATTGGATGATTTCCCACCCCCCAAAAAAAAGCGTATAGTTACTTAAGTATTTAATAAATTTTTATAAAATTATTAGTAATAAATAAAACATTGTATTGTTAACCTAAGTTTTTTAATTAAAAGCAAAATACTACCTAATTTGTACGGGGGCTCTTTTGGTAAAAGCCAAGGAATGACAGTAACTGTATTGCTGGCATCGTTTAGCCAGCTTCGACCCGTCATCTCCATTATTTCATCTGCCCATCTAGCGCAAGCCCTGTTCTATAAAGAGCAACATATACCCTGAAGTGGCCCTATCACAGACTCAGATTATCTTGTACAAATATCTAATTTATTTTCGACATAGGTTTTACGTCTGCCAGATTGACCTTTCATATCAATCTCCACGTGATTACAATATATGTTTCTATGAAGGCACGTAGCTCGTAAATATTTTAGTACGTTGTCAATAAAAGGTATTGCTCTGGAAACAATCGTAGGCTTCATCACCATAAACTCGCCGTGATATGTTTGCAGGCCTAGTAATGGAGGTACAGACGTAGAAAAAGTTGCAGGGAGTGATTTTTCTTAAATATTTAAGACTGGCTTCTGCTGGCGGCTTTGCCTGCGTGGAATTAGTACTGCCCCCGTTATAAACTTTCAACCCCTTTTTCACCCCCGTAAGGGTTGAATTTAGAAAAAAACCTTTCTTAGTGATGGATGCCCACTCTTCACTAAGAACACCCTCCAAATTTCATGTCTTTAGGACCAGCTGTTAGGCTGTACCCGGGCCTGCGGACGGCGAGTAATGGGTTACTCGGCGTCTGATTAGAACCAGGCCCGAGAGGCGACGGCGCGTAGTGTTCCACGCGCGCTGAACAAGAGTTGTTAGCAATAGGGACGGGGCCCGTCATGGCCAATGCCTGCCCGGGGGTTGAGGATAAATTCGAAAGAGTTACCTCGCCCCTGGGCATTCATGGCAAGGAGGAACAGGGGTGGGTTTTAGTCAGTAAGAGTCTGACACGCCTTCCCGCTCCACCCAGAGCGGGAGAAGTCATTGGATGATTTCCAACCCCACAAAAAAAAAAATGCTGTTAGGCTGTGCGTTGATATAACAGTCAGTCAAACACTCAGTCAGGACATTGAATGGTAGGTATTTCGGGTAAAGACATCTTACAAACGAGTCCATTACATAATTAAAATGCAGGACTGAATTCTCGATTATTAAGACAACGTATTTCCTGAAAGAAAGTACTAAAATATAATAATAATACCGCAAGTGTTTAATTATTTTGTCTGCTATGTGAACACTGGTTAACCACAAACATTTTATAGATTATTGTATACTTAGTCATAATTTTCACTTCTGGTTGTAACAATTAAAAATTGAATAAATTTAGATTCATGGAATGAAGCGTTATTTTGCGAGTTGACAGATGACAGATTGACGTTTGACGTTTTTCTTTTCTCCAACTTGATCTGCAACGAGTCTGTCTAAGAAATTTTATTTATTGGGAAAAACTACTTAAAAGCACCTAATGATGGCTCGAGGTGTAAAAGGGACCAGAGTCAAGTTCAAATGCTGTAAGCATAAGAATGTAGGAAGATGTAAGTAGTCTTTTTGGGTTTTTTTTCTGTGCTGATGCTAAGTCTTAAGCGCGTGGCATTCAGGAGTCTCATCAAATCTTTCTATTTGTTGGCAGGGTTCCTACGTTAGATTTAATTACTATGCAAAAACATTAAAAAGGTCGGATCATAGTTTTCATTATATTTTGGAAGAACAATGCGGTTTTGACAATAGCAAAAGGCTCCGTACACAAGCATCCACGTGTCCAGAAATGCCCAGGATTAGATGACCACGGCATAGATGCCGCTTGAGGACCTCTGAACTGGACCTATAATCTTCAAACGATAGGGTAAAAAGTGATTTATCATAAATTGTAAGTTTAACATACAATTTTCTGTGTACTGAGTGTTCTCTTGTGTGATGCAGTGTTAGCAATAAATGTGATATATGTGAAGACCAAATCTCTTTTTTTTTATATTTGATAGGCTCGCGTTTGACCACTATCTCACCTGATGGTAAGCGATGATGTGGTCGAAGATGGAGCACGCTTGCCTAGAAGTAACCTATTCACTCTTGACTTAAAGACTCCCAGTCTGTATCTTACAGGAAACACAGACTCCGGTAGAGAATTCCACTCTCTAGCCGTACGTGCAATGAATGTTTTCTCAAAACGCTTTGTGCGTATGGATGGGATGTCCACCATGAACCGGTGGCACTTCGCCGTACGTCTTGTGGTCCTTAGATGAAACGGGCTTGGCGGAATCAAATCATGCAATTCCGTCGCACACTCCCCAAAATGTAATCGATAGAAAACCGACAGGCTAGCAATTTGGCGTCTATGTTCAAGACTTTGGAGTTTTGACTCAACGAGTCTATCATTGCCGATGATCCTCTTGGCTCGTTTCTCAATTGACTCAAGGGCATCAAGCTGGTATCTTGCAGATCCGTCCCAAAGATGAGAGCAGTACTCCATACACGATCGGACTTGCGCTTGATAGAGTTGGAGCAGCTGTTCCGGCGTGAAGTATCGTCTCACCTTTGCGAGGACCCCCAACTTTTTGGCAGCCACTTGAGCCTTAGCCTCTATGAAGGGGCCAAAATTGAGGGTAGATGTTAAAGTAACACCAAGAAGATCAAGTCGGTCGGTTATCGGCACGGTTACACCTCGGAAACATGGAGCCGGGTGAAATTGGCTCCTTTTAGCAGAAAAAAGACACGCCTGGGTCTTAGCAGCATTGAACTTAACCAGATTGGCATCGCCCCAATCTGAGACAGCCTGCAAGGACAAGTTCAAGCGCCCAACCATAGCCTCTCGGAGAGACCGGACCTGAGACCCACTAACTCGTGCGTCTGGCACGTATCTCTCGGCAACAGTGCTGTCGTCTGCATACCCAAAGGTACCGGGTTTTAGCAGATCGTTAATATGCAGCAAAAACAATGTTGCCGAGAGCACCGACCCCTGAGGAACACCGGCATTAATAGCCAGCAGTCCGGACGAGCAGCCATCTATGACTACTCGGATAGACCGATCCCTCAGGAAATCTGCTATCCAATCACACAATCCAGCGGGCACACCGAAGGAAGGAAGCTTGCCAATTAAGCTGTCGTGCCAGACCCAGTCGAAGGCCTTCGAGATATCAAGGGAGACCGCAAGGGCTTCCCCTTGTTTGTCGATGGCCTCACTCCAGATGTGAATGGCATACGCTAGAAGATCTCCCGTTGACCGATTTCGGCGGAAGCCGTATTGTCGGTCACTTAGGATATCGTTAGCTTCTAGGTATGCTAGGAGCTTACCATTCAGTATACGTTCCATACTCTTACAGAGAACGGAAGTTACTGAGATGGGCCTATAATTTGATAAAATCTAAGGACTCTTATTTACTATATACATACCTCATGCAATAAACCCGAAGATAGGTAACAGGGTCTCATGCCATAAATATCTCTGACGCTAGCCGAAGTAAAGAAAATTTCTTTACATTGGCGCCCAACGTGGGGCTTGAGGTTTGTTTGTAGTAATATGATTAAGATTAATTAGTAGTCCTTAGTTAATAGTTTTCTTTTAGGTCAAACATTTTGACACTATTCTGGTTAAAAGGCACATTGTTAAAAAATATATATTATAGTTTTCAATTTTAAGCCTTTGTTTATTAGTTAAAACTTAAATAGTGTTTAACTTAATTTCTAAACATGTTAAATATTAATTAAATTGCTGTGACAATCTTTTCACTGATTTTATAAGCACATGGCAAAATTTTTGGTTGCCTGTCTTATGCCTTATTGATTAAGAGTTAAAACTTAAATGGTGATTAACTTAATTATTGGAGTTGTTCAATACCTAATATTATTGTGAAGGTATTTAATTTGAGGTTATCAGCACATGGTCTGTTGAGCCCCATCCTTTGTTATGTATTCCTGAATTTTATGATTGTAACAACTCATTTATATTAGATGCACCTATGAGTGTCTAATATTAGCTTCTTATGTTCACTTAGTGAACATAAGAAGCTAACAAGCGTACCTCATTGGCCACCGTAGGTGCCAGATAATCCTCTTACTTAAAACTGCCACACAGACCACGATACCGCTTGCAGATCTCATCTCAGGATACATTTGGATCGACTGAAACATTAAAATAATTTAATTCATGTACAAATTCCTACCTAAGAAGGTAATCAATCCATTATTTTGTACATCCTGAACAAAAGAAATCTATCTTAAGTTTCTATACTTAAGTTAAATTAACAAGTTAATATTATATAATAATAAGTGTAAAAAAAATTTACCATAAGTTATAACAATAGTGATCAATACAAATTTTAGTTTAAGTTTCACTAAGTGAACATAAGAAGCTAATATTAGACACTCATATGTGCATCTAATATAAATGAGTTGTTACAATCATTAAATTCAAGAATACATAACAAAGGATGAGGCTCAACAAACCATGTGCTGATAACCTCAAATTAAGTACCTTCACAATAATATTAGTTTGAACAACTCCAATAATTAAGTTAATCACTATTTTAAGTTTATCCCTTAATTAATAAGGCATAAGACAGGCAACCTAAAATTTTGCAATGTAAAGAAAATTATTCTTCCACCGGCTAGCGTCAGAGATATTTATGACATGAGACCCTGGTTACCAATCTTAGGGTATTTTCATGAGGTGTTTGTATGTAGTAAATAAGAGTCCTTAGATTTGGTCTTCACATATATCACGTTTATTTTCAACACTGCATCACACCAGATAGCACTCAGTACTCAGAAAATTGTATGTCACACTTACAATTTATGATGAATCACTTTTTACCCTATCGTTTGAAGATTATAGGTCCAGTTCAAAGGTCCTCAAGCGGCATCTATGCCGTGGTCATCTAATCCTGGGCATTTTTTTGAGGTATGTATATAGTAAATAAGAGTCCTTAGATTTGGTCTTCACATATATCACATTTATTGCTATATACATACCTCATGCAATAAACCCGACGATAGGTAACAGGGTCTCATGCCATAAATATCTCTGACGCTAGCCGAAGTAAAGAAAATTTCTTTACATTGTGACGTTTCTTAAAATATTCTCCCAGCAGCTGTTGCGTGACGTGCTCTCCATATTAAACGAATTTTCTGAATATTTTCAATTTCCCAGAGTTAAAAGTGAAAACAAACCCTTTAATTTTCACGAAAGCGTTGTTTCCCCTTAATCTGCGTTCTATTTTCAATTCAATTCTCATTCAGACACCACCATCTTGACGCTGAAACAAAAATATTCTAATCAGCTTTTTCATTTCGTGAATTTTACAAAAATAAGGAAAACGGCACATGTTTAATGAGATTACTTTAAGGTAAGGCCATGACCTGAAATCGACCAAATTGTTTGATCATGTTTTTTCTTAAATATAGAGGAAAATCGTCAATTGTGATTGGACTTTGCGTAAAGAAACTCTGTATGCCCTGTTTTTACCAGATTTTTTTTATTCGTTAATATAATTATTGTTTAGACAGGTAAACCCAACAAAACATTATTTAATTTAATTTTATGTTTTCATGAATTTATTGTTTGTATTGGCTATAAGAGTAGGGGAAGGCCAAAGAAACGATGGATGGACTGTGTAAAAGAAGATATGGGTAAAAAAGGGGGTGACTACAGAGATGACGACTAATAGAGAAGTATGGAAGAAGAAGACATGTTGCGCTGACCCCAAATAAATTGGGATAAGAATGATGAATAAATTTATTGTTTTTTTTGTCATTGATAGGCTTGACCACTATCTCACCAGAAGGTAAGCGAAGATGTTTTCGACGATGGAGCACGCTGCATTATCAAAGCTGGCATATATACATGGCATGCTTTAAAAAATATTTAAATTTTGATTTTTTTTGAAAGAATTTATTTAATCTTAATATTGTAATGATATATTTTAATTTGTTTTAACCGTGTGTGACTTGATTCTATATTTTTATTTAATTTAAAGACCTTTATATTCTGAAATAAATGTATATTATTGTGTGAATGAATTTATGGGAATTGATATTTATTCAACGACAATCTTTGTTGTTTATTTTATTTGCTGTGAATTCTATGGAATAGTAGGGTGCGGAAAAAATCAGCTTGAACGTATTGTACGGGTTTTCAATTTTGAGTAGGCTGAGCCATCATTAGTCATGTCTTGTTTGAAAGATCACAAAAGCTACCTTTTTTCCTGTCAAGGAAACTCGGAAGTAAAGTTAATATTTCTTCCACATTGTAGTTTGCGAAGGTGATCGTTCGGAATTTCAATATAAACAGAATACGAACTTGGTACTTCAATAACTTTCAATTTGAACTACATTTATGTGTATTGTAATGTTACCGAATAGCGGAAAGGTGAATCGTATTTCCTATATGAAAACACAAAACCGGCCAAGTGCGTGTCGGACTTCGCATATTTAGGGTTCTGTACCAAATGTATTTTTGACTATTTTTGTGGCTTTGGGTCAACAAGATGTTTATACTGTGAAAATTTGAAGACTCTGCAACCGTTTGGCTATAAAATATTTGACGACTGAAAGACAGACAGACGGACACGTAAGTGCCAGCAATAGGGCTCCGTTGAACCCTTTGAGTACGGAACCCTAATAAAAATCATGGCTATAATGATTGCGGTATCCATTCAGGTTACTCCCTGTGCTTGACTTGCTTGTTATTGTAGTTGTTATTCAAGCTAACCTTTCTACCTCTGCATACACATACAATAATAGTTTATTATTTTTATCAGATAATCACGAATCCATGACATAAACTTGTTAGTGACTTTGTCAGCCTTTTATAAAAAAGAGTGGCCTAGTCTTCTGGTTGAGGTTCTTAGGTGGGCTAACTTACAGCCTTTTTTTTTTGTTCAGGATACTGTCTTTTTGCGCCAAATAGACAATACTATTTTCTGTCAGTGGCTTTACTTTTACGCTTTACAAATCATCCCGAAGAAACATACTCCTGGAATAAAAAGTATCCATGTGCTATTCCAGACTATAATCTATGTCTGTGACAAATTTTGTCCAGATCCGTTCAGCCGTTTTAGCTTGACTGAGTAACAAACATCCATCCATCCATGCATTCGCATTTATAATATTAGTAGGAAAAGAAGAATGATAAAGTCGCTATTATTTTAGTAAACCAAATAAAAACTTCTTGCAGGAATTATACTAATGAATGACTAGTTGGCTTTTTTTTTGTGGGTGTGGGAAGTGGGAAATCATCTAATGACTTCTCGCGCTCTGGGTGGAGCGGGAGGACGTGTCAGACTTACTGACTAAAAACCTACCCCTGTTCCTCCACCAGTGGTAACTCTGTTACGAATTTATCCGCGACCAGGGTAGGTATCGGCCATGGCCCGTCTGGTATTGCTGACATCTCTTTGAGGCGCGCGTGTGAACACTACGCGCCGTCGATTCTCGGGCCTGGTCCCGACGATCGGACGGCTAGGCTTTAAGGGCCTTCTCGCGGTCCAGCAGCGCCCTCATTGAATAAAAAATCGTAGCATAGCACAGAAAATAAATATTAAAAAATCCAACTTCACGTTTGGTACAAAGAGGATAAAGAATTTTTACGTTGTTAAAACAGGTCTCAAAATGTTTCGTATCCAAAGTAGTAGGCAAAAGTGTCAGAAACGGCCATTTTTGGCACTTTTGCGTACTACTTTGGATACGAAACATTTTGAGACGTGTTTTAACAACGTAAACATTCTTTATCCTCTTTGTAACAAACGTGAAGTTGGATTTTTTAATATTTATTTTCTGTGATAAGCTATGATTTTTTATTCAATGAGGGCGCCACTGGACCGCGAGAGGGGCCTTAAGATATAGGGAATGGAGTTTTTGGCGGCATTTTTTTAGTGAAGTTCAGTCTGTGGCTGTTTTCATTATTCGCAAATTAATTCCTCGTGTATATTGTGATGTAAAATTGGTGTCGTTTTGTGTCTCAAGTGTAGCGACATCTATGACGCCGTAAACAAACTAAATACCAACAAATCCTATATCGCGCAAGTGTTCTCCGCGTTATTAGAACAAATACAACAGTCCGACATCAACCACCGGGCAGTTGCCCGGACCAGACACAACACCCGCCTAGTTGGAGGATCCTCCCTTTTCAATGGAGGTTTGTGGGACTTTACACCCTGTTCCGCATGTCTCCAAACTGGTGACCCCGACGTTGATCTATCTACGCAACTGAAAAATATGTGGATTCATTGAAACAGGTGCGATCTCGGTAAAATAAAGCTGAGTATTTTGTCGCAGTATTGACTACCTCAGCGAAGCTTGCCGAGAAGGCTGACACTACTCATTTGCTGTAAAACACTTCAAACACATTTAAATTTGTTACGTTTGTATTCGAATGGAAAACGTGTTTATGTGAAGTAGGTATCTTAAACTAAACAGTTTCTTAACTTGACACTGGCTAAATGCGCGAAGCCTAAATTAAGAGAGAAGAGAGAAAAAAAAAATATTGGGAATAAAATGTAATTTACTCAGAATATTAACAGGCCAACTAATTGAAGAAAATGTCGTGAGGAAAGTCTTGTGTATGGATGTGGATGGCTATAAGAGTAGGGGAAGGCCAAAGAAACGATGGTTGGAGTGTGTGAAAGAGGATATGGGTAAAAAGGGGGTGACTACAGAGATGACGACTAATAGAGGAGTATGGAAGAAAAAGACATGTTGCGCCGACCCCAAATAAATTGGGATAAGGGCAGGAGAATGATGATTAACAGGCCAACTAATTATTTCTCTCTCAACTGAACAGTTTTGTGCGTGACAGTACTCATGTGCGAGACCTCATTAGCACTATATCAAGGCTTTGATAGACTCGTAAACGTCTTCATAATATTAATTTGGTTTAGCTCACCGTCGAATTACCATTACTTATGTTAGGTTCAAACAAATCTAGGTGTATTCAAAAAGACAGGTACACTGGAGCAAAATGTAAACCTTATGCTGAGCTTAAGCTGGCTGGGTGGGGAATCATCCAATGACATCCTCTCGCGGGTGGAGTGGGAGGGCGTGTCAGATGCTTACTGACTAAAACCCACCCCTGTTCCTTCCCTGCCCTGAGTGCCCAGGGGCGCGGTAACTCTGTTTCGAATTTATCCACAACCCCTGGCCAGGCATCGGCCATAACGGGCCTCCTCATGATTGCTGCCAACTCTTTGAGGTGCGCGTGGAACACAACGCGCCGTCGACTCTCGGGCCTGGTGCTGATCGGACCGCGAGCTACCCATTACTCGCCGTCCGCAGGCCCGGGTCTATGGTGGCCGGAGATCGTCTCGCAGCACCGGAAGCCCCAGGCGTCTCCAGCGGCGGCTGCTATTGAGGGCGTAAGGGCAACTCTGTTGTTGAGCCTCCCTCACCCATGCCGCCTTCCTCTTCGCGAGCATTACTGCTCCGCAGAAGGAGGAGACTGCTTCCCATTCCCTCTCACTCCGTACCATGGCCTGAACCAGGGCCGGGCACGAGAGATCGCCGCCGCCTATCGCATTCACGATGACACGGCGGTGCTTCGCCCGAGCTAAGCTCAGGCAGCTGTCACGTCGCTGGCGAGGAAGCGACTAACTATCGGCTATTTTGACGCTCAAGATACGTTCAGTAGTTATTCATTCCGTGTAAACAAAATAGATTCATATCTTAATAGGTGATCGCTGACTGTTCACACTTCCGGCGAGGACTCGCTTCACAAGTTTGCCGCTGAGCGACAATATCTACCAAAGCTTACTCGCTCAGCGACACTCGCTTAGCGATACTCGCTTGGCGGTTAAAACTGACGCCGAGAGATCAACCCGAGCGAGTGGTGCGAGTAATCGCCCGTCGCACTCGAACACTCGCTTAAAGCCCAGTGATAAATTTGGAACTACACACTCGCTACTCGCTGCTCGCCAACTCGTTTTTAGTTTGAAGCTCTACTCACTACTAGCTCATCGTTGGCGGAGGGACAAGTGCCTAAGGAGTGGAATTCCCTGCCGGAGTCTGTGTTTTCTGATAGCTACAACCTGGAGTTCTTTAAGGCGCAGTTATTTGACTTCTAATGGTATTTAATTGAACAGCACGTCTAAACAACTTGTCTTATTTCTTTGAAAATAATACGAGTATATGTTACTCTAGACTATTTCTGTCGTAATTTGATATGTGAACATAAAAAATTGTGTTTATATAACATAGTGTAATTAATTTGTAAAGTTATGTCTAACACGGAAAAAAAAATTGAGAATCACGCAAAAATTATAAAGCGTTTTTTTTATAATTTTCTTACCATTTTAAAGATCATTTAATTATTAATATTCTAGTATACGTGTTTTTATAAAATACCTGTTGTTTTATGTATAATAAATTAATAATGCGTCTAATTTCGGACAGCGGTCCTTGATGGCCGAGTCCTATTACTGGGTGGACGTACGAGGCCTTACGTAAGCTCAGCACAGAACACGTAAGCTAATCATTCAAGCTAAAAACATCAGCATCTACAGACTTTCACGAGCCTTACATACGTAAAGGTTTTAGCTCATTTCATTGATACATCAGGTCATATACACACGCCGGTTGTGAGTACTACGCCCCTGACCTCCCAGAGGACACGGTGGAGCATACGGTGGAGGTTTGCCCCGCTTGGGCAGAGCACCGCCGTGTCCTCGTGGATGCGATAGGCGACAGCGACCTCTCGCGCCGTGCCCTGGTTCAGGCCATGGTACGGAGCGAGAGGGAATGGGAGGCCGTCTCCTCCTTCTGCGAAGCAGTAATGCTCGCGAAGAGGGAGGCGGCACACGTTAGGGAGGCTCAGCAACGGCCGAGTCGCCCTAGCGCCCCCAGCCGCGACCGCCGCAGGAGACGCCAGGGGCCGCGAGACGATCTCCGGCCACCGTAGAGCCGGGCCTGCGGACGGCGAGTAGCGGGTAACTCGCCGCCCGATCAGCACCAGGCCCGAGAGTCGACGGCGCGTAGTGTTCCACGCGCGCCTCAAAGAGTTGTCAGCCAAGTGTAGGGGCCTGCCAAGGCCGGTGCCTGCCCGGGGGTGGAGGATAAATTCGAAAGAGTTACCTCGCCCCCGGGCACTCGAGGCAGGGAGGAACAGGGGTGGGTTTTAGTCAGTAAAAGTCTGACACACCCTTCCGCTCCACCCCAGAGCGGAAGAAGTCATTGGATGATTTCCCACCCCCCAAAAAAAAAAAAAAAAACGCCCCTGACCTAGCTGAAGTCTTCCCGACACTTCTATACCTTGTGTTATTATTATTTGGGTTATTTTCTGGTGTGGTAATAATTATTAAGGCGCAGTTATACGACTTCTAATGATTTTTAATTGAACATCACGTCTAAACGACTAGTTTTATTTCTTTAAAAAAATTATATGTTACTCTAGACAATTTTTTTCGTAATTTTATATGTGAATATTTGAAATTATATTTTGATAACGTCGTGTAATTAATTTGTAAAGTTATGTCTAACGCGGATAAAAAATTGAGAATCACGCAAAAACTAAAAAGCATATTTTTATGAAACCTTTATCATTTTAAAGATCATTTGATTGTTTATATTTTAGTATATGTGTTCTAGTATAATACTTGTTGTTTTATGTGTAATAAATTAATAATGCGTCTATGCTCAGACAGCGCTTCTTGATGTGGGAGTCCTGTTACTGGGTGAACGTACGACGCGTTACGTGATCTCAGCACAGAACACGCAAGCTAACCACTCGAGGTCGTTGGCAGTTAATAGCGCCTTAAGTAAGCAGGTGTATTATGAGAGGCTATTTCTGCCAAACAAAGAACTTATTCTGTTCATAAACCTTTTCTAACAAAAAGATGCAATATATTTCCGACTGCCAATTCATCACCTCTGTTCACCAAAACCTACTTTGTAAGAGAACGATCGTAAACCTTTGCGGCAGATCACTCTGACCGACACAACACTTACCTGTTGATCTGATAACAAAAACAAGCCCTTTTACATGTCACCGAGTTTGTTTAGTTACGACCAAACGGGAATTGTAGGCTCCGTAAAATTTTGATATATTTTCACAAGAATCTCTGAAAAGATACAGGGCACCCAACTATATTATGACCCTGCGTTAACGGTAGTTAAAATTTGCCCGACTGCTCCAGAAGGAGGGTAATTTTTAGGGTTACGAAAGTCCGAATGATAAAACGGAACCCTTATAGGATGACTCGTGTGTCTGTCTGTCCGTCTGTCACACCCATTTTGCTCCAAATTTGCTGGACTGATAGAGTTGAAATTTGGTACACACATGAATATCTGTGACCCAAACATGGACGTGTACCCTAAATAAATTAATTTTGGAATATGGGGGTCACTTTTGGGGTGAAAATTGGAATATTAAAAATCAAAGTTTTTCAAACAGTATTGTGCGACATATCAAATGAAAGCCCGGGCATATTGTGCGGGTCTCGAATATATTTTTTTATAATTTTAAAATAGATGAAAAATAACCATCCCCCTCTTATCTCCGAAACCACAGGGCCTAAAATTTAAAAAAAAATACAGAAAGTAGTTCTTTCCTTATAGATTACAGGAAAATCTATACGATGGAGGCAGTTTAAAAAAACCTGAAAAAAAATGTGATTTGTTCGGAACTCTTTGCTCGCGAGTCCGACCAGCTCTTGTTTCTCTCTCGTTTTAGCACGAACTTTTTTTTATCGTTTATAGGCACGGGTTTGACTGATATGATGGTAAGCGATGATGAGGTCAAAGATGGAGCACGCTTGCCTAGAAGTAACCAATTCACTCTTGACTTAAAGACTCCCAGGTTGTAGCTATCAGGAAGCACAGTCTCTGGCAGGGAATTGGAGAAAATGTGTTCGTTAAAAAACGTTTTGTAAGTGTGGGTGGGATGTCCACCTTGTACCGGTGGCGTAACGCCTTACATCTAGTGATCCGATGATGAAACGGGCTTATTCCGTATGCAACTACGAGTCTTCACAGAGAGGAGGCCGGTGCCCCAGCAGTGGAGACATTCAGAATCAGAATCAGAACTTTATTTGCTATGAATGTAGGTACAGATATAAGATGTTGTACATAAATTAATGAGACCGGCTACATCCTACCTTACGGCGTGCAAATTATTACATAAATTAAAATATTAAAATAACAAAACAATGTCAACCAAACAAAACAGAAATAAAAATGAAGTCAATTAATAATAATACTATAGTCAGGTCTCACATGGTCAGATTTGCAAACAAAACAAAACAGAAATTAATGCGTCAGGCCCCTCGCGTTACCGACCGCGGTAACGCAACAATAGGTTTTTAATTGTGTCTGCTAATGAGGGACGCGAGTGAAGTCAATATAATAGTCAGGTTCATATGTCAGATTTGCAATAATTATAACAATCATAATCTGGATAAACTTAAATCATTTAAAAAGTCATTTATTTATTTATTTAACCAGAACGACAAAATGCCTATTACACTGATCATACACATTAAAAATAAAACCAAGATATAAATTGTATAAAACACATTAAAAATAAAATGAAAAATTACAATTACACAATATTATACATACTTAAGCTTTTCACTCAGTCTTCTCGCAAATCGTCAGACATTCACTGTCTATCAGTCATTTACTGAGTAAAAGCCTGATGACGATGATGATGATGATGACAAGTCTTGCAAGCTTAGTTTGTCCTTACATGGAACCTAAAGAATGTAGATAGGTACCAAAACCAAAATCGTAAAAAAAATTAGCTATACTCCACACTTATCGAATAAAATAAATCATAAAATATATGAGAACAGTCTTTTTATTATCAAAACAATAACATCTTCCATTACGGTAGAAATCAATTTACTCCCACGTTCCACATGACGAGATCCTAAAGAAAATTGAAGACACGTGCATACTAATGAAATGTCTCCTTCAGTTAATATACAATATACTAAAGGAGATACTCTATTGGTATTCGTTTTAGTTACGTCTTAGATATTCGAGACTTTATACGTCTGTATATTAACTCTTTACATACAAAATCTAATTGAATAACTAGCCTACATTACATAATAAGCCAGCCAAATAATTACCTTAGACTTTATTACATAATACAGGGTGTAACGGATGGGTCGCGGCGAAATTTGAAAGAGAGTTACCACGGCCCTTGGCACAGGTAACTGAAGGAACAAAGGGTGGGTTTTAGTCAGTAAGAGTCTAACACGCTCTCCCGCTTCACCCAGAGCGGGAGAAGTAGTGAGATGATTTCCCACGATCTAAAAAAAAGGCTGTTTTGAATTGGTGTTGTCATATTTTAAGAACTGTGTCTATCCGAGGAAATCAATAACTTTTTTGAAGTAAGTAGTAGAAAATTCCCAAAAAAAAAAATGTGTACACCCAATGGGACTAAACGGAGCCCTATTGCTGTCACTCGCGTGTCCGTCTGTCCGTCTGTCCGTTCGTCTGTCTGTCTGTCCGTTGTCTGTCACAAAATGTTGTTCCGATTTTTTTTTAAAACTTTCTTTTTTGGTGATAATGTTTACTACTACGTATATTTTACTAACAAATACCAATATTTGGTACGGAACCCTAAATGTGCGACACCGACACGCACTTGACCGGTTTTTATTTTTAATATTAATTATTTATTTATGTTTAGGGTAATCTCGGAAAATCCGGCAACAATTACGACAAATATTTCAGTAATAGAAAGCTATCATCCCGGAGAAACGTATGTTTTCCGTAGAAGCCAAGGGAGCAAACCCGCGGGGAAAAATCTAACAAACAATATATTTTCTCAGTAGGTACTTAAAGTATACGAATTCTTCGGTGTATCGATATTTTTAACCTTACTTACTTAAACATCACATCACGAAATAATAATCCCCAAAGAGGACTAGTATCGTCGCTCAAAGTGTTAGGTTCACGCAACGAGCACTGAGTTTATCACATGTCTCAAGGCGCTGAAGTGCCGAGATTTTCTAAAAGAAAATGAGAAATAGTTGCTTGACTTGAATTGAAGCTTTGTGAGTGTACGTAGGTTGCACTCTGCCTGGGGTCGCGGATAAATTTGAAATAGAGTTACCGCGGCCCCGGCACAGGAAACTGATGGAACAAGGGTAGGTTTTAGTCAATAAGAGTCTGACACGCCCTCCCGCTCCACCCAGAGTGGGAGAAGTCATTAGATGATAACCAACGATCCAAAAATAAAGAAAAAGTAGGTTGCACTAATAAGGCCCCTAGAGTGTAGAACTTATCTATGTGTACAGTTTAGGAAAGAGTTAAAGAAAGGTCCTTTTGTTGACCTAGATCTCGTTCGATTGAGAAGTTGGATTTTTTTCACTGCAATATTCATTATTTGTTTGGCAAAGCGCTTATTACACTATACAGTGTGAGTCCAATTTAGTGTAGTGTGATCGCTAGCTTCCAACTTCCTAGTTAGATTGTTCCTAAATTGGCTTCCTTGAAATTTGATAGTGTCATCATCTCAGCCTTTTAATGTCCCCACTGCTGGGGCACAGGCCTCCTCTCTGTGAGAGGGTGTGGGCCGTAATCCACCACGCGGGCCCAATGCAAATTGGTGGATGTCACATGTCTTCGAATTTTTGGTTCTAGGGCATGCCGGTTTCACCGTTATGAGAGCAGTGGTGATGAAATCATTTACACAAAGTAAAGCGCGCCTACCTGGGTTTGAACTCACGACCTACAAATTGTAAGTCGCGTCCACTGGGCCACCACTGCTCACAATTTTTTGAGCTTTAACTCAGCTTTCAATGTTAAGATATTGACGAATCAGAACACTGATAACGTTGCCTAAAAATAATTGAAATTTAGCCAAATAACCAATATCTTTTTCGACTGTAGGTACATTGAACGTAGAAAGATCTTAGCAAAAAATATGTGTCTAACATGACTCTGTCTTATGCAATTTGGACGAAGCAGCGGGCTCGGGAATAATAAGAGATAAATAATAATAAAATAGAGAGATAAATGTGATATAATACATTTAGTGTAATTCGATTTGTGTGTAAGACCTGAGTGATATTTTATCATTTTCGTCGAAATACTGCTTGACTGTGGACTCCCCGAAAAATCTCACAAAGTTATATTTTTTTGTAGTTTATGTAACAGATAAAAACATAAACGTTGTTCTTCGCTAGGCTCGCTAACTCCTGTGTCGTGTGTGCGTTCACAAACATACACACTCACACAAGACACCCCGACCCGAAACAAATCTCTGTAGAACATAAAAATATTAATAAATTGTTCCTTGCGGGAATCGAATCTGTAACACGCAGTGCAGCAGCCAATCTTTTAATTTGCGACAACCGTGCCGTCAATTACAAAATTTTAGTAGTACTTTGAAAAGGTTTTATGTACCAACCATAAAAAGAAATCATAATGAAAGTAAAGAAGAGAAATTAAGAGTAAGTAACAAAAGACAGCCACAAAACCCTTCTTTTCTTATGTGCCTATTTGAAGCCAAAATTACTGTTATCTAGTATCTTATCAGTACCTTGCCAAAAGTAGGAAGTAAAAGCACCTAAAACCATAATTACAATATCCTAGATGGATAAGCCGAATAACTACTCTACAAACCCCACTTTATAACTCGCGTCGGATGAAAATGACTCCTAGATTTCTTATTCTCGTACTTATTCCTCGCTTAGATCTCGATTTGGACTCGTTTTAAAATTCAACGGAATTGGCAGTGTTACGTCAGATAGCGATGTGCTTTCCGGATGAATTTACCGCATGATTTGAAATCTGGATTGCCAATAGCAGGAGAGTTTGATTTAAAGTGTAGATCTAACTGAAAACCTAGTAGGATAGATTAGGTTGGGAGTTGGAACACTGGTTGGATAGCAGTACCAACATATTGAAGGATCAAGACTTTAGAAATAATAATCCCATCAAAAACATTCTGTAAAAAATAGCTAAGTCTCGATGGAGCTGCTTGTTTATCTCTAAAAAGTTATGAAATCTCTAGACAAAGTTGAGCCAAGTCTAAGGTTCCTTGCGCCGACGGATTCGGGGACGTCCGTTGGCCCATCAACCGAAACCCGAGATGGCGGCGCGTAGTGTTCCACGCGTGCCTCGCTTAGACGTGAAGGGGGGTTAAGACCTCACTCCTCACCACGGGATGAGGCCCGAAGACAGCGGGCCGGTACTAGTCCGGGAGAGCGGAAGTCCCATTCGCACCCGTAGCCCCGGAGTCAAGTATATGAGGGAACACCGGGGTGGTTTTCAGTCAGTAAGAGTCTGACAGACCCCATCGCCCGCCCCAGGCGAAGGACATCCATGAGGATTTTTCACCCCGGCAAAAAAAAAAAAAGTCTAAGGTTCCTTACTGCAATTTCTTTATTATTATATTTAATGTTATGTGTCTTGGCCGTTGACCTGTACCGACTATTTTTTCCTCTATGTGGGCGTTAAACTCTATCTCTGTGCCAAATTTCAGCGCTCTAGGTCAATGGGAAGTACCAGTTATATTTTGATGACCAGTGAGTCTGTGTGTCAGTGTCGAAAATGCGAAACTTTGCTTTCGCTTAGCTTCGGAACTAAATGGTCTACCGACTTGAAATTTTGGATTTCAAGTGTGTGATTATAGCTTACTAGATGACGACAGAAATTTCAGCGTTTTGGTCCCATCCAGAGGTTCTCAAATAGGGGCCTGAAAAGGCGAAATGGTTCCAGAAAAGGATGGCAGTGTTGCTTCGCGCTCGACTTGGCGGGGGCACTACCGTGCCCCCAGATAATTTATTATTTCTAAAGTCTTGCCCAGAGTGAACGCGTGTTGCAGGCGCAGTTGCGAGCAATAGGAGGTCACAGTGCAGCGGGGATTATTTAGATTACAGTAGAGGCTTTAGACACCTTTCCTAAGGTAAAACAATAGACGATCACTTGCGAGGCAGCTACGCCTACTATGCCAGCCATAGTCACTTCAGTATGGTCGTGAACGGCGGTTTCATATTATGTTAGACTAGCTGCGCCCCGCGGTTTCACCCGCGTAGACCGAAATAAAAAGTAGCTTTAACTCAAGGCATAAACTATCTACATACCAAATTTCAGCTAAATCGGTCCAGCCGTTTGAGCGTAAAGAAGTAACAAATATAAAAATACACACACTCACAAACATTCGCCGTTATAATAATAATATTAGTGTGATACTTCGCGCCTGCCTCAGCACACACA
The DNA here is from genome assembly GCA_951329385.1 of Polia nebulosa. Taxonomy (NCBI): domain Eukaryota; kingdom Metazoa; phylum Arthropoda; class Insecta; order Lepidoptera; family Noctuidae; genus Polia; species Polia nebulosa. The sequence continues at coordinate 2,251,068 of OX589595.1, read as the reverse complement.
CACATGTTCCTTAGGGTGTGTTTCATTACAGACGAGGCTGTCACGATGAGGATTTTAACCATTGTGATTGGTCAGTTCCTTCACATCTCCGCCCTGCACCCTTACCCTGGCCGGCCATACGCGGGGTCTACCAAAAAATCACACAGTAGGTAGGAATTATTTTTTCAACTCTGAACGGTTTTCTCCTAAACTTTCTTCAGACAAAAACAATAAAACAGTAGGTAACTATGACATCAGAATAATCACAAAAAAACTTAATCACAGCTAACAGACATCATTAATATCTTTTTCTGTTTGAAAAATCTAGCCAAAAACAGGAGAGTAATGATTCAGATACCGTTACTCTCAAACTAAAGGAAAAATGTTTTATTATTTTAAAAGTTGTGGATCTTTTCAACAATTTATCAGCGTCTTGGTCAGAATAAGGCAACAAGTGCAGACGACAGGATATTCTAGGAAACTTAACGGGTTTGATTAATTGACACCTTAATTATACTTCATTAAGAGAGCAGTGGTAATGAACGCAACTTTCAAGTTTTAGATCACTGGTTCGAACCCAGACAGGCACTTTACTTTCTGTAAATTAATTCACCACCACTGCTCTCAACAAAGAAAACAACCGATGAAGGAAAGCATCGTGAGGAAACCGGCATGTCCTAGAAGTAAAAAATGCGAAGACATGTGACATCCACCATCCCGCACTGGGCCCGCGTGGTGGATTCCGGCCCTCTCCCTGTTACCGAAAGGTGGCCTGTTTCCCAGCAATAGCAACATAGGCTGTTTATGACATGCTTATGCTAAATTTGGCAAATACTGACCTAGAATGGAAGATTCAAAGAGATGTGGCTTCCAATACATAGGTACTGGGCCCACGTTAGGGCCCAATCCTCAGAGAGGTCTCAGAGAAGGACTCAAAATTCTCTTGCCCTTATCCCAAATCATTTGGGGTCAGCGCAACATGTCTTTTTCTTCCATTCTCCTCTATTAGTCGTCATCTCTGTAGTCAGCCCCTTTTTACCCATATCCTCTTTCACACAGTCCATCCATCGTTTCTTTGGCCTTCTCCTACTCTTATAGCCATTCCACATCCATACACAAGACTTTCCTCGCAACATTTTCTTCATTCCTCCGCATTACATGCCCATTATTGCCCATCCCATAGTCTAAGGGAGGACTATGATCCAGAAAACATATCATTACAGGCTGATCAATTGATTATGTTGTTGCAATAAATTGAATGTACTTCCAATTTTAGACTGCACCATCAAAAAGTTTACTGAAGTTCTGCTCTTACCGAATGAACTAGATTTATGTAGAGCATAACATTCTGAAGGATATTTCAAATGCCTTTACTGTTCGCATTTGGTCAATACCATCGTCATTTTGATATGCACAGCACGTTGAAACGAATCAAGTTATAAAATAATCATTGTGATTTAAAAATTCTTAACCGTGCTGCCCTTTTGACATTTGAAATTAACAAAAATAGACACGGCTTCCAAAAAAGTGCAATGTTTCTGGTTATTAACCGACTTCCAAAAGGAGGAGGTTATCAATTCGGATGTTTATTTTTTTATGTCTCTTTGTTTGGGCATAACTCCGTCCTATATAGACTGATTTGCAAACTTATTTTTTTTTGTTCGGAAGGGCTTTATTTTGAAATGGTCACATTTAAATTTCATATAGATCTGTTGATGAGTTTCGGAGACAGACAACGGAACACTTTAAAAAATGACAGCAAATCAACTGCGATTGCTGCGATCGTATTTCTATGTCTAAAAAGTGAAAATATCATCTAAAGTGAAAATATCATCTGTAATTTTACCTACTGTTTTGATGTCAAATAGACAGCTATAATATGTACCTAATAGTAACTTTATATTGAAATAGTTGCTAATGATGTATAAGGCAATGAATTCAAAAAAAGCTCTACCACCTACTTATACGACAACAACAACCTATTTTCTTTCTTCCTTAAATATTTTTCTAAATCATATAAGGCGATGAAAGACTGGTTCATTTTGCAATAAATATTTATTGTAAAGCGTAACACACTGATAATAAAATGTAGGTAATCCAAGATACCACAGTAATAAATAGCAATCGCGAAATAGATCCAAATCTGTCTCCATTTTCTATTACAGAGATTGCAAAAGATTAGAGACATCTGTTACTCCCACCAGGTGAAAAATCCATAAGTCATGGTAACACATTTTCAATCTTCCCTTTTGAAGTTAATACTGCGCCAAATATAATAGCTTTCGAATGGTCCCGAGCCGATAACTCAAAGCTGAGCGTTTTCTCCTCCGTTGATGTAACACAAAGGATCGAATATCATTGATATGAGTAAATCATGAACAACCAAATGGTTTCGAAGATCCACTCCACACAACTCAGTCAGTTGCCGTTTGCAGTTCATCTCTATTCTCCTGCCCTTATCCCAATTTATTTGGGGTCGTCGCAACATGTCTTTTTCTTCCATACTTCTCTATCTAATCAGCCTTTAAATGTTCCCACTGTTGAGACACAGGCCTTCTCTCTGCCAGAGGGAATGGGCATTAATCTACCACGAGGGCCCAATGCAGGTTGGTGGAAGTCACATGTCTTCGAATTTTTGGTTCTAAGACATGCCAGTTTCCTCATGATGTTTTCCTTCACCGTTTTGAGAGCAGTTGTGATGAAATAATTTACACAATGTAAGGTGCCTGCCTGGGTTCATTAGGTTACGCGTATATAAAAGAGATAGCGAGATGTCCCCACCATGCCTTTTCCTTATACCTACCAATATTTGAAATCCAAATTGCGGTTTCATTTAACTGCAGAAAACGTTTTGTTGTTATATACTAAAATGAACACACGAATATACCCTATTAAATTATCTGCAGGCACTGTAATAATAAGCTCATAGCAGAAACCTATTTAATAGCTGTTACCGTAAATCGTTCGTTAACGATTTGCTTTACTACAGAACTCTAGAAATCAACTGCCTAGCATTTTCTTTAATATTGGGTCGGCTTTCAGTCTAATCTGATGCAAATGAATTATTTGAATTTAGCTGGACTTTTCATGGAGCCACCTTCACAATCTAATAACTGAGTTATGGAAGTCAGAGTGTAGTTTGTCAGGTTAATAGTGGTTGTCAGACTTTAGCAAATTTAATCAAAAGACACAGCCGAAACCAACTGCTTAAGGCGCTATTAACTGCCAATGACCCAGTAATAGGACTCGCCCATCAAGGAGTGCTGTCCGATTATTATACTCATTATTAATATATTATACATAAAACAACGGGTATTATACTAAAACACGTATACTGAAATATAAACAATTAACTGATCTTTAAAATGGCAACGGTTTCATAAAAAATACGCTTTATAATTTTTGCGTGATTCTTATTTTTTTATCCGCGTTAGACATAACTTTACAAATTAATTACACTATGTTATAAAATATAATTTCAAATATTCACATATCAAATTACGACGGAAATTGTTTAGAGTAACATATATCTTTTTCAAAGAAATAAGACTTGTCGTTTAGACGTAATGTTCAATTAAAAACCATTAGAAGTCGTATAACTGCGCCTTAACGCGTTTTCCGAAGCTCGAAGAGGTCTCAGTATGTTATGACCGTCCGATTTCAGTAAGCGTTGCTTTATCTTATCCTTGATAAGCTCGCGCTTGGTCACCATCTCACCTGATAGTAAGCGATGATGTGGTCAACGTTGGAGCACGTTTGCCTAAAAGACACCTATTCACTCATTACGTAAAGACCTCCAGATTGTAGCTATCAGGAAACACGGGTTCCTTCAGGAAAAGCCACTATAATTTTTTCTAACAATATGTTTTTTTTTCTGCTAAACAAGACCTATACAGGTACTAGCTAGTTTTATACAATTACGTAGGGGCTACTTAATTGTATAAAACTAGCTTGTACCAGCAGATTCGTCCGCGTGCATATCAAAAACTATCCCAAGGGAACATACTTCTATATAGAAGTATCCTATGTCCTATTCCAACCCAGTCGTAACCGATGTTTCACAGAGGCGACCCCAGGACCGATCCCTGCGGAACACCGCACGACATCTCTCGCCGGTTCCATTCGCCCTGGTGACCGGGGGCGTCCAGCCCTGGTCCAGGTCATGGTACGGGGCGAGAGGGAAGCAGTCTCCTCCTTCTGCGAAGCAGTAATGCTCGCGAAGGAGGAAGCGGAACGGGTGAGGGAGGCTCAACAACAGAGTCGTTCACACGCCCTCAGCAGCAGCCGCCGCAGGAGACGCCCTGGGCGTAGGACGTCGCGAGACGAGCTCCGATCAGCACCAGGCCCGAGAGTCGACGGCGCGTAGTGTTCCACGTGCCTCAAGCAGTTGTTAGCAAAACATGATGGGGCCGTCATGGCCGATCCCTGCCCAGGGGTTATGGATAAATTTAAAACAGAGTTACCACACCCTTCTCCACTCAGGGCAGGGAAGGAACGGGGTGGGTTTTAGTCAATAAGAGTCTGACACGCCCTCCCGCTCCACCCAGAGCGGGAGATGTCATTGGATGATTTCCCACCCCCAAAAAAAGCTGTACGCATAATGAATGCGTTCCCGAAACGTTGTGCGTGTTGGTGGAATGTCTACCATGATCTGATGCTTATCTTTAAAGTTCGACTCGTGTGACTTTTATTGACATTATCATAATTCGGAAATTCACAACAGGACCCCGCTATTTGCTGTTACCATGTTGATAAATGAGGTTCCGTCCCGATATACTTGACCAAACATGAATTGAGAATCATGGGAAGGATTAGTATTAATTAGGAAATTCCCGGAAAGGTGTCAACAAGCATGACAAACGTTAGGTTAATTGTTGACAGGAGGCGATTCAAGAAAAAAAAATATTAAAAATTTAAACTAAAAAATAAGAACTGTCGGGTGAACCGTTGGTGAATATTGACGTTTATCATCCTCCACTGATAGTTACAGCGAAGTTTGGAGGTCGATACAATTCAAAAATTTAACAAATGTGACTTTGCCAAATTGTATAGTATTTTACAGTCAATAGATTGGGAGGCATTGTATGAGATTTTGGATCCCGATAAGGCATTAATGTTTTTTTATAGCGTAGTTAATGAAGCCATTAGTGAATGCACACCAGCGAAAAAAAAATGTGGGGATAAAAGCAAATATATGTATCCAACCTGGTACACATCTGATTTAATACGCGATATCAAAACAAAGTGGAGGTATCATAAATTATTTAAAATTACTGGTTCTAGTAGCGACTATGAATGGTTTTCTTACTATCGAACTCAAGTTAAATACAAATTAGCGTCAACGTATGAAAATTATCAGAGTAGGCTGCAGACAAATATTAAAAACGATCCTAAATCTTTCTGGCATTTTGTTAGAGGCAAGCGTGCTAGACGCAATAAAACTCGAGTCACAAAAGATGGAAAGGAGTTGAGTGACGAAGAATGTCCGGAATGTTTGGCTTCCTTCTTCCATTCTGTGTATAACGAGGTGCGCCCGGCGCTGGACCCCGCGGAGGCGCAGCGTGTGGCGGGCGCGAGCTCGGGCGCGGCGCGCGTGCACGTTGGCCAGCTCGACCTACGTGAGCTCCGCGCCGCGCTCCGCCGCCTCAAGCCCAAGTATTCGGCGGGACCAGACGGGATACCTCTCTATATAGTTAAAGACTGTAGCGCGGTGTTTGAAAGGCCATTACTGCACATTTTAAATTTGTTTTTAAAGTTAGGTCAATATCCCAACCAATGGGAAATCACTAGAGTGATCCCAGTCCCGAAGGGAGGTTCGGGAACTGATGTTAGTGGCTACCGACCGGTGGCGGTGCTGTCGGCATTTGCTAAGGTGTTCGAATCGGTGTTGCACAAGTGTATTTCAGATCAGGTCACTTCTCGCCTGACCGACGCTCAACATGGTTTCCGGACTGGTCGAGGTGCGGGCAGTAACTTGCTGTCTTTCGTGACATACCTGGCGCCGGTGGTTGACGCTGGGGGGCAGGTGGACACTGCGTGCTTCGACTTTCGGAAGGCGTTCGACACCATCGACAACGATGTGCTGTTGGCTAAGTTTGCGGGATTTGGTTTCACACCGCACCTTCTGAAATTCTTCGCGAACTACCTTGGCGATCGTCGGCAGTACGTCGAATATGGCGGATACGTCTCCAAGCCATATTTCACGTTTTCGGGGGTGAGTCAGGGTAGCAATATTGGTCCATTAGGCTTCATTCTGATGGTCAATGATCTCCCGGAAGTCGTAAGGGAGGCGAAGTGTTTGTTATTTGCGGACGACCTCAAGTTGTTCCTGTCGGTAGTAAATACTTCAGACTGTGAACGGCTTCAACAGGATATTGATAGGGTGGTGCAGTGGAGTTTAGATAATAAGTTAGGGTTTAACGTTTCCAAATGCGGTATAATGAGCTACACTCGCGCGAGGGAACCTCTGCTGCATCAGTATGAGATGGAGGCCGTGGTCATGTCACGAGTCACGCAGGTGCGGGACCTGGGGGTGGAGATGGTTCCGGAATTAATATTTCGTGAACACATCTTAGACATATGCGGCAAGTCTCTCCGAAATCTTGGATTCATACTCAGACAGTGCAAAGACTTTCAGAATACGGCAGTGGTTAAAATCATGTACAATGCACTGGTACGGAGCCGTCTTGAAACAGTGCTATTGTTTGGAACCCCCATGAGGCTAAATACAGTATCATGGTGGAAAGAATTCAGAACAAATTCACTCGTTTTTTGTTTTTTAAGCTGTACGGTGTCTATCCCTTCTTCCCACTCATGTACCCGAGTCTCTTCGTAATAGGGATGGCTGGGTACAGCAGACTAACGGTGCGGAGGGAAATCGCTCTGTGTAGCTTCGTGTTTCGTGTGCTGCGGGGCTGTCTTCACCACCCCGACCTGTTAGCGGAGCTGGGACTGCGCGCGCCGCCCGGCTGCGGGGGCGCGCGTCGCCCCACGCCAACGCTGCAGGAGCCACCGTCTAGGACTAACCTGAACAAGGTTGCCCCCTTGTCACGCGCCATAAGATTGTTAAATATTATCTCAAATGAAGTGGATATATTTCACTGCAGCCTGATGAAATTCACAGGAGTAGCACTGAAGTGCATTGAGAATGTTGAGAAGCAATTTTAATTGTATTTTTAATCGCATTTTTATTAAATTTAATTTTGAATTGTATTTCGAATTGTATTTCGAATTGTATTTTGAATTGTATTTTGATTTGTATTTTGAATTGTATTTTGACTTGTATCATTTATTTTGTATTCTATTTTAATAGTATTTTAAATTGTATTCTTAATTGTAATTTAATTTGTTTTTTCATTGGTATTTCAAATTGTATTTTGTGGTAGTAACATTGCTTTGGCGTTATGCTGTTAAGGTGTTATTTACGTAATTTTTAATAAATAAATAAATAATAATAAATAAATATTGTCTAACTTATCTGACGGCGTAGGCGGCAGAGCTGAGCCTTCCTGATAGGCCTGATATATGTGCGCCCCATTGAAGTTTGGAATCAACAGTTATACCCAAAAAAACTTCCGAGTCCACAGTTTCAAGCACTTCTTTATTTAAGATGACATTAGGTCCTAGATTTATAACATTAGGTAAGGCAAACTTTATACATTTAGTTTTCTTAGCATTAAGAACTAAGTTATTTGTCGTAAACCAATCCGTAACCATTGAGAGAGCGCTATCTACGTTATCAAAATTATTTCTATTCTTATCTACTTTAAAGATAAGAGAGATATCATCTGCAAACAGTACTACGTCACAGATACCCTTTAAAAAATATGGTAAATCATTAATATACACCAAAAACAAGAATGGTCCCAATATCGAGCCTTGAGGCACACCTAAATGAACTGGTAGCCCGGAAGACTTAACACCATTGATATCTACACATTGAATTATAAGATTACATGTGTGCCCTCTTCAGCCGGGCTAACTGAACTCCATTCAAAAACAATCGTCTTCCTTATTCTTCTTAAATTCAATCGGCTTTTCAAGAGTTTCTAGAATGTTCCAAACTTCCAACGTGCCAGTCTCCACCATAAGGTCGCCAACATAAGGTCGTCACAATACCCTGATATTGGCGATGCGTCACAAATTCAAATTGTTGCTAATATTTTGAGGTTACTATTTTGCTGTACAATCAGTATTTTTGATTAGGATAGGGTTTTTTTTATCAAAAGGAAGATTTTTTGATTTACAGATAAAAGTGTTAAATACAAGCCAATAGTCCACCTTTTTGGTGAGTCTGCCATATTAGTTTTAGAATGACGTCACATGTTTACGTAACCATACATTGTAATCCAAACCAATCATGTATGCACAATTTGAGCTTCATCGAAAACCCACCTTCGCCATCCCACTGAAATGGTGTGAGCTTTTCAGGTCTTCTAATAAAATTATATATTATCATCATTTAATCGTAGGCATACGTTCAGGTATACGTTTATTAGCTATGGGCCTGCTTCATCTTCCTGTTTTGTTCAATAACCGTCGAATTGAAATTGAGATTCTATTGTGGTTATGTGAACCTTGCGCTTAAATATTTCACTGTTTGATTTTGAGAGTTATTGGGGTCTTGTCAATAAGCAAATATGAAGGGTAAGTACTCAGAATAATATCTACATAACTATTCTCTTCTTTGTCGTTACACTCTTGGCAGAGTGGTCGTGGTCCTCATATCAGGGGTGGTGGAAACTCAAAAAAAAGGGGTGGTAGCAGCCCAGAGGATACGAAGGAGCATACGGTGGAGGTCTGTCCCGCTTGGGTCGAGCACCGCCGTGTCCTCGTGGAAGCGATCGACGGCAGCGACCTCTCGCACCCGGCCCTGGTCCATTCTATGATACGAAGCGGGGAATGGGAAGTTGCCATCTTCTTCTGTGAAGCAGTAATGCTCGCAAAGGAGGAGGTGGAACGCGTGAGAGAGGAGGACAGTTTTCACAATTTGAATGAAACGATAGCATAAAAGTAGATTGATACATTAAAAATAAACCAGCCAAGTGCGTGTCGCACTTCGCACGCGCATTGATTGAGCTTTGAGAAGTAAGATGGCACTGTATTAAATACCACGACTTTTCTTTTCTGGGCACCCTTCACGTAAGTATAGAGTAAAAAACTTTATTACAAAAAAAAATAACTTTAATTTAAGTAAAATACAAACACCAACTTCAGAAATTAAAGTTATTTTTAAATTTTTAGTGTATTTTTTTTTTGGAAGTCGGTTGTTTTTTTTTCTAAAAAAGTTTTTTATTTTTCACTTTTTAGTTGTTATACCCCATAACTAAAAACCGCAATAACATGGAACGTGGAATTTAAACATTTGGAAAACACCAAAACGTCATCGAGGTAAACGTATTTTTCGTTTTTGTTCAGTTTCTCAAAAGCGCTGAAGCAATTTCGATAAAATTTATGTGGACCACCTCGGGAGTATATTCTTTCGGATAAAAAAAGAATTTTGAAAATCGGTCCACAACTGACGGAGAAATCGGCGGACATACATAAAAAAACATACATACAGTCGAACATAGAACCTCCTTCTTTTTCGAAAGTCGGTTAAAAATTACAATAAATTTTTAAAATGTCGTCTGTCAAATGTCAGTGTCAAAAAATTGCGCGATGTATTATTACGTGAATTGTTGATTTAACTAGAATTTACATATCATCATTTCAGCTGAAAGACGTCCACTGCTGGACATAGGCCTCCCCCAAGTATCGCCACAACGACCGGTCCTGTGCGTCTCGCATCCATCGGCTACCCGCGACCCTCACCAAGTCATCGGTCTACCTTGTGGGAGGCCTTCCAACGCTGCATCTTCCGGTACACAGAAGAATAGACAAACTGAAGTGGCAGTGGGCAGGGTACATTGCTCGCAGAACTAATGGTCGATGGGGCCGAAAAATTCTGGAATTATATATAATCCAGTGTAATTGTGTTACCCGGGCCTGCGGACGGCGAGCAGTGGGTAGTTCGCCGTCCGATCAGCACCAGGCCCGTGAGTCGACGGCGCGTAGTGTTCCACGCGCGCCTCAAAGAGATGTAGTCAGCCACCACTTACGGGGCCTATCGTGGCCGGTGCCTGCATGCCTAGGGGTAGCGGATAAATTCTGAAAATGAGTTACCGCACCCCTGGGCACTCAGGCAGAGAAGGAACAGGGGTGGGTTTTTGTCAGTAAGAGTCTGACACGTCCTCCCGCTCCACCCAGAGCGGGAGAAGTCATTGGATGATTTCCCACCCCACAAAAAAAAAAGTGTAATTGTGTTAAATATCTAAAAAATCCTCAAAGAATCAAGTTTTACGAATAACTAAACATGTCAGAGGTTCAATGTGTGTTGAAAATGATAATATTGAAATACGAAACATAGAAATAGCAGGAATGTTTAGGTAAGTAAATAATGTATTATTTATTTATTTTAAGTATGATTTACTAAGTAATCTCGTAAAACATCACTCGTAATATGTTAAATTAGTATTTACAAACAGATAGAACAGTAAAATACAACGATAAAATAGGTAAATATTCCATCTTGGCGTAACCTTGACCCGCCGTCGGCGCTAAAATTCTGTGGGGATGGGGTGATTGTTTGGGTCTAATGTTAATGTTGTCTTAGAACATTTCACGTAGTGACTCAGGGGTATCAAAAAAAGGTATATAGTCTAGTTTAATGATAAGGTTCTAAAGACACAAACTACCAAAATTATTGGTAAAAACATAGGTTAAACAAATTTTAACGTTTACCGCTAATGGTTACGTTAACGTTTACATTTCTTTTAAAGTACTTAGAACACGTTATCGTACTTTAGTTTTCACATAAATGTCGATTCTCTATAGTTTCAGCTATTACATACGTATATATTTTTTTGTGTGTAGCTTCAGGAGTTTACTAGATATTAAGCTCTAATAAGAACCGGCGCGGGGCGCTTGATCGGGAAACTTCCCGTGCGCGCGCAGTATGTTTCACGTATGTTTAACGCTTCCGCGATGGACGGTCCAGTGGATAAACATTATCACCAAATTTCAAGTTCATATGTCAATGGGAAGTTAAAAATTCTTCGGAACAAAATTTTGTGACAGTCGACGCAGACAGACAGATAGACGGACAGATGGAGAGACGAACACGTGGGTGACGGAGCCCCCGTTTGGACCCTTCGGGTACGGAACCCTAAAAACTTGTCAAAAGTATCACGCTAGTAGAAAACTTTTAAAGAAAGAACATGAACTATCAAAGGCTCCATTAAAAGTTAAAGCAGTGACACTCACAGATAGTTACAGATACATAGTTCTTTAAAAACTCAGAGACCATGACGCGATATAAAAGCCGGCCGGCGGTATGTCGGGCCACGCGCAGTGTTGGATTCCGTAGTCGCCTTTTAATATGCTGACTTAGAAGGGGGCTTTATTTATAATACTATGAACATAATATTAATAATAAAAGTACATGTTTACTAATCAGCAATAACAAACAACAACAATTTAGTAACAACATCACCTGAGTTTTTTTTTCTAAGGATTTTGTGTTTTGTACAAAATTTTCAAAGTAGTTACATTTTACAAGTTTGGCGAATATATTATTCTTAAACTAACAAAGCTAAGTTCGTTGTATATGTCACAGCCATCTGGTTGAATTCGCCATTCAATTGGACGCCTAATTAAATGGCTAGGCCGATAGTTAATTCAACTAGGATCACTCAACGTTTAACAACCTGGCGTGTTTAAAGTCAGCCCTTTGAAGATGACTGACCAAGACTCAGCCAAGTGACTCAAAACTTCAAGTTTAATGAAAAATTATGAAAGATGAAGATTATTAAGGGAGAGAGCGTTTATTAAGATATAAAATCATAAATATCTCGAAAACGGTAAGTCCAATTTCAATGGTTTATAAAAAAAATAACCACGAACCTAATCTATCCGAGTCGGGGTGCTCCATGTCCCGAGCCCGATACGCTCGCTCTTGCATCCTAACATTGCCTTTTGTACACACATAATTATGATCAGTGGTATCACAAACTCATAAATATTAAATTTAACTCAAAGACGTCATCCAGCTATCTGGTTAAACGTTGCGTTCAACGACTTGGCTGGTTGTCATTCAGTCATTTAATTGAATACCGGTTTAATGAACGACCTAGGTGTCCAATTGAATGGCGAATTCAACCAGATGGCTGCGACATATATACTACCATCACGATGTTTTTCGGATTTTTCAAGATATCACTTTAAAGTTTAATATTTCGCAAACGATTCACTGAATCGAAAAATAGTCTTCACATCTGTGCACGTTAGAGAAGGTACAATAAACAAAAAAAAAACATGCAAAATTGCAGCTTTCTAGTACTAACAGTCTCTTAGCTATACCTCGGACGGACAGACCAAAACTATATAACTATATATACATGAATATTTACTTTGTAAAGTATTAGATATTTTTTTTTGATTACTTAATTATTGTAAATGTGAGGACTATGTTGCTTATTATTATTATTTTCTCCTCCTTTTTACAGTAATTTTTAACGTTGTCTGACAGTTTCAGTACTTTTGCGGCCTACCCAAATGTCCTTTCTTTGGTATTGTTCGTCAAGTCATTGAGCTCCTTAGTGGTTTTTAAGTTGAGCTATTCAACTATTGACAAATGCTTGCACTGACTGGACAGGTCCACTCAAATATGTGTGGTTCTTTCTTCAAAAGACCATTACAGACACTAAGCTGCATGGTCTTCATAATTATAGAATAATGTGAATGCGAGGACTATGTATGTCGTTATATTCATGTAGATTTTATGATTGTCTGGCAGTTTGAGTATTTTTGCGGCCTACTCAAATGTCCTTACTTTGGTTTTGTTCATCGGTTCGTTGAGCTCCTCAAAGTTCTGAGTTGAGCTTCACGATGACTGACAAATGCTTGTACTGTCTGGACAGGTCCACTCGAATTTGTGTGTTGCTTTCTTCAAAAAGCTCATCCCAGACATAAACGTACATGGTTCTCATATGATTTAACCAGTACATATTGTATGGATTTGAACACTTTAAAAGAGATTTTGACCTCTGAGTTTGTTTCGGTGTTTCTTCTCAGGGTAGTCAGCTAGGAAACACCGGCCTCATCTAGCTTAAACTGACAAAAAACATTGACATGTAAAGTGTTCCTTGTAATCTATTTACTGAATAAACATCATTTATCATTTATTTGTTAGGATTACGGAACCCAAAAAATAAGCTATCACGCCTGTTATTTATAACTCACATTGTAACAGCAATCGCGATGATTACAATAATATTATGTAAGTATTCACACCACCTGCTCGAAAACGTCAAATTATGTCATATAACCTAACCTAAAGTAAGTCATTATTACCTGGCGCTGGGGCCCCTTCTGCTGCGGGCTGTAGAAGGGCAATAATATTGTACAGAATTCCACGCTCGTCAATTATGTGAGTTGAATATGGAACCTTAACTCAACATTCGTATGAAAACTTTGACCGCGCGAACTGCAACTTGCAGTGGCAGCAGCTCAGCGCGACTCGTGGTGGCCAGCCACCACTCCTCATGGCTGGCTGTCAATCATCTTGCAGTAGGTATAACAAGTAAAGTATGCTCTTCATAGATAAAATGCCTTTGCACAAAAATTATGTTACTAACCGCGCGCCTTCGCTCTAAGCCACGTAGGTATTTGTCGGATACGTTTGATATTCATCGGGTTTTCGTAACTGCAAATGCGAAATTTCGAAAAATAATATCGAAAATTTAGGTAAAGTTTGTTTGGAAAAAAGTTTAGTAATAAATAACACTTCGAATTCATTTTCGTAAAAAAATGAATGAAAAAAATTGCGACTTTGACCTTCAACATCTCCAGAACCAGTGAATTCCCAGGTATGATATAGTGGAAAAAAAATATACAAATAATGGGGAGAATATGTGGCTTTCGGCTTCGGAAACTGTCTTTATACACCCGACGACATAATTAATACTTCAATAAGCAGAAAGACGTCTGCCACAGAGCAAAGCATGTGTTATTTCGTTTTCTTGGCGTGATTAATTTAGTTCAATAACCATACAAAAATGCAGCTTTCTAGTACCTACTAACAGTCTCTACGCTATGCCTCGGACGGACAGACGGACAAACCAAAACTATAAGGGTTCCTTGTCCTTACTAAGACTACGAAACCAAAAAAACAGTGTCAGGAGTATTTGTAATGATTTCTGGTTCGCAAGGAATTAACATGAATTATGGGTACCAGGATTCTTACGCTAGTTTTACATATCCAAAGTTACATCAGAAGGTGGAAAAGTGATGGAATCGGAAACATAACATATTATGTAATAATATGCTCTACAATAATATGCACAGCTTCCCGGCTGGCCGCAATAGCTGTACGTTTTGACTGTCCCTTTCAAAATTTGTGGGTTATGTCTTGTGTGGGTGTGGCCAGTCATGGCAAATAAAAATTTAAAGAAATGAATGCTAGGTTAAGGTTTATATGGGTCTATACCACCCGAAATAAAGTTATCATTATTATAATTATGACAGTAAAAGTGTTGTTAACAAAACATCAAAACTTTAACCACCCTGAAAATAAAAACTACCAACAAAAAAAAAGAAAAAGGAAGTCGAGCAAACACCATCCCGTTTCATAAATATTTGAAGAAAACATTCATGAAAATTCACAATGATTACAAAAATACATTTAAAATACATAAATATGATCGTAAACTCATGTAAACAAGTTTCGGTTACAGCTTTCAGCGTTCAGTCGCGCGATAGCCGAGCGGCCGTGACGACGCATCGGTGCGGTGACGTCACATGAAAGTTTCACGACGGTTGGAAAAAAAAAAATAATACGAAAAAGTTTTTAGTGTTTTGTGGTTGTTTGTAGCGATTTTTGAAAAGAGAATTGTGTTGTTTTTTTCGGAGTTTAAAAACTTTTGGGAAAATTAATTGGAATTATTTTAATCGATAAATTGTGGTGTTAAAGAGGGTTTTATCAAGGTGAACAAACAATATTGAAATTAATAGTAAAACACACTTTTGTTCGTCAAATAACTGTTTAAAAAAACTAGTTGAGAAGTTTGAAAAGTTTGATTTAACAAACAAACATTCTGGTTTCGTCACTCATACATAAGGTACCTATATAATAGATGTACTTGTTTTTTATTTTTAATTTTTTTCTAATATTTAGTAATTTAAATGGTATTCGGGATTATTACTTACTTTTCTTACTAGGTACAAAAATTACAAAAAAAATCTTCTATCATATATTTAAAACAAATCGCTAAAAATCGTCAGTCATAAATTTAATAACCAGCATTGGAACTCACAGCCCCACTTGGAACATTCTTTCCACTTAGCAATTGTTGCATTCAAAAAACCACAAAAAAAAAAAGAGTGTGTGAAAGTTTGTGTGAGAAATCTTTTCACACAAACAAAAATATATCAGTAAAAAAAACTTTTTTACAAAAATTAGAACCAACTTCCAAAAAAAAAAACAAAAAAAGTGCAAATTAAATTTAATTTCGGCAGTCGGTGTTGCCGGTTTTGTGTCTTAGTTTTTTGACACCGACTTCCGACATTGAAAGTTATTTTGCAATGTTTTTTGTTTTTTTTTTGAAGTCAGTTTTGTTTTCAATTGCGTTTTTCTGTGCGAAGCACAAAATAAACTTTTTTCTTTCTTTATTTTTGTAAAACGTTTTTTAGTTTTCAATTTTTACCTGTGGATCCCCATTAAATTGTGTTAACAATACATGGACAATTAGACATCCGATCGCAGCAATCGCGAGTCATTTGCTGTTAGTTATGAAGAGTATATATTGTATTATATACTAAAACCTTCCTTGAAAAATATCCAACCAAAACTCCATTCAAATCGAATCAGCAGTTTTCGAGAAAATCGCGGACAAACAAGATACATACATGCGGGTCGACTATAGAACCTCTTTTTTTTAATTCGGTTTAAAATGCATCAACTATTTAAATCCTGCTAGCCTTTTCCATCAACATGATTTAAGCAGTCTTACTCAGCCTTGGTCTTCATGAAACGATTATGTAACAGCTGTAAAAGATAAAAACTTTCTTTTAAATCAATTTAATAGCCGTACGATGTTTAATTACTTTTCCATATGCTTTAGTCTTAAACAATTAAACAATACTGGGATATATTCCGATTGTCTGACGTAAGGAAAGCTGTTAAAAACTGATTTTGTACGGATGAATTGTTACTATGCTGCGTTTTTCCACTCTGTACACGCCCGAATCGCGTATAGATTGAAAATCACTTTTTAAGTGTTCCAATTTATACAACAGTAGTACTTATGCAAAAAAACATGTATACTTCGTAGTGACCTAAATGGCAGTACACATGTGGACTAGCTGTGTTATATTCTCATATAGTATTAATACATATATTTAATATGATAACAATATTATTAACACTTTTTTTTTTTGAGGGGTGGGAAATCATCCTATGACTTCTTCCGCTCTAGGGTGGAGCGGAAGGGCGTGTCAGACTCTTACTGACTAAAACCCACCCCTGTTCCTCCCTGGCCAGAATGCCCTGGGGCAAGGTAACTCTTTCGAATTTATCCTCAACCCCCGGGCAGGCATCGGCCACGACGGGCCCCGTCGTGTTTGCTGACAACTCTTTGAGGCGCGCGTGGAACACTACGCGCCGTCGACTCTCGGGCCCGGTGCTGATCGGGCGGCGAGTTACCCACTACTCGCCGTCCGCAGGCCCGGGTGTATTATATTATTAACACTTACCTAATATAATTTAGGGAGTGCCTCCGCAGCCGGCGCTGTGACCCGAAATAGCAGCCCTGACTTAGAAAAGAGAAAAGCGTAAAATAGGGTTTGCAAAAAAATCTTATACGCAGTTGTTCCAAAAAGTTACAAACTTAAGTTATAAACTTTTTTCTGGACGTAAGTGATGCAGTATATAGTTTGAAACCAGGACTAGCCCAAACGCGTTATAAACTATCAGTGTTCCCGAAATTCGTGTATATCTTGAAATCACATACTTATTTAAAAATGGCATTGAAATTTATACAGTAGTAGTTTCATAAGACTTAGTTCTAACCTTGTATAGAGTGTAAAGACGTTACTAAGCTAGATTGCTAGATTTAGGAGTAATAAAATAGCAAGATTCTTCATCATTGTTGCAGCACGTTTCTTAGAAAACATCTTTCTTTATTCTATGTAGCTATTAGGTAGCTCCTTAAATTCTTACAAAAAACTTCGGTGCATCTTGTGGTAGAGTTAGTAGGATTGTGATACAGTTGGTTATTACCAACATTAAAATTATTTCTACCGCCAAAAAGTATCTGCTCTATCGATATCGTAGAAAATAGATAAGTGCGTGTAATTACTGGAACATACAACTTTACAACTTAGTCAATATGTTAGGGAACACATCGGCAATGTCCTTGCTATTACAGGATTTTTTTTTATTTTTTTTAAGGACTGAAAGCCCGAATTAAAAACCCTTATAGGATCACTCGTCTTTCTATCTGTCCGTCTGTCACAGTCAATTTTCTAAAAATCTGCTGGACCGGGTCTAAAATATATAAAAAAAATCAGAACTACTATAATGAATACAGGAAAACTTATACGAAGTATTGTGTGCGGGTCCGACTCGCTCTTGGCCGGTTTTTTTTAACCCCTATACTAGGAATTACTCTCGTATCGTGGTGCGTTCAAAAACATGTAAACTCACATACACAAGACACCTAGACGCAGAACAACTATAATAATATAATATAATATAATAATAATAAGTTAAGTTAAGGGCCCGATTCAGAAGGCAGTACTCCTTGATACGGCTCGCATTGTGAGGAGGTTCCTGTCTCTGGAGCCCTAACCACCGGTAGCTTGGACCCTGCTCCCGATACCGGTGGACTACTATTTTTTATATTTTTAAATGTTTTTTTATATGTTTTCTTTTAAAATATTTAAATATGTAAATAATATGTGTAAAAATAAATATACGAAATAATAATAATATATTTTTTTTTTAATATATTTTTAAATGTTTTTTTTTATCCTTTATATTTAAATATTTAAAAATGTAAATAATATGTCTATAAAAATAAATAAACGGAATAATAATATAATAATAATATATAATATTCCACAACTATCACACAACGCCATCTAGTCCCAAGCTAAGCAGAGCTTGTGTTATGGGTACTAGACAACTGATAAATATACTTATATATTTCTAATTACATACATATTATAGATAAATTACACCCAGACACAGAACAAATGATCGTGCTCATTACACAAACATTTGTCCTGGGTGGGAATCGAACCCACGACCTCCGGCATAGCAGTCAGGGTCACGAACCACTAGACCAACAGGCCAGTCCACTAACCAACTATCTGTAGACTATAAAAATATGTGTGCCCTGCGCGAATCGAACCCGCGACACGCCGCGCAGCAGTCAATCTCACTGCGCCAACCGTGCCTCCTAAGCTTTATAGAGTACAGATGAATATGAACAACATTAAAATATTTAAAAAAATCTGCTGTTTCATACATAAGTACGACATTAAATACAAACACGACCAAGTGTCATCATTGATTCTCCTGCCCTTATCCCAATTTATTTGGGGTCGGCGCAACATGTCTTTTTCTTCCATACTCCTCTATTAGTCGTCATCTCTGTAGTCACCCCCTTTTTACCCATATCCTCTTTCACACAATCCAACCATCGTTTCTTTGGCCTTCCCCTACTCTTATAGCCATCCGACTTTCCTCACGACATTTCAACACGACCAAGTGTATAGAACATTATTTAAAAAGGAAAAATATTATCCCAGGGTTCATTCATTACATTCATGAGTACAAAATCAAAACCAAAAGTCATTTATTCAAACTAGGCTGAGAACCAGCACTTTTTGAACGTCAAAGTTCTACATAAAGACAGTCCCCCAAAAAAACGCCCGCCCGTCACCACTTCCTAGTGTTTTAGCTGTGAAGAAGAAGTGGCCAACAAACTCCCCAGCAACACATCTGTCTGTTAAGTTTTAAGAACTTGAATCTATATAATTATATGCAACAATCTTAACATTATGTAAAATAGAAAAATAAATATATGTCGTCTAAAATATAATCATAAAATTAAATAATCTGCCACTTGCCAGCTAGCACACTCAATCATGCCATTAAAAAAAAATAGAACCGACTTCCAAAAAAAGTGCAAAATAACTTTAATTTCGGAAGTCGGTGTTCCTGCTTTGTGTCTTCGTTTTTTGACACCGACTTTCGAAATTAAAGTTATTTTGCACTTTTTTTGGAAGTCGGTTCTATTTTTTTGTAAAAAAGTTTTTTATTTTTCACTTTTTAGTTGTGGCTCCCCATTAAACTGTGTTAACAATTCATAGACATACGATAGCAGCAATCGCGGTTGATTTGCTGTCAATTTTTGAAGAGTTCCGATGTCTGTCTCCGAAACCCATCATCAGATCTTTTTGAAATTTAAATGGGACCATTTCGGAATAAACCCCTTTCGAACAAAAAAAGGATTTTGCAAATCCGTCAATAAATGACTGAGTTATGCCCGAACATACATAAAAAAAAAAAAAATACAAACATCCGAATTGATAACCTCCTCCTTTTTCGAAGTCGGTTAAGAACAAACTCAAGCATAAACACTAAACCAAATTAAAGAAGCCTCCATATATAACTGGTGTGCCTGCTTACAAGAACAAAGATAGAAACTATCAAAGGGCTGTGATTCTGATACTATGTTCTGAATAGGTTGTATGTATAACCAATAAGACCGGACACCATGAAACGAACCACAGTTCACACAAAAAAAAAATCCGTCTCTAGGCAACGGACGTTTGCCTCTGAACCTCATATTTTTAACACAGCCATTTACTGTTTAATATTCTAAACCGCAACCTAAAAGCTGTAAAAACTTAATAACTTGTGAACTTGATGTAGTTTTGTGGTCCATTCTTACTTCCAACCTTGCTCTAAGTGGTCCATTCTTACTTCCAACCTTGCTCTAAGTCTAAGTTATGCTACTTACTTGGGACAAAATATTTGAGACCGTGAGAAAAAAATTCGTTAGATAGATTACAGGTGGGTAGAACTGAAATCGATAAAATTTTATTGTTGCTTTCTCGTGGCTAAAGTAATAACAGCCGCACGGGGCGATCCATCAGGTTAAGCTACGTTTGCCGGGGTTGGTCCATGGATGGGTGACCATCTTTACATAACGAGACTTCTCCGTGCCTCCCGTCCCGGCTGTCAACCGTGGATCTTTGACAGTCGTCTGAATGGGCCGTCAGAAGCCCAAAAATTTGCCATCCAGTCCGGTTAGACTGGAAGCCGACCCCAAGAAAGTTGAGAAAAAAGGTTGGGCAGATTGATTTTGTTACTTTCATGTTGGTTTCACAATGTATTCAATTCATTCCTTGTATTTTTTAACTAACTGAAAAAAATGAGAATATGCAAGCGAAGAGATTAAAAAAAATGTCTTAATCAATAAGCAACCGACTTTACTATACTGGTAATGTTTATTTAGTGAATATCTGGTAAGTGCCCCAGATATTCACAAAAAAAAACTTAAAAAAAAAATACAACCGACTTCCACAAAAAGAAACAAAAAAAATGAAAAGGAAGAAGTCTGTTGTATTTTTTTTTCTTTTTTGCTGTTGTACCCCATAAAACTAAATAGTAAAGTTATAGGTACCCCAATGGATAGCCATAAAGATAATATAAGTGAATTTGAACATAATAATGGGTGAAATTGAACTGTACGAATCTGTGTACTTCAGAGCGTATCAGCGTGATGTTATGTTATGAAGTGGTGTAAACAATAAACAGACATGAGATTGCAGCAATTCCGGAAGGTTAACTATCATTTATTGAATAGTTCCATTGTTTATATCCGAAGTTCTTCATCAGATTTTCGCCAAATTTAAACAGGACCACAAGGCAGCAACATCTTTCAAATAAAAGAAGAATCATCGAAATCGGTTCATCTAGAAAAAAGTTCTAAGGGTCTATTTTTTTGAAGTCAGGTAAAAAAACCGTATAAAACTGAAACATTAATTTAGTTTCGGAAGTCAGAGGCAATAAAATTATTGAAACTAAAGACGGCAACGACTTCCAAAATCAGAGTTATTTTTCAATTTGTGTTATTTTTTTCAAAGTTTATAATAGAAAATTCGATATAAAATTTCAAACTTAAAATGCTTTTACAACAATTCGAAAAATCTAGAACTTAGACAAAAAGTAAAATTAACCTCTATTTTAGGAATTCCTTTAGGAAACGAATGTTTCTGCGAAACGACTGAAAAATGTAGGAACTTTAAAAAAAAGAAGTCTGGGTACCCTTTAAATTTTTTGTTGTAAAATGCTGACGCTGCAGCCTTTAGGACTTGGCGCAATCAACGTAATGGCACCGTTTTACTACAAAACATGACACTTATATGACAAATTAATGAAATGTTTCTGTTTTGTGTTAAATAAATATGAACGTATTAATTTAAGATAATTATTATTAGCTTTATGTATTCTCACAGCAGGGCTAAGCTTCTCTGCCCAGGGGTTATGGATAAATCCGAAACAGAGTTACCGCGCTCCTGGGCACTCAGGGCAGGGAAGGAACAGGGGTGGGTTTTAGTCAGTAAGAGTCTGACACGCCCTCACGTTCCACCCTAGAGCGGGAGATGTCAATGGATGATTTCCCACCCCAAAATAAAAAAATAAATAAGGGCTAAGCCTCTAAAAAAATCTAACTACATCAAAAGAACTTAGTAATATTGATCACCACTTTTGTTCATTCCCAGCCTTCTTTTTGTCATTTTTAGGCTCGCGTTTGACCAGTATCTCACTTGATGGTAAGCAATAATGTAGTCGACGATCGACCTTTTTGGTTCACGGAGTTTTCCTTTATCGTATTGTGCCTTGTCGAGTTTTTAGGGTTCTGAAAGTCTGAATGAAAAGACGGAACCCTTATAGGATCACTCGTGTGTCTGTCCGTCTGACTATCTGTCTGTCTGTCTGTCCGTCTGTCACCGCCAATTTGCTCCGAATCTGTTGGACCGATAGAGTTGAAATTTGGTACACACATGAATATTTGTGACCTAAACACGGACCGTAAATAAATTAATTTTGAATATCCCCCATATTCAAAATTAATTTATTTAGGGTCCGTGTTTCACTTTTGGCGTGAAAATCGGAAAATTTAAAATCAAAGGTTTTCAAACTGTGTCGTGCGACATATCAAATGCAAGGGTACATTGTGAAGGTTTCGAATCTTTTTTTTTCATAAAATTATGAAGAATTGATTAAAATAATTATAAAATTTTGAAGGTAATTTTTCATCTATTTTCTTATATATAACTATATAAGAAAATAGATGAAAAATGACCTTCCCTCCCTCTTATCTCCGAAACTAATGAGCATAAAATTAAAAAAAAAATACATAAAGTAAATCTTTACTTAAATTACAGGAGGCAGTTTAAAAAATATCTGAAAAAAATAATTATGATTTGTTCGATGGTACAGTTAGGCGTCAGATAGTAGAACGCATGCACGATAAATTGGAACTAAACGTTTTTATTTTATTTCTTCGTTATTTGACACCGACTTCCAAAATAAAAGTATTTTTTTAATTTTTAGTATATTTTCTTTTTTGGAAGTCGGTTGTTTTTTTTTGTAAAAAATGTTTTTATTTTTCACTTTTTAACCGACGAAAAAAAAGGAGGAGGTTCTCAATTCGACCGTATATATGTTTTTTTTTTTTTTTTTTTTGTGTATGTTCAGCCCTCACTCCGTCATTTATGAACCGATTTTGATTATTCTTTTTTTGTTAGATAGGGTACACCTCAAGGGTGGTCCCATGTCAAGGAAATCAGGATCTGACAATGGAATCCTGACAAAATTGAGAGAAAACCTCGAAAATTGTGGGCACGTTTAGCGTTTCTATATGTGTGTTCAGCCCTCACTCCGTCATTTATGAACCGATTTTGATTATTCTTTTTTTGTTAGATAGGGTATACCTCAAGGGTGGTCCCATGTCAAGGAAATCAGGATCTGACAATGGAATCCTGACAAAATTGAGAGAAAACCTCGAAAATTGTGGGCACGTTTAGCGTTTCTGTATGTATGTTCGGCCCTCACTCCGTTATTTATGAACCGATTTTGATGATTCTTTTTTTCTTAGATAGGGTATACCTCAAGGATTGTCCCATGTCAAGGATATCAGGATTTGCTCATGGGATCCTGAAAAAATTGAGAGAGAACCTCGAAAATTGGGCACGAATATTGTTTCTGTTTACTTTTCATAACTGAATAAGGTATTTGCATTTAGGAACCATCACATCATGAAACTGAGCTGATGATGGAAACCATACTTTTCCTAAACAATAGAAGTCAGATATAAAAAGTGGTTTTAGTGACAAATACCACTTAATATGCTTTGACGAAAAGACGTCTTTACAATATTGGAGGTAACCTCAACTGGTCAATATCCTGGGAACTTCATGGAAGGATTGTTATATCATCAGCTCAGTGGCAAGAGGAATGATGAAGAATTAGAAATTAGCCTCAGAGTGTTTAAAGATGATGCGAGCCACAAAAAATCATGAAATAAAAAACTTTTTAACAAAAAAATTAACCGACGAAAAAGAACTAAAAAGCAAAAAATAAATAAACCTTTTAAGTATTGAGTAATGAGCTTATTTACCTACATAAAATATCAAATTTTATATAAACTAATTTTGAGTCGGCGCCAATTAATAAAATGATTAATTACCTACTTACAGCCCTCTTCATTTGTAAGTACTTATAAAATTTAGATATTTAATAATCAGATTGTTGTTTGGCGCCGACTTAAAATTAGTTTATATAAAATTTGATATTTTATGTAGGTAAATAAGCTCATTACTCAAGACTTAAAAGGTTTATTTATTTTTTGCTTTTTAGTTCTTTTTCGTCGGTTAATTTTTTAGTTGTTATACACCACCACTAAAATCCCAATAACATGGAACGTGGAATTTAAACATTCTCGTAACAGCTAATTAATAGTCATTTTTAATCGACGAAAAAAAGGAGGAGGTTCTCAATTCGACCGTATATATATATTTTTTTTTTTTTGTGTATGTTCAGCCCTCACGCCGTCATTTATGAACCGATTTTGATTATTCTTTTTTCGTTAGATAGGGTATACCTCAAGGGTGGTCCCATGTCAAGGAAGTCAGGCTCTGACAGTGGAAACCTGATAAAATTGAGAGAAAACCTCGAAAATTGTGGGCACGTTTAGCGTTTCTGTATGTATGTTCGGCCCTCACTCCGTTATTTATGAACCGATTTTGATTATTCTTTTTATGTTAGATAGGGTATACCTCAAGGGTGGTTCCATGTCAAGGAAGTCAGGATGTGACACTGGAATCCTGATAAAATTGAGAGAAAACCTCGAAAATTGTGGATACGTTTAGCGTTTCTATATGTATTTTCGGCCCTCACTCCGTTATTTATTAACCGATTTTGATGATTCTACTTTTCTTAGACAGGGTATACCTTAAGGGTGGTCCCATGTCAAGGACATCAGGATCTGATCATGGGATCCTGAAAAACTTGAGAGGGAACCTCAAAAATCGGGCACGAATATTGTTTCTGTTTACTTTTCATAACTTAATCAGGTATTTGCATTTAGGAATCATCACATCCTGAAACTGAGCTGATGATGGAAACCATACCATTCCTACACAATATAAGTTAGATATAAAACTGGTTTTAGTGACAAATACCACGTCTTTTCTTCAAAGCATATTATGGCTTTGAAGAAAAGACGTCTTTACAATATTGAAGGTAACCTCAACTGGTCAATATCCTTCATGATAAAATGATTAATTACCTACTTACAGCCTTCTTCATTTGTAAGTACTTATAAAATTTAGATATTTAATAATCAGATTGTTGTTTGGCGCCGACTCAAAATTAGTTTATATAAAATTTGATATTTTATGTAGGTAAATATGCTCATTATTCAAGACTTTAAAAGGTTTATTTATTTTTTGCTTTTTAGTTCTTTTTCGTCGGTTAATTTTTTTGTTAAAAAGTTTTTTTTTTAAATTTGTTCTGATTAGACGCGAAAATATACAAATTTGTAAAATGTGAGTTGTACGCGTCTAGTAATCGGCGGAGAGGTGCTAGCGGGCGCCTCCCTAGTACTTGTTCTACACTTCAAACTTTGTGGGCAGATAGTCTTTATAAATCTTCTTTGGTGAATTTAGGTGCACTTCGCGATTATTTATTTTGATCTGTCATTATTCGCGATAATTTGCAACCGTGCGAAGTCGGGGCGGGTCACTCGTATAAATTTAAATATAACCGCATATATCAATCAATACAAATAAATAAAATTTAAATGTCTGTTTGAAATGTCAAAATATTTTTTTTGTAGCTCATACAGTTATTTGCATGATACATATACCTAAAAATCCGTTTTTTTTAATTTTGGTCAGTCTGTTTGTTTGTTCCGGCTAATCTTCGAAACGGCTGAACAGATTCTGATAAGATTTTACTGGCAAGTAGCTGACTATATAAGTAGTAACATAGGCTAATAAACTTCTACGTGGGCGAAGCCGCTGGAAGAAGCTAGTCCTAAATATAACGGGTAAGGTTTATTATCAAGAACAGACATATAACAGTGAAAACGTTCTCTGCTAAAGCGTTGGTGAGCATGGTAAATGTAACTAGAAATATAAACATTTATTTCCCTTTCATGTTAAGCTGCATTTGGCTTTTAACCGACTTCAAAAAAGGAGGTCGGTATTCGACCCGTATGTACGTATGTTTGTTTGTTTGTTCGCGATTTTCTCACAAACTACTGATCCGATTTGGACAGGGTTTCGTTATTCAAATGCATATTTGGTGTTAGATCTTTGGTGTTAGACAGTGGAACTCTTTAATAACTAACAGTAATTGACTCGCGATTACTGCGATCGTTTGTCTATATATTGTTAACACAATTAAATGGGAAACCACAAATAATAAAAAGTGAAAAACTTAAAAAAAATAGAACCGACTGCCAAAAGAAAACAAAAAAAAAGGGCAAAATAACTTAAATTTCGGAAATCGGTGTTTTTGGTTTTGTTTTTTCGGTTTTTGACACTGTCAAACTATCAAATAACAAAGAAACAAAAAACAAACACCGATTGCTGAAATTAAAGTTATTTTACAGTCTTTTGTGTATTTTCTTTTTTAGAAGTCGGTTGTTTTTTTTTTATAATAAAGTTTTTTGTTTTGTTTCCTAGTGAGTTTCGGTATCGGCCGAAACTGTTGTGTTTCGGTTCGTGTTTCGGTAGGACACAAAATTTTATATAACCACCCGCAAAAATATGGTAACAAGGGTAGTAAGTTAATACTTAAGTCCCTACTTTATATTTCCGATCGAGCCAAGTATTTTGCATTATTGAATAGCCTGACGTAATACCTAAGTGGATTCTGTTTGCCTGTGGTCACTGAAGAATAAAGTTGAAACTTCTTATTTTAAAAGTACTTGACATTTAGAAACGTTACCTATACAAAAACAAGTTTTTTTCCACTTCACCAAACGTAAGCCTTTTTTCGTGAGGCTCACCGAAAAAAGGGGTAGGCTAGACCAACTTAGTTTATATGCATGAAGGTGATGACGCTAAGTTGAGAAAATGATAGGTTGTCGCTGAAAAAGTTACTCTCCTTTCTTATTATTTAAAACCTAAAGGTTAGGTAAGAAGAAACGCTAAACCTTTAAACAATGCGTATTCTAAACAAATTAATTTTTTTTTCGTAATGAATTTAAATCCCAAAAATAAATCTTGACAAAATTTTACCTATCCTAAAAGAGTTCAACACGCACATGATATAGAGTTGTTCCTGAAAAAGTAACTTTTCTTGCTTAGTATTGAAACTAAAATAAAGACTTGATTGAAAGAAATTATCTTTATGGCCCATTTTAACTGAAGTGGAAAAAGCATGGCAATAAAATTAAGCAATTAACGTAGATTTTCAAAATTTTCTTCCATACGAACCTTTTTCTGACAATTACGAACACAACAAAAAAAGAACTGGTTAAGTGCGTGTTGGATTTCAGACATTAAGGGTTCCGTACCAAATGTTGGTATTTGTTAATAAAGTATACTTAATAATAAAGATCACCAAATTTAAGTTCATATGTCAATAGGAAGTTAAAAAATTCTTCGTAACAAAATTTTGTGACAGACGACTACGGACAGACAGACAGACGGACACCGTCAGTGACAACAATAGGGCTCCTCGTGGATATTATGATGTAAAGTTGGTGAAGTATTGTGTCTCAAGTGTTTAAGGAACTGGACAATATGTGGAATCATTGAAACAGGCGCGATTTAGATAAAATAAAGCTGAGAATGTTGTCGTAGTATTGAATATCTCAGCGAAGCTTGCCGAGAAGGCTGACTCGACTCATTTGCTGCCAAATACTGCAAAAACATTAGAGTATTTAAAACTAAATACTTTCTCAACTTGACATTGGCTAAATGCACAAACCGTGCGAAGCCAAAATTAAAAAAAAGTGATACACTTACATACATATACTATACATTCG
Source organism: Polia nebulosa (assembly GCA_951329385.1). Lineage (NCBI taxonomy): Eukaryota > Metazoa > Arthropoda > Insecta > Lepidoptera > Noctuidae > Polia > Polia nebulosa. The sequence goes on along the minus strand of OX589595.1, from coordinate 2,223,469 downwards.
GCAATTGTATTTTATTTTTATAGGTACTAGCTGACCCGACATACGTTGTCCTGTCTTAGCTAGAACTATCAAACGCGAAGTTTAGTCGTAAAGTTTTCTGAAATTTTCTAATTTTCCACGCATCTTTCTTATTTTTTTCTTTCATAAGAACTTTCTCCTGACAATAACAAACACAACAAAAAAGGAATTAGCGAAATCGGTCCAACTGTTCACGCGTGATGCCGACCAAGGAAATAGGGATTCATTTTTATAGATATATTTCTGTTCTTTGGCCGTTTTGTAGTAAGTACCTAGGAATACAGGTATGCTCGTGGAGGCAGCCTAAATGCAACCCGTGGTTACTTTAATCAAGTTCGGTCACAATTTAATTATCCCTTCTGAGACAAGAAGCATCGAAATAATTCTTCAGTGTTACTTCAGTAATTTGATGAAAAAGTTAACACAACAGAATAATACGCTAAACTAATTAGAAAATTACTTCTTTTGTCTTTTCAGGATTTTCTCGGGTATCTTTTTGTACCTTTTTTTCTTTTTATTTATTTCACACAATACAAAACACCCTCTCACAGAGAGGAGGCCTGTGCCCCAGCAATGGGGACATTAAAAAGGCTGATGATGAATACAAATTCTAGAGAAATCTGCGCTAATTTGAACATCGTTTATATTGTGATATGTATCGGCTTTTGCGGAAGTGTAGAAGAATAGCCGGAGCTGCACATTAAAAGGTAAATTGGAAGGATTAAAAATTAACTCAACACGGTACATTTTCATGTAAAATTTCTGTCACAATACACAGCAACACATTAACAATATCTTTGTTGTGTGCCTTGATATCTTTAGGCACTAATGTTTGATTTTGAAATCGTTTTTAAGTAACTTTACAGTTTTAGGGATACCTCACACTGGCATAAAAGGTCAGAAAAAAAATAAACGATGTATAATTAACACTAATTTGAGCGTTTATACACTAACAGTTTAAATTTAATTTAATAACATCAACTTTAAAATCATATAGCCAAAAACCAAAGGTCATAGAACCAAAAATTCGGAAACATGTGACATCTACCAATCCGCATTGGACCCGCGTGGTGGATTACGGTCCACACCCTCTTACAGAGAGGAGGCCTGTGTCCCAGCAGTGGGAACATTAAAAGGCTGATGATGATGATGAATTTAAATAATGAATAATGACCTAATTCCTGCAATGAACTGAAAAAAAATGACTCCTGACCATGTCTAATTACAAAAGAGAGTTAACATTATAAGGTTAAAAGACTGCCGAAGAGCTTTTTTCCAAAAAAAAAATCAATCTGTCGGTTGATCTTTTAGCTTGGGTATCTTTAGAGGCAGAGGACAATTTTTTTTATACTATGCGGGTATCATCTCATGGTTTTTAACTAGAGCAACAATTTCTTACCAGAAAAGATTTTCATCCGAGCTACCATTTTGGACATCATCATCTGCCTAACCTGTTCCCAACTATCTTGGGATCGGCTTCCAGTCTAACCAGATGCAGCTGCATACTAGTTTTTTACATGGAGCGACTGCCTATCTGACCTCCACTACCCAGTTGCTAGTTAATACAGTACCCCTTGGTGAGACTGATTGTCAAACTTTCGGGCTACCATTTTGGACATGTCGACCGTGAAATGGTGCGTCGTAGGGTCATACTTCCTAGAACCTAAATGGTTTCTATGGTCAAGGTCAACCCGATACTGCAATAAAATTGGTACATTTCAGAAAAAAAAACCGAGAAATTGACTGCCCCAAAATATTTTTTTTTCTTTGCTGCTAAGCGTATACTCCAACTCCACCCCTAAGACGACTCACTATAGTGTCCCCAAGGATGTGCCCTAAGAGGCGTTGTATAGACGGGGATCCGGGACATTCCGGGATGGTCTTCTAGAAGGTTACAGAGCTCCGTCATGTGCTCATGGTGATCACCGGGGCGGGTTTAGTAAGGTAAGACTTGTTACTAAAATAGAAATATAAGATCTACTAACACTATCGATAAGGGTTAAGTTAACAAAATCATATTGTTGTGTATGTCGTTAATTTGTGGCAAATAAATTCTTTTTCTTTCTTTCTTTCTTTAAGAATCCCGCACTACCAGGTCTCTTTCCCACGAAGGTATCTCCCCGATATCAAAGAAATAGTCTACAAATCTTCAGAATTCAGTAAATGCTGACACAAAATGCTCGTAACATTTGATCTACCGCCTATCAACGATTTATTTTCATAGCATTTTTTCTTTCATCTTGCAGCAGATGGTACCTATTGGCAATATTTATTACATTTATATGGATGCTTAGGAGATATACTATATGATATTGATAAAATAGGTGTATCTTTGTGATGATTTTTCAGCAATTAGCTGGATTTACGATCATCGTAGTTTTGCCCGCGTGAAATTAGTACTTCCCCATTATAAATTATGTCTATGTGCTGTTCCAGACTATAGTCTATCTCTGTGCCAAATTTCATCCAGATCCGTTCAGCAGTTCTGGCGTAATTGAGTACCAAACATACATTCAAGCTTTTGCATTAAGAAGGAAGTAGGATGCAACTTCAGCGGCTGTACATCCTGCCCAGGGGTTGTGGATAAATTCGAAACAGAGTTACCGCTCCCCTGGGCACTCAGGGCAGAGAAGGAACAGAGGTGGGTTTTAGTCAGTAAGAGACTGACTCGCCCTCCCGCTCCACCCAGAGCGGGAGATGTCATTGGATGATATCAAACCCCAAAAAAAAAACATGGGGTAGTACAAGACGTCACAAAATCACCATATTCGCGGTATGAGAGATAGACGGAGCTTCACAGGCCCACAATTAAACACTTATGTTTAAGTTTCAAGGAATCCGGTCACTATGGCTGAAAGCGGCTCGATGGCATCATTTATTTATTTATTATATTCTTTATTGTACACCTTGTAATGAGTACAGGATAAACATTTACAAAAAAAGCGTACAATGGGCAGTCTTATCTTACAGGGCACTCTCTTAAAGATAACCTTTGAATGGACTGAATGAATGGAGATAAATTTAGAGCTATCACTGTACAACAACAATATTTGTTGTTTGGTGCACTGGTTGAGCGACTGGCTGCTACACTGCGTGTCGCGGGTTCGATTCCTGCACGGAACAAATATTCGTATGGCCTACAGGTAGTTGTTTATGTGAGTTTACATGTTTGTGAACGCAACCACGACACAGGAGTAATTCCTAGTGTGGGGCACTGTTAAAAAAGAGGAGCTCGTGGCTAAAGTAATAAAGTAATAACAGCCGCACGGATCGATCCATCAGGTTAAGCTACGCTTGCCGGGGTTGGTCCATGGATGGGTGACCATCTTTACATACCGTCTTTAGTCCCGGCTGCCAATTGTGGATCTTCAACAGTCGTTACGGGTCGTCAGAAGCCCGAAAGTCTGATAACCAGTCTTACCAAGGGGTATCGCATGACCCAGTTACTGGGTTGTGGAGGTCAGATAGGCAGTCGCTCCATGTAAAATACTGGTATTCAGCTGCATCCGGTTAGACTGGAAGCCGACCCCAAGATAATTGAGAAAAGCTACGCAGATTGATTGACTGTTAAAAAAAATGACAAATAATATTAATTAAACAAAATAAAATAAAATGCGAACATACAATGCAAAATAATGTACGAGTACTAATACGTATCTAATATACAGTTGAGAAAGGACAAGAAAATTAAAGTGTAAGGTAGTGCTCTTTCACCATTTTTTTTTAACGTAGATAGCGTTTGAGCTCGCCTCACTTTGGCATTTTGTTAAATTGGCATTGGAACTCCTAATAGGAGCGTGTTGAAATCAATTCCTATTCCTCCTGGAAGTCAGGTTTCTAGAAATATCTCGACAATTCCTGTCACGATTTTATGGTCCCGCTCTCTAGATTTTTGGCTCATCGGGTCGCATTGTCACCCGATTTACACATTCTCTGGGCGACCTAACTCACCCCAATTTAGGGAATGTTCAAATGAGTTCTGTTGTCAAGGCAAGATTGTGTAGTTAGGATTTTCCCATTTGTAATGGTGGTTGTTCGAATATTGAAGTTTCAAAATAATAAACAACAACTTACAATACCTTTTAGGGTTCCGTACCAAAATGGTAAAAAGGAACCCTATGGTGAGACTCAGTCTGTCTGTCTGTTCATCTCTCACAGCTGGATATCTCAAGCACTACTAAATACTAATGCTATCAACTTGAAATTTGGAATAGTTTTAGATGACGTTTGCCCAACCATTTCGCAAAAAAGAAAGATATATTTATATATATTTTTTTTGCGGCAGGGTCTGAAAGGGGTTCTTACAAATTCGAAGTGGGCCTACTAGGGCATGTGGGTATCATATAAAAGAGCGCTGTTAGCACATTCTCAAACATTTTTCCTTTTTTTTTAGGCCGGATAGTTTTCGACTTTTTGATGAAAAATTTAAAAACAAATACCGTCCCCGTCTCTCCTTATCTCCGAAGTTTGCATAGAGAAAATTCTTCTGTGCGATAGAAGTTTTTGTAAAGATTGCAGGAAAATAAAACGATGTCTCTCTACTCTCTAAATAGCAGACTTATTTTCTTGAGGGTGGGAAATCTTTAACTTCTCCCACTCAAAGTTGATTGAATTAGTGTAATTCTGGGGGGACGGCGCGAACGCAGTCCCCACTCCCAAAAATTACGCATCCGATTAACAGCATTAGGGATAATCGCAGGGGTCAACCTAACCGCAGTGCAATGGGAAGGCCTCGCCCTGGGGGAACCGCCTTCTTGATCACGGTATCCCCAATGCCAGGTAAGTATGATTTCAATACAGTACCGCACGAGGGTCCTTTAATGGCGGAGAATTTTAACACCGTGATTCAGAAAAGTGACGTCACAACACAGTGGCATCTATTGGCGAGTTAGGGGAACCCGTCTACGACGTGACATCTGGCGGATTCGCTCCACAATTACAACTTTAAATGGGGTCATCCCCATCTCAAGTTGTAATTGTGGAGCTTCAGCATTTTTCGAACTCCAAAGCACATTTTTTGTAGTAAATCTGAATATAAGTTTGTTAAGAATATCAATATATTACCACTCTGTCCTAAGTATGAGTAATTTATGAGCAGGTGGTTCATAGTCATCATTGGACATAGTTAAACGTAAAAGATCCGGGGTACTTTCAGTAGGTAATAACATTATGAATTTATTAGTAGAGTCGTATAGTTTTCCAATTTCTTTCCAAAAGATTTGGTTTTGGTTACTGGCCACATTTTCCTACGACTATGACACAGTTTATACTAGTATAGTCGTTGAAGTAATCTCTTATAAATATGTATTCATTGCCATGATTTTGTACAATAGACTAAGAATAATTTGTAATATGAAGAGTTAATAAACTATTAGAATAAATAAACTATTCTATTCTACACATTCATTGTTTGCTTTGTCAATCTTGTTTCAGTGTTCACAACAGGTCCCCAGTTATAATAATTACTTTTAGAATTTATTTTTTATTTTATATGTTCTGTTAACTCGTTCGGAAAACAGATTTTGTATTTTATTTTAGTTTATCCAATATTTAATTCAACTCTTTCAATGTTTGTTATGTTGTTTGTTATATATTTTATTTTTGTTTATCCTAAATACATTGGCACTTAATTCGGGTAACTACATATGGAAAGACACGTAAACCGTTGTTTTTAACACATCATATAGCAGTAGAAGCTCCAATTTGTACCTACTACATACATATCTTACAAATAAACCATTTTTACTTATTCGAGGCTCATACAAACTTTAAACCAGACTCTATTACAGCAGGTGATACAATTGCAAAACCAGATGGGGACAGATCCCTTTACAAAATGAACCCGTTTACAATATTGTAGAGTAATGTTCAATGAGCTTACCACAAGGATAATAGAGTGCCCATATAAAGGCTTGTTCTTAACAATAAGATTGTATTGAAAGTCAAAGTCAAAGCTATTTATTTGCAATAAATGCGGTACAAAAGATGGTTCATCATCATCATCATCATCAGCCTTTTAATGTTCCCACTGCTAGGGCACAGGCCTCCCCTCTGTGGGAGGGTGTGGTACGGCCCACCACGCGGGCCCAGTGCGGATTGCATGTCTTCGAATGTTTGGTTCTAGGACATGCCAGTTTCCTCACGATGTTTTCCTTCACCGTTTTGAGAGCAGTGGTGATGAAATAACTTACACAAAGTAAAGCGCCTAGCTGGGTTTGAACTCACGACCTACAAATTGTAAGTCGTGGCTGTTACCACTGGGCCACCACTGCTCTAAAAGATGGTTACCTAATATGTATATCAATTTTGAGCGCTATGACATATTTCGCCTGTTTGCATATATTAAAATATAGGAAGTGCCACCGCAGCTAGCGCCCTGACCGGCATTGCAGTCGGCGCTGACTTTGAAACAAAAAACGAAAAAAGGCCTTTCAAAAAAAAACTTTATACGCAGTTCAAATGTTCCAAAAAGCCACAAACAATAAAAAAATACTGTTCTTTGCCTAAAAAAAATCTTCAAAATTGAGTCCAAAAAATCCAAAAAGTAAAAATGTGCAAACTGGATTTGAACTTGCAATCACAAGCATACGTATCAGTTGCTCTAACCTTTCGACTAACACTGACACAACATAAAATAGTAAGTTCAAAATAAGGCCTAAAAAATCATTACCCATAGAAGTTTTATCAATAACAATGATGCATATAAACAGACGAAACAGTTTCATTTCTGAATATTGGTAATCCAGATTTTTTTTTAATTTTATGAATTCCGTAGGAGGTAACACGTTTCAATGTGAATTCCAAACAGTAAATTAAACGGTCCATATATTTTTTTAGCAGTTAGTAAATTTGTCTAGAGCGTTTCATTTATTACGTTGCTTCAGTAAGTTGGCGTATAAAATGGGTTCTTGTAGTGCATTCGAGCAATGTTTTTTCACATTACCATGCTTTAATTTTAATAAAGCAGTCCTATACGTAGAATTGTCACAAGATTTAAATAATATGGAACTACCGTTCTAAGTAATGACATTTTGCAAATATTTAAGCTACGATCATTTTAAAGAACTTCTCTTTGACAATACAAAATTATTGTCAAGTATGAAAAAGTTACTCATTTTTAATTATACAATAAAATAAAATATAATCCGCTTATATCATGTTTGCACTACGTACAAGGGATCTTAATCCAATTTAATTGGATTATGTTGATGTGTGTGGAAAAAATTAATTACCACTAATCTGTAGCGTGAAACGCTTTGAGCAAACCATCAAAGATTTATTAATATTTTATAGCATCACACTGTAATTCTATTGAATTACTCATACATGAAAGGTGCATGAGAGGGACTGAATACCAACGGCGGAAAATCAGGTGTTGTTGCGCAACATGGCAAAAATTACGATAAAATAGAATTAATATAAAACTATGTCCTTGAGGTGATAATGCTTTTATCCATGAACCCATGAACAGAATTACAAATTTTATTATAACTGCGATTGAGAAGGTTTAATAATAAAGCCTTTATTTCTCACTAATTGCATGCACACACAACAAACAACACATATGCATATATTTCAATCCAATTCAATTTCGATTAGGTACTATGAATAGAAAACATATTTTGTAAAATTATTTAAATCAAAATAAAATGTCAGTATAGTATTCGTCAAACTTAATGGCGCGAAGTTAGCTGCGAGTGCAACTGCGCGCAGGTACAGTCAAGTCAACAATAATTTAGGCCATTTAATAATTTTTATAACTGTGTGGAAGCTGTGTGAATATTTTTTAAGGGGTTTATGGTACCTACTTATTTGTCAGTTTGGAATTTGATGGTGTTTCCACACGCCATTAAGTTTGACGTATATTATATCTACAATAAACTAAAGAAAAAATAAAACAAATAAAAATCAAATAAAATAAATCAGATGTAATTCGATTCTTCTCTTTGATCATTCTTTCACCGATAGACAGTAACACAATTGTTTAGTGACGTAGGCTTATGGAGTGAAGTCACAGGGTTAAAATAGATGGACACATTACACATTATTCAAAAACTTAAATACTTTATAACAATAAACGACTTTATTTACTTCGCAGCAACCTGAAACATAATTTTAACAGCGTAGTTATTTCTTTACGGTGTCTCGAAATAACTGCGCTGTTAAAAAATTGTTTCAGATTGCTGATCATAAAATTATAATCAAAACTTTGCTTAACAAATAAGCTTTACGAGACTCGAGTGAACAGCCCCCCTAGCCAAATAACTTTTCTATTATGTTTACAAAATGTATGGCAATGACATTATCTGCGGAGAGAATTGTCACTTGGTTACTTCTAGGCAACCATGCTTCAACGTCAACCACACCATCCCATCTGGTGAGATTTTGTTCATGCTCGAGCCTAACGTAGTTTCCAGTCGGGTTTTTTGACACAAGTAATTTTTTTTATTTCCTACATGCATTACATATTTGGTATCGTCTCCCGGAGCACTTTATTTTGATATTGCACATAACTTAAGGCTGGTTTTATCTGAGGAATAAATACGGACGTTTGACAGCTTTTGTATAAAAGATACATAATAATTATATCAATAATTATGTTATTATGTCAATCTGTCATATTTATTCTTCAGTTAAAAATTATCTGGCTATTGAAAAATTGGCCCTTTATTTCTTTTTTTTTTTTAAAGAGGTTATTTTGCAATATGCCTAGATAACTATGAGGCTATTCCACTACGCACTTTTTCTATCAGGATTTGACTACCACATCGAATATAGAAGTTCCTCAGAGCACTCCAACGCTGACTACCTCTCGCGTTTTCCCTTTGAGAAGATTAATGAGAATAAACATGACCAGCATTACATATTCCAGCTGAATCAGATAACCACACTAAATATTTCACCAGAAATAATAGCAAAAGAAACAAGAGAAGACCCAAAATTACAGAATTTACTTGAAATACTCCAATCAGGCACTTAGGGAATCTGGAAGTCACAAAAAAATCCGATGTCACATATCTAACCGCGGCGGCCGCCATATTGTTCCTTTTTCAAAATTTATAGAGCTGTCACTTCGGCGGTCAAAACAAATCCAATGATACCTCATAATATGTTGAAATCTATACAGCCGTTCAGGCTACGGCGCGTGCCAAAGAAATAGACATACATACTCTCGAAAAACATTACCCTCTTTCTGAGGCAGTTGAGTAAAATAGTCTAGAAACAGTTAGTAATTATTATAGTAGAACTAGATACACAACTATTACTACACGGAAGCGCTTTGAACTTACAATCAAAGTACTGCGATGAAGTAAAACCAAACATTACTTCGTCACTAACACGCTGTGTATTGGGAATATCAATAAGCTCCGGATATACAGTCGAACTGCATAAAACAGACATATTGAGTCTGGTTTGAAAGATTGAAATGGTAATAATGTATCTACATCTTGTTACTTTTTAGGGTTCCGTACCCGAAAGGTCCTAACGGAGCCCTATTGTTGTCACTCACGTGTCTCTCTGTCTGTCCGTCCGTCGTTTGTCACAAAATATTTGTTACGAAGAAATTTTAACTTCCCTTTGACCTATGAGCTTCAAATTTGGTGATAATGTTTATTATTACGTATACTTTAATACCAGTGCAGCAGTGGTAGCCCAGCGGTATTGGCCGCGACTTACAAGTTGTAGGTCGTGAGTTCAAACCCAGGCAGGCGCTTTACTTTGTGTAAATTATTTCATCACCACTGCTCTCAAAACAGTAGGGGTATATGAAAGATATTGCTCTCAGCAGGAAGAAAACCTTTTTCGTATTCAGATAAAGCTGTTAATTACAACGCTTTCTATATGCGGGTTAGGCATTTTATAACATTTATTAATGCAAGTTTTAACTAAGTTTTATCTTTCAACTTGTATTATACAGCATAGTTTCTTGTTCATAGGTGGTTTGGTTTTCATAGTTTTATGATATGTTACAAAGACACCATTTTTTATTATTTTTTGGTTTATTCTATTGTACTTTATTCCTCATGATATATCTGCTTTAACTCTTCAAATGTCGATTGCACACTGCCGATAACAATAAAAAATCTATCGTGTCTGTTAATCGGCGTGCGAAGGGTTAATATGACTGCCAATCTAATACGAATTCATATTTTTATATATTATGTATCTTTGTATTCAGTATATTATTATTTACCTAACGGAGACCTTTTGCCGACCTTCTGCCTTTTTTTACCTTGCAAAAAGTATCCGTGAGGTCTCCTTGATGCACAATGTTTCTAACAATCAATTTTTTTTTTCTTTCTTTATTAAATCAACAAAGATAAAAGAATACTGCAGCAGACAATATTTGTATTGGCTGCGAAAATGTTTAAAAGAATTTATTTTCTAACTTTGTTGTCATTGGAAAAGCCTTGATCTAGTTGCGATAGTATTTTTAATATAGTTTTTTTTTTTGTATGTTTAAAAGTTTTTATTAATGTAATTTTTCAAGAGTTCATGAGGTTAAATTTCATTGATCTACAGCGGTTAACTCATTACTACTAGGACTATATAAAGTGCTCACATTTAGCTCCAATTTCTAAGGGTTAATAGGAACATTAGTTCGTCTGCCACACAATATGTTCCAAGTTCTATTTCATAAGAGATTACTCATTAGTCTCATGATGTATTGCAGAGAGAAATTTCATCATCTTATTTTTCTGGTCCTACCTTCCTATATTATTGGATGTATTTTGTTATGCATTTACTTTGAGCTCTCAACCTTGACATATCTTGGTGTATAATCGATGACGGTTTAAAAGTATTTAAATCGATTTGTAAACATCTGTAAATCACTCACCCTCTTTCAAACACGGACCAGTTATCGGTAGACTAGACAATTATTTTTGGTCGGAGAAATTCTTATTCAACCGTTCACAAGCGAATCAGCGTTGTCATTCAACCTGGCAACGTTGCCAGCATTTTAGGCACTTCTCCCATTGATAACGTCATGGAAGGATTCTTTTAATGCTCCATGATCACTCGCCCCACTTTATTTTTGGCATATATCGGGTGTAAAAAGACAGTTTCCGAAGTCGTAAGCTACATATTCTACCCATTATTTGGATCATTTTTTTCAACTATACCATACCTTTATTTTTTACCTGGTGATCTAAGAAATAGTTTTTTCTTCATACCTAAAAATAAAAGTCGTTTCCCAGCAATAATTTTTTGCGCAAAGCTACTTTGTTAGATGTACAGTATGCGTAGTTGACGGCTATGTGATGTGTTTTTTACATCCTTTTTTTGTAGCTGCATTATATTTATTAGTTGAAGATTATTTTACCGTATAATTTATGTATTTTTACTTGTTCAAATATACTTCAGTCTCCGCAACTATACAAAGGACGCAGGGGGCGCTCTACGGTGGACGCCATCATGCGCGTACGAGCCCTCACGACGGGGGATGCAGTAGCCCGGGGTAGGGTCGTCTTGGCGGTGTCTCTGGACATCGCCAATGCCTTCAACACCCTGCCCTGGAGTTGCATAGTGGAGGCACTCCGGTATCACCGGGTGCCGCCCTACCTCCGTCGCGTAGTCGAGGCGTATTTGACGGACAGGGCCGTCATCTACCCCGGTCACCAGGGAGAATGGAACCGACGAGAGATGTCGTGCGGTGTTCCACAGGGATCGGTCCTTGGGCCGCCTCTGTGGAACATCGGGTACGACTGGGTGCTGCGCGCCGACCTCCCTAGCGCCGTCAGCGTAGTATGCTACGCTGACGACACCCTGGTCCTGGCGCAGGGGTGGTCGCACGAGGCGGCGGCCAACATCATGACACGCGGGGTTGCGATAATCGTGGACAGGATCCGGCAACTGGGACTCGAGGTGGCATTGCACAAGTCCGAGGCCATGTGTTTTCATGGTTCTCGGAATGCGCCACCGGCGGGTTCCCAGATAACGGTAGGAGGGGTTCACATCGGCGTCGAGGGGACGATGAAGTACCTGGGACTCGTCCTCGACAGCCGGTGGAACTTCGTCGAGCACTTCCGACGTTTGGCTCCCAGACTGAACAGGGCCGGGGCTGCTTTGAGGCGGCTCCTGCCCAATCTGAGGGGGCCAAACGCCTCCTGCCGGAGGCTCTACGCGGGGATCGTGCGGTCCATGGCCCTTTACGGAGCGCCGGTGTGGGCGCGTTCGCTAAGGAAGCGATCTATTCGCTTTCTGAACGCGTCCCAAAGGGTCATGGCGATCAGAATGATCCGAGGATACCGTACGATCTCCTGCGAGGCGGCGAGCCTCCTTGCCGGATTATCGCCATGGGATCTGGAGGCAAAAATCCTCGCGTACCTCTACGAGGAGCGCGAGGAGGCGAAACGCCGGGGCGAAACTCCGCTGCCGCGACAACTCGCGGCTCGGCGGACAGAGCTCCGGCAGGATCTCATGGCGACGTGGAGACAGCGATTGTCACAACCCCGCGCTGGGCACGCCACCATTGCGGCGGTAGTGCCCCTCTTTGAGGCTTGGCTGGAGAGACCTCACGGCGCCCTCACCTTCCGCCTGACGCAGGTCCTCACCGGACACGGTTGTTTCGGGAGGTTCCTGTTTCGGATCAAGCGGGAGGTGACGCCCGGGTGTTTCCATTGCACGGATCGCCCCGAGGACACGGTGGAGCATACGGTGGAGGTCTGCCCCGCTTGGGCGGAGCAACGCCGTGTCCTCGTGGATGCGATAGGCGGCAGCGACCTCTCGCGCCCTGCCCTGGTTCAGGCCATGGTACGGAGCGAGAGGGAATGGGAAGCCGTCTCCTCCTTCTGCGAAGCAGTAATGCTCGCGAAGGCGGAGGCGGGACGCGTGAGAGAGCACCAACAACGGAGTCGCCCTCACGCCCTCAGCAGCAGCCGCCTCAGGAGACGCCGGGGCCTTCCGGCGCCGCGAGACGATCTCCGGCCACCGTAGACCCGGGCCTGCGGACGGCGAGTAGTGGGTAACTCGCCGTCCGATCAGCACCAGGCCCGAGAGTCGACGGCGCGTAGTGTTCCACGCGCGCCTCAAAGAGTTGTCAGCAAGAGACGGGGCCCGTCAGGGCCGATGCCTGCCCGGGGGTTGAGGATAAATTCGAAACAGAGTTACCTCGCCCCTGGGCACTCAAAGGCAGGAAGGAACAGGGGTGGGTTTTAGTCAGTAAGAGTCTGACACGCCCTCCCGCTCCACCCAGAGCGGGAGAAGTCATAGGATGATTTCCCACCCCACAAAAAAAAAAAAAAAAAAAAAAACTATACAAAGGAATGTTTAAAACTTGCTTCTGCTACTAGCTTCGCCCGTGTGGACTTAGTACCTACTGCTCCATTATAAATTATAGCCTGTGTGCTATTTCAGACTGTGCCAAACATCCAGATCTATCCATTAAACTTTTGCATTTATAATATTAATTGAAAGTAGGATACTTCTGTTTTCAGTAACAATTGTACCTTATAGAAATTATCTTGCAACGTACTCAGCTGTTTGAGCATCATTTGTTTGTAATATCTGTTTTTTTGTTATTAGCCTATAATCTTCCACTGCTGGACAAAAGTCATATACTTTCAAATACTCTTTTTTTGCGCCAATACCATTGTGCAGTACATCAGAATCGGATAACTGTCAACGCCCTGCATTATGACTATGATATGAACACGTACCTAAGTGGACACGTTTTAGGAGTTACTTACCATGATGCTACTAGCACAAAAGCAATTAGTGTATGAAATCTATTAGGTTTGTGCACGTTTAGTTTTTCCACTTAGGACTACTTTGTACCATAGTGGTAGTATTAACGTCGAGCTCTTTCGCCATGCAAACCTAAATTCTACTAGGTACGCAAACACATGTCTGCAAATCTAATACATGGTATGTAAAGCTAGGTATTGAGTCTCATTTTTAATTTTTCACTTTTTAGTTGTTATACCCCAGAACTAAAAACCCCAATATAATGGAACGTGGAATTTAAACATTTGGAGAACACCAAAACGTCATCGAGGTACACGTATTTTCCGTTTTTGTTCAGTTTCTCAAAAAGTGCTGAAGCAATTTCGATAAAATTTATATGGGACCATCTCGGGAGTATATTCTTTCAGATGAAATAAGAATTTTGAAAATTGGTTCACAACTGACGGAGAAATCGGGTATCATACATACAAAAAAAAAAAAAAAAACATGCAGACGAATTGAGAACCTCCTCTTTTTGGAAGTCGGTTAAAAAAACGCACGCACAAACATAATATACATACACACACACATACACACACAAATACACACACACGCAGAAACACACATACATATACACACACCATCACAATCCATTAAATGATTACTTACTTACAAATTACTTACTTCTATGTAAAGAGAACTTATCCACTATAAAAGTGGCACCTATTATTGTATAATAAAAACGTGGGAATGGTGCTGATAACCGAAATACAGGCTATGCCTAGTTCGGCTACAGACGCTAATCTCATCACCCTTTTTGAAATTGTTGCCATAATGCCATTGTAAAGTAGTAATAAGTTTATGGAATTAAATTATTATTATTATTATTTGTGGTTACCATCGGGTATTGCCCTTTTTTATTTCAGAGGGTCAGAAACCATTAAATAATTTCTCCCGCTCTGGGTGGAGCGGGAGGGGGCATGTCAGATACTTACTGACTAAAACCCACCCTTGCTCCTTCAGTTGCCTGTGCTATGGGGCCGCGGTAACTCTCTTTCGAATTTTGTTGAGATCTCAGGCAGGCATCGGCCTTAGCGGACCTCGTCTGTTGCTGTTGACATCTCTTGTTTGGCGCGCGTGGAACACTACGCGCCGACAACTCGGGCCTGGTTCTTATCGGACGGCGAACTACCCATTACTCGCCATCCGCAGGCCCGCGGCTAAGGTGGCCGAGAATCGGCTTTCGACGCCCGACGCCATCGAGTATTGCCCTAGTGGGATACTTAATAAAGTATTCGAAAATTATATGAATAACACAACAAAAGATAACACATTTTTAGTCAGCAAACAGGTAAAGGTTTAGTGGATGTTGTGCCCCCTATAAAATTATGAAGCCTGAATAACATACATTATGAAAAAAAGACAGGGTGTAACGGATAGGTCATATTAAAAAAAAACTACATCAGTCCATTCCTCTAAGAAAGTCACAGTCAATTCCTAAAAAAAAATGGAGTTTCTGTACAAAATGATCATGAGTATTTTTTTTTTATCATTTATAAGCATGCGTTTGACCGCTATCTCACTTGATGGTAAGCGATGATGAGGTCGAAGATGGAGCACGCTTACCTAGAAGTAACCTATTCACTCTTGACTTTAAGAATCCCGGTTTGAAGCTATCAGGAAACACAGACTCCTGCAGGGAATTCCACTACTTAGCTGTACGCACAATGAATGTGTTCGCAATACATTTTGTGCGTGTTCGTGGGATGTCTACCATGTACCGGTGGCGCATCGCCGTACACCGCCGTCGCTGGTCCGATGATGGAACGGGCGTTGTGGAATAATTGAACTATGCAATTCCGTCGCACATTCTCCAAAATGCAACCGATACTACCAATAGGCTAGCAACTCGGCGTCGATGCTCACGACTCTGGAGCCTCGACTTGACGAGCCTATTATTGCCGATAATCCTCTTGGCTTGTTTCTCAATTGACTCAAGTGCATGAAGCTGGAATCAGGCAGATCCGTCCCAAAGATGTATGATGTTCCGGTGTGAAGTACCGTCTCACCTTTGCTAGGATTCTTAACTTTATGGTAGCCAGTTGCGCCTTTGCCTCAATATATGACCCAAAATTGAGGGTGGATGTTAACGAAACACCAAAAAGATGAAGATGATCGATTATCGGTCACGGTTACACCTCGGAAAGATGGAGCTGGGTAGAATTGGCACTTTTTAGCGAAAAAAAAACACGCCTAGGTTTTAGCAGCATTGAACTTGACCAAATTGGCATCGTCCCATTTAGAGACAGCCTGTAAGGACAAGTTCAAGCACTCAACCATAGCCTCTCGGAGAGACCGGATCTGCGACCCACCAGCTCGTGCCTTGGATACGTATCTCTCAGCAACAGTGCTGTCGTCTGCGTACCCAAAGGTACCGGATTTAAGCTGATCATTATTATGCGTCTAGATCAATGCTACCGAGAGCTCTGACCCATAAGGAACCCCGGTATCAATATCCAGTAGTCAGTACCCATCAATGCCCACTCGAATAGACCGATCCCTCACGAAATCTGCAATCCAATCACACAATCCGGGTATACCGAAGGAAGGAAGCTTACTTTAATAAGGCTATCGTGCCAGACCCTGTCGAAGGCCTTCGAGATGTCAAACCACTGGCGTTGGCTGGCCGCTTATTTAATATGTAATATACAGGGTGTAACAGAAAGGTGTGGTCATATTTTTGGAACTGCATCTGCCCATTGATATGAACAACTTTCTTCAAGAAAACCTGAGGAAATTCTAAAAAAACAATTTTTATCTTCCATACAAATATTGATCAGCTGATCAATATATTACTATTACTGCTATTATTGCTGTTATTATTATTGCTTATATTTTCTTAGAGAAAGTTGTTCATTTCCATTGACAGAACCGGTTCTTAAAATATGACCACACCTTTCCGTTACACCCTGTATAATAAATTATGGGAGGTACAATATTTTTAGAGCAGGGTGGCCCAGTGGTAACGGCCGTGACTTACAAATTGTAGGTCGTGAGTTCAAACCCGGGCAGGCGCTTAACTTTGTGTAAATTATTTCATCGCCAGTGCTCTCAAAACGGTGAAGGAAAACATCGTGAGGAAACCGGTATGTCCTAAAACCAAAAAATAGAAGACATGTGACATCCACCAACCCGTATTGGGCCCGCGTGGTGGATTACGGCCCACACTCTCTCACAGAGTGGAGGACTGTGGCCCAGCAGTGGGGAAATTAAAATACTGATGATGATGATGAATATTTTTTTGAGAATTCACTATGACTGCCTTGGAGAATGTTCTTCAGTTCCATGGGCAGATGCAGTATTTATATTTTGATCACAATTTTCCGGTACACCCTGTATTTTCGTAGTATTCAAAACATATGTTAATTTAAAGTTGTATACATCCGAGATGGCCACGCTGTGATAAGAGGATAAAGTAAAAGGGAAAGCAGTTATATACCACTTTGTTAGATTTTTGTAATTCATCATCATTCTCCTGTCCTTATCCCAATTTATTTTTGGTCGTCGCAACTTGTCTTTTTCTTTCATACTTCTCTATTAGTCGTCATCTCTGTAGTCACCCCCTTTTTAACCATATCCTTTTTCACACAGTTCATCCATCGTTTCTTTGGCCTTCCTCTACTCTTATAGCCATTCACATCCATACACAAGACTTTCCTCACGACATTTTCTTCATTCCTCCGCTCTGCGGTCGCCTCACGGGAAAGTTCTATTTCAATTTCAGCTTGAAGCTACTTTATTCAGAAGCTGCATAAAGATTTAGATAAGCTTGTGGAAACTCCATGATAATATTTCATGTATTTTTCAAACAGTCTATTTATTTCCGGATAAAAATAACTTGCTGTATTTATTGGGTGAAACGCCGATCGATGGGATTTCAGCAGATGCGTAATACTAATAATACTAACATTTTTTATTTTCAATATGTTTGATATTATTTTTGTATTGCATCGTTATGTCTGGAAGAATGTCTGAATTTTTGTGTAATAATATGATTTGTATATCTGATGACACTTTTACATTCTTGTGCTATTATGATAAGATTATTCACATAAATATTATAATAGTGGAAGTGAGTATCTGTGTCTTTTTAGTATATTTTCACTATTAAACTACCTGTCTTTGGTGCAAGTAAGGATTCCACAAACAGGCGTTATAAAGGTGAGATAATGCTTTTGAGAAGAAACTTTTCAGTAAGTAGAGCAATTTCAAGAACAATTTCTATAAACCTCGTCATCGTATCGTTGTCGCATTGTTGCGTCACAACTATCTGGGAATAAAAACTTTTTTTTTCAAGTTTTTTTTTAGTTTTGGTTCCCCACCAAGCAGTGATAATAACTATGCATAGACATACGATCGCAGCAATCGCAAATCATTTGCTGTTCGTGATTGAAGCGTTCCATTGTCTATCTCCGAAGATCTTTATCAGATCCTAATGTATTATATATTAAAAGTTTCTTTAACCGGCGTGTACCACCGGTTGAGCACGGTGCTCCACCGGTGGTACACGCCGGTTTGATATGGATTTATATAACGAAAACCCTAAATCAAATCAGTAAGTGTTGAGTTAATCGCGAACATAAAACATAAGTACATACATATTGTACATATACATAAGGTCAAAAGATCCTCTCTTTTTAAAATCGATTAAAATTAGGCTCGGTTAGGGTAATAATTATGTTTAGTCCATAAGAAAGACAATAAAATAAATTTTTGCTCTATCAAATTAATGAAAAATTACAAAGATAAAACACGTCAAAATTCAGGAGTCGGGGAGCTTGTTACGAGTACATCACTTTTGAGTAAAAATTGGTACAATTTTAACTCAAGTGTGACGTCATACGAAAGATCAACGCCAAATGACAAAAGAAAAACTACATGTCCAATATTTTTTGGTAACCTAACTGACGGACCAATTTTAATAGTCATCAACCCAATTCTCGTGAAGTTAGAAAAATTTTACTTTCATTTATATTTAATAACTTACTTGCGACCGACGGATGCCCCTTAAGTTAAAGGAGGAAATCTTTAAGTCCATGATTAGACCTGTCGTACTGCATGGGTCAGAATGTTGGGCTGTGAAAAAGACGGATGAAAAAAGTTTGCTTGTGGCGGAGATGAGAATGTTGAGATGGATGTGTGGAGTAACAAGAATGGATAAAGTGACAAATGAGTACATTAGAGGTAGTTTAAAAGTGGCGCCAGTCATCGAAAAGTTGAAAGGGCATTTATCTTAGTATGGTCATTGTGAAGAGGAGGGACACACACACATGTAACTAAAAGAGTTATGAATATAAATGTGGATGGATGGAGAGGGAGAGGGAGCCCAAAGAAAGTATGGATGGATTGTGTGAGGAGTGATATGAAAGAAAAGGGAGTTAGTGATAGCGTGACGGCTGACAGGACAGAATGGAAGAAAAAAACGTGTTGTGCCGACCCCAAGTAACATGGGATAAGGGCAGGAAGATGATGTTTTATATTAAATAAATAATCATAAAAAAACCTCTAGAAATGCGACGTTGTCAGCCCGCGCGCGATGAACGCACTAAAGGAAGACATAATTAATTGCCTAAATTAGTGCCATCCGTACGAAGCCGTGCGGATCGCATAATACTAGCTTCTGCCAGCGGCTTCGCCCGCGTGGAATTAGACTTCTCCCGTTGTAACACTTAAAAAATGAATAAATATAATTCGTGGAATGGAGCGTTATTTTGCAAGTTGACAGATTGACAGATTGTCGTTTGACGTTTCTTTTTTTCCAACTTGATCTGGAGCGAGTCTGCCTTTTAATCTTTATATATTGGAAAAAAACTTCTTAAAAGCACTTAATGATGTCTCGAGGTGTAAAAGGGACCAGAGTCAAGTTCAAATGCTGTAAGCATAAGAATGTAGGACGCTGTAAGTACTTGCTCTTTTTGGGATTTTCTGTAATGATGCTAAATTATATAAAGATAAAGATGCAAGCGTGGCATTTATGAGTCTCACCGAATCTTTCTCTTGTTGGCAGGGTTCCTACTTTACATTTAATTTATTATGGAAAAACTTTATAAAAAGGGTCGGATCATAAACTTCACTTTGTTTTTGGAGGAACAATGCGGTCTTAGCAAAAGGTTCAGAACACAAACGTCCACGTCTACTAACACTATCGATAAGGGTTAAGACTTAAGTGAGCAAAATCATATTGTTGTGTATGTCGTTAATTTGTGGCAAATAAATACTTTTTCTTTCTTTCTTTCTTCACGTGTTCAGAGATGACCAGGATTAGATGACCACGGCTTAAATACTGCTTGTGGATCTCCTCACTGGACCTTTAATCTTCGATCTTCGAACGATAGGGTAATAGTAGTTCATCATGAAGTGTAGGTTCAACATACAATTTTCTGTATACTGATTATTCTCTAGTGTGATGCAGTGTTAACAATAAATGTGAAAAGTGAAGATCAAATCAAAGGACTCTTATTTGCTACAGACATACCTCATGCAGTAAACCCGAAGATTGGTAACTAGGGTCTCATGCCATAAATTATCTTTGACGCTAGCCGGTGGAAGAAAAATTTCTTTACACCGTTATATTAACTGTCAACCCCTTTTTCACCCCCTTTTAAGGGTTGAGTTTTGATAAACCCTTTCTCACTCTGCCTACTCTTCACAAATAACACACTCTCCAAATTTCATGTCCCTAGGACAGGTTAAGGTTGTGCGTTGATATATCAGTCAGTTAGTCGGTCCGGCAGTCAGGACTATTAAAAAAAAGCAGTAAGGGTTTTGAATTTTATATACAGGGTGTAACGGAATGGTGTGATTATATTTTAAGAGCCGGTTCTGTCCATGGAAATGATCAACTTTCTATTAAAAAAAATAGAAAATTCCCAAAACAAAAATTGGACTTTCCTTACAAAGTTATCATCAGCTAATCAATATTTGTATGGGGGCTAAAAATATTTTTTTTAGAATTGCCTCGGATTTTTTAGAAGAAAGTTGTTCATATCGATGGGCAGCTACAGTTCTTAAAAAATTACCACACCTTTCCGTTACAGCCTGTATATAGATAGCAGAAATTTCACTAACAATAACAGGGTTTCATTAATTTCACAAAGTATGAAATATTTAAACATGTACGAGTACCTACAGCAACATGATGCAAAGCCCGACATATTGAATTAGAAGTTTTGGCGCGTTTGCACGCTGCCAGTGCCAAAAGTTTAGCTCGACAACGATTGTTCCGATATGTTTGTCGATTTATACTGCAAACGATTCCGTATGATAATAACATGGCTAGAAATGGTTGAAATGTTGGAATTCTCGTGTGCCTTTCGAAGTAGGACCATAATATTTATTTTTAACTCAACGTTCAACACGTTGTGAGAGACTGGTAAACAAAGAAGATTGATTACCAATTACTTATGTCTGGTTTTGAAGATGTAAGAGTGCAGTCTGTGCAGTACCTACTACGTCATAAAACGCGCATAAAAATGTTAAAAATAAAAACTAGACTGCTGTAAGGACAGCAACGCAATGCATGCGATGTATACATATTGACTGTCTGTTTTTGCAAAGCGCAATCGTTTTACAAGGACATAAAGGATGCGATTCCACTGAAACAAAGCTGGGCGGAGCGGAGACTTGCAAGAATTCACAGACGAGACGAGTGACGCGATTAGGATTTCAACCATTGTGATTGGTCGATTCCTGCACATCTCCGCTCCGCTTCAGTGGAAACGCATCCTTAAGGTCATCAATGAATCATCAATGTTTATTTTAAGTTGCCTTATCTTTTTATACACACTGTGTCTTCATTTCTCATCCAACTTTCCTGTCGCAGGTCTGCTGGAACTTGTTTTTAACCGACTTTCGAAAAAGGACGAGGTTCTATGTTCGACTGTATGTGTTTTTTTTTTTTTTTTTTAAGTACCTATGTCCGCCGATTTCTCCGTCAGTTGAGGACCGATTTTCAAAATTCTTATTTTATCCGAAAGAATATACTCCCGAGGTGGTCCCATATAAATTTTTTATCGAAATTGCTTAAGTGCTTTTTGAGAAACTGAACAGAAACGAAAAATACGTTTACCTCGATGACGTTTTGGTGTACTCCAAATGTTTAAATTCCACGTTCCATGTTATTAGGTTTTTTAGTTGTGGGGTATACAACTAAAAAGTGAAAAATAAAAAACTTTTTACAAATATGTGTATTTTTTTTTGAAAGTCGGTTGTTTTTTTTTTGTTAAAAAGTTTTTTTATTTTTTAAATAAGCACCACCTTTGTGCTCTTCTATCTGTATTTGTACATAAATAAATAAACCAAAGCCGGCTATCTGACCTGAACAAACCAGATACTTGGTAAGGCTGGTTAGATTTTAAGATTTCCATCGCAAACAGACTAATCATAAACACCTGATTATCTCGATTTACCTTCCTAACCACTGTTTATTTGAATTTCAGAACTTAAACATGGCGGCACGGTCCCCCATCGCGAAAACTTGAGACTGTGCCCACAAAACCACAAGCATGAAGAACTTCAACACGACTTTCGAAGTGGGGTGGAACGATACGGACGTGTGGGGTGTGCCCCAACTGGACCTGGATGTGTTCTACAGACCCGATGTCGTGATCATAGTGTTGTACGTGGTCGTGCTGACGGCTTCGCTGTCTGCGAATACGCTGCTCATCTTTATCGTGATCAAGTTCCAGTATATGAGGAGGTGAGTGATATTCATAAGTCACATTTTTTGAAGTGAAAACTTCTTTAGGCACGTTTACACTTTTGGGATGAGGAAAAAGCACTGGACTCGCGTGAACGTCACGCGAATATACATACATACAGTTATGTGTATACCCAAAATGATTAAAACGGTCAAAAATATGGTTTTCTAAAGCAGTGTATCTCTTAGACCGTAAATAATTTTGACAAAAAAAAAAGTGATATTTTGAAGTCCTATTTGCATACAGTGATGGAACTCAAAACATAATTTAACATACTTTAATGCATCAAAAAAATCTTCTAATATACCTTTTAATTATCTTTAAAAGCAGTTTATCCCTTCTTTAACAATTACAATCATAATAAAAGTATACCATAAAATTTCAAATGCTAAACTGCATCCAGTGATGGATTATTTTTTATAAATTTGTTAGTAAATCTTAAGTAAATTGATAAAATACTTCATATTTTGCAATAAATTGCGAGCATTTGTCGTAGCCGCGCTTTAGGTGATGTCCAGGCCTTAATACGTAGGCATGTTGGGCACTTTTGGGATGAGGAAAAAGCACTGAACTCGCGTGAAGCTAAGCTAAGAAATTTTCACTTCCGACGTGCAGTCCTACGACTGTTTTTATTTTTTTTGGATTTTTAGTGTTATTATACGACCGACGGAACGGTAGAATGAAATCTCTTATACGATGGTTTCACTCCATATTATTTTATTATAAACTGTTATTTTATGCGTTGTTATTGTGCCCTTTTCAGAATACATCCGGAATATATGAATGAAATATCAATAATTATGTTCAGTTAGCAATATTTTGTTAGTATTGAGGAACTCATTCGTAATGTTTTAGAACACACCTTGTTAGTTTAGGATGTTGTTTTCAATCAGTTTATCAAAGCGTTAAGCAAATGAATTGTTGGTAACGTTGTTTTACAAAAACACGAAAATGTGGATATTTAAAGGGAATTTTGCGTAACACTTTTAAACCATGTAATTTTTAATCATCATTCGCCTGCCCTTATCCCAATTTATTTGGGGTCGGCGCTGTTGCATGTCTTTTTCTTCCATACTTAATAACTTACAAAAAATAAAAAAGCACTCCAGTTTTCTTTCAGTTTTGCGACACTTTTCCAAGTTTTCGGGATTTTATACATTTATTTTCTACAAAATATAATAATTAATCCAGACTAATTTAAATTATGTTTAACAAATCCGGCCACGAGTGAGTCAGACTCGAACGCAGAGTTCACAAATAATATTTTTTTAACTTTATACTTCTTTTAGGTTTTCCTGTAATCTTTAAGTAAATAACTTATAAAACATATGTCGCATCCGGCTGTCAATTGACAACAAAACGAAGCACGCCACCAGGCGGCAACTAAAACACTACAGTTGGCGCGCTTTGACAGAGTCGGTCTGTCTTTGACTTTGAGGTTAAAGAGGACCCACCGTGTCGGGCAGTCTTAGCCTGGGAGTCACGGAGTAAAGACGCATCGGAGCTTTTAGAAAACATAATTTACTGTTAACGTTAACGCTAACGTTTCGTGCAAAATGTATGGCAACAACATTACTGGGCGTGAGTCACGTGACACTTTCTCTCCGCAGGTAATGTCCTTGCCATACATTTTGCACGAAGCGTTAGCGTTAGCGCTATTATAAAATTTATTTGGCTAAGGGGGCAGAACTGTCCTACGTTTTGTTACTACTAGTATTTTAAAGTACCAAGTTTATAAGTTTCAAATTAATTAAAGTGAATAATTGCTTTGCCGTTGTTATTTATTGCACGATATACCTGCACAGCATCCTGGAGCTCCGAAATATATATTTTAAAATTATGAAAAAATAATGTGAAACCCCAATCCCAGTAGTTTCGGCTGTGCGTTGATAATTCAGTTAGTCAGTCAGTTTCTCCTTTTATACATAGATTGAACACCATCCCAGCCACCCTACCTAATCATTATTTCGTTCCACTAAAATAACCTCGCATTTTCTGACGGCAGGCAGTTTCGCAACAAACTTGTAATGGCGTTTCATTTAAACTCTCTGCTAATTGATTAGCTGTAATTAAAATACGCGGTATTTTAGATGGCCAGACATAAAAGTTCGTCAAAAATTTAATTATATTTCGGACATTAAAATAGGGTCGTACTAATTGGTCCTTTTTGATATTTTCACAACAATTTTAGTTAAGGCTGCCGGTGACAGGTAGGTACGATGAAAATACGACAGTATAGAGGTAATAATAATAAATAAAAAATGTTTATTTATCTCCACAAATTTACATAATAATGCTCTCTAAGTTAGCAGATAGTTTGGCAAAACAATAAAATTGTAATTTGTTGGGAGATCTGAAGTCTGAACTAAGCCTAGACCTGTATTTCAGAGCTCTAGGCCCCCATGAAATCTTAATGGTAAAGATTGTAGTGCGATAGTTTGTGTGTAGTGTGTGTATGTGTACCCACACATACACACACCAATTTACAATTACAAAAAAGTTGTATAATATTATTTTATGTTTATATTCATAATCCTGCCACCTGTCCCACCATCACCTTCCGAATTAGTTGGCCATCCAGATACTATGACACAGGCGCCACTTGTCATAAAAAAAAAAAAAAAAAATATTAAGAAAATATTAAATTAATGTCATGATATAATATACGTAATGCTACTCGTACTTTGCTACATCAAGCACTTTTTCAGTTTCCACATAGTTTTGGTTAAGTAACCATAAGCCACAGATGACGCATTGTTTGCTCACATAGATTTATAATTAATAATAATAATATTCCACAACTATCACACAACGCCATCTAGTCCCAAGCTAAGCAGAGCTTGTGTTATGGGTACTAGACAACTGATAAACATACTTATATATTTCTAAATACATACATATTATAGATAAATTACACCCAGACACAGAACAAATGATCGTGCTCATTACACAAACATTTGTCCTGGGTGGGAATCGAACCCACGACCTCCGGCATAGCAGTAGAGTCGGCATAGAGTAAATTAGTCAAAACCATCATGTCAACAGAATTTCTATGGAAAAATACATAAATATAATATTATATTTGATAAATAATCGCATCGTGGTAGTATCATCGCGCACACCTGTCTGTGGAAACTTTAAGTGGCTAATACGCATTTTTTAACCGACTTCAAAAAAAGGAGGAGATTCTCAATTTGACTGTATTTTTTTTTTTTTTTTTTTATGTGTACCTCATAACTTCTAACTACGTGAACCAATTTTGAAGATTTTTTTTTTATTTCAAAGCTGTTGCTTCACATTTGGTCCCATTTTAATTTGGTGAAGATCTGATGAAGGACTTCGGAGATACACAATGGAACTCTTCAATAAATGATAGCAAACCTTCCAGAATTGCTGCAATCGCATGTCTGTATATTGTTTTCACCACTCCACAAAATTACATCACGCTGATGCACTCTGAAGGGGTATACAGATTTGTACAGTTCACCCTGATACACCCTAATTTCACCAACTACGTTCAAATTCCCTATTTTTGGGGCTATCAATTCGGGCACAACTTTACTATTAATTTAGTTTTAGAATGGGGTAAAACAACTAAAAAGTGAAAAATAAAAAACTTTTTACAAAAAAATACAACCGACTTCGATAAATAATACTAAAAAATGCAAAATAACTTTAATTTCGGAAGTCGGTGTCAAATAACGAAGAAACCAAACTAGAAACACCGACTTCCGAAATTAAAGTTATTTTGCATTTTTTAGTATTATTAATGGAAGTCGGTTGTATTTTTTTTGTAAAAAGTTTTTTTTTTACCTTTTGGTACAGTTTAGGTACCTAGACATAACTTAGGTATTTACTTAAAATCATCATCTCTACTTTTTACTATATATCACCGATGACCTGGTGAGGGTCGCGGGTAGCCACGATGGATGCGAGACGCACAGGACCGGTCGTTGTGGTGACACTTGGGGTATGCCTATATCCAGCAGTGGACGTCTTTCGGCTGAAATGATGATGCCTTTTTACTAGTCTTATCAATTTGAAAACCTTGTGAAGAACTTAATATCATTCCAAATGATGTGAGTGAGCGAGTTCGATTCCCGGACTGACACGAAAATTGTTGATATAGCTAAGAGATGGCTGGATTTTTGTGTATTTTATTTATGTCTGTAATGACAGTTTTTATGATGGGATATTATTTATTACTGTTAGGAAATCTTGCTATTGGGTTTTGTTAAAGTGGGTCAGAGAATGTATGGGGATACACGAGTAACTTCACGATGTAGGGTGTCGAATGTAATTGAAAACAGACAAAAAACTCCTATTGATGTTATAAATCTGAAAGTTTGGATGTTCATAAGTTTTTGTTTTGTTACTAATTTGCAAAAATAAAAATCTAGCCAGGAGCAAGTCGGACTCGCGCATTGAAGGGCTCCGTACCATCGTACAAGATTACATGTGTTTACTTGTAGCCATTATTAAGATCGAGCAAAAAAAAAACAAAAAAAGAACACGTTTCACGCAAACCCCTTAAACTTTTAATTTATTTTTGTTATTTGTTGTTATAGCGGCAACAGAAATACACATTCTGTGAAAATTTCAACCGTATGAATCATTAGATACAGCCTATTAAGGATCATGAGATACAGCCCGCTGATAGATAGACAGACGAACGGACGGACGGACAGCGGAGGCTTAGTAATAGTGTCCCGTTCGTTACCCTTCGGGTACGGAACCCTAAAAACAGACAAAAAAATCCTATAAATTTTGTGCCCAGTTTGTGTCTATAACTTTTGTGTCTATAAGTTTTGTGTTTGTTACTAATTTACCAAAAATTTGAAAAAAAGCAGGTTACCGCTTAAAGTAGGTCCTATTTTACAGAATTTGCTCTATGGATACATTACCCGTAGAATCTTACTAGTTTATAAATTGGATGGATGTTTGTTACTCCATCACGCTAGAACGGCTGAACGCATCTGGATGAAATTTAGCACAGACATAGATTACAGCCTATATGCTATTCCAGGAAAAAAAGAAAAAGAAAAAAAGGGTATAGAGGCAACAATTTATAATGGGCTAAGAACTAATTCCACGCGGATCCGCTGACAAAAGCTAATAGTCACTATATAAACAACTTCTTTTTTGGAGCAGCGTTGTCGCAATATCTCGTCATGCCTGTCTGCGCGGGCTATCTTTCATTTTAACAGTACTGGTTTACGCAAAATTCTGGCTGGTACACTAGAAATTTAGACAAATCCTAATAATAGGTCAGCGAACCGAAGTTTGTTTGCAGAGTTGCGTTTGCTAATAACTTTGCAATTAAATTACAACAATTCTGTGTTTATTTTAAGTGTTCGAGCTAACTATTCAGTTTAAACAATAAATCAGCTGTTATATTGCTTGCACGATTGTTTAAATAATTTGTACAAATATTTGATTGTGTCTCTATTTATTAACCGAACTTCAAAAAGGAGAGGTTAACAATTCGGAAAATTTTATTTTTACTAGTGACCCGCCCCAGCTTTGCTCGGGTATAAGTTATACACCTGAACCTTCCTCATGAATTACTCTGTCTATTGGTGAAAGCCGCATGAAAATCCGTTTAGTAGTTTTTGAGTTTGTCGCGTACAGACACGGCGAGGGACTTTTTTTGTTGCCTTGATAAATAAATAAATAAAAGAAAATATAATATGTAGTGATGTATGTTCTCCGATTACTTGAAGATGCCAGAACCGATTAGAAAATTAATTTTTCCGTTTGAAAGGTATCCTTCCCTGGTGTCAATGGGTCCCCCCATTTAAATTTGGTGAAGCTCTGATGAACAACTTCTGTAATGGAACTCTTCAATAAAAATGATTTTCGAGATTTTATATCTATAAAGCTCTATAGATTCCGAAATTGCTGAAACCGCATGACTGTTTATTGTTTACACCACTTCATAACTTAACATCACCCTGATACACTCTGAAAGGGTACACATTTGTACAGTTTACCCCGATACACCCTAATTTCACCAAATATGTTAAATTTCCATGTTTTTGGGGCTATTAATTCGGGCATAACTTTACTATTTAGTTTTAGTTATAGTGTACACAACAACAACAGCTAAAAAGTGAAAAAAAAACTTTCTTACAAAAAAATACAACCGACTGCCAAAAAAATTGCTAAATAATTAGAAACACCGACTGAATTAAGATTATTTTTATTATTCTTATTTTTGGAAGTCTGTTGTATTTTTTGTAACAAAGTTTTCTTCTATTGTCAGTCGTAGTTATTTTGTTTGTTTTTGTTTATACCAATTGGTAATAATGTATTAATCTGATGGCTTTGTTAATATATAGAGAGTGCCTCCGCAGCCGGCGCCGTGACCCGAAGTTACAGCCGGCACTGTAACCACAAAATTGCAGCCGGCGCTGACTTAGAAAAAAAGGGGAAATCGGGTTTCAAAAAAACAAATCTTCTACGCAGTTTGATAGCCGCTAGCGGCTGCGGATGCACTCCGTTATTTATATTATTTACAGCGGAATAAAACTAAAATATAATAAAATAATAATAAAAGCTTTATTTAGTTCCGTGCAAATTACAAAACAATAATTTAAAAATAGAGAAAATATATATTATTATACAACGTGGCGCTACAATGGTGACATTAATTTAATACACGGGTAGGGCTAGTGACCATTAACATATAAAATAATGCTAGGTTCAAATAAATCGAAAATTTAAAAAAAAAAATTAAACAAACTGAATATAAAATGACAAAAAACGAAGAAACAAAACCAGAAACACCGTCTTCTGAAATTAAAATTATTTTGCACGTTTTTGTAAGTCGATACTGTTTTTTTTGTAAAAAAGTTTGCATTACTATTTAGTTTGTTTGAAATTTCATTATTTTGTAAATTTTCGAATTATTTTAACCTATCATAATTTATATTATTAACGGGCACTAGCCCTACCCATGTGTTAAATTAATGTCACCATTGTAGCGCCACGTTGTTTACTAATCTATATTAATACTAGTCATTTATGCGGACCCCCTTCGGATAAACGCCTCTTCCAAGGAATGTCAGTAGTCTTTATTGCTGGCAGCGTTTAGCTAGAATTTACCCGCCATCTCTACTATGTCGTCTGCCCATCTAGCGCTAAGCCTACCTCTGCTCCTAGTACCTCATAGTTATCTAAAATATACTTATACATAGCTGGACTAACAAATAACTTGAAAAGTATATAATTATAACAATAATATCTATTAATTTTAATTAATCAATAAATTTAATCAAAACATTTTAATTGGTTAACTTATTCTATGAAAAAAAAGCTTTACTGTTGTTTACACTGAATAATAGACTTCATTTTTTCCCGGAAGGGTACTTGATTAATAGTGTAAACCGATATTCGAGAAAACAGGATTTTTAAAAAGCTCGGAAAATTGGAAGTAAAGGACTTGCGTTTGACCATTATATACCTGATGGTAAGCGATGATGTGGTTAACGATATACGCTCGCCTAGAAGTAACCTGTTCAATCTTGTCTTAAAGACACCCAGGTTGTAGCCATCAGGAAACACAGACTCCGGCAGGGTATTCATTCCTTAACTGTGCGTACAATGAGTGAACCTCTTTTTTGTTTGTTGCTGGGGTGGAAAATCCTCTTGGATGTCCTTCACCTGGGGCGGGCGTGGTCTGTCAGACTCTTACGGACTAAAAACCACCCCGGTGTTCCATTCCCACTCTTGGAGCGGGGATCGTGAGAACTAGTGCACCTTCCATGATACAAAGAATGAACCTAACCCAACCTAAATTGGTCCTCATAGACAATTTTCGTCCTTATTTTCCGTGTAATTCAGGGCACCTAAATTAGATTTCTGGACCAAACATCTGAGCAATCAATCAACTGAGCCTACCACTATCAACGGTGGACGTTCCTAAAAGGAGGTTGTCCATCAATCTGATAATAATGATCCTTTTATCACTTATTATACCGGCTATCACGAATGTAGGCCTATTTTGGTTGAGGTTATATTATTATGAAGAACTATCTTCTGCCGGCGGCATCGCCCGCGTTTAATTAGTACTTTCCCCATTGTTATAAACTTTCAACCCCTTTTTAGAAAGAAAAAGGAAATAACGAAAATCTTTTGCACCCCTTTCGTAGTAGATACTACTACAATACTCACAAAGAACACTACTTGCCATCGACTCTCGGGCCTGGTGCTGATTGGACGGCGAGCTACCCACTACTGGCCGTCCACTGGCTTGGGTCTACGGTGGCCGGAGATCGTCTCGCGACGTCCACCGCCCAGGGCGTCTTCTGCGGCGGCTGCTGCTGAGGGCGTGAGGGCCTCCCTCACCCGTTCCGCCTCCTCCTTCGCGAGCATTACTGCTTCGCAGAAGGAGGGGACTGCTTCCCATTCCCTCTCGCTCCGTACCATGGCCTGGACCAGGGCCGGGCGCGAGAGGTCGCTGCCGCCGATCGCCTCCACGAGGACAAGGCGGGGCTTCGCCCAAGCGGAGCATATCTCCACCGTATGCTCCACCGTGTCCTCTGGGCGATCCTCACAGTGGGAACACCCTGGCGTTAAACTCCGCCTTATCCTTCACAGGAACCTCCCGAAATTTCCGTGTCCGGTGATGTCTATAGGACCTAGTACCTAGACTAGGAAAGATTCTCATCATTACTGATTTGAAAATGTATTATAATTATTAACCGATAAACAAATACTAATATTACAAAGTATAAACAATGTGTGGTGTCAGACTCTTACTGACTAAAACCCACCCCTGTTCTTTCCCTGCCTGAGTGCCCAGGGGTGCGGTAACTCATTTTTAGAATTTTTCCGCTACCCCTAGGCATGCAGGCACCGGCCACGATGGGCCCCGTCAGTGGTGGCTGACACTCATCTCTTTGAGGCGCGCGTGGAACACTACGCGCGTCGACTCAAGGGCCTGGTGCTGATCGGATGGCGAGCTACCCACTACTTGCCGACCACAGGCCCGGGTCTACGGTGGCCGGAGATCGTCTCGCGACGTCCTCCCAGTACCTCTCCTGCGGTGGTAGCGGCCGAGGCCGTGAGGGCCACTCCGTTGAGCTTCCCTCACGCGTCCCACCTTCGCCTTCACGAGAATTACTGCTTCGCAGAAGGCGGACACTGCTTCCCATTCCCTCTCGCTCCGTACCATGGCCTGAACCAGGCCCGGGTTTATGTAGGGTTAAGGTCGGTTTTTCCCCGAAGGAGAAAAAAGGTTCTTTGGGCGGTGTTTGCCGCTGGATACAACTTGGGAGTCAAATGCTTAATTTTCATCGTCTACCTAGCTTTGTCACAACTATATCGGGATTGGCTTTCAGTCTAACTGGATGAAGCTGAACATACCTTAGGGAAAACTGGGGTACCAACTTTTGGGCTATTAACTACTCGTAAAGTTCTACAAGTGACAGCTGCAACCAATAACTTATAGAGCTTCCCGAGGCACAGAGGAATTTTCAGATGTGCGGTCACCCATCCACGGATCACCTTAATCGCTTTCGGTTTCGGTTTAGTCAATTTTCAGCCAAAAAATTGGGTTCTTGCTGAAAAATGTGGCCGAATATTCGGCTTGACCGAAAATAGCGTCTTTGAGCGATTGTGGTAATTTTGAGATGTCAAACGAATAGTAAAATACCGATCATGTTGCGTTCCGAATCATGCACTAATGACGCGCAAGCGCAACTGTAGTTATTGCGCTCGCGTGACGAGCACTTGACGCGAGCGTGTCTGACAACGGTAGAGAATACGAAAAGCGTTTATTTGATCGAGACTTAACTGCAACAGCACGTCTTTAGTTACGTGATTTTTTTTAATTTGTGCCAATTTTTCTGTTTTCACGAAAGTTTGGTTTCGGTTTTGGGCACAAATCGTGTTCGGTCGTCGGAAGTCGGTCACTAATTTTAGGTTAGAGAGTCCTATCAGCGATCGCGTCATCGTTTACCAACATTATCCAACGCAAGCTTATTCAATAAACAAAAACCGAACACTCTTTTATCAAGTTATTATGGGCGCCGTATTAATCTACCATAGATAAAATATCCGGTAATCCTCATGAAAACTAATAAAGCGTTCCGTGTGATTTAGTGGCATCTGATGTTATGACATAGATTGTGGTGACGACACCGGAAACCATTCCAAACAACTAGTTATGGATAAGGTTGAGAGAGACTACGTGTGGGATTTCGCAGGGGTCGGTTTTAGGCCCTGACTTGTGCCCAACCCGCCGATTTAATGCAGGCGGGACTTTAAAATCTCGGACGCTCAGAATAGGGACTCTGATTGCCCACCGACTGATTTCAGGGAATACTGCGGCACTGTGATCACGTGCTGCCGTGCACAGCGAGACTTAGGTGTGATCCCTTTAGACTCTTCTCAAGTATGTGCTCTAACAGGCGTTGCAGAGGGGGGTTCCGGAGTCATCTTTTAAGAGGTAACAGGGCCACTTCCATATGCTGGTGGTGATCTCCAGGGTGAATTCCTGGTCTTTTCCCAAAAGTCCAGGCGCTTTTTGAAGGATTTCAACAACAACAAGTAAGATTACAATGAAGCTGGTTTCTATTCCTTTGATTTTTGGTAGAGTGGAATATCATCGGCCTCATTATCTGAATGCATAATTCCATATGGAATGCGCACAGAGTTACGAATTTTTACAATAATGTCGTCAATATCATAGCGTGTTTGTATGTAGTTGGTTTCCATTCCTTTGATTTATGGTAAAGTCGTTTTTTAAGGTATTTTATAATGCGCATAGCAAAGGAGTGGAACTTTGCTATGCGTCTGTATTTCCGAATGCATACAACCCTAATCTCTTCAAAGTTAGACTGAACAGGCTTCTTCTGGGTAAGCTCGCTCCATCGTCGACTCTGTCTTTGTCACCTCTGACCTAGACGAGAGTCAAGAGGAAACCCATCTAAAATAAAATAAAAAAAGAGTGAAATATCATCGGCCTCATTATCTGAATGCATAATTCCATATGGAATGCGCACAGAGTTACGAATTTTGACAATAATGTCGACAATATCATAGCGTGTGCAATAAAAAGTACATGTATCTTTAGTTTTTTTTATCTTTTTAGCAGTGATTTTGAAAAGCTCAATAGAAGCTCGATCGATTTTTCGTGTGCGGACCCTAAAAAACAAGTACCAACATAGAATTCCTATTACTTATCTGAAAATACGTTATCATTCAATAGAAAAGCGGTGATTGCGTTGATATTATTTAGGTGCGTATCATCAAACAAGCCGACACGGCGGCTGATACTCATGCCCATAATTAATTTGACTTTTTAAGTACCTACTCAGGAAAAAATAACCATACTTAACTGCGTACCCACCATTCTAGGAATGTCAACAAATCGTAACGTACCACCATTTTATATCGTTATTTGCCAAGGCGTAGTTATGCAAGTATTTTTATATTCCATCATAGATTTTGCCCTACGACACGAAAATCTGAAACTGAATCTGTCAACGGACATATTCACTTAACTTTCAATTTTTTTTCTTCAATTTGAAAATCCAACTCAGTTGTAATAGAGTTCAAAATATCAAAGTCAGATTGAAACGATATCCACGTTTCATTGGGAGAAATAGATCGAATATTCGCAATAATAAAAATAGGCCTTAATTGGGGACCAAACCTTTTAAAATGTTACTTACATCTGCGACTAGCATTAAATGGGAGCCATTACAATAAAAGGTTCAAATGTAAGAGACGTTACTTCAATTCTATTTATGAAAAGAGACAATTTCAGTTTTGTATATGGAAAATTCTGACATATGGCTGATCCAACACAAAAAAGGCCTAAGTACTGTTGTTCACAAAGGGTCAATTTTATTAGTCAGATAACTTTTGTTACATGAATAAAAATGGTATTATCTATGCCAAATTCTGTATAGAAAATGTGTCAAAAACAGCTCTTCCTCTAAGGGATGATTTTTATTTGAAGAATAGATAAATTTTGCTGAATATTTATCTGACTATTGAAAAATCATCCGTTACAGGAAGAGCTGTTTTCCTGAAAATAAAACCGGCCAAGTGCGTGACGGACTTTGCACATTTAGGGTTCCGTACCAAATGAGGGAATTGTCAAAGAAAAAAAAAAGATTGATCAATTTATTGGTATTTGTTAGTAAAATAAACGTAATAATAAACATTATCATCAAATAAGCATAACCTTTGTACCTATTTCTCTGTTTACTGC
Organism: Polia nebulosa; assembly: GCA_951329385.1. Lineage (NCBI taxonomy): Eukaryota > Metazoa > Arthropoda > Insecta > Lepidoptera > Noctuidae > Polia > Polia nebulosa. The sequence goes on along the minus strand of OX589595.1, from coordinate 2,188,798 downwards.
TTCTTGTCTGTTTTTTTTATGTGTGTACATTAATTGTCAAACAAATAATCCCACGCGGGTGAAGCCGCCGGCAGAAACTATAGTTTTATAATATTCTCTCATAATTTCTAGCGAAGGTAACTCAATTATAATGTTACCAGTTTAGAAAATAGGATGCAAACGTTGCACTTCACGGCCCCACTCGCGATATATTAATTAGTGTGTAACATGTTGAAACTGTTATTACAATCCTGATTAGACAAGGCGTGACTTGGTTCCACCATGAGTATATAAAAACTGATATTTTCTTATGCTAGGCGTTACAGAATATATAAAGAAGACTTGCAAAATGAATTTGTAGTTTAGTTTATACTAGCTCCGGCTAGCGGTTTCGCCTGCGTAGAGTTTATTCTTTTTACACTAAAAATTATAGCCTATGTGCTATTCTAGACTATAATCTTCCTCTGTGCCAAATTTCATCCAGATTCGTAGAGCCGTTCAGCCGTGATTGAGTTACAAACATCCATCCATCCATCCATCCATCCATCTATCCATCCATCTATCCATCCACCCAATTCATCATCATTAACGAATGAAGGTCAGCGGCTGGTTAAATTATTTACAAATTGATTCCAAGTAGATGTTGTGTGTTCCGTATGGTGCCGGACGTAAAAGAATAGCACCATCCTATCACTTCCCGTGGGTGTCGTAAGTGGCGACTACTACCAGAGAATGGGCAGCAGCATTCCCTGTGCATTGTGCAACAGCTACACTGCCATCGCCAACCCGCCTGCCAAGCGTGGCGATTATGGTAAACCCCTCAAAATGAGACGCACAAAAATGAAATGGTCCATAGCAGCCTGCCTGCCCTTGACTCTGGTAGCGGTCAAGATCACGGCGAGGCAAAGGGTGCTAAGAATCTTCGGGGTGGATCCGGCCTCCCCAAAAAAGCGACGCAGCGTTGAAAGGCCTCCAACAAGGTTGACCGATGATTTGGTGAGAGTCGCGGGTAGCCGATGGATGCGAGACGCACAGGACCGGTTTTTGTGGTGACACTTGGGGGAGGCATAGGTCTAGCAGTGGACGTCTTTCGGCTGAAATGATGATGATGATGATGAGATGTAAACTTGGAGTAGTTTTGTATCTCAAGTGCATGTTTACGTAATTGGACAATACGTGTAAACATTTAAATGTTTCCACATATTATCCACCACACGCACGAAACCTTTTGGGAACACATTTCATCATCATTATCAGCCTTTTATTGTCCCCACTGCTGGGACACAGGCCTCCTCTCTGTGAGAGGGTGTGGGCCATAATCCACCACGCGGGCCCAGTGCGGGTTGGTGGATGTCACATGTCTTCGAATTTTTGGTTCTAGGGCATGCCGGTTTCCTCGCGATGTTTTTGATGGAACACATTTATTGTGCGTAAAGCTAAGGAGTGAAATTTCCTGCCGGAGTATGTGTTTCCTGATAGCTACAACCTGGGGTTCTTTAAGACAAGAGTGAATAGGTTACTTCTAGGCAAGCGTGCTCGAACGCCGACCACATCATCGCTTACTATCAGGTGAGATAGTGGTCAAGCGCGATCCTGTAAATGTTTAAAAAACTGGCCAAGTGCGTGTTTAACTTCGCACACTTAGGGTTCTGTACCAAATGAGGACATTTCAAAGAATAAAGGTATTTCTTAGTATATTATACGTAATAATAAATAATAACACCAGTTCGTCATTACGAAGTTTAAAAATTCTTCGGAATAAAATTTTGTGACAAACGACGGAAAGACAGAGAGACGGACACGTGAGTGACAGCAATAGGGCTCCGTTTGGACCCTTCGGGTACGGAACCCTAAAACACATTAGAGCCCCACACTATTGCCACTTGTATTACCATATCAATCGACCTCGTTCCAAACAACTGCCAATCAAATATGAAAAACGAGTCAATTAAATGCGTGACATGATAAATGTACATAATTATGTTTTTTCACCCAATGTTTTTCAAGTCTCGTACCTATGTATGTATGTTTTTATGTCTATTTTTTTGGCATATCCTGTAGCCTAAACAGTTCGATGGTTTTTATTAATAAAAGAGGTTTCTTAGGATGACGATTGACAGCCAATGTGACATAGTCTACGAGTATATGAATTAAAAAACAATATGGCGGCTACAAAAAAAGGAGGCGGTTCTATGTTCGACTGTATGTATATTTTTATGTATTTCCACCGATTTCTCTGTCAGTTGTGGACCGATTTTCAAAATTCTTTTTTATCCGAAGAATATACTGACGAGGTGGTCTCATATAAATTTTATCGAAATTGCTTCAGTGTTTTTTGAAAAACTGAACAAAAACGAAAAATACGTATAGATAGATGACGTATTGGTTTTCTCCAATTACGAGTATGTTTAAATTTCAAGTTCCATGTTACTGGCGTTTTTAGTTCTGGGGTATAACAACTAAAAAGTAAAAAATAAAAACTTTTTTACAAAAAGAAACAACCGACATCCAAAAAAGAAAATAACTGCACTAAAAATGAAAAAATAACTTTAATTTTGGCAGTCGGTGTCAAATAACGAAGAAATAAATAAAATACAAACACCAAATTCCAAAATTAGGGTATCAAAATAAAGTGCTCGTGGAGGCGATTCAAAAAATATAACTCACTAAAAGGTCACTAAAGATCGACTATCGAGATTAATTCATGGAAACACTTGAAAGAAGGTAAGTGTAGATAAAAATATCTGTCACCTACATTTTAAGGAGTTATGTTAGCATTGTGGGGAACCGGTGATTTTTTTAAAATAATTTAGAGATGTTTTCGTTGTAGATAAAAGTTGTTCATATTGATGAGACTTCATTGGCAATCAGTATCGGGTGAGATAGCGGTCAAACGCGTGCCTATAAACAATAAAATAAAAATAAACAGTACGGGGTTGAAAATTTTAGTTATATAAGAATGTGGAGGGGTTCAGTCTCTTATTGATTGCCAGTGAATTTAAAGTCACTCCATTTATTTGTACATATAACTATAAGTAATGAGCTGTTCTTAAGGCGCTATTAACTGCCAATGACCTTGAGTGGTTAGCTTGCGTGTTCTGTGCTGAGCTCATGTAACGTGTCGTACGTCTACCCAGTAATAGGACTGGTTTATCAAGGAGCGCTATCCGAAATTAGACGCATTTTTAATTTATTATACATAAAACAACAGGTATATAAAACATGTATACTAAAACATAAATAATTAAATGTTCTTTAAAATGGTGAAGGTTTTACAGAAATAACTCTGCCTTAAACGTAATAGAGAAAAAAAAACTTGAAGGTGTCAAGGGACACCCGGATGGAACGAAGTTCCTTTCGATTAATTAGTGAAGGAATTGTAATATAATTTTATTTTTTTTAATTTATAATATTGTTTTTATTATTAACTACGCACACACGCACGCACGTAAGAAGTTATACTTCATCATCTCATCTCATCGCAGCTCAGCTCAGCTCAGCTCAGATCAGCTAAGCTCAGCTCAGCTCAGCTCAGCTCAGCTCAGCTCAGCTCGGCTCAGCTCAGCTCAGCTCGGCTCAGCTCAGCTCAGATCAGCTCAGCTCAGATCAGCTCAGCTCAGCTCAGCTCAGCTCAGCTCAGCTCAGCTCAGCTCTTTTTTTTTTTTTTTTTTTTTTTTTTTTTTTTTTTTTTTTTTTTTTTTTTTTTTTTTTTTTTTTTTGGCAGGAGTGGGAAATCCTCATGGACGAACGGGCTGACCCGCGAGCGAGCCAGCCCGAACAGTGTCAGACTCTTACTGACTAAAACCACACTCCTGCCGCGCTACTTGTCCCCTGACGTCGTCAGAGACCTTGTCTATCAATTTTGTGAAAGAACCTGTACGAATGAATAAAACTGGATTTTAACCTGAAATTAACTTTAGTTTTTAATTTTGAAAAATGTTGTAATTATTGCTATATCTATTTTGATTAATTATTCTAGTTAAATGCGTGTGTAAATCTGTGCTTAGCATTTCTTGTAAGCCTACATGTAATGAAAGCACAGTTTTTTAAATTTTTCTATTTCGATTTATGACTCTAGTTGCTACTCTAATACAGTATTCCAAGACCATCTTTCTCGATTTTGCTGTCTTAATCAGCTCGCTAATTGTGTTTTGGTTTAGTTCGGTCTCAAGTTCCTGCTCTAGCTCACACCTTTCCCTTGCAAAAACTGGACATTGGAAAATAATGTGCGGGACCGACTCTACCGCATTCGGCTCACAGATACACGATGGGTTCTCCTTACACTTGAAGCGATGCAAGTATTCGGAGAACCCACCGTGCCCTGTCATAATCTGGGTGACTACCCCTGCTGGTCTAATCTTCTGCACCAATCTGTAGGCGTCAACTGCGTCTGGGAGGAAGATCTTGGTGATCGACGCTGTTCCTCCAGTTTTATACCTACGATTCCATTCGTCAAGCGACTCCAAACGGATAAGCCGCTTGACGAATGAAACCGGGCAGCGGTCGTAGTCCGGTTTCTTTTTTAAGTGTAGTGCAGCTTCCTTCGCCAGATGGTCGGCGCGCTCGTTGCCTTCCAGTCCAGCATGTGCCTTTATCCAGAACAAAGAGACATCTTTGCTCTGGGATAAAGCCACATTGAGATTCGCCCTCGCCTCCACTGCCAGCGCGTGGAGGGAACCCTGGTTTGTGACCGTCTCCAGTGCGGCCTTCGAGTCACTATAAATACCAAAGGTTCCCTCCCCGCGACGCAGTATCTGGCGTGTAGCTACGCATATGGCCAGGAGTTCCGCCTGGTAGACAGTACAGCACGTTGGCAAGCTAAGCTTGACGGACCTAATCTCGGCATACCTGTCCCAAAGGGACAGTGCTGCTCCGACTCTGCCCGCAATCTTGCTGCCATCGGTGAAAAACCTCACCTCTTGGCTGTTGTGGGACTCCACATGTGACTGATCTACCAAGCTCACGAACTCCATGACCGTATGTTTCGCCGGGTGCGGAGTCTCTGCAAATGCCACCACACGCTCCACCTCCCGTCCCGCAAGCGCTGGCTGGGGTACTCCCCTCTTTGCCTCGTACAGTGCGGCTGCTTCCTGTATTCGGAGGTCGAGTGGGAGTATCCCCGCCAGCACGAGTGCGGAGTTTAGCGAAACGGTGCGGTAGGATTTGCAGAGCTTCTGAGCGAATCCCCGCTGGACTGAATACAATAGTTTTTGCACTCCGATCTTTTTTGCCGCTGGCGCCCATGCACTAGCTGCATACAAAACCACCGGCTCGACCGCCGCGGTATAGATCGAGCGTATCACCTCCGGGTGTAGACCCCAGCTCACCTTGGCTGCTCTGGACAGCTGTTTGTAAAACGCGATGGCCTTGTTACAAACGTTAGCAGCATGTGAGTTGAAGGTGAGCTGGTTATCTACAGTGAGCCCCAGTATCTTTATTTCCTCAGACATGCCAATGTCGACCCCGCCCATGGTCAAGAGCGGGACATCGTACTTCAACTTCCTTGTCACAACCATAGCACATGTTTTGTGTGGTGCGAACTTCAGTTTGTTTCTGATGCCCCACTCTCGAACATACTCAAGGGCGGCATTGGCATGTCTTTGGACCTCCAGTGCTATATCCCCGTCGAAGATGAGCACCACGTCATCGGCAAAAGCCTGGCAGTGGTAACCCCGCTCTTCGAGCCCCTTCAACAGAGGATCCAGCACCAGATTCCAGAGGATCGGACCGCCAATCGACCCCTGCACACACCCCTTCGTCGTCCTTCTCTGGTACTCGGCCCCTGCATACCTGACCCGGACACTTCTGTCGTCCAGGTAGCTGTCCAGCAGCCGTCTGACGTTCACCGGGCACTTTTCCTCAGCCAGTCTGGTTCTAATGGCCGGCCACCATGCGCTATCGAAGGCTCCCTCTATGTCAAGTGAGACAACAGTGATCAGCTTCTTTTGATCTAGCTTTGCATTGATATGTTGTATCATTGTATAGAGGGAGTCTTCGGTGCTCTTCTGGGGCATAAAACCAAACTGACGAGTACTCAACCGCGGGATCAGATGCCACTTAAGACGAGCTACCGCCAACTTTTCCAGGATTTTGCCCAGGACTGGTAGGAGGCCGATCGGCCTGTAGGACTTCGGGGTGGTGTAGGTGTCCTTTCCGGGTTTACGGAGCATCACTACTGTAGCCACTTTCCAGGCCCCAGGGAAGTGACCCAGCTCAAGGCACTTATTTGCCAGTGCTAGGAACATCCCTGGATCCCGGAAAATGGCCTGGGCACATATCTCGGCTGTGAGACCATCCGCCCCGGGTGCCTTTTTGGGGTTGAAGCTGTCCACCGCGGTCTTCAGCTCCAGAAGTGTAAACGGCGGGTCATGGTATTCATCATGCGCCCACTCGTTTACACGACTGGCCGCTTCTCGAGTCCGACGGTGATCAGCGTTTTCTCCCCCTTCCAGGTCATCCGGGTAGAATGTCTCAGCTAACAACCTCGCCGAGTCTTGTGGGCTGAGTGACACTCCGTCCCTCACCAAGGGCAGGTCTTCGTACCTTTTGGCAGTCCGTCCGATTACCCGGTATACGCCCTCCCAGACTCCCTCCCTGTCCTGCTTTTCGCAGAACCCCTTCCAGCTTTCAATCTGCGCCTGCTTAGCCCGGGATTCGTACGCTTCCTTGGCCTGCAGATACTCCTCGACGACCACTTGTCTCCGAACTGGTGCTGCGCAACGGATGCGGCGTCGACTGGTGTTGACTTTCTTTTTTAGGTCAGCGAGCTCGGTGGACCACCACGGCAAAGTAAGTTTTTTATTTTTATTTAATTTTGGTAAGGTTTGTTGGCATGTTTCTTCTATTGCATGAATGTATGAGTTTATGTTATTTTCTAATTGTGTTTTGTTGTTTATGTTTTTTATGTTTTCTGAGTCTAATTTATTGTCTACTTTTAATTGGGCCAGTTTCTCATGAAACTGACTCCAATTTGCTCTTTTTGTATTGTAAATCCTAGTTGTACTATTTACTCTAATGCCTTTTGATTTGACCAGCTTAATTTTGAAGACAATGCCGTTGTGGTCCGAACTCGTGATGCCTTCCTCAACCCTCCAGTCTTCCACCAGATCCAGCAAGTCGGTTGAGCAGGCCGTTACGTCAACTAAGCTGGCGTAGGACCTGCCCCCCCTGACGGTGTCGTAAGTCGGAGTGTGGCCGACGTTGAGCACCTGCAAGCCCAACTCATCCAGCGTCCCGGACATTTCCTCGCCCCTATCGTCGACAACCGCACTACCCCACCAGTGGCTCTTGGCGTTGGCGTCCCCACCAACCACTATTTTGGTTTGACCCAATTCCTCGCGAATCCGCCTGAGGTGCTCCAGGTATGGCTCTATGGGCTTGCCGGGTTCAAAGTAGAAGGAGACTACTGCGATTTCCCAGGCGCTGGTTTGGATCCTCACTACCGTGATGTTGTTGGTAGTGAGTTCTGGACACTGTGAGACGTCGAGTTCGTGATCGAATACGACTATTGCCGCCTTCACAGTTCCACTTCCTTGATCAGCGCACTGGTAGATTCTCGCTCCCCGGTAGTCTCGCATCCTCTTGATCCCACCCACATAAGGCTCCTGGAGCAGCGCGAAAGCAACCCTCCGCTCGCTTGCCACTTGTAAGAGCTCTTGGGTTGCTAGGTTCTTCCTCTGCAGATTCGCTTGGATGACGTGGTATCCCGGGTGGACGCCGGGGTTTGTCCGAGTGCGGCTGCCTGGTTGAGTATTCCTGACTGCGGCCGTCACCACCTCAGCAGTACGCCACCGACAGGCGCGCCAATGCGTCCCACCTAACACGGATCGGGCACTCGCTGTCGAAGGCGTTGTGATCAGTTGTGGCAAGTTTTGCCGTCACACAGTTTCGGCATGACGGTTTACCCGCAGCCAGTCGCGAGGGGCAATCCGCGCGCATGTGGGGGTCACCACAATGAATACACAAGTCGGCGGGTTCCGTGCACAACTTACGGCTATGGCCATAACGCAGACAGCGAGTGCACTGCACCAGTGGCGACTGGTCCAGTACACGCACCCTCTGTAGGTCAATATGCACGCAACCCGCCGTTGTGAGCCTTTGCCATATCGCTGGGGACACCTGCAAGATGATGTGGCACAAATGGGCGTTCCTGGTCTTGCGACGGTACTTCACAGCCAGCCTCACATCTCCGGCAGGCACGTCCCCAAGCAGATGCTGGTTTTGCCGTTTTATGGCCTCAATCGTCTCCACGTCGGAGTGGCAGGAGAGGACGTCTTTTATGATGACGAGGGGGTCCCTATTCTTAACCTCCTCTACCACCAGGTTCCCTGCCCTCTTAATCCTCTCCTTGACCCTTGCCAACTCCTCCTCAGTTTTAAAACTGACCACCACCTTCTGGTCCCTCACTTTCCGTACACGCTCGACCCTTGTGCCCGTGTTTTTAGCATCAACTGCCGTCCTCAGCTTCTCAACAACCACTTCACCGGTGTCCTGGTCATCAACAGATGAGACGACCACCGAGTGAAGGGGTCGCCGGAACTGCTGTTTGGATACGGCAGCGATTTCGGCGAATGTTGGTCCTTGGCCGGCGACGTAGTGAGGTGCCTTTTTGAGCTGTTCCGACAGGGCCTGCGTGTGCTGTTGGCATTCCTCCAGCGCCCGTTTGTGCTGCTGGAGGTCTCCTATGAGCTGTTTCACAAGCTCTGTCGGAACAACTGTGGTTGTCATTGGAACCCTCTGTTCCTCGATAGGGGTGGGTTGGCAGGTCGGATCCACTTCCGACGCTTTTGCAGGCGGCGTGGCGGACGATCTTTTCTTCTCCGACTCCTTCACGATTTCGTACAGCCTGTTTATGGCCCCAAGCACCTCCGTCTTGATTTCTGTTTTCAGGTTGCGAGAGTTGCCCAAATGCAGCTTCGCCTTATTTAGGCAAGCTCTCGCCTCCGCTGTCAGGTTGGGGTACCTGGGTTCGGCCTTTTTTGCAGGGTCTGCAGCGCCCGCAGAGGCCCGGCGCGTCACCAGAGAGCCGGGGATTTTTTGTGTAGTTGGTTGAGACGCAGCTGGTATTAGGTTGGCTGGGGACTTAGCTTTGGGCTCTACTCTCCCAGCCTCCCATTCCCCAATGCTGCGCCTGACACTTGAGAGCGACGTCCCAGCTTTCTCTGCCGATCGCGGCGAGCCTCCAGAGCCCTGCGCGTCTGCGTCATTCTTGGCCGGCGTACGCATCATGACGGAGTCAAAGGTCAGGGGTCAATATAATAATAATTAACTGAATCCCTGTAAAGGGGGGAATCAGCCAACTATATGGATTGCGCCAAATCACACGATTAGCCTAGATCCCTGTAAAGGGGGGATCAGCAAGCTATAAAATTTTGTCAAAAATCACTAGGACTAGATCCCTGTAAAGGAGGGATCCGTCAAATATACAATTTGCGTCAAAATATCACTAAGACTAGATCCCTGTAAAGGAGGGATCCGTCAAATATATAGGTTAAAATTGGTTAAAATAAGATAAAAATACAATGTTAAAATTCAATAAAATGTCAATAATTAAATATTGTGACTAGAAGTTTTAGTCACGTCTGGTGAAAATGTCAAAAAAGATTATAAAATAGTCAATAAAACTATTTTGTCAATTTAAAATTTTTATCAATTTCTTCTTCGTCCTATTGTATACAGTTTAAAAGACCACCGGGTGGGCGGGTAAATTTTGAAAATTTGTTCCAAAACCAGGACTCGGATACGCGAAACACGCACCGGGACACAGGTAAGGGTTGATGGCGTCCTATGGAGTTTAAACCAAAAGAATCTAACGAGTAGAATTTGAGATATATAATTTTGAAAATAAAATTTTTTTGAAAAAATGACAATTTGTAGGTATTCGAAAAATAAAACCTCGATGGTCAATTTCTATAGTCAGGATAGCAGGAACTAGCCCGTCCTGTAATTACTATGCAAAAAACTAGGTCAAATTAGCACTCCTGAAGGCTGAGAAATCGATGGTTTTGTTTTGTGCTAGTTCGCTAAGGTGGATTTTCTGGATAAAATCGACCAAATTTAATAGATTTATTTTAGGATTTTTCGAATATTTAGGGTGCCCAGCACGCTAGACGTACGGGAGAGGTGTCAAAAGACGCGGCCCCGCAAGATCTAACGAGCTATAATAATTTCGGAATTTTAGCCTTAAGGGCTAAAACACAGGGGGTGGAAAACCCGTTTTCCGGAAAACACAATCTGCAATTTTTTGACGTTTCGTGAGAGCTAGGCCCACGTGTGGGGTGTCAAAAGTTGCGTCTCCGCACGGGCTAACGGATTTTATAAAAATAAAAATTTATCTAGAACAAAAATTTTAGAATATGGGCAAAAAACTAGATTTTTTGAGAAAAATTTTGAAAATTTGTTCCAAAACCAGGACTCGGATACGCGAAACACGCACCGGGACACAGGTAAGGGTTGATGGCGTCCTATGGAGTTTAAACCAAAAGAATCTAACGAGTAGAATTTGAGATATATAATTTTGAAAATAAAATTTTTTTGAAAAAATGACAATTTGTAGGTATTCGAAAAATAAAACCTCGATGGTCAATTTCTATAGTCAGGATAGCAGGAACTAGCCCGTCCTGTAATTACTATGCAAAAAACTAGGTCAAATTAGCACTCCTGAAGGCTGAGAAATCGATCGCTCAGCTCAGCTCAGCTCAGCTCAGCTCAGCTCAGCTCAGCTCAGCTCAGCTCAGCTCAGCTCAGCTCAGCTCAGCTCAGCTCAGCTCAGCTCAGCTCAGCTCAGCTCAGCTCAGCTCAGCTCAGCTCAGCTCAGCTCAGCTCAGCTCAGCTCAGCTCAGCTCAGCTCAGCTCAGCTCAGCTCAGCTCAACTCAACTCAACTCAACTCTTTAGCAATAACAACAACTATAACAAACGTAATTGTAATAAAATTTTATTTTTTTTACTATAGCAAAAAGTGTCGTGACAACTTTTCGTAAGAATTTTTTCCGTCTAGCCCCCTTTCACAACGCGCGATAAGGAACTTCGTTCCAATAAAAAAAAAAAAAAACTGCACGGTTTCAATCTCAGGGGGGTTGGCGATCTCAGTGTGGCTGTTACTATGCACAGAGAATGCTGATGAGTCCCTTAGTCGCCTCTTACGACACCCACGGGAAGTGATGAGATGGTACTATTATTTTACGTCCGACACTTTAAGGCAAAAATGGCCCACATCAGAAGGCTTAAAGTCACCCAAAGGGCAATGGAAAGGGTTATGCTCGGAGTTTCCTTGCGTAATCGAATCAGGAATGATGATATTCGCAAAAGAAGCAAGGTTACCGACATAGCTCGAAGAATCGCCAAACTGAAGTGGCATTGGACAGGGCACATTGCTCTAGTTCTGAAGTGGTGAGCGAGTACCGGAAAACGCAGTGTTGGAAGGCCTCCCACAAGGTGGACCGATGACCTGGTGAGGGTCGCGAGTAGCCGATGGATGCGAGACGCACAGGACCGGTCGTTGTGGCGACATTTGGGTGAGGCCTATGTCCAGGAGTGGACGTCTTTCGGTTGAAATGATGATGATGATGATGACGGTTTCAATCAGTGCCATTTCTATCATTTTTGAAGTTTTTACGAATTTCAAAAGAATTTCGGATTCTAAAAGACTACTTAACAACTAAACTAATTAGCGATTTAGCGGATATTAATAATTAGGCCACGATCATGTCGGAATTTGATACCCTCATTAGTGGTAGGTGGGTCAGTCTGTACACGGTCACCTGCGTGAGACTCCCAAGTTATTGAACACATGTAACACTATGTGTATAGTATACACTTAAACATAAAAAAAAACGTGTATATTTTAAATGCATGCTCGCTTTGCTCGCCAACTTTAGCCCCCTTCATCACTTTCGAACCTAACCTATTCGTGTTGGGGTGCCCTAAGAGTACTGCCGGTTCCCAACGGCGTTATTTTTGGGTGCGAGACCGTCTGCGGAGGCACTCCCTAAAATAATATCCCACGGGTATCGTGGACAAGGTCTAAGCTACCGGCGGTCAAGGCTCCACAGAGAGGAAACTCTAGTCTGAACAATACGAGGCGTGTCTAGAAGTACCACTTTCTGAATCAAATCCTTGATCCAGCTGTCTAACGAGAGATGTTGGTCGAGGTTCGTGGCTATTAAGCTGACACGACATGTTATTTATGTTTATTAGATAATGTTACAGAAGACAAAATCCGATCCTACTAATATTATAAATGTGAAAGTTTGTGTGTATTTTGTTACTTCTTCACGCTCAAACGGCTGGACCGATTTGGATGAAATTTTGAATGTAGATAGCTTACAGCCTGGATTAACATGTAGCGACATCTATGATGCCGCACACGAACTAAAATAACAAATTCCTACATCGCGCAAGCAGAGATCTCCGCGCGATTTGAACATATACAACAGTCTGAAATCAACCCTCGGGCAGTTGCCCGGACCAGACACAACACCCGTCTGGTCGGAGGATCCTCCCTTTTCAATGGAGGTTTGCGGGACTTTACACTCTGTTCCGCTCACCTCCAAACTGGTGACCCTCGACTATGAACGTGAGCGCAGCCTTCGTCATGACGTCATCACCTCTAAACTGGTGACCCTCGAGCATGAACGTCAGCGCAGCCTTCGTGCAGCTACTTCAGCGTGACGTCATCATCATCGCTTCCTTCAAGCTCTTGAGCAACGAGTCATACAGCCAGCCAGTACCAACGGCTTCTACGGGTATCCTGACCACCAGCATGCAGCGGATGCGCATTCCTGGTCAGCATCCTCAGCCTCTTTCATCACCATCAACCTCATCAGCGATCTTGGCGCAGCGAACATCACCTTCGGCCGGTCGAAGAACCTCTCCTGGTCGACGCCAGCAGTCAAGCCACTATGTCGCACAGCACCGCTCCGACCCACTGGAGCCTGCAGCATCAGCCCGACTCACTAGGACATCATCACCCCGACTCACTGGGCATCATCCCGACTCACTGGGACAGCAACACCCCGACTAACTGGGGCATCACCACAGACAGTTCCGACTCACCGAGAACTATGCGGCTCTTCCGGTTCCGACTCACTGGAACCAACCTTCCACTGGCCCGGCAAGCATCATAAGATGTATGGACGACTCATCAAGAACCATCGATCTCCGATCTCCGGAGGGGAGTGAGGTAGCGACATCTATGACGCCGCACACGAACTAAAATAACAAATTCCTACATCGCGCAAGCAGAGATCTCCGCGCGATTTGAACATATACAACAGTCTGAAATCAACCCTCGGGCAGTTGCCCGGACCAGACACAACACCCGTCTGGTCGGAGGATCCTCCCTTTTCAATGGAGGTTGTGGAACTTTATACCCTGTTCCACGTACCTCCAAAAACATATAAGCTACCTTTTATTCCGGTTTAAGTAGGTGAAACCGCGGGGCGCAGCTAGTAATTCATAATTTAAGTTAAAAATATTTTTTGTTTATTAACACTTAAAATTTTGCACCAAAGCAGAACATAATCAACTTATCAATTACCGAAGACTCAAAACTCGAGTGTCAGAAGCAAAACTGATTACTCAAAGTCTATTAAAAACTAATTCATTCGCTTTTAGTAAGATTATAATATTCTAATTACAACATGCTTTTAATAAGTTTATAAATTAACAAGAATGGAAATTCACTTCAAGTTTATTTTCTTTGTAGAGGAGGACCTAGATAATTTACCTAATACCAGCTTATTATGAAATTAATATCCATGAAAAAGGATTGTTTATTAAACCATTTATCCACTTAGTAGTAAATAAGGATGATGGAAGCTGGTGAAAAGGGTTTCAGGTTCAGCAGGATCATCTTACAGAACACAGAACCACTGCACTGTCAGCGTCTAGAGGCTGCAGTATATCGTCGCTGTAGAATAAATACCTAGTATGTCAAAAAACCTTACATTATCTATTTACGTAAACATCTCACCATTTCCATGTTCCTTTTTTCAATTTTAGCATTTTCAACACACACGGAACCTCTGAGAAGTTTATTTATTCATAATCCTTGAAAATTTTCCGATTTTATGGATATTATATAACATAATTACGTTGGATTTTACGAAAATTCCAATTAAATCACAAATATGACATAAACTGACATTTCAACAATTTATTAAAAAAATCCTCTATGTCATATTGCGGGGTGCCCAGGAGCAAAAAGACATGGAATTTAGTCAAGTATCAACAACAATTTAGTAAGAGCACCCCAGCATCGCTTCCACAGCAAAAAAATGGTTTAAAGCAAACAAACCGCGCGAACCACCTGGGTAGGTTTGACGGGCCTGAGGACAATTTTTTGAACCAGCCAGGACGCTGGGACGTTTGAGTAGATTCTTTTTGTACAGATAGAATAAAAGCCACGTAGGTATTTCAATTGCGTGGATGTGGCGCATGTTTTTCCTCAGCTTTTTCTTTTTTTGTTTCTTTGCGTCATGTTTACCGCAAATAAACGTATTTTCTTTCTTTCTAATTGACCACGCATCCGTGAACCGAGTCTACATCCTATCGTTTGAAAACCTCATCATTTTGTGTACATATCGGGTGTAAAAAAACAGTTAACGAAGCCGAAAGCCGCATATACCCATTATTTGGATCATATTTTTCCACGAGACCATACCTGGGAATCCACTGGTTCTGGAGATATTGAAGGTCAAAGTCGAAATTTTTGGCGTGAAACGTCTATATTGGCGTGGCTTGGCAGTAAAATCGACTCAAATTCCGTGACGGAAACGGTAAGCGTCGTGCCACGATGCCCCCACTACGCCGTCGCTCTCGACTCCCTTCTCCCTAAAAATATCATGCGAAAACAAGTAACACAACACACAACTACAACAAACAAACAACAACAAACATATATACAAAAACAAACAACAACAACAATCAACAACAACCAACAATAACCAACAACAATCAACAACAACAATACAATACAACATCACCAACAACAACAACCAACAATAAAGAAAGAAAAAAACTTATTTTAACAACACTACCACCAACAACAACAACAACAACAACAACACCAACAACAACTACAACACTAACAACAATTTTGAATTTTAGTATTAAAATAGATGTTTCACATCCACCGGGCGTCCCATGACGACTAACTTTTTTGTAAACTTTTTTACGAAAATGAATTCCAAGTGTTTCACGCTTTTTAAAGCATACTGCCAATCTTTTTACACCTGTAGCCTGTGGGTCAGTTATTCGCAGCGGGCATACAGTGACCTGCGTGCCCAATATAATAATGCAATCAGGGTACTGTTGGGGCTGCCATGGCGTTGCAGTGCGTCAGGGATGTTTGCTGAGGCGCGGGTGGATGGCTTTGCCGCTATCGTCAGGAAAAGATGCGCCTCCCTACTTGCTCGCGTTCGTGGCAGTACCAAAACTATACTGGGAGTTTTTACTGATAGGTGGGAGTCCCCCATGCTGCAAAGGTGGGTGCGGCTTCAGGCCGTAAAATGATTTTATTTTGGAATACTAACATTAGCTCTTAAGTACATTGTTACTAACAAAATAAATGTTTATTATTATTTCATTTATTTTATAATATATACATACAATTTACATTTTTAAATATTAAAATATCAAAATATAAAAACATTTAAAAATATAAAAAATAGTAGCCCACCGGTATCGGGATAGGGTCCAAGCTACCGGTGGTCAGGGCTCCTGAGAAAGGAATCTCCTAACAATACGCGCCGTGTCCAGGAGTACCGCTTTCTGTATCAAGCCCTTGATCCAGCCGCCTAACGAGAGCCTCCTTAGGTGTTCGTCGAGGCTCTTGGCTATTAAGCCATTGGCCGTCACGACTATCGGCACAATGACAGCTGTATCCACCTCCCACATGTCGATAACGATATAGATATCAAGATATTTTGTTTGTTTATCTTTCTCAGCTTTCACGAGGTTCTCGTCATGAGGGACAGCTATATCAACAATCATTGTGCGACGCTCTAGTCGATCTATCACCACTATGTCAGGCTTATTGGCAACAACAGTCCTGTCAGTGATGATAGATCGATCCCAATATAACGTGATATTGCCATTTTCGAGAACTGGGTCGGGCTCATACCTATAGTACGGTACTTCAGATTCCACAAGATTGTATTTAAGAGCAAGTTGCTGGTGGATAATCCTGGCTACAAGGTTGTGTCTATGCAAATAGTCTCCGTTAGCTAGACGAGAACAACCAGAAATAATGTGTCGGATTGATTCCCCGGGCCGGTGGCATGCCCGACAGATGTCAACCGTACCGTCCTTCACAATGTATTTCCGGTAGTTATTCGTCATCATAACTTCGTCCATAATCGCACAGACAAAACCTTCGGTTTCCCCGAAGAGGTCACCAAAACGCAGCCAGGATACGGACGCTAAGAGATCTACATCGGGCCCATGTAGGACCCGGTAAAAGCGTCCGTGAAGCTCCTTGCTCTGCCATACTTCCGTGCGGTCATTAGTATCCAGTACTATAGGTTTGCGCCAGTTCTCGTTTGCCAAGGAGAGCGGGGTGAGGCCCTTGTCCACAGCGACCACATCTCGATGCATACCCACGTCAGCTTTGAGGAAGTATTCCCTAAGGCTGCATACCTCGCGGTTGTGTAGGGTCTTAGCGTTTAAGAAGCCACGACCCCCACACTTCCGCGGGATATACAGCCTCATCACCGATGATCGTGGGTGATGCATGCGATTTGCGGTCAGCAGTGTGCGGACCCTCCTATCCAGGGCGTCAAGTTCGGTCTGAGTCCATTTGAGTATGCCGAAAGAGTACATCAATACCTGTATTATTATTATTACCCTGAATTTTCGATTCTTCGTAACTATAGGTACTGTCTCCGTCCTAAAATGACCTTTTGCGCCACCTCGCTTGGCAATCAAATAAGTGGACCACTATTTCAGTAACAAGATCTAAAGAACTTTAGTATAATCCTAAAAGGTTTTCCTGAATTATCGCGCAACCCTCTTCATTACCACCTTTTAGTGCCTTTTAGAGAGGTAACGTGGCAACTAAGACATTTTCTTCTGTATGATAGTACTCGTATGTGCTTCTTTCAACAGATATTGTAAACGACGCAGAGCATGCCCCGAACTATGTGTGATGTGTGTGAACAGTGACACTAAACTATGGTAAATACGTGTTAATGTTTAGAAATAATTATGGACTTATAAGGGTTTTTTCATTTTTGTAGGATAGCTCTAGGGTTGTACTATCAGAATATGTGTAGTTTATAGTACAAAATAGGGCTATTTAAGTGTAAAAAGTAGTTTAAAGTCCAGTGGTCCACGTTAAGGTAAGGTAACGACATACTATAGCTTCGTGCGCC
Source organism: Polia nebulosa (assembly GCA_951329385.1). NCBI lineage: Eukaryota > Metazoa > Arthropoda > Insecta > Lepidoptera > Noctuidae > Polia > Polia nebulosa. Next base: position 2,171,446 of record OX589595.1, on the reverse strand, counting down.
CTATGACGTCACCAAACCCGGACGCCGACCGCAGCGCCCTCTGGAGGGACGCGGCGGCTAATCTCAGACAAAGAACAATTCGTGTAGACTAGGGCATCTTGGGATTCCACGTTAAAGTGTGTCTCATGAATTGTTGTATGATGATAGTCAATAAATAGTAGACTAGATTATTAGTAAGTATGATTATGAATCTCAGCCACGCGGTGAATTAATAAGTAGGGCGAAATCATGCGCAAATAGCGTCCCGCGTGGTAATTGAAGTAAGAAGAATGTAACTTACTGATTAGGCTATGTAGTTACGTAATATGGATTATACAGTGGTAGTTTAAAATAGGAAACTCCATGTAAACTGTATGTAAAATAGGTCGCATAGTGGCTTCAATCATGGTTAAGCCCTATGGTGATTTATAAGTAAGACAGTCGTCAGGAACGCTGTATCTTGTATGTTGATTAGGTCTCATGGCAGACTTAGGATCAAACTATATGGTGGCTTATGTATGTGTTGTCATTTGTTAACAGAGTGTATGTCATACGAATCTTGCCACATGTAGTTTAGGAATCATGGCGCCGATCGCGCAAAACTAGACAAGCTTCACGGCAATTTTCGTATGACATAAGGTGCATGTATTAGGAAACAGATTAAAGTAGATTTCCCACATAGCTGCATGTTAATTTAACGTAGATTAAGAAATTTCAGTAGCTTTGTGTACATCAGCCAGGGTAACAAATTATATAGCATCATAGGTAGGAATATAAATGTAATTTATACAGCAGCTAGAATGGTATTTTTGTGCTATTTTAGTCTAGGTTAAGGACGTAGATCAAATGTAGGGACCGATCTATGTCAACACTAGTTAAATGCATGTTATAAGTAAGTAGGATAAGATATTATAACATTGTATAAATTCATTTAGTATTAAAACTTGGTTAGTTGGCAGGAAATACCATGCTATAGTCCACATCTGGAGGCCAGATGTTGGACTTTCTAAAACTAAGCCACCTCCCACAATAACCGCTGGCCAATCAGCGGCCCCACATTATTTTGTAAGTGTGTGTGTCTGGCGTCCGACGGTCAAGCGCGAGCATGACGCGGCAGATCGCAGCGGCGTGCATTGGCCGGTCGGCCCTATCGCGTCCCGGACTACCTGCGCTGTTGTGCGCGGGCATAAAGGAGGGCTGGATAGCCGGCTTCGACACATTCGGCCTCCAGCTCTCCAGCAAGCAACACCTACGAGACGTAACAATAAAACAGGAGCAACACCACGAAGAAGTTTTATTTTACCACATCGTCAAATAAACAATCATACAGTCCACTACAACTGCTGGTCCTTCGAGCCGGATTCAAGATCAGTATCAAGCCTGTTCGTCCGGTATCAACAAAGAAAAACGGAATCAAGATCAGTATCAAGCCTGTTCGTCCGCTATCAATATAGAAAAACGGATTCAAGAACAGTATCAAGCCTGGTCGTCCGGGATTCAAGAAAGAAAAGGAACAAAGCAACGAGCGTGCGGAGCCGACTTGTCAACGAAGTGAGTCGAGCAGTTTGAAGCCTGTTACGACCTGACTAGCACGTGTTATTTTGAGCACGTGTTATTTTGAGCACGTGTTATTTTAAGCACGTGTTATTTTGAGCACGTGTTATTTTCGGGCACGTGTTATCTTCGAGCACGTGTTAATTTCGGGCACGTGTTTGATTATCAACGCACAACATCTAAACGATCTTTTGAGATCTCGCCAAGAAGAGGACAACGCGCACGGGTTCACCGGCTTCATTTAAAAGAGGGCTCAGCTAACCGTGCTGGCCCTAGAAGAAGTGAAGCACAACAAGGGGGAATCTGCGAAGTCAAGGCGTGTCAAGAAGGAGATCTTTGGTGTTATTGATTATAACCCAAAATGGTGATCACTAGAAGCAAGTGTGATGCTGCCGAGGTGGAAGAGCAGCGACGCGCCCAGCTACAAGAAGCAGCGCGTATAGAAAGGGAGCGCCTACAAAGGGTGTCATTAGAGCCGCCGGCGTCGCCATTTTCAAGAGAAGCGGACGCCATTACGGCGGGCCCATCTGGGCTAACGACAATGGGCAGTGAACACGTGAGAACGAGGTCACCTGCGAGGTCAACAAGGTCAGTTGCCAGGTCTGTAAGGTCAAACAGATCTACCACGAGTGCCGCAACGCGTTTACGTATGGTGGAGCTAGAAGCAGCTGAAAAGTTGGCCGCATTAAAAAAGAAGGAGTTCGCAATGGAAGCGGACTTAAAACAGAAGGAGTTCGCAATAGAAGCGGACTTAAAGCGAAAGGAGCTCGAAATAGAAGCGGACTTAGTGAAGAGGAGGTTAGCAGTGGAGGCGTCGGCCATCAACGACGAAGAGAGCGTGTACGACGAGCAGCTAGCTGACGCCCTCCCTCGTGAAGAATCCCTGCATAGAGTGGACAACTGGCTCACCAAAAACCCACTCACTTCACGGGGGGAGGAAGGGCCTAAGCAGGATGAAGCGACGCAGCTCCAGCCTTACACAGCTCGAGGGAGATCGCCGAAACCTACAAAGAGCAGCATTGACCAGCTGGCTGCTACCTTGGATAAAATGACAAGACCAAGGCCGCGATATATCGAGCTGCCTATTTTCTCCGGCGCAACCAACGAGTGGCTTTCATTCCATGCAGCAGTGCGGGACTCGACGCAGATGTATGGAATATCGGCACCTGAAAACATCCAGCGTTTGAGGAGCTGCCTGAGGGGAGGAGCACGTGATGCAGTGGCCGCTCTACTACACACGGCCACGGACCCGGAGGTTATTTTGAAAACTCTGGAGCAGCGCTTTGGGAGGCCGGAAGCCATCATTGATAAGGCCCTTGATGACTTGAAACGGCTCCCAAAACCAGGATCGTCTGCTACGGAGTTGAACATCTTCGCGATCGATCTTCAAAATATAATCTGCGTGCTCCAAACAATGGACATGGAGGGATATCTGCGCAACCCGCAGCTGGCAAGAGAGGTGCTGGACAAATTGAGCCCGCACCTAAGATCAAGATGGTGTGACTATGCCTGTGACCACGAGCAGACAACTGACCCCAAGATCGTCGTCCTTTCCCGCTTTCTGATGCGGGAAGCAGACAGGGCGTTACGTCATTCGTACGCCCCGACTACGTGCGCCTCCAGTACAAAGAAGGAGATGCGACCTAATGTGCACATGAAGAAGAAGGCAACCGTGTACGCTGCCGCACAAGACACGGAAGCCAACAAGGATATGTGCCCCATATGCGATCAGGATCACTTACTGATCGCATGCCCCAAATATAAGGCACTGTCGGTGGAACAACGATGGCGTCTAGTTCGTGAAAAGGGCATTTGTTACAAGTGCGCCCAGAGGCGGCATCGGCGCTTAACGTGCAAGGCGAAGCTGTGCGGCGTGAACGAGTGTCGCCGCCCCCACCATTCGTCCCTGCACATGGACGTGAAGCCAGAGGCGAGCAAGCCCGAAGCCGCGAGAACCGAAGAGCCACCAAGGGAAGAAGCAGTTCTGTCGGTAGCAACAAGGCCTGCTACCGGACCAAAAACAGTGCTGCTTAAGGTGTGCCCTGTCATCATTTCCGGACCACGGGGGGAGGTGAAGACCCACGCGTTCCTAGATGAGGGCGCAACCATCACCCTCGTGGACGAAGAGCTGGCGGCAAGCGTCAGGGCTACGGGACCTGCGGAACTACTCGACTTGAGCGGGATAAATACGACGCAGTCCCAGAGAAGCCAGCGGGTGACCCTGACCGTGAGAGGATGGAGGAGTGACGAGGCGTACACGGTCAAAGCAAGGACCGTGAAGGGGCTTCGACTCCGCCAACAGTCCATTCCCGACAGCCTGCTGGACTACGATCACCTGCGGGACCTGGCACAAGAAGAGGTGTGCTATAACCAAGCGCGCCCGGGGCTCCTAGTGGGGACGGACCACTGGGAGTGCATTGTGTCCCGTGAGCTCCGTATCGGTGGTCCGAACGAGCCGGCTGCATCTAGAACACAGCTGGGATGGGTGGTGCACGGAACCGTACCACGCAGAGCCATCACCGAAGAAGGAAGCGTGCTGCATGTATACGAGCCACAACGAACGACGGGTATAAACAGCGAGGAACTGCACGACGTAGTCAAGGCCCACGTTGAGATCGACGCGCTCGGCACACAGGAGAGGCCGAGAATCAAGGCGACCGACCAACGGGCCATCGACATTGTCAATAAGACAGACGAGAAGGTCCTGCACATAGCTGAGGAATCGGGGAGAGACAGCTGGCTACCTGACCCAGCCCGCTTCTCCAAGTACGAGACCCTGGTGAGGAGTGCAGTGAGGGTGCTGGCCTTTACGGACATCTGCCGACGCCGAGCAACGCGGCTGGAACACCGACACGTCGAGCGCGCTGAGGTCGAGCTGATCCGACGGGCGCAGGCGGAGAGGTTCCGCGACGAGATTGCGCGGATAAAGTCTGCGCGCCCGCTCCCGAGATCGAGCCGACTATACCGGTTAGACCCGGTACTGGAGGATGGCGTCCTGCGCGTGAGAGGCCGAATCGAGGCCGCCTCCGCGCCGATCGAAACCAAGCGGCCAGTTATACTGGACGGCCGTCACCGCATTACAAAACTATTAGTAATGCGGGAACACTGCGCTGCGGGCCACGCAAATCGCGAGCGCGTGACCAACGACCTGCGGCAGCGGTACTGGGTCATTCACCTACGACCCACGGTACGCGCTGTGGAGAACAGCTGCGCCCTCTGCCGGCGACGGCGGGCGGCGCCGCAGACGCCTACGACGGGTGACCTGCCACACGCTCGCCTTGACCCGTTCCATCGCCCGTTCACTAATTGCGGGGTGGACTATTTCGGGCCAGTGATGGTCAAGGTGGGGCGTCGTCGAGAGAAGAGGTGGGGCGCATTGTTCACGTGTCTCACCTCCCGGGCCATACACCTGGAGCTTGCCGCGTCGCTGTCAACAGACTCAGCCATCATGACGCTGAGAAGGATGGCCGCGCGCAGAGGGTGGCCGCGGCTCATGTACTCCGACAACGGGACGAACTTCCGCGGGGCAGATCAAGAACTCCGCGCCGCCTACGAGGAGTGGCTGCCAGCTCTGCAAGACGAGGGGCTGCCACACCGAATGGAGTGGCGCTTCATACCACCCGGCGCGCCAAACCAAGGCGGCGCGTGGGAGCGTATGGTGCGCTCCGTCAAGGCGGCACTCGGCGCTACCCTACGCGAGAGGGCGCCGGCAGAGGAGGTTCTACAGACGCTGCTGACCGAGGCGGAGTTCTCTGTGAACGCACGCCCACTGACACACGTGAGTGTCAATCCTGCGGACCCAGAGGCACTCACACCCAACCACTTCCTATTGGGGTCATCCACTGGCCTGCCATCAACTGGGCCATGCGACGAGGCTGATCGACGGGTATGGCGAGCTAGCATGGCGCTCGCTGACCACTTCTAGAGGCGCTGTCTTCGGGAGTACCTCCCTACGCTGGTACCCCGAGGCGAGCCGAAGAACGACGCGCGCCCACTGCAAGTGGGAGACGTGGTCCTCATCGTCGACAGCACGCTGCCCAGAAACACGTGGCCGATGGGAGTCGTCGAGCGCACACATCCAGGACCGGACGGCGGCATCAGGGTCGTCGAGGTGCGGACCAGGACCGGCGTCTTCCGCCGGCCAGTTAGCAAGCTCGTCGTCGTGATGAAGAAAGAGGCTACGCAAGCTGCGCCGGGGGGAGAGCTGTAAACGACGCAGAGCATGCCCCGAACTATGTGTGATGTGTGTGAACAGTGACACTAAACTATGGTAAATACGTGTTAATGTTTAGAAATAATTATGGACTTATAAGGGTTTTTTCATTTTTGTAGGATAGCTCTAGGGTTGTACTATCAGAATATGTGTAGTTTATAGTACAAAATAGGGCTATTTAAGTGTAAAAAGTAGTTTAAAGTCCAGTGGTCCACGTTAAGGTAAGGTAACGACATACTATAGCTTCGTGCGCCCTATGACGTCACCAAACCCGGACGCCGACCGCAGCGCCCTCTGGAGGGACGCGGCGGCTAATCTCAGACAAAGAACAATTCGTGTAGACTAGGGCATCTTGGGATTCCACGTTAAAGTGTGTCTCATGAATTGTTGTATGATGATAGTCAATAAATAGTAGACTAGATTATTAGTAAGTATGATTATGAATCTCAGCCACGCGGTGAATTAATAAGTAGGGCGAAATCATGCGCAAATAGCGTCCCGCGTGGTAATTGAAGTAAGAAGAATGTAACTTACTGATTAGGCTATGTAGTTACGTAATATGGATTATACAGTGGTAGTTTAAAATAGGAAACTCCATGTAAACTGTATGTAAAATAGGTCGCATAGTGGCTTCAATCATGGTTAAGCCCTATGGTGATTTATAAGTAAGACAGTCGTCAGGAACGCTGTATCTTGTATGTTGATTAGGTCTCATGGCAGACTTAGGATCAAACTATATGGTGGCTTATGTATGTGTTGTCATTTGTTAACAGAGTGTATGTCATACGAATCTTGCCACATGTAGTTTAGGAATCATGGCGCCGATCGCGCAAAACTAGACAAGCTTCACGGCAATTTTCGTATGACATAAGGTGCATGTATTAGGAAACAGATTAAAGTAGATTTCCCACATAGCTGCATGTTAATTTAACGTAGATTAAGAAATTTCAGTAGCTTTGTGTACATCAGCCAGGGTAACAAATTATATAGCATCATAGGTAGGAATATAAATGTAATTTATACAGCAGCTAGAATGGTATTTTTGTGCTATTTTAGTCTAGGTTAAGGACGTAGATCAAATGTAGGGACCGATCTATGTCAACACTAGTTAAATGCATGTTATAAGTAAGTAGGATAAGATATTATAACATTGTATAAATTCATTTAGTATTAAAACTTGGTTAGTTGGCAGGAAATACCATGCTATAGTCCACATCTGGAGGCCAGATGTTGGACTTTCTAAAACTAAGCCACCTCCCACAATAACCGCTGGCCAATCAGCGGCCCCACATTATTTTGTAAGTGTGTGTGTCTGGCGTCCGACGGTCAAGCGCGAGCATGACGCGGCAGATCGCAGCGGCGTGCATTGGCCGGTCGGCCCTATCGCGTCCCGGACTACCTGCGCTGTTGTGCGCGGGCATAAAGGAGGGCTGGATAGCCGGCTTCGACACATTCGGCCTCCAGCTCTCCAGCAAGCAACACCTACGAGACGTAACAATAAAACAGGAGCAACACCACGAAGAAGTTTTATTTTACCACATCGTCAAATAAACAATCATACAGTCCACTACAGATATATTACAGACACTGTTTTACTTGAAATTTTGTTGAGGTGTTCGAACATTTTTTTGTTACTATTGAAAGCCATTGACCATTATCTCACCTGCTGGCGAAGATATGGTCGAAGATAGAGCACGTCTGCCTAGAAGCAACCTATTTACTCTTGACTTAAGGTGAAAGCTCCAGGGTAGCCCGCGAAATTCAATTTTTCTTACGTTTTTTGGAATTTACAGGTCATTAGTAGGTTGTATGTCGATCAAAATACGATTCGCGGCCATAGTAAGTACGTATTTACAGAACTGTTATCATTAAAATCATCAATACAACTGTCTCACTTAGAATTGATGCCAAATGTCATGATTTCATGAAATAATTACATTTGGCATCAATTCTAACTGAAAGAGTTGTATTGATGATTTTAATTACTATAATTCTATAAATTCTTGCTACGCCCATTTCGCGGGCTACACTGGCGATTCCACCTAAAGACTCACAGGTTGTAGCTATCAGGTAACACAGACTCTGGCAGGGAATTCCACTACCTAGCTGTACGCACAATGAATTAACATACTATAAAGCTGTCTTTTTTCTACTTCAGAGCAGTTGATCTCATTATAGAAGTGGTAAATGTTTGAACACCTTTTATCCATTGAAGGCTAGCCAATTAATAAAAATTGTATTAAGACAATTGGGATCTGACACGCTACCAAAGTATGGTATTGCTAGATGCCAAGTGGTTGCGGTGTGGTGACGGGGGTCATTTTTAGGGTACTGTCTTTATGTAGAACCTAATTTGAATAAATGACTTTTAATTTGTTTTGATTTATTAGTTAATAATAACAGCATTATACTAAAATTGTTAGATGAGAGTTTTCAGAAAAATTTAGCATCACTAGGCTCTTCTACTTCAAACCGTAACATAATTACGTAAACATGACAATGACGTCAATTTAACTAACGTTCGTATTTAGGGTTCCGTACCCGAAGGGTTACCAACGGGACCCTATTACTAAGCCTCCGCCGTCCATCCTTCCGTCTGTCTGTCAGCGGGCTGTATCTCATGATTCATAATTGGTAGACAGTTAAAATTTTCACAGAATGTGTATTTTGTTGCCGATATAACAACGAATAATGAAAACAAATTAAAAATTAGTGGGGGCTCCCCTGCTAGAAACGTTTTTTTTTGCCTTATTTTGCTCGATCTTAATAATGGCAACAAGTCATCATCATCATCAGCCTTTTAATGTCCCCACTGCTGGAGCACAGGCCTCCTCTCTGTGAGAGGGTGTGGGCCGTAATCCACCACGCGGGCCAATGATGGTTGGTGGATGTCACATGTCTTCGAATTTTTGGTTCTATGACATGTCGGTTCCCTCACGATGTTTTCCTTCACCGTTTTGAGAGCAGTGGTGATGAAATAATTTACACAAAGTAATGCGCCTGCCTGGGTTTGAACTCACGACCTACAACTTGTAAGTCGCGGCCGTTACCACTGGGCAACATGTACGGAACCACTCATGAGTGAGTCTGATTCGTACTTGGTTGGTTTTTGTCATTAGTCAAAGCGTTTGATAGAGGTCGAAATCTGACGTTTTGTAAAGACTAAGTTCTGCCACCTGCGTGTCATTTCAGAAAACCCCAATTGACTGTGTTTTATGACGAACCTGACTACTTCATTTCTTGATAGTATAAAACAAAGTCGCTTTTCACGTCTTGCTGTGTCTCCCTTATCTGCTCCTAAACTACGCAACATATATTAATGCAGTTTTACACATAGAAAGAGCGAAAAACGAGGTAGCTTAATGTGTATAATTTGTACCCATACAGAACCGGGGCAGGTCACTAGTTTTATTTATTATTATTAGGCTCTTCAACAATGAGTATACTATTACTCTTATAGAAAAGCACAGGATGCACTATATTATGCGCAGATAATAACACAATTAATTAATATTATAACAAGTAAAAACTTATTCTAAAAAATATTTTTTTAAAAGCTAATTTTATTACAATTACATAAATTAAATTAAATTGGATTAGAATTTTAATAATAAAAAATCATTTTAAAAATAAAAAGTTTTAATTTTAAAAAGAAATTGCTTCTGTTTAAGGTTTTCATTTTACCTACATTTCAACGTCAAAACCAATCGCACTTTGTTCTTAACACTCTTCTAGAGAGAACTGAAGTAGTTCTTTCTTTAAGAGAACTAAAAGCTATTGAAGAGGATGTCACAGCGCACGGTACAGTAATAGTGTAGTGTTAAAGTATTTCTTTGTAATTTATTTAATACCAGTTACTGCCGGCGACTTCGTCCGCGTATTGTAGCCTATAACATTTATTCCGTTTTTTTTTTTTTGGGGGGTGGGAAATCATCCTATGACTTCTTCCGCTCTAGGGTGGAGCGGAAGGGCGTGTCAGACTCTTACTGACTAAAACCCACCCCTGTTCCTTCCTGCCCTGAATGCCCAGGGGCGAGCTAACTCTTTCGAATTTATCCTCCACCTCCGGGCTTTATCCTCCACGCTCGGACAACATTTATCCAGTAATACTCGGTAATTAATATGGACAAATTCACCGATTACAATGGTAACCCGAAATGTCTAATTTTACATGAAAAAATTAATGAAAACGTTAGTTTGCGTATAGAAAATAATTTTATATATTTTTAATACTTTTGTTAAAAACAATGACAAAAACAAGATACTAATTAAATTAAAATTAAAAAAAAAAACACCAACGCTTAAAAAAAAGCGAACATTTAAAAGACATAAAAGAACTTATGAGCTCGAAACGGCTGAACCGATTTTGAAAAACCTACCTTCAAATAAAAAAAAAAAAACTGCACTGAAATCGGTTCACCCGTTTAAAAGCAGACAGACACTCACATATAGCGGTGAAACTTATAAAACCCCTCTTTTTGCGTCGGGGGTTAAAAAATACTAGCAAGCAGGCGTACCTAAGTTACACCGCGTTACAGTCTGAAGTCTACGAATATGCATTAAAAACATATTCCAGTAATATAAATCTTTAGAATCGTGATAAAAATCAGTTGTTCGTACATTTCGAACAAAAAAATTTTTAGTCGTGTTTTTTCGTTTCATTTTATTTTTGTTAATTTTTTTTGTTTTTGTTTTTTGCGAACATTAATGTAGGCAACAGCTGACTTTTTTTTGGAAGTTTCTATAATTTCCTTGAAGAAAGTTATTTACGTATGAGCAGAAGCAGTATCTAAAATATGACCACCGTTACACCCTATAATATGACACTGGTGCCGATTCTGATGTTCACAAACTAAATACGACCACCGTTACACCTAAAATATGACCACCGTTACCCCCTATAATATCACACTGGGGCCGATACTGTTGCGCACAAACTAAACTTAATTTAGGCTATTGCTATCTTTCTCTCTCTAATAAAACAAGAATGAGACGGACGTAAATTAGAACTGTCAAATTTAGTTGAACTGATATTTCCCTACAAATTAAGGGTACACATGTCGACTAAAAACACGGTAAAGCGCAAGGCGTAAACTAGTTTGACATCTCTAACTCAGTTCATAGCTATATATGTTTTTTCACCTCCTTTAGGGATGAATTTCGTAAAACCCTTTCTTAATGGATACCTACTCTTCACAAAGAACACACCCTCCAAATTTTATGTCTCTAGAACCAGTGGTTTAGGCTGTGCGTTGATATATCAGTCAGTCAGTCAGGACTCTGAATTTTGTATATACAGAAGATAAAAAATGTTCTCTGATTCTCACAGTCTTGAATCTTAGAAAAAACAAGCGGGTAGAAATAATCTCAGTTTATTCCTCAAGCGGTCTTTCGGGGTTCGTAGTTCGTATGTGAATTAAATCGATAACAGTAATTATTAGCTATGTACAATACGTGGGTTCACTTGAGGCCAATATAACATCACAGGCTTTCGTACATAAAAGCACTTTATATTAACTCAGCCCACAATTTGTCAAGTCTAGTTTACGTCTAGAAACTAGATATAGATAATAGCTTTTTTCTCATGCAAACTGTAGAGTTAGGTTAGTAGCAATATCACTTACAAAAGAATATAATAAAAGAGAAAAATTCTACAATGATCCAGACAAAAGTCTGGCTTTGACACAAACTTTTTTTTGTACCAAATATTTTAACAATAGTACCTGCCGCTATTATCTTCGTTATTCGGTAGTACTTCTATAATATTTCACTATGGTGTAAAAAATCCGTACACACAAATACAGAAATACACTACGGTAGGAACTCATTATTTAAAAATCACAATATCGACTTATAACACTTTAACAATTAGAACTTAACTTTTTATAACATAAAAAACCGGCCAAGCGCGAGTCGGACTCCCGCATGAAGGGTTCCGTACCATCGTACAAGATTACACGCGTCTACTTATTGCCATTATTAAGATCAAGCCAAAAAGCACGTTTCTAGTAGGGGATCAGCCCCTCCCTTGCTCGCCGTCCGATCAACACCAGACCCGAGAGTCGACGGCCCGTAGTGTTCCACTTGCGCCTCAAAGAGTTGTCAGCATTCATGACGAGGCCCGTCATGGCCGATGCCTGCCCAGGGATTGAGGATAAATTCGAAACAGAGTTACCTCGCCCCTGAGCACTCAGCGCAGGGAAGGAACAGGGGTGGGTTTTAGTCAGTAAGAGTCGGACACGCCCTCCCGCTCCACCGTAGAGCGGGAGATGTCATTGGATGATTTCCCACCCAAAAAAAAAAGGGGAGACCCCATTAATTTTTAATTTATTTTTATTATTTGTTGTCATAGCGGCAACAGCAATTCACATTCTGTGAAAAATTCAACTGTCTATTTAATACGGATCATGATATACAACCCGCTGATAGACAGACGGACAGAAGGACGGACAGCGGAGGCTTAGGGTCCCGATGGTTACCCTTCGGGTAAGGAACCATAGAAATTATTTTGGATACGACGAAAACACTCGCAATTCAATTTATAAAAGTCATCGAAAATAGTTAAAAGTTTAAAAAAAAAGCATATTTATAGGTTGAAATTTAACAACACAGAGAGATAGAGCAAGAGAGAGTTAGTTTTCCTTAATGTGTGTATTTACTTGGTGTATAATAAAATATATATAAATAAATAAATAATAACACAAACACAAAACCATCACCTTTTTTGAAGTCTGTTAAAAATTGAAAGAAGTCGTAGTATATCTTGACTTGTGACTACACCAACCCTAGCAAACAAGTCTGATATTCTTACTTTAGAAAATTCTTCATCATTATAATACATGAGTTGTTTCGCGGATGTTCGATCTTGTTGAAAGTAAATGTTTCCTTTATTTTTGACAAAACGAATTACATTGTTATCGTACAACAACTTTTTTTTCTCTTAGAGGTATTTGTTCATAAAAATAAACCTTGGAAGCATGTTCCATAATTGGGCTTGTTAGGTATGTACTGTAGAGCCCGCAGGGCTCCAGTAAGGCCTGCAGTGCTCCAAGGGTGCTCTATAGCTTAGGGGATTGTCTCACTCGCTGTCTACGCGAGAGTGTGGTATGTAAGAGTGACTGGCTTATATGTGGAGTGTAAGGAAGGAAAGAGGGATAGACTGAAGATTATTATATTAATTGAGAAACAGATACATGTGCCCTCTTCCATCGGGCGAACTCAAGTCTCTCATCTAACCTATGTTTTTTTTTATATATTCGAACGACTCCTCAATATTCTCAACTACCAGCTAAAGGCCGGTGCAGACCCGCTGAGATTAGGCTGTGTCTACAATCGCCACAGTACCTACATATGCGTGGAATCAGTACTTCCTCCTTAGTAAATAATTGCCTATTGGCTATTTCAGAATATAATCTACCTCTGTGTTAAATTTCATCCAGATCGTGATTGAGTAACAAACATCCATTCACCCATCCAAACATTGCGCATTTGTAATAAACTAATTTCTGCCAGCGGCTTCGCCCGCATTGTAAAAAGTAGCCTATGTTTTAATCTAGATTATTATCTATCTGCGTGCAAAATTTCATCCAAATCGGTCTAGCCGTTTGAGCGTGAAGAAGTAACAAACATACAAGCACACACACTCAAAAACTTTCGCCTTTATAATATTAGTGTGAAGAATATATAAGAAGTAAGATACAATTATGATTTATTCGTAGGTAAATACTCGTGAAGTTATCGTTCTACTGAGTTCATAACTCTTTAAATAATCCCGATTTAAAATAAGAACTCAAACTTGTACTCTAAGAACAACACATCGCTTTCAACGTTAAACACAAAGGTGCACTACCCACTACCTCCACTATCGTACGGGAATCAAAACTCCGCGTATACAATTTCCGTATTTCACCTTGTCAAAAGCATTCACTCCTATGTGAAAACGGTCTGTTTGAACTTCACCACCGCCATTGTTTGTCACGATCAAACAGATAGTAACATCGATTGTTCGGATTAAGCTGAAAACACGTGAACTTGGTAATTGGAGGTCACAGAGACTTACCCCTATTTTCTAAGTGAACGTGTCCGTGGCAACACAGAGGGCCCTAACAGAATACCAGCGCTCCGCTAATTACCCTTTAAATATCGCAGCATTATGCCGAGTTAGGCGTCTTTTTGGCCTCGCACAGTTTTACTTTAATTTTAATTTGTACTGTTAGTTTTTATAAGTTTATCTGTGTGCGGTAGTAACCCAGTGGTAACAGCTGTGACTTACAAGTTATAGGTCGTGAGTTCAAACCCAGACAGGCGCTTTACTTTGTGTTCATTATTTCATCAACACTGCTCTTAAAACGGTGAAGGAAAACATCGTGAGGAAACCGGCTTGTCCTAGAACCAAAAACTCGAAGACATGTGACACCCACCAACCCGCATAGGGCCCGCGTGGCGGATTACGGCCCACACCCTCTCACACAGAAGAAGCCTGTGGCCCAGCAGTGGGGACATTAAAAGGCTGATGATGTTGATGATGACGTGATGTGGGGTTCTTTATGTGATGTCCTCCAACTCGACTCCACCTCGAATATTCAAATTGATAGATATCTATCTAGTTTGTTATTTATAGACATTCATCAAGGGCTTTCTTAAATTTTCATGGAAACTAATTTAAGTGGATTTCCCCTTAGAGGACTTGTAAATGGCTTTCTAAAATATAATTTTGTGGGATGTTAGTTTGAACATAGGAAAATTTATTAAATTTTCGTGGAAGTCTGGCTAAGTTATTGATTAGAAAATAGTCCGGTTAAAATAAGACATTCAAGGTTACAATAAATCGCATAAAGCTGTTTTTTTTTAGCTCTATGCGTATTATTGTAACCCCTATTTTTTGAGCTAACTTGACTTGACTAAAAACTGCTGTCGAATCTTGAATTGAAAGCAGACCCGCAGATTTGAGAGCAGATGTGATATTATTGATCGGCCTGTCTTTTTCTTTTAGAATGTGTTTGTATTTACCACTTTTTTGTCAGCTACTGTATAAACAGAAAATAATAAATTTGGCGTCTATTGTAACTGTTACATGTTTACTGTACTTTTTTTACAAAGTGTACATTAAAAATACCCCTTTTTAGTTCTGTTTATTGCTGTTATGATTATAAATCATCATTTAACACTTCAGGACCCTGCGTTTACGAGAGGCGACAGTAATCCCCCGCCTGGCCGGGCCCCGCCTCGTCATAAGCGGCGACAGTTTCGCGCGCTTTAAAACTCTATTATTACTAATAAGGAACGATTTTACTCGAGTGCTGATCCGGCGGTGCTCCGGCGGTGCGGGGCGACAGTGTTGATAGCTGTCGCCCCTCGTCGACGCAGGGCCCTGACGGGTTAAATTTAATTGATTTCTGATTGACAACTTTAGTATAAACTTCTCATGATAAAGGACTAAACTAACCGTTGAGGGCCTTATTTATAAAAAAAATAACGATGTGTGGCTGTAAATAGCCTCCGCCTCCTTTGCGTTGTTTGTTTTTAATAACAACAAAATAATGGCAGTACAAAAAAAAATTAAAATGAAATCTCTATTGATGAAATCCCTGAAACACCAATACTAATACAACGACTTGCAGCAAATTTTTGAGACAAATCTTGAATAATCCACCGGTAGAATGATTGAAACTCCAACAATCAACACTGCACTATAAGTTCACAATGTCTCACAGACGCAGGTCCATTTATTTTACGAGAATCATAAGGTTTTCATCAGAAAAAGAATTTTCAAAAGCGGGATTGCACATACTCAATGTATGGCTTTTAGCGGCGGAGTAGAAACTGGATTATGCCGCAGACGCCCTCTTTCACACACATTCGATACTATCGGGCGCTGCAGGCATTTAATATTGGCGTAAAGGATTCATCAAATAGACACTCAATTATGTCACCTTTTTTATAAAGGATAAGCTTAAGATATAATAAATTGTACGGAAAAATCCAATTTTATTTTATTTGCTATTTTATACGTATTGAATATTAAAAAAGGCAATTGACGTTTCACCAATGTGATTAGTTAAATTATACACTAATTAGCAGGTTCTTATTTCAACATTTCTTACCCTGAAAGGGTAGATGTGGGTGGTAAAGTGGTGACAAATCATTTAAAGGAGGTTTTAACCTATGTACTGTCGAATTTGGTGGATGAAATGTCCCTAATGCTTTCTTGAGCTTAGAATCCGCTAATCAGTGTTTCAGCGTTGGAAGACCTCCAACATGGTGAATCGATGACATGGTGAGGGTCGCGGGTAGCCGATGGATGCGAGACGCACAGGACTGGTCATTGTGGCGACACTTGGGGAGGCATATGTCCAGCAGTGGACGTCTTTCGGCTGAAACGATAATAATGATGATAAATCAGTGTTAATGGTTTGTGAGTTTTATTAACTCCCGACGCAAAAAGAGGGGTGTTATAAGTTTGACCGCTATGTGTGTAGGTCTGTCTGTCTGTGGCACCGTAGCTCATAAACGGATGAACCGATTTAAATGCAGTTTTTTTTATTTGAAAGCACGTTTTCTAGCTATGGTTCTTAGACATGTTTCATCAAAATCAGTTCAGCCATTTCGAAGTCATCAGTTCTTTTGTGCTTTTTAAATTTCCGCTTTTCTTTTAATAGTTGAGGATTTTTTTATTTACTTTTGATCTTGTAAATAAGGTTCTTAATGACTAATCATGTTTATACGTTGGTTAAAATAGCTGAAACTGAGTTATATTATCCGTCAATTGGTCCATAGTTCCTAATAATTCAACACTGCGTATCGATCGCACACTTGCAAGCCACCACATCTGAAGACCGTTACACATAAATGCCCTTTACGTAATTCCGGCCCTGTAGCACGAGCGCAGTCGGTCAGTGTGTACTCGACGAACAGCAACAAATAACTCCGCTTGTCTGAACCAGCTTGAAAATACCTGACATCACATGTTGTTTATCATGTGAGGTCTTGCTGGCTTGTTTGTGTTCGTTGCATAACTTCAGAAGTAAGGTACGGTATATATCTCATATATCTATTTGTGAAAGTTACAGTTTCTTTCAGTCAGTTATTATGATTGGCTATTGTTTTGACAGTGCTGTTTTCTTTTCGCTGCCTGCTTTGATTAATGCCTCTTTGCACAACTTCACTTGGATGAAATTCTAAGTAAACTGTTGGTAGAAATGTCCGCATTCCCCTAAAACTTAAGGGGAAGATTTATAAAACAATGGTCAGACTTGCTGTCTTGTATGGTTCAGAATGCTGGGTCACAAAAGGGATGAATGAAAAGCAATTGCATGTAGGTGAGATGAGAATGCTAAGAGCGATGTGTGGTGTGTTTTTTTTTTTTTTTGGGGGGTGGGAAATCATTCTATGACTTCTTCCGCTCTAGGGTGGAGCGGAAGGGCGTGTCAGACTCTTACTGACTAAAACCCACCCCTGTTCCTCCCTGCCTCGAGTGCCCGGGGGCGAGGTAACTCTTTCGAATTTATCCTCCACCCCCGGGCAGGCATCGGCCGTGGCAGGCCCCTTCCCTTTGCTGACAACTCTTTGAGGCGCGCGTGGAACACTACGCGCCGTCGACTCTCGGGCCTGGTGCTGATCGGACGGCGAGTTACCCACTACTCGCCGTCCGCAGGCCCGAGTCTACGGTGGCCGGAGATCGTCTCGCGGCGCCCGAACCCCCTGGCGTCTGGTGCGGCGGCTGCGGCTGGGGGCGCTAGGGCGACTCGGCTGTGTTCGAGTCTCCCTAGCGTATGCCGCCTCCCTCTTCGCGAGCATTACTGCTTCGCAGAAGGAGGAGACGGCTTCCCATTCCCTCTCGCTACGTACCATAGCCTGAACCAGGGCACGGCGCGAGAGGTCGCTGCCGCCTATCGCATCCACGAGGACACGGCGGTGCTCTGTCCAAGCGGGGCAGACCTCCACCGTATGCTCCACCGTGTCATCTGGGCGATCCTCGCAATGGAAACACCCGGGGGTCACCTCCGCCTTGATCCGACACAGGTACTTACCGAAACAGCCGTGTCCGGTGAGCACCTGCGTCAGGCGGAAGGTGAGGGCGCCGTGACGCCTCTCCAGCCACTCCTCAAAGAGGGGCACTACCGCCTCGATGGTGGCGTGCCCAGCGCTGGGTTGCGACAGTCGCTCTCTCCATGTCACCATGAGATCCTGCCGGAGCTCGGTCCGCCGAGCCGCGAGTTGTCGCGGCAGCGGAGTTTCGCCCCGGCGTTTGGCCTCCTCGCGCCACTCATACAGGTGCGCGAGGATTTTTGCCTCCAGATCCCACGGTGACAGTCCGGCAAGGAGGCTCGCCGCCTCACGGGAGATCGTGCGGTATCCTCGGATGATGCGGATCGCCATGACCCTCTGGGACGCGTTCATCTGGCGAGCTGATCGCTGCCTCAACGAACGCGCCCACACCGGTGCCCCGTAGAGGGCCATGGACCGCACGATCCCCGCGTAGAGCCTTCGGCAGGAGGCGTTTGGCCCCCTCAGATTGGGTAGGAGCCGCTTCAAGGCGGCCCCGGCCCTGTCCAATCTGGGAGCCAAACGTCGAAAATGTTCGACGAAGTTCCACCGGCTGTCGAGGACGAGTCCCAGGTACTTCATCGTACCCTCGACGCCGATGCGAACCCCTCCTACCGTGATCTGGGAACCCGCAGGTGGCGCGTTCCGAGGACCATGAAAACACATGGCCTCGGACTTGTGCAATGCCACCTCGAGTCCCAGTTGCCGGATCCTCCCTATGACTGTCGCAACCCCGCGTGTCATACGGTCGGCCGCCGCCTCGTGCGACCTCCCCTGCGCTAAGACCAGCGTGTCGTCAGCGTAGCACACTACGCTGACGCCAGTAGGGAGGTCGGTGCGCAGCACCCAGTCGTATCCGATGTTCCACAAGGGCGGCCCCAGGACCGATCCCTGTGGAACACCGCACGGCATCATCGTTCCATACTCCCTGATGACCGGGGTAGATGACGGCTCTGTCCGTCAGATACGCCTCGACTACGCGACGGAGGTAGGGCGGCACCCGGTGATACCGGAGTGCCTCCACTATACAACTCCAGGGCAGGGTGTTGAAGGCATTGGCGATGTCCAGAGACACCGCCAAGACGACCCTACCCCGGGCCACTGCATCCCCCGTCGTGAGGGCTCTTACGCGCATGACTGCGTCCACCGTGGAGCGCCCCTTGCAGAAGCCGTACTGGCTCTCCACCAGGTCCGGCCCCACCCGCACCAACTGCCCGACGAGGCGGTCTGCAATTACTCTTTCAAAGAGCTTGCCCACCTCGTCGAGCAGCACAATGGGCCGGTAAGCGGACGGAGAGTCCGCAGGGCGCCCCACCTTCTTGATCAGGACCAGCTTCCCCGTCTTCCACCGACGTGGAAACTGGCCCCTCTCCAAGCATGCGCTTTAAAGCCCTCTGAGTCGAGGCCCGAGAGCCTCTTGCAAGGCCAGGACCCAGGCTTTCCCATGAAAGCCATCGGGTCCTGGGGCGGTGTTTTTGGCATTCAGCCTACGCATCGCCGCTCTCAGCTCTACCTCGGTCACCTCGGGAGCATCGTCGTCGTCGTCTTGGTCCGCGTCAGGTACCGCAGGAGACGGAGCCATAGGCGGAGGAGTATGTTCCCCTCGCGAGGGGAACAGAGCGCTCACCACGCCCTCCACGATCTGTGGCCGGAGACTCTGCGTCAGTGGGGGGGCCCATGGGCGGAGTTTCCCCCGCACCGCTTTGTACGGGTGCCCCCATAGGTCTCTGTTCAGAGTCTCCAGCGACTCCTCGCGGGCCGATCTCTTGGCCCGCAAGATCTCCGTTCGGAGGGCGATCCTCGCAGCTCTGTACCCCTCGTATAGCTCCGCCTCGACGGCTTCCGTTTCCGGCGTGCGGTTACGGAGCCGTCTGCGGTACCTGGTGTACCGGCGTCGCGCGGCAATACACCCTTGGCGTAGAGCCATAAGCGCCGGCGACCACCAGTACACCTGTCGCCGAGCAGAAGGCTGGACCCGGGGCATTGCCACGTCACATATCTCGGACATGGTCTCCTGGAACCACTCTGCCTCGTCGTTTATGTCGGCAGGCCTGTCCGGTGATGTCACCCAGGCCTGCACGATCGAGGCCTCCAGGAGTAGCTCCCGGTCCAGCTGCTTCAGCGACCAACGCGGACCACTCGGGCGATGTGTGGTGTTACGCGCATGGATAGAATTAGGAATGAGTATATAAGAGGGAAGTCTGAAAGTGGCACCGCTGACTGAAAAGTTGTGTGGAAATCGGTTGTCGTGGTATGGGCATGTGATGCGGAGGAATAAAGAAAATGTCGCGAGGAAAGTCTTGTGTATGGATGTGGATGGCTATAAGAGTAGGGAAAGGCCAAAGAAACGATGGTTGGACTGTGTGAAAGAGGATATGAGTAAAAAGGGGGTGACTACAGAGATGACGACTAATAGAGGAGTATAGAAGAAAAAGACTTGTTGCGCCGACCCCAAACAAATTGGGATAAGGGCAGGAGAATGATGATGTTGGTGGAAATATGATTTATAAGTGTCAAACTTTTTTGAATAAAGAACTTGGGCTTTAGTAAACTCCGTTAGTAACTTATGTATGTGCACTTTATCTGTGTAGATTCGGTCAGTGACTTAATTACGCAACTCACGCAACAGCTAAGCTTGATTCCCGGGTCCGGCAAAGTGTTATGGGGTTTTTTCTCTGGGGCAGCTTGAAATTTTGATTAGTGCCAAGTTAATGGCAAGAAGCTCTCTCCTTTTAAATGAGATAGAAGGTATACAGAACTGCAAAAAAAAATGAAATTACCGTACAAATCAATTATCATCAGCTGATCAAAATTAGAATGGGACGTCAAAATTTTTTTTTATTGGAATTAACTGTTATTCTCTTGAAGGAAGAGTTAAACCCTGTATAGACGCACCTGTGCCTTACCCTCGGGGAATACAGGATGTTGTTATGTAATGATTTGTTGCGTATAGCAAGCATCAAAATTTTCCATAACCCTAGTTCACCACATTCCACGCTCATGGCCCGTGACCATCGAAATAAAACCGGATGAGGCGTCGTAAACTATTTGACGCCCACTCTCATCCAGTCTCAATGGACGCCTCGTTATGTCGCGTTACGATCATTGACGGCCTATGACGTCGTTTGTTATACATTAAACAGTTTGTAGAAGGTCAACTTAATAATTGGCAACGGACGGAACTTCGTTGAGCCGATCTGAGTTTTAATTAGTTAATAGTTAAAAAAAAAAACTTATTTTAAACAAACTTGCATTTGCATTGCAAGCATTGAAGAGTTCCTTTAACTGGAGCTAATCCTGAATGACGAATCAGGTCATATTTAACAGGTTATGAACCCACATGCAAAATTTCAGCTCAATCGAATACCAAAAAATGGTCGAAAAATAGTTTACGAATTTTACACACAACTTACAAACATACAGAACAGTTGTTGATGCCAAATGTCATGACTTCATGAAATACTACATTTGACATCAATTCTAACTTAAAGAGTTGTATTGATGATTTTAATGATTATAATTATATAAATACATACTTGCTATGGCCGCGAATCCTATTTTCACCAAGATACAACCTGACACTGACCTGCAAATTGCAAAGAATGTACCACCTAAAGCAGCCCCGACACGTTCAATTGCGATTGTCAATTTTAAGTTTTTGTCAATTGCGATTGACGTTTACGAGTAAAAGTGAAGGGATTGTCAATCGCAGTTACGTGATTGAAAGCAGTTGATGTTAAATTTGATTAATGCTCATTGACAGAGCTATTGAAGCTGCCAATTGATCGTTTAACTGAGTCATTGACAATCGTTTCCGTCATTCGCGCGTCTGACAGCAGTGAAAACAAACATGGCGGATACCCCACGTAATATCAAGGACCGGGAATTTTTTAATCGAGAGTTAGCGCAAACAATTGACAATTGCAATTGAAGTGCATCAATGGCACATTCAATTGCAATTGTCAATAACGTAGCATATTGGCTCCTGAGATACAAGTATCTTTTTACTTAGTTCAGGAGCCAGCTGTTCAACTTGTTTATTTTTACCACCGTTTGTACAATTTCGTTATGTGTATGACTAACTTGAGTGTGTGTTTCCATTTGTACAATAAAGTATATTATTATTATTATTGACAATCGCAATTGATCGTTTAGGGGCTGCTTAAGTATTGCAAATCTTCGGGCTATGTAACCTTGGTTCTTCTGCGAAAATCCTCAATCCCCAGTTCATCGAGGCAAAGGCTCAAGTGACAGTTCCCTGTTAGCTACAACCTGGGGACTTTAAGACAAAAGTGAATAGGCTACTTTTAGACAAGCGTGCTCCATCTTCGACCACATCGTGGCTTACCATCAGGTGAGATAATAGTCAAACGCGTGCCTATTAATGATTAAAAAATATGTTGTAGTTTAGACCTTCTGTATCACATACGATCATGATGCCTGTCATTTGTGAACTCTGACGTCACTCACGTCAGTTTAAGATTAATGGAGAACGAATAGTGTGAGTAATTATGATAAGGGATCGGAACAGGACGACAGTGTCAATACACTGAAGTGACAGGATCGTTAGGAATATTGTGTTGCCTGAAACGGTAATGACTTTTGAATGGTTACTGGAGAAATATTAATAGATAAGGTTCGATCGAATTGATAGCGGTGGTATTTTGATATAGGTGCGACTTGGTGGAATCGGTGAACAGCCCCCCTAGCCATATTACTTTTCTATTATCGTTTACGCTAACACTTGATTTATGACAATGACATTACCTGCGAAAATTTAGTTCAAGTAAATCTCAATAGATGGCGTAATATGCATCGATTTCTTATTGAAGTTTAAGTAATATTAACATTTTGAAAATAAATATGGTAAAATCTGTACTTTCTTATTTAATAAACCGCCCTTAGTATAAAATTGTGAAATAATTGGCTTGTAATTCAAATTTAGACGATAATTGGAACGAATCCTTAGACATCTATATTTCTTGTACCAATAGATGGCACTGTTTGAAGTTTTAGAGTTTATCCATTCGCCTCTTTAAAAGTGACAAAAATTTAATAATGACACATTTTGATACAGTAAAACTGATATGAAGTGCCAAAAGTACTATAAAATAATTCCTCAATGTGTGAGAAAATATAGGTAAGACTTATATAATATATATAGGTAAATTCATTCAGCTTGCAAGCCGTCGCTGCTAACAGCATCTAGCGAGGTGTAGAGGACAGAATTTAAAGATACAAAAGACAATTTGGAGCCTGTTTGTTGATATCAAACAATCGAATACTAAGAAAACTTGGTTTTATTGGTTTACTTGGATTTAATTCTTGAAAAAGTGATTGATATCTTTGGTTTTGCAACAAACATTACTTATTCTTAACATTAAGGTGAGGTTCCATCAATAATCTATGGATACTTCACCTGAAGTCGCCGCCCAAGCTGTGGCACTTATTCAGGCCGGACACAGCCAAAGAAACGTGATTGCTCAACTTAATTTAAGTCGATCTGCGGTCCGAAATGTTTATCGGAGGTACCTAGAGACTGGCGGTTTTGTTCGTCGCCAAGGAAGGTCACGATCTCGGGTCACAACTGAAAGGCAGGATCGATTCATCGTGACGACCAGCTTGAGAAATCGTCACCTTACCTCCATTGAGATACAAAACCAACTTCGCGACTTCCACGGAGTATCTGTGAGCGCTCGAACTGTTCGGAGAAGGTTAAAAGAACGCGATATGGTACCACACAAGCCAGCTAATGGGCCCAAACTAACGCGAGCCCACCGAACAGCGCGCCTTCATTTCGCACGCAGTCATTTAAATTGGACACAGCAAGATTGGAGCCGTGTACTCTTTTCTGATGAGTCTAAAATTGTGTTACATGGCAATGATGGAAGGAAGAAGGTCTACCGACGTAAGGGAGAGCGTTTCGCACAATGCTGCTTTGAAGAGAGGGTTGCTTATGGCGGTGGCTCATGGACTGTCTGGGGCGGTATATCCGCGAGCGGCAAAACTCAACTTGAGGTTGTTACAGGACCACGGCTGCCAACATTAAATGCTGAAAGGTACATTCGTGAGTGCTTAGAACATCACGTGATACCATACGCGGACTGTGTGGGCCCAAATTTCCTTTTTATGCATGATAATGCAAGAGCCCATGCGGCCGGCATCGTCAGGGAATATCTTCGGGATGTGAACATCACAGTTATGGACTGGCCAGCCAGAAGCCCAGACATGAACCCCATTGAACACATGTGGGACGAGCTAAAAAGACGTGTTAGGGCTCGTCAGCCAGTTGCCCAGACGATGCAGGAGTTGAAAACTGCCATAGAAGAGGAATGGGAGATGATCCCTCAAAATTTCATAGAGCGGTTGATAAACTCTATGCCTAATCGTATGAGAGCTGTGGTAGATGCCCATGGAGGCAACACGCGTTATTAAATTAAACCTTTATTTGATAAAACATGTTTTTTATTCAAAAATCAATTGCCTTTAACAAGGCGCATATCCGACTTGTTAGGCGTAGCTCCATGTCGTATGGTATTCTGAATTCAAATTTAAAACAATACGATCGTAAAAGATGGTAAAATGTATCAGGTTTAAAACTGCATCAACAGTTTTTGTTCAATCTAGCAATCATATTTCGGTAGGGGCCATCGAAACCTAAACTCTAAGGTGGGCCAATAGATGTGTCCAGAAGTGTATATTTTTTTTCTTTTTTTTTTTTTTTGTGTATGTTCAGCTCTCACTCCGTCATTTATGAACCTATCTTGATAATTCTTTTTTTGTTAGATAGGATATACTTCAAGAGTGGTCCCATGTCAAGGAAATCAGGATATGATGATGGAATCTTGATAAAATTGAGAGAAAACCTCGAAAATTGTGGGCACGTTTAGCGTTTCTGTGCGTATGTTCAGCTCTCACTCCGTCATTTATGAACCGATCTCGATAATTCTTTTTTTGTTAGATAGGGTATATCTCAAGGGTGGTCCCATGTCAAGGACAACAGGATCTGATAATGGAATCCTGATAAAATTGAGAGAAAACCTCGAAAATTGTGGGCACGTTTAGCGTTTCTGTACGTATGTTCGGCCCTCACTCCGTTGTTTATGAACCGATTTTGATGATTCTTTTTTTCTTAGATAGGGTATATCTCAAAGGCGGTCCCATGTCAAGGACATCAGGATCTGATTATGGAATCCTGATAAAATTGAGAGAAAACCTCTAAAATTGGGCACGAATATTGTTTCTGTTTACTTTTCATAACTTAATCAGGTATTTGCATTTAGGAATCATCACATCATGAAACTGAACTGATGATGGAAACCATACCTTGCCTAAACAATAGAAGTTAGATATAAAAAACTGGTTTTAGTGACAGATACCACTTAATATGCTTTGAAGAAAAGACGTCTTTATAATATTGGAGGTAACCTCACCTGGTCAATATCCTGGGAACCTCAAGGAATGATGGTTACATCATTAGCTCAATGGCAAGAGGAATGATGAAGGATTAGAAATTAGCCTCAGAGTATTAAAAGATGATGCGAGTCACAAAAAATCATGAAATAAAAATCTTTTTAACAAAAAATTTAACCGACGAAAAAGAACTAAAAAGCAAAAAATAAATAAACCTTTTAAGTCTTGAGTATTGAGCTTATTTACCTACATAAAGTATCAAATTTTATCTAAACTAATTTTGAGTCGGCGCCAAATAATATAATGATTAATTACCTACATCTAGCCTTCTTCATTTCTACGTACAAATAAAATTTAGATATTTAATAATAAGACTGTTGTTTGGCGCCGACTCAAAATTAGTTTATATAAAATTTGGTATTTTATGTAGGTAAATAAGCTCAATACTCAAGACTTAAAAGGTTTATTTATTTTTTGCTTTTTAGTTCTTTTTCGTCGGTTAAATTTTTTGTTAAAAAGTTTTTTATTACTAGTCCTTATTCCTACTAGTTATACTTCCTCCTAGTTTCACTTCCCACTAGTCCCACTACTACTACTACTTCCTACTAGTGCTACTTCCTACTAGTTCTAATTCCTAATAGGTCTACTTCTTAATAGTCATACTATCTACTAATATAAAAAAAGAAAAATAAGATTTATTTTTACTCAATTTTTTTGTAGAAAAGTTTTATATTTTTCACTTTTTAGTTATGGTTTCCCATTAAATTGTGTTAACAATACATACAAAAGATCGCAGTAATTGTGAGCCATTTGCTATCAGTTATTGAAGAGTTCCACTGTCTACCTCCGATGATCTTCATCAAATCTACATGCAATTTAAATGGGACCATTTTGGAATTTCGCAAATCCATCTATATATGACGGATTTATGCCCGAATATACATAACAAAAAATATAAACATACGAATTGATAACCTCCTCCTTTTAGAAGTCGGTTAAAAAACACACAAACACTCAACCATCACTCAATCATGCCAGAACCGCTTAAAAGATCTGGATGAAATTTTACACAGAGATAGATTATAGTCTAGCCTCTCAGGCCCCGGAAGCGTCACGTTTCGGCATCTGTCAGTCCCCGTTGACAGGTGGCCATCGTGTAACTACAGACTTTGTCAGGTTCCGGGTGTATGAACCTTGTCACAGGTCTACAGACCTTGGCTAATAGTGATAATAGCGGTTTAAAATCCGTGAATCGGGTTTTTGGCAATTTTTTTGGCAAGGCAAACTAGCGGCACACGAGCACCACCGGGGTTATAAATGCTAGAATAACACATTGGCTATAATTTCTAATGGGGAAGTACCAATAACACGCGGGCGTAGCCACTGGCAGAAGCAGAAGTAGTACGTCATTAAATGGGTGGTCTCAGTTTAATTAATGTTTCAATCTGATGACCTCAATATCATCATCTACCATCAGAGAGAATAACATTGTGTTCATTATCATCATTATCATGTCAGCCGAAAGACGTTCACTGCTTTCATTTTTGTAAATAGGTTCTAACAACACTTTTACACGTCATTTTTTAAGTATAAGTAAGCATCCCCTAGGTGTCACCACAATGACCGGTCCTGTACGTCTCACATCCACCGCATTCCCGCAACACTTACCAGCTCATCGGCCCACCTTGTGGGAGGCCTTCTAACGGTTGTAAACAACGTAAGCCTTACAAATATTGACAATGATTAGGACATTAATAGTTGTTCTATCTTTCTAGTGTTTACGATTGAAAATAAATTCATAGCCGTTCCAACTTTAAAATAGCCTCCACGTTGAGATTTTCCTCCAAATATTGAACAGCCATCCCTTGTTCATCAACAGCCTTTTAATGTCTCCACTGCTGGGGCATAGGCTGCCTCTTTGTAAGAGGGTGTGGGCCGTAAACCACCACGCGGCCCCATTGCGGGTTGATGGATGTCACATGTCTTCGAATTTTTGGGTCTAGGACATGCCGGCTTCCTTAAGATGTTTTCCTTCATCGTTTTGAGAGCAGTGGTGATGAAATAATTAACACAAAGTAAAGCGCCTGCTTCGGTTTGAACTCACGACCTACAACTTGTAAGTCGCGGCCGTTACCACTAGACCACCACTGCTCTTCCTTGTTGGTTGGCTTATTTTTGGCCTTAATAGCTGTTATTAAGATAGTTCGTGCCGAGACGAGAGAACATCTTTTAGAATTCTACTTTACATATCTTCCGCTATCCGACAGAAAATATTCTAAGCAAGCCTCATTATTGCACGTCTCTCTCATAGTGCATAATGCAGATGATTATGTAAAAGAGTCCGTATAATGCATATTACATACAAGTTATATTATGTTCTGCCAAGGACCTTTGACCTTTGCTATGGCGGTCAAATGATATTAATAGTCATGACACGAGTGTTGTAGACATGCAATTATTATGGTAATATGTTTGCCTGACGCCTATGGAGATTTCCTTTAGTTTAATCTAAGTCATCATTTTCATATGCCATTCTGGCGGCGCCATCTTTAACTTAAACTCGCCTACACTAAAATAATATTGAAGTGGGTTTAGTATGCGAAGTATCAGCAGTAATTTTTTGTTTTCGTGGAAAATCGTCTTCAGTCTTTGGTTACAGACAAAATCGAAGCGGCAAAATGCACAGCTATACCAATAACTCCATTTTGAAGGTTAAACAACGATGCCATTTCAACGTACGTTGCGTACGTTTTTTCTAAGTTTAAGATACGTTGCCATATCAATAACGTTGACACAATGTAGTAGAAAAGGCGCATGATTTTTTTTTTTTGCGTTATCTCATTCCTAACAAGGAGGGCTGCATAAGTTAGAAACTGCACGGTAGAAGTCTTTAACACATAGAGGAGGCTTTACGGTCTCAAACGTTACGCTCTTAACAGGTTTCAGAGTAAACAAACTAACATGCAAGTGACGAACTATGTGTGTCACTGATTTTAACTCTAAAGCTAAATCGATTGAGGGAGTTAGTTTGTTGCTACTCGTTCATATAACTTTCAATCAATCAATCAAATAATTTATTTGCATCGAATGTTGATACATAACATTACAACTCTGGGGGACTGTAATTAATATAATAAGGGCGGTGCCTCAATGGGACTCCATGGAAGCGAGGATAGGTCATTTTGCCAAAATGTGTATGGTTACCTGCGTGACCAAGCGGTTGCTAGGTGAGGTCCCCACTATTGAGCTAATCTGGCAGCGCCGCCATGGCGTTCCAGTGAGACACAGACTCAAGGCGGAGGTTCCCAAAAATGGTCAAAAAGGTGGTTTTTTAAAGCAGTGTATCTCTTAAACCGTAAATAGTTTTGAGAAATAAAAATAATATGATATTTTCAAGTCCTACTTGCATACAGTGATGGAACTAGAAACATAATTTAACATACTTTAATGCATCAAAAAAATCTTCTAACATACCTCTAAATTATCTTTAAAAGCAGTTTATCCCTTCATTAACAATTACATTCATAATAAAAAATATACCATAAAATTTCAAATGCTAAGTTGCATCCAGTGATGGATTATTTTTTATAAATTTATTAGTAAATCCTAAGTAAATCGATAAAATACTTCATATTTTGCAATAAATTGCGACCATTTGTCGTAGCGCATCTCTTTCTTTTCTATGCAATCCGAGAGTGACCGCGCTTTATAGACATCTGGGCCTTAAGACCCTACTACCGGCCAAGTGGCGCCCTCATTGAAAAATCGTAGCTTAGCATAAAATAAATATTAAAGAATCCATCGTCACGTTTGATACAAAGAGGATAAAGTATGTTTACGTTGTTAAAACAGGTCTCAGAATGCAGAATGCAAATGTCAGAAACGGCCGCTTGTGGTACTTTTGCCTTCTACTTTTGTTTTAACAACAACAATAATAATAAATTATTTATTGAAGCAGTTTTCATTACATTTTACATGAAATTCCCCACAAAGTAAAAATACTTTATCCTCTTTGTAACAAATGTGACGATAGATTCTTTAATATTTATTTTCTGTGCTATGCTACGATTTTTTATTCAATGAGGGCGCCACTTGGCCGGTAGTAGACCCTTAAAGGTTGTCATTCACCAGAAGCTTCACGTGTAATGTAATAGCTCAGATTAGAGTATTACATCAGTGAATGCACCCGGCGTGTATTACGTGCGCACGCCTATAATGAGCACAAAAAATCGAACATTTCGATGCGCACCGCTTGTTACAACGTTATAACATTGCACACAACATTGTCAAAACCACTCAATCGCCGTAAAAAGCTCGAATGCTCACCTCAAACAAAGTAGTTACAAAACCAAATGTTCCTATTCAGTGCGTCGATCTGGTAGCTGAAGCAGTACCTATTGCAAGGAAATGCTCAAAATCGAATCTAGGATTGTTACATTACACGCAAATGCTCCCAGATTTTTTATACGGCATGGAAAATCATGAAATAACTTCTCCGGCTTTAGGTGGACGTGTCAGACTCTTACTGACTAAAACCCACCCGTGATCCTTGAGTTGCCTGTGCCAGGGTCGCGGTGACTCCCTCGATCACTCCCGCAACCCTGGCAGAAATCATCATCATCATCATCATCAGCCTTTTAATATCCCCACTGTTATGGCACAGACCTCCTCTCTGTAAGAGGGTGTGGGCCGTAATCCACCACGCGGGCCCAATGCGGATTGGTGAATGTCACACGTCTTCGAATTTTTGATTCTAGGACATGCCGGTTTCCTCACGATGTTTTCCTTCACTGTTTTGAGAGCAGCCGTTTAGAGCTGGCAGAATTGCTCCTAGTAAACCGCCACCTTTATAAACGATATGTGTTACAATAAATTATTGGTTTTAACGTTGCAAAAATGTAACACAATTTTTTTTTACCCCAGTGGTTTCACACATCCTGTAGGATTGTAAGTACTGGAATCGCTTGAGGTAAAATTTACAAAATTCTGTCTCATTTATAGAATTCCCTAAAGCAATTAATGAATCGCTTAGAAGTTAGGACCAATTAAATTGGGATCTTATGCTGTCAGAAAGCTATTATAGATACCAATTAAATTGTCACGAATTTAATCTTTAATTAGTGGTTGTAGGTATGTGTTAGACGATTTTCGATTAGAACTGATAAGAATCGTAGTTATATGAATGTGATCTGAATAAGCAACGGGTTTACAAGGGATAATTTTATTCTGATCTCGAGATAGGCTTAAACTGGCTGTTTGAGGTTGGTGGTTATGCGTATTCGACAATTAACTGAAGAATTTAAATGACGCGATTTGCTAATGATAACGAAAATTATACTTGAATATTTTATTATCACTGAAGGTTATTATTAAGAATGTATTGGGATATAATAAATTTATAAAATTAATATTAATTAATAAAAAAAATTAAAAGCATTATAAATAAATTAAATTAAATTTAGGTACATCTACATAAAAGTCATTTTATTTATTTATAATAAATAAAATCCAGACATTAGGTAGGTACCAAAGACACGATTTATGTTAAAACTTACTTTTAAATAAAAAAAACAACTGTTCAGTACATTTTTCTCGCATTCCTCAACAGAGTGTTCACAGCTGATCAGCTGTTTCTTTCTTATTTTAAGCGATAAAAAAATCATTTTGGAATACAAAAACCAGCTGAGTGCGTGTCGGACTTCGTAAATTTAGACTATTTGTATGGCTTTAGGTCAACAAGATGCTTTTACTGTGAAATTTTGAAAACTGTTACGTAGCTCCAACCGTTTGACTGTAAAACCTGTGTAACAGACGCCGGACAGACGGACACGTGAGTGCCCCTACGGAACGCTACGGACGAAGGTACGGAACCCTAAAAACGCTTCAGTATAATATTCAACATCGTCATCATAAACCCAACAGAAAAGTATGCCCAAGAGACAAACGTGATCATCATTTCTTATATTTTCAATTCTTTGATCAAAGAAAAACCGGCCTTCGTTCAAATATATATTTTCCAATCAAACACGGCAGTTTTCTCTCTCTCTTTACTTACTAGCTTCTGCCAGCAGCTTCACCCGTGTCGAATTGAGTATTTCCCCTAATATAAAATAGACTATGCGCTATTCCAGACTATAATCTATCTCTTTGCCAAAGGAGATGTTCCAGAAATGTATGGAGAATGGACTGGGTTGGGCTGGGTAATCGTTTGTTTATTGTTAATTTTCTTTAATTTCACTTCGTTTCAATGTAACTTTCAAATTGACTTCGTCAAGGAGAGCAACACAAGATAAAATAAACATGGTGGAACTGATTAGCAGTATGCGAAAAATGACATTTTGACAATGACATTTGATTGACGTGTGATCGTAATATCTGCTATAAAAACACTACGAAACACATCCAATTCAAACTCAAAGCAAAGAAAGACTTAAAAACGTCACTTCTTAAAACTGTCAAATTCGTCAAACACAACTTTTACGGCTGCCCTAAAAATAGGGTTACCATCTTATTAAAAAACTTTTCAAATTATCATTTTTAGAACGCCTGTACCCTTTTTCAAATTAATATGTGAGTATTTTTATGAAATTCCCCTTTTTTCTATTTATTTATTTATTTATTTATTTATTAAAACTTCATGCAACACAAATGTACAAAGGCGGACTTAATGCCTTAGGCATCCTCTACCAGTCAACCAAGGGTGGTGAAGAGATAACATGGCAGGTGCATAAACTGAAAAAATAAAATAATTCTAAGACGAAAATAATTACAAAAGTATATATAAATATAGTATGTACTATGTATGTAGTGTGTGTATGTAATGTACTATGTAGTGTACATATTGATAGTCCAAAATCAAACATCTCCTTTCATCCACATACATTCGCCGTTCTGGCGTGATTGAGTCATAAACATGCATCTATCCATTTATCCAACCATCCATCCAAACTTTCGCATTTATAATATTCATCTGAAAAACATAAATAAACAAATAAGTGAATGCCTAAATAAATGATCCTCCATAACTTCGTTTATTTGCCCTTATTGCCGTCTGCCTGTTAACACTTAAATGCCAATAACTGACTTAGTACAATCGCGCCCAAAATTTATGGCAACCGTTACGACGCATAACTACGCCTTCTTTGTTTACGAGCACGTTTTGTTCCCTGTAATTTGAGGTACTGCTGAGAACAATATTTTTTTTTCTTTTTAGTAAACAAAAAGAAAAACACGTTGCCCCACACTAGGAATTAT
This sequence comes from Polia nebulosa, assembly GCA_951329385.1. Classification (NCBI taxonomy): domain Eukaryota; kingdom Metazoa; phylum Arthropoda; class Insecta; order Lepidoptera; family Noctuidae; genus Polia; species Polia nebulosa. The sequence goes on along the minus strand of OX589595.1, from coordinate 2,138,988 downwards.
TCCTGTATTGTGGGTGCATTCACAAACATGTAAACTCACATACACAAGGCACCCAGATCCAGAACAACTATTTGTAGGCCATACAAATATTGGTTTGTTGCGGGGATCGAACCCGCGACACGCAGCGCAGCAGCCGAATGCTGAACCACTGCGCCAACCGTGTCGTCATTTAATATGGTTCCTCGAAAACTAAACTAATAGAGGAGTATGGAAGAAAAAGACATGTTACGCCGACCCCAAATAAATTGGGATAAGGGCAGGAGAATGATGAATGCGGTTCCTTAGAGACTGTGACAGCGCGTTTTTATGGAAAATGTTATCCCTGTTGATCGCTTTTTAGAAGTAATTTGCTTCTGTGGCTTTAAGCCGCTTGGAGCTGTTACTTCTCCCACTTTAAATAAGCCTACAGAATAAGTTTAGGAGAATGATGATGGTTAGAAATAAGTTTAGGATTACAATTTAAATAGAAAAATCGTGTTGTAGGTATTACGGTTTGGCTGGAGAGACCTCACGGCGCCCTCACCTTCCGCCTGACGCAGGTCCTCACCGGACACGGTTGTTTCGGGAGGTTCCTGTTTCGGATCAAGCGGGAGGTGACGCCCGGGTGTTTCCATTGCACGGATCGCCCCGAGGACACGGTGGAGCATACGGTGGAGGTCTGCCCCGCTTGGGCGGAGCAACGCCGTGTCCTCGTGGATGCGATAGGCGGCAGCGACCTCTCGCGCCCTGCCCTGGTTCAGGCCATGGTACGGAGCGAGAGGGAATGGGAAGCCGTCTCCTCCTTCTGCGAAGCAGTAATGCTCGCGAAGGCGGAGGCGGGACGCGTGAGAGAGCACCAACAACGGAGTCGCCCTCACGCCCTCAGCAGCAGCCGCCTCAGGAGACGCCGGGGACTTCCGACACCGCGAGACGATCTCCGGCCACCGTAGACCCGGGCCTGCGGACGGCGAGTAGTGGGTAACTCGCCGTCCGATCAGCACCAGGCCCGAGAGTCGACGGCGCGTAGTGTTCCACGCGCGCCTCAAAGAGTTGTCAGCAGGAGACGGGGCCCGTCATGGCCGATGCCTGCCCGGGGGTTGAGGATAAATTCGAAACAGAGTTACCTCGCCCCTGGGCACTCAAAGGCAGGAAGGAACAGGGGTGGGTTTTAGTCAGTAAGAGTCTGACACGCCCTCCCGCTCCGCCCAGAGCGGGAGAAGTCATAGGATGATTTCCCACCCCACAAAAAAAAAAAAAAAAAAAAAAAGGTATTACGGTTCTATTCTCAAATACACGAGAAATTTATTTAGACAGATTGCTGTCTTTTGATCGTCTGTTTCATCAAATTAATATCAATTCAAAAATAAATGGTAAGGTATTAGATAAATTAATATTGAAAATGTAGTCTTTCGGGGCTAGTCTTTCATTTTGAAATACATAAAAGACAGATCTTGGTCTAAAAATAGAACAAAAATTAAAATTTAATGTAATTGAAATGCAATCTCAAGGGATTTCACGTTATACGTTGATGTTCATGATAAATTAAGAAATTTGCCAATTCTATGGGTCAATAAACAACATTTTATACCCTAACTGACTATCGATAATCATTTCTCAGGATTACTTGAAATAGTGTTGAAAGGAAATTTACTACCTTTGTAAGATATTGAGAAAAATATATCACAGTCGAAGACCTTTTAAATTAATGTTCTCTAAAATCATTCTTATTTTTATGTACCTAAAAAGAAAGGGTCTCTGTGCATTGACCTACAACCTAAATGGACGGCGGGTCTGGAACAAAAATCACGAAAAATATGTCCCGAGTCAACCTATCAAGTGTAGGACATGTAACATCCTAATTCAAACCGTATCTCCATTAGTAAACAGCTTAATTTTACTTGCCACAATTTATCACTCTATGGAACTTCGACTTGAGGTTGCACTATTTTCGCGTTATGAAGTTTGTAGCGAAAGTTACGCGATCATGGGGTAATCGAGTAGTTTATTTGTTTTTATTACCTAATATGTTTGTTCAACGTAGGTTTTTTAGGGTCCGTCTGTCCGTCTGTCACAAAATTTTGTCCCGAAGAATTTTTGTAGTGAAAACTTCTTTAGGCGCGTTGGGCATTTTTGTGCCAGTTTTTTGTTTTCACTTCTGACGGTACTCCCGGAGTGCCAGGTTTTTAACTTCCCATTGACATATTTGGCTTCGATATTATTTAACTTCGACTCTTGCACGGTATCTCTGTAAAAGCTAATTCTAGCCGTGGAAGTTGCCTGGTGACCTGTAACACATGTTTTTCACAAAAACCTATATAAGGCACCAGTCTCTCGCAGGGGTGGAATACAGCTGAGACATTTTTTTTTGTACTTAGCTTCAAATCAGCTTTGTGAAGAGAGAATAAATGAGAAATCATTATTATAAATTATTATTAATAATTATTTGGTACGGAACCCTAAATAAGCGAAGTCCGACACACACTTGGCCGGTATTTTTTTCTGTATTGAAACAGTTTTTTCTGGAGTTCTGTGGCAGATACTTTATTTATTACTAAATAAGTGGAAGAATAGCAAGTACGAAACTGGATAACCTACATTATAGTATCTCAAGTAAATAATTTGAGTACCCACCTATAATACCACAAAGGTCAAATTAATTGTTAAGAGTAATCACCGAAAAAGTTAAAAGGTTAAAATGTTTCTTAGTTTCTCACAAACCAAAGAAATAACATTAAAATTAATGTGAAACAAGTATTTACAAATAAAATTAAATGTAAGAGGTATTTTAATGTTCCTATCTAAGATACTTAATTATTTTAATACTTACTGTGGCTTAAAAGAACAATTAATACGAACTTTCATTTCATTAAACTTTTGTTCTATTGAAGTTAAATTTAATTTAAATTGAAATTAAAAATTGTCTAGTTGTTGTTTAATTGTTGGAATTAGAGACGTTTAAAGTTATGGCTTTTATCTGTCAACCTTTTTAACCGAAGAAAAAAAAGGAGGAGGTTCTCAATTCGATATATATATATATATATATATATATATATATATATATATATATATATATATATATATATATATATATATATATATATATTGTGTATGTTCAGCCCTCACTCCGTCATTTATGAACCGATTTTGATTATTATTTGTTTGTTAGATAGGATATACCTCAAGGGTGGTCTCATATCAAGGAAGTCAGGATCTGACAATGGAATCCTGATAAAATTGAGAGAAAACCTCGAAAATTGTGGTCACGTTTAGCGTTTCTGTATGTATGTTCGGCCCTCACTCCGTTATTTATGAACCGATTTTGATTATTATTATTTTTTTAGATAGGGTGTACGTCAAGGGTGGTCCCATGTCAAGGAAATCAGGATCTGATAATGGAATCCTGATAAAATTGAGAGAAAATCTCGAAAATTGTGGGCACGTCTAGCGTTTCTGTATGTATGTTCGGCCCTCACTCCGTTGTTTATGAACCGATTTTGATTATTCTTTTTTTTTAGATAGGGTATACCTCAAGGGTGGTACCATGTCTAGGACATCAGGATCTGATCATGGGATCCTGAAAAAATTGAGAGAGACCCTCGAAAATTGGGCACGAATATTGTTTCTGTTTACTTTTCATAACTTAATCAGGTATTTGCATTTAGGAACCATCACATCATGAAACTGAGCTGATGATGGAAACCATACCTTTCCTAAACAATAGAAGTTAGATATAAAAACTGGTTTTAGTGACAAATACCACTTAATATGCTATGAAGAAAAGACGTCTTTACAATATTGGAGGTAACCTCAACTGGTCAATATCCTGGGAACTTCATGGAATGATTGTTATATCATCTGGTCAGTGGCAAGAGGAATGATGAAAAATTAGAAATTAGCCTCAGAATTTTAAAAGATGATGCGAGCCACAAAAAATCATAAAATAAAAAACTTTTTAACAAAAAAATTAACCGACGAAAAATAAGTAAAAAGCAGAAAATAAATAAACCTTTTATGTCTTGAGCAATGAGCTTATTTACCTACATAAAATATCAAATTTTATATAAACCAAATTTGAGTCGGCGCCAAACAACATATAATAACACCGGGACGTGGCAGAGGATTTAATTTTTTACCAAAAGACATTCAAACTTATCTAGTAGGAATACGAATTAAATTGTAATATTTTAAATTGATTCCTTGGCATCGAAAGAGATTTCTTGAAACGGCATTGATGAGCGCGGTAAGATATCCCACGGCGGGATGCAACAACGCACTGTCGTACCCGTTCCGCCTCCTCCTTCGTGAGCATTACTGCTTCGCAGGAGGAGACTGCTTCCCATTCCCTCTCGTTCCGTACCATGGCCTGGACCAGGGCCGGGTGCGAGAGGTCGCTGCCGCCTATGTTGACACCCAGCGTTTCCTCCTGCCTTATCCGACACAGGAACCTCCCGAAACAACCGTGTCCGGTGAGGACTTGCGTCAGGCGGAAGGTGAAGATACCGTGGCGCCTCTTCAGCCACTCCTCAAAGAGGGAGTTTTTTTATTCGGATGTTTGGAACCACTCGTGTTAAGCCACGGTCTCTCGGTTATTTTTATATACAAGGTGGTGAAGCGTCGATTGCCTTTTTTTTAATATTCAATACGAAAAAAATAGCAAATAAAATAAAATAGAATTTTTCCGTACAATGTAATGTATTTAGATTATCTTTTTTTTTTAAAAGGTGACATAATTAAGTGTCTATTTCCTTTACGCCAATATTTAATGCCGGAAGTGCCTTGTGATATCGAATGTCCTTGATACGCTCGCCAGAGGGCGTTCGCAGCATAAATCAGTTTCAGTCAGCCGCCATAAGCCATACATTGAGTATGCGCAATCCCGTTTTTGAAAATTCTTTTTCTGATGAAAACCTGAAGATTTTCGTAAAATAAATGGACCTGCGTCTGTGAGACATTGTGAACTTATAGTGCAGTGTTGATTTTTGGAGTCTCAACCATTCTACCGATGGATTACTTAAGATTTGTCTCGCCGGCTGGTGACTATACCAGCAGCCTCACGGAGTCACTCTTCACATCTCCCTGGGCTGAGTTATGGTCTCAGGAAAACACAAGGTTTGTGGGCTTTTTGCTGCAAATCGTTGTATTCATTTTGGTGTTTCAGGGATTTAACCACTATAGATTTAATTTTAATTTTTTTTTTGTATCGCCATATTTTGTTGTTCTTACAAACAACGGAAAAGAGGTGTTGGCTATTTACACGCCACTCTACAAGCTAATTTTAAACAAAGTGTTCGAGTTACTTTTATTTAGTCCATATTTAGAATCTAATACTATTCGATAAAAATATTATCCAATAAATTTAAAATTACTGTCTTGTGCTACCTATTCAGAATTCTCATGAGTTTACTAAAATGCTCTTGAATATCAATTGAAATTAGGGAAATACTTTTGACTTTTATTATCAATAGCAAAGGCAAATTGACATTTTTGCTTTTCAAGAATTTGAATATTTGTATATATTGAAATTGCTATGATTAATTTCAGACGAATGGGTTTGACATTCCAATCTTAAATTGAATTATTATAGTGTGTGGGTTGCAAACACAAACCATTTCACTTGTATAGACCAATCAGCCCATATTGTTCCCACTGCTGGGACATTGGCCTCCTCTTTGTGTGGGGGTAAATCAGTATTCAATACCTACCAATTATTCTAATGATCTCAATATTTGTAGGGGTTTTTGAAATAGATTACAGCCTGTGTGGAAAATGGATATGGAATTTGGGGTTCGTATCCCTTTTGGTAGGAGTGAACTTATTTTCTCAATCGGTTCGACCGCTTCTTGTTTTTACCCGACCGTGCGACGCAAGGGAAGCTTATGTCTTTATCAGCCTATGTATAATGTACGTATTTTTGTTCCTTTACTATATAGCTACCTTCCGCCTTCCTTTGTTATAGAGAACAAACGCATGGGCCGATTTTGACAATTCTTACGTCAATTGATTCGGTTTAATTTTGCGAGTGCTACTAAAGACATGACTGTAATCAAAATACATTAGGGCGACAGCCAGAAAGTCGACAAACTATATTAAGTGGGGTAACAAAATAAAGGATTCGAGGAGGCGATTCCAAAAACATAACTCACTAAAATGTAGAGAATAAAAAATAAAAAAAAATCACAAAACCCGACTGTAAATAACAACTAAAAATACAGCTAAAAGTTCCAAACAAAAGTCTCTTTTCAAGCAGTCTGATGCAATCAACAATTGAAATCAAATAACTGCCACCAACTGCATCAGACTGCTTGAAAACATCTTGTTTGGACCTTTTTAGTTGTTTTTTACAGTCGGGTTTTTTGAAAATATTCAGTTTTTAAAAGCTTTTATTTAACTTGCAACGTTCGTATGTAAGTTGACCTGTTCAAAATTTGCAAATCATTTTTCAACCACTTGTTGGTATCCGATAGAGCTTGCTAGCTAAGCTATTTAATTAAGTCCGGTGACAATGCAATATTATGATACCATCAAGCTGATCTGATGATGGTGCCGGGATGTTGGGACTGGAACTCCCTGATAGTAAATGGTAGGACAGTCGAGTTTAGGCTAGTATGTTTTGTTATTATGAGTATTTTTACACATGATGACGAGAATTTTTATATATTTCTTTATTTAAACTTCATGTACAATAGTGGTATATAGGCGGACTTAATGCAACAAGGCATTCTCTACCAGTCAACCTTAGGGTTAAATAGATATGCTTAGGGTAGCGGATACATTCTGAAAATGGGTTACCGCACCTCTGAGCACTCAGGTAAGGAAGGATCAGGGGTGGGTTTTAGTCAGTAAGAGTCTGACACGACCTGCCACTCCACCCAGAGTGGGAGAAGTCATTGAATGATTTCCCACCCCAAAAAAAAAGGGTTAGATAGACAACTCTGTGGTAGGTGCACAATAACAAATAACAAAAATAAAATGTTAAAAATCGAAATTGCTATACTTACTAATACAATACATACTCGTATATACTCGTATATATGCTAGACTAATATACTAATAACTATTATGATAAATACCAAACTATACAATAATGAGATTTCAAAATACAATCTTTACGACGAAGACCAAACTAAGTTCGAGAGGACTTTAAATGGTAGTTTGGAGGTATGCGGAACAGGGAGTAAAGTCCCACAAACCTCCATTGAAAGGGGAGGATCCTCCGAGTGGGTGTTGTGTCTGGTCCGGGCAACTGCCCGATAGTTGATTTCGGGCGGTCGTATATGTTCAAATCGCGCGGAGAACACTGCTTGCGCGATGTAGGAATTTTGCTGTTCTAGTTCGTATGTAGCGTTATAGATGTCGCTACATCACTCGAGAGGAGATCGATTGTTCTCGATGAGTCGTTCATACGTGATGCTTGCCGGGCCAGTGGAAGGTTGGTTCCAGTGAGTCGGAACCGGAAGAGCCGCATAGTTCACGGTGAGTCGGAACTGTCTGCGGTGTTGCCCCAGTGAGTCGGGGTGTTGTTGTCCCACGTTGGGTGCGTTGGGCGTGTTGGGCGCGTTGGGCGCGTTGGGCGCGTTGGGCGCGTTGGGCGCGTTGGGCGCGTTGGGCGCGTTGGGCGCGTTGGGCGCGTTGAGCGCGTTGGGCGCGTTAGCGTGTTGGGCGCGTTGGGCGCGTTGGGCGCGTTGGGCGTGTTGGGCGCGTTGGCCAAGTTGGGCGCATTGGGACGGTTGGGCGCGTTGGGCGCGTTTGGTGCGTTGGTGGGCTGTCTGCGGTGATGCCCCAGTGAGTCGGGGTGTTGTTGTCCCACGTTGGGTGCGTTGGGCGTGTTGGGCGCGTTGGGCGCGTTGGGCGCGTTTGGTGCGTTGGGCGCGTTGGGTGCGTTGGGCGCGTTGGGCCTGTTGGGCGCGTTGGGCGCGTTGGGCGCGTTGGGCGCGTTGGCCAAGATCGCTGATGAGGTTGAAGTTGATGAAAGAGGCTGAGGATGCTGACCAGGAATGCGCGTCTGCTGCATGCTGATGGTCAGGATACCCGTAGAAGCCGTTGGTTGGCTGGCTGTATGACTCATTGCTCAAGAGCTTGAAGGAAGTGATGATGATGACATCACGCTGGAGTAGCTGCACGAAGGCTGCGCTGACGATCACGTCGCGGTCACCAATTTGGAGGTGATGACGTCATGGCGAAGGCTGCGCTGCATGCTGATGGTCATGTTGGATGTTGGTGGAGGTATGCGGAACATGTAAAGTCCCACAAACCTCCATTGAAAAGGGAGGATCCTCCGACCGGACGGGTGTTGTGTCTGGTCCGGGCAACTGCCCGATGGTTGATTTCGGACTGTTGTATATGTTCAAATCGCGCGGAGAACTCTGCTTGCGCGATGTAGGAATTTGTTATTTTAGTTCGTGTGCGGCGTCATAGATGTCGCTACAGTAGTCTGAGTTTAAAGCTAGGTTAAAAAATAAAAAACATATTTGTAATTAGTTACCCATTAGGTACCTAGGTGGTGACGCGTTTGAGTTAATATAATTAATGGCGAGGAGGAGTTTGATGGTCGTTTGCCCCTGACAACGTTTTACGGTCAGAACGTAGTAAATATTCAGTGGTACTCACTCTCTTGACGAAAATTCTGCAGAATTCTTGGACAGCCACAGGGATGGATGATTGAGATGAACTATTTGCGGATTTATTATTATGGGTTCGCGGCGATTTAATTTAGGCCTTTCAATCTGCCTAGTCTTTTCCCAACTATCTTGGGGTCGGCTTCCAGTCTAATCGGATGCAGCTGAATACCAGTATTTTACATAGAGCCACTGCCTATCTGACCTACACAACCCAGTTATTGGGTAATGCGATACCCCTTGGTAAGACTGGTTGTCAGACTTTCAGGCTTCTAACGATACGTAACGACAGTCAAACATCCACGATTGACAGCCGGGACCAACGGCTTAACGTGCTTTCCGTGGCACGGAGGAGTCTCGGTATGTAAAGATGGTCACTCATCCATAGACCAAACCCGGCAAGCGTAGCTTAACCTGATGGATTGACCCGTGTGGCTGTTATTACTTTGGCCACGAGCTCCTCTCAATTTAGGCCTTTATTATTGTGCTTTAATTATGCGGTGATAAAATTAAATTCGATTACTGTGAGGCTCGCGAGATGGCCTCAGGTAATTGCCTCGCGGAGGTGCTGAGAACAGGTGTTGCTTAGAGCTGAACCAGGCGAGAATGGTCGAGGTACACAGAGCGGCGCACCAGCTCAACCAGGCGGGGGGTCCAACGCCGGCAGCCAATTAGGAGTCGCGCGACACGTAGTCATGCCTGCGACCAATGTCATAGTGCACCATCTGAATCTTCCACGTCTGCTACCGTTTGTCGCCAGGTGGCGTAACCACTAGGTATTACTATGTTAGAAAGAAAGAAAGAGAGAAAAAGAATTTATTTGCCACAAATTAACGACATACAAATCAATATGATTTTGCTAATTTAACCCTTATCGATAGTGTTAGTAGATCTTATATTTCTATGTTAGTAACAAGTTTAACAAAAAAAATGTAAGTAGGTAGGTATAAATAAATAAAAAGCAGATGCATGTCGTGGTTATGGCAAGAAGGCGTCCACTCAGCATAATGCTATACCGTTGGGGACCCACAGCACGGCGCTGATTTTCAGTGATCGCAGTGGTGTTCATTTGTAACAATTTAGCATCCGAAAAATCTTAAGTGGAAGCCCACGGGTTTTCAGAATAATGTTATAACTACAAGATTGCATTGATTAACTTTGCGGGTTGGTTTTGGATGTATAGTAATAACAATATAATATTTTTTTATTTAAACAATAAACCGGTTTAAAACATTATAACACTGTGTTTTAGCCATTAGCACCCACCTCCGAGAGGAGAGACGTGGTCGGCGTAGTTTTACGATACAAAGTGCTTCTGTTCTGTGTGCGTAAGCTTTTTCTATGACATAGCGCTCTGAGCTTACGCAATGCACGGAAAAAAATGTGCACGTGAATCTATACAAGAGTCAAAGACCAACCCTCCCAGGTGAGATGTGCAAAACGCTTATAATACCAGAAGCGTGAGGGAACGTAAGTTCATGCAAGTACCGGTAAAAAATATTATGGTTTTAAATAGAACTAACAACTATTTTACTCTACAATTTTCAGTGACCTGAATTGGCTACGAAAAGAAAATGAAAAATGACTCATTTCATTTATTCAATAACAATTTACATTGTGCCTGAATGCGTTACATTAAAAAAAGAACAACTAGATTAATGAAAAATAGTAGAAGAAATAATAATACCATCACTATCTCAAATTAAATTCATGAAAATCACAATAATAAAATAATGTCCACATAATAAGAAATAAAACCATTGACTAAAAAAAAAAGAAAGAAAAAAAGCAAAGAAATAGTCTCTAGCTTTGATGCTACCTATAACTTTTATATAATTATGCTTATTTAAACTTGTTTGAATTACTGCTGTCGAGCTTCGTGTTGCAAGACAATCGCTTATTTTTATTTTTGAACGGTATGTACTAATCTGGGATGGGATGAAAGGAACTAATAAGTAACCTTTAGATCATAATTTTATATTACTTAGAGTTATTTCGAGCACTAATCCCGGCAACAAACTATTGAGCAGTTTGGTGGGTATAATTAAACATGCCAAAGTAATTGGTCAAAAATAAACGATTTAATCTTTTATTTATTTTTTAAATGTACGAGTAATAACTATATACAGGGTGTAACGGAAAGGTGTGGTCATATTTTAAGAACTGCATCTGTCCATCGATATGAACAACTTTATGTAAGAAAACCTGAGGAAATACTAGAAAAAATATTAACCCCCTTACAAATATTGATCAGCTGATGATAACGTTGTATGGAATATCCAATTTTTGTTTTGGAATTTTCTATTTTTTCTTAGACAAAGTCGTTCATTTCCATGGTCAGAACCGGTTCTTAAAATATGGCCACACCTTTCTGTTACACGCTGTATAGGTAGGTAAAGATGCGGATAAAAAAATGTCTTACTTTTTATACATATTTGGACTGGATAAAATCCTTGCTTTAGACCAAATTAATTCATACAATCAGCACCTATTGCACGACCAAAATAACTTCATTTCAATAAACTACCCGTCCAGATACTCTCGTAAAGGCTCTAGGCTCTATATGATAGAATAAAAGTTTACTACCAATACAGTTAGAACTAAGCACTGCCTAAACAGTAGCTACTGGTGCCAATCCCACATGACGAAGTTACGGTCTCGATCGTAAAGTATTGATGTTGCTGTACAAGCCCAAACTACGGTGAATCTAGATTTGCCTAAATACTGTGACGTCACAAGGAGGTCATATGAGAACACAAATCTTGTCAGGAGACTGACTATTAAAGGGTAATGCAACAGTTTATAAGAAACCAAATAAATTAAAAATTAACCCCAACGCAAAAAAAAACAACGAACATGTGAACCAATTTTGATAAAACATATCTAAGAACCATCGCTAGAAAACCTGCTTTCAATTAACAAACAACGCATTAAAATCGGTTCACCCGTTTATGGGCTACGGTGCCTTAGACAGACACGCAGACACACACACAGCGATCAAACTTATTACACCCCTCTTTATGCGTCAGAGCCCGGGGGTTAAAAAGTAAGAACAGATATTTGTTTTGTTTTTAAGGCATTCATCAGGGAACCTCCGAAGCAGTCACTTGTATGTATCAACAATATACCATACTAGCACTTTACCCGCGGCTTCACTCCCGTGACCTATTTCGCGGGAACTATTGCTTTTCGCGGGATAAAAAGTAGTCTATGCTTCTTGCTAATAATTTAGCTTTCTATTCTTGAAAAATGGTTAACATCGGTCCAGTAAGTCGGAGCTTATTCGGTACAAACATAAAAAATAAATTCTTCTTTATGATTGATTAGTATTGATTTAGTATTGCGTTCCAGTGTTTTTAACCGACTTCGAAAAAGGAGGAGGTTATCAATTCGGATGTTTGTATTTTTTTTTTTTTTATGTATGTTCGGGCATAACTCCGTCATATATTGACGGATTTGCAAAATTCTTTTTTTGTTCGAAAGGGGTTTATTCCGAAATGGTCCCATTTAAATTTCAAAAAGATCTGATGATGGGTTTCGGAGACAGACAACGGAACTCTTCAAAAATTGACAGCAAATCTACCGCAATTGCTGCTATCGTATGTCTATGAATTGTTAACACAGTTCAATGGGGAACCACAACTAAAAAGTAAAAAATAAAAAACTTTTTTACAAAAAAAAAGAACAGACTTCCAAAAAAAGTGCAAAATAACTTTAATTTCGGAAGTCGGTGTCAAAAAACGAAGACACAAAACAGGAACACCGACTTCCGAAATTAAAGTTATTTTGCACTTTTTTTGGAAGTCGTTTCTATTTTTTTGTAAAAATGTTTTTTTTGTTCTCACTCTTCACGTAGAGAAGTGCCAAGGCAGATTGGAATCTGCTAATCAGTATCGTTAGCGAGTTTTATAAATAAGGCTGTCAGGGGTTAAAACCTATGCCCAGGGCTCGTTGAAAAAAAAAGGGGTCGTTGATAAATTCGAAACAGAGTTATCGCGCCCCTGGGCACTCAGGCAGGGAATGTTCAGGGGTGGGTTTTAGTCAGTAAAAGTATGACACGCCCTCATGTTTCACTCAGAACAGGAGAGATCATTGGATGATATCCCAACACCACAAAAATGGGGTTAAAACTTAAGAATTTAAAAAAAATGGGCATATGACACACCGGCGCCTGGTTTTTGGAAAGTTGTTATATACGTGTTAAAAATGATGCAGCATTGTGCTGAGCGATGGCTGTTTTGCGTGGATGTGACACTTTTTGCCCTAGATTTTTCTTTTTCTTGTATTTTTGGTGTTTTTTGCGTCATGTTGACCGCAAATAAACGTATTTTCTTTATTTTGTTTCCTACATAAAATATCAAATTTTATATAAACTTATTTTGAGTCGGCGCCAAACAACAATCTGATTATTAAATATCTAAATTTTATATGTACGAGTACGTAGAAATGAAGAAGGCGAGATGTAGGTAATTAGTCGTTTTATTATTTGGCGCCGACTCAAAATAAGTTTATATAAAATTTGATATTTTATGTAGGTAAATAAGCTCAATACTCAAGACTTAAAAGGTTAATTTATTTTTTGCTTTTTAGTTCCTTTTCGTCGGTTGAATTTTTTGTTAAAAAGTTTTTTATTTTATGATTTTTTGTGACTCGCATCATCTTTAAATACTCTGAAGCTAATTTCTAATCCTTCATCATTCCTCTTGGCACTGAGCTGATGATGTAACCATCCTTTCATAAGGTTCCCAGGATATTGACCAGTTGTGGTTACCTCCAATATTCCAAAGACGTCTTTTCTTCAAAGTATATTAAGTGGTATCTGTCACTAATAACTAACTTCTATTGTTAAGGAAAGGTATGGTTTCCGTCATCAGCTCAGTTTCATGATGTGATGATTCCTAAATGCAAATACCTGATAAAGTTATGTAAAGTAAACAGAAACAATATTCATGCCCAATTTTCGAGGTTTTCTCTCAATTTTATCAGGATTCCATGATCAGATCCTAATGTCCTTGACATGGGTCCACCCTTAAGGTATACCCTATCTATGAAAAAAAGAATCATCGAAATCGGTTCATAAACAACGGAGTGAGGGCCGAACATACGTACAGAAACGCTAAACGTGCCAACAATTTTCGAGGTTTTCTCTCATTTTTATCAGGATTCCATTATCAGACCCTGATTTCCTTGACATGGGACCACCCTTGAGGTATACCCTATCTAATAAAAAAATAATCATTAAGATCGGTTCATAAATGACGGAGTGAGGGCTGAACATACACAAAAAAAAAAAAAAAATCGAATTGAGAACCTCCTCCTTTTTTTCGTCGGTTAAAAAAGGAAAAAATTAAAGTCGACGAACTATATCAAGTGGTGTATCAAAATAAAGGATTCAAGGAGGCGATTCCAAAATATAACTCACTAAAATGTAGAAAATAAGTGGGAAATCAGATGACTTCTTCCACTCTGGGTGGAGCGGGATGGCGTGTCAGACTCTTACTGACTAAAACCCACTCTTGTTTCTTCTGTGTTCTTTGAGTTGCCCTTTGCGTTCCGGGGCCACTTTCAAACACTACCGTGACCCTGGACCGGACCAACCCTTTTTTTAGGACCAACCCTAAAATCGCAGTAATGGAGAATGTGTCTTTTTATTGCAATTTCAGCATAAAAGTTGAAATAGTGCATAGTTATAGAGTGCATAGTTAAGTAACCTCTTGTATAGTTTAACTGGTCGAGGTTTTTTTTAGAGCACGCTTGCCTAGAAGTGACCTATTCACTCTTGGAAGCACAGACTCTGGCAGGGAATTTCATTTAACTGTGACTGTGTGTTAAACAAAGAATGTGTTCCAAAATATTTTGTGCGTGTGGGTGGGATGGCACATCGCCGTATTTATTTAGGCAAGTTGGAATTGTACATTTACTTCTTCATAAAACTAGCTTCCTTATACTTCTGAATGGTACAAAATCCAGATAATTTACAGCTATCTTAGCAAGATGGCCGCCGGCGCAAACTGCAGAAACACATAAAAGGCATTATTTCCTCGCCATTCCAATTTTAAATCCGCTGAGATATTCTGCAGTGGAAGATTCGAATGTCTGAGAGTCTTGTGCAAAGAGTTTTCGATACGGTTTTATGAATACAATGTTGGTTAATCGTGTTTCATGTGGGTGACTATTTTCACTGCATACTGAATCTGAATTTGGCTTTTTAAATGTAGGTACTCTTGCACGATGAGAGATGTGTATGTTTAGTTATTTATCATTGTAACAAAAGTGTTGGAAACTATACTATAAAAGGTCAAATTAAATTAAATTTTAATTAACTAGCAATACTCCACAGACATGATGAATATTTTTTAAATAGAATTAACAATCGTTGGTAAACTTACCTTTACTTACCTTTTGGAAAGCTGTTTTTTTATAAGTATATAAATTTTCATAAATTTTATTTTAGGTTTACATTGTCTGTGAGCTAATTTTCTCTGGTAAGCTTAAAGTTTAGCAAAAAAAATTGTTACCAGCAGTTATGCAGATGCCCTGCGTTCAAATTGCAAGCCAAGTGGAAAAATAAAATTAGTGCACCGTCGCGTACGACTCGCTAAATAGTTTTATCCCGACACTAGCGTGTAATATTTGAAGCTCGGGCCACAGCTCTTATACCAAGATTAAACATTTGCCTAAAACTGAACTTTTTAAGCAAACAAGATTTGAATAAGGTGCACTTGCCCCTCGAATCATTACATACATTTAGCGTGATTGGGCACTTTTTTCGTTGACGAATTTTCAATGAGTTGCAAAAACAAGCGGCATAAAAAGTGAAGGTACCCACGCATTCCTCTTTTATGCCGCTTGTACATATTTTATATATTTTTTGTTAATTTGTTATAGTTTGTAATATAATAGTTTGTATTTCTCTGTACTTATAGATAAGTTGTCTTAATTTAATAAAAACTTTTTTACAAAAAATAGAACCAACTTTTCACTTTTTAGTTGTTATTCTTTAGGAAATTGTGTTAACAATGCATTTATGCGATAGCAATCGCGGTTGATTTTTTGCAGTCATTTTTTGAAGATTATCAGATCTTTAAGAAATTTAAATGTGACCATTTCGGAATAAACCCCTTTCGAACAAAAAAAGACCCCAAGTAACATGGGATAAGGGCAGGAAGATGGTGACATCCGAATTGAGAACCTCCTCCTTAAAAAATAAAAAAATCTAAGCTAATCAAAAACGGCCGTTTCTGACACTTTTGCCTACTACTTTGGATACGAAACATTCTGAGACCTGTTTCAACAACGTAAGAATACTTTATCCTCTTTGTAACAAACGGTTGGATTCTTTAATATTTATTTCCTATGCTATGCTACGATTTTTTATTCAATGAGGGCGCCACTTGGTTGGTAGTAGACCCGAGAAGTATTATTTTGTTAAGACATAACAATAAAAAATACCAAACAAGAGTGAGTCGAAATCGCGCAACAAGTTTTCCGTACCATCATAAACAAATATTTTCGATGTGTTGCTAATTTTTTTTTTGCGGTGTAAAGTATAGCAGTTTTAGGTCAGCGCCATCTCTTGACCGATAGTGAAACTAATGTAACTTTGCAAAATAGTTTGGCAAACGTCATTTAAAACTATTCCAAATTTAAAGTTGATAGCATTAGTAGTTCTTCAGATATCCAGCTGTGACAGATGGACATACCTACAGACAGTCGCACCATAAAGGTTCCTTTTTATCATTTAAGTACGGAACCCCAAAAATGTGTAGTGTAAAATTCCACTTTCCATGAGCAATAATTATTTAGAAACTTGCATTTCGTTGTTTTTCCACAAAAATCCTCAAGTTTTCTCCGTCCACACCAAACGGTAAACATCAAGGGATTAAACAGGTTTGCTCTTGACACGTTCAGGGATATAACTAGCGATATAATATATGTTTCACAATAGTACGGGTATACCAATGTATCAGGTTGCAATTTTAAACGAAAGGCAATCTCTTGTGAGATATCTGATGACGAATTTCTTACGTAAGGTACAAAGAAAGGTGGTAGTTTTTTTTATAAAACTTTTCCCAAGTAGCCAAACACCAAACATAGCATAATCAGACTTATAATATTCCCACTGCTGGGACTCAGGCCTCTTCACTAGGAGAGGGAATGGGCCGTAATCCACCACGCGGATCCAGAGTGGGTTTTTTTTTTGTGGGGTTGGAAATCATCCAATGAATTCTGAAAATGAGTTACCGCACCCCTGGGCACTCAGGCAGGAAAGGAACAGGGATGGGTTTTAGTCAGTAAGAGTCTGACACGCCCTCCCGAGAAGTCATTGGATGATTTCCCACCCCACAAAAAAAAAGAGCCACGTATATATGTCAATAATATACCTAAATATATGTCAATAATTCAGTAAGCACAATGATAATTAAAAAAAGAAAGACCAGATGCCCAAACTTTTAATCTATTAGGAAATAACAAAATACATGTACGTAACTACGGTAAACCAAAGATTACACTTTTGGCGTTTAAGTACTCCTCCACATCTGCATATCATCTGGGCAAGCCGAAAACGTGCCCAGATGACTGACAGCATTTATACCAATATCCAAACTGGTTGATGAAAGAAAGATCAAAGATCGAATATCAAACATCTGTCATAATTGGTTGAATAAATAACGAACCATCTAATCTTGTTTACTGTCATTTGATTTGACAATTCCTGATTGGATCAACCTTTTCGAAATATACGAAAATGTAGGAGTATATAGTTAAGTGAATAAGTAACTCTTTAGCTTCAGGGCTTAGTCAGACTTTCTAGGAACTTTGTTCAGTAATAACATGTTTCTCGGGAAACTTATAAAACAACTAATGTACTACTCGTACTTGCTAATTCTGCTTTTCCTAATTCATTTACTAGTAAATTATTTTTGAAATGTAAAAAAAATCTTAGAAGTTTTTGACTCACATCCCGGTTTTCGATTGAGCTGAAATTTTGCACGTGTTTAGTTTGGATGGGAATTGTAATTTTATATGCATTCCCATGATTTATGGGTATCTAATAAAAGTGTTGCTAAGAAAACGAAAGCATATTTTTCAGTTTTTTTAACAATAATATTATTGTCAATAAATACAATAGGTGATTTTTCCGATTTTTCCTAGTTAACTAATCTGAATAGAATCACCAGTACAAACTCAGAGGTCAATTTCTGTTTTAAGGTAAAATTATAAAAACTGAAAACAGACCATTACCGAGTTACTAAAATTACATGTAAAATCATAAAACATGAAAAAAGAACATGTAACTACTGGGTTGCGAATATTATTTAAAAACGCGCAACAACAAAAGGTAAATGAACGAAACATACATTCATGCACAAAATAATGCACATACATAGGTACTTTCAATAGTAATAATGAACACACATAGGTACTTTCAATACTAATAATGCACAATAGGTGCTTTCTTTACGATATTAAATCTAACTAGCTTCTGCCAGCGGCCTCGCTCGCGTGGAATTAGTATTTCCCCGTTTAAACTTTCAACCCCTTTTTCACCCCCTTAAGGGTTGAATTTCGAAAATCCCTTTAGGACGCACAACCCTTTACTCTTCATAAAGAACACAAATGTCTCTAGCACCCGCGGTTTAAGGCTGTGCGTTGATATATTAGTCAGTTAGGACTTAGAATTTTATATACATATAAAGATGTGTATTTGAGCTACAACATAATGATTACGTAAAGGTCTGTGAATGAATCAATGGCTTTGATATCTACATTTATGAAAGTGTATTGAAATTTTCACTTTTTAATCAAATCCAATACAACCACTTCTAGTTTCCTACCGTTTCCCTTAACCACGTAATGAATGCCAGGGTCGTAAGATTGTTCAAAATATTGTTACCGCGGCTCTTTTTTTTTGAGGATGGGAAATCATCTAATGACTTGGCTGTGTCAGACTTTTACTGACTAAAACCCACCCTTGTTACTTCAGTTGCCTGTACCAAGAGCCGCTGTATCTCTCTTTCGAATTTAACCGTGACCCCAGGCAGGCATCGGCCCTAGCCGGCCCCGTCAGTTACTGCTGACAATGACATCTCTTTGAGGCGTGCGTGGAACACTACGCGCCGTCAACTCGGGCCAGAGCCTTTAGACAAAATACATTTCTGTTAATGGCAACGACATTACCTTCGGAGATAACTGTCACGTGACTCACGCCCAGTAATGCCGTTGCCATACATTTTGCACGAAGCGTTAGCGTTAACGTTAACAGAAAAGTATTTTGTCCAAAGGCGCAGGTCGTTATCGGATGGCGAGCTACTCATTACTCGCCGTCCGCAAGCCCACGCCTACGGTGGCCGGGAGTCGGCGTTACCTCGGTTCAGGAACGCAACGCAAACGACATAATTATGAAGGAACACAGGTGGGTTTGAGTCGTCAGCAAGAGTCTGCGGGAAGCCATCTGATGACTACCAACCCTCAGAAACGGCCGCGACTTCTAATTTTCTAATTTTGTTAATATGAGTTACATGGGGCATATAATTTAACTGAAGGAGCTCGTGGCTAAAGTAATAACAGCCGCACGGGTCGATCCAACCACTCAATGAAAATCAATCAATCGGCCTAGCCTTTGCCCAACTATCTT
Source organism: Polia nebulosa (assembly GCA_951329385.1). NCBI lineage: Eukaryota > Metazoa > Arthropoda > Insecta > Lepidoptera > Noctuidae > Polia > Polia nebulosa. Next base: position 2,119,755 of record OX589595.1, on the reverse strand, counting down.
GGGGTTGGCTTGTAAAGAAATTATTCTTCCACCGGCTAGCGTCAAAGATAATTTATGGCATGAGACCCTGGTTACCAATCTTCGGGTGTCTGTAGTTAATGAGAGTCCTTTGATTTGGTCTTCACATATATCACATTTATTGTCAACACTGCATCACACCAGATAGCACTCAGTACACAGAAAATTGTATGTTGAACTTACAATTTATGATGAATCACTTTTACTCTATCCATCGAAGATCGAAGATTAAAGGTCCAGTGAGGAGATCCACAAGCAGTACTTAAGCCGTGGTCATCTAACCTTAGTCAACTCTGGACACGTGGACGTAAGTGTTCTAAACCTTTTGCTAAGACCGCATTGTTCTTCCAAAATATAGTGAAGTTTATGATCCGACCATTTTTATATTGTTCCTTCCTATATAATGAAAGGTAAAGTAGGAACCCTGCCAACAAGAGAAAGATTTGGTGAGAATCATAAATGCCATGCTTAAAACTTAGCGTTGCTACAGAAAATCCCAATAAGAGTACTTACATTGTCCTACATTCTTATGCTTACAGCATTTGAACTTGACTCTGGTCCCTTTTACACCTCGAGACATCATTAGGTGCTTTTAAGAAGCTTTTTCCAATAAATAAAATTTAATAGGCAGACTCGCTCCAGATCAAGTTGGAAAAAGCTACGTCAAACGACAATCTGTCAATCTGTCAACTTGCAAAATAACGCTCCATTCCACGAATTAAATTTATTCAATTTTTAAGTGTTACAGTCTTCCAGTCTAACCGGATGCAGCTGAATACTAGTATTTTACATGGAGCGAGTGCCTATGTGACCTCCACAACCCAGTAACTGGGTAATACGATACCCCTTGATAAGACTGGTTGTCAGACTATCGGGCTTTTGACGACGCGTAACGGTTGTCAAAGATCCACGATTGACAGCCGGGACCAACGGCTTAACGTGCTTTCCGAGGCACGGAAGAGTCTCGGTATGTAAAGATGGTCACACATCCATGGACCAACCCTGGCAAGCGTAGCTTAACCGGATGGATCGACCCGTGCGGTTGTTATTACTTTAGCCACGAGCTCCTCAAAAAACCACTCAATGAAAATAAAACAGGAAAATACTTTGCAAATAAATACTGCAATCAATAACACTTCGCGGTAGCATTAGTTATTATCTCATATCCCATACTTTCAGCGATGACGTCACCCGTCAGGTCATTGCACACAATTCCAATTTATTAATAAATTGGTTCCGTTTACAGCACAGATCCTCTAATAAATCTAGACAAGTTTACAATAAATGAATTTTATTTTACTTCATAACGGGTAATAATATTTTTGAGAAATGTGAACTGAACTAAGGCAATTTGTGATGGTTTATTTATTTATGTACACAAAACACAAGAGAAAAAAAACAACAATTACAGAAAGAATAGTACAAAGGTGCTGGTTGTGAAACTTTTTCCAAACATTACTCAGCTTTGTGCTTAAAAATCACAGACCGTTGTTTCAACAATACCAGTGGCACGTAGAATGATGTAAATAAATAAAACAAAAGAAATTAAGTAGGTACCTAATCTTCGCAAGGGGGTGATGAATACAAAAATATATTAGGTCAGTCAGTTAGATTAGGTACCAAAAACTATTCACTATTTTTTCTTTTGTCGCGTTGACAAAAAATGAAAATGATAGTGCGTTGACATTTTGGCTTGACGTCACACCTATGTAAAAAATATATCACTTTCTACCTACAAGTGACGTTTCAAGCCCCCACTCCTGATCATTGATGCGGTTTATATTTATCATTTTTGATTTGGCTAAGCAAAAACTACGTGACCAATATTTTTTGAAAATCTAGCTGACGGACTAAATAGAAACATTATTTTTGTAACCAAGAATCTTCGTAACTACGAGTGATATTTAAGTTGTACAAGTGCTAAAATATAAAAACCTGCCACTAGATTACTTTAATTTTTAAGTTCCTTCTCGTCGAAAAACTTGGAAAGCTGATTTCAGTGTTCCGTACTCGAAGGGTAATCAACGGGACCATATTACTAAGCCTCCACTGTCTGTCAGTCCGTCCGTCCGTCTGTCTGTCAGCGGGCTCATGATCTGTAATAGGTAAAAAGTTGAAATTTTCACAGAATGTGTATAATTTTTGTTGTAGCTTTAAGAAAAAATTATAAAAAATAATTAATTAATTTTTAGTCAGTAAGAGTCTGACACGCCCTCCGAGTGGGAGATGTCATTGGATGATTTACCAACGCACAAAAAAAAAAACTTTTTTACAAAAAAATAGAACCGACTTCCAAAAAAAGTGCAAAATAACTTTAATTTCGGAAGTCGGTGTTCCTGTTTTGTGTCTTCGTTTTTTGACACCGACTTCCGAAATTAAAGTTATTTTGCACTTTTTTTGGAAGTCGGTTCTATTTTTTTGTAAAAAAGTTTTTTATTTTTCACTTTTTAGTTGTGGTATCCCATTAAACTGTGTTAATAATTCATAGACATACGATAGCAGCAATCGCGGTTGATTTGCTGTAAATTTTTGAAGAGTTCCGTTGTCTGCCTCCGAAACCCATCATTAGATCTTTTTGAAATTTAAATGGGACCATTTCGGAATAAACCGGTCAATATATGACGGAGTTATGCCCGAACATACATAAAAAAAAAAATACAAACATCCGAATTGATAACCTCCTCCTTTTTCGAAGTCGGTTAAAAAAGGGGCTCCACTACTAGAAACATGTTTTTTTTTGGCTTTTATTGCTCTATCTTAATAATGGCAACAAGTTAAGTCGCATATAATCTTGTACGATGATACGGCCAGCTCACACTTGGCCGGTTTATATATTTCAATGAAAATTAATAAAAAAATAACTGTTTTTTCCAATTTCCATAACATCAGGTACCTAAACAAACAAGAAAAAATATATTTTTATCTTCTTCGGTAATGTCTCTTTATATTTGAAGAGTTGTTATGCAGTTTACTGTTTGGACGTGGCTTTGCCTCGTCGCATCTAGTGCCCTCTAGTGGCTGGAGTGGTAAACAACTGACCCGCATTTAATTTGAGCTTACAAACTAAGCTGTACTGAATTTCAAAACATTTCTGAATAGTCGTAAATAATGTCATCTACTGAGCGTGCACCATCGTCGACCACACCATAAGTTACCGTCAGGTGAGATAGTGTACAAACGCGAGCATTTCAATAATAAAATAAATACGAGTATTTGTAATATAAAAGGTAATGTCTAGAAGTACTTATCAGATTTCAAAAACTGACTTGTCATGCTCACTCAAATGTCTCGCTGATTGTGGCGCGTGTGTCGGGTCATTCGGTTCCCTTCGTTATGGTTGAGCTGAGTGGTGCTGATCCACGCGTCATATTCGTGAACGGGTACCGTCATTTGAGACTGGTCATCTTCCACTTTTCCTCCACCGTCTTTTCCGACTTCTTCTTCGTCAAAACGACACGACGACACGGTTGGCGCAGTGGTTGAGCGTTCGGCTGCTGCGCTGCGTGTCGCGGGTTCGATCCCCGCACGGAACAAATATTTGTATGACCTACAGATAGTTGTTCCGGGTCTGGGTGTCTTGTGTATGTGAGTATTCATGTTTGTGAACGCACCCACGATACAGGAGTAATTCCTAGTGTGGGGCAAAGTTTAAAAAAAAAAAAAAAAAAAAAAAAAAAAAAAAAAAAAAAAAAAAAAAAAAAGTAATCTTTTTTTTCTGTTTTATTTTGAATTGTTTATTAACATTGTTCTCATATAATAAAAGCAATAAGACATAATATGTAACCAAGATTTTTGTAATACATAACAAGGTTTAAAAGAGTGTCCATGAAGTTTCTTGCACGTTCTTCTTCATAGAGATCTACGCCTTGGAATGTGCAATTAACTTCGTCTTTCTGTCTGTCCGACATATTGATAATTCAAAAGTGCCTGTAAATGGTTTATCTGAAATAAATGCTTTGAATTTTAATTTGACTAACAAGTTAAATATTACACCTAAGACTACCAGCAGTACTATCTTTCCTTTTTCTTTACTTATTAGTTGCTGAAAAAAAGGAAATTACAGGGACGTGTCAACAGCATAGACCTTGACTTTATATAAAAAAAAAACGATTGCTCCATTGGCGTTATTCAGAAAGAAAAAAGGGGAATACATTTGTATGGAGAATCGCAGCCCCTGTTCCCTCTTAATCCAGACCCAGCCGCAAAGTGCATAATTAGGCTTAATGTTCTTAGAGGCGTAGAATTAAATTGTTTTCGATTAATGTATACTGCATGTCCTGTACTGTGTTACTGTGTTACTGTTTATAAAAATTACCTGATGGCTTCAAAACTCTCAGCCTCAGAACATTTAAATGTAAATTATTTAACTTTCTTTTCAGCAAATGTTATTACTCGACTGAAGATTTTATGATTGAAAAATTTACGATATTTGTAATTATTGCCTATAAGTAAATCATATTTAACCTCCTTGACATTTTGAACTCTTGTTCAATTTATTTAAATTATTTTTAATTCTAATGATTAATAATTTAATGTTAATGTAATGATGATCCATAATTTAAAAACCATATTTAAAGGTCGTGGGGCTTTTGGGACCGGGACCGCGGTCCTAGATTCCACCTATATAATATTTGAGTGGTACTTTGGGACCACAAGAAAAAAGAAGTTAAAGTACAGTTAACGAAACCGCTGATATAATATTTTGATCACCGGTAGAAAATAAAAGGTAATATTATTTTCAACACACTTGCTTGTAATGTGTTGAAAAACGTCGTGTGAAACTCGTGAGCTCTGCTCATTACACACTCGGCTGAATTACGCCCTCCCATTGTTACTATTCTGAAAGCTAAGTTTATATTGTAACATATGTGTACACATTATGTTGATAGGTTTATCTAATACCATTGCTTGAAGGAATGCCCACTTAGTAACGTAAAGGTTTTAAGTATTTGCAATGCATCTTGAAGAGAAAGCGTGAGAATGACAGTGACAGTGTTTTACATAAAAAGGTAAGAATAATTATTTTCTTTTTACTTTACTTCAATTATTTTTCTGTATCAGGTTAAATTAAAATATGCTTTAAGTATAATAAATTCGATCATACATTTTATAGTTACCAAGCATAAAAATGTTTCTTTTTAAACTTTCGCGATTTGTATACATCGTACAGAAATTGCACCAGTGGTGGCCCAGTGGTAACGGCCGCGACTTACAAGTAGGTCGTGAGTTCAAACCCAGTTAGGTGTTTTACTTTGTGTAAATTATTTCATCACCACTGCTCTTAAAACAGTGACGGAACACATCGTGAGGAAACCGGCATGTCCTAGAACCAAAAATTCGAAAACATATTGTAGTATTTCATACTACGTTTTAATATTTTCTGTATTAAGGCGTAAACAGCCGCCAAGTGGCACCCTCATTGAATAAAAATTCGTAGCAAAGCGTAGAAAATAAAGATAAAAGAATCCTATGTTGCGTTTGTTACAAAGGGGATAAGGTATTTTTACGTTGAGGAAGCATAAAAAAAAAGTACCAAGAACGGTCGTTTTTGACACTTTTGCTTACTACTTTGGATACGAAACACTTTCGAGTCCTGTTTTAACAACGTAAAAATACCTTATCTTTTGTGTAACAAACGCAACTTATGATTCTTTAATCTTTATTTTCTACGCTTTGCTAGGATTTTTTATTCAATGAGGGTGCCACTTGGCGGATATATACGCCTTAAAAGGGCTGCTGATGATGATAATAATGAATGATATTCAATAAATGCAATAATTATGACCGATCCTACCAGAAATCGTAAGGTATGTACTCCTGACCTATGTATTTCCTTTTTCCTATAACCTATATCCTATCCTATCCATATCCCATAACTTCATCGGTCATCTTCCATTAATTTTCGCCTTTTATTCGTGTAACTTCTGAATTTGGGTGACTGTACTTTCCCAATACAAACTTCGTTTGTTTTATTTGTGGTCCCAAAATACCACTCAAAAATAAATACAGGTGGAATTCGGGACCGCGGTCCCGGTCCCGAAATCCCCTCGACCCATTTATACGCCGGTAACGGTAGAATATTATGATCGGATATATAATGCACATAACAGCTTTGTACATATTCTGACAAATTAATGCATTCTATTCTATTCTCTTCTATAAGAATTGGTGATAGCAGTATATATAAAGGGTGGAAAATATCAATGGGCCCTAAAGGGAAACCACTTTAAATCCTTAAGATAGATTATTTTGCTTAAAGAAAACATTCCTTTATTTTTAAAAAGAAACAAAACTGCAAACCTGATATTTCTCCAAGAACCATTAGGTTTAACACTCGTCTGACAAAATGTACATGAAATCTAATGTTTAGTAAACTTACCTAGACAAGAACTGTTCACTTTCAACAAGTAAAAGACACGTTATAATTTTCTTATAACTCTAACGTCCAAAGACATGTTATGAAGTACAAGCTTGCTAAATTATCTCTAAGTACCTTGTTGAAGACTTAAATAAGGAAATCGTTAAGTAGGGTAGTTTGATACCTCTATGAGTGGCGCGAGGAGGCGAAACGCCGGAGCATAACTCCGCTGCCGCGACACCTAGCGGCTCAGCGGACAGAGCTCTGTCAGGATCTCATGGCGATATGGAGATAGTGACTGTCGCAACCCAGCGCTGGGCACGCCGTAACTGCGGCAGTAAAGCCCCTCTTTGAGGAGTGGCTAGAGAGGCATCACAGCGTCCTCACCTTCCGCCTGACGCAAGTCCTCACCGCACTAGGAAGCTTCGGAAGGTTCCTGGGTAGGATAAAGCGGAGGGAAACGCCCGGGTGTCACCACTGTGAGGATCGCCCAGAGGACACAGTGGAGCATACGGTGGCGTTGTGCCCCGCTTGGGCGGAGCCCCGCCGTGTCCTCGTGGAGGCGATCGCTGGCAGCGACCTCTGGCGCCCGGCCCTGGTCCAGGCCATGGTACGAAGCGAGAGGAAATGGGAAGCAGTCTCCTCCTTCTGCGAAGCAGTAATCCTCGCGAAGGAGGAGGCGGAACGGGTGAGGGAGGCTCTACAGAGTCGCCCTTATGCCCCCAGCAGCAGCCGCCGCAGGAGACGCCTTGGGCGTAAGACGTCGCGAGACGATCTCCGGCCGGGTACACTACATAAATACGAAAAACTTTATTCCGTCAGTCACAAATACGAATTTCAAAATACCGATTTTCATAATTCCGAATGGTTCAAAATTCGGAATATAACAACTCCAACTTATCCTTACTCCTATTTTTATAATTTCTAAATTTCAATATGCCTAACGATTATAATTAGGTACTATTCTCAAAATACCGAGTTTCAATAGATCGAATAACAAAAAGTCCGATTTTATGATAATTCGAAACGTCAAAAATACGAATTCCGATTATTAAAATACCGATTAATACAATTCCGAAATAAAAACGCCTTGACTGAATAACAAGACAAATAATTATTAATTAAAGAAAGTAAAATAAATTTAAGTGAAATCGAAAAAAAAATGAACGGTGAACCTAAAAAACCGAAATGAAGAAAATAATTGGCGAAAGAAAAAAAATAATTTTAAAGAAAAAACTATATGATGAAGTACATATTTTACGGTGGTTCTCATTTACAACTATGATTGTTTACTTTTGAATAAAAATATTTTGGTTTCCCTCGTCACAATTCTAACCTAACCTAACCCAAATGATACCCGTACACAGATACACGTAGACCCGGGCCTGCGGACGGCGAGTAGTTGGTAGCTTGCCGTCCGATCAGCACCTGGCCAGAGAGTCGACGGCGCGTAGTGCTCCACGCGCGCCTCAAAGAGTTGTCAGATATACATGACGGAGCCCGTCATGGCCGATACCTTCCCAGGGGTTGTGGATAATTTCGAAACAGAGTTACCGCGCCCCTAGGCACTCAGGGCAGGGAAGGAACAGGGGTGGGTTTTAGTCACTAAGAGTCTGACACGCCCTCCCGCTCCACCCAGATCAGGAGAAGTCATAGGATGATTTCCCCTCCTCAAAAAAATAAAAAAAGGATCTAATTAGTCCCTAAGTAGATTAACAAAAAATATTGGATACGTATTTCTTTTTGTCACGTAAAAAAAACATGAGGACGATACAGTGCGTTGAAATTTCGCGTCACGTCACGGTGTGCGACACTTTTTACCACTAAGTGACGTAACGAGCCCCCTCTTCTGAGCTTACGTACCTTTAGCATTTCTTATTGATTTGGTAAAGCAAAAATACGTGTGTAAAGTAGATTTCTTCTCAGGGTTGGTAAATGGGCTATTTAATAAGTTCGCACGTTATGAGGTGTATTAAATGTATATTAAAATGTGAAACAAAACAGTAACTGCCATAAACAGGTAAAAATGGTATAAAAACATAAAAATTTAGGGAGCGTATCGCAACTGTTGCTTTTGGGTTCGCGCTCTTTCGTCCACTGCTCTTGGCGGGAACGTGGCGGGTGTCGAGTAGTCGTAGGCGACGCTGGATATTCCCGTCGCCGCGTTTATGAGCACGTTCACAGATAACCTCATAGGGGTATGCATGTTACACGTGTTAATTTTTTGTTTTTATAATATAGCTTTTGGACTAAATAAAATTATTATTTCCATACCCAGGAAACATCCCCATTAGTAAATAATAATTCTATATACATTTCCTTCTGAGACGAGGCGTTCTGACGAAATTTAAAAAATAAAACCTTACGTGTTTGTTCTTCACATAAGAATGGACGATAACATAAAATTAATGCTAGATTTCATGATCTAAGACCAAATCTTTGTTACAGAGATTTTATCCTGAACAATAATCCTATCGATTGGTACAATAAAATAGCGATTGATTATTTTCTTAAATTATTAGCTGGTTCGATTCCCGGTTTAGGTAAGCTTGTCGAGAAATCTGAAAGTGCAATTTTGTTTCTTTTTAAAAATAAAGGAATATTTCCTTTATGTAAAATAATCTATCTTAAGGATTTAGTTTCCCTTCAGGGCCCATTGACATTTTCTACCCTGTATGAGCACTGAGCGATGGTTGGACTGTGTGAAAGAGGATATGGGTAAAAAGGGGGTGACTACAGAGATGACGACTAATAGAGGAGTATGGAAGAAAAACTTTTTACAAAAAAAATACAACCGACTTCCATTCCATTTCGGAAGTCAGTGTTTCTAGTTTGTTTCTTCGTTATTTGACACCGACTTCCGAAATTAAAGTTATTTTGCATTTTTTTGTATAATTTATGGAAGTCGGTTGTATTTTTTTTGTAAAAAGTTTTTTATTTTTCACTTTTTAGTTGTTGTACCCCATTCTAAAACTAAATTAATAGTAGAGTTATGCCCGAATTGATAGCCCCAAAAATAGGGAATTTGAACATATCAGGGTGAACTGTACAAATCTGTATACCCCTTCAGAGCGTATCAGCGTGATGTAATGTTGTGAAGTGGTGAAAACAATATACAGACATGCGATTGCAGCAATTCTGGAAGGTTTGCTATCATTTATTGAAGAGTTCCATTGTGTATCTCCGAAGATCTTCATCAGATCTTCACCAAATTAAAACGGAACCACATGTGAAGCAACAGCTTTCAAACAAAGAAAAAATCTTCAAAATCGGTTTACGTAGTAAGAAGTTATGAGGTAATACACATAATTTTTTTTTTTTTAAATGCAATTGAATTGAGAACCTCCTCCTTTTTTTGAAGTCGATTAAAAAAGACATGTTGCGCCGACCCCAAATAAATTGGGATAAGGGCAGGAGAATGATGATATATAGCACTGAGCGTTCCGAAGTACCTACCTACCTACCATGCCAACTATTCCCTTTTCTTTCTTTCGTATCAAAAAAACAATTTAATTTATTTCCGGAGCAAAAGAACCAAGAGAGAGACAGCCGATCTCGAAATAGAATTCGTGTCCACGTTAGGAAATAAGAATATTTAAAATATAGTTTTTCTCTTTCTAGTCCATTGGGAGGCTCACTTCGACGAGTTGCATATTTAATAATATTATTTAGCTATTAATAACTTTGTTTATTCCTTGTGATGTCAGTTTATTTGTACCCTTTTAGTTTATAACGGTCAACCCTCAGGTCCAAGGGGAGGTTCAATAATAAATACATATTATCATATTTTAGTAGCAGTCTCCTTCAAAATTAAACCTACATAAAATTGGAAGTCAAATAAAATGTTTCCCTTCGGAATAATGGACATTCAATTTCAATTACGATTTGTGAATAACCTACTAATTTGAGGCCAGATCAGTATAAAGGATGATAAGTACATTGGCAACATTTCGGGGTCCAAATTAATCCTGAAAATGAGCAACTTTTATTAAGAGACCAAAGCAGTATGTAATTTGTCGAGTTATACGTCCAAAATGTTCTGAGAATCAGTTTTTTTCCTCTGCTGTATTTTCTGATTAATTTCGTTGCGGGACCCAAGACAGTTTTTAATCGTTTCTCTGGGACTCGTTGAGCTTCATTGCCTCGGCGTTTTTTCTGGTGGTCGCCACTGTTGATTCTGGCTTACAGAAGTTACAGTGGATTAGGAATAGTGTGGCTGGCTCATCCCGTGAACACATGCTCTTGTGATAAAAAATATACTACGTATCCACTCCACTGTATTATTTCAGACTATGATCTATTTCTGCCAGATTTCATCCAGATCCGTTCACCCGTTCAGCTTAATTGAGTAACATACATATATATATTCGTCTAAGTCTTTCGCATTTAAAATATTAAGGATAAAAACAACAAAAAAAATAAGGATTAAAAAAAGTATAAGTGAGATAAGATAAGTGATGATTGAACCTTTAGTAAAAGTAGTTTTTACTTTCACCCTATGATATATTAGCATTTTTTCATAATTACCCTGTATATTATATTCCAGGATAGCACTAGATTTTTTTTTATACCGAACCTCCATCTTCCTGTTTAATGTTTACGCTAACCTTAATTTCTGCAATGAATGATCATCAGAGGTCGGAATTAGGTAGAGTTATTTATGTACTTACACTGATTTTATACAGCGAAAGAATAAAGTGGATATGCCTCAAATCCCGAGATTAATTTTAAAGAGCAGAAAAATCTCGTAATTTATTAAATAAAAAGCTATTTAAACTGTTACACAATTTAAACCACTGCACGCGCGACGTTGCCAAAACACAACACAAACATCAACGACATCGGATGTCTGAAGTTGTAAATTCCAATGCGCACACGCGCGATGTTCCCACATTTGTAGTTCACACAACATAGATTGTGAGAAGAAAAGAAAACAATAGAGGTTTTTATTATTATTTATTTGTAGTATTGTTGGCCACACGGGATTTTCCTTTAGAAATCCCAGATAGATCCATATTAATATCAACATTTCAATGCAAGCACATAAATAACTCTACCTAATTCCGACCTCTGATGATCTTCATCAGCCTTTTAATGCATCGCTAGGGCACAGGCCTCCTCTCTGTGAGAGGGTGTGGGCCGTAATCCACCACGCGGGCCGTTGCATTGGTGGATGTCACATGTCTTCGAAGTTTTAGTTCTAGGACATGCAAGTTTCCTCACGATGTTTTAATTCACTGTTTTGAGAGCAGTGGTGATGAAATAATTTACACAAAGTAAAGCGCCTGCCTGAGTTTGAACTCACGACCTGCAACAACACAATGAATGATAAAAAAGGAGAAATTATCCAAAGCTCATCCTAGGTAAACGGATTATTGATAGTAAACACATTCACAGAGCATTATGTATTTGAATATCTTTTGCAAGGTTTTTGAACTGAAATCTTGTGTGAGTTTACAAACTATTCAATCTATTATTTATTTTGTACGCAGAGATCTGTGCTGCGGCATGAGAAAATAAAATTTGTCTGGAAGGGAAAAGCATTGGATTTCGTTTATCTTTTTGTCATTTGTGTGATATTGAGCTTTATCGATTTAAAAATGAGCAAGAGATCTATTTACAGTTAGTTTTTGCCCACGGCTTCCTAAGCGTGTAGTCAAAAAATATCCTATGTGAAGATATTGTGTTTACTGATAGCTACAACCTGGAGAACCATTAAGGCGGAGGTTCCCAAAAATGGTTAAAAAGGTGGTTTTTTAAAGCAGTGTATCTCTTAAACCGTAAATAATTTTGAGAAATATGATATTTTCAAGTCCTACTTGCATACAGTGATGGAGCTAGAAACATAATTTAACATACTTTAATGCATCAAAAAAATCTTCAAACATACCTCTAAATTATCTTTAAAAGCAGTTTATCCCTTCACTAACAATTATAATCATAATAAAAAATATACCATAACATTTCAAATGCTAAGTTGCATTGATGGATTATTTTTTATAAATTTACTAGTACGAGTAAATCCTAAGTAAATCGATAAAATACTTCATATTTTGCAATAAATTGCGACCATTTGTCGTAGCGCATCTCTTTCTTTCTTAAGCAATCCGAGAGTGACCGCGCTTTAGAGAGATCTGGGCCTTAAGTCAAGAGTGAGTAGGTTACTTCTAGGCAAGCGTGCTTCAGGCGAGATAGTGGTCAAACGCAATAGTAAAAAAACTGGGATAACTAATTCCAATTCAGGCTATGGTATTTCTTCATTCGATTTTATATCTATTCAATCCGTAATCAATTGACAAACATACTGACTTTCACATTTAACATATTCTTAAAAAAAAGGTACAAAGCAGGATATATTTTTGTCTTTAAATAAAATTCCCTGAATGTTTAATTAAGTTTGGTTTTTGGTTCCGTACTTTATTTAATTTTAACCAGTCATGGAATATTTCGTCTGTGTTTTATCTTGTCAGAATTCCTAGTTCAGACACAACAAAAATAAAGGGGAAAACCAATTAATGCAGGCAATCCTATACACAAGTATAATTTTAATTCGTAGACTTTCAATTCGTGTATCCCAGACTGAAAGATTATTAACTGTGCATGTGAGTGAACCTTTCCCTTTGGAGATCACAGACATTGCTATTATAACCTATGTTCATGTTGGAAATACTAAAAAGTTTATAACAGACTACCTAGTAGGTACAGCCAGCAAGAAAAGCTATAAATTATCTTTACAGATTGCCCAAATGCGATAGTCAAGTGCATATATACTCGTACTCAAATACAGCCGCAGCCGCCGCTGTTTACCTATCTGAATTACCGCCTTCGGCTAACACATCTGAATTACCCTTAGAATTGCCTAATTAGAAAGGCCGCTTCTTATTACCTTGAACAAGTACGTGGCCAGTGCTAGTTCCCGCATAATTTCTAATTCGTTATAACCTACCATTCCAAGAATTTCATATAGCTTTTTTTTTCTTTTGAATTCGCTCTAGCATCATGCATGAAGTGTGACTTGTTTGGGAAATCATCCAATGACTTCTCCCACTCTGGGTGGACCGCGAGGGCGTGTCAAACTCTTTGTGACTAAAATCCACCCCTGTTCCTTCAGTTGCTTGTGCCAGGTCCGCCTTAACTCTCTTTCGAAGTTATCCGCGACCCAGACCGGCGTCGGTCGTAGCGGCCCCCGTCAGTTTTTGCTGACATCTCTTTGAGGCGAGCGTGGAACACTACGCGCCGTTGACTCGTGGCTGGTCCTTATCGGACGATGAGCTACGCATTACTCGCCGTCCAAGTCGCAAGCCCGAGCCTACGCAACCAGGGGCTTCTCCTGCGGCGTCTGTGCGTCTTGGATTGTAAATCTGTAATATTGTACAGTTACTTGTAAATAAATAAATGCTACAGATATTTGGCTTCATTAGGACTCCCAATAGCTGCGTTGTACTGTAAGTGGCTCTTTGCATAGTACTAATCACTTCCCGATAAATGACAAATTTAAATAATTTTAACTTTTTTTTTAAATTTTTTCCCCCAGATATAAAATAACAAAACCTTTACATTAAATTCATAACATAGTTTTACTTTTTAACTCATTTAAAATTTACAGTTTTTATGTTTTTTTGTTGCGGATCGTACCAGAATTGTCGGCATCTTATTTGGAGCACTATGAAACTTTTACAGTTTGGGTGTGAACAGTAATGATGTATCTTAATTTGCAAATAGCTTTCGTTTTATAACCTTTTTTATTATTCCAAACGTTGATTGAATTGGAAGTTTATTTCCCGGCAGGTGAAAAACAAAGTCATAAAAATGTCCGACTTTGCATATTAATCTAAATAAATGCTACTTGATGTCAAGTGGACTATTAAGATATTAAAGCTTTTTGATTTTTCTATGGACTGTAATAGTAGTTCAAATACTAGTAATAAATTAGGTTCGAGTACGTAGAGTTATTTTGCGTAGGTAGTGAATGATTGCGTATAGTTGCGTGTGCAATCACGTGCAAAAATATGCATGACATGAAGATGAGTGTACGGTATCTTCATTGTTTAATTCAGTAACAGATAACGTCTCTCTTTTCAAGTTGAGAGTCTGAAGCGATATGCATTTAAATAAAATAGTTTAATCAAATTGAATTAAGAAAAGTTTTGGTACACAGAGCAGGTTTATATAAAACCGTTAAGTTTTCTGTCCTTTAAAATGATTTTTGTGTTGCAAATAGTTTAGAAATAACACATTTACACGTCGATATTCTTGTCAGTTTAGGCTAGATAAGGCCTAAGGTTTCCTAGCTGACTTTGTTGGGAAACACCGAATAAAAATCAAAGCTCAGTCTCTTTCTTAAAGTCCATACAATCCGTACTGGTGACATCAAATACTAATAGACACCCAATAATGTTTTTTCAGATCTTATGGAAAGCTACAGCTCTCTGGAAAATTACAACCGAGGGGCAGATAGTACAGTACATTAATTTTAATTACGATTCAACAGAACATCCATTAAAAGAGACCCAGGATTTTACACTCCATTCTTTATATTGGGTTATTTCCCCTTTTCCATACGTCTATTGTCCATCCAAAATGCTACGCGTTATCAATGTGCGCTGCGAGTGCTACGTCGCTACGCGCAGCACTCTCGTAGCGAGTCGCGTATTGGTGTCGGTGGCGCTCGAGTTCAATTGTTTTTTCCCATATCAAAACTGCCCAACGCGCCTAAAGAAGTTTTCACTTCAAAAGTATTGCGTGTAGGTAGTTACCTGGTGACTGTCGTCAATTTTTTTTCTTCATGTCCTTTCATTAAAAAAGAGTTTGAAAAACTCTTAACTTTAAATTTTCAATTCAGTAACTGGGTGCTTATCATCACACTTTCACATAAATCAAAAAACAAGAGAAAATCAGCTGTTTTGGTGTGTTATGTAACATCAAAACAAAGTTATGTCTGGAGAACAAAGTTTTTTCCCGAGCCTATAAAAGCTATTTTGCCTATAAATAATAAAGAAGGTTTGTGTTTGTAATATTTAAAGAATCTGCCGACGACAATCTCAGCGTCAGATTTAAATAATTCTGTCTACTTATTTATGAATATTTACTTCAATCTCCTTACTTTGATGTTGCAAGGCACACTCAATTAAGAATAATTAATATGAGCCGGTGTGGGCGTGTCATTACACAAATTGGAATGTTTAAAAGATTTTAGAATATACGAAGTGGAAATTTGTAGCGGACCCTAGGGGTAGGTAGGTCTTAAAAATTGATGTCACCCATTTTGCCTATAGGAATCATTTGATTCTTTCTAAAAATAAATAATTCTTCATTCAAACACTTTGACTGAATGGGAAATCGCTTTCCCTCCAGGGATTGCTTCAACTTTCCTCCTCTTATTTTTTAATACAGTTGTCAGATTGTAGCGTCAAATGAATATAATAACGGCGAATGAATATCTGTAGCTACTTACACTGGTTTACTACTTATTTTTTATTTATTGAGGACCTCCAAAATTATGTCGTACTTAAACAAGATATTAATCATTAAAAAAATGTGCAAAATAACTTTTATTTTGGAAGTCGGTGTCAAAAAACGAAGAAACAAAACCAGAAACACCGACTTCTGAAATTAAAGTCATTTTGCACATTTTATTTTTTGGAAGTCGGTTCTATTTTTTTGTAAAAAAGTTTTTATTTATCGCTTTTTAGTTGTATTTCTCCATTAAATTGTGTTAACAATGGATATCTAGGCGATAGCAGAAATCGCGGTTGATTTGCTGTAATTTTTTGAAGAGTTCCGTTGTCTGTCTCAGAAACGCATCATCAGATCTGAATGAAATTTAAATGGGACCATTTCGGTACAAACTCCTTACGAACAAAAAAAGAATTTTGGAAATCAGTTCATAAATGACGGAGTTATGCCCGAAAAAACATTAAAAAAAAATACAAACATCCGAATTGATAAACTCCTCCTTTTGGAAGTCAGTTAAAAAAATTTGTCTGTGAAAAAAACTCCTTCAATTGCAAGAGGTCACAGCATGCTTTTGTGTATGAACTAAACTACTAAAGAATAAAATCTACTTGGACTCAAGTTAGTTGGACTTAACTTAAGTTACTTATTTCTAAGCAAAGCAAGAGTTGAGACTATAATAACAACAATCAATCAAATGGCTAGACAAGAGTTTGACGATAAAGAAGTCAACTTATTTTAGTGTAAATTAACCTTGTAAATGTATTAGCATTATGAAAACGTTACGTCTTGAAAACTACTACAAAATAAATGTTTTATCTATCTATCTATCTATCTTATCACTATGCAATTTTACAACCCTTTCCGTATTGCCTTTATAAAACCTTTTAAAGCACGTGATTTGTGTTACCAGCCGGTGTCAAAAAACTTAAAGCACCTTTTATTATAAAAGTAACGAACTGCATCTGCCCAGGGGTTGAAGATAAATTCGAAACAGAGTTAGCTCGCCCCTGGGCACTCAGGGCAGGGAAGGAACAGGGGTGGGTTTTAGTCAGTAAGACTCTGACACGCCCTCCCGCTCCACCCTAGAGCGGGAGATGTCATTGGATGATTTCCCAACCCACAAAAAAAAACGAACTAAGTTTCATGCATTAGTTCCCAGAGCCCTCTTGGGACTAATGCATGAAACTTAGTTGCTGTTATAATCAGCGCACACCATGCGGTAGTTGCGCGAGCACGCTTGAGCAAAATCAGCGAGCGTATTCGCAGATATTCGCGTGCGCTACCCTTATTTCAGGTATCTGCTGGTCATATATGCCTCCCCAAGCGTCGCCACACCAACTGGTCCTGTGCTCCTCGCATCCAGCGAACTCCTGCGGCTTTCACAAGGACAGCAGTCCGCCGTGCAGATTTGTAAAAGGATTTCCAACCCTTTTACTGCGCTGTCGCTACTAAAGAACCTTTCGTCTTACGGCCCTGCCAGCCATCCGTTATCCTCCTCCTCCTGGCGTCTTCTTCCTCATTACTGAGGGTCGTGAGGGGAGTCACATGAAATAATTTTTTTCAGGGTGCTTCGCCATCTGTGCCTATCTTTGCCTTTTTTTTTAAACGGTGCACAGTCGGAATTATTCCTGTATCGTGGGTGCGTACTAATATTTAAACTTACATACAAAAGACAGACCCAGACCCGGAACAACTATCTGTAGGCCATACAAATATTTGTTCAGTGCGGGGATCGAACCCGCGACACGCAGCGCAGCAGCCGAACGCTCAACTACTGTGCCAACCATCTTAATCGTGTCGTGTCGTGTGTGTCGTGTGTGTCTTTTCGTCATTTTTGTGTCCAGGGATGAGCGAATTTGGCCCGACCATCTAAGCAGAAAACCTGTAGCATTACCGCTAGCCAGTCTTAGCAGCAGCTTCGGTCGGCAATTTCACACCACCCGGCTCGGTAACCAAATGGCGCCGATTGTTAGTCAGATCGTCTAACGTATTTGCTCTTATAGTTGTACTTTCCATTGAAAGTTTTTTCTTGGGTTCATACACGTGGTAGCCACTCAGTTCCTTCTACGCCAAACTTTTAGAGGTGATTTAAGACCTCTTGATCATTGTAAACCGCTCCACAGTATGAAGTATGGAGGTTTCGGGTTAGATGACCGCCGTTCGATGCTCAGCGTTAGAATGTTTTACAGTTGGGTGATGATTCTCCAAACCAATCCTCCTCCTTTTTCATCCGGGCTTGGGATCGGGGGCGGCGGAGTTAATCCTCAAGAATGTTTCATTATGAACAACAGCGACCCGCCCCAGCTCCGCACTGGTACAACTTATACACACAAACGTTCCTCGTTCATCGCTATTTCTATTAGTAAAAACCGCATTAAAATCCGTTAGGTGGTTTAAGAGTAGTTGGCGGAAAAAGAGACATACGCAGAAAGCGAGTTTGATTTATACTACGAGTATGTCATCATCATCATCATCATCAGCCTTTTAATGTCCTCACTGCTGGGGCACAGGCCTTCTCTCTGAGGGTGTGGACGCGGGCCCGATGCGGGTTGGTGGATGTCACATGTCTTCAAATGTTTGATTCTAGGATATGTCAGTTTGTTTTCCTTCACCGTTTTGAGAGCAGTAGTGATGAAATATTTTACACAAAGTAAAGCGCCTGCCTGGGTTTGGACTCACGACCTACAACCTGTCGCGACCGTTACCACTGGGCCACCATGACTGCTCTCCGAGTATGTAGAGATATGTAAATCCTCCTATATCATGTGCTTCGGGAAACGAAGCGGAGTCAATGCCCGAGATTGCTCGCAAAGTTTGCCGTTGCTGCGAGGATATATACACCGCACTTGCTGCCCGGAATTAAATCTAGCACGCTGTTTTCAACTCTATTCTATACTTATTTGGTTCACAATCAATGAACTTAATAAAGCTTGCTGCTCCGTCTGTGCTGACCCTCAGTAGTGTACGTGTACGTGTGTAGTTAGATAAAGTTATATTTTAAGTCAGTTTAACAGGTACATATGTACCTACAGTCAGTTTATTAGTCTTTAGTAAGACGTGCTTATGTGTGACTAGAAGATTTGACTAGGAGCGTGTTTGTTCTAAGTTCTAACTTTAGTAATAATATTGTTAAGCAAACATTTGGTTCAACTGAACACTACTAAATAGTATTTTCTTCAAATGTCAACCAGGATTGATTTATGAATAAGAAAAACAAAACTAGAAACACAGACTTTTAAAATTAAATTTATTTTGCAAATTTTTTTTTTGGAAGTCGGTTTTATATTTTTGTAAAAAAGTTTTATTTTGCACTTTTTGGTTGTTGTACCCCATAACTAGAACTAATAAAAAATAGTTAAGTTATGCCCAAATTAAAAACCCTAATTAGGAATTTGAACATAACTAATTGTTAAAATTAGGGTGTACCAGGGTGAACTATACACATCTGCGTGATGATATGTCATCAAAAATGATGTAAAAAATAAAGAGATATGCAACTGCAGCAATTCCGGTAGATTTGCTATAATTTATTGAAGAGTTCCATTGTCTATCTCCAAATCAAATCAAATTATTTGTTGGTCTACAAAGAAAAATAGGTGTGCAAATATTTATATCATAATTTTATTAATCCAATCAAATGATTATCATTAAAATAACATTAATAAATTACTAAAATAAAAAAAAATAGAATACTACACATGACAAGGTTTACAAATAAAAATTGCCTCCGAATTTCTTCATCAGATCTTCACCAAATTTAAACGGGACCAGGTCCTGAATTTTGTTCAACAGCTTCATTCTGCACGATCCTTTCCGATTTAATATGCAATGACGATTCACAGAAAGGGGTCGTTGCTGGCAAGAAGTTTGTGACAATTTGTAACTTGCAGACAGACTATCATACCGTCTTAATTGATTAAGAAGACAGCAATCTGTGTCTTCTCAGAAAGCCTTTTCGTGTCAGAAGAGTAAAAGTTCTAATGAAATGGCAGTCACGTATCTTCACGTAGCTTTGTTTCTGAGGTCTTCTCAATAAAATAAGTTTCTTTGTTTGAAAAGGTATCTGTCAAAGTAACAAAGTAAAAGTTTTGACGGCACAGTGGGCACAGTGATTGAAAGATTGGCTGCTGGGTTGCGGGTCGCGGGTTCAATTCTCACGGAGACGGAAAAAATATTTGTATGACCTACAGATAGTTGTTCCGGGTCTGGGTATCTTGTGTATGTGAGTTTACACGTTTGTGAATGCACTCACAAAACAGGAGTATTTCCTAGCGTGGGCAAAGTTTATAAAACCAGTCAAGTGCGTGTTGGATTTCGTACATTTAGGGTTCCGTACCAAATTAGGGAATTATCAAAGAAAAAATATTATTTATCAATATATTGGTATTTTTTAGTAAAATATACGTAGTAATAAACATTATCAACAAATTTCAAGTTCCTAAGTCAATTGGAAGTTAAAAAAATCTTCGGTATAAAAGTTTTGGACACACGACGGACAGATAGACGGACAGACAGACAGACGGATAAATGGATAGACAAACGGACACGTGAGTGACAGCAATAGGGCTCCGTTTGGACCCTTTAGGTACGGAACTTTAAAAAAATAAAAAGTTTCCTAGTTTCTAGGTAACGACGGTAATAATGGTTCCAACCGATCCATTTGATGATGTAACATTTCGTCATAAATGAAATACTAGAAAACTCTATAAATGTTACCATTGATCACTCAATAACATCCGATTCAATTCACATAAACACTGAGCATAAGAATTTACTTCTAACTGTATCGAAAACATTTCCTCGGTCATTCCATTAACACTAGAGCAACGATTTCAAACAATATCACATGGAACTGTAAATATG
Source organism: Polia nebulosa (assembly GCA_951329385.1). NCBI lineage: Eukaryota > Metazoa > Arthropoda > Insecta > Lepidoptera > Noctuidae > Polia > Polia nebulosa. The sequence goes on along the minus strand of OX589595.1, from coordinate 2,099,060 downwards.
CGTCAGAGTTAGTTGATAAGTAAACTTCGCCGGTTTAATTGTAAGATTTTTGAACTGAAAACTTCTTTTAATAATAATAATAATTCTTTATTTTAAGGCATCTAAGGCCCATAGATAAAATACACAACATAAGTAACCTTAAAAAATAATAAACTAATACATAATATTGATAAAAACATAAAATCTAATCTATACAACTACGTTAGGTCGGCGACGTATTGCGCTGAGTCGTGGTGTCATGTAGCCGTCCGCTTCTTCTTCTTCTTCCTTCTGTCTTTTGCCGCGCTTACCAATTTTTAGTGAAGAAAAATTTGATAAGTTCGCGTTAAACTCATGCCAGTGATGTGCTGCGCCAGTTTGGTGATACGCAGCGGCCTGTGTTTGTGTGTATGTTTTTTTTTATAATTATTGCTAGGAGTGCCAATAAATGTGAAAACCAGACATACGTTAATAATTTGAATTTCTAATTAAAATTTGATAATATGCAAATTCAAATTTAATTAATATCTAATTAAAATTTGATAATATGCAAATTCAAATTATTAACATAAGTCTGGTTTTCACATTTATTGGCTCTCCGAGCAATAATTATAAAAAAATTCATTCATATTATTCATACTATACCCTATTAAAAAAAAACATTTAAACAAAGTTTCAAGTTTTGACTTCTGTCGGCAGTCCCCACAACCCGTTTTCAGGGTTCCCTGGTCCTAAGAAGAACAAGGAACCCTTATAGTTTCGGTCTGTCCGTCCGAGGCATAGCTTAGAGACTGTTAGTACTAGACAGCTGCCATTTTCATGGGTTTAATCCGCCAAGAAAACGCAATGATAAAATTTTGATAAAGATTTTTTTATGTTTGCTCCCGTACCCCCCTTCCCGTACATGTAAAGTGGGGATAATTAATTTTTTCTTGCATATCCTATAATCTGGGATATCATAGGATTGGTCTTTCTAAGTCATTGCGGGTTTCTAAAGACTATTTTTCGATTCAGTGATTCGATTGTGAAATAGTATACATTACAGTGATTTTTAACCGAATTCCAAAAAAGGAGGAGGTTCTATGATCGCTACAAATATCCCATATAAATTTTATAGAAATTGCTTCAGCGCTTTTTGAAAAAAAAAAACAAAAAATTAATATACATAGGATAACATTTTGAATTCTCGAAACACTTATATACAACAATTGATAACCCAAATAACACGGAATAATTAATTTATTTCGTGTTATTGGGGTTATCAATTTAGGCGGTTTTGTTCTGGGGTATTAACAACTAAAAAGTGAAAAATAAAAAACTTTTTACAAAAAATAAAACCGAGTTCACAGTTTTATGGACAGTAATTTAACGATCAGTATCAAGCGTAACTTTTGCTATCAATGTCGAGACTGCAGGCCCAGGCAGGCAGATACTTAACTTTTTGTAAATTATTTCATCATCAATAATCTCAAAGCGTCGGCTTCATCCCAACTCTCACCGATCCCGACACTACACGATATAAAATAACCTAACAAAAACTTCCCAACTCTACACGAAACGATAAAAATGTACAGTCAGAATGAAAAACACTTAGATCAATTAAAAATACTTTAATCACCATATTTTCCAAGCCACGTTCCACAAAAATCACACAGGTAAGAAAAACATCTTCAGAAACAAAAAATCGAAGACATGTGACATCCACTAACCCGCACTGGGTCCGCGTAGTGGATTAAAGGCTAAGGCCCATTCCCTCTCAAAGAGAAAGAGAGAGAGAGCTATTTTGTTCGGGAACGTTGAACGTTGCTACATGATAGATTTAATAGTTAAATAGCCCATCTTAGTATATTACTCTTTAGTTTTGGTACATCAGCTTCAAAAAACCCCAGTTTCACTACTGCGAAGACATTAATACCTAGCAACCTTCATAATATTGAATAAAATACCGAGCTCGCTCGCTAATAAAGATGGCCTAATTCGCTTTTAGCAAAACGGACCAACGTGAAGGAACAAACGGGGGCTAATAGGCCCTCATTTTACAAGAAGACTTAGTGGTGCCGATTCTGTTCTGCACAAACTAAACTTAATTTAGGCCATTGCTATCTTTTTGTCTCTAATAAAACAAGAAAGAGACGGACGTAAATTAGAGCTGTCAAATTTAGTTGAACTAATATTTCCATACAAATTAAGGGTACACGTAAAAACATGTCGACTAAAAACACGGTAAAGCGCAAGGTGTAAACTAGTCTGACATCTCTAACTTAGTTCATAGCTATAGCCGTCCTTTTCACGCACTACCTAGTAAAAGATAGTGATTCTCCAATTTTAGGTTAGTTATTGAACAAGAGAATCGGCATCATTACCCTACTTACCTAGACGAGCTACCCTAGCTGACCCTTCTCACTTGCTCCTCCCATCAATTAATGGTTTCCCTTTCTTAATTAAAAGAGGCAGAATAATGAGCTTTTAACGGCAGGTATTTAACATTCACACATTAGAAGCCCGTATAGGAACTCAAACCGCGTTGGGCCCGTGAGGTGGCTGGCAGAAATATCTCTCTGTTAGACAGAGACGGACGCGAAAGATTTCACATGCAGAATTATAAAGCAGCCACTGTGATTATGTTCTCACACTTTTTGGGCTCCCCTTCGATTACTGTGGATCGAAGACGCTCCCCCAAGGATCGCCAAATCGACCAGCGGCCTGAACTCTCGTAGTCTCGTATCGCGTCACCATTTTGTGACAGACGATAGACAGATAGACATACGGACATACGGACACGTGAGTGACAGCAATAGGGCTTCGTTTGTACCCTTCGGGTACGGAACCCGAAAAAGAAAAAATACTGCCGGTTACCAACGGCGTTATTTTTGGGTGCCGCCATCGGCTGCGGAGGCACTGTCCAAATAATGTGAGAAGCGCACCAACGGTTGCGTTACAAATATCGCATCGTTATGTGAAATGGATTGCTTCCCAAGACGAGTAATGGCAACATTTTGGTCTTTCCACTCGAACTTCTAATCGACTTTTTCCCAGAATATATGTGGTGTGGCGTGGTGTGTGATTATACAGGTATGTAACGAAAACACGTGGTCATAGCAAAATCCCAAAAAGAAATTGACTTTCCGTTCCGTACAGTGTTATCATCAGCTGATCAAAATTAGCAGATAGTGGAGGTCTAATGTTTTTTGAAGTAAAATTTCTTTACGCACGCTTGACTAGGGAAGTAAGCTGGTGAATGCGTGACGAGAGTGTTACGAAAAGTGTAATCGGGCAAGGCGAACGGAAGTTGAGAGGGCGCACGCTTGACTTGAGGAGTAAGCTGATGAATACATGTCGAGGGCGTTACGAAAAGTGTAATCGGGTGAGACGAACGGAAAAGATGGAGCTAAAGAAGTTTTTATTATTTATTTTTTTTATTTATGTTTGATAGGCTCGCGTTTGACCACTATCTCACCTGATGGTAAGCGATGATGTGGTCGAAGATGGAGCACGCTTGCCTAGAAGTAACCTATTCACTCTTGACTTAAAGACTCCCAGGTTGTATCTTACAGGAAACACAGACTCCGGTAGAGAATTCCACTCTCTAGCTGTACGTGCAATGAATGTTTTCTCAAAACGCTTTGTGCGTATGGGTGGAATGTCCACCATGAACCGGTGGCACTTCGCCGTACGTCTTGTGGTCCTTAGATGAAACGGGCTTGGCGGAATCAAATCATGCAATTCCGTCGCACACTCCCCAAAATGTAATCGATAGAAAACCGACAGGCTAGCAACTCGGCGTCTATGTTTAAGACTTTGGAGTTTTGACTCAACGAGTCTATCATTGCCGATGATCCTCTTGGCTCGTTTCTCAATTGACTCAAGGGCATCAAGCTGGTATCTGGCAGATCCGTCCCAAAGATGAGAGCAGTACTTCATACACGATCGGACTTGCGCTTGATAGAGTTGGAGCAGCTGTTCCGGCGTGAAGTATCGTCTCACCTTTGCGAGGACCCCCAACTTTTTGGCAGCCACTTGAGCCTTAGCCTCTATGAAGGGACCAAAATTGAGGGTAGATGTTAAAGTAACACCAAGAAGATCAAGTCGGTCGGTTATCGGCACGGTTACACCTCGGAAACATGGAGCCGGGTGAAATTGGCTCCTTTTAGCAGAAAAAAGACACGCCTGGGTCTTAGCAGCATTGAACTTAACCAGATTGGCATCGCCCCATTCTGAGACAGCCTGCAAGGACAAGTTCAAGCGCCCAACCATAGCCTCTCGGAGAGACCGGACCTGAGACCCACTAACTCGTGCGTCTGGCACGTATCTCTCGGCAACAGTGCTGTCGTCTGCATACCCAAAGGTACCAGGTTTTAGCAGATCGTTAATATGCAGCAAAAACAATGTTGCCGAGAGCACCGACCCCTGAGGAACACCGGCATTAATAGCCAGCAGTCCGGACGAGCAGCCATCTATGACTACTCGGATAGACCGATCCCTCAGGAAATCTGCTATCCAATCACACAATCCAGCGGGCAGACCGAAGGAAGGAAGCTTGCTAATTAAGCTGTCGTGCCAGACCCGGTCGAAGGCCTTCGAGATATCAAGGGAGACCGCAAGGGCTTCCCCTTGTTTGTCGATGGCCTCACTCCAGATGTGAATGGCATACGCTAGAAGATCTCCCGTTGACCGATTTCGGCGGAAGCCGTATTGTCGGTCACTTAGGATATCGTTAGCTTCTAGGTATGCTAGAAGCTTACCATTCAGTATACGTTCCATACTCTTACAGAGAACGGAAGTTACCGAGATGGGCCTATAATTTGCTGGGTAAGCTCGACTACCCTTCTTGGGTACGGGTTGCACGTTAGCTTGCTTCCAAGCCATCGGCACTTTTCCAGTCTCAAACGAAAGGCGATATAGGCGTGTCAAGATCGGAGACAACTCAGGTGCACACGTCCTCAGTACAATTGCCGGTATCCCGTCGGGACCACTAGCCTTGTTCACGTCCAGGTTACGCAGTACCCTCCGGACATCCTTCTGATGAATGCGAATGTCTGACATAATCGACTCGCATCCACCAAGAGTACCAGGGGGCCTCGCGCCACCAGGATCTAGACGCGAAGATTCCGCAAACAGAGAGGCAAACAAGCTTGCTTTCTCCTCAGCGGAGTGGGCCAGCGACCCGTCGGGTTTCAGCAGTGGAGGTAGTGAGGGGCGGCAGAAGTTCGATTCAACCGACTTAGCCAGGGACCAAAACGCCTTACTACCAGCTGGGTAAGAAGCAAGTTTGTTCCCAATTCGGCCAATGTGGTCAAACCGAGCCCTCCGCAACACCTTCTTGCAGAACTTGGCAGCCCTGTTGAAGGCTCTCTTCTTCTGACCCACGTCACTCGCTTTACGCGTCCGAGCGTCGACCCATGCCAGGTAGGCCGCGTGTTTAAGCGCATCAGCGCGATTGCTCTCGGCACCAAACCATGGTCGAGCCCTGCCAGACATTGTTACGTCAGAGAATGGAATGTAGTACTCCATTCCCCGCCGCAACACATCCGTCACGGCGTCCGCGCACGACGAAACATCTGTCGAAGAAAAGCAAGTGGGCCGCCAAGGATAACATGCGAAGAAAGATCGCATGCCATCCCAATCTGCTGACCTGTATCGCCAAACCCGCCTGGTGCCTCTAGGGCTAGGATCGGGCGGGGAGTAGACGGATACAGATTTCACCAGACAGTGGTGGGAAGTACCTAATGGTGAAGAAATCGACACTGAGTAACGGTCTGGATCTGTTGTCAGCAGAAGGTCCAAGCAATTGGCTGTGTGCGAATCAACATCCGGCACCCTCGTTGCCCCCTGGACCAGCTGGGTAAGATTTAACGCCAGCGCTAGCTTATACGTCTCTTGTCCAGCATGGTCTGTGTACTGGTATGGGAAAAGCCACTCCTGATGGTGGGCGTTGAAGTCCCCCAGTAACACCAATTGAGCTGAAGGGTACCGTTGCTGAGCCACATCCGCCGCTTTACTCAGGTGTTGTGTGAGCCCAGTTGCCTCCAGATCACCGCTGTGCGAACGGTAGACACAGGCGTAGACAATTTTATCTAGGCCTGTGTCCACTAGGACCCAAAGAGTTGAGAACCTGGAGTCCTCAAGGTTACGGAGACGCCGATAGCAGATGTCGTCCCGGGCGTACATGCATATACCAGCGCGTGGCTTAAAATTGTGCTCCAGGGTAAACCCTGGGTAAGATAGGTACGCCACGTCAGACGGACATCCGATCTGCGTCTCCGAAAGGAATAAGAGAGCTGGTTTCTCAGTCTCTAGGTAGTGGTGGACTGCGGCGAGATTTGAGTGCAGACCTCAAATGTTGGATAGGTGCACATTGTGTGAGAGGGAGTGCTGCCGCTGTACAGCTTTTTTCTTTTTGTTGCCTTTCATTATTGTGAAGAGTGAAGGAAGGAGAGGAGAAGGAAGTGAAATGAGGTTCCATGCTGGCTACCTTCAGGTACGCACTGACAGGACGGTATCATTGGGGGACTAGTCTGGAGACTGCGGGGACGCCCGAGCCCCCCCGGGAATGTCCATCGGGCCCTCTCGTCTGGTCGCCAACCAGCACGATGGTGCATTCCGGGATTTTTCGTCAGTTGGCGGGGCAGCCTTTCGTGTGTGGCTAGTACACTACTTGGGCCCCCTACTAACTGCGGTCGGCCAGCGGCGCACCGTGCCTCGGATCCCGCTACCCTCCGCGACTAGTCTCCCGATACATCCATATCAGCGCGAGCCCGGTTGGTCTGCCTGCAATGGAACAACTATTTCGACCCAACTCCTCTGGATTGGCTACACTGAGCATCGTACCGGAACACGGCCAGGCCGCTTGGCGGTACGTCTATGCCCAGTGGGTGGTCGCAAGCCATCGGTCGAAACCTACCACCAGTTTGTGTCACCTGATTAGCACCACCCGGGGACCACGTGTAGGGACTCAATGGGTATACTCCTACGGACGCGGGTGACTCGGCCCCCAAAAGTTTTCAAAGTTTTACTTCAGTCGTGTGGTCTAAAGCACACTCGTTTCTTTTTTTTTCAGAATTAACGATGACTTTCTTGAAGAAAGTTGTTTTTTTCGTGGGCAGTATAGGTATTCAAAATATGCCCACGCATTTCCGTTACCGAAAGGCAGTTTCACTTTTGTAAAACTATGAGTGTGACTCGAGAATCGGTCTCCAGCGAGGAAATGTCGAGCCGCCAGTAATTGAATAAACTAATAAAATCTGTGGCGCAGAAAGTGCGCTGAGCGTACAATTTTTGTCATTTTCACCATTCAAAGCCATTTCAGTTTCTAATTTCTATACCTACCTTATTTGAAACGTAGGTAGGTAAACGGTGACACTTGTTTTTTTTTTAGGGTTCCGTACCCGTAGAGTCCAAACAGAGCCCTATAAATTGCTGTCACTCGACGTGTCCGTCTGTCCGTCTGTCCATCTTTCCGTATGTCCGTCTGTCCGTCTATCTGTCCATCGTCTGTCAAATAGGTTTTACAGCCAAACGGTTGGAGCTACAGTCTTAAAATTTTCACGGTATAAGCATCTTGTTGACCCAAATCCATACAAGTAGTCAAAAATACATTTGGTACGGAACCGTAAATGTGCGAAGTCCGATACTTACTTGGCCGGTTTTGTAAAACTAGTCAATATCACTGTGGGATATAAAAGGTTCTTTATATATTTTTATGATTGTGTTGTCATGTTATAACCCAGTTGCATATTTTATTCATGTTAGTTTTTGTTTATTTACTGACTCATATTGGTTCATTATTAATTACTGAACAAACAACATATCGATTCGTGTTGATAAATTAATGAACAAGCTACGGCAAGTACTGTCAGTACAAAAATTCTGACTACGAAAAGTACAGTCAGTACAGCAGAGGTTCGAATCAATCACTGAAGTTAAACGCAGGTGTAGCCGCAAGAGATCCACTTTCAACTTTATTGCTAAATAATAAGGGTGATAAGAGGTTGACGAGAAACTTACATATCATCGACTCATTTGGGTTTCCAGGTTGAACTTTTCTTGATGCTTAATTGGAAAAGTTTTGCCAAGTTCAATTGTTTGCTCATGCATGCGGTTCCAGAGAACAATTTGTTGAGAATTTGCATCATTATCAATCTAACGACAAGAGCGGTTGTTTGTTAATTAATTAATTTATTAGTATTTATTATAATTTACAACAAACAAAACCACGGAATAGACAAAACTAGTGGAAGTGCCCCAGCCGGCAGCTATCCGGCGCGTGTCACAACTACGCGGAAAAAATGTAAAATAAAAAAAACATTCGTCAGTTGTTTTAAGTCTTAATTTGATATGAACAATAAATTAAATTTTGACGAAAAGCTTATTTGTTGTTCATACAAAATTAAGTCTTATTACATCTGACGAACGTTGTTATTATATTTTTCATATTTTTTTGCATAATTGTGACACACGCTGAATAGCTGCGTGGGCACTTCCACTTATTTTTCTATTCCGTGTACACAACAGACAACACACACCACAATACAACTTGGCAAAATCAGGTTTTACAGGCCCGTCAGATGCTCAGAGCATGACCCGTCAGAGTGCGGTGCCACTGTCCAGAACATGACTCACATACTGGAATGCCCCAAGTGTCCATACACCAGCATTATGGAGGACCTGATGAACACTACTGACGCTGCAATCAATGTAGCGCAATTCTGGGTTTAAAGTATTTATAAGTTAGGAAACTTTCGATCCGAGTGAAGAAGAAGAAGTATAATTTGCGATCTAATCTATGAAATCGACGACTTGTGCCTTGTTACACATCATTTTAATTTATCATTTCAGCCGAAAGACGTCCTCCACCAAATGTCAGGTAGACTTTTTAGGGTTCCGTACCTGGAGGGTAACCAATGGGACCCTATTACTAAGCCTCCGCTGTCCATCTGTCTGTCTGTCAGCAGACTGTATCTCATGATCCATAACAGTTAGACGGTTAAAATTTTCACAGAATGTGTATTTTTGTTGCCGCTTTAACAAAAAATAATAAAAATAGCATAAGTTAAAAATTAAAGGGGCAGCTCTACTAGAAACTTGTTTTTTTTTGGTTATTTTCGCTCGATCTTAATAATGACACCAAGTAGACGTGTATAATATTGTACGATGGTACGGAACCCTGCATGCACGAGTCCAACTTGCACCTGACCGGTTTTTTTTTTTTCTTTTATTGGAGGGTGGGAAATCATTCAATGACTTCTCTCGCTCTGGGTGGAGCGGAGTGTGTGTCAGACTTTTACTTACTAAAACCCACCCTTGGTCCTTCAGTTGCCTGCGCGTCACGCACAGGATCTGTTAATGTAACGACACTTGGGGCAGGCCTATGTCCAGCAGAGGACGTCTGTCGGCTGAAATGATGATTTTGGTTCCTGCATCAACTATCAATTTAAGTTTTTAATTTATATTTTAGATGGGTTTGCTCTTGACTCTAGTCTAGGTCAGAGGTGACAGAGACAAAGTCGACGATGGAGCGAGCTTACCCAGAAGAAGCTTGTTCACTCTAACTTTGAAGAGATTAGGGTTGTATACATTCGGAAATACAGACGCAGGTAGAGAGTTCCACTCCATAGCTGTGCACATTATGAAAGACGTTCGGAAAAGCTTATTGCGAATTCGTGGAATAGGGAACGTGCACGGCGTAGTCTGTGCCATCTAGTGGAGTAAATTCGAAACTTTTACCCTATAAAAACTTGTCATTGACATTTCCGTGTCATATATGTATACACCACGCATCATGCACACATGCAGCACGCGTAACGTAGACTGCCATCTATTGAGTCAAATCCGCAACTTGTACTGTAGAAATACTTGACATTTACATTTATGTTGCGCCCTCTATAGTCCCTACACGCTCCCTATAGCAACAAGGTAGGGATGGTAACTTGCAGTGCGTCTAGATGTGCGATGGCAAGCAGGCCAGTGGGATGGAATGTACTTCGGAGAGTGTGGCCATGAGTTCATGGCCACACTCTCCGAAGTACATTCTGTAGAAGACTGAGTTAACGACCCCAAAATAAACAATATACCTATCTACATATTTAATTATCAAGCGTCTACAGAAATAATCCACAGACATAATGATACAATTATGACGTAATGAAGCCGTTGTGTCTTTAATTATAAGTTTACGACCGCGTAAAACAGTCCATGAACCGGATTTACTCAACATTTAGTGCAGTTCATAAAAAAAGTCCTATTATTTGAGCCTGTACTGGGAATTGAGTCATTACTGTTAGTCGTGATCTTGAACCGAAACAGAAAGCTTGAGTCACTAGTCAATGATAGTTATTTATTTAAACGATGTAAATGGAATACTATGAACACGCGATTGTTGGTTTCTATGGTGGATTGAGAGGAGATAAAATAGTCAGTGACCGAAATCAGTGTAATGTTTTATATATTTACGAGTATTTAAACTTTATGTACAATAGTAGTACATGGGCGGACTCAATGCCACGAGGCATTCTCTAGCAGTCAAGCTTTGGGTTGAGGTGAAAGCTCCAGGGTAGTCTGCAAAATTCATTTCTTTTTACGTTTTTTGCAATTTGCAGGTCAGTATCAGGTTGTTTGTTGGTCAAAATATGATTCGCGGCCGTAGCAAGTACGTATTGACAGAACTATAATCATTAAAATCATCAATACAACTCTCTCAGTTAGAATTGATGACAAGAAGATACAACCTGACACTGACCTGCAAATTGCAAAAAATGTAAGAAAATTTAAATTTCGTGGGCTACCCTGTCGTTTCCAATTTCAAGATACTACTTTGTGGTAGGTGTACAATAAGAAAAGTGTAAGTATTTTAAGTACAAATTAATAGTGATGTGCCTAATGTTTTATTCAATCAAACTGCCAACATTAGTTGTCGATTTATCTACCATTTTCCTTTTTTTATCGGTGCTTAAATAATAAATTTTTTAGAGTACAAGATACTGATTAAATATTTTTTTTTTAAAGGGTAATGCCTTTCCTTGCAAGTGGTAAAAACCCCAACTCTTGTAAGAAAAGCGAACATTTATCAAACGCAAAAGAGCTTATAACCATGAAACACCTGAACCGATTTTGATAAAATATGTCTAAAAATCATCGCTAAAAAACCTGCTTTCAAATAAAAAAACCGCATTCAAATCGGGTCACCCGTTTAAGAGCTACGGTGCCACAGACAGAGACACACTCATAGCGGTCAAACTTATAATAACCCTCTTTTTGCGTCGGGGATCAACTGTGATACCTATATCCTACTAATATTATAAATGTTTGTGAGGATGTATGTTTTGTCTTCTTTCACGCAAAAACTACTGAAAGGATTCCGATGTCAGAATAATACACAGGCTATAATTTATAATAAGAGGAAGCACTAACCACGCGGGCGAAGCCGCTGACAGAAGCTAGTAAATTACAAAAGCTTATGAGATCTACTGACCAAATTACAAATTGGATTTTGATGAAGGCTAAAAATTGCATGCCCTTAATGTTTCAAAAAGGTGTCTCTTACAGTTATCATGATGAGAGTAATGTCTTCATATAAATATTTGTTTTAGCATCTTGTGAAAAAGCCACCGTCATGGCCGATGCATGCATGCCAAGGGGTCGCCGATAAATTCGAAACAGAGTTACCGCGCCCCTGGGCACTCAGGCAAGTGAGGAACAGGGGTGGGTTTTAGTCAGTATAAGTCTGACACGCCGTCCCGCTCCACCCAGAGCGGGAGAAGACACTGGATGATTTCACAACCCACAAAAATAAAGGTACAGTTCGCATGTTACCAGCGAAAGCTATTAAAAATGGATAAAAATAAAGGTTACCCTCCATTCATAATTAAAACCACAAACGTCTGGCCGAACATGGAAACTCTACAAACGGAGATTAAAACCAGGCCCGAAAAATTCGTGCCTTTGCCCAAAAACTTTTTTAATCTTGTCCCTAACATCGCATCAACTACCTACCCCTTACACTATCCACTCGTCATAAAAATGACACAAAAAGATTTCAGTATTCGCCTTTCAAAACTTCATGTTATTAAACAGTTAGCTTTTAGACTGAAATATAAAAATACCGGCTTGTACATTTAAGGTTCCGTACCAAATTAAAATTTCAAAGAAAAAAATCTGATTTATCAATATAGTATTTGTTAGTAAAATGTACGTAATAATAAACATTATCACCAAATTTCAAGTTCATAGGTCAATATGGGAAGTTAAAAAATCATTCGAACTAAATTTTGTGACAGCCAGACGGACACGTGAGTGACAGTAATTATAGGGCTCCGTTTGAAACCTTCGGGTACGGAACCCTAAAAATTGCTTAAAAAATCTAAGTGTGAATCGGTTTCTGGCTTTTGGGGTTCCACACGACTAACATTTTTATAAATAGTTTCCATTCATTATAAACGTAAAATTTGGGATTCGTTTTGCATATCTCGTATATATGCAACACGAATCCCAAATTTTACGTTTAAAATCCATCTGACTTGAAAGTAGAGTTTCAGTTATTATTTTCATTATAACTAGAAACTCTTACATTATAAACTGCTGCTTTGACGGCACGGTTGGCGTAGTGGTTGAGCGTTCGGCTGCTGCGCTGCGTGTCGCGGGTTCGATTCCCGCACGGAACAAATATTTGTATGGCCTACAGATAGTTGTTTCGGGTCTGGGTGTCTTGTGTATGTGAGTTTAAATGTTTGTGAACGCACCCACGATACAGGAGTAATTCCTAGTGTGGGGCAACGTTTTTTTAAGAAAAAAAAAAAAAACTCTTAAATGATAATATTCAGCTGTTAAAAATAAGTTCTTCTTCTATCTTTCTTTAATAGCCATGACACAAATATACCTACAGGGTGTAAGGGATATCAGAAAGTTGAAGGCACAAGAGCGGCGGTCACCAATGCGTTGGGCCGACCAGTCAAAACTGCCCTCAACGGTCCACTCCACGAATGTACGAGATGAGCTGCAGTAAGGGAGGAATGGCGATGGGTTGTGAAGTTTGCCACCACGCCTTTTTTTTTTTGGGGGGTGGGAAATCGCGCGTATCAGACTCTTACTGGATAAAACCCACCCCTGTTCCTTCAGTTGCCTGAGTGCCCAGGGGTGCAGTAACTCTGTTATGAATTTATCCGCTGCCCCTTGGCATGCAGGGATTTATTTATTTATTTATTTAGGGAAAACAAACAATTGTACAATGAGTGTTACAGTGAATATTACAACAAATTAAAAGTGGGCGAATGTACAATCCACGACGTTTCCACAGATTACTTAGGTTAAGGATACAGGGATCGGCCATGATGGGCCCCGTCAGTGGTGGCTGACATATTCTCTTTGAGGAGCGCGTGGAACACTACGCGCCGTAGACTGACGGGCCTGGTGATGTGACGACCACGACCACGCTGCGAAGAGTGTGACGACGAAGAAGAAGAAGAAGAACGTAAATCGGTGGTCATATTCTAGATAATTACTGCTACTGCCCATAGAAATTAACACTTTCTTCAAGGAGATCATAGTTAAATTTCAAAACAAAAAAAAAAACCTAGTAAAATAGTGCTTGATGGATTCCACATATCGATGGCAGAAAAGTAGAAGAAGACATATACAAAATCTCAATTTTATAGGAGAGCATATTTAGTAAAAAATTGTGACTGTTTTGAGAGTTGCGGACTGATTAACATGAAATTTTCTGTGATTCATTAAAATAACCTTCTTTATTGATTTTATAAAAGAATTAATCACCATTTTTGTCAGTAAGAGTCTGACACGCCCTCTTGCTCCACCCAGAGCGGGAGAAGTCATTGGATGATTTCGCACCCCTCCAAAGTTAAAAAAAACCGTTGTTTAACTGAAATAACATAAATGTACTTTTTTACTCTGAAAAGTCTTCCACGTAGAAGAAGACATGTCTGTGCTTGATATCCGTTTCTAAGTTATCCAAAATTATCAAATAACTAAGATAACAATCTCCAGTAATACATATCTGGATATTTAAAAAAAAAATCTAAGCAATACGCAACCAATATTTCGCTTTTTTTAGCCAGATTTTGTAGATGTCTTTATTTACTTTAAATTTATCTATTTACACATTTTACTAAATGAGTTATCTACCACCAAAATTCATCTATTTATGTCAGTTAAATAATTTATTTAGTTCTCAAACCACGCGAAATAAATAATAAAAGGATTATTATTTTAAGAAAATAAAAATACACGATTGTTATGTGATAGATGACTTTTTTTTTCGTTTCAATCATTTTTCAATATTCCCAAGTAAAGACGACCAAATTCAGAAGTCCTTTTCTACTGCGATATTTTTTCGAAACTGAGACTTATTTAAATGGGGACCTTACTCCTTACTTCCCTTTTTCCGTTGCAAATGAAGGAATTTCAAAGAAAAAACTGATTTATCTAAACATTGGTATTTGTTAGTAAAATATACGTAACTAGCTTCTGCCAGCGGCTTCGCCTGCGTGGAATTACCTACTATATACAAACTTTCAACCTTCACTTTAACCCCTTAGGGGATCAATTTCCAAAACCCTTTCTTAGTGCTCCTTTACATTATAAAAGGAAGCCGTGTGCAAAATTTCACGTTCCTAGTCCCAGTAGTTCCAGCTGTGCGTTGATATGTCAGTCAGTCAGTAAGGCAGTCAGTTTCTCCTTTTATATATAAATATATATAAGATAATAAACACTGTCACCAAATTTCAATTCTACGAAACATAATTTTGTGACAGACAACGGACAAACAGACAGATGGACAGACGGACACGTGAATGACAGCAATAGGACTTCGTTTGGATAAATTTATCATCAGCTGATCAAAATTATTATGGCAAAGTCCTATTTCTTTTTTCAGAATTGACTATGACTTACTTGAAGATTGTTGTTTATTTCTATGGGCAGAAGCAGTATTTAAAATATAACCACCCATTTCTGTTACACCCTGTACAAACAGAATGTATATGCTGTGTCCCAACACGGACCCGTTTGTACTTTTGAATGTATATGCTGCGTCTCAGCAAGGCCTCGTTTGTACTTTTGAATGTATATGCTGCGTCCCAGCAAGGCCTCGTTTGTATTTTTGAATGTATATGCTACGTCCCAGCAAGGGCCCGTTTGCACTTTTGAATGTATATGCTGCGTCTCAGCAAGGCCTCGTTTGTACTTTTGAATGTACGAGTATATGCTGCGTCCCAGCAAGGCCTCGTTTGTACTTTTGAATGTATATGCTGTGTCCCAGCAAGGCCCGTTTGTACTTTTGAATGTTTATGCTGCGTCTCAGAAAGACACCGTTTGTAATTTTGAATGTATATGCTGCGTCCCAGCAAGGCCCCGTTTGTTCTTTTGAATGTATATGCTGCGTCCCAGCAAGGCCCCGTTTGTACTTTTGAATTTATATGCTGCATTCCAGCAATGCTCCGTTCGTCCTTTTGAATGTATATGCTGCGTCCCAGCAAGGCCCCGTTTGTACGTTTTAACCGACTTCGAAAAAGGAGGAGGTTCTATGTTCGACTGTATGCAAGTTTTTTTTGTATGTCCACCGATTTCTCTGTCCGTTGTGGACCGATTTTCAAAATTCTTTTTTATCTGAAAGAATATACTGCCGAGGTGGTTTCACATAAATTTTATCGAAATTGCTTCAGTGCTTTTTGAAAAACTGAACAAAAACGAAAAATATGTGTACTTAGATGACGTTTTGGTTTCCCCCAATTACAAGTATGTTTAAATTCCACGTTCCATGTTATTGGGGTTTTGACTTTTGGGGTATAACAACTAAAAAGTGAAAAATAAAAAACTTTTTTACAAAAAATACAACCGCCTTCCAGAAAAAGTTTATTTGAATGTATATGCTGCGTCCCAGTAAGGCCCCGTCTGTACTTTTGATTCATCATCATCAGCCTTTTAATGTGCTGGGACACAGACCACATCTCTGTGCGAGGGTGTGGACCGTAATCCACCACGCAGGCCCACTGCGGGTTGGTGAACGTCACATGTCTTCGAATTTTTGGTTCTAATTTCTAAGACATGCCGGTTTCTTCACGATGTATTTCTTCACCGTTTTGTGAGCAGAGGTGATGAAATAATTTACACAAAGTAAAGAGCCTGCCTGGGTTATAACTCACGACCTTTCTTCACCAAACTGTAAGTCGCGGCCGTTATCACTGGGCCACCACTGCTCGTCTTTTGATTACGAAACCCTCAAAAGTCTGTAGAAAGCGTCGTATACTGTGTGCCTATATAATGTCTACAGCTTTTAATGCGACTGGCAAAGCAAACGTTCCAGCGTTGACCTTGAGCAACCTTGCTCAATTAAAATTAAAGCTAGCAGAGGAAGGGGATTGCGAAAACATAAATGAGGGAATTTTGAAATGCGTGCGGATTAAATGGTTAATGTTGGGTCATAAATACATTGGATTTATTTTTGTTTGACTAGGTTTGGTAAACTTTTCGATTGTGATTAATTTATTAGATTAGATCACGTAAACTCGTAAATTGTGTGGTGACTAGTTACTGATTCCCTGGGGAGGCAGCCCAGCCGCTGCCAAACTGCTGACTGATTAGAATTAATCTCTTTGAAAAAATGAAACTACTGTGCAACTGTGTAAGCTTACACAAGCTGCACACGAAAATGATAGAATAAAAATACCACCTCTTTTTCTTTCTTTCCAGGGCTTTTAAAACTAAAATTGTTTACGTTTGTGAAAGTTAATCTCTGGAATTACAAGTCAGAGGAAGTATGACTTCAGTATCCCGGAAAAGTAGACATTTTCTGTGAGATAGGCCACGGGAGCAAAACCGCCGCAAAAAGTTAGTAAATAAACATCTGGATCCGGTAATCTGCTGTAATGCATATCCAAACAAGTAAAATCTTTGCCTCAGATTCTCCGTATCTGCCAGATACCGGTTCAATAATTCCGACTTAGTATTTTACACGACCTCTGGTACTGAAAAGCAATTACTGGTGAAAACCGATATCCTAAGGCAAAACCAGTCGTTCGTGCTGACTATACGTAACAACTCAGATACGTAGGTACACTCCACCACACGTCAACGGTTACACTTAGAAGAATGCAGTCTAACCAACTAAAAGTCGGTCAACGGGGATGTCACAGGGCAATCATGTCAGTGATCGATTGTGGTACCGCGGCCCAGGCAACTGAAGAAATACGGGCAGGTTTTAGTCAGGTTTTCCCAGAGCGGGTGTAGTTATTTGATGATTTTCCACACAAAAAAAAAACTTTTTTACAAAAAAAAAACAACCGACTTCCAAAAAAAAACACAAAATTAAAAAATAACTTTAATTTCGGAAGTTGGTGTCAAATAACGAAGAAATAAAATACAAACACGAAGTCGTTTGTTTTTTTTTTTTTGTAAAAAAGTTTTTTATTTTTCACTTTTTGGTTGTTATACCCCAGAACTAAAAACCCCAATAACATGGAACGTGGAATTTAAACAGTCGTAATTGGAGAACACCAAAACGTTTTTCAAAAAGCGCTGAAGTCATTTCGATAAAATTTATATGGGATCACCTCGGGAGTATATTCTTTCGGATAAAAAAGAATTTTGAAAATTGGTCCTCAATTTACAGAGAAATCAGTATACATAAAAAAAAATACATACAGTCGAATATAGAACCATAGAACCTCCTCCTTTTTCGAAGTCTGTTAAAAAAAGAGCAATCTTGTGGTAGAGCTACGTCCCGAGTTATCATACTGCAGTTTGGGGCCTAATTAGGTTTAGTGTTTAGTCCTTAAACAGACAGTTATTATTTTACTTCTGTAACCCACCATAAACCAACGAGAATAAAGATCACCGTGCCGGGAAATCACTGATAAATAAATATGAAAGGACTGTAATACTAAAAAAAAAATCTTCTGTTACCCAAACGAAAAAGTGTTGATGACATTTTTGACATTGCTATCCCTGTCAAATGCAGAGACGATGAACCACTGTAAGTACTTAGACTGTAGTTAGTTCTTGAAGTGCCAGAACTTTGTAGCAGTCAGAGCGGTTTTCATAAGTCAAGTGTTGGTTGACTGTACTAACGTATCGTCTAGGGTAATTACACCACAGCCGGCAATGATGACGGATGGTTAAACTTCCTCCCCGGGGCACGGCGGGATTTTACATTTTCAATTTATTCGTGGAATAACAGCGGAAAACATAACTTCTATTCTCAGGGTTTCATACCCGAAGGGTAACCAACGGGACCCTATTACTAAGCCTCCGCTGTCCGTCCGTCCGTCCGTCTGTCTGTCAGCGGACTGTATCTCATGATCAGTAAAAGGTTGCAGGACAGTTGCAATTTTCAGAGAATGTCTATTTCTGTTGCCACTATAACGACAAATAATAAAAATAATGGAGGCTCCTCTACAACAAACGGTGTTTTTTTGGCTTTTTTTGCTCGGTTTTAATAATGGCTATAAGTAAAGAAAGAAAGAAATAAATAAAAAGAATTTATTTGCCACAAATTAACGACATACACAACAATTTGATTTTGCTAACTTAACCCTTATCGATAGTAAGTAGACGCGTATAATCTTGTACGATGGTACGGCACTCTTCATGCGCGCGTCCAACTCTCACTTGGCTGGTTATTTCTTTATTGCTGAGGAGTTTGTGGAGACAATTCTTCTCCCCAGCTCAAACACGGTGGTGGAAGTTGTGACGGGCGGGCGTTTTTGGGGTATTGTCTTTATGTAGAACTAAGGCACTCGTGGCTAAAGTAATAAAAGTCGCACGGGTCGATCCATCAGATTAAGCTGCGCTTGCCGGGGTTGGTCCATGGATGGGTGACCATCTTTATATACCGAGCCTCCTTCGTGCCTCGGAAAGCACGTTAAGCCGTTAATCCCGGTTGTCAATCGTGGATCTTTGATAGTCTTTACGGGTCGTCAGAAGCCCGAAAGTCTGACAACCAATCTTACTAAAGGGTATGGTATTACCCAGTAACTGGGTTGTAAAGGTCAGATAGCCAGTCGCTCCATGTAAAATACTGGTATTCAGTTGCATCCGGTTAGCTGGAAGCCGACCCCAATATAGTTGGGAAAAGGCTAGGCAGATTGATTGTCTTTATGTAGAACTTTGACATTCATAAACTTCTGGCTTACAGCCAAGTTTGAATAAATGACTTTTGATTTTGATTTTGAACAGCAAGCTGGTAACACTTATAAAATGAAATCATATTCTACAGGCATTCTGTGTTTTGTATGCCTGGCTTTGTCCAGGCACTAACGAAAACGACAAGGTGACCACATTTCTAAGTTTAGCATTAACCACACTTTGGACTCAAGCTCATTTTAGCTATGAAAGGGCCTCAAAGGAATATTCTTTCCGTAAAACATTAAGATTTCCACTTTTTTTAAAAGCAATATTAGAGCCTGGAATAACTATAGGTAAATATGATTTAAATCCACTGGATGTTTGTCTTCTAATGAAATAAATAAAATGACTAAACTATGCCTCGTGGATGTCTAAGAATAATAAAATCTAATGGAGATGTCTCTAACTATATTCCTAAAATAAGCTTAAATAGACAAAAGCCTCTTTTCTAAGCTCCAGGTAAGTAATGAAATTTATTTACTTAATTCTAAAATAGACCTAATTAGGACTGGAGTATTTCTCGTTGAAAATAATTACAGTATATAAACAGTCAATACCTACTTCCTCGATTTCAACAAACGCTTTATTGTAGAAACCCTTTCTTGCCCTCGGGAACAGTAAAAGGCGAATAAGGTCGCTAGGAAAACATTGAACTCCGTTCTTACGATGGGATTTCTCCTGTGTTGTAGATACTTGACATACCTACATGGGTTCAACAGGATCCTATTGTACAGACTGTTGTCAGCATTACCTGACCCACCCTAAAATCAAACGACTTTGGACCCTCTGCATGTATCATTAAGGTTTATTTAATTTATATGAGCTTATCAGACAACTGCTCGAGGATTTGATGAACAAATACAATAATAATATAGACACGCAAATTTGATCTTTAAAACGTTAGCATTAGGTTATATTTTATAACTATTTGTTATAATATGATAAGTGTAATAGCTTATTTTAATGGTTGTGTTCGAGTAATTCTGGTCTCGTGGTCTGTGTGTAAGACTGAGAAAAACGAGGTTCGAGATCAAATCCCGCGACAAAGATATTGTTTTGAATTTCAATATAAAATTTATATTCCAAAACTATTTTTCTTGTATTATTGTAAAGAACTACAGACTAGGTATACATAAACTTTTTAAAATGGTAATATTTTCACATAACTTGTAATAAGTGGGTAGTTGAAAAATAAATATTCGTATTCATTATAAAGCTGGTATTCAAATGCTACTATGGAGTGATTATTTCAAATACAAAATAATTTGCACGAGGAGAAGATGGCTGCTCGTGCTGTGCAAGAATAAACTTTATGATAGTATACTATATGGTTCAATTTTTTTTGAATATTGCGTCTAGCATTACAACTAAGATCAAATTTCAATGCGGCTTATAAAAGTTGTGTTGGTCTTGTGGTCACTAAGGTAGTGCGATGTTCATTGTTGTCTACGTTCGAAACCAAGTTTAACCTAAATTTAGATATTTTATCGCACTTTTTTACATTTCTTTAATAGACGACGTAGGGTATTGTCTTTTTAAACGGGCAGTTTGTATAGAAATAAAACTAAAAAATTGCAAGTTTAAAATGTTTATTATTTCATTAAAACACTTAAGTAAGATAAAGTAAGTAAATGCTCATATATTTCCAAATTAATATACTTTTTATATTAGTATGCCATATAAACATTAAAAAAGGCATGTTTATGCTTAAAAGTTTGTTATCGAGAAAATGAATTCATCTGTGAAATGCTTTACAAATTTATAGCTGCCTATATGTAGTGAATAAACATGTTATTTAAACAGAAAAAATCTGTTTATACGAGTAACAATAACATCACCACATAATCTGCAACATTTTAATGGTTGAACAATCAATCCATTGAGCATTTACTTACATGGTGTGTTTAAATATACCTACTAGATGAACTAGTAGCGGAGTGGCACACCATCCCCTGCTATGACTTGTTGTAAGCGGCTACGCATACCGCGCACCATGTTCCAACACAAATCTTTGCCTCTCATGTGCTCCCAAGTCGATGTCACGACCTCAGCCAAGTTGTGTTTGTTTCGCACTTCCGTTGTGTCCCAATTTAAAACCATTTGACCCCATAGATTTTCTATAGGGTTCAAATCAGGACTTTTAGATGGCCAATTAATAACTGTCACACCTTCTTGAGCAGCTAACCATTCCCGCACAATGCCTGCACGATGGATGGAGCAGTTCCAAATACAAACTGCTATTAAACCTACCACCAACTTCCACCAATTCACCAGGTCCCATGGACGACATCCAGCCCCAGTAGCCCAGGGTTATTCTACCGCTGGTTCTACAAGGTAGCAAGCACTTCTCGTTGTAACGTTCTCCTTTCCTCCGCCATAAGATTTTACGTCCATCTTTGTCCGATTTAAATGATTTTTCATCAGTGAAGATCACATTTTCTTCCCAATTAAAATTTAAATATTCCTGGGCAAAACGGACCCTTTCTGCACGATGAGCAGGTGTGAATTTTCTGTGCCGGTTTATAATTCTTTATCCCAGCAACGTGTAAATGCCTTCTCACTGTTTCCACTGAAATATTGTGGTTTATTGCGGTTGCAGGAATGGGCAAAAATGGATTTTCAACGTGGCTTGAAACAATAGCCCGGTGGCGTTCGAATTCGGGACTATACTTAATGGCTTTTGCTCCTGGACGAATCCGCTGAATATTTCCATTGTCTCCATAACGTCTTAGCCATAGCCTGACCGTATTTCTCTAAAACAAAAATAAACATTTTTGGAACCGTGTATGTAACCTGTAAGGAGTGAATATAATGGTAAAATAGCCAACTACGCGTTCATTCATCACAATCAATAAAATAAAATAGGTATAAAAAAACACTTACTGCTATATTAAGTCGGCGACCAATCTCTCTAATTCCAACATTCTGCTCATGTAAAAATATTATTTTATGTTTGGTATAGTCGTCAAGTTGCGACATGATGCTATATTACTTAACGAGTTAAATGATTTACAAATGTGTGTGCGCAGTCACTGTTATTAGGCGTAGTGTAAATTTTGTTACTTAGATGAATTTATGATCTACCTCACGAAGTAAATGTTTTACTTCGTATTCAACCATTCTTGATAAATATAAATTCTGTGAACTTAAAGTTTTTTTTAAATTACCCACCCGTTTACAAGATAAGTTATTAGGCGAAAATCATATTGGTCGTTCTTTGATATTGCAAGCAATATTGTATAAATTAAAACAAATTAAAAAAGAAACTGATGTATAGGTGGACTGTGTTTTCGAACCCATATGCTGTTCGTCGTCAATCCAGCATCAAACCGCTAAGCCACAACAACTTGTTAGGAATACGCGAAATTAAAGATTGGGTTGTAATTATGTATTGTAACTTAAAGCTTTTCAACTTTAATGTTAACGAGATAATGATCAAAATAGCTTAACAAAAACATATATAATGCCGGTGACTCCGACTTTGTTGGGTGGGTTTACCTTAACGTTACGTGTTAAAGATCAAATTTGCGTGTCTTTGTTATTATTGTATTTTTGTACATCGAGTGCTCGAGCACTTGTCTGATAAGCTCATATAAATTAAATAAACCTTAATGTTACATGCAGAGGGTCCAAAGTCGTTTGATTTTAGGGTGGGTCAGGTAATGCTGACAACAGTCTGTACGCCCATTGTCTCGTGACAGGCAGATTATAAGGTGTGATTGATGACTATAACCGGCCAAGTGCGAGTCGAACTAGCGCATAATGTTCCGTACCTTCGTTTAAGATACGTATGTACGTAGTTTGTAGGTATTACCATTATTAAGAGCGAGCAAAAAAAGCTAAAAAAAAACACGTTTCTAATAGGGAAGCCTCGTTTAATTTTTAATTTATTTTTATTATTTGTTGCTATAGCGGCAACAAAAAATAGACATGTAAAAAATTATACTGTCTATCTATTACGCATCATGAGGGAGAGTCCGCTGATAGACAGATGGACGGACAGACATGGGAGGCTTAGTAATACGGTCCCGTTGGTTAACCTTCAAAAAAAAAGGCACGGAACCCACGAAATAGTATATTGTCAATGTCATGCAGAAATACTCAGACCCGTAACTTACAGTGGGCATAATAAACAAAGTAAAAGCAATTTTTTTATTTTTTTACACGTTGGCATAAGTAGTGTAAGCTAACATTTAGTATATACGATTACTAGTGTGTCCCGGCTCCGCACGGGTACACATTATACACACAAAACTACCTCGTTTATCACTCTTTCTGTTTGTGAAATCCACATTAAAATTCGTTGCGTGGTTTAGTAGGAGCTAGCGGAGAAACATACATATAAGAGAAAAAATAAAATAGAAACATATATATTTTATACTATGTAGCGATAAAGAGCTGAGCTGAGCTCGTGGCTAAAGTGATAACATCCGCACGGGTCGATCCATCAGGTTAAGCTACGCTTGCCGGGGTTGGTCCATGAATGTGACCATCTTCACATACCGAGACTCCTCTGTGCCTCGGAAAGCACGTTAAGCCGTTGGTCCCGGCTGTAAATCGTGGATCTTTGACAGTCGTTACGGGTCGTCTGAAGCCCGAAAGTCTGAAACCAGTCTTACCAAGGGGTATCGTATTACCCAGTAACTGTTTTGTGGAGGTCAGATAGGCAGTCACTCCAATGTAAAATACTGGTATTCAGCTGCATCCGGTTAGACTGGAAGCCAACCGATAGGTGGGAAAAGGCGAGGGCAGATTAATTGATTTTGTAGTGATAAAGATAGTGACAGTGACCGTGATTCTCCTAACATCGAATGTACTAAACGAACATTTACGATATTTCCTTATACTATTTCGTGTGGAGCGAGACAGTCCCCGTCAAACCACATGCACAGTGTTGGCAGAAACGACGAGCTTTGGAATGACGTGAAATGAGGTGAATCGTGAAGCTCAAGACCGCTCGCGATGGAAGAGTAAGAACATAAGATCTGAAGTCAAGTGTGTGTCAAGTGTAAAGAAAAAGCAGTTTTCACTAAAAGCTACGCACCATATCTTCTTGGTATTGCAAATTTTAATTTGGAGTTCATTTCAATTTTGTTCTCCTTTTCTCGGGATCCGTAACCGAAGGGTAACCGACGGAACCCTATTACTAAGCCTCCGCTGTCCGTCGTCCGTATGTCTGTCAGCGGGTTGTATCTCATGATCCCTAACACAGACAGATGAAATTTTCACAGAATGTGTATTTCTGTTGCCGCTATACCAAGAAATAATAAAAGTAAAATAAATATTAGGGGGTTCCCCTACTAGCGTGTTTTCTGTTTGTTTAGCTCGATCTTAAGAGGGAACAGGGGCTGCGATTCTCCATACAAATGTATTCCCCTTTTTTCTTCCTGAATAATGCCTCTAGAGCAATCATTTTTACTTCATAAAGTCAAGGTCTGCTGTTGACACGTCCCTGTCATTTCCCTTTTTTCAGCAACTAATAAGTAAAGAAAATGTGACCCTCCAAAAATGACAAAAAATGGCTTTATTTATACCGCCGTTCTTAGAAGACTATCAGACAAATTAGAAAAGTTTTAACATAAAACATTTTATATGGACCTAGATATACTCTTTCTTAAAAATTTGGTGTCAAAAATAATTGAATCGGCTCAGTTTTCGAGGAGAAAAACGGGGAATACGAAACGTCGATCGCGTCCAAAATTTTGTGATAAAATCGGTCTAAGTTGCAGCTGTCCGTATCGCACTCTACAGGGAAAGGCTTGAGGGAGCACGATGGCAATATTTTCTTCAAATACCTATTTTGTAAATTCCTCGCAGGCCCTGTTCCCTCTTAATAATGGCAACAAGTAGACGCGTATAATCTTGTACGATGGTACGGAACCCTTCAGGCGCGAGTCCGACACGCACTTGTCCGGTTTTTTCGTCTTGACCTTGACTAATAAGAATTTATATGTACGAATATATCTCCTTCATCGTTAAAAGTTCTTGCGAAGGACGATTCGAAAGTTCACGACACGAATCTATTTGCCTTTATAAAAATTTAAAGAGGGCATCGGATAAGTGATTTTGATTTAAAAACCGAATAAATTTTCTAGTGAAATCATAACTCGCCTTTGACTAGATATTTTCTGAGCCCCTTTCGTTTATCAAAAGAAGTTTTTAAACTTAGTATTAGATTTCAAGTAAAAGGTTGTGCGTAGAATGAGTCAATAAGAAAAAGTGGATAGTTCGCGTGCAGCCTACAACTTAAGGGCCTTCTCGCGGTCCAGTGGCGCCCTCATTGAATAAAAAATCGTAGCTTAACACAGAAAATAAATATTAAAAAATCCAACTTGACGTTTGTTACAAAGAGGATAAAGAATTTTTATGTTGTTAAAACAGGTCTCAAAATGTTTCGTATCCAAAGTAGTAGGCAAAAGTGTCAGAAACGGCCGTTTTTAGCACTTTTGCCTACTACTTTGGACACGAAACATTTTGAGACCTGTTTTAACAACATAAAAATTCTTCATCCTCTTTGTAACAAACGTCAAGTTGGATTTTTTAATATTTATTTTCTGTGCTATGCTACGATTTTTTATTCAATGAGGGCGCCACTGGACCGCTGAGTTGACACGTGGGTAGAAATTGAAACTAACTATACGCAGAGTTGGCCGCTGGAGTAAGATCTTAACCAAATGGTGGGAAACGTTAGGCCACAGAAATCAAAAGCCCGTTGGGTCGACGATATCACCAAAGTCGTAGAAAACACCTATGACGAAGGAGGCACAGGGTCCCAATCCTGATCCTGTTCTTTTGTACCATGCTTCCCGAAGTATACAAAGAGAGATACAAAGGAAAGCACCGTTTATGGCTGTGGCCACCACCAGGCTGATATGAACATGATGGGCGAACATTGTTGTCGACTTGTAAGTAGGTTGCCCGAGCGTTAATCACTCATAATGATGTGATTTTTATCATCATCATCATCATCATTTCAGCCGAAAGATGTCCACTGCTGGACATAGGCCTCCCCCAAGTGTCGCCACAATGATCGGTCCTGTGCGTCTCGCATCCATCGGCTACCCGCGACCTTCGGTTCATCCTGTGGGAGGCCTTCCAACGCTACGTCTTCCAGTACGCATGTCGCGGTTCGCGGTCGTGATTTTTTTTAAATGAAATTTAATTAATATTTTTTGTTTGGATTTTTATTAAATTTTAAGGTGTTTTGTCTAATGGAACTGTGTCTAAATAATAAATATTTATTCTTATTATTAATAATAATGCTCATAGAGTGGCAGTTTGGCGCTCTTTACCATTTTTTTAATTGCGTATGCATGCAGTGGGCTGGAATATTGTCACCACTAAAATTAATTATTATTTCTACCTCCCTAGGCGCCCGTCGTATCATAGACCGTTATGTATTGGTCGTCTTAGTTTAATTTGGCTAACTAAGCAATCAGGAGTCTCTAATCCTCTACGGGGCAAAACCACAGTCTACTGTACCTCGATTAGGTTCAAAGGAAGCCAATAGCACAGGAGTGTGCCTGCTAGCCTCAGTCAGAGCCTCTCAAAGGTTTGGCCATTATTAGCACACAATAGATTAATTTGGTTGATTCATCAGTGAGAATTATCTTATAATTACAGTGTGATTAGCTGACCATAATATAATACGAATATCAAGAGGCCCCCAATGGGGTAGTTTATTAAAATAGTCTAATTAGTTCGTCTGAAATAACTAAAAAAATATTAGACTCGTATTTTTTGCTTTACCAAACCAATAAAAAGTTACAAAGGTAAAACGCAACAAAGTTCAGGAGTGGGAGCTCGTTACTTCACTTTGGTGGTAAAAAGATTTGCGCAGTGTGACGTCACGAGAAATTTGAACATACTGTATCGCCCTCATTTTTAGGGTTCCGTACCCGAAGGGTTAAAACGGAGCCTATTGTTGTCACTCAGGTGTCCGTCTGTCTGTCCGTCTGTCGTCTTTCACAAAATTTTGTAACGAAGAATTTTTTAACTTCCCATTGGCTTATGAACTTGAAATTTGGTGATAATGTTTATTATTACGTATCTTTACTAACAAATACCAATATTTGGTAACCCTTAATGTGCGAAACCCGACACGCACTTGGCCAGTTGTTATATTACGTGCCAAATGAAAAAAATACGTCTCCAATACTTTTTGGTTATTTAACTGACGGGCTAATTAGATATTTTTAGTTAAATACATTATAATAAGGAGTTATTAACCTAGAAATACTGTGAATGTCAAACTGTCAACCTAGTAGTCATGGTGGTTAGGTTAGGTGGAAACTTAATCAACGGTAACAACAAATTAAAAAAAAAAAATTAATAACAGATCTTTTAAAAGACTCTTTTAAAGGGAAAATAAAACAGAAAACAATATTAGAGAACCGATTTTAAATTTAATAATTTTTCTTCTATTCTTTTCGGTTGTACATTGTTTATATACAATCATACTGTTTGTGCCCAGTAAGTGGCCACGTTTATTGCTTCACTGGAAGCTTTACTCAGGTCTTCCAGGGTACAGGTGAATGGATATTTGAGGCACTCCAGTAAATGGGTCATAGTCTGCGCCGGAGCACCGCACTCGCACAATTTAATCTATACTAATATTATAAAGACATAAAGTTTTTGAGGTTATAGGGTTTTCTCTCGGGCCTGCGGACGGCGAGTTAGGCCTGCGGATGGCGAGTATTGGGTAGCTCGCCGTCCGATCAGCACCAGGCCCGAAAGTCGACGGCGCGTAGTGTCCACGCGCGCCTCTAAGAGATGTCAGCAATCGGTCGCGGATAAATTCGAAACAGAGTTACCGCACCCCTGGGGGCTTAGACAAAGTAACAATTTAAAAACGATAACGAAGTTAGAAAAGACTAAAATGTATGAGATTGACATAAACCGCGCTAAGTAACGTGGTCAGTCGACTGTCGACATCGTTATCACAACTTGGTAGACAATGTTATAGGTAATTCGTAACGAAACCATAAAGAAACGAATTGCTATCGTGTTTATCCCATACAAATGCGTAGACAAGCAGCGCTTTCAGAGTTCGCCTTCGCCTCGATCGTGATCGCCAAAAAAGATAACGAAGGAACGCTAACGCTAGGAAATGTTTATCGATATCTCAGAGACGATGACGAATTTAGATATCGTTTCGCTACGAAGCGATGTTACTTTATCTACAGGGCCAGGGCACTCATGCAAGGAAGGAACAGGGGTGGGTTTTAGTCAGCAAAAGTCTGACACGCCCTCCCGCTCCACCCAGAGAGTCTTAGGATGATTCCACACCCAAAAAAAAAGAGAAGTAATCTCTGGATCTACTGAACAAAATAGAATAGAATACTCTTTATTATGAACACCATATAAATTACAAAAAATATGAAAAAAGCAACCGATTATAA
This sequence comes from Polia nebulosa, assembly GCA_951329385.1. Lineage (NCBI taxonomy): Eukaryota > Metazoa > Arthropoda > Insecta > Lepidoptera > Noctuidae > Polia > Polia nebulosa. The sequence goes on along the minus strand of OX589595.1, from coordinate 2,070,549 downwards.
ACCGATTTTGAAAATTCTTTTACCAATAGAAAGCCACGTTATTTGTGAGCACATTTTTAAAATCCACGCGGACGAAGTTGCGCGCGAAGTGCTTGTCATTAATATTGTTTTACAAAATATGCTAGCTATGGCATATTTACTTTACACATGCAGTTTTGCCGTTTCATGAAACAAGTCATTTTGAAGTGTGATAACTTCGGATTGACTAACAAATAAGTTGAAATAAACTTTGTATTTAAGGAATGTTATTCCTTTTATGAAATTAGTTTTCATTTTTTCTTTGAGTTTTGAATTTTCTGTAATATGTTTTTTTTTTTTTGTGAAATCGTAGAAAACTCGAGTTATTTAGAAATATGAGTTCTTCGTGGAAACAATGCATCTCATACGGTACGTATATGGACTTAGAACTGCTAATGAGTGAGCTGTATGTTTTTAGTTCAATCATTTTCATTTGGGAAACTAGATATTACAAATCACTCTTCTTCTGCGGACGGTTACGAAATAACAAAGACAAATAACACACAGTTTGCTCAGATGTTGTAGGTCTTTGATATTGCGTTCCTTTTGAAATACATTGTTTTCACGTTTTAACTATGATAAAACATTTTTTTTTTGGTTTTTAGGACGATAATATTAAAAAGCTAAAACCCAAGGAAACAAACACATAACCAATTTGAGAAAAAGGAATAACATCCTTTATATAGTTTAGTTGAACTTATCTAATATTTTGAGAAAATATATAGTACCTAGGCCTGAAGTTAGGCAGAAAAAACAGCCGTATTTTCGACGAAACTCAATTTCCGATCACCACGTCCAACGTTCAATCTGTGATAATAGCTCCCAAAGCTTAAAAGACGCAAATGTAAAAAAAGGGTCCGCCATTTTATTTGTATCACTCCCAGATTGCAATACTGTGAATATTTCCCTACATATTTGTGGAACTCCTATTTTTGATTTCCCAACACAACAATTTCATTGTTAGGGTTCTGAAAGTCCGAACAAAAAACAAAACCCTTATAGGATCACTCGTGTGTCTGTCACAGCCAATTTGCTTCGAATCTAGTTAACCGATTAAGTTAAAATTTGGTACGCACATGAATATTTGTGACTCAAAAACGGCCGTGTAACGTAAAAGTGAATTTGAATATGGGGTCACTTTTAGCGTACAAATCAGAAAATGAAATATTTTTTTTTTCAAACTAATATGTAGCGCAGTACAGATTTAAATTTTTTTTTTCTTAATTTCAAAATATAAAACTTGCTAATTCAAGAAATAGATGACAAAAACCATTCTTATCTCCGAAACCACTCGTCCTAAAATTTTGAAAAAAGAAGTACAGAATGTAGTTCGTTATACTCGTAGATAACCTACAGGAAAACCTCTATAAAGTTGGTATATAATTAAAAGCTGAAAAAGAATATGATTTGTTCGGAACCCTTTGCGTGCAAGTCCGACTCACTCTTGGCCAGTTTTTTTAACCTGATCCGATCCGTTACGCTTTTTTTCTGATGTTCTTTCTTGAATCTAAAATTTGGAAAGTCATGATTCATTACGTGTTTAGAAAAAAATTTCGCACGTGTTTTCCGGCAAAAAACTGGAATGTACCTAATAACAACGGAGAAGTTATCTCATTTCATGCCATTCACATTTACGGAAATGGAATTTATTCAAATGTGAATGCGGTTATTTATTATTATGGAAAATTGAATGAGAAAGACATTAAATCAGACTTTGTATAGGAATTCAGTCAAATAAATGAAAAGCAAGACACTTTCCGAATACAATTTGTGCGAATTTAATGGTGTTGAAAATAAAATAAGTATGAGTTGGAAATGTACGCACAGCGTCGTCAACTGGTTACAGGCCGTCCCTAGACGGACTGCTTAGAGAAGTCGTGTTGCGGTTGAGGCCTCCATAGACGGACTCTTTGGAGCAGTCAATACCTACATTTATAGCTATGAAAACAAATGAACTGCTTGCGCGATCCGTGTATGGCAATCGTCAGTTTTTTATTGAGATAGCAGATCGCTCAACAGGGACCACTTGAAGATGTTGGCACTGACTCGTCCAAGCAGTCCTTCTTTGGCGGCATTTAGTTAGGGTATCCAATTGATGCCAACTGTACCTTCCTCATCGCTATGTGATCCATGGTCAACAAACAAATATGACGAGATGCGAGAACGATGCAAAGAAGTGTTTTCGAAGAAAATGTTGTGTCTCAGAAAAAATATCAGTCAGAGAACATTTTCAGAAAATAATCTAATAAAACTAACATAGCATCGTTGTCGTATTGGTGCGTAGAACTTACCTGCAAGAGCCTTCTAAAGACAGAAATTGATGCCGATACTGTTGTGCACTAACTAAACTTAATTTAGACTATTGCTATCTTTTTCTCTCTTATAAACCAATAAAGACGAACTTCACAGACGTAAATTAGAGCTTTCAAATTTAGTTGAACTAATATTTCCATAAAGCGTCCCATTTCCGTGAAGCGCAAGGCGTAAACTAGTTTGACATCTCTAACTTAGATCATAGCCTTTTAGTAAAAGATAGCTATTCTCTAATTTTAGTATAGTTATTGAACAAGAGAATCGGCACCAGTATCCTTTCAGTTCGACCAATGACCTATTCCCAAAACGTATTAATTGGAATTGAACCCAATAACCCTTGAAATTGAACCCATAAACCCTTGCTGATCAGAAATTAATACTCTTATCAAGTGCAAGTTGGCTGCGTATCTTGCAAAATTAAATTAAGCCCAAATTAGGTTAGTACAGGATGATAGGCCAGGGGCTCTCGGAACGGTTTTTATAAGGTGATTAAGCTGTTGTTTTTGGTATAATAAACTTCGGTAATCAGAAAGTTTGTTTGAAATTGAACATGCTAAAATTTTAATTGTTTTCGCTGTACTGCTTAAAGATCGTTTTAAGGTTATCGACAAAGAAAAATACCGGCCAAGTGCGATTGAATCTCGCAAATTTAGGGTTCCGTACCAAATGATAGGATTATCAAAAAATTAAAACTGGTTTATCAATATACTGGTATTTGTTAGTAAAATATACGTAACAATAAATATTATCACCAAATTGCAAGTTCATAGGTCAATGGGAAGTTAAACAATTCTTCATTTGACAGACGACGGACAGATAGACGGACAGACGGACACGTTAGTGACAGCAATAGAGCTCCGTTTGAACCCTTCGGGTATGGAACCCTAAAAAGAAGAGTTTCTCAAATCAACGTAAGTTTTTTAATGCCAAAACATGTGAAACCTTTTAATAGCTTCACCTGTAACTAACTACGTAAACAAATCTTAGTAGTTAAATTTGACCCACTTCCCGGTTTCCGATTGAGCTGAAATTTTGCATACATGTTTAGTTTGAATGACAATGCATAGCTAACCTCTCATGCTGTAACCCCTCATGACGTCACTGTGAATAATCTGCACACCATCGCTGCTCGGTAATTTTGCGATTTCCCCGCGTTCACTAAATATACGATATCTCAGAAATTACGCATCGTAGCTATAAAAACCCTATGAAATAAGCTATTAAATTTCTATGAAATAAGCTATTTGATTGTATAGGATTTAGTACAGTTTTACATTGTAATTTATTGTTAATTTGACGTTGAAAGTCGGGTGAGTGGCTTTTTTCCCAGTTTGTCGTACAAAAATCGTCATATTTATACAATAAAAGCAATTCTTCCAAAAGTAATTATTTCATTTACTTACCAACGTCTGGGTGCTCCGAGTGGAGCTCCACATCGTTGTCAATGCGGTGAAGCAGTCCACCGCCTCGGACACCATGGCCTATCCTGCGGTAGGAGTGCTGGTCGGATAGCACGGCACGCCAGCATTAATGACATCATCCGTCGGGCTCTTGTCACCGCCGGGGTGCCAGCTGTTTTAGAACCCAATGGCTTGGCACGTGACGATGGGAAGAGGCCAGACGGAATGACCATAATGCCTTGGAAGTTGGGTAGGCCTTTGGTGTGGGATGCAACATGTGTCGACACCCTTGCGCCATCCCATCTTCTTAGCACGGCAGGCTGTGCTGGGGCGGCTGCTGCAGGTGCAGAAAACCTCAAACGGCGCAAATATAACAACCTTATAGGGAGTTACATGTTTGAGCCGTTTGGGGTAGAAACACTAGGGCCATGGGGTCCGAGTGCTCATCGAGTTTTTCGGCATATCAGCAAGCTGTTAGTCGACTCTTCACGTGACCAGAGGGCTGGGCTTTTCTTTGGCCAACGAATCAGCATTGCTATTCAACGTGGCAATGCTGCTAGCGTTCTGGGCACTTTTTCCATTGACAGCGATGTGGATGAATTTTTTGATGCCCAGTGAGTTGTTTTTTCATACGCATTTGTACATGTTAGGTATTATTGTTAGTTTGTATTTATATATTAATTTGCGATATAATATATAATTTTATATTCATAAAATGACTACTTACCAACTCATTATTGAACAATAATCAATTAAAACAATACACACTCCATACATTTTTTGCACACAAACAAGCTTACACTAAGTGAGTTCATTTTAAATCCAATATGAGGAGGACTTCCAAAGATAGCGGACTAGTTATTTATATACATTCCCATGATTTGGGCATCAATATCAAATAAAAGGGTTTATTATGAAGAATACGAAAAATTAAATAGAATGCGTATTTGTTTAGTTTTTTAAAACTGTATTTTTTCACAAAGAAACAAAAGAAAGAAAGAAGAAAAAAATATTGTTTATTCTGCACAAATATAACGCACATTACAGAAACACAGATTAATAATATAAACATACAAGAATGCTAAAAGCCTCGTATTCACTCAATGTTAATCTTCTGTTCATTGCCTATTGTCAGGGTCCGCCAACAACCAAAGACAATACACATTGCATAATAATGTTAATAATGAATGATCTTATGATATTTTTTTTTCCTAACCTACATGGTGTCCCACTGCTGGGCAAAGGCGTCTCCTTTCTCCCTCCAAAGCTCTGTCTTGGGCGATTTCTGGCCAAGTTTGCCCCTCAAACTTGATCTGATAGGCATACCATCTTGCCTTCATGAAAATGCAAACATTCACATTACAAACACGCATCAAAGTCATAAAGAATTAGAAATACCGAAAAAGGCGAAATAAACCTCTTTTCAAACCTACTTCAGGAGCCACGGTGCAATGAACATAATTTATCCTCAAAGGGTCGGGCCTTTTTCATCAAAATTCACAGCGCACAGCATGCATGATCAAATCCAATAAAATCCTTATTTAAGGAGATCTCAAAGTTTATGCCTGCAGTATTATGGACCAAAGGTCTTTGACGAATGGCGCGTGAAATCAAACCAACTTGTTTTGACTCTTTTAGGGTTCCTTACCCGAAGGGTCCAAACGGACTCCTCTGCTATTGCTGTCACTCACGTGTCCGTCTGTTGATCTGTCTGTGTGTCTGTCGTCTGTCACAAAATTTCGTCCTAAAGAACTTTTTTTATTAAAGAATTTTTGTATTTGATTTTAATTTCGATTTTAATTTTGTTTTGTATTTGATATTGATTTGAATTTAATTAAATTTTTAAATATAACATAGTTTCTAGGTGTACTATTATCAATGTTATGGGCCAAATGTGTCTGAAATATTTATATATATTTTTTTTAAATTCCCTTTGAACACGAAATTTAGTTTTACGTATATTATACTTACAAACATATTTTACTAACAAATACCAATATATTAATAAATCAGATTTTTTCTTTGATAGTTCCCTTATTTGGTACGGAACCCTAAATGTGCAAAGTCCGACACGCACTTGGTTGGTTTTTTCTTGTTTTTTTTTTGGTTAAAATGTTAATTAAGCGGTAGCTGTCAGAAACAGTGGTGTTTTGTTGTATTCTAACAATAGGGTGCTTGTTCTTCGTGTTTTAGAACAATGGCCTGTTGTATGAGATGTCAATGATAAGGGTGGTTTGTTTGCGGGACTTTTTTTAATGCGGATCCTAATTTAGGCTAAAAACTATTCGTTAGGAAGCATCTGCTGTCGCGTAAAATTATATTTGAGAAAATTTCAATTATTAAAAAAATGGGTGAGTAGGTACTTAATGATACATAACGAAAATGTAAAAAAAAACCTACTCTTACATTTAAAATCCGCCATTGCATATTTCCTTATTAGTACATAAGTAACTGAAATGTTTTACAAAAAAAAAAATACTATCCAAGTGCGTGTCGGGGTGTGTTTCGTACCAAATGTATTTTTGACTATTTGTATGGCTATACGTAAATAACATGATTATACTGTGACAATTTGAAGACTGACTCCAACCGTTTGGATGTATAACCTGTGTGACAGTCGACGTTGGGACCCTTCGGGTACGGAACCCTAGAAAACCGATATTAATCTAAGGATATGGAAATATCAGGACTAGAACTCATACTCGTAAAACCACGGTAATACTCATTAATAGTGTCAATATCGCTGCAGCAAACAACACTATTTATCACTTGCAAACTGAGAACACTTATTACGCAGTTTGATTGACATAACGAGCGCAACGTAAGAACTGTGTTACAACAGCTGTTCTTCAGAAACGTTGCAGATTGGTAACATTATTGCAATAGAATGCATTTTAGCATGACGTTTATGTATCTCGTAAATTATAGTTTTGTGAAATATTGCTGTTTAATAAATAATCCTCTAATAATAATATTAAATAATCCTCACAATGGGCCTCATCAGAAGGCCTACAGTCACCCAAATGGCAATGGAGAGGGCATTGCTCGGAGTTTCCTTGCGTGATAGAATCAGAAATGATGATTTCCGCAAGAGAACTAAGGTTACCGACATAGCCCGAAGAATCGCCAAACTGAATGGCAGTGCTGACATTGCTCGCAGAACAGATGGTCGATGGGGCCGAAAAGTTCTGGAATGGGGACCGCGTACCGGAAGACGCAGCGTTGGAGGGCCTCCCACAAGGGGGACCGATGACCTGGTGAGGGTCGCGGGTAGCCGATGAATGCGAGACGCAAAGGACCGACCACTGTGGCGACACTTGGGGGAGGCCTATGTACAGCAGTGGACGTCTTTCGGCTGAAATGATGAAATAATCCTCCATACCGAATTTCGATCATGGTGGTCAAGCGCAACGGATATTAGCCAAGTAACTACGCAGGAGGTATTGCAGTGCACAAGTGTGCGCAAACACAGGCGTAGGTACTCTCTGTTCCTTTACTTGCATAGTCAGATGGCACAGCAATCGGATCAGTCGAAGTGATTACAGTTTTACGTGCTTTCCAAGGCACGGAGTAATTCCTAATGGAGAAACCCAATAGCACTTTTTTTCCGACTTTTTGCTTTTTGAATCGAAACCAGGATCTTGCGCTCCGGTCACCCTTGTGACCATAAGGCCAAGTAGGTGGGCTTTCAGTAGGCGAGTAATGGTAGCTCGCCGTCGGATAAGGACCAGGCCCGTGTCGACGGTGCGTAGATTTCGCGTGACGTCACACCATGATACACTTTTGTACCGTTTAGTATTGTAACAAGCCCCCACTCTTGAACTTTGATACGATCTTTGTCATTTTTATTGGTTTGGTAAAGCAAAAAATTCATGTCCAGTATTTTTTGATAATCTATCCGTGCACTAATTTGACCGTGCACTCGCTCGCTCGGGAATTTCTCCGCGCAAACACCCCGTCCCATTGCCAACTTAAAACTTAATATCTCGTAAACTGCTGCAGCTACACTCAAACAAAAAATACGTTTGTTTAGCGGATACTATAGAAAATTGACTCATATGATAACTAAGTTTTTTTGGTCTGTTTAAGTGTTTTTTTCACAAATACTAGTTTTAAGTACTTCAAAAAAAAGTTAAACTTGAGATTACGGGTTGAAAAACAGTAAAATTTTTGTTCTTACTAAGTTTTTACTAATAATTTTGTAGTTTGTGTCTTTTAAACCTGTTTATAATGAAACTAGACTATATAAGCTTTTTTTTGACACCCCTTAGTCATTACGTGAAGTGTTCTTAGTACCATAATATAGCCAAACAAACACGATTCACTTATTTTTTTCCCGCTGAAACTGAGTCTAGTTACGGAAAAATGGAATATTTACCTATTTTATTGTTGTATTGTACTGTTTCATGTGTTTGTTAATACTAATTATTAACTAATTTTCACATTACGAGCGATATTTTAAGAGATTATTTAGTAAATCATACTAAAAAAATAAAAATCTTACAATATTTACTTACGAAAACAATCCGCCATTTCGATGTTTCGTGTTTCAATTTTATCATTTACAAAACAATTGGAACCTCTGAGATGTATATTTATTCGTAAACCTAGAATTTGTGTGGATTTTTTAAATATTTAACATAATTACACTGGATTTTATGTAAATTCTATTTAAAATCACAAATTGACGTTAACACACATCGCACCTTCTTTTGACACTGACTTTTGATAGACGACATTTCACCAATTTATTGTTATTTTTCTCTATCATTACGTGCAGAGACAAGTAAAGACGCGAAATTTAGTCGAGTACCATAAATAATTTAGTAAGAGCAATTTAAAGTGGCTGACCACAGGAAAAAAACTGGTTTAAACTGAACAAACCGCGGAGGCTACTATGGTAAGTTGATCGCTTGACCGGAAAACAAAAACGGCTACCGTGGTAGTTTGAACGTTTCAGTGGATTCGGGCCAGGTCTTTATCGGACGGCGAGCTACCATTACTCACCTACCGAAGGCCCACCTCGTTGGCCTCTTGTGGTCGCAAGGGCGACGAGCGTTGGGGCTTGACTCATAAATAAGCAAATTACCTGTTGGATTGCATTTTAATTTGTACTTTATTACAGCACGTTGCGTGTTACTTTCATGTTTATTTTCTTCCAAGAAATATCATCATAAACCTGGAAACTGAAACTATATTACAATATTTTAAAAAGTTTTATCGAATGACACCTTATACAGGATGTAACGGAAATGTGTGGTCATATTTTATTTATTTATTTATTTAAATTTACCTCAGGTACGTACCCATATGTGTTAGTATTACTTAAAAACTATGTTAGTACAATTATAATTAAATTAATATTAATTAATATTATTGTTCCACCTTCTGGAGACACCTGGTAACAATACATGCACTGCACACAGGTGCCCCATGAGGTGGCCTTCAACCTTACTTGCAACAATGCTCAGGAGACCGTTGTCGCTGTCCCGCACCCGACGCAGCAGCGATGCAGCTCTCCTACGCACGACCGCAAAGAAATTGTCAGTACGCGCTGCCGCGAACATCCCCGACGCGCTACAGAAACGTGGCAGCGACAACAGTATCCTAAACGCGTTGTTATATTGCACACGCAAGGCATTATACGTTTTTTGGGTATATCTGGTCCACAGACTACAAGTATAAAAAGTCTGACAATATGCTTTAAACAGAGTTACCTTGACATTATTGTCACACTTTGCAAATCTGCGGGCCAGCATGTTGCATCTTACGGCCAACGCCCTGCGCTCTCTCTCCATATCACAATTATCAGTGCCATCTTCTGTGACCCAGTGACCAAGGTATTTAAACTGCTTGACTCTGTTTAGAGTTGCACCACCTATCGAGACTGGTGGTACCACTTCATACGTCTTACCCTGTGCCTTGAAAACCAACAGCTCGCTTGTACTAGCATTATACCTTAGTCCATGAGCCCGAGCATAGTTCTCACAGACATTTAGTAGCTTTCTGAGCGCACTGATCGACGGACTCAGCAGCACCATGTCGTCAGCATAACTAATGTTGTTAAAAGACACACCATCTATCATGCATCCAACGCCAGTGCTGCTGAGTTCCTCGATCAGCCTATTCACGTAAACATTGAACAACTTGGGCGAGGTCAGTCCCCCCTGCCTCACCCCACACTCTAACCTGTATACATCTGAGTATGTCCCTGCCCACCTCACAGTGTTACTTTGGTTACCGTACCAGAACTTAAACATATCAATTATTTCTGGCAGCAGGTTCGCTTCACACGACAACTTGTTCCATAGGATGTCATATGAGACAAGGTCGAACGCCCTGGATAAGTTAAGGAAGCATGCATACACAGGTGTCTTCCTCCCAGTATAATATTGCACTGTGCTTTTCAGAGTCATAATTGCAGTCTTGGTCGATAACCCATTTCTAAAACCAAACTGTCTGTCATCAATACTTATTTGTTTACTCAGATACCGGTCAAGTAAACTATCCAGAATTTTTGCAGTGGCCGTTGCCAAGGAAATCGGCCTGTAATTACTTATATCCGACATATCACCTGTGTTATTCTTAGAAACGGGCACCACAACCGTTTTAATTAGATCAGCCGGCAAGTATGAATGACTGAGACAGGTTGAACAGCAAGGCAAGAACCCTTGGGAGATGGATACCTGCGTTCTGCAAATGTTCTATGCTTAAGCTGTCGTGACCAGGCGACTTACCCCTGGACATGTTTTTGATGACGGAAGACACGTCACGGGCAGTAAAACAAACTCTAAGGTCAGTATAGCCTACATTCAGAGCTTGGTCTACCGCAACTACAGGTGGATTAATTTTGAAACGCTTATGAAATAAATTAGCTATATCGACTGCCTCACTTTGACCTTCCACACTCGACGGGAGACTCGACGCAGGGCTCAACCCTTTTGTTTCTCTCCAAAAGCTTCCAAAGTTCCTCGCCGAGTGGTGAGAAGCAATAATGTCAATTTTAAGTAGTAGTAGTATTTTAGGATCCGGTTCTGCCCATGGATATGAACAACTTTCTCTAAGAAAAATAGAATATTCCAAAAACAAAAACCATACAAAGTTATCATCAGCTGATCAATATTTGTATGGGAGGTAATAAAATTTTATGAGAATTATCGCAGGTTTTCTTGAAGAAAGTTGTTCATATCGATGGGCAGATGCAGTTCTGAAAATATGACCACACCTTTCCGTAACACCCTGTATAGTGGCGAAAAATATTTAGTAGCTATACACTTATGTATATCAGTCAAAACTCAATATGTCAAAGATCAATAGGAAAAACGAATTACTAATAATCACAAATCTTATATTTTACACATTAACTTAATGAGAAATTCCAGTTATAAAAACCAAATAACACTTCTGACCGGGAGTCACCCAGGAAGGAAAATCTACATTAGTAATAGGAATGTTTCCTGGATATAAAAATAAATATTTTATTTAGTCCGTAAGTCACAACTCCACAATGATTTTGAAAGACCTATCCAACGATACCCCACACAACAGAATAGGCGAGAAAAAAAACATGCCCACTTTACATGTAGTGGTAACCCGGGCCTGCGGACTGCGAGTAGTGCGTAACTCGTCGTCCGATCAGGACCAGGCCCGAGAGTTGACGGCACGTAGTGTTCCACGCACGCCTCAAAGAGTTGTCAGCAGACATGAAGGGGCCTGTCATGGCCGATGCCTGCCCGTGGGTTGAGGATAAATTCGGAAGAGTTACCTCGCCCCTGGGCATTCAGGGCACAGAGGAACAGGGGTGGGTTTTAGTCAGGAAGAGTCTTACACGCCCTTCCGTTTCACCCTAGAGCGGGTGATGTCATTGGATGATTTCCCACCTCCAAAAAAAAAAAACATGTAGTGGTAGGTACCATAAAACAACAATGTTATGGAAAATGTAGTTACATTCTTTTGATCATAAAAGGTTACCTCAGTAATTAATTTATTTCCCAATTTCGTTGGTTACTAAGAAAGGCTCTATTTTTAAATCTATTCACAATAATTCAGTATCCTTTCTTGCAAAGCGGATGGTAATAATATTAAGCTACAAAGGTCAACTCGTAAAAAAATTGTGGATTTAATTATTCAAGTTCAATAGTTAAATGTAATCTAATCTAAATATAAAATTAAACAAACATTTATAGCTAACCCAATCATGATATTTAATCCAACCGTTACAAGCATGCTTCAAGAATATTCAAATATAAAACCAGTGAAGTAGACACATAAAATCTTAAATAAAATCACAAAATAAATTTTCGCCCGAGATATAAGTGGGCTATAATTCTTATCGAGTGGCCACCGAGGCCTTAGAACAGAACATCTTTGAAAAGGTTTTAGGGAATTTGTCTACGACACAAGACAGAAGTCACATTGGACTGTTTTGAGAAGCAGAAGTAACAATAAAATGAACCATGGCAAAAAGAACCACAAAACTAGGTTTTAGAGGCCAACTAGGCCTTTCTGAGCTGAGCTCTATATAAAAAATCAACAAATACTGTGATAAATTGATTTTGATAAAGTGTCGTTCATCACATAACCATGGAAACTGAGTACTATTCGTAGGAAAGTAATAGAATTTTACACCATTTGACTTATTTTAATTTTTCTTTGAAGTGTTCAAGCATCCCGACATGCAACAATACATTTTCACTTAGATAAATGTTATTTTTCACTTCCATAATGTGATTATTTTCTAATTGTTTCCATAAATGGTTCGGATTTGCGCCACCAGGAGGCAGTCTTCGTCGTGCACGTTCCCTATACCTACTTATCTCAGCAATTTCACTGAATCTTGTACCTACAGTGTCTGGTCAAATCGATATTGTGTCGCGCTCAAAGAAATGACAATAGCTTTTTAAGTGTTAACTAATTAACTTAGTCAATTTTGTTCCTTGTGTACATTTGCTTTTATATTTTATTCGCGAAGACAACCTAATCCAGCTACAGTCCTATCAAAAAGTAATGGAATTTCTGTTCAATGTAAAAGTAATCCAATTTAAATTGATCCGTAATAAATTCTGTACCAAAGTGTACCCTTGATCCGGTAGAATCCGCATTTCACATTTTGGTAGTTATTTTTGAAGCTGAGAAAATCATTAAATTCTTCTTTTTAACCGACTTCAAAAAAAGGAGGAGGTTCTCAATTCGACTGTATTTTTTTTAATTTTTTTTTATTTTATGTGTGTTACCTCATAACTTTTTACTAGGTGAACCGATTTTGAAGATTTTTTTTTAAATGAAAGCTGTTGCTTCACGTGTGGTGCCATTTTAATGGTGATGATCTGATAAAGAACTTCGGCAAATGGAACTCTTCAATAAATGATAGCACACATTCCAGAATTGCTGCAATCGCATGTCTGTATATTGTTTTCACCACTTCACAACATTACATCACGCTGATACGTTCTGAAGGGGTATACAGATTTGTACAGTTCACCCTGATACACCCTAATTTCACCGATTATGTACAAATTCCCTATTTTTGGGGCTATCAATTCGGGCATAACTTTACTATTAATTTAGTTTTAGAATGGGGTACAGCAACTAAAAAGTGAAAAATAAAAATCTTTTTACAAGAAAAATACAACCGTCTTCCTTAAATAATACTAAAAAATGCAAAATAACTTTAATTTCGGCAGTCGGTGTCAAATAACGAAGAAACCAAACTAGAAACACCGACTTCCAAAATTAAACTTATTTTGCATTTTTTTATATTATTTAATGAAGGGAAAATTTATTTTTTCATTTAGCTCAACATCATCATAAATTCATCGAACAGCCTACTTTACCTTTGCCCGACTAAGGTGGGTTTGGCTTTCAGTCAAACCAGATGCAGCTGATTTACTAGTACATGGAGCGAATGCTTATCTGACCGTTTTCCATTTTAGGGTTCCGTACCCGAAGGGTAACCAACGGCACCCTATTACTCCTCCGCTGTCCATCCGTCCGTCTGTCGGTCAGCAGGCTGTATTTCATGATCCGTAATAGGTAGACAGTAGAAATTTTCACAGAATGTGTATTTCTGTTACCGCCATAACAACAAATAATAAAAATCTTACGGAATACTTCGCGCGTACCGTTTTTTTTTGTTATCTAGCGGAAACCTTCAAAGGACGCCTGGACTTTAGGGAACAAGTCTAGTGAGTTACACTCACTGAGTGTAGGTTTCTTACCTCACTAAAACCACCCGGTGGTCACCATCAGTTCATGGAATGGATCCCATTACAACGTGCAACGCCTGATACGGCACAGAGTTATAGGCCTCTCCCCTGAGCCTCGCTGTGCCGGAAAAAACACCGTAAGAGCGGTTGCGCACTACGTCCGATATTTATCCGATACTTATCCGTGAAAATACGGTCCGGCGTGGTCGTAGAACAATTTGTATGGTAGGTTACGCACTACCGATCCGAGTTCGGTCCGAGTTTTCTATAGATCTGTATTTTGACGGATAAGTATCGGAAGGACGTAGTGCGCAACCGCTCTAACTGGCTACGGCAAAAACTAACTAGTTAAAACGTCAATATTTAACTTGTATTTAAAGTTTTGCGCCTAATTTATTCAATTGATTTATTCATGCCACCTTCTGGCGTATATCTAGGTCAAATTTTAACATAAGCACTAAAAGTTGTATCAATTTAAAGACTAACATTAAATTAATAGCCGTATAATATTTTCCCGTTTTCCGTGGAAGAAGAAAAAAAAATCGATACCTAGCAAGATTTCTTGTAAAAGATCTTTCCAAGAATATCTAACTATCAGAAAAAGCGCTACAGCAACCGTATCCGTAGCGGAAAAAACTGTTTTCACTGTGAAAGCACGTTTATAAAAAGTTGAAAAGTTGTGTGAACATTTTCCTACTGATGCGAAAATGGGCGAGAAAATTGAAGGAAAATTGAGTCAGATTAATCGTGTACCTATATATCGTTTATTCGTAGGATTCGGCAAATTCGAACAAGACCTTGCTTGTTTATTAATCTATCCATTTTCAATCATCCCGTAAATTCAATGAATGAAAATTAACCGGAAATTTTCTCTGATGACCGTCTTCTCAAAAGTAAATCAACTTCAAGTTACCATGAAGTCTCATGCTGTTACTGTCACTTTCAGAAGTATGGGAACGCTAATTGTTATTTTGACATACGCACCTATTACGTATCTTTCTGTGCGTATCTCAAAACAACAATTAATTTTGATATAACCTAACCAAAAGATTAAATAAATGATCGTCTACGCAATAACCTTTGTAATCTTCTGACTCCTAAGCTAATTTAGTATTTCAGACTAAAATAATAATAATAATAATAATAATATTCCACAACTATCACACAACGCCATCTAGTCCCAAGCTAAGCAGAGCTTGTGTTATGGGTACTAGACAACTGATAAACATACTTATATATTTCTAAATACATACATATTATAGATAAATTACACCCAGACACAGAACAAATGATCGTGCTCATTACACAAACATTTGTCCTGGGTGGGAATCGAACCCACGACCTCCGGCATAGCAGTCAGGGTCACTAACCACTAGACCAACAGGCCAGTCAAATAACGTGAGGTGATGACTTTGTATGAGTTCCGTAATTTTTTACAACCCCTTTTCTTGTTTATGAACTTTTTGATGGATTACGTAATTCCTCCCTCGTTAAAGAAACCCTTATTGCGTTGAGGCACTCAGTTGGTAATAATTCACATTTTTAATGTTAACTTCGGTAAAAAATGACCCGCTTCGTCTCTGTCTGATGTCCGTGGGTGAAACAAGGGGTTATTATGGCGTTTGTACTGTGGGCGAGCTTTACATATTATTCGGTTTTGCATTTTCAATTATTTGAGCCTGCGATGAAAATTGGATCGGTACTTTTCCTACGAAATCATTCGACGTTCTACGTTTCCAAAAAAAACCAGAGGTTCTAGGTACACAAAATTATATTCTTTCTTCGTTATCAGTGATGACGGTTATCGAAAACTCAAACGTCCACGTGTCGTTTTGGTAGTGCTTATCAATCCCATGCATTTTGGATTTTTTTGCGAATCGTTATGATACTAAAAACTTTGGATAGATATGGAATTTATTTCTGAAATAAATGGATTATGCTTATATTTCTCGGGACCCTGAGGTCTCAGACCTTTGGAAGAAGTACGAGGAGCCAAAGCCAACTGGTAGAGGCCGCTTAGACGCTTTTTATGAAATGAGGCACCATGTCACTATGTCTACGAGTATATCCTCAGGCCTTAATATGACCTGTTTTTAAACGTGTTTGGAAAGGTCTACTAAAACGAAGCTCCATCTTTACGGAGCAGCAGCGTGACGAAATGCGCCCAAGTCAAAGGTAACTGCAGAATACCGTGTGGTTTTAGTCAGTAAAAGTCTGACAGATCCCTTCGTTCCCCCCAGATTAGAGGACATCCATGAGGATATCTAAACGATAAAAAAGGTGTACGCAGCTCCATAACTTATCAGTCGAGAAATTACCAAAAACTTAGAAAACAGAACACAATGTTTGGTAAGAGTTTACTATCGAATGTTGTACTCTTATCATTTGAAAGTCTAACACTGGTTTCTAAATAAACAGACAGCATTCAGATAAATATAGGTTAGGCACAATCACATAACTGACAGAGACTCAGCTTTGTTTATTTCCTTTAATATAAATGCAAATAATTCCAACCGCCACCGCTCTAAACCGCTCCGAACTGGTGCGAACTGGTTCAAACCACTTCGAATTGGATTTTCACCTGCGAGCTATGTATTTTACATACGCTGACAGTTTAAAGCAACGATATTAAGTGCCAAGGATTGCGGATTAAAAATATGCCTTTTTTAGAAAAGATCAATTTGGCTTTTTGACCTTTGTTATGTTTATCTACATAGTTAAGGTCAAAATTTGAACCAAGTGGATCTGTTATGTTGCAATAGAAGGTATTAATACATCTAGGTTTGTAAGGTGCATCATTGGTATAGGTAAACTACTCGTCTTCCTTAATCCTGACCTTGCCTTAAATTGCTTATGGTCGGCACACCAAGTTTTCATCTTCCATTCCGTCCTGTATATATTGATTCCTACTGCTTGACTGAATTGTAGTCCTATATCTTTGTCTGAAACTTAGTTAAATTTATTCGGTAATCTTAGAAGACGTATCAGCAATACCCTCAATTTTACAGATATATTCATGGCAGAAACAGCTTTCCCTTGGGTATAAAATTTTCTGTTTCCAATAGTCATCCTTTTCAGTTTTTTTTTTAAATCTTCCAACAGAACTTTTGGTAGCTTGTGCCTCTGGAGATAACATGAATAAGTCTGATTGATTGATGCCTACATCCTAAGACATATCGATTAATATTAAATATCTTAAACAGATTTCTATGAACTTGTTTGCTTTGAAATGAGTTTTATTTTACTTAGATTTCATGGTATATAACAAAATGAAAAGAAGTGTGGAAATTAAATTTTCCGTTTTCACGATTACTCAGACACGTCACAAAATAAATTGAATCCATTTTTGTCTACAAAACCTGATATAAAATATACTGTCGGTTTTCGGTAATATTCTAAGAAAATAAATCAATTACAATAATTGACATCTGTCAAAACCCGAATACAGAATACAAAAGTTCAGGAGTGGTGACCGTGGTCGATCTGATGAAGGCCGCGGGAATCCACTCGATGTGAGGGCTGATCGTTGTGGTGACGCGTGAGGGGAGATAGCAATAGACCTCTTTCGGCTGAAATGAAAATGATGATGATTGCTCAATTGCACATTTGAAATGTTTCACACACATGCCATTTTTTAAGTACTTTTAAATATTTATGATTGTAATGAACTTATTACTTAATGCCCGAGATACGATATCACAAACAATTCTGAAACATTCCGTTCCTAACTTAGACTGACGCTACTAACTTTCATGAACATCTGGGAAATGTAGGAATTCCAGTTCGCGTTCTAACTCAGTCTAAGTCCCATACTTTAATTAAAATTAAGACAAGTTTCGTGCAAAGATTTAAGTAAGTGATATGCACTCTTCTTTATGCACTTATTGTTTAGGGTCGCATTCCGATTTTTTGGGACCTACCTAATTAAACATAAATCTTGCCTTGTAAGTGTTATTTCATTATACTGCCTCGTTTCTCTAGTGGTCGCAAGTGATGTTGCTGAGTAGGTATAATTTCCTGAGTTGGATTCCTGGATTGGTGAAGTATGAGTTCTTAAGTTGGATTCCAGGTCGGAAAAGTGTCAGGGGCTTTCTATCTGGAATTGCTCAGTAGCAGCTCGAAGTTTGGAGTCGCACGGTTGGTGGACGTGGTTTTCAGTTGAAGACACAACGTTGGAAGGCCGCCCACAAGGCGGACCGATGACCTGGTGAGGTTTGCAGGTTGCCGATGGATGCGAGATACACAAGACCGTTCGTTGTGGTGACACTTTGGGGAGGCCTATATCCAGCAGTGGACGTCTTTCGGCTGAAATGATGATTATGATGATTGTTATAGGCTCGCCATCGCACATGAGATTGAAACTGGGAACATGGGATAGGGTCTGCTGCTGATACAACTCTTCTTAATTCTTTGGGAGATGCAGGCGTGATGTTAAAATATGTCATGTTTTTATAGGTACAATTAAACCCTTCGGAGACTATAGACGGAAATGTTTTAAAATTGCATTTGTTCAAACACAATGTTTTATAAATTCTGCTATAGAACAGCAGTCTGTGTCACTTTATCCACGTCAATGTTGATATTTCATTGTAACCTGTCAAGCTCCATTCCAATCATATAGCTGCCATTTTTGCCGAGGTTTGCTTCTCGCAAAATATACGGGAGTATAAAAAAACTTTTCATTATAAGCCTACAAAACTACATCAACACGTCAACCCTTATCAAAGAGAGGAGTAAACTTTAAAAATGCTCACAGTAAGAAGTCAACTATTTCCTTGACTTTCCAATGCTATCCTTTTCTACAAATATACGTATAATAATTTGAAAGTCTGTGTTTTTGGATGTTTCTATTTTTGATTGGAAAGGCCAGGTTCCGTTAATGACTAAACGTATTAACGTCAACGAAGCAAAAGGAATATATGGGTAGTAGCAGGTGGCGTTCCGTAGCTTTGTATCCTGAAAGCTACTACCAAAGGAGTCTTTAAGTCAAGCGTGAAAAGGTTATAAGGCGACCCCATCGTTGACCATGACACCGGTTACTATCAGGTGTTTGTGTTCAAGTGTATCAGGTGTACGTGTTCATTGCGTATCAGGTGTTTGTGTTCATTGTGTTCAAGTTCAAGTCTATCAACGATCGAGAGTCGACGACGCGTATTGTTCCACGCGCGCCTCAAAGAGTTGTCAGCAAACATGACGGGGCCCGTCATGGCCGATGCCTGCCCGGGGATTGAGGATAAATTCGAAAGAGTTACCTCGCCCTTGGGCATTCAGGGCAGGGAGGAACAGGGGTGGGTTTTAGTCAGTAAGTGTCTGACATGCCCTTCCGCTCCACCCTAGAGCAGGAGAAGTCATTGGATGATTTCCCACCCCAAAAAAAAAACCTATCAACGATAAAAAAAAAAGTTTTTAGATGTCTTGTTCTGCCTTTAATTACGCCTCAACGCGTTCAATGAAAAAAGGCACTAAGGTAAACCATGACCTGGATTCCCGTAGGATAATTTTAGACTTTCATGGGGGTAAAGCAGCTGGTAAAAGTTATCACATAAGTAATAAACTTAACGAAGGGAAAAAGAAAAATAGGAGTCGGTTAGACAAAACTGCTCTAGGTACTCGTACTTACCTGGTAAAAAAATAACTCAAAAAGAACGTTTAGTATCTCGGAAAAGGAAAGAAATATTGTTAGATATTATATAGGCAGGTCTTAAAAAAAATCGGCTAAGTGCGAGTCGGACTCGCGCATGAAGGGTTCCGTACCATCGTAAAAGATTATACGCATCTACTTGTTGCCGCTAGTAAAATTGAGCAAAAAAAGCCAAAATAAACACGTTTCTAGTAGGTAAAATAATTTACAAATTAAAGGGAGCTCCCTGTAATTTTTAAATTATTTTTATTATTTGTTGTTATAGCGGGAACAGAAATACACTGTCTGTGAAAATTTCAACTGTCTACCTACAACGGATCATGAGATACAGCCCGCTAACAGACTTACGGATGGACGGACGGACAGCGGAGGCTTAGTAATAGGGTCCCGTTGATTACCATTCGGGTACGGAACCCTAAAATTGGCTTAACGTGCAAACGTGGATTATTTCAACGCCTAATGAGTTTGTGAGTTAGTAACAATTCCGTGGTCTTGTGAAAAGGATAATGTAAGCTGATTAGGGAAAATAATTTACCTTTTGTGAATACGGTACCTCGTAGAAAACAGGGAAAGACTCAAAAGAACTGTGATGCCCGACAAAACTAGGCAGGCTATTGTTTCAGTTCACTGTAAATTGGTGTTCTGTTATAATGATACACTAAGTTACAGTTCGAGAACAAAGAAAGCGATTTATTAGATTAATAGGTTTTATTTGAATTACTAGCGACCCACCCGGCTCCACGCGGGGACAAATTATACACCTAAATCTTCCTCATGAATCACTCTGTTTATTAGTGCAAACCACATGAAAATCAGAGGTATTGTTCGTTGTATTGTTCTGAGTTGAGCTTCACAATAACTGACAAATGCTTGCACTGTCTGGACAGGTCCACTCGAATTTGCGTGTTGCTTTTCTTAAAAGCTCATCCCAGACATTAACGTATATTGTTCTCATATGATTTGACCAGTACATATTGTATGGATTTGAACACTTTAATGACTTTGACCTCTCAGTTTGTTTCAGTGTTTCTTCCCAGGGTAGTCAGCTAGGAAACATCGGCCTCATTTAGCTAAAACTGACAAAAAAAATGTTGACGTGTAAAAGTGTTGTTAAAACCTAGTTACAAAAATAAAATCTAAAAGGATTTTTTTTTTTTTTTTGGATTTTACCCAACTGCCCCAAAGAAAAAAAATTCGAGAGTATGTGTGTGTGTATTGTCTATTTCCTTGTCACGCGCTGTAGCCTAAAAGGTTAGATGAATTTCAACAAATGAGGTACCTCTATCATTATATTGGGTTTGACTGCTGAAGTGACATAGGCTATGTGGACTTTGAAAAAAGAAGTGGCTACCGCCAATAGGTTAGTGAGATCCTACTTTTTGGTGGGGTATCAAAATAAAGGGTTTAAAGAGGCGATTCCGAAAATATAACGCACTAAAATGAAGAAAATATTAAATTTTTGGTTATAATACAGCATGTAACAAAAACCCTATCCTATATGTCCAATAAAGGCGTATTCCTGGTTTAATTAACCAATGCACTAGAAAAAACAGTAAAAAAATGTTACTCCTATGTTATATGTTATATGAGGACACCAGGTGGCGCTTCTTTGTAAACAAATAATTTGGTAGTGCTCCCGTAAAATAAATTTCTAAAAATATTAAACGTGCTCAACAGACAGTGAATAGTGCATAAAAGCGAAAAAGGACACCAAAAGCATCTATTGTAGTGTTATCAATGACATTAGTAGTGTATTAACAATGTAATAACCATAAAAAGTGACATCTAAATTATGTGCTCAGATGAATAACAAATCAGTGTAAACTGCCAATAATTTAAAAGAAAGAAGTGCGTGAAGAGACTTAATCCTGTAAAGTAAAGAAAAATCAAAAGTGAACTTGAATAATCATAAGGAATCTACAAAATATAAAATTGTAACACTTTAGAGATTCGTTTTTTATTTAAATACAGCGACAACAACGCCATCTCGTAGCTAAGTCGTGAACTGACACGACTAATCGATAACAAAAGACAGAAAGTGTTGCAATTCCAAAATAATAATTATATTACACACATTTATGTTGAAAGTAGCGACATCTATTACCCAGAGAATAAGTACCTATATAATATTAATACGACCTGTTATTTCAACTTCTAAGCTAGTGTACAGATAGCCAGTAGGCCAACACGTCAGACTTCGACGCAATGAGGCTCGGGTTCGAATCTCGCCACAAGAAATTATTTTTGAGATATAATATTATTTGAACAAAATTAAATCATGAATTTCTTAGAAAATATTACGTTCCGTCGCAAACGCACACGCTCGAAACCAGATGTCAGTATTAATTCACAAACAACAAACGAAACCATTAATAGCATGCCTGACTTGTCCGAGGACGAAGATGACTCACAAATCAAAATATTGTCAAATGAGATCGAAAAACTGACATCCCAATTGA
Organism: Polia nebulosa; assembly: GCA_951329385.1. Taxonomy (NCBI): domain Eukaryota; kingdom Metazoa; phylum Arthropoda; class Insecta; order Lepidoptera; family Noctuidae; genus Polia; species Polia nebulosa. The sequence continues at coordinate 2,048,513 of OX589595.1, read as the reverse complement.
ATAGTGCGCATAAAGAAATTGAACTATTGTCATTAGAGAATGACAACTTAAAGCAAACAAATGATGAATTACGTAAAAGAAACGAGCTTCTCAAAAAGATTAATAACAGCCCAGCTAAACTAAGAGCTACACCAAAAAAATCCATAAAAAAATGTTCAAACACAAAGGAGACACAAACCGAAACAAATATAACAGGTTTTTCTAGTAAAAGTTCACAAAGTATAACTTTACAAAGCAATAATTCTCAAATGGAATCGCAGAAGAAGCAAAACAATAAACAGTCCACAACAGACAAACCAAACATACTTAAGGACTGTTCTATAAACACGTCAGAAAAGGAAACAACTCAAAGGAAGGACACAGAGGCTACCACATCAGAATGCACTAGGAATAAACTATGCATTGTTAGTGCCAATAAAATAAATAATATTCTATCCATCGCAGAGGACACATTTCAAAACTTTCAGATATGTCACTATATCTCACTAAACTGCGGATTATTACAACTTATTAGTAACCTACATCAAAAAGTTACCGACTACACAATGAATGATCATTGTGTCATTTTAGTTGGAGAGGAAGACTTCCAAAAAACCAAAAACTATGTAGAAATAATATTAGAAGTAAGGAAGATTTTGGAAGAGATTAAGCATACAAATGTTATATTATGTGTTCCCACCTTTAAATTAAGTGATTACTCGACTATGTTTAATTGGCGTATAGAGACTTTTAACAATTTATTACATCTTGATTTGCAAACATATGGCTATGCAACTGCATTTGACTCTAATTTGGATCTACTTTATGATTTTACTATGTTCTCAAAAGTCAATAGAAAGATAAACGACCGTGGAATGCGCAATATATTTCACAACTTACTGCTAACTATATCTGAAAGCTCATCAACAAATTGTGAAGCTATAGTTAATGAAAATGTTAACACCATGTCTCCGAGTCGTAAGTTTTTTCTTTGATAACATGTATGTTCTACACCAAAACATTCGGGGACTTCTAAACAAATCAGACTTATTAAATATTTGCATTCAGGAATTGTCAAGTAAACAGAAAGTTGTGGACGTAATATGTATAACAGAGCATTTTATAATGTCAGGCCAAGAAAAATTATTATATATACCTAATTACAAGTTAGCGGCATGCTATGCTAGGCAGAATAAAAAACGGGGTGGTGCGTGTATCCTCATAAGAGTTGGGCATGAGTATAAAGAACTACCTGACATAATGAAGTGCTCGATATCAGGAATTATAGAATGTTGCGCTGTTGAATTACCTTTACAAAAAATTATAATTATATGTGTTTATAGACCTCCTAAACTGTGTAACCTAAGTAAGTTTTATGAAAACTTAGAGATCATTTAAAAAAAAGTGTGTATAAAACCTTACAAAAAAGTAATTCTATGTGGAGACTTTAATATAAATATTTTAAACAGGAATAGAATGACGTTAGAATTTGAATGCTTTCTTAGGAGCTACAACCTCAAACTAGAAATTAGTCAACCAACTCGATTGGTCAGTAATACTTGTTTAGACAATTTTGCACATAATTTTAAGCAAAACTGCCAACATGACCTAATCGATTTCGGACTATCTGACCACAAAGCCCAAATTATGAAGATAAAAGTTAATAAAACCAGCCAAATAAAATCGTGGAGAACATTGAGACGAGATATAACTGAAGAAAATCTTATTAAATTTAAAACACATCTCCAAAGCCTATCGTTTTCTGATGTATACAGCACAGAAGATTCTAACAAAGCCTATGATGACTTTTTAGAAATGTTCCTAACTTTTCATGATCTCTGCTTCCCTCACAAATTAGTGACTATAAGATCTGAGAAAAAATTAAAGTGGGTTTCTCGGGGGATACGAATATGTAGCAAAAGACAACGACAATTACTGTGGCAACAGAGACTAAAACCAACTTGTGAAAATAAAAGGACATTTAATAATTACTCAAAGAGATTTAAGAAAATCATTAAACTAACCCAGAAAGCTCAGAATAACTACTTAATAAATAACTCCAAAAATAAATCCAAAACTGCCTGGCAAATTATTAATAATAATAAAACTGTGAGAGAACCCATTTCTCAAATAAAAAAAGGAGATGAAATAATATCAAACCCTAATATAATTGCTGAATCTTTCAATGATTTCTTCATTGACCACATTTCGGGTAAACCAAAACATACGTCTGGTGACTCAATTAACATAAATATTAACCCACATTCAATATTTATGACCCCAGTTATTCCTCAAGATGTCACGCGTGTAATAAACAACTTAAAAAATAGAAAGAGCTTTGGCTATGATGGTATTTCAACCTCTGTTATAAAATATGTTTCTGACTGTATAGCTGCACCCCTTGCTCATATCATTAACGTTAGCATATACTCAGGAGTAGTTCCCGAAAGTCTAAAAACTGTAATAATCAAACCACTATATAAAAAGAATGAAAAAGACGAAATGACAAACTATAGACCAATTGCTCTAATTCCCATCTTCTCAAAGGTCATAGAAAAAATAATTTATGAATCTCTCTACAACTTTCTAACAAAATACCACATACTATGTGACGAAAAAAAGGGTTTTAGAAAAAATAAAAACATCAACATGGCTATCTTCGACTTTCTCCAAAAAATAATGCCAAAAGTAGACTCTAAAATACCTGTATGCGCAATATATGCCGATATGTCGAAGGCTTTTGACTGTGTGGATCACGACACCCTTCTAACCAAACTTCACGCATACGGTATTCGTGGTAATGCCCTTAATTTAATAAAAACGTACCTAAAAGGTCGCAGACAATGTACGGAGGTATCGAGCCTGTGTTTAAGATCTAGGAAGGAATTAAAATCCATATCGTCTTTTAGAGAAATACAATGTGGTGTCCCTCAGGGCACCGTCCTCGGACCATTATTATTTTTGCTATACATAAATGACCTGCCACGTCATATATTGTATCCAATGATATTATTTGCAGATGATAGCACATCAATTGTTTCATGTATCAATAAAGAATCATATAACAATGACATCAACAATACAATTAGTAGTTTAATAAAGTGGCTTGACAATAATAATTTAGTTATTAATCTTCAAAAAACTAAATTCATGCACTTTTACCAACGAACATCTACGGGAGATATGGATATAAATTACAATGGTCAAACTATAGAGAAAGTAAACAGTACAAAATTTTTAGGAATCATAACTGACAGCCAGTTAACTTGGAAGCCACAAGCAGCAGATATATGTAAACGTTTAAACACAGCCGCGTTTATGTTGCATAATTTGTCAAAAAAAGTAAATTTGCCGACGATATTAGTGGCTTACCATGGTCTAGTAATTTCCATCTTGAGATTTGGTGTAATATTTTGGGGTTACTGTAGTGAACGAGAAAGCATTTTCAAAGCTCAAAAGCGCTGCCTGAGAGCTATATTTGGTCTTAAAGTAACAGACAGTTGCGTATCTATATTTAAGTCTCATAAATTATTAACCTTCCCATGCCTTTATATCCTTGAATTAGCAATATTTGTTTACTTTAGTTATTTTCATAGTGTGATGTCGTACGGCATTCTGTTGTGGGGAAATGCCGCCGATATTCAGACAATTTTTGTTTTACAGAAAAGGGCTATTCGTGCAATTTATAAATTAAGTCCCAGACACTCCCTCAGAGACAAATTTAAAGAGATTAATATTATGACTGTTCCCTCTCAATATATTTATGAGAATCTCATGTATGCACATAAAAATATTAATCTGTTTAAAAGATACAGTGATATCCATAGCATAAATACTAGGAACAAACACAAATTTATTGTACCAAAAACCAGGCTCAAGAAAAAAATAGGTGGTTCGTTTAGATGTCAATGTATACGTTTCTATAATAAACTTCCTAGCCAAATTCAAGAACTAAGCATAAATAAATTTAAATCATTTATTAAACGTAAGCTATGCCAGAAAGCTTTTTACACAATTAATGACTTTCTTGAGGACAAAAAGGCGTGGGATTGAGCTGCTTCAATGATATACATGAGCCATTGTTTTCATATGTACTACTTACTTATGAAAAATTTTTTATATATATATTTTTTTTAATATTCGTTTTTGACATGAATACTTGTATAGTATTGCATTATATTTTTTATTTTATTTTTTTTATTGACATTTTATTATTATTATTATTTTTTTTGACTTGAATACTTTGTTAAGTATTATATTTATTTTTATTTTTTGATTGACATATTATGATTACTATTTTGTTTGACACAAATATTTACTTTGTAAAGTATTATATTTTTATTTTTTTTTTGATTACTTAATTATTGTAAATGTGAGGACTATGTGGGTTATTATTATTATTTTCTCCTCCTTTTTACAGTAATTTTCAACGTTGTCTGACAGCTTGAGTACTTTTGCGGCCTACCCAAATGTCTTTTCTTTGGTATTGTTCGTCATGTCATTGAGCTCCTTAGTGGTTTTTAAGTTGAGCTATTCGACTATTGACAAATGCTTGCACTGACTGGACAGGTCCACTCAAATATGTTTGGTTCTTTCTTCAAAAGACCACTACAGACACTAAGCTGCATGGTCCTCATATAGAATAATGTGAATGCGAGAACTATGTATGTCGTTATATTCATGTAGATTTTATGATTGTCTGACAGTTTGAGTATTTTTTGCGGCCTACTCAAATGTCCTTACTTTGGTATTGTTCGTCGGTTCGTTGAGCACCTCAGAGTTCTGAGTTGAGCTTCGCGATGACTGACAAATGCTTGCACTGTCTGGACAGGTCCACTCGAATTCGTGTGTTGCTTTCTTCATAAAGCTCATCCCAGACATAAACGTACATGGTTCTCATAGGATCTAACCAGTCCACATTGTATGGATTTGAACACTAAAAGAGACTTTGACCTCTGAGTTTGTTTCGGTGTTTCTTCTCAGGGTAGTCAGCTAGGAAACACCGGCCTCATCTAGCTTAAACTGACAAAAAAACATTGACGTGTAAAAGTGTTCCTTGTAACCTATTTACTGAATAAACATCATTTATCATTTATCATTTATCATTAATAACAAATCGAAGTCTATTTGCAACTTTAAGGGAAACTAGAAAACGAAGTACACCTTTGAGATCACAATACCAGAATCTATTATGCACGGGCGTATTTCAAACTGGCTTATTGAAAAGAAATGTGATTCGTATGGCCCCTGTAATCTTTAATAAAATACCTGACGAAATTAAAACCTTACCGTTGCAAAAATTTAAAAAACGTTTCACAAAATTACTAGTAGATAAATGTTATTATTCTGTGCAGGATTTCTTAGATGATAATTTTTTGTAATACTTTTATTATCCTACTTTTTATTACATTTGCATGCTATATTAAGGCAGAATGTACATGGATTCTATTATTTAATTTAACAACTTATTTTTATGTACCTACATTCCAAGCAAATAAAGACCTATTCTATTCTATTCTATTCTATTCTATTCTATTCTATTCTATTCTATTCTATTCTATAGACTTTTTACGTTTAATATGGGAAATTTAACACTAAATATGGCAAATTTTCATAAGTTGACAACAGTTCACCGGCCGGCGGAATCTTTTAATTTTTCCCTAATTTTATTTCAAACCTTACCGCCCTGCACTAGCCTCGCTGTAGGCACTCTTTAGCAAAGGACCAAAAACACCGTCACGCTTCGGTTACTTCTTTTACACAAGACTGTAGGTGAACTTTGTCGAGCGCTTAGTATTGCCTTCGATAAGTTTTTTTTTTTTTTTAATTTATTTAATTTCATTGGGGAAAAATAATAATCTCGTATCCATTAAATGATTACGTATATGTGTACGCAGTACGACACCAAATAATACCCTTCAGGACCGGACAGGGCTTTTGTTACATGCTGTATGTGGTGGTAGGTATTCCTTTTTTTTGGGTGGGAAATCATCAAATAACTTCTCTTGCTCTGGGTGGAGCAGGAGGGCGTGTCAGACTCTTACTGACTAAACCCCACCCGTATTCCTTCAGTTGCTTGTATCAGGGCAAGGTGTCTCTTTCAAAAACATCCACAGGCATCGGCCCTAGCGGACCCCGTCAGTTATTGCTGATAACCAGAGGTCGGCATTAGGTAGAGTTATTTATGTACTTGCATCGATATGTTGATATTAATATGGATCTTCCCGGAATTTCTAATGGACAATCCCGTGTGGCCAAATATTACAAATAAATAATAATAAAAACCTTTATTGTTTTCTTTTGTTCTCACAAGCTATGTTGTGTGATGTAAATTTGGCAATGTCGCGCGTGCTGTGGTTTAAATTGTGTAAAAGTAAATAGCTTTTTTATTTAATAAATCACGGGATTTTTCTGCTCTTTAAAATTAATTTCGGGATTTGAGGCATATCCACGTCTTTATTCTTTCGCTGTATGAAATTAGTGTAAATACATAAATAACTCTACCTAATTCCGACCTCTGCTGATAACTCTCTGAGGCGCACATGGAACACAACGCACCGTCAACCAACCTGGTCCGCTAGTTACCTACACCTCGGTGATAAGTATCCCTACAATAGATATCAAAATTTTAAAAAGAACTGAAGAACCGTCTTAAACCTACGTTTCGTCTATGGCGTGTAATGGTGCACCACACCCTAGACATATATCGTCTATGGTTGTCTTTGGTGTAACCAGAAATGAGATCATTACTCAATTAGTTTAGTTTTATTTTATTATTTGCTTGGATACTTGGCTTTTGTAAATTAATGTGCGTTTGTAATCTGTGCAAAATAAATAATTTTTCTTTCTTTCTTTTCTAAGAACCATTTATGAACTCAATAATAAGATTAATAAACAACTTTTAGAAAAAAGGCTACACGAAATTCCCTGCCTGTTCTTTTTAACAAAGAGCAGTACGTTTGTTACAGTACATTCTTTCCTAAATTCATAAAGTGTAAGTGAACCAATAATTAAACAATTTGTTAGAGTTTGGTTAACCAACTACTATAAATAATACTTGAACTTCAGAAAATTCGTGGGATCAAAGGATTATATCCAATAAATAATTCTAGTAGTGGTGTCCGTTAGTCTCAAAGCGTAGACCGCAACGTTTTGTCAATGCCGATAACGTCTATCTGCGGAGAGATAGGATATTATAATACAGGCCCGAAGGACCTTGAAATGTCCACAAAATTTACAGCAACACTAGCTTTCGTCAGCGGTTTTGCCCGCTTGAAAGACGAACGTTATCCCACAGGTATATATTACAGGAGTAAAAAGTATATTAATATAGGCCATGGCCTACCCGTGTTTATTCAAATCAGTCCGGCCGTTCCAGCGTGAATGATTCACAAACATAATTGGTTTTCATAATAATATCTTCATGATTACTTACAAGAAAGCTGTACTTTCAAGATTGTTGAAACTTTTTAATCAATCATTTTTTGGACAATTCGGCGAAAATTTTGATCACAATGGTACCTAATTGGCTACAGCTAAGCTACAGTTTTCTCATAAATTCGTTCAAAGAAAGACGGTTTTTTGCCAAATACCTTTTTTTTTTGGGGGTGTGGGAAATCATCCAATGACTTCTCCCGCTCTGAGTGGAGCGGCAGGGCGTGTCAGACTCTTAACTAAAACCCACCCCTCTTCCTTCCCTGCCTGATTGCCCAGGGGTGCAATAACTCATTTTCAGAATTTATCCGCTACCCCTAGGCATGCAGGCACCGGCCACGATGGCCCCCGTCAGTGGTGGCTGAAAACATCTCTTTGAGGTGCGCGTGGGACACTACGCGCCGTTGCCTCTCGGGCCTGGTGTCGATCGGACGGCGAGCTACCCACTGCTCGCCGTCCGCAGGCCCGGGTAGATAGAAAGATTAATAGTTTATTTGACACACACAGATACACACAATATGTAGGTACAAATAAAAATATTTAATTTTAAAACAATTATATTGTGTGCCCCCGGCTGCGCCAAATAGATCGCATGCTCGCCGTCCGCAGGCCCGGGTTTGCCAAATACCTATGATTATAATTACGTAAGACAGCACATTAAAATTCACATTAGTCATTTTGCGCTTAGATCAGTCAATAAGAGCCTAACCTGGAGTAATGTTGGCGTGTGGTAGACCTACAGGACATATTGATATAGTTTAATGGGAGTGACTTCGATCACGATTCCCAATTTTTGAAAATAGATATATACATAGGTGTCGCAGATAAATTCTAAAGAGAGATTCCGCGGCCCTGGCACAAGCAACCGAATGAATAAGGGTGGGTTTTAGTCAGTAAAAGACTGACACGCTCTCCCACTCCACCTCCAGAGCGAGAGAAGTCATTGGATGATTCCCACCCCTAAAAAAAGTTATAAGTAGGTATACATAGGTCATTAGATTCGGAAGTATAGAAACCGGCCAAGTGCGTGTTGGACTTCATACATTTAGTGTTCCGTACCAAATGTATTTTTGACTATTTGTATGGCTTTGGGACAACAAGATGCTTAAACTGTGAAAATTTAAAGACTGTAGCTCCAACCAATTGGCTGTGATACCTGTGTGACAGACGACGGACAGACATACAGACGGACAGATGGACGGACGGACACGTCATCATCATCAGCCTTTTTTAAATGTCCCCACTGCTGGGGCACAGGCCTCCTCTCTATTAGAGGGTGTGGGCGGTAATCCACCACGCAGGCCCAATGCGGGTTGGTGGATGTCACATGTCTTCGAATTTTTGTCCTAGGACATGCCGGTTTCCTCACGATGTTTTCCTTCACCGTTTTGAGAGCAGTGGTGATGAAATAATGTACACATGTAAAGTAAAGCGCGGACGGAAAGACGGGCACGTGAGTGACAGCAATATAGGGCTCCGTTTGGACCCTTCGGGTACGGAACCCTAGAATGCCTTTCTCAGATTCAGCAAATTAGCTTCTCAGTTCTCCGATCTCATCATAATTATTTCCACTTTGTAGACATGACGTCTACAAATTCTATGATATTTCTACAGAATACCTTGAACGCTAGAGCAAACTGTATTTTCCTTTATAAACTGTCTCTGTACGGAATTCACGGCTCGATTGCTAGACAGACAAGTTTCTTAACGATTGTGAACATCTGTTGTCTTTGTGTTCGTCTGTAATTGTTCATGGACTGTTTCGTTCAAAATATTGTTATTGTTTAGTTTTATTACGTACTCTGTCAACATACGAGTTGTTTTTTTTTTGGTTGAAAGGGAAACTCAACTTATTCCTTAAAACGGGTTATACTAGAGGTCATTAGCAACAAATGAAGTCCAGTTATCTAGGGGTTAAAACTGGATGGTTACTGAGCTGTGTCAATTCTCGATTGTTCAAGGTGGTCCGTCATGGCCGGTGAGAAGTCCAGATTTAACGCCATGGGACTTTTATCTTTGGGGTCACATGGAGAACTTAGTGTCCCTACACCAGTGACATCCATTGAAGAGTTGAGGGTGAGGATTTTAGCAGCTGCCAAACACATAAAAACCTCACTTTCAACGCGAGTAACATTGAGTGAAGTACGTCACAGGCTGCGTGCTTGCAAAGGTAACATGTGGCTGGCAATTTGAACAGGATTTGTAATTTTTTGGGTTCCGTACCCGAAGGGTAACCAACGGAACCCTATTATTAAGCCTCCGCTGTCCGTCCGTCCGTCCGTCCGTCCTTCCGTCTGTCTGTCAGCGAGCTGCATCTCATGATCCGTAATAGGTAGATAGTTGACATTTTCATAGAATGTTTATTTCTGTTGCCGCTACAACAAATAACAAAAATATATAAAAAATTAAACGGAGCTCCGATACTAAAAACGCGTTTTTAACCGACTTCCAAAAGGAAGAGGTTATCAATTCGGATGTTTGTATTTTTTTTTATGTAGGTATGTTCGGGCATAACTCCTTCATATACTTTTTGACGGATTTGCAATTTTTTTTTTTTTCGAAAGGGGTTTGTTCCAAAATGGCCCCATTTAAATTTCATATAGATCTGATGATCGATTCGGAGACAGACAACGGAACTCTTCAAAAATTGACATCAAATCAACCGCGATTGCTGCGATCGTATGTCTATGAATTGTTGAAACAATATAATAGAGATCAACCACAACTAAAAGTGAAAAATAAAAAACTTTTTTACAAAAAAAATGGAAGTCGGTTCCATTTTTTTGTAAAAAAGTTTTTTTTTGGTATTTTTTTTGCAACAAATAGACGCGTATAATCTTGTATGATGGTACGGAACCCTACATGCGCGAGTCCGACTCGCACTTGTCTGAATTTTTTGATAACTGTTTTTTTTGTTGTTGTGTTATACTTGAACAAATAACATTTAATTTTTATTCTCTACTCTACAGTGTTTACTGTTCGGGTTGAATTTAATTTAAAAATTAAAATTAAAAGTTTGACCTACAGTGCGCTATTGATGGTTTTTGAAAAACCACTGAGAAAGTTTGCAAGTACCTTTTTGGAAAGCTTACGCCAACTGTCAAATGAAAATTATTGCTACTAAATACCTTTTATTTCCGAGAATATGTAAGTTTTAAGCACGAAATTTTTTTTTAATGATCACTCACTTGCCAGCTTTCAGAAAAGTATCAATTAAATGTTTAGAGAGGAGTAGTTTTTTCATAATTAATTGTTTTTGGTAATTGTTAGAAAATTTCTAAGAAATCGAAAAACCCACACAGCTCGGTAACCATCCAGGTTTGACCCCTAGTTAACTTAATTTGTTGCTAATGACCTCTAGTATAACCCCTTTCAAGGAATAGGTCGAGTGTCCCTGTCACCCTGTATAATTTGGTGTTGAGCCAATAGTTGAAATCTTTTGTTACACAAGTATGTAAGATGTGATTGACCCTTATTTCTCTCTACGAGTTTATTCTATGCTTCAAAATATAATGGGCTTTTTATAACAAAATAACCATTAGGTAAAATATTCATCAATCAGAAATGTATTTATTTAATAGAAATAAACTTAAAAGATATATATACAAACTAAGAATAATACCTAACATGTACACATGCGTATGGAAACAACTCACTGGGCATCAAAAAATTCATCCACATTGCTGTCAATGGAAAGAGTGCCCAGAACGCTAGCAGCATTGCCACGTCGAATAGCAATGCTGATTCGTTGGCCAAAGAAAAGCCCAACCCTCTGGTCACGTTTAGAGTCGACTAACAACTAGCTGATATGCTGAAAAACTCGATGAGCACTCAGATTACATGACCCTAGTGTTTCAACCCCGAACGGCTCAAACATGTAACTCCCAATAAGGTTGTTATATTTACGCCGTTTGAGGTTTTCTGCACCGGTAGCAGCCGCCCGAGCACAGTCCGCCGTGCTAAGAAGATGGGATGGTGCAAGGGTCGACACATGTTGCATCCCACACCAAAGGCCTACCCAACTTCTAAGGCATTATGGTCATTCCGTCTGGCCTCTTCCCATCGTCATATGCCGAGCCATTAGGTTCTAAAACAGCTGGCACTCCGGCGGTTACAAGAGCCCGACGGATGATGTCATTAATGCTGGCGTGCCGTGCTATCCGACCAGCGCTCCTACCGCAGGATAGGCCATGGTGTCCGAGGCGGTCGACTGCATGGACCATTAGGTTGGTTTAAACATTGATTAGTAGGTTCTTGATTCAAACTTTTCTACCCAGGAGAAGAATAGATGTGGGTGGTACTGACCAATTTGAAAGAGATTTGAGCTGAATGTGACAGATAAGATATTTAACTTGAATTTAGAACACGCTGCCTCCTCGCGTCGTTTTCCTCATGGATGAGGGTCGTGTTCCCCTGAACGTGGACTGACCTTAGTTTTGATAATGTTGCGCCACCTGTTCCTATGTTTGGCATCGAGGAGAGCATCATGAAGCTTTGTTTTCAGCGTAGAGTGGATTTGGTCCAACCACCTGGATAGTCTGCTACCTCTCGGACGTTTGGCCTCGACTTTGCAAGTGACCATAAGCTGCTCGAGGTGATGTCCATCCTTCCTGCCTCGGCGCATGCAGATGGTGGAAAGTCTTTTTTTTTGTGGGGTTGGCAAATCTTCCAATGACTTCTCCCGCTTTAAGTGGAGCGGGAAGGCGTGTCCGACATTTACTGACTAAAACCCACCACTTTTGCTTCAGTTGCCTGAGTGCCAAGGGCTGCGGAAACGCAATTTCGAATTTATCCACGACCCCAGGAAGGCATCGGACTGACGGGCCCCGTCAGGTGTTGCTGACATCTATTTGACGTGCGCGTGGAACACTACGCGCCGTCAGCTCTCGGGCCTGGTCCTGATCGGACGGCGAGCTACCCAATACTCGCCGTCCGCAGGCTCGCGCCTACGATGGCCGGGGATCAGTTTGCGACCCCTGACCTGCCATCTCCTGCGACGGCTGCTGCTGGGGGCATGAGGCCGACTCTATTGACTCACCCTTACCCGATCCACCTCCTCCTTCGCGAGCATTATTGCTTCGCAGAAGGAGGCGACTGCTTCCAATTCCCTCTCGGTCCATACCATGGCTTGGACCGGGCGCGAGAGGTTAAGATAGTGGAAAGCCTGGTTTTGATTTTGAGTTCGCGTAGAATTGACTCGTTGGTGCGGAATGCAGTCCAAGGAATCTGAAGCATTTTCCTCCAGCACCACACCTCGAAGGCATATATGCGAACTCGAGCCGCCTTCCTCAAAGTCCACGTTTCAGCTCCGTAGCTGAATCTGGAAAAGACCAAGGCGTTGACCTACTTAACAAAGTTGACCAACTTAGAATTTGCTAATCTTTTTTTTTTTTTTTTTTTTTTTTTTTTTTTTTTTTTTTTTTTTGTTAGGCTTGCGTTTGAACACTATCTCACGTGATGGTAAGCGATGATGTGGTCGAAGTATTTAAAGTGCTTAGGTACTTTATGGTTTACGAGTTTCATAAATACGGCTCTAAGCTACGTACTTACTGAGAAGTTCAGAAGTTCTCGTAAAAAAACAATACTTTCAAAGCATTTTCAAGGCTTCAACGAAAAGTTTCAGCTTTTTTATTGTTTACAGTTTCTCACGTGTTTGATTTCAGTTTTAATTCACCCCTCGCCATGCCACGTGATCAGCTAATAAACAGAGTTCCATTTACGTCTGTTACTTGTTGGCAAATCCTGGAAAGGCACGTGAGTAACACGGAATAATGGTAAACCTATGGTTCATTGTCACCACAAAATTTTGTTGAAACTTAATACATTTATTTGATGCGAAACTTGGACGAATAGGTACGCTATTCTCTGAAACTTTTCATAGAAATTCTGGTAGGCGTGTGATTGTTTAAGGAGAACTGCGGGCGTCAAACTTGGGTTTTAGTCGGCAGGAGTTCGATATAACTCTCCATTCTTTCCAGAGGGAGATTATCATAAAAAAAATGGCCAAGAGCGAATCGGACTCGCGCAGAAAGGGTACCGAACAATTCAAATTCTTTTCATGTTTAAACTAAATACCTACTTATACATTTTATAGGTTTTTCAATAATCTATAAGTCATCATTCGCCTGCACTTATCCCAATTTATTTGTGGTCGGCGCAACATGTTTTTTCTTCCATACTCCTCTATTAGTCGTCATCTCTGTAGTCACCTCCTTTTTACCCATATCATCTTTCACACAGTCCAACCATCGTTTCTTTGGCCAATAATCTATAAGTAAATACCATAATTCAGTATTTTTTTATCAACATTTTAGGCTTAGTGATTTCGGAGATAAGTGGGGGCGGAATGGTCATTTTTCATCTATTTTCTTAAATAACTTAAAAACTAATAATATTTTTAAATAATAACAGAAACTTATTTAAATTTCTTAAAGTATAAGCCCTTTTATTTGATATACAGTTTGAAATACTTTTTTTTTAATTTTCTGTGTTGTACCCCAAAAGTGACCCTCCTATTCCAAATTCATTTATTTACGTCACATGTCCGTGTTTGGGTTACAAATATGCATACATGTACCAAATTCTACTCTATCGATGAAGTAGATTCGAATAAAATTAGCTGTGACAGACAGACAGACACACAAGGGTTCCGTTTTTCGTTCGAACTTTCGGAATCCTAAGAAAGTCATGTGATTGTTTGCTGTTGTTTGAGTAAACATCACTTAGGGTGTATTTTCATCGGAGATAAATTTGAAAACTTTGTTCCTTCAATTACCTGTGCCCTTGGAACAGGCAATTGAATGAACAAGGGTGGATTTTCCATCCTCCAAATAAAGGCTGTATTTCCATATATGTATCTAAGATGAATTATCCCGCTCTGGGTGTAACCGGGGGGGAGAGGGGTAGGGGGTAGAGAGGAGGGAGGGGGAGTGTCAGACTATTACCGACTCCTACTTACCCGTGATTCTTCATTTGCCCTTTGCAGTCCGGGGCTGCGGTGACTTTTGATTTATACCCACATTGTGTGTATCTGTGTGTGCCAAATAAACTCGTTTTCTTTTTTTCTTTTCTTTTCTTTCTTCCATTCTCCTCCCCTTTTTTTGTCCTTCCTTGTCAAACGTAACGCTACCATTCACTCCCTTTTCTTTCATAGATTTCTCATTCAATCCATCCATCTTTTCTTTGGCATTCCTCTCCCTCGTCCGTCCGTCCTCGTCCGTCGCCGCGGCATTTCAAAATTTCTTTGCAGAGATTCCCGTATCGACTACAAAATCTCTAAATTCATCACCAACTGCTGCAGAAATTTTACTTAAAGAAAACGTTCCAGTTTGTGAATCCCAATTTTATTTCCAATATGTCACATGTAATGATGTAACTAAAACTTTTAATACTTTAAATGTTAAAAAGACAGCAGGTCTATGGGGTGATTCTGTTGACGTTGCTAGGTCAGGCATAAACATTGTAGCACCTACTTTAGCAGTAATTTTTAATAATTGTATCGATTGTGGTGAGTTTCCTGATCTAATGAAATATAGTAAAATTATACCATTGTTTAAATCGGGTAGTACATCAGACCCTACTAATTATAGACCTATATCAGTGCTACGAGAGGGCGCTGCAGTGCCGCTGTCAACATCGTCTCTGCGTATTGTTATGTATTAAAAATAAAGTGCTACAAATCCAGAAATAAAAAGACATTAAAAAGTGACTGTGAACTGAACTACATCATAATAAAGTGAAGTACAAGGCGAGAAACACGAAATAGTGCAATAACTAAATAAATACAGTGTCATAGTGTCATCGTACAGTGACTTTCTCTTCTGCTACATCTGTTGTGTTATAAGCTGTGTACAGCGACGCCGATGCATCGTTGAGAGCTCGGCCTCGTCAAATAATAAGGAGGTTGGGACTGAAGGGAAGTATCTGAAAAATAATAACATCATTATAACCTAAAAATTGGTGGAAAAAAGAAGTTAAGTAACGATCGCTTTCATATAATAACAGCGCCATCTAGCGCTGAGTAGAAAGGCCACATACAGATTACACTGTTTTATCGTCAACACAAAAGTAACTTCACGACTACCTACATCAGCGCCAATATATTAAGAAAAGTAATAGTGCCGCTACCCACCAAGACGCTGATAAATTAAATAAAGGAAACCTACGGTTTCGCTACCTGCCGCAAAAGCGCTACTATACTAAGAAACCAATTATATCGCTACCCATCAAGACGCTAATAAAGTAGGAGAAATCAAAAGTTCCGCTATCTGCCGCAAAAGCGCTACTATACTAGGAAAACCAATAATACCGCTACCCACGAAGACGCTGATAACTTAAAAAAATCAAAAATTCCGCTACCTACCGCAATTGAGTAACTATATTAAGAAAATTAATAGTTCCGCTACCAGACGCATAGGCGCCACTGTATACTTGAACATCTATTTGTAATTCGTAAATATGGAAGAAATAACAGCATTAATAAAAGGCCTACAACAAAAATTGGACGAGCAAACAAAGGAAATTAGAGACATGAAGCAAGTTATACCAAAACTAATCAATGAGAACATCGATGAAAAATTTAAAAATCTAGAATCCAAATATAACATGCTTGAAAAAACTGTTGAAGACCAAGGGCGCCGCATACAACAACTGGAAAAGCTATCCAGGAGGAAAAATTTAATTTTCTTTGGGGTGGAAGAAACGGAAAGAAACTATTTTGAATTGCAAAATAACATAACTGAAATAATTACTAATACAATGAAAGTAAATTTTAACGAGGGGAATATAGAACACGTAAAACGCTTGGGAAAGAAACAAAACGGTAAAATAAGACCTGTGGTTTTGACTTCCAGCTTAATGAGTACAAAAATTCAGCTTTTAAAACACAAAAAAAACACTTCAAGATAGCCCATACTATATTAAGGAGGACTTTCCACCAGAAATAGTAGAAAAACGGAAAAAACTGGCAGAACAGCTTAAGTAGAACAAAATCAAGGGAAAAAGGCGTTCCTCAAATACGACCAATTGATAATTGTACCAGAATACCGTACACAAGATAGAAACCATAAGGGAAAAGAGAAATATAAAAATTCAAATAAAAGAAATCTGCCAGAATCTCCCGAAACTACAAACACCATAAATATCAGAAAATCAATTACAAAAAACCCCCCCAAAAAGCAAAATTGTAGTATGAACAGTTTTGTTACTAGAAATAAAAATCATCCGGTAACCACTACTTCCTCCACTACTGAAAGCTGTAATACCACTGTCACTAGCCCCAAGACACCGCGGAAGAAATATTGAAGAAGCGCGACCTCTCTACGATGTTCCCCAACTCGGCTGATCACCGCGGGGACAAACGATCAAAACCCTCTACTTCACCCACTTTATATTTGCACATACAATGCTAGAACTCTACTTTCTGATGCACGATTGCTAGAGTTTAAAGAAGCTGTTTCGAAGATAAAATACGATATAATCGGACTCGCTGAGATACGAAGAAAAGATTATCACATAATAGAGGATGATGAACATATTTTTTGTTATTATGGAGTAACCAAAGGCCTTTATGGTGTTGGATTTCTAATAAAAAAACACCTGAAACAAAATATAGAAAGCTTCGTTGCAATCTCAGAACGAATATGCATATTAAACTTAAAGTTAGATACCACTGATCTCTCTATTATCCAAGTATACGCACCTACCAGCGATGCGAGTGAAAGTGATATAAATATATTTTATGATCAACTACAAATAGCCATAGAAAATAGTAATAAAAAGATCATACTAATGGGTGACTTCAATGCTTGCGTGGGCCAACCACAACCTGAAGACAAGAGAGTATTGGGACCGTACTGCTTTGGAAAAAGGAACAAAAGAGGTGAAAAACATCAAAATAATTTCACAATAATCAACAGCATATTTAGAAAGAAAACCAACAAACTATGGACATGGCTCTCACCCAGAAAAACCAAAAGCCAACTAGATTATATTCTTACCAACACTAAAAAACACATCACAGATATCGAAATTATAAACCAGCTTAATTATCCTAGCGACCATCGACTTGTGAGATGTACCTTTCAACTTACAAAATCTAATAAAAGTAGAGCTAACTATGGCCACAATCATATCACTCTTAGAACACGACAAGACGAAGAAATCTACCTGGAAAACCTGAAAGAAAATCTAAAATTTTTCGATATAAATAACTGTGATAATATTGAGCTGTATTACGAAAAACTAAAGAAAATCATCGCTTCTGCACTAAATTGTTACAAATCCACAAGACATCAGAGCCAAAGTATAATTTCCCACAATACAAGAATGCTATTAAACAGAAGGAACGAACTACAACATAAAAAACCTCGAACAAAAGAAGAACAAATGGAACTTAGTAGCCTCTACAAAAATGTTCATAAAATAATTAAGAAAGAATACGAAGCCCATAGACTGAAAATAATAGAGAAACATTTAACAACTACAGGAAGCTTGAAAAAAGGGTTTAAAGAGCTGAACTCAACAAAAACTTGGATCCCAAATATTAAAGTAAAACCATCTAATAAAGAAACTTTTTCAAGATCTAAAATTATAGAGACAGCTACTAACTTTTACAGAGAACTATATTCTTCACAGATAAATACTGGAAACCAAACTTCTAATGAAAGTCTGGAAAGCTCAGAGGATATAACAACGTCACATACCCTATCTCTACAAAGATTTTCCAAAGATGAGATCATCAAAAAGATAGAGTTTCTAAAGCGAGGAAAGAGCAGCGGCCCAGATAATATAGCCAACGAAATACTCATAGCAGGAAGATCTCTACTTGCACCACCTTTAACAACCCTCTTCAATAAAATTCTAGACTGCAGGCAAATACCAAGAGAATGGGCAAAATCAGATATCATTTTATTATATAAAAAAGGAGACCCAGCTAAAATTGATAACTATAGACCTATCAGCTTGCAATCAAATCTCTACAAACTATTCGCCTCGTGTTTGGAAAAACGCATCTCTACCCTTACAAAAACTTATCAACCAGTTGAACAAGCGGGGTTCAGGGCAGGATTTGCAACCACAGACCATATTCACGCCCTTGAACAAGTCATAGAGAAATACCAAGAGCACAGACGACCTCTCTACTTGGCATTCATAGACTACGCTAAAGCATTTGACTCAATTTCTCATGGGAGCATGTGGGCGGCTCTACAAGATTGCAAAATACCACAAGAAACAATCGAACTCATACAAGACATCTACAAGAAAAGCGTTAGTCGAGTAAAACTGGACAGGAAAGGTGAGGAGATAATTATATGTAGAGGCGTAAGGCAGGGTGATCCTTTATCTCCAACTATATTCATAACTGTACTCCAGAGTATAATGAAAAAACTAAATTGGTCTAAAAAAGGTATTAATATCGAAGGAAACTATCTGAGTAACTTAAGATTTGCAGATGATATCGTATTGTTCTCAGAAAATGCATCACAGCTTAAACAAATGATAAACGACCTTAACTCTGTCAGCCATGCTATAGGCTTAGAACTGAATACAGACAAAACAAAAATTATGACCAACAACACTATAATACCTATCGAAATTAACAAAATACCACTGGAGTACGTACAAGAATATATATATCTAGGAAAGCAGATATCTTTCAAGAAATGTAGACATAAGGATGAACTAAACCGGCGAGTGAATATGACATGGAACAAATTCTGGAGCTACAAAGAAATTCTAAAAGTACGTTAAAAAAGAAAATTCTAGATTCATGTCTCCTACCCTGCCTCTCATACGCAAGCCAAACATGGATTTATAATTCATATGCTAAACATAAAATTGAGACATGTCAGAGAGCCATGGAGAGAAGCATACTCAACCTGAAACGTAGAGATAAAAAACGTAATACAGAAATAAGGAAGCGAACCAAAGTAATTGATGCTCTGTCACACTGCCAAAAACTAAAGTGGAAATGGGCAGGCCATATCGCTCGAATGCACAATGAAAAATGGACTAGGATGGTTACCATTTGGTCTGGCCCCACCGGTAAAAGGAAAAGAGGAAGACCACTAGAAAGATGGTCAGATGAAATCGAGAAAATGGCTGGGGGTAACTGGATGACATTGGCTCAGGAAAGAGAAAAGTGGAATAAATTGGAGGAGGCCTATACTCGTCGAGAGGTCCCTAATAATTGAAAATATAAAAATGATGAAAAATATATACTATTGAACTAATTCACAAATTATAACTGCAATTTATTTTGTTTATTATTTTAATGTATAATTGAACAATTATTATTGAATGTATTATGAATGTATTTTTAAATTATTATGGAATTAAATGGCTAAATTATTATTATTATTATCAGTGCTACCAACTTTTAGTAAAATTTTTGAGAAAATTATAATAGATCAAATTCAAAGATATTTTAATAAACACAAATTATTACACAACAAACAGTTTGGTTTCACAAAGGGTCGTACGGATCATGAGATACAGAGACGACGCTGACAGACAGACGGATGGACGGACAGACGGACAGCGGAAGCTTAGTAATAGGGTCCCGTTGGTTACCCTTCGGATACGGAATCCTAAAAAATAACTAGTCCGCCATCTATTTGAGTCCGCCATACATTGTTATAAACTAAACATTTATGTAAAATTTCAGCTCAAACGGAAACCAGGAAGTGGGTCAAATTTAACTTCTAAGATTTTTTGACATAGTTACCGTTGAAGCTACTAACAGGCTGTTCAAATAGCAATTTTCGTAAAAGCTTAATAAATCCTATTTATAAGGTATTAATTACACTAAACAACACACTAAAATTCTATTTCTGTACTACTCAAACACTAATGTGAACCTAAAATTTTATAGCTGTGTTGGGCTAAGATATAGCCTCTTTAATGTTACTTGTGTTACTTGTGTTCTAATGTTAGTAATTAGTGGTGAAATCATTCTCACAGTTAATGTTCTTATTTAGTATTATTGTTGAATGTTCATAGGTAGTTAGTATTTGTAAATTAGGCAATAAAGAAGACTGTCGCATCTGTTTTTCAGGTTTCTCATAAGAAATTCCTTAGTAGCAGCTTGAAGTCTGGATTTGTGAGCATCAGAACCGTTTTGGCAGCCGCAATTTTTTTTGAAATTCACTTTATTATGTAGCCATGCTTTCGTCACCACGGACGCGTGAGAGAGCTCCAACAACGGAGTCGCCCTCACGCCCTCAACAGCAGCCGCCTCAGGAGACGCCTGGGACTTCCGGCGCCGCGAGACGATCTCCGGCCACCGTAGATCCGGGCCTGCGGACGGCGAGTAATGGGTAGCTCGCCGTCCGATCAGCACCAGGCCCGAGAGTCGACGGCGCGTAGTGTTCCACGCGCGCCTCAAAGAGTTGTCAGCAAGAGACGGGGCCCGTCATGGCCGATGCCTGCCCGGGGGTTGAGGATAAATTCGAAACAGAGTTACCTCGCCCCTGGGCACTCGAGGCAGGAAGGAACAGGGGTGGGTTTTAGTCAGTAAGAGTCTGACACGCCCTCCCGCTCCACCCAGAGCGGGAGAAGTCATAGAATGATTTCCCAGCAAATAAAAAAAAAAAAAGGATTTAAACACAATCTTATGATACCTCATACAGGGCCACGGGGTCTCATCTCGAACAAAGAAAATTTAGTTCAAATAAATCTCAATAGATGGCGCAATATGCATCGATTTCTTATTGAAGTTTAGGTAATATTAATATTTTGAAAATAAATAAGGTATAAACTGTATTTTCTTATTTAATAAACTGTTCCAAGCATAAAATTGTGGAATATCTGGGTTGGTCACGTCCTCCCACGATATTACTGAACGCTGTGTAGCATGGCGCCCGTCAAATAAAGCACAAGTGAAATATCTCACATTCTAAGTCACGTCCTTAGCGTAATTACACCAACACACATTCTTTACAAAAAGGAACTCAGCTTAGTTCTTGAGAACAAATAAATGGATGTAATGACTATTCAGTTTCAGAGTACAAGTTTACAGTATTTTTACGGTTCCGTATCCGAAGGGTCCAAACGGACCCCTATTCACGTGTCTGTCTGTCGGTCTGTCCGCCTGTCTATCTGTCTGTCCGTCGTCTGTCACAAAATTTTGTTCTGAAGAATTTTTGAACTTTCTATTGACCTTTGAATTTGAAATTTGTTGAAAACGTTTATTATTATGTATATTTTACTTACAAATACCAATATATTGAAAAAGCAGATTTTTTCTTTGATGATTCCCTCATTTGATACGGAACCCTACATGTGCGACGTCCGACACGGGATATCTTCATATTTCAAAACTACCTCTAATTTATCTACAATCTTTAACATTAGCTGTCACGGAAATGTAAAAGCGATTTGAAAATGAAAGCTTTTAGATAGTTACGGGAACTGAACTTCAGACGGGCAATCTGTCGAAAATACCTTCTAATTTTCCTACATTTTGGTTAAGTTTCGGACATTGATTGTCGTTGAGATGGGATAGCGACTAGAATTCGAACGAGAATTGACCATCAAGAGCTTACGTAAGGCTTTATGCCCCACAGGTATATTATCTATATTTATGTCATTGTTTAATAGTAACTTTCTCAATAATCATTTTCACAAATCGGTTGTCTTTCATTGTGAAAAAACACTCGTTTCCAATTTGCGAGAGGCCTTTGTGAAGAATGGCTCACAAACGGTAGCGCGGCCTATTGTAGAGCAATTAACTCCGTTATCTTACTCACGATTGTCTGCAAACTTATTTGAAGATTACGAGTATTTTCATTAAAATTTCTGTGCTTAAAACTGAAAATAATATAGCTAAATGAATTTTTAGAACTTCGCCTGTAGCTCGGTTCTTACACTCAGCAACTATTATATTATCTGTGCTCATGTCTTAATAACCCCTCTTATACTCGAGTTTCCAGACTACCATTAATACTTATTTAAAATTAGTAAAGAAATGAATCCCTTTTTCATAGTAGCATGCTTTCTTTTATGATTAGAATGTTTGAGTCAAAAGAATAAGTGGTTTGTTGAGATACTTTCAGACTTATCAATCGATACAGTGCGGTCCACAAGCCAGAGCTTACATCATTTCGTTGCGTTCTAGTTTCTACTATTAGCATTGTATAAAGTTTGAGATAACTTTATTGCAGATCAATGCCCCACACTAGGAATTTCTCTTGTATTGCGGGTGTGTTTATAAACATTGTAACTCATATGCACATACACTCGGACCCGGAACAACTATAAAAAAAGGCCACACAAATATTTTTACTATGCGCAAATCGAACCCGCGACACGCAACGCAGCAGCAAATCGCTCAGCCGCTACGCCAGCGTGTCGTCTAATAAAATAACTTCTGCAAAGTTGTCAAAAGCTATTCAGACTGATTCCATTAATTTTTCAACTATTTGAAATAGAAATACTTAAATTGAAACTTATTCTTTTATTCTACAATTTCACCCACTAGTTAGTTTTTTTTCAAAATCTTGTACGTATCTATGTCGGGTTGTTGTCTGCAGATCCACGAACAAGCACCAGTTCGAAAGATTTAATGAATTAACCATGAATACAGCTTTTAGAGTACGATTACTAAGCATACTGTACATAGAACGCCAATAGCGGATCACCTTTGCCACAATACCACCGCATTGAGACCAATATTTGTACAACCTACGGACGTTTGTACAACCCGTAGTCTTGCTACGATCCATGGATAGTACCATATACCTATGTGTATGTATTTGGTATATATTGGTTCATTTCATTTCCCCGTATCCATGTACGTACGTTTGTGCTAAAAGGAGCCTTTTTCCCAGATTGAGTGCATGTGAAGGAGATATTTTTATTTTCTTGGTGCCCACGTTACCTGCCAATATCGTGGATAGCTTGAAGTTGATGCATCAGTTTAATTTGAGATAGAGGCGCTTGGCACATTATTTTTGTGGCAAGTTATTTTTCATTGTGATATAACATAATTATTATGATATAGTTTTTAGATACAAGTCACCATTTTATGGTGTTTGTTTGATTTTTTAAACATGCTGCTCACTTTTCATCACAGGAGAATCTTAGCCGTCACTCTATTTGAAAGCGATCATCCTCGAGTTAATTTTTTTGCCATCAACTTCACTATAACTATTATAAATAGTAGTTTATGATAATAATATGATACTGTCACATAGTAAAGGTTTTTAAAATATCAGTGTGAGTTTATAAGCCAAAGCGCAGGCGAGATTTCTAATAGTATCACAAGTATATTTTTATATCTACTTATGTGCAGTATAATACACAGTTGTCTGTAAATAAAATCTATCAATACGGTAGGTATATTTTTTTTTCATAATTGGAATTTAACGATATGAGAATAAATTAAATAAATATTAAAAAATATTTTTAATTTTGGAAGTCGGAGTTTGACACCCACTTCCGAAATTAAAGTTATTTTTCAATATTTAGTGTAGATACCTACTTATTTTCTTTTTTGGAAGGGAAAAAGTTTTTGTTTTTCACTTTTTAGAAATTGTTATACCCACTAAAACTAAATATTAACGGTACGTCCGAATTGATAACCGCAATATCACATGGAATTTGAACATACCTGTAATTGAAGGAAACAAAAACCCAAAACATAAAAAAACAACAACGAACGAAGAAAATTAATGAAGAAATAAAATACAAACACCGACTTCCGAAATTAAAGTAATTTTTCAATTTTAAGTGTATTTTTTTTTAGAAGTTGGTAGTATTTTTTGTAAAAAAGGTTTTTTCGAAGTTGGTTAATAAGTCAATCATTATCTTCACACGAGTTACCCAGACAGAATATTAAACAACCATCCTAATGGAATGTGACGACATCAACCAATACGTTCACGGATATTGTTTTGATTTGTAATCCATTGTCAAAAGTTCACCCTTCTAAATAATTCTTGAGAGTTCAAGAGATCATCGAAGTGGAAAACTTTGATTGTTCTGTTTATTCAAACTGAAGATGCCAAGTCAACACAACTTCAGTTGAAAATATATATTAGATGGTCCTAATTGGACTGTATTAATTTTTGTGGTCGAATTCCAACATTGAATGTACAAGTCATTTTATAATAGTCACTAGCTGTACCAAGCGGTTTCACCCGCGTATAATTTAATACTGTTATATACCGTGTATATTTATATAACTCATAAATCTGGCTATCATTTACAAAAATATTTTTTCAAATTGAACTGACAGTTGCAAAGATTAACGTGCATACACAATTTAAAAAAATTATCATACTATAGACAACTTTGGTACATAATCATCATGCCTCAAAGAATTACGCAGAGCTATTGTACATAGTACACCCGTATTTCGTCAGTTATGTTTAAGTCTCATATAACATTTTGGAAAAAGTCCTCAGTAAGTTTTCCTCCTATTAAACTAGCGGGTAGTATCTTGAATCTTGTCAACAATTTAAATATCTCGGCCATATTGTCACCGCGGGCCTCAAAGATGATCTAGATGTAGAAAGAGAACGATAAGCATTGGCGGTTCGATACAACATGCTTGTACGTAGGTTTGCTCGATGCACGTGTGAAGTGAAAGTGACGATTTTTAAAGCAAATTGTCAGACATTTACACGTGCAGCTTCTGGACGGGCTGTAAGCAGAAAGCCATCAATGTTCTCTGAGATCAATACAACAATGCATTCAGGATGCTGCTGGAGCTGCCACGCTTCTGCAGTGCGTCGGGAATGTTTGCTGATGCGCACTGATGGCTTTGCAGCGATCAGACATACGTACCGCGTCGCTGCTGCAGAGGGTCTGGGGCAGCTCGAACAGTCTACTGAGTGTCATTACTGGGAAATTTGATTGCCCGCTCGTCTGTTATTTGTCCAACCTGCATGTATACTAACACAGTTATTAAGGTTAATGTTTACTAACAAATTATGGGAATTTCTAAAATAAAATGATTATTATATTATTATTATAATAGGGGTCGTCCGACCCCATTACATTGACAAAAAAAAGCCTTCGGGCTGTTGCTGAGAATTTTCAGCTGGATTAATCCAAAACAAATTTTCATCACCAACAAGAACTAATGCTCATTTGTGACGATCTCTGCTCTCTAAAGCAACAAGTTTTTTTATATATTGTTTAGAGGTCCATACCCGAAGGGGAACCAATGGAACCCAATTACTAAGCCCCCGCTGTCCGGCCGTCCGTCCGTCCATCCGCCCGTCTGTCTATCTGTCAGCGAGCTGTATCTCATGAACAGTATTAAAAATCGAAACAAAGTTACCACACCCCTGGGCACTCAGGCAACTGAAAAAATAGGGGTGGGTTTTAGTCGGTAAAAGTCGGACACGCTCTCCCGCTCCACACAGACCTCCCGGTCCACCCGGAGCGGGTGAAGTCATTAGATAATTTCCACAAAAAGAAAAGGTAGACAGTTGAAATTGCCACAGTGTGTATTTCTATTGTCGCTATAATAAAAAGTAATAAAAATCGTACGGAACCGTACGGAACGGTATGCGAGTTAAACTCGAACTTTTTTTTTTTGCTTCTGATATCAGCGTTAGTACCTATTTCTCGTCGAGCGAGGAAATATCTCGGAACTAAAGGTATGTGCTGCAAGGTATTCAATGGCTCAAATAGGTTGTAAAGCTTTTGTGTATCTGTGATTCATTCAAGATACTTATCTGTACCATGTATGTTGCAAGAAAATGGACTAGGCACTTGTAGGTTTGTTTATAAATCTAACTTGGTATTTACAAAAAAAAACTAAATGTTGGTATTTACCTCATTTTCAATGGCATTCAACATCAACATGTTAGGATACTGTATTTTAATAAAAAAGACTATCAAGATACTTTTGTCTTATATCCCACCTTGAATAAAAAGGACTGTTTCAAGATACCTTTGCCTTATATCCCACCTTGAATAAAAAAGACTGTATCAAAGTACCATTGTCTCATATCCCACCTTGAATAAATTCACAAATACTTTGTTGACCAATAAATAACTAAAAGGCATGACACAGTTCGTTACAATTTATTTAAGCAACAAGGCCTTTGATTCCTTAGAACATGAATACATCTGGGAAGCATTGCGCTCTCAAGGTGTACAGGGAGAGAGCGGCGGTGCGTAGGCTGAATGCCAAAAGCACCGCCCCAGGACCAGATGGCGTGCACGGTAAAGCCTTGGTCCTGGCTTTGCAGGAGGCTCTCGGGCCTCGACTCAGAGGGCTCTTAAGCGCATGCTTGGAGAGGGGCCAGTTTCCACTCCGTTGGAAGACGGGGAAGCTGGTCCTCATCAAGAAGCCGGGGCGCCCCGCGGACTCTCCGTCCGCATACCGGCCCATCGTGCTGCTCGACGAGGTGGGCAAGCTCTTTGAAAGAGTAATTGCAGACCGCCTCGTCGGGCAGCTGACGCGGGTGGGGCCGGATCTGGCGGAGAGCCAGTACGGCTTCCGCAGGGGGCGCTCTACGGTGGACGCCATCATGCGCGTACGAGCTCTCACGACGTGGGAGGCAGTAGCCCGGGGTAGGGTCGTCTTGGCGGTGTCTCTGGACATCGCCAATGCCTTCAACACCCTGCTCTGGAGTTGCATAGTGGAGGCACTCCGGTATCACCGGGTGCCGCCCTACCTCCGTCGCGTAGTCGAGGCGTATTTGACGGACAGGGCCGTCATCTACCCCGGTCACCAGGGAGAATGGAACCGACGAGAGATGTCGTGCGGTGTTCCACAGGGATCGGTCCTTGGGCCGCCTCTGTGGAACATCGGGTACGACTGGGTGCTGCGCGCCGACCTCCCTAGCGCCGTCAGCGTAGTATGCTACGCTGACGACACCCTGGTCCTGGCGCAGGGGTGGTCGCACGAGGCGGCGGCCAACATCATGACACGCGGGGTTGCGATAATCGTGGACAGGATCCGGCAACTGGGACTCGAGGTGGCATTGCACAAGTCCGAGGCCATGTGTTTTCATGGTCCTCGGAATGCGCCACCAGCGGGTTCCCAGATAACGGTAGGAGGGGTTCACATCGGCGTCGAGGGGACGATGAAGTACCTGGGACTCGTCCTCGACAGCCGGTGGAACTTCGTCGAGCACTTCCGACGTTTGGCTCCCAGACTGAACAGGGCCGGGGCTGCTTTGAGGCGGCTCCTGCCCAATCTGAGGGGGCCAAACGCCTCCTGCCGGAGGCTCTACGCGGGGATCGTGCGGTCCATGGCCCTTTACGGAGCACCGGTGTGGGCGCGTTCGCTAAGGAAGCGATCTATTCGCTTTCTGAACGCGTCCCAAAGGGTCATGGCGATCAGAATGATCCGAGGATACCGTACGATCTCCTGCGAGGCGGCGAGCCTACTTGCCGGATTATCGCCATGGGATCTGGAGGCAAAAATCCTCGCGAACCTCTATGAGGACCGCGAGGAGGCGAAACGCCGGGGTGAAACTCCGCTGCCGCGACAACTCGCGGCTCGGCGGACGGAGCTCCGGCAGGATCTCATGGCGACATGGAGACAGCGATTGTCACAACCCCGCGCTGGGCACGCCACCATTGCGGCGGTGGTGCCCCTCTTTGAGGCTTGGCTGGAGAGACCTCACGGCGCCCTCACCTTCCGCCTGACGCAGGTCCTCACCGGACACGGTTGTTTCGGGAGGTTCCTGTTTCGGATCAAGCGGGAGGTGACGCCCGGGTGTTTCCATTGCACGGATCGCCCCGAGGACACGGTGGAGCATACGGTGGAGGTCTGCCCCGCTTGGGCGGAGCAACGCCGTGTCCTCGTGGATGCGATAGGTGGCAGCGACCTCTCGCGCCCTGCCCTGGTTCAGGCCATGGTACGGAGCGAGAGGGAATGGGAAGCCGTCTCCTCCTTCTGCGAAGCAGTAATGCTCGCGAAGGCGGAGGCGGGACGCGTGAGAGAGCACCAACAACGGAGTCGCCCTCACGCCCTCAGCAGCAGCCGCCTCAGGAGACGCCGGGGACTTCCGGCGCCGCGAGACAATCTCCGGCCACCGTAGACCCGGGCCTGCGGACGGCGAGTAGTGGGTAACTCGCCGTCCGATCAGCACCAGGCCCGAGAGTCGACGGCGCGTAGTGTTCCACGCGCGCCTCAAAGAGTTGTCAGCAAGAGACGGGGCCCGTCATGGCCGATGCCTGCCCGGGGGTTGAGGATAAATTCGAAACAGAGTTACCTCGCCCCTGGGCACTCAAAGGCAGGAAGGAACAGGGGTGGGTTTTAGTCAGTAAGAGTCTGACACGCCCTCCCGCTCCGCCCAGAGCGGGAGAAGTCATAGGATGATTTCCCACCCCACAAAAAAAAAAAAAAAAAAAAAAGGTGTACAGGGAAAGTATATACGAATACTAAAAAATATATAAGTACTCTACAAGTACAGCCCAAATTAGGCTGGAAGCAACGGGAGAGGAGTTTCCTATAGAAAGAGGCGTCCGACAGGGCGACCCAATTTCGCCCAAATTGTTCTCAGCGACCTTGGAGATAATATTTAGAAACCTAGATTGGAATAAAAATGGACTCAACATAAACGGTGATAAATGATAAATGATGTTTATTCAGTAAATAGGTTACAAGGAACACTTTTACACGTCAATGTTTTTTGTCAGTTTAAGCTAGATCAGGCCGGTGTTTCCTAGCTGACTACCCTGAGAAGAAACACCGAAACAATCTCAGAGGTCAAAGTCTCTTTTAAAGTTTTCAAATCCATACGTACGTATATAATGTGTACTGGTTAAATCATATGAGAACCATGTACGTTTATTATGTCTATGATGAGCTTTCTGAAGAAAGCAACACACAAATTCGAGTGGACCTGTCCAGACAGTGCAAGAATTTGTCAGTCATTGCGAAGCTCAACTCAGAACTTTGAGGAGCTCAACGAACCGACGAAGAATACCAAAGTAAGGACATTTGAGTAGGCCGCAAAAATACTCAAACTGCCAGACAATGTGTGAAAACATAAATCAATTATGTTTCGCAGACGATTTGATTTTAATTCTGTTCTCAGAATGTCCAAAAAACTAGAGCAAATGCTACAACAACTAGCAGATCAAAGCATAAAAGCAGGACTTTCTATGAATACAACAAAACCAAAAATTATTACTAATGCTTCACAGACATACAACATCACTGTAAACATGGAGAAAATTGAATACGTAGATGAGTATATATACCTAGGCCAGCTAATAGCCACATAGGATACTATGCATAAAGAAATTGATAGGATAATCGCTAACACGTGGAAAAGATTTTGGTCTCTTAGTGAAGTCATGAACACAAAACAAAGACATGCCATTTAAAGATAAAAGAAAATTATATAACACATGCATTTTGCCATGTTTAACATATGGCTGTCAAATTGGTCATTAACTGAGAAATTAACTAAAAAGATAATAGTGTGTCAAAATGGAATAGAAAGAAGTGTAATCGGAGTAAGACGAAAAGATAAAGTAAGATTAAACAAAATAAAAAATATATTAAAATTTAAAGATGTAAATAAAGTATGCAATACACTAAAATGGAGATGGGCAGGACGATGGATATAATGAGACAGAAAAATGAGAAATTTAATAGGCAAATATCGGAGTGGTACCACAGGGATAACAAAAGGAAAAAAGGTCGACAAATGAAACGCTGGGAAGACGACCTCAAAAAAGTCGCCGGTCCAGAATGGACCAGAATAGTAAGAGACAGAGATAGGTGGAAGTCTTTGGAGGAGGCCTTTGTCGAAGGACAAGCTGTTGTAGGAATAACTGATCGTCAGTAATAAGTTTACTAAATTGTAATCTGTAAAACAGCAATAAATGCTTATTTTTTATTTTATTTTATTTATAACGTTTTAAAAGTCCTGGACTGGTGCAACGCGACAATTCGACTGCGCTAACATGTTTTTTAACCGGCTTCGAAAAGGAGGAGGTTCTATGTTCGACTGTATGTATGTTTTTTTTTTTATTTTTTATGTATGCCCACCGATTTCTCTGTCAGTTGTGGACCTATTTACAAAATTCTTATTTTATCCGAAAGAATATACTCCCGATGTGGTCCCATATAAATATTATTGAAATTGCTTCAGTGGTTTTTATAAAACTGAGCAAAAACGAAAAATACGTATAGATAGGTGATGTATTGTTTTCTCCAATTACGAGTATGTTTAAATTCCACGATCCATGTAACTAGGGTTTATAGTTCTGGGATATATCAACTAAAAAGTGAAAAATAAAAAACTTTTTTACAAAAAAAAACAACCGACTCCCAAAAAAGAAAATACCTACACTAAAATTTAAAAAAAAACTTTAATTTTGGCAGTCGGTGTCAAATAACAAAGAAATAAAATACAAACACTGACTTATGATATTAAAGTTATTTTTTTATTTTTAGTGTAGGTATTTTCTTTTTTAGAAGTCGGTAAAAGTTTTTTCATATCTTAGTAATGTTTTTTTTTTATGAAAAGTCGTTGTAGAAAGAAAGAAAAAGTATTATTTGGTGACATTTACAAAGTCCACACAAATGAAATAAAATAAAAAGTCAACTTGTCTGCCATTGCCTGTAATTATTCCATTTGGTCGGCATATTTATTTAGGATTGCCGACAAGGTAAATTAGACGATTTATTCGAGTTATTGCTTTAATAGCTAGGACACGCTTTCAGGTAAACATGGCCTCGTAAAGAAAAGGGTTAACAAAGGGTCGCTGGTGAATATTGCCACGATCGTAACGCTTTCAATGATATGATGATTTTAGTGGATTACTAGTACAATAGAGCCAATTGAGGGCTGACTTTTAATACGCCAAGTTGTAAAACCTTGAGTGATCTAGTTGAATTCACCATTCAACGCCTAGGCCGTTCATTAAACGCCGGCATTCAATCAAATGGCTAGGCCGATAATTAATTCAACAAGAAACACTCCGTTTGGGCGCATTATGTCCAATTCGCAAAATGTCTCAACGTTTCACAATTTGGCGTATTAAAAGTCAGCTCTTTCAAGATAACTGACCACTTACTTAGCCAAGTGATTTAAATTGACTTCAAGTAAAATGAAAAATGATTATTTACTAGTGATTCAATTTATTGAAAAGGCGTAGTCGTAGCCCCGCTCCTCATATTCGCAATGGTCTCTCCACAAGTTGGTCGCTGAACGACAAGAGCTATCAAAGATAATACTCGCTCAGCGATACTTTCTCAGCGATGCTCGCCAGCTCGCTTGGCGGTCAGAACTCAAGCGACTGGTGTAAGTAATCGCCCGTTGCACTCGCACACTCGCTTATAGCCTAGCGTCAAAACTATTGGAACTACACACTCACTACTCGCTGCTCGCCAACTCGTTTTTAGTTTCTAGCTCTACTCGCTTCTCGTTGTTAGCGGTGGGACAAGTGCCAGAACCCTTTCAAAGTATATTTGACCGACCCACCTCTCTGCTGATAAGGTACGTTGTTCATGCGACCTCCTTAGATATCACAATACTGTCCTGTTGGGGGAGGCCCTGCCCAAAAGTTGGACATTCTAATAACGCTCAATCAAACCTTGACAAAAGCGCTATTCGTTTTTGTCAAGGTTTATTACCTTGACAAAAACGGATATTAAGCAATTAACACGTTCGTTGTTTGTCACCACTGCGTTAGTATTA
This sequence comes from Polia nebulosa, assembly GCA_951329385.1. Taxonomy (NCBI): domain Eukaryota; kingdom Metazoa; phylum Arthropoda; class Insecta; order Lepidoptera; family Noctuidae; genus Polia; species Polia nebulosa. Next base: position 2,016,471 of record OX589595.1, on the reverse strand, counting down.
CCACGGAATATGTAATACTAGCATATAAATGCCACATTTCATATACTTAGTTAAACAAACATGAACCAACGCTCTTTTTTAGGGTTCCAAAGTGTTTGAATGAAAAAACGGAACCCTTATAGGATCACTCGTGTGTCTGTCTGTCTGTCACAGCCAATTTGCTCCGAATCTGATGGACAGATAGAGTTGAAATTTGGTACACACATGAATATCTCAATTAATTTATTTCCAATTAACTATTTACAGGCACTTTTGAATTGTCTATAAGTCGGTCCGTTAGAGAGATAATGCTAATTGCACATTCCAAGTTGTAGATAGATCTCTATGGAGAAGAACGTGCAAGTAACTCCATGGACACTCTTTTAAACCATGTTAATTACAAAAATCCTGGTTATATATGTCTTGTTGCTTCTAATATGTGAGAACAATGTTAAATAAACAATTCATAAACAATAAAAAAAAGATCAAAATAAGCCAGTGGTAGTTGAGAGGTGACCAGTCTCAACTGACGGCGCCCGTTCACGAACATGACGCGTGGATCCGCACCACTCAGCTCAACCATATTGAAGGGAACTGAATGGCCCAACACACGCGCCGCCATCAGCGAGACATTTCAGTGAGCATGATAAACTTTCAACTGCCATGCTCGTTCATGTCAAAAAAAGTAAAATAAAATAAAAAGCAGTTACATTATATGCCCACGGTATTCATATTTACAAATTTAAAAAAATGCTTTAAAATTATACACTTTTTCTAAAAAGTATAATTTTAAAGCATTTTTCACTTTTTTTAAAAAGTGTATAAATTTTAAGCATTTTTAAAGTTACAAAAAAAAAAGATAAAAAACCATGTCTACAGGGTGTAATGGAAAGGTGTGGTCATATTTTAAGAGCCGGTTCTGCCCATGGAAATGAAGAAATTTTCCTAAGAAAACATATAAAATTCCCAAAAAAAAATTGGACTTTCCGTACAAAGTTATCATCAGCTGATCAATATTTGTATGGGAGTTAAAAATTATTTTTAGAATTTCCTCGGATTTTCTTGAAGAAAGTTGTTCATATCGATGGGCAGATGCAGTTCTAAAATTTTTTATCATTTTTTTTTGTAACTGTAAAAATGCTTTAAATTTATACACTTTTTAAAAAAAGTGAAAAATGCTTTAAAATTATACACTTTTAAAAAAAAAGTGTATAATTGTAAAGTGTAAAATTGTTACACCCTGTATAAAAAAAGGGAGAGCATCTCTTCCAAATATACAAATACAAAAAAAAAAAACTAACTAGTGGACCCAAGTGGCTGTGACTATGGATATATCATATCTGTGACCCGAACACGGACGTGTACCCTAAATAAATTAATATGGAATTTGGGGGTCATTTTTGGGGTGAAAATCGGAAAATTAGAAATCAATGCTTTTTTAACTGTGTCGTGTGACATATCAAATGAAAGGAAATTTTAAAATAAATAATTTTGAAGTTATTTAAGACCTTATCTCCGATCACTTGGCCTAAATTAAAAATTTGAAAAAAATACAGAAAGTAGTTCTTTACTTATAGATTACAGGAAAACCTATAAGGTAAGGTTTTTTTTAAACTGCCTCCAGTTTAAAAAAAAAACCTGAAAGAAATATGATTTGGTCCTTTGCGCGCGAGTCCGACTCGCTCTTGGCAGGTTTTTTTTTGTGGGGTGGTCATCCAATGAGTTCTCCCGCTCTGGGTGGAGCGTGATGGCGTGTCAGACTTTTACTAACTAAAACCCACCCCTGTTCCTTCAGTTGCCTGTGTCAAGAACTGCGGTTTTTCGCCAGGCAGCATGATATTTTTTGCGTTCGGGTCCGTCCGGCACACACAACTCGTTATATGGTAATAGCAGTGACAGCTTGCAAGTTGAATTAATTTACTTACAGTACTAATATTTTCTCACATTGAGGAATAGTTTTATAGTATTTTTTGCACTTCATAACAGTCTCATCCTATCAAAATGTGTTACTATACAAATTTAATTAAATGAATGGAAAACCTCTAAAACTTCAAACAGTACCATAATATATATTTGTCTCTTTCTATTGAAATTTATTTGAACTAATTTTTCTTTCTCCGACATGAGATCCCGTAGTTCGCTATTGAGCGATGAAGCAGTAAATTTTTAAACGGTTCATTTTTCGAGAAGACATCTGAGTACCAGAAGCGAGGGATATAAATAAAGTGATGAAATTCTCAGCTATTTATGACAGTATTTCATAATAATGTCTCTTATTTTGTTTACGGATAATACTAACATAAGCACTCATGTTCACAAAAAATATTTTAAGTACTTCTGACTTGTTTATTCCTATTTATAGTCCCTTATTATTATGTTACGCGCATGGATAGAATTAGGAATGAGTATATAAGAGGAAGTCCGAAAGTGGGACTGCTGTCTGAAAAGTTGTGTGGAAATCGGTTGTTGTGGTATGGGCAACTGGGCGTGTGACGCAGAGGATTTTTTTAATCTTTTTATTTGAGATGAATTGCTCTTGACTCTAGTCTAGTTCAGAGATGATAGAGTCAGCGATGGAGCGAGCCTATCCAGAAGAAGTCTGTTCACTCTAACTGTGAAGATATTAGGGAAACGCAGGTAAAGAACGGGAATGAAGAAAATGTCGTGAGGAAAGTCTTGTGTATGGATGTGGATGGCTATAAGAGTAGGGGAAGGCCAAATAAACGATGGATGGACTGTGTGAAAGAGGATATATGCAGTATGTAACAAAAACCTTGTTCGATCCAATTAAGGCGTATTCCTGGTTTAACATACGTACTAGAAAAAGTTGTAAAAAAAATGTAACTCATAAAAATCAATTTTATTTTTATAAAATATACGAAATTTAACACTAAATATGGCAAACTTTCATAAGTTGACAACACTCCACCGGCCGGCGAAATCTTTTCTTTTTTACCTATTTTTATTTCAAACGATACCGCCCTGCACTAGCCGCGCTGTTGGCACTCATTCTCGCTCAGGCGGCATCTTTCAAAGAAAACAGTAGGTGAAATTTGTCGAGCGCTCAGTGTTGCTTTTGATAAGTTTTTAATTTTATTTAAAATTAATTATTTTCATTGCGGAAAAATAATGATCTCGTATCCATTAAATGATTACGTATATGTGTACGCAGTACGGTACCAAGTAATACCCTTCAGGATCGGACAGGGTTTTTGTTACATGCTGTATGTGTAAAAAGGGGGTGACTACAGAGATGACGACTAATAGAGGAGTATAGAAGAAAAAGACATGTTGCGACGACCCCAAATAAATTGGGATAAGGGCAGGCGAATGATGAGTTCCTTATATTACGTGACTAGCTTCTGCCATCGGCTTCACCCACGTGGAACTAGGGCTTCCTCCACTATAAAAGCACATGTGCTATTCCAGACTATAATCTATCTTTATGACAAATTTCATCCGGATACGTTCAGCCGTTCTGGCGTGATTGAGTAACAAACAGCCGTCCGTCCGTCCATCTATCCGAACTTTCGCATTTATAATAATTATTATTATAGTAGGAGTAGAAAGTACTACTCGTAAATCTATTAAACGTTTCAAGTTACCATTTCCTATCTGGATGTTGTCATAGCGACGCAATTAAATTGGTACGGTAAAGGAGCATAGATAATAGTAGTGGAGTCTCCTTGATAGTTGCCTGTGTATGTAGTTTCTGTAACTGACAGCGACTAGGGACTAGGAAAGAGTTGTGGTATATCTTTGCTAGAAAGGCAATGTTGACTATAGAATTTGTTATTTAGACTGCATATTTTTAAACCTTGATTTTTTACAAACCTTGGCCGATTAATCTATGTCAAACCTTCATCGATAATCATCATCATTTCAGCCGAAAGACGTCCACTGCTGGACATAGGCCTCCCCCAAGTGACGCCACAACGACCAGTTCTGAGCATCTCGCATTCATTGGATTCCTTTGACCCTCATGAGACCATACGTCCACCTTATGGTAGCCCTTCCACAACGCTGCGAAATGCATCTTACGGTACGCGGTCGCCACTTACAGCAAAAACCTTCAACAAAAAGTTTGTGGTAACCATAAAGGTTTTCGGTATTCATTTTCAAAGTCAGAATAGTAAAAAAAGAAAAATACAGTTAGGATTAAAACTCAAAGCATTTACTACAAATAAACTATTTACAGGCTATATTTGAATTTTTAAGTCGGTCAGTCAAAAAGATGAAGTTAATTGCACATTCCAAAGCGTAGATCTCTATGGAGAAGAACGTGCAATAAACTCCATGGACACTCTTTTTAACCATGGTATTACAAACATTTTGGTTTAATTATTCTTGTTGATTCGCGAGATAATGAAAAAAAAAACATTTAAAAAATTAAACAAATTATAAATTGTTTGCAAAAAAAAAAATGTGCACTAATCGTAATAGTAATTTTCGAACTTTGTAGTTAAACAGACTTGTCAAATGTTACTGCCAATTTTAATGAGAAAGTCGTAATAGAGTGAATATCTGGGCTATCCACAGTTACGTGGAGTTTTAATAAAAAAAAACGTCTCTAGTTGTTACGTGCGAATATGTACTTACGAGACAGCGTGCAACGCTGAAGATTTTATATTAAAAAGATTCTCTAAGGAATATGAACTTCGCTGGTTCCAATTCTGTACTGATATAACTTTGAAAAACTTATGATTGCACGATATTATTGGTGATAACAAGCAGGCGTAATGAAATTCGCGAAAGCTTAAACTTTATGAGGCACGCAGTATATTTTCAAGCATAATATTTGAGATATCTTCTCAAATATTACTACTTCATGCCAAAGCATCGTTAACAGTATCATAATTGTGTGTTCTTAACATTTAAAAAAAAAACCCACTTGAAAACAAAATTGATAAACCCGGAGCACTTGAGAGTATTTCCATGGGTTTATTAAGAGTCCAACAGTTGATGGTGGTCAAACAGAAAGCGATGCTATTAAAAAAGATTTACCAGCTATGTGGGAGAGACTTGATGAAACCATTCCGCGCATTCAGATTGGTTCACTCGTTTAAGAGCTACGGTGCTACAGACAGACACACAGATATATAGACACTCACCCACAGCGGGCAAACTTATAACTTCCCTCTTTTTGCGTCGAGGGTTAAAAATAAAGAATAATCCGTGTCCCACGTTCCAATCGGTAAATTAACGAACGAACAAATATTTTTTTTTTTTAACTCCTTAAGAGCGCTTACTCCACATGGTATTTCATAAAAACTGTCATGTCCTTATTCTTGGAAATGAAAAAACCGATTTTCATCAAACTTGGTACGTAGATGTAAGGTACCCAGGTCTAAAAAGTTAGTTACGAACATTTTCGAAAAAGAGTTTAGAGAGGAAGAGAGAGTGATTTTTCACATTTTATAGGAAACTTAAAAATGGCTCTCAATGTCTCTAGATAAAACAAAGACGGGATAGTTACACCATTTATGACTCAAGACGGTTGGACTTTATTGATCTTTGATTTGTTTGAGGAAAAAATATGAAGAAAAATATTTTTTTCATACATTTTGTATGGAACCGCTTTTTCGATGAAATCTCGAGAACGGATTGTCTGATTTCGATGAATCTTTTTTTGTTCGTCACCGGAAAACTAAATTTCAATTCAGCTACCCATTTCTCTGTTTCCTTCTTCTTGTATGTTTTTTATATATATGAATTATTAAATAAATAAACTTTTATTGATTCTGAGGTGATATGAAGTTCGCCGGGTCAGCTAGTTTTGAATACTTCTTTGTGCTGATTTGAATTATAGAATTAACTCGTGTGCATCACGTTCCTAGACCCCAGCGGTTTAGGCTGTGCGTTTTCTCGCTAGGAAAAAAAAAGAAAAGGGTAGTTTCCTTGAAAAAGCTGATTAGTTTGTCAGATATACTCCGTGTAAGGCACATAAACGCATATACGTGCACCAGTGATTCAGTACATAAATTTGGTTCTACCGTTGAAATTTTTCATCAGCGTTTTCCTCAACTTTTAAATTTTTTCTGCAGTTTTTTTTTACTTTATACTGTTCAAAATCGTTATTCCTATCCAACTCAATGAGAGTTTGAATTAAAAAGTGATTAAATCGCTCATTACACTAAAAACAGCAATTTAAATAAAATACGTACAGCTGTTTCGCTAGAGTTAATTCACATCGCCGGTATTAGGTATTATACCCACGGGCGGCGCGGCGCGCTCGGCCGCCGCGAATGTAGGTAGGTAATAGTGCGGAGCGTTAAGATCGAATTATTTAAAATACATTGATCATCATCATCATCGTCAGCCTTTTAATGTCCCCACTGCTGGGGCACAGGCCTCCTCTCTATGAGAGGGTGAGGGCACAATACATTGCGCGCTCAAAAATGACAATTTCTGTAACCGATCATTACCGAGATATAATGACTATCAAAATTTTGGTAGTGGCACTTTTCCGCGAAATTTGCGGTATCTTTTTCCTTCCAGCCTGTATTATCAAAAAATATTGGACACGTTTCTTTTGACACGTAAACAAAAAAAAAATAAAGACGATACAGTGCGTTGAAATTTCGCGTGAGGTCACGCTGTGCGACACTTATTACCACTAAGGGACGCAACGAGCTCCCACTCCTGAACTTTGATGCGTTTTATCTTTGTAATTTTTTATAGGTTTGGTAAAGCAAAAAACATGTGTCCAATATTATTTGATAATATAACTTAAAGACTATATAGAAATATTATTTTCATACCCAGGAAACTACCCTATGAAATTAGGGCTTTGTTATGTTGAAAAAATTGACAACACCTAGTTGTGAACATAACCTCTTCATGGCCGTGGTCGTTTGACAGGAAGGTAGATAGACGGGTACCTACTGCTCGTACCGCCCGTACCGCGAGTAATTCAATAAATATTTCAATAGGGCTATTAAATAAACATCAATTTGGAACTTGGCCATTGTTACAGGCGTGGGCGGTGCCTTGACATATTGATGTTAGCTTTTACAATAACTTGAATAGCTTTAACATAATAAAATGTGATGACGTCACTAAATATTCAAGTGATGCTTTGTCGATATTGCGGCATTAAGAAATGTCAAAGTCACTAAAAATTATTACTAAAGCCGTGGGCATAAGCTTCACCCGCGTACAAATTGTTTTGATTCCAAGATAACATAATAATAATATAAGCCTTTATTCAGACAATAATTATTGTTTTTGCATTATTTTTACTAATCTGAGAACGACTCTTGGGACGACATCAGCAACTTGTCTGTTTGCCCAACTTTGTTTAAGGCCTCCTCCATTCCTTTCCATTGATCTCTATTTAGTGCTGTCCTTGTCCATGTATTTCCTGCAGTTGCTTTGATATCGTCTTCCCATCTAAGAAATTGTCTTCCACGTTTTCGTTTTGCGTTTCTGGGATACCAGAATACCATAGCTTTATTCCATTTTTCTATTCCTCTTATTATGTGGCCTGTCCATTTCCACTTCAGATTCCGTATTATACGGAATCCAAGATAACATGCTACCGGTTAAAAAAAGTCCTATTCTGATTCACATCCGTACACTTCAACGTAAGGTTCAGTTGTAAACCAGAGTCAGGCAACTACTAGTTGTCTGGCATTTTGTTGAAATGGATCTATTTGGCGCAGCCCCCCGGCACACAATATAATTGTTTTAAAATTAAGTATTTTTATTTGTACCTACATATTGTGTGAATCTGTGTGTGCCAAATAAACTATTAATCTTTCTATCTACCCGGGCCTGCAGACGGCGAGCAGTGGGTAGCTTGCCGTCCGATCAGCACCAGGCCCGTGAGTCGACGGCGCGTCGTGTTCCACGCGCGCCTCAAAGAGATGTAGTCAGCCACTACTGACAGGGCCCATCGTGGCCGGTGCCTACATGCCTAGGGGTAGCGGATAAATTCTGAAAATGAGTTACCGCACCCCTGGGCACTCAGGCAAGGAAGGAACAGGGGTGGGTTTTAGTCAGTAAGAGTCTGACACGCCCTCCCGCTCCACCCAGAGCGGGAGAAGTCATTGGATGATTTCCCACCCCACAAAAAAAAAATCTTTGTATCTATCTTTGTCCTAATCCTGGCCATAGGTTTTCCCGTGTTCTGAATTTTATTTAAATCCATTCAGACGTGACTGATGAAGATTTTCACATTTACAAGTGCACCCAAGGATAACCCCCGGTTGGTGTCGATGATGATCGAGTTATGGTTTTGGGAGGCTACAGTAGACTGACTGGTTACCAATAACTATCTAAAGATTAAATCATTTAAAAATTATAACGTATTTTTACACCGTGTAGATTATTTATTATATACGTAAAAACTTAAAATTCGAATTTGTTCTGTTAAAGAAAACAAACTTTGAAATGTATCCGAAGAAACAAAAAGTTCAGAAGTATCTGGAGCTGCAAGTAAAGTGCAAACTAAGATTATTCTCAACTTGAAGTTCAAGTTGAACTTAATTCTATTTGAAATGAAATCACTGTATCGCACACTTCCTCACTTCATCTTAAATAGCGTTGGCAGCACAAATAAAATCAAGTTTCGCTAGGCCAATGCCATTTCATACTGCAATTCGGTAGCTGCTAGCAGACGCTGAAAATAAAATGCCTGCCTGATTTCATCGTTTGATTTTTGTGGTGGATCATACGTGGCCGTAGCTTAACATACGCTGGAGAAATTTTGCGCAAAAGTGACACTAACATTCAGCAATAAGTAATTATTTTCACTGGTGGTTCACAAAACATAAAAGCTACTTATAAATTGTTGACTCTGTGTCAGTGAAAAAAATCTCCAAAATTGTTTTCTATCTCAATTGCTTGCTATTCTTTCATCAACTTATAAAATCAATGCAATCCACCCCAGCTCCACACCGGTACAAATTATACACATAAACCTTTCTCGCTCTTTCTTTTCGTGAAAATTGCATTAAAATACGTTGCGCGGTCTAGGAGGAATTAGCGGAGAAAGAGGCAGACGCATATCGGGTGTAAAAAGAAAGTTTCCGAAACCGAAAGCCACATAATAATATTCTACCCATTATTTGGATATTTTTTTTCCACTAGACTATACCAGGGAATCCACTGGTTCTGGAGATATTGAAGGTCAAAGTCGCAATTTTTTTTTTACTTTTTTAGGAAAATTAATTCCAAGTGTTTTTATTAACCCGGGCCTGCGGACGCGAGTAATAATAATAATAATAGTCAATTTATTTCATGTAGCTGAGATGAGAATGCTAAGAGCGATGTGTGGTGTTACGCGTATGGATAGAATTAGGAAAGAGTATATAAGAGGAAGTCTGAAAGCGGCACCGCTGACTGAAAAGTTGTGTGGAAATCGGTTGTCGTGGTATGGGCCTGTGATGCGGAGGAATGAAGAAAATATCGTGAGGAAAGTCTTGTGTATGGATGTGGATGGCTATAAGAGTAGGGGTAGGCCAAAGAAACGATGGTTGGACTGTGTGAAAGTTGATATGGGTAAAAAGGGGGTGACTACAGAGATTACGACTGATAGAGGAGTATGGAAGAAAAAGACATGTTGCGCCGACCCCAAATAAATTGGGATAAGGGCAGGAGAATGATGATGATTTTATTTCAGGAATTCCATAATTTGTTAGTAAACATTAACCTTAATAACTATGTTAGTATGTATACATGCAGGTTGGACAAAATGGACGAGCGGACAATCCAATTTCCCCGCAATGACACTCAGGAGACTGTTCGAGCTGCCCCGGACCCTCGGCAGCAGCGAGGCGGCACGGTTACGTCTGATCGCTGCGAAGCCATCAGTATGCGCATCAGCAAACATTCCCGACGCACTGCAGAAGCGTGGCAGCCCCAGCAGCATCCTGAATGCATTGTTGTATTGAACTCGAAGAGCATTGATGGCTTTCTGCGTACAACCCGTCCAGAGGCTGCACGTGTAAAAAGTCTGACAGTATGCTTTAAAAAGCGTCACTTTCACTTCACACGTGCATCGAGCAAACCTACGGACAAGCATGTTGCATCGAACCGCCAATGCTCTTCGTTCCCTTTCTACATCTAGATCATCTGTGAGGCCCGCGGTGATAATATGGCCGAGATATTTAAATTGTTGAACACGATTCAAGACACTACCTGCCAGTCTAATTGGAGGAAAAGTTACTGAGAATTTTGCTCCAAAAATAAGAACCTCACTCTTTTCGCCGTCCGATCAGCACCAGGCCCGAGAGTCGAAAGCGCGTAGTGTTCCACGCGCGCCTCAAAGAGTTGTCAGCAATAACGACGGGGCCCGTCATGGCCGATGCCTGCTCAGGGGTTGAGGATAAATTCAAAACAGAGTTATCCCGCCCCTAGGCACTCAGGGCAGGAAGGTACAGGGGTGGGTTTTAGTCAGTAAGAGTCTGACACGCCCTCCCGCTCCACCCTAGAGCGGGAGAAGTCATTGGATGATTTCCCAACCCACAAAAAAAAAGTGTTATTACTAAACTTTTTCGATATTTTTTCTAAATTTCGAAATTACGCATTTGCAGTTAGAAAAACGCAATGAATATGAAACGTATCCGACAAGTACCTACGTGGCTTAGAGTGAAGGGGCAGGGTTTAACTTCACTTGCCTGGGATTGCGTTACATTGCGCGCAATATAAAGTAGTTTTTTTATTCATACCTAAAAATGAAAGTCGTTTCCCTGCAATACTTTTTGCGCAAAACTATATGTTTGTTGTATATATGTTAGACGTACAGTATGCGTAGTTGATGGATATGTGTTGTGCCTTTTCACACCCTGTATACATTTTATGATTTTACAAATTAAAGAAGGATTGTTTCGAGCCTAATATTTTTATTGAGAGACCAAAGATGCACTAGGTCACAGTTCACATAAACTATTACCAGAGATACAGATTCAATTAATTTCTAAAAGATATTTCACAATTTATTAGAGTCGACAATCGATATCGTATTTACTCGTAACTTATAATTATACTCTGAAAACTTATAATGAGTTTGTAGGATTTCTGAGTTGGAGCAGTTGGGGGATGTAGAAAAACGGGTTTAGATCACTCTCGGCCCCTCGACCCTTAAAAAAAGATTTGTTTATTTATTTCCTATCAACTCTTAAACATAGTTAACACTCGACCCCCGTTCTTCTAATTTAAAATACTCAGAATTTTATATTCTTGTTTGCTGTTTGTAACACTGGTTAAAAGCAGCAAACAAGAATATGAAACATGAAACAGTCCTACCTACATGTTTTTGAAATCTTGCAATATATATCTACTCTTCACTTGCAAAAAATTGCCACAAAGGAGATGTTAGAATGCAAAACCTCAAATACCCCCGAGACTCGCATACCTTTTGTAGATTCCGTGAAAAAAGGTTCTATGAACAGATTCACGAAACCCCATGTCAATAACCTTTGGAAAAATAAGTTCAATGAACTCCGGAAACATGGCTTTCAAGAGCATTTTCTCAAATTAATGATACGAGCCTGTATCGTGAACGATCATCAATCTTGGAACTGAATTCTTCACATGACATGTCGTCATAAAATTTCGAGGAACCATTTATCTTAATTTTTTGGTTCTCAAGTTACACATCCTGTGTTAGTCGGGATGATTATGGAAATTATGGAGCGTAAAATGTGTGTGGTCGAGTTTGCTTGGCTTCAACTAAAAGATTACTTTGATATATGTTTAGTGGTATTTGAACAGATAATCTTATAAGTGTAACTTCAACGTCTGCAAATAAATGATTATTATTATTAATAAACTTTTATCAAATTCAAACTCTAAATCGTTTATTTCGTAAAGTGCCTGTAAATGGTTTATTGCCATTTACAGGCACTTTTGATTTGTCAAGAAGTCGGTCATTCAGAAAGATGCAGCTGATTGCACATTCCAATGCGTAGACTCTATGGAAAATAAAACGTGCAAGAAACTCCATGGACACTCTTTTAAACCATGTTATGTAATCATTCTCTATAAGTTATGTATCACTTTGAACAACCTTGAGGTCAAACATTTATTTTGTTTCATCATCAACATTATTAAATTTACATATTTGAGTGGGCCTGTCCAGTCAGTGCAAGCATCTGTCAGGAGTGCATTATCATCATGCTCAGCATACAGCGCTTACGACTTCTCTCTAGATCAAACAGGCAGTCTCCACTTAATGAGTATGCTTACCAGTTATACAACGCGTGCCGTGTTTGAAGATGCCACAAATTGTCCTTCGATCCTCGTACCCAAACCTCCCGATTCTTGTCAAGATCTTGATAATCGGGGAAGAAAAACCGCCTCGAGGTGGAACGCGATGTATCATGATTGTACCAAATGACATAGTCGTATCGTGACGCAGTATCAAAATTCGTCCACACTAAGTACATACTGAAGATATATGTACCCGATACGAAACGTAACAGATACGCTGATAAGGCGTGTGACATCATCGCGTATTATTGTGCGTGTAAACTAGAGACAATGTTATACGTCGATTCCACGGAGATCTGACATCACTTACAACAAGTTGCGCTTTGTTATTGAAAGAAATATTCAGATCGAAGACAATCACAGACACAATATTCTGATCGAATACAATAATACACAAAATGTAGTACTTTCACAAAACTGCCAATTGTGAGTTATAAATCTCGCAGTCACTATTCAATAAAACATAAAACGCAGAAAATATTACTTTTAAACACATTTTTCGTGACGTGAAATTCTTCTATGATAAACCTACACATATTTTATTGTATGTTATTAAATAAGAGCTGTTTTACGTTGAAATTCCAACATCGATATTTCTCAGGAATTTTTATTACTATTAAGTTGATATTCATTTTAAACAAGCTTCTGCCCGCGGCTTCGCCCGCGTGGAATTAGTACTTCCACCACTATTAACGTCTATGTGCTAGCCTAGACTGTAAACTATCTTAGTGCCAAACTTATTTCAGATGTGTTCAGCCGTTCTAGCTGGTAATTAAGGCGCAAATATACAACTTTAATGGTTTTTAATTGAACATCACGTCTAAACGACTCGTCTTATTCCATTGAAAGAAATATATGTAACTCTAGACAATTTTCGTCGTAATTTGATCTGAGAATATTTGAAATTATATTTTTATAACATAGTGCAATTAATTTGTAAAGTTATGTCTCACGCGGATAAAAAATTGAGAAGCACGCAAAAACTATAAAGCGTATTTTTATGAAATCTTCACCATTTTAAAGATCATTTAATTATTTATAATTTTGTCTCAGTGTTTTAGTTTAATACCTGTGGTTTTATGTTGTAATAAATTAATAAGCGTCTAATTTCGGACAGCGCTCCTTGATGGGCGTGTCCTATTACTGGGTAGACATACGACGCGTTACGTGAGCTCAGCACAGAACACGCAAGCTAACCACTCAAGGTCATTGGCAGTTAATAGCGCCTTAAGTAACAAACATCCACCCATCCAAACTTTCACATTTATAATATTTGTAGGAAGTAGGACAGGAAAGATGGACACGTTTATTGACCTCAACGAAGTCAACAAACTGTCGTTTTCGCCAAAAATAACTTTGTAGACACACACTCACCATCGATCATACACCGGTCACTGACACAACCTCACATCTCTACTTACTCCCCAAGGGGTATTAGCTTCATTGCTTTGTATTTCTTCAGCATTTCTTGTAAATATTTTTTGTTTGACCTCCGTACATTTGATCTCCGAACCAAACACACCTTTGGGTATTCTTTGCGTTATTATTTTCTTTTTAAATCCGTCTTTTGTTGGTTTTCTGTTGCCATGGCGCTGTATGTACCTAAGCTGTGGCTTTACCACTGAGTTTGGAAGCCAAAAAGATGAATTGCTGTTTTGACGGTCGGATAAAATATAAACACTAGGTGTACCTAAAAGAAAGGATTGCTTGCACGTGGCTAGTATTAAGACTAGATATTTTTCTCAAAATTCATACTGAAATGAAGATAAATCTTTGTTGTTTTAAGAAACAACCGACTTTCGACAACTCTATTAGATGTATCAAATAGTGGAATATGCAAATACCTGCATCTTTCTGACTGACAATTCAAGAGTGCCCGTAAATGGTTTATCAATCTGCCTAAAATCAATCTAAAATCAATCTGCCTAGCCTTTTCCCAACCATCTTGGGGTCGGCTTCCAGTCTTACCGGATGCAGCTGAATACCAGTATTTTACATAGAGTGACTGCCTATCTGACCTCCACAACCCAATAACTGGATAATACGATCCCCCTTGGTAAGACTGGTTGTCAGACTTTCGGGCTTCTGACGACCCGCAACGACTTTCAAAGATCTACGACAGCCGGAACCAACGGCTTGACGTGCTTTCCGATAACAACCTACATAGTTCTCACATTCACAATATGCTGAGGATCATGCAGATTAGTGTCTGTAACGGTCTTTTGAAGAAAGAACCACACTTATTTGAGTGGACCTGTCCAGTCAGTGCAAGCATGTCAGTAGTGCATCATGATCATGCTCAGCATACAACACTTACGACCTCTCTCTAGACCAAAGAGGCAGTCTGCGCTTAATGAGTATGCTTACCAGTTACACTACCGATATGATGAACTACTACAGTTCAATTCAACAGAGACAAAGTGAGAATAACATTCTTTGTGTAGTCAATTATTATAATCTTAGAATATGCAAATGGAAAGTCAAGTCGATTCGTATCGTCAGTCAAAAGACGTCCACTGTTGGACATGGAAGACGGCCAGGCGTTCCCATATTAACGGGTCTAGTGCTTCCCGTATCTAGCAGACTCGCGCAACCATAATCTGCTGACATTTTTGTCATCATCATGATAATGCTGAGGCCTCCCCAAGTGTTGCCACAACGGTCAGTACCGTGCGTCTCGCATTCATCGGATTACTGCGACCCTCCACCTTGTGGGAGATCTTCCAACGCTGCGTCTTCCGATACGTGGTCACCACTCCAAAAAATTCTTTGATTTCCATCAACGATCTGTTCTGCGAGCAATATGCCCTGCACACTGCCACTTCATTTATTTATTTATTAAAATTTTAGTTTCGTCTCCCGTCAATAATTCGTCCATGATTGACATATTTCTTTTTGTAACGTCAAACAGCACTATATAAATACATACAGTACCTACAACTACTTTCTTAATCTCCCTTGGCAATCATCGCAGCTCCAAATACAAACGAATGCTAATTTCCATGCCCATCAATTATTAGATTTATCGTGTATCATCATCTGCCCGCGCCTTTTCCCAACTATCTTGGGGTCGGCTTCCAGTCTAACCGGATGCAGCTGAATACCAGTATTTTACATGGAGCAACTGCCTATCTGACCTTCACAACCCAGTTACTGGGTAATACGATACCCCTTGGTAAAACTGGATGTCAGACTTTCGGGCTTCTGACGACCCGTAATGACTGTCAAAGATCCACGATTGACAGACGGGACCAACGGCTTAACGTGCTTTCCGAGGCACGGAGAAGTCTCGGTATGTAAAGATGGTCACCCATCCACGGACCAACCCCGGTAAGCGTTGCTTAACCTGATAGATCGACCCGTGCGGCTGTTATTACTTTAGCCACGAGCTACTCCGATTAGATTTATCGCGTATAATAATTTGAATTCAGAATTAAGTACCTATTATATTGTTGTTTTGTTTTGATTTTCGTGTGAACAAAGTACGTAATTCTGAATTCAAATTATATATATATACACAAATTACATGATAAATGTAATAATTGATGGACATGAAAATTAGCATTTGTTTGTATTCGAAAATGCCGTGGGAGATACGATTTCTAATGATTTTAAATTGAACATTACGTCTAAACCAATAGTCTTATTTCTTTGAAAAAAATATATGTAACTCTATTATATTTTTTATTATATTTTTTTTGTAATTTGACATGTGAATATTTGAAATTATATTTCATAACGTAGTGTAATTAATTTACGTCTAACGCGGATAAAAAATTGAGAATCACGTAAAAACTTAAAATAGTATTTTTTTGAAACCTTCACCACTTTAACGATTTATTTATCATATAATGTACGTGTTTTAGTATAATACCTGTTGTTTTATGTATAATAAATGAATAATGCGTCTAATTTGCGACATCGCTCCTTGATGGGCGAGTCCTATTACTGGGTGGACGTACGACGCGTTGCGTGAGCTCAGCACAGAACACGCAAGCTAACCACTCAAGGTCGTTGGCATATAACTGCGCCTTAAGAAAATAGTTGTACTGTACCTACATGGTATTTCTACTGAATAGTGGGTGTTTACAAGCTGAGCAGAAATAGTAACATCTTAAATCTCTCAACAGCACAGATTGAAATGAATCAGGCTTTCAGGCATTGGTAGAAGTATAAATAATAGGGATATATTCTGGGTATAAAAATAATAATTCTATTTAGTCCGTAAGGTAGATTATAAATTATCAAAAAATATTAGAAACGTATTTTTTGGTTTACCAAACCAATAAAAAATGAAAAGAAAAAACGCATCGAAGTTCAAGAGCGGGGGCTTGTTACGTCACTAAACGGTACAAAGTGTATCGAGGTGTGTCCTCATGGTTTACGGTACAAAAGAAAAAATACGTGTCTAATATTTTTTGGTAATTTAACTGACGGACTAATTAGCTTTTTTTTTAGCAAACTAGCCCATTGTCTATTTCTAGGCATCCTAATAATCTTACTTATTCCTACAAATTCGACTAATTTTATAAAAGCGAAAGTTTGTGAGTGTGTGTGTGTTTATTTATTTATTTTTTTTAGTTTTGGCTTCGCACGGTTTGTGCATTTAGCCAGTGTCAAGTTAAGAAAGTACTTAGTTTTAGATACAGAATACTGTCACTTTTTTCCCCATTAGAATACAGATATAATACATTCTCATATTTTTGCAGTATTTGGGAGCAAATGAGTCGAGTCGGCCTTCTCGGCAAGCTTCGCCGAGGTAGTCAATACTACGACAAAATTCTCAGCCCTATTTTAATGATTCCGATTTTCAATGATTCCACATATTGTCCAGTTGCGTAAACACTTGAGACACAAAACTACACCAATTTTACATCACGATATCCACTAGGAATTAATTTACGAATAATTAAAACAGCCACTGAACTTCACTCGAAAAAATTCCGCCAAAAACTCCATGTGTGTGTTTGAATATTATTTTGTTACTTCTTCACGCTCAAACGGCGGGACCGATTTGGATGAAATTTGGTACGTAGATAGCTTATACCCTAAATTAACACGTATAGGCTACTTTATGTCCTTATCCCGATCTACGCGGGTGAAACCGCAGGGCGCAGCTACTGTTGTACAAATGTGAAATTTTGGATGGATGAATGAATGTTTGTTTGTTACTCAATCACGCCGGAACAGCTGAACAGATCTGGATGAAATTTGGAACATAGGTAGATTATAGTAGTAGTATAATCCTGGTGATCTGTAATACAGGTGCTTTGCGCCTTCCTCAGACACCAGCTCCTCACATATTTTAGAACTAAGTTATGTTAAGTATAGAGGTATTGAAACTGTTTATTGTGTATATATTATTGTGAGGAGGAATAAATAAATATTATTATTATTGTTATAGTCTGAAATAACACATAGGCTGTAATTTATAATGGGGGAAGAACTGATTCCACGCAGGAGCCGCTGACAGAAGTTATAAGCTCTAATTATTGTTCTAATTACAGAATAAACTTTTACCATTACTCATCCAAATTAATTAGAATTGATTTACTTTTTCGGTAATGAACCTTACCGTAACAGATCCCCGGATACCTTAGTAAGGTCTCGAGGGATAGATCTGCTGAACTTTCTTTCTGGGCTTCAATTAATTAGTTACTTTAATTAATGAATCGTGCTTCTCTGTACTTTCGTATTTTCTGACATACTAGGCCAGGGCTTGAGTATTTATAAATAGAATAACCTATTGGTAAGTCCTTACGTGGTTAGGTATCCCAAGTAAGCTGATAGGGGATAAGACTTTTTCTTTCAACTACGTAGTCTCATTGATTACTACAAAACCGATCACAAAGGACGTATTTTTTGCTTAGAACCAAAACAGTGCATATTTGTTATATGAAATCTCATGGTTGCACAGTTTTTCAGTAATGCACTGTTTTTAATTTTTAATATTTAGATATAAATTTGTATCTAAATAAATAAAAAAATGTATGTTTAATATAAAATGTATGCATTAGATCAAAAAGATACTGGCTGAAAATAAAGATCGGCTGAATAGAACCGACTTTGTGAAAAAAAAAAACAAATGGCGCGCATTTTGTACCATTATAAAACTTTGATACTTCATAATAAGCAAGAAAAGTTTAAAAAAAAATGGAAATAGACAGCGATAGCGATATGAATTCGACTCCTTAAAGTATAAAAACAGCTTGAAATGAAATTGTTAATAACCTTTTGCCGCAAAAGTTGCGGGTTAAATATTTTTCATTAACTTGAGATTTTATTAATTTATTTTGACTACGTATATTTTATCACGGTAGGTAGTTGGGTAGTTGAAAGAAAAATAGATTACGCACCTTGCTAATGTGAGTAATTAATGCACTCGTGTTAATTTAGTGCCCTCGCACCAACATAACACTCGTGCATTAATAACTCACTTTGCGCTCGATGCAAATCTACTATTAACTTCAGAAAATTTAATATCTTTGATTAATTAAAAAAATGCCTAATCATAACGCATTTGTTATCTATGTCGCCGGATGATTGTAAACACCGTCAGTTTATAATAAATCACGTAAAATTGTTAACTCTTAATTTTCAATAAGACACGGATGGGTACATTGCTAATTATCAAAGAATGAGATTTATTGTATTTGAAATGATCTATTCATGATATATCGAGAATTTACACACTTGTAAGATTTATTAAAATCGTAATTATGATCTTTACAATTATCCGGTGATGTCTACAGATATATGATAAACGATGTTTATTCAGCAAATAGGTTACAAGGAACACTTTTACACGTCAATGCTTTTTTGTCAGTTTAAGCTAGATGAGGCCGGTGTTTCCTAGCTGACTACCCTGAGAGGAAACACCGAAACAAACTCAGAGGTCAAAGTCTCTTTGAAATTGTTCTTATCCATACAATATGTACTGGTCAAATCTTATGAGAACCATGTACGTTAATGTCTGAGATGAGCTTTAGAGGAAAGCACCACGCAGATTTTAGTAGACCTTTCCAGACAGTGCAAGCATTTGTCAGTTATAGTGTAGCTCAACTCAGAACTTTATAGAGCTCAACGAACCGACGGACAATTCCAAAGTAAGGACATTTGGGTAGGCAGCAAACGTAATAAAACTGCCAGACAATCATTAAATCTACGTGAATATAATATGCTGATGAGATGAACCGTCACTCGCCTCTTGAAAAGTTCATGAGAAAGCCAGCGTCTCACAGTCAGTCAGTTTGTCTGACATATAGCTGAATTAACCTTAAAAAAAAATGCGTAGCCGTAAGGGACACACTACGATTTTTGCATACCATATCCTTGATTGTTGTTGAATTTGACAGGGAGTCACTTTACTCAGAGTAAGAGAAGTTATTGGATGATTTCCCACCCGAAAAAAAAAGATACCAATTAAGTTTAAACCCTGAAATAGGCCAGGAGTGTGACGCCTCGGAAAAAATGTAGCCAATAGGTAATAAGACGATTTGATTTATTACTGGTGATCGTAGTAGGTAGAGTTACTTTAAGTACTTGCGTTACGTTGCCTTAATATGGACACGCCCGAAATCCCGGAATTTCAAAAGCATTTTATTAAATAAGTTAGAAATTACTTTGTAGAAAGCTATTTACGTCTTAAGGAATTACTAACGAACACATAATCCTCCACTCCTCCGACAGGTAATATAAGACGGACACGTTTCTGGTTAATGAAATTAAACCTTTATTTTTAAACAGTACGTATATTTTTCTAATTTTCTGTAACAAGTTTGAATATACAAGTATCAATAGCTGTTACAAACTTATTCTAATAATAAAAAATCAATGTATGTTTTCGAATCCCGCAGTTTCAGTTAGAATCCCGGGGAATGTCTATATTAACATCAACGTCTGTAGTCATTAAACCAAAATAGCTCTATATACTCCGATCACTATTATTAGATAAGACCTTTAACGTCTTAACACAAACATCTAAAATACCACGAAACCATTACGAATCACGCAATCAATCATTCGGAAACATAACAGCAATTTGTCATTTCCAATCGATTACAAGTCGGACAAAAAACTGAAGATTCAATGGAATGGAAATTGATAATGGAGTCATTTGTCTTTCCTTTCATTCATTCTTTCATAATGGGGTGGTGACTTAGCTTGTATTAATAATCCTCCCGACCGAATTTCGATCACAGTGGCCAATCTCAACGGAGATATTATAGTGCACAAGCGTGCGCGCAACCACAGTTGCACTCTCTGTTCCTTTAGCTTTCATAGTCTGATGGTACGGCAATCCAACACGACCAGCGAGAGATCAGGCGTAGGACCAACAGCTTCACGTGCTTTCCGAGGCACGGGAGTGTCACACTACCAACTTCCAAACTCCGGGCTACTACTAAGTAACTCCTAATAGAAAAACCCAATAGTACTTTTTACCCGGGAATCGAACCCTATCGGGTTCGATTGTTTCGCGACTACTACACGTGAGGTCTTCCTCACGCTTAGCAGTCGCGCTTACGACCACGAGACCTACGAGGCAGTAGGTTGTATTAAGGTGAAAGCTCCAAGGTAGCCCGCGAAATTCAAATTTTCTTACGTTATTGTTATATTTAATTATTATATTATATTTATTATACTTACAATTCGATTCGCGGGCGTAGCAAGTACGTATTTATAGAATTATAATAATTAAAATCATCAATACAACTCTTTCAGTTAGCTTAGTGCATAATTTATAAAATGGAAAAATGTAAAGGGGTGGGGTCCTGGTGTCCTGAAACACAGGCCACGAGCCTAGCTTAGGCACCAGTGTCCCACAATATATACTTACCAGAATTATGTATCACTGTCTGATCAATGTAAAATTATTTATGTATATTGTGGTGAGAAATAATCATGAAATCATGACATTTGGCATCAATTCTAAGTGAGACAATTGTATTGATGATTTTATTGATTGTGATTCTATAAATACATACTTGTTACGCCCGCGAATCAAATTTTGACCTAGATAAAACCTGACACTGACCTGCAAATTGCAAAAAACGTAACGTAAAGTCGCGTATTTTCGGATAATTATACTTATTTATGTAAGTTTATGTTGTACACTGGATCCTACCCTCGAATGTGATCTCTCTCTATCACTCAAAGGTTTGCTGGGAGAAAACTCAACATTGAATTAAGCTCGCCTTTGTACATTAACTATTTAATCACTGTGTAGGTACTATGTTAGTTGTTTGGTGTACAATAAAGAATAAAAGAAAGAAAGAATTAAAGAAAATTTGAATTTCGCGGGCTACACCGGGTGGACCGTTACAATAAGGATTTCAGGATGTTGACAATATTTTTGAAGTGAAGACTTCTTTAGGCGCGTTGGGCATTTTAGTGATGAAAAAAAAAACAATTGAATTCGAGCGATACCGTCACCGTCACCGACTGTCCGGCCGCTACGTGATTCGCTACGAGAGTGATAGAGGATGGTGAAGCGCGTTGAGCATTTTTTTTAAATATATTTAGGTCTTATGGATCGATCTACGGCGTTTTATAAAGGGAGACCAAATTTTAGTTATTTTTGCTATTGGACTTACCGTTTTCGAGGTATTTATGGTTTTATATCTCGAAACGATCGCTACGAGCGTCCCACTGCTGGGCAAAGGCCTCCCTCATACCCTTCCAGACACTCTTTTCTAGCGCCACCTCAAATCAACCTTCGCGGTGCGCGTCCGAGTTATCTCGCTACCGCTTACTATGGGCCAGCCTCGGCTCCACCCAAGCGGGGCAGATCTCCACCGTGTCCTCTGGGTGATGCTCACAGTGGGGACACCCGGGCGTTTCCCTCCGCCTTATCCTACCCAGGAACCTCCCGAAACTTCCGTGTCCGGTGAGGACCTGCGTCAAGCAGTAGGTGAGGACGCCGTGACGCCTCTCTAGCCACTCCTCAAAGAGGGGCCTTACTGCCGCAATTGCGGCGTGCTCGCTCTCTCCATGTCGCCATGAGATCCTGCTGGAGCTCTGTCCGCCGAGCCGCGAGGTGTCGCGGCAGCGGAGTTATACCCTGGC
Organism: Polia nebulosa; assembly: GCA_951329385.1. Classification (NCBI taxonomy): domain Eukaryota; kingdom Metazoa; phylum Arthropoda; class Insecta; order Lepidoptera; family Noctuidae; genus Polia; species Polia nebulosa. The sequence goes on along the minus strand of OX589595.1, from coordinate 1,994,211 downwards.
GTTTGGCCTCCTCGCGCCACTCATAGAGGTGCGCGAGGACATTTGCCTTCAGATCCAATGGCGAAAGTCCGGCAAGGAGGCTCGCCACCTCCCCGGAGACGAACCTTTGGGACGCGTTCAACCGGTGAGCTGGTCTCCGCCTCAAGGAACGCGTCCACACCTGTGCCCCGTAAAGGGCCATGGACCGCACGGATTCGCCTCCTTGAACAAAGGGTTCTGATTTTGATACCCCACTTAATACAACTCGTCGACTTTATTTTTTTTCTTTTTCGTAATAATTGTGGCATCTGGTTGTCGCCATATTGTATTTGGATTACTGTCATGTCTTCAGTAGCACTCGAATCAATTAACGTAAGAATTATCAAAATTGGCCCACGCATTTGGTCTCACAAAAGAACATACATAGGCTGCTAAACATATTACCCTCCATTGCGTCATGCAGTTGGGTAAAATGAATATACGTAGGTACTATCACGCCCATTTTCGTTACACCCTGTACGTAAGTATACGTACAGTACGGTGTAACGAAAATGGGGGTTCTTATTTTAGATATTGCTCATTCCCTTGAAAACGAATATGTTTCTTAAAGAAAGTCATATTCATTTCCCAAAAAAATAGACTTTCTGTTCAAATTGGAAATTATGTTTTTCTTACTCCTACACTTTTCTTTTCTGATTAAATCATTTCTCCGAGAATCATCGAGCTTCATCGCCTCGGCGTTTTTAGAGTTCCGTACCCGAAGGGTCCAAACGAAACCCTATTGCTGTCATTCTAGTGTCCGTCTGTCATAAAATTTTGTTCGAAGAATTTTTTAACTTCCCATTGACCTATGAACTTGAAATTTGGTGACAATGTTTATTATTACGAATAAATTTTACTAAAACATACCAATATACCTATTGATAAATCAATTTTTTTCTCTAAAAATTCCCTCATTTGGTACGGAACCTTAAATGTGCGAAGTCTGACACGTACTTCGTCGGTTTTTTCTGTTGGTTGCCACTGTTGATTCTGGCTTAAAATAGTTACAGTGGTTTGGGAGTAGTATGGCGGGCTTTCGGTTCAAAGTTATCATTAGCTGATTTAATTTAGTATGGAGGTCCAATTTTTTATCCGGATCGTCTATGAATCTCTTTAAGAAAGTTATTCATTTTATATGGGCAGAAGCAGTACGTATCTATAATATAAGAACTATATATAAGAACTTAGTACATCAGTTGGTATCTTAAAAATCTATAAGGGTTCCTTGTCTTGTTAGTCTACGGAACCTTTAAAAATTTAATAGAAAAAGGAATATTACATGTTTCTGTCTCCAAACGTAATTGTGAGTACATACAGCACTTATTGTTATAAAAGAAATAATTGAATCAAGAAACAAATTGGCTTGTTTCGAACTCCATCAAACAAGAACAAGTTATATAGAGATACAGATTACAATTATATGACATGATCAATCTGCCTAGCCTTTTCCCAACTATCTTGGGGTCGGCTTCAGTCTAACCGGATGCAGATGAATACCAGTATTTTACATGGAGCGACTGCTTATCTGACCTCCACAACCCAGTTACTGGGTAATACTATACCACTTGGTAAGACTGGATGTCAGACTTTCGGTTTTCTGACGACCCGTAACGACTGTCAAAGATCCATGATTGACAGCCGGGACCAATGGCTTAATGTGCTTTCCGAGGCACGGAGGAGTCTCGGTACATAAAGATGGTCACCCATCCATGGACCAACCCTGGCAAGCGTAGCTTAACCTGATGGATCGACCCGTGCGGCTGTTATTACTTTAGCCACGAGCTCCTCAGAGCTTATAAAACTTAAAAACTACAAGCAACTACACGCTAATGGCACCCCATGTGGGGTACGCGCATCGGCTAAGGGTTGTCGCTGGGGGAAGGCAGCAAGGGACGGATTTTTTTTTTGTGGCGTGGGAAGTCATCCAATGATCTCTCGCTCTAAGGTGGAGTGGGAGGGCGTGTCAGACTCTTACTGACTTAAACCCACCCCTGTTCCTTCCCTGCCCTGAGTGCCCAGGGGCGAGCTAACTCTGTTTCGAATTTATCCTCAACCCCTGGGCAAAGCATGGGACGGCTGGATCGAATTTTGATTAGTTAGGGACGGATTAAAAACTACAGGTTCAGCGCCTCGGGCTGGCTCGAGCCAGAGACTGGGTGGACTTTGACTGGGATTTCGCGGAGGTCCACGGTGGCGAGGGTGGAAGGACGGTCGTCTGTGTCGTTTAATGTACTGGTTTCCTTAAGGCTCTCTTGGAGCAGGATTGTAGAGTCATCGGGTGTGAAGAGAGTGTGCCGGGGACAGCAGTGTCAAAGAAACGCTTGGAGAGTCGTGTCATGAACTGCTGACTAGTGGGGTGTTTGAGATCTAAGTGCACAATCTTATTCCGAATAAAGTAGAGTGCTCCCACCACTTCGCGGAGGAAGCGGCTCTGAGTCTGGAATTAGCACATACGCTATAATTTATAGTGGGAGAAGTAAATACCACGTGGGATAAGCCACTGGCAGAAGCTAGTTTGTAACTCAATGGCAATTCTTTGTAATTTCACTATGGTAGCACACACACATACACACACACACACACACACATCACACGCGCACATCATGAATAATTTTATTTAGTAAGTAGGTTTAACTTTACATTGTATGTTTCCTAGGACACACACAACCGCAGGTATGCTGGCAGAGATTTCTTTAGAAATAAGCATCACCTTCGTATTTATTTCTCTGTTTACTTCGTCTTGTCTGGTTTTTTAAGTGTGTAGATACATTCATTGTTAAATAAAATAAATATTTAAATAAGTTGTGAAAATAACAATATTTTTACTCAGGAATTGTTCTGTTGGTTCTTGAAATACTCATAACGTATGCACGTTTAGTCGTTAAACGTACCTACAATAACTTTTGGACAAAGGTCGTCGTAAAAAAAACCCGTTAATTTAATTGCTGGACAAAGTATAATCATTTTTATGAAAAACCAAGCTAATTTTATAAAAAAAAAAAAATTGAATAAAATACCTCTTATTATGTAAAACGTGTACGCATAGTAATCCTAGCTCTTCTGAAATAAAGTGATTAATATTCTATCTCAAATCTTATTTTAAAACAAACTGAGATAAGTATCATTTTCATATAAAATTATTAAAGCGTTTCACTTTGCATAAAGAACAATAGTGACGTGTAGGCTACGTGTTTTATGTTCATTTTTGTTTGAACTTAAAAGCTTGAAATGTAACCCTTTTATTGTTTTCTTTTATGTTTCGTAAGTAAAGGCAACATGTTGAATCGTATTTTATTTTAGGAAAGAAAGAGAAGATTATTAAACAATATTAAACTTGTAACATGAGTAACTTGAGGAGCTCGTGGCTAAAGTAATAACAGTTGCACGGGTCGACCCATCAGATTAAGCCACGCTTGCCGGGGTTGGTCCATGAATGGGTTACCATCTTTGCATACCAAGACTCCTCCGTGCCTCGGAAAGCACGTTAAGCCGCGGTTGGTCCCGGCTATCAATCGTGGGTCTTTGACAGTCGTTACGGGTCGTCAGAAGCCCGAAAGTCTGACAACCAGTCTTACCAAGGGGTATCGTATTACCCAGTAACTGGGTTGTGGAGGTCAGATAGGCAGTTGCTCTATGTAAAATACTTGTATTCAGCTACATCAGGTTAGACTGGAAGCCGAAACCACGATAGTTGGGAAAAGGCTAGGATTGATTGATTGATATTAAACTTGTAACTTGGGTATATCATGAAGGGTCACGGAATTGTTTAAATGAGTCACTGTGGCCCTGAAACATTGAGGTTACTGAAGGAACAAGGGTGGGTTTTAGTCAGAAAGAGTCTGACACGCGCTCGTCTTTCACCTAGAGGGGGAGAAGTTCGCCACGAGGTTGCCTGCTTGTCGGTCTTCTACAGAATGTACTTCGGAGAGTGTACCCATGAACTCTACAACCTCATCCCTACGGCCCCCTTTTACCATCGGACATCTAGACGTACTACAAATTACCATTTTTTGTTTTATTTTGTGTATTTGACATCTGATTACCTTTAATTATTTTGTATGCCTTTTGGCGGGACATAGTATGGACCAACATTTTTTTTTATTTTTATCTAATATCTGTATCACATTACCCTATGTTCACAAAAATAATAAATGAATTTGAATTTGAATTTGAATTTGACCATCCCTACCTTGTTGCTATTCCACGAATTCGCACTAAGCGTTTCCGAACGTCTTTCATAATGCGCACAGCAAAGGAGTGGAACTCTCTACCTGCGTCTGTATTTCCGAATGCATACAACCTTAATCTCTTCAAAGTTAGAGTGAACAGGCTTCTTCTGGGTAAGCTTGCTCCATCGTTGAATTTTAAGACCTATCCAACAATACCCCACACTATAGGATGGCCGAGAAAAAAAAACATTCCCACTTTACATCACAGGAGCACAAATTTTACTGTTTCGTTATTTTGTCGTGATTAATATTTATATTATAATCATGCAAAATTGCAGCTTTCTAGTACTATCAGTCTTTAAGCTATGCTTCGGACGGACAGACGGACGGACGAAACTATAAGGGTTCCTTGTCCTTGGTCTACGGAACCCTAAAAATATAGAAAATGCTCACTTAAATACACTGAGATTATATAACTAAAGTAGATACCCAAACATACCCTCGTCAAAAAGACAAACCAAAGTGAAACACAAAAATAAAAGTTGATGACACAATATAAAAACGCGCACGTTTATAAATACACCCGAAACGAAGGTCAGGGATAAAATCCTGAAAATTGTTTACACGGCTGAAACACAATCCTAATTTGTCTAACTCTGTGCAGCGAAATCTGACGGTTGAAATGCAGATAATTAGTCAGTTTCTAGTGTAAATAACATTGGATTGAAGGTATTCCAAATAAAACAATATGAAATATTTAATTTTTTTATGTTGATTCAATGTTAAGGAAGTCAGACAATTATGTAGTTAGATAAAATCCGAACTGATACTTTTTTTGTTATCTTTTTTTCTCTGAACTAACTAACTTTATTTAACCTTTAGACTTTTGTTTTAGCAAAAGTTATTTTCTGTAACCTTTATACTAGTTTTATTTTTGCTATTATCTCTTAAGTTTTTAGGGTTCCGATACAAAAAAGTAACAAGAGTGTCTGTGTGCCTATGAGCCGCCGCGCCGTCTGTCAGTCATATTCAAATCATTTATTTCAAATAAACCATTTACAGGCTCTGGCACTCAGTTACTCAGGCACTTTTGAATTGCCAAGAAGTCGGTCAGTCAGAAAGATGAAGCTGAACATTCCAAGGCGTAGATCTCTATGGAGAAGAACGTGCAAAAAACTCCATGGACATTCTTTTAAACCATGTTATGTATTACACAAATCCTGGTTACATATCTCTTCTTGCTTTTACTATATAAGAACAATGTTACTTAAACAATTCAACAACAAATAAAAAAAAAGATTAAAATAAGCCAGTGGCAGTTTCAGCTGACGGCGCCCGTTCACGAATAAGACATATGGCTCAGCACCACTCAGCTCAACCATAATGAAGGGAATCGAATGGCCCAAAACACGCGCCACCATCAGCGAGACATTTGAGCAGTTCGTCAAAGGACTGTTTTTTTTTAAATTATAGGTGGCCAAGTTACATTTCCACATAATGCTCACTCAAAAACCTACTTGAGTAACTATATTCTAGGCACTAAAAACTTCGAAAACTACTGCATGTTTTGTTTTGTAATTCATTTGTTCTGTAACAATCAAATGCGATGGTACGGAACCCTTAGTGCTCTAGTTCTTGAACCTGGCTGTTCATTTAATCACGGTTTGTAAAATGTCTCTAAGTGAAATTAAAAACTAAATAGCAAGAGGTCACCGTACTCTCTAGTTGTTTCAGTGTAGTTTTCGTAACTCTTAGTTACAGAGACGTATTTTATTAGAAGGTATGTCTGTCGACTGTCTGTAGCATTTCTACAGATGTCTGCAAATGGCAGTCACACGATGTAAGTACTGATGTCAAGTCTACAAGTAAAAGAACTTGATGAAACCGTGTCCTTTAATATTACTAATCTTAATCTTGTGAATGGTTCTGATGTTATCGTTTCTTTGTCAAACTTTTTCTACATCAATTTCACAATCTCCCACCGGTACACGGTAGCCTCGGTCGGCCCAAAAGTCCTTAAATAGACTACTAACACAATTTGCTGTAATTTAATGTAGTGCTGTTCCACAAATAATGCAGCAACATCGCATTATTAAAGAAACCGATATCACTATCAATACTTACTCACTACATGCGATGCGAGACGCACAGGATCGGTCGTCTGCCCAGGGGTTGTGGATAAATTCGAAACAGAGTTACCGCGCCCCTGGGCACTCAGGGCAGGGAAGGAACAGGGGTGGGTTTTAGTCAGTAAGAGTCTGACACGCCCTCTCGCTCCACTCTAGAGCGGGAGATGTCATTGGATGATTTCCCACCCCACAAAAACAAAAAACAGGACCGGTCGTTGTGGTGACACTTGGGGGAGGCCGATGTCCAGCAGTGGACGTTTTTGGCAAAAAAACTTTTTTTTTATAAAAAATACAACAGACTTCCAAAAAAGAAATACACAAAAAGTTGCGAAATAACTTTAATTTTGGAAGTCGATGTTTGTATGTTGTTTCTTTGTTATTTGACGCCAACTTCCAAAATTAAAGTTATTTAGCAACTAGCTTTGTGCACTTACTTTCTTTTTAGGAAGTCGGTTGTATTTTTTTATAAAAAAAAGATTTTTGTTTTTTCACTTTTCAGTTTTTGTACCCCAAAACTAAAATAAATAATAAAGTTATGCCCGACTGAATAACCCCAATAACATGAAATTTGAACATAATTGGAGACAACCAAAACGTCATCTGTGTATACATATTTTTTGATTATGTTGATTTTTTCAAGATGTGCTTAATCAATTTCGATAAAATTGATATCTGAAGTATGACCTACCAAATAAAAAATCTATCCACAAGTGGCGCAGAAATCGCGCAACAAACATACAGAAAAAAATACAGATGAATTGAGAACCTCCACCCTTTGAAAGTCGGTTAAAAAATAATGATGATAATAACTCACTACTGTAACCAAAGTTGCTTTCCGTGTCCGTCTGTTTCTCCGCTGACTCCTCCTAAACCACGCATCGAATTGTAATGCTGTTTTCATTAACAGAAATAACGATAACCGAAAAACACCTTCACACCTTTGTACATATTTCTCTGTTTCCTTCTTCTTGTCTGTTTTTTTGTATGTGTGTACTGTTAGGTCATAAACTATGAAGCATTATATTTGTCGGCATAGTTATAGACTCATTAGTGCACGTGCGACGGAACAAACAACTTACGTATCTCGCCCCCACTGCGACGCCCCACTACCAACGCGGAGCTTATAAGGCGTGCGCATGACATTATTATTTTATTTTAAATTGAATTATAATTAAAGTGTTTTTAAATAAGTATTTAATATTGGATTGTGTATTCCATGTACAAGTTCTTCTAACTTATCAGACAGATGTGTTGCTGGGGAGTTTGTTCCACCACTTCTTCTCCTCAGCTAAAACACTAGGAAGTGGTGACGGGTGGGCATTTTGGGGGACTGTCTTAATGTGATTCATAAAATAAAAGTAAAATTTGTGATTACGGTGCGTGTTTCATTTCCTGACCAATAGTACATTAATTGTTAAATAAATAAAGGTTTTTATGTATAATTTGGACCCGTGCGGAGCCAGAGGTATAAACTCGGTTTGGAAGCCACTTTATTCATGGATAAAGACGGTTTTTTTGATTGGACAGTTGTAACAGGAAAACCTTTACACAAATACATCTTGATTTCCGTGTACGTGAGCGTTAAAGCCCTCTGTTAATTAAACTCGAATCACTACATTGACTCTACCTATCAATTGAAACCCACACCAATTGATACCAAACCTTATAAACGTAGCACGAGGGTATCAAATCCTTTGCTCGATCTAATCGATTTACACAACCCTTTGTGACTGTGACTGACATCTTTGAGACGAAGGGACTTGACTAATTTAACGCTTACCACTATTTTGTTAAGAAGATTAGTTGTTCCTTCAGTTTTGGGTGACAGATGGTGGTTACTGTAACGTCCTGTTATTCATATATTATTTGCTTGAAATTCTTAACTGTACTTATTTAATAACTGGCGACCCGCCCGAGCTTCTCACAGGAGCAAAATGATGCGATAGATCTGGCGTCCTAATGCAATTGTGACCGTTTAAGGCGCAGTTAGAATAATAATAATATAATAATAATAATAATAATAATAATTTATTTGAAAAAAAAAAAAAACCCTTAGACACTAATAACAGATTTGAGAACAAGTATACGGTAGATATGGAGGTCACATTACTGGTAGGTATACATTGTAAAATAAATGAGGTTGGGTTTACAGTAATTATGGGGCAAATACAGCAGTTGAAAACTCTGGCTCTGAAACTAGGCAATGCCTGTATCTTCAGAGTCAGTGATTCCTCTAAATAGTTAAAATGAGCCTGAGTACAACAAGGACACAGTGTGGCGAGTAGTAGTGTGCAAGGGCAACTATTTGTATGGTTTGTAGGGTTTACGTATTTGGGTAGTAAAGAATGTGGGTGTATGTGTGTGGTGATGGTGTGTGTGTGTGTGTATGCGAGTGTGTCTTCGTGTGAACTCTCTATATACTTATATGATTATATTTCATGATATACATATAAAGAGATTTTCTGTTTCGTCATAAGATAAATGCAGTAAGTAATCCGTCAATTTGTTTTTTACTTCAAATTTATTTAGGGAATAAATGGATAATAATTTATTTAATTTGTTATATAATTTCGAAGCAAGAAAGGAAAATTGCCGTCTCGCGAAACTTGTTTTTATTTGCTCTGTTCTGCATATAGGTTTACCGGTGCGAAGGGTGATATTTTTGTCGAATGGAACGGAGCCGTGTTTCCTAAGAATAGTTCGCAAAATGAAGAGTTTTCTTACAGATAGGATATTGCATTCTGAAAATAGGTCAGATGTTGGATATCGACGTGGCTTTTGCATCATTACCTTTAGAACAGCCCTTTGGGCTCGTTCAATGCCTAACATTGCCGTCTTGTCAGTCCCACCCCATACTGGGATACAGTATGAGAGGATAGACTGGCATAGGGCGAGGTAAACATTTCTTAGGGTGTTATAATCTGCCGACTCTCGGAGGCTTTTGAAAATATAGAGAAGACGTCTAACTCGGGTTTTTAAAGACTCTAAGTGTGTATGCCAGTTCAATTTCTCATCCACATATACACCTAAATATTTTGTGTTTGTGACAAGAGTAAGAGGTGAACAATTACAAGCATGAGATGGGTCCAGACATACATGTGCCTTGATGACTGATTCTCGGGGTGAAGGCGCTGATCTCGGGTTAATACGGAAGGCAACTGCTTTTGTTTTTAAGAGGTTTAGGGTAAGCAAGTTGGCAGAAAGCCAAGCCATTACTGCTTTCAGCGAGATCTCAGCATTTTGTTTAGCCGTTTTCCAGTCGGTACCATATGCTAGGAGTACTGTGTCGTCTGCGTACATATACGTTTCACAGTTTTGCAGCTTAAGTTTGCACAAGTCGTTAACATATAACTGGAAGAGAGATGGGGAGATTATGCTGCCTTGGGGCACACCATAGGTGATTTTTTCAACATTACTGGTCACTTGGTCTATTTGGACGAGTTGTTCCCGATCGGTGAGGAAGTCTTCGAAAATCCTTAGGGCGTTTCCCCGAATACCCGCAGCTTCCATCTTATGGAGGAGGATGGGGATAGAGACGGTATCGAAGGCCTTTGATAAGTCTAGAAAAATTCCGAAACAAGCCACCTTAGAGTCCATTTTCTTTGTAACTGCTTCTGTAAAACTCAATACGGCGTCCTCGGTAGAGATGCCCGGGCAAAATCCGTATTGATTATCTGCTATTGTATTATTAGATTGGAAGAATTTTGTTAAACTATTTTTAAGGATACGTTCGAGAATTTTAGAGAGAGTGGGAAGAACTGAAATAGGCCTATAATTTGTGACATCATCTCTATCCCCGTCCTTGTGAATTGGATGCACGAGAGCTCTTTTAAACGCTTTGGGGAAAGTTCCTGTTTGTATAGAGAGGTTGCAAATGTGTGCGATTGATGGAACAAGAAAGTTTTTGCCTAATTTTATCAAATATAAACGGAATAATAATAACTAATAACTTATTGTAGCCAATAAGCCTGATATAGTGGTGGTGGACCGAATCGAGAGGCGTGCAATGATTGTTGACATTACCGTCCCACTTGACGAGAACCTCGTGAAAGCCGAGAAAGATAATCAAATCAAGTACCAACACCTCGGGCTGGTCCAAATATGTCCAGGGACTCGCACAACGTCGTCGACCATCGGCGGCGCGGGCGGCCGCGGCAGCGCGTCTCGCCGCGCGGCCCCCAGTGGAGTGTGACGATTGTAGACACAGCCTTATATTAGCGGGTGTGCACCGGCCTTAACTGGTTGGCGGACGTTGCGAGACGATTTCCGGCCACCGTAGACCCGGGCCCGCGAACGGCGAGCAGTGGGTAGCTCGCCGTCCGATCAGCACCAGGCCCGTGAGTCGACGGCGCGTAGTGTTCCATGCGCGCCTCAAAGACATGTAGTCAGCCACCACTGACGGGGCCCATCGTGGCCGGTGCCTGGATGCCTAGGGGTAGCGGGTAAATTCTGAAAATGAGTTACCGCACCCCTGGGCACTCAGGCAGGGAAGGAACAGGGGTGGGTTTTAGTCAGTAAGAGTCTGACACGCCCTCCCGCTCCACCCAGAGCGGGAGAAGTCATTGCATGATTTCCCACCCCACAAAAAAAAGGGGTCCCCGCAGGGCACAAGAGCGCCTGGGTTCCCATTGTAGGAACCCAGACTCCAGTATGGCCTGCAGGGTTCCTTGGACGCTCTTCGAAGCCCGGGGACGACGCGTGGCTCGGTGACTCGTTGACTTGGCGCGAGAGGACTATGTCGAAGGGATCTGACTACGGGCGGATAAGTTAAAGAGCTGAGGGCGACTTCAGATAGCTATATTGAAATAAGGCAAAACGATAACATTGGTGCCCCCTTGCCAGGGCTAACTTCTAACTAACTCTAACTGACACATACGTCAAGCCTACTCTACTACTACCACTTCTTAATATTCAAACGGCTTTCCAATAAATCTAGAATGTTCTAGTCAACCAGTTAAGGCCGGTGCACACTCGCTAATATAAGGCTGTGTCTACAATCGTCACATGAGCAATCGCTCGCTCTAGCGCCCGTCGTCTACACGCGCCGCGTGTCCTGCCCATTTCCATTTCAGCCTACAAGGTGCAGTTGTAAGACTTCTAACGATTTTAAATCAATTTAAAATCACTAAAAGTCGTTAGTCGTCAAAAGATTTGCTGAGGTAGTCAATACTCTAGTCTAAGTTGTCCAAACCTTTCAATTTAAGGCGCAGTTATACGACTTCTAATGGTTTTAAATTGAACATCACGTCTAAACGACTAGTTTTATGTCTTTGAAAAAAATATATGTCATTAGACATTTTTTTTCGTAATTTGATTTGTGAATATTTTGAAATTTTATCTTCATAATGCTACGGCTCCACCTGCGTCGTAACGCGTAAATTAGCACGTTAATTTAGGCGTTACGTAGATGCGACCAACGTTTTAATGTGTAAAATTATAAACGGCATTACTAATGGCATTAAACGTTAAGCGATAGCTCGGGTCTCGGTTTTTTTGGCACATCAAAGGGTTTTAGAGCGTAGTTTAGCGCGCTAAGCGATGTTGTCTTCATTAATGTCTCATTCAAATTTACGCCTTGCGCTTCACTGTGTTTTTAATCGACATGTTTTTACGTGTTCCCTTAATTTGTATGGACATATTAGTTCAACTAAATTTGACAGCTCTAATTTACGTCCGTTTCTTTCTTGTTTTATTAGAGAGAAAAAGATAGAAATAGCCTAAATTAAGTTTAGTTTGTACACAACAGAATCCACACCAATATGTACCAAAATTAACAATGTTATTGACAAAAATGAATCCAAAAAAACTTTTTAACAAAAAATTCAACCGACGAAAAAGAACTTACAAGCAAAAAAAAAAAACCTTTTAAGTCTTGTGTATTGAGCTTATTTACTTAAAGTATCAAATTTTTTATAAACTAATTTTGAGTCGGCGCCAAACAACAATCGGATTATTAAATATCTAAATTTTATATGTACGTAGACATGAAGAAGGCTAAATGTAGGTAATTAATAATTTTATTATTAATTTGGCGCCGACTCAAAATTAGTTTATATAAAATTTGATATTTTATGTAAATAAGCTCAATACACAAGACTTAAAAGGTTTTTTTTTTTTGCTTGTAAGTTCTTTTTCGTCGGTTGAATTTTTTGTTAAAAAGTTTTTGAAAGCTCGGTTCAATTTTTTGTTGAAAAGTTTTTTATTTTATGATTTTTTGTGACTCGCATCATCTTTTAATACTCTTAGGCTAATTTCTAATCCTGCATCATTCCTCTTGGCACTGAGCTGATGATGTAACAATCCTTCCATGAGGTTCCCAGGATATTGACCAGTTGAGGTTACCTCCAATATTCTAAAGATGTCTTTTCTTCAAAGCATATTAAGTGGTATTTGTCACTAGAACCAGTTTTAATATCTAACTTCTATTGTTTAGGAAAGGTGTGCTTTTCATCATCAGCTTAGTTTCATGATGTGATGAATCCTAAATGCAGAAACAATATTCGTGCCCAATTTTCAAGGTTTTCTCTCAATTTAATCAGGATTCCATGATCACATCCTAATGTCTTTGACATGGAACCACCCTTGAGGTACACCCTATCTAACAAAAAAGAATTATCAAAATCGGTTCATAAATAACGGAGTGAGGGCCGAACATACATACGTAAACGCTAAACGTGCCCACAATTTTCGAGGTTTTCTCTCAATTTTATCAGGATTCCATTATCAGATCCTGACTTCCTTGACATGGAACCACCCTTGAGGTATATCCTATTTAAAAAAAAAAAAAGAATCATCAAGATCGGTTCATAAATGACGGAGTGAGGGATGAACATACACAAAAAAAAATGTATATACGGTTGAATTGAGAACCGCCTCCTTTTTTTTTCGTCGGTTAAAACATTTCCAAGCTAGCAATTTCCACAAAATTATTTCATCACCACTGCTCTCAAAACGGTGTAGGAAAACATCGTGAGGAAACCTGTATGTCCCAGAACCAAAAATTCGAAGAAAGGTGACATCTACCAATCCGCATGGGGCTGCGTGGTGGATTATGGCAGACACCCTCTCTCAAAGAGGAGGCCTGTGCCCCAGCAGTGGGGACATTAAAAGGCTGATGATGAATTTCCACAAGAGATTAGCGAGATGAGTACATATAATTATTTGATGCATGTACCTGTATTGATTTGATTGAGTTAACTGAAGAAAATAAAGAACTTATGAATCAATTACTAAGCGCACATAAAGAAATAGAAGATTTAAATACAGAAAACTTTCGTTTAAAATCAGACTTACAAAATATGATTAAAACTGTTAACACGCTTAAGAAAATATGTTCGACGCCTGATAAAAAAACTGCAACTCCGACACGTCAAAACAAAACTTTGCAACGAATAAGCTCACCAACATACATAACCAATGAACATGAACAACAACCACATCGTACTGATTGCGCGACTAATAAACTAAATAAATATACACAAACCATACGTACTTATAGCCGTACTCAGAGTCAGACACCAAACAAAGCTAAAGATATACCTACCCCTACAGCATCAAAAAATTTTGTATCGAAGACTGCGCAAAAAAATAAACTATGCATCCTGAGCTGCAGTAAAATCAAGGGATCCGCGCCTTTAGTTGAAGATGTTTTTGCAGAATACTTTCACTACTGCCATTACATAATGCCCAACTGTAACATAATGCGGCTCATAAGCGGTATCGAACAAAAATTAAAAGACTTTACCCTGAATGACTACTGCCTACTTTTCATAGGAGAAGATGATATTAATACATATGACAACTATATAGACGTAATAAATATGTTAAATAAATCCCTACGAAAAGTGACACACACCAATATAGTGATCTGCCTTCCTACATACAAAACAGGATCATTAATATACAACTTCAAAGTTGAGATGTTCAACAACCTGCTTCATTTAGACAATCAAAATCATGAGTACGCATACATTTTCGACAGCAATCGTGACTTAGCACATGAGATGTTTTCCTACACTACAGGCAGAATTAATAAGTACGGAATGAGGAACATATATGACAATATTATGAGTAGCATTTTGATTGATCTAAACTTATATTGTAACACGAATAGACAGCTAAATAGCAACAATACACAAGCAAGTGTTTTCAACAGTGTGAATACAAATCTAAAGGAAAATTCGAACTTTTTTCGTGTACAGTAATCTTTATATCCTGCATCAAAATATTGCTGGACTCTTAAACAAAGATGATACTCTTAATGTTTATTTGGAAGAACTAGAAAGTAACAGAAAACGGATAGATGCTGTTTGCATAACTGAACATTTTATGACGCCTGAACTGGAAGAATTACTATACATACCAAACTACAGCCTGGCAACGAGTTTCTCTAGAGGAAGTAGAAGAGGTGGCTCATGCATTTTAACTAGGATTGGCCATAAATATAAAGTGATAAATATTTGTAATTTTTCTCTGAATAACGTAATTGAATGTTGCGCGATAGAGTTGACAGAACACAACATTATTATTGTTTGCATATATAGGGTGCCCCAATCTAATTTAGATAATTTCCACGATAACTTGAACAAGATACTACATTTGGTGTGTTTAAAGCTTAGTAAAAAGGTTATTTTATGTGGTGACTTTAATATCAATATTTTGAAAAGAAATTTACAAACCTTGAATTTTGAGTATACACTGTTAAGCTATAACTTGAAATTACAATTTTCTCAACCCACTAGGCTATGCAGTGGGACATGTTTAGACAATATTGCGCATAATGTAAAGGGCTGTAAAGGGGAAATTATAGAATTCGGTCTGTCGGATCATACTGCACAACTTTTGAAATGTCCAGTTAAAAAGACATGTGCTTTAAAGCGTTGGCGAGTAAAACGACGAAACTATTGCCAAGAAAATATAGAAAAATTTAGGAACAGCATAAAATGTCTCACCTTTTCAGACATTTATAGCACCAGAGATGTTAACGAGGCCTACAACCATTTTCTAGGCCTATTTCGATGTTTTTACAATCTTTGTTTTCCTTATGAAATGAGAACAATGTCGATTACCAAAAAAGCAAAATGGATCTCAAACGGGATAAGAAAATGCAGTAAAAAGAAAAGACAGCTGCTATGGCAATATAGAAAAAACCCTACCTCAAAAAATAAAAACATATACAAAATGTACTCTGCTAGATTAAAAAAAATTATTTCACTGACACAGAAATCACAAAATAACTATTACATCAAGACCTCCCAAAATAAATCGAAAGCGGCATGGACAGTAATCAACAATAATAAAACCTTCTTTCCTAAAGAGCCTATAACGGAAATTAGAATAGGCTCAAAGCAAACAACAAACCCGTTAGAAATAGTCGAGTCTTTTAACAATTTTTATGTCGATCAAGTTATGGAACCTAAAAATAAGGCAATACCAGAAATTCCGATACTCTCAAACACCTCTGGTTCTTTATTTGTCGAACCAACTACACCGCAGGACATAATTTACCATATTAATTTACTTAGGAATACAAATAGTGTTGGCTATGACGAAATTTGCACTAAAGTTGTAAAAGAAACGGCTCAATACATAGCTCCACATCTAAGTCACATTATTAACATGACTATATCTAATGGAATTTTTCCTGAAGGACTAAAAACTTCCATAATTGTACCTTTGCACAAAAAACAAGATAGGCAATGTATGGCAAACTACAGACCTATTGCCTTAATACCTGTCTTCTCAAAAATATTCGAGAAAGTAATTTACAAATCCCTTTATACATACCTTGAGAAGTTTAACATATTAGTCAAGGAACAAAAGGGATTTCGTAAACAGAAGACAATTAACATGGCCATACATGATCTTCTGCTCCCTATTCTATCAAATGTAGATAAAAGAAATCCTGTTTGTGCTATCTATATGGATCTAACCAAGGCTTTCGATTACGTAGATTACGCAATTCTGTTAAGTAAACTTGAAAAAAATGGTATCAGGGGAAATATACTTAAATTGTTAGAATCCTATTTGACAAATAGAAAACAATATGTAGAAATTAAACAAATTTGCACAAATAATGGTTACGAGAAGAAATATCGATCCAAATGTAGGACAATAAAGTACGGCGTACCTCAGGGCAGCGTACTGGGAGCACCCCTCTTCTTGCTGTACATTAATGACCTTCCCGGACACATAAACCATCCTATGGTACTATTTGCTGACGACAGCACAGTAGTAGTTAAATGCGACGATCCTATGACTTATGAAAAAGAAATAAAAATGACATTAAATTCAATTATATCGTGGTTTGACAACAATAATCTTATTATAAACTTGGAAAAGACTAAAATTATGCATTTTTACCAAAGAATTCCGAGTAAGATCCCTGACATTTATTATTTAGGCACTCAAATAGAGTCAACTACTGTCACCAAATTCCTTGGTATCATAATAGATAACAATTTGACCTGGAGATCCCAGACAAACGAAATTTGTAAAAAAATTAATAAATTTGCATATGTTCTTTACAAACTATCGAAGACTGTAAGCCTAGAATCAGTACTAACGGCTTATCATGGTTATGTTGCATCAACACTCAGGTATGGCATAATGTATTGGGGCAACTCAGTCGATAGAGAACTAGTATTTAGAGCTCAAAAAAAATGTATCCGAGCTATGTGTGGCCTAAATAGCACCGACAGTTGTCAACCGTTTTTTAAAAGTCTAAAAATCTTAACCTTACCATCATTATATATTTATGAAACTCTTATATTTGTTAAAACACATATCTCGCAATACAAATTAGCGTTCAAAAGTTACTATAGAAAGCTACGTGACAAAAATAAATTAGAACTCGAAATTACACGTGGCAAAACAGCCTTAATGAATAAAAGCACTTTCTGTATAGCCACAAAAATATATAACAAGCTGCCTGAGGCATTAAAATTATTAAATCTGGACAAATTCAAAAGTGTACTCATGAAAATTCTAACCAATAAATGCTATTACTCGCTTAGAGACTATTTTGATGACAGATACCTGTTTTGACATTATTGTATTTTTTATTTTTTTGATATTTACATAATTGACTTCACATTTTAAGTTGTTACTGTTGACATTCTAGAAATAATTTGTTGACTTTGTAAGTACTTGTTTTGTTATTTTTGTATTAATTTGAAATTTTATTGTTGACATTTTGAAATTATTTTATTAATTACTTGCTTTGACATTCTTGTATTAATTTGAAATTTAATTAATTGACATTATCATAATTTAATTTTGACATCATCTTATGTTATATCACGAATTGAATTGTTTACATTTGGGTTGATCTAGTACCTATTTTTATTTGAAATTGAACTAATCGACATGGAAATATTTTGTTTATTATATTCTAGTTCTTCCTATAATTTTAACTGATAATGTGTAATGAATAATTAAATCAATGATAATATTTGTACGCCTAATGGCAAAACATAGAGAGCCTGTAAAAATTTAACATCTCACACAACGTGTAAATGTACCTATGTTCACAAATAAAAAATTCTGATTCTGATTCTGATTCTGATTCTGATTGAGGAGCTTGTGGCTAAAGAAATAACAGCCGCACGGGTCGATCTATCAGGTTAAGCTACGCTTACCGGGGTTCGATGGTTGACCGTCTTTATCTAACTCCTTCGTGTCTCGGAATACACGATAAGCCGTTGGTCTCAGCTATCAATCATGGATCTTTGACAGTCTTACCAAGGAGTATCGTATTACCCAGTAACTGGGTTGTGGAGATCAGATAGGCAGTCACTCCATGTAAAATACTGGTATTCAGCTGCATTCGGTTAGACAAACGTTGGAGAGAGATGTTTTTTTGACCGTTCTGCAGACTTGGAGGTATCAGTGGCTGAAGCCCACCCCAAGATATTTGGTAAAAGGCTAGGTGGATTGACCTGTACTAAATTAAATCTCCTAGCCACAAATTCTACTGCCTATTTCAAGGTTTATATAATAAAATAAATGTAGTCTAAAACGTGATAAAGCTCGTCCCCAGGGAAGTTTATGTGACCCGCTGTGAAGTTATAGGCCACTTGACCAATTTTCATTTATTTGGTTCACTTGGAAACTTAAGGTAAGTTGCCAAGTCTTGATGATCAATTTTAAGAGCGTTGACTTGCTTTATGTTCCGAGAAAATGGTGTTATTCGGGTGTCTGTTTGTTTTTCCGTCACGATATTTAACCAGGAGTAGATACGATGGACTAAAAATCTATAAGGCATTTAGTAACTGAAGTCGAGTCTAAATTCAAATTCACTATAAAAAGAGGTTTTTGAAGTGAAACTTCTTTTTTAGGGTTCCGTACTCGAAGGGTCCAAACGGAGCCCTATTGCTGTCACAAAATTTTGTTCCAAAGAATTTTTAACTTCCCGTTGACTTATAAACTCAAAATTTGGTGATAATGTTTATTATTACGTATAATTATCTTACTAAATAAATCTGATTTTTCCTTTGAAATTCCTTCATTTTCCACACATTCCTTACGGCACTCTAGTCCGACACGCAATTGGCCAGTTTTTTTCTTTCGGCTTCGCACGGTTTGTACATTTAGCCAGTAGAGTAGGTATTAAGTGTTTTTGTAACACATTCTTATGTTTTTGCAGTATTTGAAAGAAAATGTGTCGAGTCAGCTTTCTCGGTAAGATTTGCTGAGGTAATCAATACTCGAGTCGAAGTTGTCGAAGCCTTTCAATGTACCTAATGCAAAAATCATGGTCGAAATCACATAGGGCTCTTAATTTGTATAATGTGGCGATTGTTTAGTCAAGATCTACAGCTAATGTGCGAACCCTTATTCGAAGCAATAAGAGTTTTTGCTTAAAAGCCCCGTTGACAGTCGGCCATCGTGTAACTACAGACGTTGTCAGGTTCCGGGTGTGTAAACCTTGCGACAGGTCTAAAGACCTTGGGTAATAGTAATAATAGCGGTTTAAAACGCGTGAATCGGGTTTTTGGCAATTTTTTTGGCAATACAAACTGAATTTCCTCGGTGACGCACATGTGTGCCGCTAGACACTGAAATGTGGAATACTCGTACTACATAACTAACGACACGGTAGGCGTTGTAGTTGAGCGATTTGATGCTGCTCTGCGTGGCGCGGGTTAGATTACGGCAAGGATCAAAAATATTGAATGGTATACAGGTTGTTCCGGGTCTAAGTGTCTTGTGTATATGAGTTTTCATGTTTGTAAACGCGCCCACGATACAGTAATTCCTACAGCGGACATGACTTGGAAGAAAAAACCGGGAAATTCTTCGGGCTGTTAGAAAACTAGTCTTATTGAAAGAAAGAATATTTAGAAAAAATGTTACGTCATAATGAAGAAAAATGAAAAAGAACGGAGTACAAATAATTTATCATTAGTTTTGAGTGATTGAGCAATTCTTTTATAAAACCCTTTTACTAATATTACACCAATGACTTGAGCATTTTCAACTAAAATAAGATTTTAAGTGATACAAATGGTTTAAATGTTAATACGAGTACGATTAGATGAGCTTTCTAAACAATTTGATAGTTTGTATTTGACGATAGATTTGGAGGAGCTCGTGGCTAAAGTAATAACAGCCGCACAGGTCGAACCATCAGGTTAAGCTACTCTTGCCGGGGTCCCAGCTGTCAATCGTGGATCTTTGACAGTCGTTACGGGTCGTCAGAAGCCCGAAAGTCTGACAACCAGTGGTACCAAGGGGTAGTATTACCCAGTAACTGAGTTGTGGAGGTCAGATAGGCAGTCGCTCCATGTAAAATACAGCTGAATGCATCTGGTTAGACTGGAAGCCAACCCCAAGATGGTCAGATTTGATTTGTCTTTGACGATAGATTAGATTAAATTGTGTTTAGAATGATAAACTATTCAAAGACCTAATCCTAGAAATAGCCTTTGATGTGGGACGCAACCTGTGTCGATACCCTTGCGCCATCTCATGTTCCAAGTACGGCGGGCTGTACCGGCGCTGCGGCCGCAGCTGCTGAGGCCCTCAACCGGCGCAAATACTGTAACCGTTTGGGGTCGAAACGCTCAGAGCCTTTTTTTTTATGTATGTCCGCCGATTTCTCCGTCAGTTGTGGACCGATTTTCAAAATTCTTTTTTTATCCGAATGAATATACTCCCGAGGTGGTTCCATATAAATTTATCGAAATTGCTTAAGCGCTTTTTGAGAAACTGAACAAAAACGAAATATACGTTTACCTCGATGACGTTTTGGTGTACTCCAAATGTTTAAATTCCACGTTCCATGTTATTGGGGTTTTTAGTTGTGGGGTATAACAACTAAACAGTGAAAAATAAAAAACTTTTTTTACAAAAAAACAACCGACTTTAAAAAAAAATACACTAAAAATTAAAAAATAACTTTTATTTCGGAAGTCGGTGTCAAATAACGAAGAAGTAAATTACAAACACCGACTTTTTCTTAAATTTTAGTGTATTTTTTTTGAAAGCCGGTTGTTTTTTTGTAAAATAGTTTTTTTTGAATATATGTACGCAGTTAGGTAAAGATTTCTAGTTTTAGTGTAGATATAGTTAGTTAACTATATTTGATAAATAAAGAAATGTTGTTTCTAGGAATTCTAATAGTTTGATAGAAATTCCCAGTATATATTGTAGGCCCCCAAGGCAACAGTACGGCCTGCAGGGATCCTGAGACGCTGTAGTATCTTCAGGGTAGAGGTATTACTCGCTGGCATCGCGAGAGTGCGGTGTATAAAAGAGATGTGGGCGCGATAGACTCTATATTGATTTTTGTAAGAATTACATGTGTGCCCACTTACAAGGGCAAAACTCATTATTATTATACTCTTTGCTCTTCAAAATTGAAACCTACCCTTTTTTATAATTATTCCAATGACTCTCCAACATTCTTAACTGCCAGCTAAAAGCCGGTGCAGACCCGCTGAGTTTAGGCTGTGTCAACAGTCGCCACAATATCGTAACTTCTTGGTAAAGTTCAAGTGATATCAATCTTAATCTTTCTCTGTCTGTACGATATTATTATTTATACATCTTAGCTGTAGTTGGACTCTACTATCGATTTTTCATTATAATATGTCTACTTTAGACATATTATAAGAAAAAAAAATACTAGTGGTTGCTTGTGATTGTGTAGTTTATTTCACCACCACTGCTCTCAAAAGGGTGAACGAAAACATCGTGAGGAAACCGGTATTTCTTACAACCAAAACATTGAAGACATGTGACATCCACCAACTTGCATTGGGCCCGCGTGGATTACGGCCCACACCCTGTCACAGAGAGGAGGCCTGTGTCCCAGCAGTGGTAACTCTATAGGCTGATAATGCTAATACACCTCTATTCCAAGTCACGTGATTCCTTGCCAGCTCATACAAACTGACTTGGCTAGTTAGCCAAGTCAGTACCCCTAGTTAGGGGTAGTCAAAACGTCATTAGGAATTATTAACAATTGATAATTGAGACTTATATAATAACCTTCATAATACAATACTTCTCAGATTTAGGGCTTGTCACATCAAGTTAACACGATTACAGTTACGTATTTCGTCTCCATTTCACTGTAAGTGTACCTCCGAGTATATGTAGACGAGAAAGCGTGAAGCTTGTATAAATAACGTCTTTCAGATGAGTCTTGTTTCGTTGTGCTAGCCACTAAGCCTCTTATTCGGATGAAATCTCAATAAAAGCAAAGTCAAGTACTTGATTTATAAGAACAAAAAACAGGCTAAGAGCGGGTCGGTTTCGCACACGAAGAGTTTCGTACCATAAACTCTCTCTGAACACGTTTCTAGAAACGTGTTTTTTTTTAATGTTTATGGGCACGCGTTTGACTACCATCTCACCTGATGGTAAGCAATGATGTGGTCGAAGATGGAGCACGCTTGCCAAGAAGCAACCTATTCGCTCGACTCCCAGGTTGTAGCTATCAGGAAACACAGACTCCGGCAGGGAGCTAAAAAAATATAAATTACCCCTTAAATGGGGCAGCCCCCTTTAATTTATTTTTATTTTTATTAATTGTTGTTATAGCGGAAACAGAAATACACATTCTGTGAAAATTTCAACTGTACCTATTACGAATAAACACCAGTCTTAGTAATAGGGTCCCGTTGATTACTTTTTGAGTACGGAACCCTAAAAAAAATACATTTCGCAAAATTTGATTTATACGGTAACGTAAACAATACATGAGCTCGATAATCCAATTACTTATACATTCTGAGCAGCGAAACAACGCCAAATATGTTAAGGAATTTATTCGAAATTGTTATGAAGTTGACATTTGTCTTTATTAACTTTACTTTACTTTGTTGATATTTGGAGATCATTGTCAAAATAAGGTATCTCCTATATGTTTTTGTGAAGTAGGTTTCAAGCCAACCACATAAGACAAACCAGTTCTTGGAGTTATGAAGTAGTTCTAAAGACCCTGGTTACTGAAGACTACCATATTCGCTGGCTGGCTAGTCCTTACATGTTTATAATCATCATCACTAGTCTCAGTGAGCAGTGGTGGCCCAGTGGTAACGGCCGCGACTTATAAGTCGTAGGTGGTGAGTTCAAACCTAGGCAGGTGCTTTACTTTGTTTAACTTATTTCATCGCCACTGCTCACAAAACGGTGAAGGAAAACATCGTGAGGAAACCGGCATGTCCTAGAACCAAAAAATCGAAGACATGTGATATCCATCAACCTGCATTGAGCTCGCGTTGTGAATTACGGCCCAAAACCTCTCACAGAGAGGAGGCCGGTACCCCAGCAGTGATGATGATGATGATAACTAGACTATATACATTTTATACGCATATTATTAAAGTTAGCCTTTACTGTCCCAATGCTGGACAAAGGCCTTCCTCCATTCCTAACATTGATCCCGGTTTTGTGTGTTACTTCTTTTTAGTTCTTATGTAAGAAATCCAAGTCATCTTATCGTTCTTGACCTGCCACGTTATGTCGTTTCAGGTCACAAACTTGTAGTACTCAGGCCCACCGCTCGGTCAGCATACAGCATATATATTTATACAGTCACACTCATTTAATTGGGTTCTTTCAGTTGCCCTTGCCAAGGCCGCGGTGACTCTTTCAAATTCTCTGATCCAGGCAGGCATGCACTACCGACCCCCGTCAGTTACTGCTGACATTTCTTGTTTGGAGCGCGTGGAACACAACGTGCTATCGACCCGGACCTGCAGGCGTATTCGCTAGCTCAGTTGACATCAATTTGATAGGCACTTTGCCGTACATTGCTGCTTTGACGTATAGGATAAGCGTAGTGCCTATTATAATCGATATCCACCGAGCAACGTACTGCATAGTGCTTAGAATTGATGTCAACTGAGTTAGCGAATAGTTACACCTGCAGGTCCATATTGGACGGCGAGCTACCCTTGCTCACCGTCCGTGCCTACGGTGGCAAAGATTGCCAGTGGTTCGATGATGGAACGAGCTTGGCGAAATACAAAGACAAAGTTAGTGTACCACTGGTCAAAATAGGGATAATACACATAAAAGAAGAATGTGCGGCAAATATTTTAGCTCATCTGTTAAGAATCATATCATCAGTCTTCACAATCATTAGGCAACCAAACCAACGAAAGACTCAAAGATATCATAGCACATAGCAAACGAAATAAAACAAATTAGGAAGAAAAGCATACCGGAAACTATTTACAAGTAAAGTAGACGAAAGCCACTGAACCGCAAACCGATATAGAAGCACACACATTAAAAAGAGTCATTATATTAACGAGTGAAACATAAAACTGTAATGGCCGCCTCGTCTTCAGGAAGTATAAATAGAAGAACTATATGTCGGATTCGTGATGAAGAACATTTGGTTATTTCGTGTTAGATAACTGGTTTGGGCAAGAAGTGTTGTGAAAGTACTTATCTTTAATTTATTGTTTTTGCGGACGGTTAAACCTGTGATAATCTGAAATTATCCGGATAAAAATAATCCTTTACCTTAAATTCAGGATAATCCTAATTCAAGACATGATCAGGCAATTTCTATCAAAATCCTTTTCGTAGCATCCGTTACAAAGCGTGTCAAAGAAATTCACATACTCTTACATTTATCAGAAATTTACCTACCTACTCTCGAAAAACATTACCCTCCTTTTGGGGCAGTCAGGTAAAAAGAAATTCTACTGCGAAACTTCTCAAACAAAAAAGAACTTCTCCTGCGATAGTTCGCAACCAATAAAGAACTTCTCCTGCGATACTTCGCAACCAAAAAAGAACTTCTCCTGCGATACTTCGCAACCAAAAAAGAACTTCTCTGGCGATACTTCGCAACCAATAAAGAACTTCTCCTGCGATACTTTGCAACCAAAAAGAACTTCTGCGATACTTCGCAACCAAAAAAGAACTTCTCCTGTGATACTTCGCAACCAATGAAGAAATTTCCCTGCGATACTTCGCAACCAATAAAGAACTTATCCTGCGATACTTTGCAACCAAAAAAGAACTTCTCCTGCAATACTTCGCAACCAAAAAGGACTTCTCCTACGAAACTTCGCAACAGAAAAGAAATTCTCATGCGAAACTTCGCAACCAAAAACGAACTTCTCCTGCGATACTTCGCAACCAATAAAGAACTTCTCCTGCGATACTTTACAACCAATGAAGGTGTCTGCCTCCCCATTTATCAGCCTATGTATGTGTGTATGTATGTTTGTTTCTTTGTGGCGTTTTAGAGACCAAAGGCGTGGGCCGATGTTGATAATTCTTAAGTCAATTGATTCGTTTTAATCTTGCGAGTGGTACTAAAGACAATCATGACAGTAATCAAAATACAATATGGTGACAACCAGCCCATACATTGTGAAAAAGAAAAAAACGAAAGTCGGCAAACTACTATATTAAGTGGGGTATTTCAAAAATATTACTCACTAAAATATACAAAATAGTAAAATTGAATATTTTCAAAATAATCAGTTTTTTTGAGTTCTTAATTTCTGTTTGCTTGGAAAAATATTGAATTTATATAATCATTAGTACACAACCCACTAAAGACTTTTGCATCTGTGGGTGTAAAACTTATAATTGCTTGAAATCTCGTAATTATCACTTAAGTGCTTCGTCGGCGGTGTAATTAAAACAGAACGGTAATACTTTACGAAATCGTTTAAAAATACATGTGTGTTCTGTGTAATTAATTTTGTGGTAATCTGAAAATTATGTAGGTACGTGACCATTTTGTGACAAAAGAGACCTTGCAAGCGTAGTTATGTATTTAATAGTAATTTTTAATACTAATAGCAAAATAATTATGATAGGACAGTTGAATTTGGGCTAGTATGTTTTGTTATCATGAGTTTTTTCCATTACACTATGAAGTAAAAGCATTTATCACATACTAGGTAGGTATATGATAGGTTCAGCGCTGGGCACGCTACCATTGCGGCGGTAGTGCCCCCCTTTAAGGAGTCGCTGGAGAGGCGCCATGGCGTCCTCACCTTCCACCTGACGCAGATCCTCACCGGACACGGTTGTGTCGGATAAGGCGGGAGGAAACACCCGGGTATCGCCATTGCGCGGATCGCCCAGAGGACACGGTGGAGCATACGGTGGAGGTCTGCCCCGCATAGGCGGAGCACCACCGTGTCCTCGTGAATGCAATAGGCGGCAGTGACCTGTCGCGCCCGGACCTGGTCCAGGCCATGGTATGGTGCGAGAGGGAATGGGAAGCAGTCTCCTCCTTCTGCAAAGCAGTAATACTCGTGAAGGAGGAGGCGGAACGGGTGAGGGAGACTCTACGGAGTGGCCCTCATGCCCCCAGCAGCAGCCACTGCAGGAGACGCCCTGGGCGTCGGAGGTTGCAGGAAGATCTCCGGCCACCGTAGACGCGGGCCTGTGGACAGCAAGTAATGGGTAGCTCGCCGTTCAATCAGCACCAGGCCCGAGAGTCTACGGCCGAGAGTCAAAGAGAATATGTCAGCCACCACTGACGGGGCCCATCATGGCCTGTGCCTGCATGCCAAGGTGTAGCGGATAAATTCGTAATAGAGTTACCGCTTCCCTGGGCACTCAGGCAAGGAAGGAACAGGGGTGGGTCAGTAAGAGTTTGACACGCCCTCCTGCTCCACCCAGAGCGGGAAAAGTCATAGGAAGATTTCCCACCCACAAAAAAAATGGTCCTTTAACTTATCATATTTTTCGTAAGGTACCACTACTGCGGTCGTACGTGACGTTTGTCAGGGTGAATGAACATTTAGGTGTTTAAAAAAATACTTTTAATTTATAATATGTGTCTGCTCTCAAAACGGTGAAGGAAAACATCGTGAGGAAACCGGCATGTCCTAGAACCAAAAATTCGAAAACATGTGACATCCATCAATCCGCATTGGGCCCGCGAGGTGGAATACGACCCACACCCTCTCACAGAGAGGAGGCCTGGACAGCGAGAATAATGTTTTAAAGTTGTCTCGCTGTCCCCCAGTGGTGGCCAGACAAGTGGTGGACATCGGGAATAATCGCCTGTGCCCCGGCAGTGGGGACATAAAAAAAAGGCTGATGATGAAGTTCTGTTATATCTCTTGTTCTATGTACCTACTCAATAACCTCATTTTGATAAGCAACAGTGTTAATATTCCTTTTCGAAGAGCTAATGGCTAAAATTATAACAACCGCACGGGTCGACGCTTACCAAGATCGGTCTGTGGATGGGTGACCATTTCAACATACCGAGTTTCCTCCGTACCTCGGAAAGCACGTGAAGCTATTGGTCCTGGCTATCATTTGTAGATCTCTGAAAGTCATACCAGAATTTACGTAAGAATTATCAAAATGGGCCCACGCATTTGTTCTCTATAGTGACACAAAGGAACAAACATACATGCATAGGTTTTTTTTTTTTTTTTTTTTGTGGGGTGGGAAATCATCCTATGACATCTCCCGCTCTGGGCGGAGCGGGAGGGCGTGTCAGACTCTTACTGACTAAAACCCACCCCTGTTCCTTCCTGCCTTTGAGTGCCCAGGGGCGAGGTAACTCTGTTTCGAATTTATCCTCAACACCCGGGCAGACATACATAGGCTAATAAACACATTACCCCTTCCTTGCGTCGCGCAGTCGGGTATAAATACAAGGTGGATGGGTGGATGACAATAATCTATATACCGTGTAAGACACATAAACGCACATACGTGTACCAGTAACTCAGTACATGTTTTTTTCTGCATTTTTTTTTTTTACTTTAGGCTGTTCAAAATCGTTATTCCTATCCAACCCAATGAGAGTTTTAATTTAAAAAAGTAATTAAATCGCCAATTACACTAAAATACGGCCAAGTGCGACTTCGGACTCGCACACTGAGGGTTCCGTAGAAGCTTGCGGGCATGTAAATAAATAGTTCGGGAATTGAGTTTCAAAAATTTTTGGCCAGAAATCAATCAGAAAAACTTTTTTGTTTAATTTTTCGGTGGTCATCGAAAATTAGATGTGGTTGAAGTAATTTAAAATCTGTTTTAGCTTGTGCGCCTCACTTTAAAATTTGGACCCGAATTCCTTATATTAAGGATCTTAATTTTTGAGATGTAATTTAAAAAAATAGGTTTTCAGACTTTTTCCTTAACTTGTGAATGATAATTTCAGTAACCAAACATTAACGAGATAAATGACTATCATAATTTTGTAAGTGCCATTAGGTGTAACCTTTTCGTGAAGTTTACGGTATCTTGTCCCTTACAGCCTGCATATTTAAAACACAAAAATTGTTTCTACCTGTCGTTATAGACTTTGAAACCATTGATCAGATTGTGATGAAAATTTGGGAGGGTCTTCTGAGGAGACCCGCAAGGGTTAAGGCCCCAAAAAAGAAACAACAATTTTTTTTTTACTTTACTTGGCATTGCAACGCATGGCCGGGTACAGCTAGTGTAATATATTTCTTTTGTACATCGCAATCCTTTTAGCCAGAATAGCGCAACAACAATGCTCTCACTCTTCTCTCTCTTTCAAATCTGCATTACCGGGTACAATTATACGACAGTATATTGTATTCGTCTACTCGTTTGCTAGAACCAACTTTCCGCACTAGTATCATTAATAACTATTAATTTCCTTTTTTTTTTTCATTTCATATATTTTTTTTTTCATTAATGCTCTCAATTAGATAAAAGTTAATATACGAGTAGTATATGTATGTAAATGATGTTTGTAAGTACCAAAAATTTATTATTTGCTTATATTTCGTTTTTTTTTGTATTTTCTATAAGCTTTTTCAGTAGTCTGTTAATAAAAATGTGCCAGTTTTTGATTTAAAAAAGAATCTTATTATTAACTAGCTCCGCCCTGTGGTTTCAAAATTAGCTACTCTATGTGTTATTCCAGGGTATAAGCTATCTACATACCAAATTTTATTCAAATCGATCCAACTGTTTGAGCGTGAAGAAGTAACAAACATACAAAGACACACACTCACAAACGTCAATACCCCACAACTGGACTCTTTTTGCTTGGACACCTGCATATGTATAACTGTCTGTACCAATAACGTAAGTCGCATTACAAAACAATTTCCCAATGGAAATTCAACTGTAATTCGTAGTTACCTAATTCAGTTCGCCAGTCACCAAGGTTCCACCTGCTTCTGTGCATGTGGCTTCAAGCCAAGAATTCCTCGACTAAGATAACAATCCTTTTGACACTTGATTTAATACAAGGCAAGTCCATTTGTACTGTTTTTATTACAAAAGATATTAGGTATCGCGCATTTGACGTGTTACGGTTAAAGTGCGAAATATATTACAATGCTTTTATTAGCTTGGTATATATCTATCTAACGGAATCATTGAACGTGATTTTGACCCACTTTAAAACGTCGGATTAAATTGAAACTTCGCACACTTATCAAGGACCGATGACAATGCATGGTAAGCTAAGTAACGTCATTCTAAATCCAATATGGCGGTCTAGTTATTTTTAATGCATTTCCATGATATGTGTATCCAATGAAAGGGTTTGTTGAGGAAAATATGAAAAGAGTATTGTTTCGATTATTTTTTAAACTTGAATATAATTAAAAAGTTTTTAAGTAATAGCTTTTTGGAGTTCCGTACCAAGCCCAGAGGACACGGTGGAGCATACGGTGGAGGTCTTCCCCGCTTGGGCGGAGCACCGCCGTGTCCTCGTGGTTGCGATAGGTGGCTGTGACCTCAGACCATGGTACGGAGCGAAAGGGAATGGGAACTAGTCTCCTCCTTCTGCGAAGCAGTAATGCGGTTGCCAACTTGCGGTTAGCATCTTGTCTCCCTTCTGCTGTATGGAAATGAGATAGGAGAGAAAGTTCGCCCAAAACTGTGGTCAAAATAAGAAAATGGGATGCGTTCGGAAATATGATAGTAAAAATCTATTTTAGTAAAACTTGCGCGAGCAGATAGATTCGTAGACAATATTCGTTATCTGTTATTGATCATACTGTCCGTAGCACATTTCTTCTTCTTTGATTTAAATTGAAAGAACTAAACCCAGTTTGCAACTGACACCTTCTTTCGCGATACCATGTTAGGTAAGTTTTGTTGAAATTGATTTCTTCATCACTACATATTATAAAACAGAGACCCCCGCCGCATCTGTATGTCTGTCTGTTGCGATAAACTCAAAAACTACTGAAAGGAGTTTCATGCGGTTTTCACCAATTGACAGAGTGATTTATGAGGTAGGTTCAGATGTATAATTTGAACCCGTGCGATGCTGGGAAAGGTCGATAGTTTAAAGAGATGAAAAGGACTGTTACTCAGTTATAAGTCCAGTAAAAGCAGTTAAGCACAGTGAAGGTTGACTGCTGCTCCAGCCTTGCAGCATGCAGGCTGGCAGAAAAAGAATTCTGGTTGGATTTGAACACTCATTCAAAATTTAGAATCGGTTTGGGTTGAGAACGTATTGATCAGTAAATTGCTATTGTAGCGCTGATACGTCTTATTATTTGAATAGTTAGATCCCGAAAGGCACGCCTGCTTCTTGGTATCTCTTCTGGTTTTCACATTATTTTTAGAGTTCCGAAAGTCCGAATGTAAAAAAGAAATTCTTAAAGGATCACTTATGCGTCTGTCTGTCCGTCTGTCACAGCCGATTTGCTCCGAATCAACAGGAGCCATTGAGTTGAAATTTGGTACACCCCCCTTACCTCCGAAATTACTGAGCCTTAAATTATGAAATAAATACAGAAAGTCGTTCGTTCTTTACTTACGAGTATAAACGTACACTGGAAAGCCTTTAAGAAATCTATGGTTAAAAAATCCATAAAATCCATAATAAAAAAATTATACTCAATACTTTTATTGCCTTCCACATGTAGGTATTCGTAGGTGGTAACTTATAATTATTTAGATCACATGGGGGTGTCGGGCACAGCAAATTAAGTGAGTTTGGAGAGAGTAGGTAAGACTTAGCACGCGAGTCAGAATCGCACTTGACCATTTTTAGGGTTCCGTAAACAAAGGATCCAAACGGAGCCCTATTGCTGTCACTCACGTGCCCGTCTGTCCGTCGTCTGTCACAAAATTTTGTTTCGATTTTTTTTTAAGGCGCTATTAACTGCCTATGACCTTGCTGCTGAGCTCACGTAACGCGTCGTACATCCAGCCAGTAACAGGACTCGCCCATCAAGGAGCGCTGTCCGAAATTAGACGCATTATTACACAAGATAACAGGTATTGTACTTAAAAACGTATACTAAAACATAAATAATTAAATGATCTTTAAAATGGTGAAGGTTTCATAAAAATACGCTTTACAGTTTTTGCGTGATTCTCATTTTTTTATACGCGTTAGACATAACTTTACAAATTAATTACACTGTTTTATAAATATAATTTCAAACATTCACATATCAAATTACGACAAGAATTGTCTTGAGTAACATATATTTTTTTTAAAGAAAAAAACTAGTCGTTTAGACGTGATGTTCAATTAAAAACCATTAGAAGTCGTATAATTGCGCCTTGACTTCCCATTGACCCATGTTTAATTTAGTATGGCTATAGTATCAGACCATAATACGTTCACCGTAACCTGTTTATTTCAAAAGGATCCATTGCTTGTACCAAAAGTTTACCTATTAACATTTTTTATATACACCTACTTAGGAAAAATAACGATAAACAGTAATGTCCTTCTTAATACAATTATGCAAATCGAAAACGGCAACATAAAAGAAAAATCGTAAAACACAGATATTGCCCGTTTTTTAACAAAGACTATTTGTATTTCTACTGTAAATGCGACCTTAAAACCTGTGTTTTAAAGTCGAAATCGTTTTTTATGGGGCTTCTTTTCATTACAATACACTGGATTTCTGATCAGATCTGAATCGTATGTTTCGGCTGATTTGGTACAAAAAGTTAGGATTTGCCAAATAAAGTATAAAGCTCCTACGTTGATTTAAACCTTTGGGATTGAGAAAGTTAGGTAATCTCGTACCTATCTTGGTATTTTACTACTTGTAAATCTGTTTTGCAAAACAAATGCGAGCAGTTATCCAAAATAATATTATAGGTTTTAACTTTTCGTCTTGTTTTCGTATTTAGGTATATTTTGGCTTTTGTGTCTAGACCAATATTGTATCAGACTGTAGTTTTAACTATCACATTTTTAAGGTCTCAAAAAACAATTATGCTGAGGTAGTTCTTGTAAATATATCTTCTCCTTCAAGAAATATAAAATAGTCTGGATTTCTGGAACCTTTATCAATTTAACACTTTTGTTCTAGATATTGTTAGTTACCTTTAGATAAAAGACCTAACAAGCAAATTTGATTTCAAATTCTTTTCGACGTTTGAATGAGTCTCAAATTCAATTGTATAAAATAGTACCAGTGATTTTTTTTGTAGTTAGTACCTACAATATTTACCTATACCCGTCTTTCGGAAAAAAAAAATTTAGTTTAAAAAAAAAAAAACTAAAAAACACTTTATTTTTATTTTTCGTGTTCATCACAGCAAATTTGACACCCTTATCATGGGAATGTATAATTACATAATATCTAGTCCGCCATCTTTGGGAGTCCGCCATCTTTGGGAGTCCGCCATCTTTGGGAGTCCGCCATCTTTGGGAGTCCGCCATCTTTGGGAGTCCGCCATCTTTGGGAGTCCGCCATATTGGATTTAGAATGACGTCACTGAGCTAACCAAATATTGTCATCCAAATTAAACATGAACTCTACACAAAATTTCAACTTAATCGGGCACCGGGAAGTTGGTTAAATTTAACTTCGAAGATTTGTTTACCTATGTAAAACTAATTTATGTGTGTTAAAAATATCGTCAGGACATAAATTATTCACAAGCCAACTGCAATTTTGACGGCACGGTTGTTGTGGTTGAGCGGTTGGCTTCTGCGGAGCCTGTTGCGGGTTCGATTCCCTCACGGAACAAATAT
The DNA here is from genome assembly GCA_951329385.1 of Polia nebulosa. Lineage (NCBI taxonomy): Eukaryota > Metazoa > Arthropoda > Insecta > Lepidoptera > Noctuidae > Polia > Polia nebulosa. Next base: position 1,961,491 of record OX589595.1, on the reverse strand, counting down.
TTGTATGGCCTACAGATAGTTGTTCCGGGTCTGGATGTCTTGTGTATGAGAGTTCGCATGCTTGTGAACGCAACCACGACACATGAGTAATTCTTAGTAGGTATAGGGAAAAGTAAAAAAAAAAAACCGGCCATGTGCGTGATGAACTTCGCACATATGGTTCCGTACCAAATGAAGGAATTAACAAAGAAAAAATCTGAATTAATCAATATATTGGTATTTGTTAGTAAAATATACGTAATTATAAAGGTTATCACCAAATTTCAAGTTCATAAGTCAATGGGAAGTTAAAAAATCCTTCGGAACCAAAATTTTGTAACAGACGACGGACAGACGGACAGACAGACACGTGAGTGACAGCAATAGGGCTCCGTTTAGACCCTTCGGTACGGAACTCTATAAAATGGCTCATTGTAACATACAACCAATCATAGTATAACCGGAAGACGCAACGTTGGGAGGCCTCCCACAAGGTGGACCGATGACCTGGTGAGGGTCGCGGGTAGCCGATGGATGTGAGACGCACGGGACCGGTCATTGTGGTGACCCTTGGGGGAGGCCTATGTCCAGCAGTGGATGTCTTTCGACTGAAATGATGATGATGATGAATCATAGTAGTAAATACAAATTTGTCAATTTGTTGTAGAACTATTTGAGATAAAGCTCATTCCAGAAATAGGCCCTAAGTCAGGCAATAAAAGTAATTGGTCGGTTTCGGTAACTTTCAGGTTCAGCAGACGTGAAATTTTCCTAGAACTTGAAGACTAATGGGGTAGCAAGGAGCGATGCCTTTGTTAGGATTACGATACAGTTTCGCCTACGCAGCAATCATTGGTAGGCGATACGCCCACACCTGAGCACTTTAACAGCTCTAGGTAGGCGTTCGCATTTATTAGGAGGTTAACAGATGGGTCACAGATTTAAGTTGATGGTGACGTACCACTAAAAGTTAGTTAGGTACTGAAGTATTTTGAAGATAATCCTTCTAACGTACTTCCTATAAACTAGCAGCCCACCCTGGCTCACCCGAATGCTATTTTAGACCGATAGCGCTGGGCTATTTTGAGGTTAAAGTTTAAATTTTTTTTAAATTTCTTATTTCTTGCCTGTGGATACACTCATACCAATTAAGCTTATTATTGCGTATTGTGACACTTCTGTCACTTGCATTTTCAGCAATTCGATGATTTGTTGTTGATTTATTGTATTGAAATCAAAACTGGCAAATTTAATTTATTGTTTTAAAATAATTATGGTATCGTATTTAGGATATCCTGTGGAGTGTGCAAAACCACTTTGTTTCATCTTAGTCTAGTGCAACAAATATCAGTAACACCTATCTGACATATTGTAATTATTCTTTTAGAGGTAGTTTGGCGACGTGTTAGGTGCTGGTTAAATATGACGATTCTTGCGGACAGAGATGCATATGTACTTTAGTTACTACTTCGTTATTATCACGAAAGTAAAATTTTCGTATTTCATTTTCTTTTCGTTCAAGAATGATCAAAAAGACAAATACCTAAATTTCTACTTAAGCAAGTACCTTAGGTTGGGCAAATGGTCTGGCAACTATAAAACTAATTATGCACAACACAAACAACTTTATATGTTTTCGAAACCTCAAAACCTAACGCTACTGCCCCCTTAGCCAAAATACATTTCTGTTAACGTTAACGCTAACGCTTCGTGCAAAATGTATGGCAACGACATTTTGCACGAAGCTTAGACAGAGAACTGTCACGTGACTCACGCCCAGTAATGTCTTTGCCATATATTTTGCACGCAGCGTTAGCGTTAACGTTAACAGAAAAGTATTTTGTCTAAAGGCTCCGGTCTATTTAGTTCCGGGGTTGACATGACCGTGTGGCATACGAATAAAATCCTTGAGGAGGCGATTTCAAAAATATAACTCACATAAAATGTAGGACATCTCAATTATATAATTATATTTTTTTAGGTATTATTTAGTGATGATGAAGGTGTTGAAAATTTGGATGTGGTTGGATGTATATTAATCAATTATGCTTGAATAGCTACTTCGTGACCTAAAATAAAACATGGAATACTTTTATCTCGGTATAAGTTTTGACATTCGCCGCGAATGTAAATAATATACTCGTAGTACAAGTACTATTCCATATTCAAAACTTAACCAATTACGTGTTGTTGAATGATTAGTTTAGGGCTTGTGTCATAGTTTCCAAATAGGTATTTAGATACACTTTAGAATGGCTACACATATTTGGCTAATTATTTTTTGTTGTCTTCGGTTAAAGTTTTTAAGAAAGAAAATTGTGGCAAATCGCAAAAAGATATTGTACCCGTGCGTAGCCGGGGTGGGTTGCTTTTATTTAGCGGTCATATTTAAAAAAAGATGAGAGGAGCTCGTGGTTAAAGTAATAAACAGCCGCACGGGTCGATCGCTACGCTTGCCGGGGTTGGTCCATGGATGGGTGACCATCTTTACGTACCGAGACACCTCCGTGCTTCGGAAAGCACGTTAAGCCCTTGGTCCCGGCTGTCAATCGTGGGTCTTTGACAGTCTTTACGGGTCGTCAGAAGCCCGAAAGCCTGACAACCAGTCTTACCAAGGGGTATCGTATTACTCAGTAACTGGGTTGTGGAGGTCAGATAGGCAGTCGCTACATGTAAAATACTGGTATTCAGCTGCATCCGGTTAGACTGGAAGCCGACCCCAAGATAGTTGGGAAAAAGCTAGACAGATTGATTTAAAAAAGATGAGAAATTGTTTATGTTTGTAGCAGATAAACTCTGGAAGCACTGATTAATTTTCGAAAATCCTGTAACTCACAGAAAATTACCTTATCGCTGAATGCCATGATGTCATGAACCGAAGCCGCAGAAAAAGCTAGATTACAATTTAAAACACATCAAATACAGCTCAACCGAATCCTTTACAGAATACTGCCGGCATGTTGTGTTATGTATGTCATATAAGTAAATCACTATTTATCTAAAGGTTGTGCAACAGGCCATTAGTCTCTTACTTAATAAATCAGGCATTAACTCTACGCACTGTTTAAGTATTCAAGCAGGTCTGTCGTACATAGTCAATTAGTTATCAAGATGTTAAATCACCCTGAAGTTGTGAGTACTCAGAGTACTCATGTCGATTAAGGGCTAAAGGTAATTTATTAAACCCTGCATCATACCCTTACATTATCATGTTATTAATGGTAGCCATAAATCACTTGGAACTTATCCAATTTGCATTTTTGCTTCCTCATCGGCCGAAGTTAAATAAAAAGAGCTATTCGGATGTAAATTATATCGATATTGGCGTTTTTCAATTCTGTATATTTTTAACTATCTTATATGTTCCCACTCCTGGGAATGGTAACGCCCCCTCCCCCCCTTACCTTTCCAATGGTCTTTATATTTTGCCATTACCAGCCAACTTGTTCTAAAACCTACTATGCGACTCTTGTGTTAGAGATTCCAAAAGTTTAGCTCAAAGGCAAGATAAGAAGAAATTATTCTTCTCTATCTGATGATGGTGATGGCTGGTAGTGATGATCCACCATCATCTTTACCTTTGATTTTAATAAGATATAAATTAACTGACTTTTAATCTTATGTATCCTAACTCTCCTAAATATTCTAAATCTCCTAAACTAAAATATTTGGTATTTATTTATTTTCTCTTTTCTCTTGTCCCTGGCTAAATTCCCCAGTCTCCAAAAATAAATATCATTTTAGTACCCTCTAGTGTAGTCAGCTCATGCTGTCGTTAGAATATAAGCCAGTTGGCAAGGTTGGCTGACTGCCGGACGTACTTAAGTACCTATCGTCAGTGCGGATGCTCAGTAAATGCACTTACACTTTAGTGCACATTATAATAAGCTATTTGTGTTCATGTATCTAGTATTTCCTATAGCTAGCGCAGGATCTGCTTAGCGTGTGATCCTAGATTCAATAACCAAATTTTTCAGTATTATGTAGTATTGCGTTTATAAAGTGAAAACTTCTTTAGCGTGGAGCGATTTTCGGTAGGGGCAAAACTTATGGGTTCGCGTCACCGACATATTTTTGTTTGGGTTAAAAAAAAATATTGAAATGGTCATGGAGATGGTTAGTCAGAAAATTTAAGCTGCCGTTTCAAAGCGTACGTTCTTATACAGAAGAATGGCATAAATCTCAAGAGCATGTTAATGACAGTATTGTTGCCCCCTGACACTGTTATTTGGACATGATCAACTAGTTGGAAACCTCAAGCGGCGACAAATACAACGACCTCGTTGGTGGGTACATTTTCGAGCCGTTTGGGGTTGCATTTCTTGAGTTGTGTGGTTTTGCTCATACACTATTTAAAGATTTATCCAAACGCCTTTTTTGACACTTCGCGTGACCTTTTATTTATGGGGGTGCGAAGTCATCCAATGACTTCTCCCGCTCTGGGTGGAGCGGGAGGGCGTGATAAAAGGGCTGGTTTTTACCTCGGCCAGAGCTAAAGCATTGCCATGCAACGTGCCAATGCCGCCAGTCTTTTGGGCACACTTCCAGTCGACAGCGATGCGGAGTAAATTTTTGACGCCATATTTTAAATTTTAATTAATGCTATTTAAGTATTTTAGTAGTTGGAAAATGGGTGTATAGAATTAAATACATCTCTGGTCTACAATATATACTCTTCAGCCTAAACATTCACAGAACACAGACGTTCGTGATGTTATGTTATTTTAAAGTTTACCTCTTCCCTTAAATGTGTATGATCAAGATCGCATATTAAAAGATTGTTTTCTTCTGTTTCAGCGTCACAAACATATTCCTGGTGAACCTGTCCGTAGCAGACCTGCTGGTGACCCTGTTCTGCATGCCCGTGCAGATCGCTAAGTCAGTCACACTGCTGTGGTACTTCGGAGAGGTGATGTGCAAGACTGTCAACTTTCTGCAAGGTGAGCCACCAGTTAATATTTCCTTTAAAATTATAAGCAAGGTAACTTTTAGTTCTTTGGATCTTTCAGGGAGTGAAAGAACTTATAAATATGAACAACAGCTTTTCGTAGGATTAACTTTAAAATATTACAAAAGCAAGGATTTCTACGTTTTTAGGGTTCCAAAAGTCCGAATGACAAGAATATTTGTGACCCAAACACGGGCGTGTAACGTAAATAAATGAGTTTGGAATATGGTCCATTTTTAGGTGCAAATCGGAAAATTAAAAAAATAAAGTTTTCAAACTGTACAGTGCGACTTAACAAATGAAAGCCCCACATTGCGAAAATATCAAAGGTATTTTTTCATAATTTTAAAACTGTGTTTTAATGTTACATAAGAAAATAAATGAAAAATAACCACTCCCTCTTATTTCCAAAATTACTCAGCCTAAAATTTTGAAATAAATGCAAAATATTGTTCTTTACACATAGATTACAGGAAAACTTATATGAAGTTATATGGTTTAGAAAAACATATTAAAAATATTATTTGTTCGGAACCCTTTGCACGCGAGTCTAACTCGCACAAATGTAACGCAAATGATTGTATTGAACATTGCTAGCTACATTTTGCAAATTTGAGAGTTGAACCTTGGTAAAGTTGTTTAAATTCAAGATTACTTCCCCCCTAGATTTCTAATTAATCAAATATCACTATCAGAGCCTTTAGACAAAATACTTTTCTGTTAACGTTAACGTAACGCTTCGTACAAAATGTATGGCAACGACATTACTGGGCGTGAGTCACGTGACAGTTCTCTCCGCAGGTAATGTCCTTGCCAAACATTTTGCACGAAGCGTTAGCGTTAGCGCTATTATAAAAGTTATTTGGCTAAGGGGGTAGGTACCTAATATAAATCACATAAAAGTCTCAGTTATCACAATGTGTTAATGCAATGTATCGTGAGCGCAAATTTCTAAGCATTTATATATAATTAAAAAGTAGGAAGGTCCTTTTTAGATATTCCACAAAATGTTTATCATTCAAATCGAGACTGGAATGTTTAAAACGTAAAAACTAAAAAGTCACTTTAAAAAACTCGCCTAAAAGTTTGACACTGGCACGGATTCTCTTGTTCAATATCTAAACTAAAATTAGAGAATTGCTATCTTTTACTAAAAGGCAGTGCGAGAAAAGGACGGCTATAGCTATGCACTAAGTTAGAGATGTCAAATTAGTTTACGCCTTGCGCTTCGCCGTGTTTTGAACCGACTTCAAAAAAAGGAGGAGGTTCTCAATTCGACTGTATTTTTTTTTTTTATGTGTGTTACCTCATAACTTTTTACTACGTGAACCGATTTTGAATTTTTTTTTTTTGGAAAGCTGTTGCTTCATATGTGGTCCCATTTTAATTTGGTGAAGATCTGATGAAGAACTTCGGAGATACACAATAGAACTCTTCAATAAATGATAGCAAACCTTCCAGAATTAATGCAATCGCATGTATGTATATTGTTTTCACCACTTCACAACAATCCATCACGCTGATACGCTCTGAAGGGGTATACAGATTTGTACAGTTCACCCTGATACACCCTAATTTCACCAACTATGTTCAAATTCCCTATTTTTGGGGCTATCAATTCGGGCATAGCTTTACTATTAATTTAGTTTTAAAATGGGGTACAACAACTAAAAAGTGAAAAATAAAAATCTTTTTACAAAAAAATACAACTGTCAAATAACGTAGAAACCAAACTAGAAACACCGACTTCCGAAATTAAAGTTATTTTGCATTTTTTAGTGTTATTTATGGAAGTCGGTTGTATTTTTTTTGTAAAAAGTTTTTATTTTTAGACGACATGTTTTTACGTGTACCCTTAATTTGTATGGAAATATTAGTTCAAACTAAATTTGACAGCTGTAATTTACGTCCGTCTCTTTCTTGTTTTATTAGAGAGAAAAAGATAGCAATAGCCTAAATTAAGTTTAGTTTGTGCATAACAGAATCAACACCACTGTCCGATAAACCATTTGAAAGCTACTTTCCAAAACCGACAGTATCAAAATGAACATAAAATGGAAAGAAAATAGAGAAGCTATCAAAGTACTTTAACTTTGAAGGTAAAATACGGACAAAGTAACGAGCAATTTTCATGCCAGAACAAAGACTTGGGGTCGTTGGGGGCTGTCAACTTTGAGCGCTAGACCAGAATAGTACCACGAACCCGTCCAATTATTTTAATCACTCGTACGTGGTTGCGGGGCTATTTATATTTCGTAAATATTGCACTCTATTGTTAAAAGCTTGTTACGGAATAACTATCAAAAGGAGTTTCGTGGAAAGGAATATTCGGTGAATATTGTTAAATTATCTTACTGAGAATTTCAATAACAATAGCTTGTGTAATGTATTTTATATAAATTTTTTACAAAAAATACAACCGACTTCCAAAAAAGAGAATACACTTAAAATTGAATAATAACTTTAATTTCGGAAGTCTGTGTTTGTATTTTATTTCTTGGTTAAATTGACACCGACTTCCGAAATTAAAGTTATTTTTAAATTTTAAGTGTATTCTCTTTTTTGGGAGTCGGTTGTATTTTTGTGAAAAAGTTTTTTATTTTTCACTTTTTAGTTGAACCTCAGAACTGCAACTAAATATTAAAGTTACGTCCGTATTGAAAACTACTTAGTTCACACGGAAATCAAAACAAAACAACAAAAAAGTACTTACTTAGTTCTGAATTCGAATGAATATACCTACTTGATAAATCTAATAATTGATGGATATGGAAATTAGTATTCGTTTGTATTCGGAAATGCGATGAATGCCGAGGGAAGTTAATAAAATAGTTGCTGTATGTACGTATGTACGAGTTTATACTAGTTTGTTGCTAAGACAGATTTGACAAGGTCGAGACATAACGCCCATTACATGTTACAATTTCAATCCTTGTCAACCCGTAACGTTAATAATTGAAACACGACTGAGTAAAACATGTTTCACGTCTAACTATGTACGTATTCATTGAAATAAAATCGGTTAGAGGTTACGATACCACATTTCGTTTTGCAGAATGTTTTTATTACCGAATACTGAAATAATACGGAGAAACAACAAAGCACCTCCTTCTTTTTGATGTCGGTTAGAAACAGTCAGAATTTACGAAACGTGTTTGTAACTTTAATTTTTTTGCTATTGACATTCACAAATTCATTGTGCGTACAGCTAAGGAGTGGAATTCCCTGTAGGAATCTATGTTTCCTGATAGCTACAACCTGAAAATCTTTAATTCAGAAGTGAATAGGTTACTTCTAGGTAAGCGTGCTCCATCGTCGACCACATTATCGCTTACCATTAAGTGAGGTAGTGGTCAAACGCGTGCCTATCAATAGAAAAAAAACAATAGTAAAATAATTCAATTCAAATCATTTAATTCAGACCAGTAATAAATTTTATGTCCATATTATGTTAGTAGCAATAAACTTAAATCTATGTTAGTCACAAAAATAATAATAATAAATCAATTCACAATCATGTCATCATTTAAAATCATTCATATTAAGCTGCAAATCTCTCATAAAATATGCAGCCTAACAAATCTATCCCACACTGCCGACTCTGGTCTTCCTGCGAACGCCCTTAAGATTCCGTTGCCACCACCCCTAATTCGACGTATCAGTGAGGCCGACTTCTTGCGCATTAACGCGTAAAAGTCGTCCACTCTCGCGTCAGCAAACATGCCCGAGGCACTGCAGAATCGAGGAAGTTTCAACAGAACCCTAAAGGCATTGTTGTACTGAACTCTTAGAGCATTGTAGGCCCGCTGCGTGTAATTGGTCCACAGGGCACTAGTGTAAAAGCTTTGGCAGTAGGCTCTGAACAAAGTTACCTTTACTTTCGCTGAACACTTCGCAAACCTCTGCACCAACATGTTCGCGCGCACCGACAATGCCCTTCGCTCTCTCTCAATATCTGCGTCATCATTTAAGGTCTCGTTAACAATGTGGCCTAAGTACTTAAACTGGGAGACGCGACTCAAAGATACTCCATCTAAATACACTGGTGGTACATGCTCAGGTTGTTTGTTAAAATAATGTTTTATTTTTCCATTTATGAGTAAACCTAACACCTCTGCCTGGGTTACGGGAGTGTTCGAGTCACCGCGGCCTTGGCTCAGGCAACTGAAAGAACAGGGGTGGGTTTATAGGAGAGGAGAGCGATGGCGGTCCGCTGTAACATGTTGGCACGCAGATTTGCGAGGTGTAGTTTAGAGGTAAAGACTCACACTCTGTTTCAAGCATTCTGCCAAACTCTCTACACCTTTAATTTTTTTTTGGGACAAGCCCGCCACACTATTCCCAAACCACTGTAACTTCTGTAAGCCAGAATCAACAGTGGCGACCACCAGAAAAAAAAAACCCGAGGCAATGAAGCTCGACGAGTCCCAGAGAAACGATTAAACTGTTTTGGGTCCAGCAACGAAATTAATCAGAAAAGACAGCGGAGGAGTTATAAAAACATAATTTCTACTTCCCTCCTAATCAAGTGGGAGACAGAACAAAGCTGGGCCATTAGGCACAAACGGGTTATTTACAACTGGGGTAAGCCCAGTTGCCAAGCACCACTGGTTAAAAACACTAGTATTAATGGGTCCTAAAATTGTGAGCTGTTATATTTGATTCCAATAATATGGTATGGCAAAAACGCTTGAACGCACGGAAATTTGTTCTAGTTTCCACAAGGTCCGTGTAATAAACAACTCCAGACGTAGGCTGAATACTATCCAACATAATATTGCGTTCAGTTTGCCAAACAGTACACTTCCATACGATATGATTTGCGGATTGTTCGTATTCGCAATCACGTGTACATTGACATAGGTCAACTACACGCAGCGGGCTATCAACGCTCTCCGAATTCAATATAATAACGCGTCCAGGGTGCTGATGGGGCTCCCACGATACTGTAGTGCGTCTTTTTTTTTTTTTGGTGGGGTGAGAAATCATCCAATGACTTCTCCCGCTCTGGGTGAAGCGGGAGGGCGTGTCAGACTCTTACTGACTAAAACCCACCCCTGTCTCTTCCCTGCCTGAGTGCCCAGGGGTGCGGTAACTCATTTTCAGAATTTATCCGCTACCCCTAGGCATGCAGGCAACGGCCACGATGGGCCCCGTCAGTGGTGGCTGACACTAATCTCTTTGAGGCGCGCGTGGAGCACTACGCGCCGTTGACTCACGGGCCTGGTGCTGATCGGACGGCGAGCTACCCACTGCTCGCCGTCCGCAGGCCCGGCTCAACGGTGGCCGGAGATCGTCTCGCGACGTCCTACGTCCAGTACCTCTCCATCGCAGGTAGCGGCTGGGGCCGTGAGGGGCACTCCGTTGAGCTTCCCTCACGCGTCCCGCCTCCACCTTCACGATAATTACTGCTTCTCAGAAGGCGGAGACTGCTTCCCATTCCCTTTCGCTCCGTACCATGGCCTGAACCAGGGCCGGGTGCGAGAGGTCGCCGCCACCTATCGCATTCACAAGGACACGGCGGTGCTCCGCCCAAGCGGGGCAGACCTCCACACTGTGGTGCGTCTGTGATGTTTGCGCATTACTAACAGTATTATGGGTCAAAAATGTCTGAAATAAAAATATATTTTATTTAATTTTCATTTATTTATTTATATAACCGATTTTAAAAAGGAGGAGGTTCTCAATTCATCTTTTCTGCATGTTTAGTAGATTATACTTCAAAAGTGGTCCCACATAAATTGTATCGAAATTGATTCAGCACTTTTTGAAGAAAATAAACAAAAAATATTACACAGATGACGTTTTGGTTGTCTCCAATATATAATGTTCAAATTCCATGTTATTGGGGTTATCCATTCGGGCATAACTTTAAAATTTAGTTTTACTTCCGGGGTACAGCAACTAAAAAATAAAAAAAAAATGCATTAAATACAGCCGACTTCCAAAAGTGAAAATATGTAGACACTAAAAATTGCAAAATAACTTTAATTTCGGAAGTCGGTGTCAAATAACAAAGAAACAAAACTAGAAACACCGACTGCCGAAATTAAAGTTATTTTGCATTTTTTTGATTTTTTTATATTTTAAGGAAGTCGGTTGTATTTTTATAATTTTTTTTGTTACTATGAGTCTGACACGCCCTCCCCGCTCCAAGTTATTTGATGATATATCACCCTAAAAAAACCTAACACCTGCGATCTTAGATTTATTGAACAGCCAAACTAAACATTATTGTCTCATTACTACGGTAGTAAATTCCGGTTTGGGTCAACACCCTGGTTTCACGATGTCGAATTTGTTACTAAGGGTAGAAAACACTTTGTGTCTTGCGGGATTTTCCGTTAAAGTAATGGTTAATCACCCTCAAATTAAGCAATTAAGCCTTCGTATCTGTAATGTCATGAACATGATTCGATTACTTCCGGTTCAATTAAGTTTCTGGTTAATTGATTGAAAACATATTTTGAAATAGGTACCCAAGCCTTCTGTTCCTGGCATTGAAATTCCAAATAATTTGTGTAATCAAATAAACGTCACAAAAAGTAAATGTCAATGCTGTCTTTTGAATTATCTGTCAAAATGTTTTGCACCAGTGTGCAATGTTGTGTTAGGGTGGTATTACATTTATCCTAGATCTTTGTCCAATGTGTTTGATCAAAGAAGTAGGATGACTTTGTCAAATGAGTCATCAACACCGATATTTGATCAAAGAATATTGACATTTAAATCAAAATGGCTGCAAATTAGATTTTGTCTTTCTTTATTAAACGGTGATACTTTCATTACAATGTAACTGAATGTTGAGTCACACTCACAATGTGCTCTTTTATTTGATATGTCGCTTAATTTCGATTTTCACCCCAAAAGTACCATATTCACCCCCATACTCCAATTTAATTTATTTAGGGTAAACGTCCACGTTTGGGTCACAGATATTCATTTGTGTACCAAAGGAGATGTTCCAGAAATGTATGGAGCCTGAGGCTAGCACTATGTACACTATATGTAAATATCGCTAAATAATACATGTTATCGTTTTACATTGTTAATTTTCTTTAATTTCACTTCGTTTCAATGTAACTAGCAAATTAACTTGGTCAAGTTGCTCTCCAACACAAAATAAAATAAAACATGGTGGAACTGATCAGCAGTATGCGAAAAATGTCATTTTGACAATGACATTTGATTGACGTGTATCTACCGTAATATCTGCGATAAAAAACTCCGAAACACATCCAATTTGTTTGAATTTATTTGAGTCTTTCTTTGCCTTGAGTTTTCAAAGCAAGGAAAGAATCAAAAGCGTCACTTCTTTAAACTGTCAATGTCGTCAAACGTCATGTCAAACACTACTTTCATGGCAGCCCTAAAAATAGGGTATATGGAGGAATATCTTATAAAAAACTTTTAAAATGATCATTTTTGAACGCCTGAATCCTTCATCAATTTAATATGTGAGTATTTTTATGAATTTCCCCTATTTCTTCCCTATTTATCTGTGTAGTGTACATATTGGTAGCCCAAAATCAAATATCTCCTTTCAACTCTATCGGTCCTGCAGATTCGGAGCAAATTGGCTGTGACAGACGGACAGACAGACAGTCAGACAGACACACGAGTGATCCTATAAGGGTTCCGTTTTTTTAATTCAGACTTTCGAAACCTTAAAAACAAGTCCTTAAGGTCTCGTTGTGGAATCAATGCAGGTTGGTAGATGTCACAAGTCTTCGAATTTTTAGTTATAAGATGTATCGGTTTAGACAGACAGACGATTGATCCTAAGTGTTCCGTTTTTTCATTCGAACTTTTGAAACCCTAAAAATAAACAAATAAACTTACATTCGAATTTATAAGATTAGTTAGGATTAGAATTCGAATGAGAGGTTTCTTAAAAAAATCCATTGCAGATTACTTAAGCATATTTAACAACCTCAAAGAGCACGATATAAAATGTACTAAAGAAAACATTTGGAAGGAATGTTTTCGTCAATAGTTTTCACTTCATGAATTTTAAGACCTACTAGTCTTTTTGCTAACCCATTCCAGAATAACAATGTTGAGAAAAGGATCATTCCAGCTGTTAGGGGCTATAAACTAGGATTTATGTATTACATGACTTCGTTTATACGATAGGGCTGTAACATAAAGGAGTTTTATCCCACCCAAATTAATTCTATTTAGACATTATTTGGTATGTTCGCATTTAGAATTTCTGTTGTAGAACTTAAACTTACATTAGTTTGAGTTTAACATATAATAAGATTGATTAAGATAAGACACGTGTATAATCAATAGGTGCGTGTAATATAAGGAGCAAACTCGAGATGTCAATGGTTCTCAACTGAAAGTTGTGCCAGAAACAGGTATTGAGAAACGCTTTCAATAATGTTTGGTACATAATTACTTACTAGCATTTATTCGCGTGGCTTCACTCCATAAGTCTAACCTCACCATTATTTGTGTGGAATCCTCATGGGTATGCTTCGTCTGGGGAGAACGGAGAACTATGTCAGACTCCTACCGACTAAAACCCCACAGTTATCACTACCATGAGTCCGTCCCGGGATACAATTAAATTCACGCACATCCCCGACTAAGCCTAAACTTTGTCTGCCACAAGAACTGTGAATTTTTCAGAGATAAAAAGCAACCCAATGCATTCAGCAATAGCCTTGTATTCTATCTGTGAAAAAAATTTAGTAACCGAATCATTTTCTCCAGAGATTTTCTCCTACAAAAAGAACAAACAGTTTTACCTTTACTATAGTAAGTTTTGATCGTTTAAATACCAAATCAACAGCAGTATGAAGTTACCAATTACTATAACGAAGCGTTTATCTATTATAATGTCTACTATAACTATCTACTATCCTCGGTACTAAGGTTCATTAAACTCTGAAAGAAAGTTTATTTCCAGAATTAATTCCGGATCAATAGATCTAGAATTGAATGGCTGGTCCCAGGATTCAATCAAGTCGTCAATTATTATTGTTCTCGTCGCAAACGGAGCAAGCTGACAAAAACGGTTTAATTAAGATTAACGGTTCACTCCCCCTTTCGGTACAGTGTAAATATGATGAAGAAGTTCAATGACTTCTCTGACTTAAAGGGAAAAGTTAATTATACATTAGGTACTCACTATAAAAAGGAATAGCGAGAATTTGTGCAGTCACTTGCTTTAAATGTAGATATGTATCTTGGTTTTGAGTTTTTCTCCAGTGTGTCCATATTATAATCTTTATTTTATTTTTAACCGACTTCCAAAAAGAGGAGGTTCTCAATTCGTCTGTATGTACTCCCGAGGTGGTCCCATATAAATTTTATCGAAATTGCTTCAGCGCTTTTTGAGAAACTGAACAAAAACGGAAAATACGTGTACCTCGATGACGTTTTGGTGTTCTCCAAATGTTTAAATTACACATTCCATTATATTGGGGTTTTTAGTTCTGGGGTATAACAACTAAAAAGTGAAAAATAAAAAACTTTTTTACAAAAAAAACAACCGACTTCCAAAAAAAATACACTAAAAATTTATAAATAACTTAAATTTCGGAAGTCGGTGTCAAATATCGAAGAAGTAAAAATACAAACACCGACTTCCGAAATTTAAGTTATTTATAAATTTTTAGTGTATTTTTTTTTGGAAGTCGGTTGTTTTTTTTTTTGTAATAATCTTTATTTGTACATTTACACTTGAATATTTAGAATACAGCTACAAAACATAATGTTGCACATGGTGACAATCAAAAACTCGAACTGCTGCCTCCTAAACTAGGCAAAAAGCATGTGTTTTAGGAGCCAATGTTCCTCCAGAAATATCAATTACAATAGACAACATTGCAAATAAAATTAACATAAAACACAATACAATAATAATTACAACTATCATTAAATTTGATTATTATAAGAAAAAATATTAAATAAAATTAGTAAATTAAAAAATTAAATTACATTTTATCATAGAACTTATTTTAGACACATACATGATTAACAGATTCAGTACCCAAACATTAAAATTTCTGTAGGTGACGATTGTAACAAGATTCTCAGTTTCATTTCATTTGGAAAGTTTGATTTTTACTTCGTGTTTAGTGAAAGGAGATGACTTGATTTATTTTATTATAGAGTCGAGAGCTAGTTGCCTCACACTAACGGCTGGCAAACTTGGAACAGCATTGTACTGTGTCGCAGACGGGAAGGCCTCTGCGTCTTTGAAATTGAGAATATTGAGTCCCAGGGCGTTACTCTTGATTAGATTATGTCCTATTGTTTGAGTGCCCAAAATGTCTGTGCTCCGATACCGTAACAGCTTACTGGGCCTAATTAGTTTAATTAAATAAACCGTCGCATCGACACGAAAAAAAGGATATTGCGTGATCTTCATAGAGAGAAGTCTCTTTTATATGGAAAAGACAACACTTCTTCATAAACATCTTTAGGTACATAATGAAGCCTACATACGTAAAGAGCCATACTTCCTTCCGATGGCTCGGCAGGAAGTATGGCTCCCTAAATTTTTGGATGACACAGGTGCTTACGGGGCACGGCTGCTTTGGGAAGTACCTGTGTCGCATAAACAGGGGGCCAGATGCTCGGGGCCATCACACTCGTGGCATACGTTGGCCGAGAGTACTGCATGGAAGGAGCCGCGTCGTGCCATGTGAAGGATTCGCTACCAAACGTGGTTCCATGGTTGGATGTGCAGAGTCCTGGGATGTGGAGTCGGAAACAGCTCTTCCAGCCCCTTTCTAAAGGATCCAGGGTCGATGGATTCGGGGACAAGAAATGAGCCGTCGAGATGGCGGCGCGTAGTGTTTTACGCGTGCTTCTCTTAGACGTATAGGGGAGTTAGCTCCCCACCACGATAGGCCCGTAGACGGCGGCCCTAGTCTGGGCAGCGGAAGTCACACACGCACCCGTATCCCCCAACCTAAGTGTACGAGGGAACACCGGCGTGGATTAACTCAGTATAAGTCTGACTGACCCAACTACCTGCCCCAAGGCGGAAGACATCCATGAGGACTTCCACCCCGAAAGAAAAAGGTACCTTACCGGTTAAAAAACAAATAAACAAGTATTGCTTATTTGGGAACAACATCGTGGAGGTATACAAGTACCTACCCAAAATAAACTCAATTCGTTTTTGGGTAGCTATAAGGACCTGGGTCACGAATATACAAATAGATACACCAAAAAAATAAACACGCAATTCTTTCTGGTACAAATATCTCATCTAAACTTATAGAATCTACCTACGTGTACAAGTATCTCCGATCGAGACAAACCTTTTTGAAGTGGTCCTTCTGAACCCCAAAATTTGCGGTCTTAGGGTCTTAACTTGTATAATATCGGTTGGAGTACAAGACAGAGGGACTCTGATAACAGACTGGAGAAGCTTGATTAAATTTTGTAGATTCGACTTCGTTCATAAACTGATTTGTATATCTGAGAAAGTTTGGGGTATTGCCTGCTTGATTAGGTTTGTTTTTTCAGGAGGGTTTATACGGTTTTAATTCGATTAATATTTATTTATTATATTATAATAAGCGTTATTCGAATCTGAACTGAAAAAAGTTACTAGAATCTTTGAATCAATCTTATTCAGGGGCATATGCTCTGTAAAAATTAGTGGGCTATCTACGTGGGCCCAATACGGGTAGATGGATGTCATATGTCTTCGAATCTCTGTTTCTAGGATAGATTCCTCGCTTTTGAGAGCAGTGGTGGTCTCAAGTACCTGCCTGGGTTCAAACCCACGACCTACGGTGTCGTAGGTAAGCTGTTACCATTGGGCTAGCACTGCACTTCATTTAACAAACATTAAAAAAGTAAACTAAAAATTGTGAAGGTTTGAGAAGTAACTTTTCCTACCAAGGTACCTCAATTAAGTGTGTTTGTATATGAAATGGTTTTCTTTTACGATCGTAGATCGAAAACCACACCCAACGAATGCAATTAGTGTGCTATTTTTTCAATTTAAGAAAATGCAGTAATTTCATAATTTTTTTTTAAGTTCAGTGAAATTAAGTAAAAAAATAGCGTTTTGACACTGCTTGGCCTGAAAAGAGAATATTACAGTGAAATGTATGAACTTGCAGAGAAAACTTTGTACCCTTTATGCTAATGATGCCTTGATGAGTTTCTCTGTGACACATACAACTGACTTCAATTTTGAAATTTGTATGGGTAATAGCAATATTTTTAAATGGGCATTATTATTTATAACATGACATTCTTTATTTAAAATTCTTACTTCATTTTATAACATCACTACTTTTATTGACATTATATTATATTTTTAACATTTGTAATGGTGGATTTGTTTGTTTACCTAATTTCTTATTTTGAAATTTAACATACATTATAATAGGGGAATTGCATTTTTTTACTTTTTAATTAATTTAGTTGGTTACTGCAATATTAATGTTTTTTATTAAATAATTTATTTTTTTAAATATTCTTACCCCGGTTTTTTATAATTCTTACGTCAATTCATTCGTCTTAACCTTGCGAGTGCTACCAAAGACATAACAGTTATTAAATATGGCAACAGCTATACGCCATATTGTGAAAAAACTTTTTTACAAAAAAAAAAACAACCGACTTCCAAAAAAGAAAATACACTAAAAATTAAAAAATAACTTTAATTCTTTATTGTACACCAAACAACTAACATAGTACGCAGTGATTAAATAGTTAATGTACAAAGGCGAACTTAACTCAATGTTGAGTTTTCTTCCAGCAAACCTTTGAGTGATAGAGAGAGATCACATTCGAGGGTAGGATCCAGTGTGTGTGAATTGTGTCTATTTTATCACTTCGTTATTTGACACCGACTTCCGAAATTAAAGTTATTTTTTAATTTGTAGTGTATTTTCTTTTTTGAAAATCGGTTGTTTTTTTTGGAAAAAAAGTTTTTTATTTTTCACTTTTTAGTTGTTATACCCCAGAACTCAAAACCCCAATAACATGGAACGTGGAATTTAAACATACTCGTAATTGGAGAAAACCAAAACGTCATCGAGGTATACGTATTTTTCGTTTTTGTTCAGTTTTTCAAAGAGCGCTGAAGCAATTTGGATAAAAATTATATGGTACCACCTCGGGAGTATATTCTTTCGGATCAAAAAAGAATTTTGAAAATCGGTCCTCAAATGACAGAGACATAAATAAAAAAAATAAAAATACATACAGTTGAACATAGAACCTCCTCCTTTTTCGAACTCGGTTAAAAAGAAAAAAGTAAAGTCAACAAACTAAGTGGGGTATCAAAATAAAGGATTCAAGGAGGTGATTCCAAAAATATAACTCAATAAAATTTAGTAAAAAAAACATTTTTAAAAAAACCTGATAAAAAAAAACAACTAAAAAGATCCAAAAAAGTCACTTTTCAAGCAATCTGATGCAGTTGGTGACATGAAATTGATAATTGCACTAAAATAACTGCCACCAACTGCATTAGACTGCTTGAAAAGTGACTTTTTTGGAAATTTTAAGTTGTTTTTTACAGGTGATTTTATTTAAAGAATCACGGTTAACTATCGAGCACTGGGCGACCATTAGTATTAATGTGATTATTTTTAAGGAGCAAAGAAACAACCGATAGGTAAGAACAGCTGTCGTGATTGAATTAGAAATATGGAAGAAAAGTCACGCCAAATAAGATCATGAAAGCGTACGTGATGTACGCTTTCATTTTCTTGTTTCATAACATTTAAAGAAAGTCTAGCTACACTTTACCTACGTATCTATATAAAGAAATGTAAGAAAGACTTTTGTTATTATACTCGTATTTCTATAGGTATAGATTATGGCATCGTCGCAGGTGGGACTGGGATTTATCGGGATATGGTATTAGCCTGTTTCGGAATAATTTTGACAATATTCCGTTTGCTTGACTTGACTGACGACCAATAAGTTAGAAAATGCGTGTAGGTAATACGAGTACACACATTTTCTAACTTATTGGTTATCAGTTAAGCACCAAAGACAAATAAGGTATTGCTTTATTTTACCCACAAATAAAGAAAAACCGTGGTGTCGGACGTCGCACATTTAGGGTTAAGTTGAAAATCTGGTTTATCAATATATTGGTATTTGATATTAAAATATACGTAATAATAATCATTATCACTAAATTTCAAGTTCATAGGTCAATGGAAAGTAAAAAAAATCTTCGAAACAACATTTTTGACAGATGATGCACAGACACACAGACGGACACGTGAGTGACAGCAATAAGAAGATAGATAAGATAAGATAGTTTACTGACAGCTGACAAGCACAGATTAAAATCAAAGCCGGCGGCGCGTGCGTCATGTTGCAGGAAGCGGAATGTTGCCACGTAATTTTTTTTTTTTTTTTTTGCGCTGTATAATATTTGAGAAGTTTTATTCATTGTTTTCTGCACCGGTCGACGTCATGACGTTGGCGCCGGCTGTCGCTGAAAACCAGCGCTGGGGCTCTGTCTTGCATAGGGTCATAGCACTTAAGCTGAGCGATGGCCGTTTTGCGTGGTTGTGACGCATTTTTTCCCCCAGTTTTTCTTTTTCTTTTTGAGTTTCTCTGTTTTTTGCGTCATGTTTACCGTAAATAAACGTATTTTCTTTCTTTCTTTTCTTTCAATAGGGCTCCGTTTAGACCCTATGGGTACAAAACCATAAGAAAACAAATGAAAATAGTATTCATCATCATTCTTCTGCCCTTATCCCAATTTATTTGTGGTCGGTGCAACATGTCTTTTTCTTCCATACTCCTCTATTAGTCTTCATCTCTGTAGTCAACCCCATTTTACCCATATCCTCTTTCACACAGTCCAACCATCGTTTCTTTGGCCTTCCTCTACTTTTATAGCCATCCACAAGATTCACATCCATACACAAGACTTTCCTCACGACATTTTCTTCATTCCTCCTCATCACATGCCCATACCACGACAACCAATTTCCACACAACTTTTCAGTCAGCGGTGCCACTTTCAGATTTCCTCTTATATACTCATTCCTAATTCTATCCATGCGCGTAACACCACACATCGCTCTTAGCATTCTCATCTCAGCCGCATGCAATTGCTTTTCAATCATCCCTTTTGTGGCCCAACATTTTGAACCATACACGACAGCAGGTCTGACCATTGTCATTGTTTTATAAATCTTCCCCTTAAGTTTAAGGGGAATGCGGGAGTCACGGATAGTCCCGGTGACCTGCCGCCATTCTTTTTTTTTATGCTTGTTAGGCTCGCGTTTGACTAATATCTCACCTGATGGTAAGCGATGATGTGGTCGAAGATTTTCATCCATCCAGTGTTAATTGTGTGCTTAACAGTCCGATCTATTTCGCCATCGCTTTGCACGAGTGAACCGAGATACCGAAAATCTGAGCAGACTGGGAGAAGCGCGCCATCTAGCACTATAGCTTCAGAACTGGAGAGACCGCCGAAATCGCAGAACATGTGTTCAGTTTTGGTTCTGCTGATTTTCATGCCAACTTTCTCCAGCTTCTGTTTCCATTTCTCCAATCTGCTCTGGATCTCAGGACCATCTTCCCCGACTAGAACAATGTCGTCGGAAAACAGCATGCATCAGGGTGCCTCCTCCTGTATTTCCGACGTAAGAGCGTCCATAATCAACAGGAAGAGGTAAGGACTTAAAGCCGACCCTTGATGCAAGCCTACAGCCACACTGAACTCATCGGTGTTGCCAGCAACCGACCGGACGTAGGTACTAGATTGTCTGTAAGTACATAGCACGAATCAACTCAACATACTTCCCAGGCAAACCTTTGTCTTTCAAGGCCCACCACAACACATCCCGAGGTACCCTATCATACGCTTTCTCAAGATCAATGAACACCATGTGCAAGTTCTTGTGCACACGTCTGTATTTCTCGCACAATTGACGGAGAGCGATGGTGGCGTCCATTGTCCCTCGACCTGGCATAAAACCTAAACTGGTTTGGAGCAATCTCACTCTCCTCTCGCAATCTTTTCTCTATCACTTTCTCCCATACTTTCATAGAATGTGACATGAGCTTTATCCCTCGATAGTGGTTGCAGTCCTGTATATCCTCTTTATTCTTGAAGATGGGCACTAGCGAACTAATAAAACGAAAATAAAATAAAAATAACGAAACGAAAATAATAATATATCATATAAATTTGAACCAGATACTTTAACGTGTTGAACGAATACCTACTTTTGAACAACTAAGACAATCCGTCAGAATAATGTAATTTACGGAAAGGTTACATGTAAGTTACTTTGTCATCTCTTACTTTCAGACTTACTGGCTTTTTTGAAAGTAAAAGACATAATATTATTTCAGCAAGTAAAAAA
Source organism: Polia nebulosa (assembly GCA_951329385.1). Lineage (NCBI taxonomy): Eukaryota > Metazoa > Arthropoda > Insecta > Lepidoptera > Noctuidae > Polia > Polia nebulosa. Next base: position 1,940,227 of record OX589595.1, on the reverse strand, counting down.
AATTACGTTGTACAGCGCTTTAATCACGATGCATCTTGCTGTACCTCCCGCCAAGGCCATGCACGATGCACGATGCAAAAGTACCGTGAATAGGCTTGACGTACGTCGATAATTATTATTAGTTATTGCTTGCTGGTCGTGCAAATACGACCAATTTTGCGTCCAGCGAGCGCCCCACCACCGCGAACGTCGTGCAGATAGACAGTGAATAACATGGATGTACGTCAAAGCGGTCCTGCGTCGTGCGTGCTTGGTCGCAAACTTGCTGTACAGCAGATTTAGCATTTAGAGCTTGTGTGTGTCGCTTCTGTGTGTGTAGGTAAGTGTGAAAATCTATCACATTCAAATCTTTCAAGATATTATTCATTTGAGTATACTCTGCACGTTTATGATATTTTTTTTTCATTCAATATCTTTTCCTATTTCTCCCCCTCTCTTCTGCTGCTGCTGACAACATCAAGAGAACCCCCATTTTTTGGCGTTTTGATAAAACAGGTGGCATCTTAAATAAACAAAACATATCCTCTCATTTAATTCGTTCGATTAGGTACATCTAGCACGCTAGATGCGCGCACGATAGTGTGTATGCTACATCCAGCGCCGCGGCCTTGAGCGAACGTACAGCTGGGATGGATTGTGAATAAAGCGCTAAAAATTTTGTTTGGCTGAATGCTACAAATGACGATCCAGAGTAAACCATACCCATTTTAGAAACTGCATAACAACACTTCAAGGAAGTCATAGACATTTCCAAAAAACCACCGGCTGAGGGAGTGTCGGACTTCGCAAATATAGGGTTCCGTACCATTCAAGGGCAATCCATATTTTGGTATTTGTTAGTAAAATACACGTACCAAATCATCATCACCAAATTTCAAGTTTAAAGGTTCGACAGACAGACGGACCGACGGACAGACGGATAGACGTACAGACGGACAGACGGATAAACGTACAAACAGACAGACATACAGATGAACAGACGGTCAGACGTACAGACGGACCGACGGACAGATGGACAGATGGACAGACGGATAGACAGACAGATGGACAGATGGACAGATGGACAGACGGACAGACGTACAGACGGACAGACTGACAGACGGACACGTGAGTGACAGTAGTAGGGCACCATTTGAACCCTTCGGATACGGAACCCTAAAAAATGGATTTTCCGTAATAAGTTTGAGGTCCAATTTTTTTTTTCTGAATTGACTTTGACTTTCTTGGACGTAGTTGTTTATTTCTATGATCAGAAGCATTATTTAAAATCTAACCTCTCATTTCCGTAACATCCTGTATATGTGTAAATCTATTTGTGCTAAAAATGGTTGAATAATACGGAAATATGCAGTGAGGCTGACGGTTTCAGCAACGGCTCCGATAACATTTACAAACGGAGTTTTTAATCTCCCGCAGAAATTCACGAGATCCACAGCTAAACCATTTTAAAGCCGGGCTTCAAGTTTGGAGAAGTTTTTCGAATATTGGATTGAAGTATGCCAAGCGTAGAGAGCAGAGGGCGCTTACCACCTTGTTCTCATTTCTGGTTTCTGTACTAATTTTTTTTTTTTTTAATCTAATTAAAATCCACGGTTTTTTTATAGCTCTTAACTTTAGCCACTCGAACGTAGAAATACGGAGACACGAAACCTTGCTGTCACTTTGTCCGTCGTCGTCCCGCTCGGCAATTCCTTCCGCGCCAGCACCCCGTGCCGCTTCCAACTTAAAGCTTAATACCTATTAAACTGCTGCAGCTACACACAAATAAAAATACGTGTGTATAGCTGAAACTATAGAGAATTGACTTATGTGAATACTAAATCACAACACCTAGTCCTAAGTACTTCAAAAAAAAGTTAAACTTGAGATTACGGGTTGAAAAACAGCAAAATATATGTTCTTACTAAGTTTTTACTAATATCTTTGTAGTTTTTATCTCTTAAACCTATTTATTATGAAACTAGATTATATAAGCTTTCTTTTGATATCCCTATGTCTTTACTTAGACTGTTTTATGTAGCACAATAAATGAAAACAAACCACCCTTTCCCTCGTCAATTTCATGCCACCTGCGCTAGCGAAAATGAGGTAAAATACGGCAAGATGGCCGCCCGTAGGGCTCTTACGCATAAATGTACATGATTAAATATAGATAGTTTGATAGGAATTATTTATTTTGTGATTGTTATTGAAATGAGACAATGATACATGTACATAGTTATTTAATAATAATATAAATGTATTTTACATTAAAAATAAACTTTTTTTACCATGTTTTTTATTTTTATTTACATAATTACCTAAAACGATCACAATAGACACACATTACAAGGCACTTATAATAATCACACTAATATTATAAAGGCGAAAGTCTGTGAGTGTGTTTGTTACTTCTTCACGCTCAAACGGCTGGACCGATTTTGATGAAATTTGGTATGTAGATAGGTTATACCCTGGATTAACAAACATTTTTTATACCATTTTACGCGGGTGAAACCGCGGGGCGCAGCTAGTTGAAAATAAATCAGCCAGCGAAACTCCGCAGACGTGGAGATTATCGATCATAGAAATTTTCTGCCTGTGTAAGATACATAGTTAAAAAAGATACGTACGCCTGAACACCTTGACCTTGCCCACGCCCACGTGCACGCCCCGGCCACGCCCACGCCCACGCCCACGTGCTGTTCCTGCCGCCTCTTCATAACTTGAAGATCTAAAATATAAATTACAACAAAATTACATACTACTTACCATAAGCTCATAACCAATCTCAAATAAAAATACTCACGGTTGGTATAACGACGACCCCTGATCAGCCAACTCATCGCTCTCCGCATCTCCAGCCTCCGATCAGCCAAATTAAATTTTGAGACCTAAAATCGAAACTTGATTTAGATTCCATAGTTTATTTTTAATATAAGACAGCAATTAGGCATTAAAAAAAACAATGTTCTCATGCCCAAAACCATTGAAAGACAAGACAGAAAAAAAAAACTGCAAGAAAAAAGTCATCTCTTTAGTAGTACCCCGTAGTTGGTTAAACCGTTGAAAAAATCAAAAAGGAATGAGCGTTCAATTATATCCATAAAATTAGTAAGCATTATTAAAGACATTTTGCTCGAGCTCAAATCTTAACACTCCGTTTTTATAGTCAGTTAAACCGTTGAAAAAATCTAAAAGGAATGAGCGTTCAGTTATATCCATAAAATTAGTAAGCATTATTAAAGACATTGTGCTCGAGCTCAAATCCTTTTTCATAGTCGGTTAAACCGTTGAAAAAATCAAAAAGAAATGAGCGTTCAATTATATCCATAAAATTAGTAAGTATTAGTAAAACATTGTGCTCAAGCTCAAAACATAACTCTCTTTTTTCGTAGTCGGTTAAACAGTTGAACAAAAAAAAAATGCAATCATCACCCATTAGTAAGCATTAAAACAAAAATTCTCAGGCCCAAATCCATAACCCTTCGGGACTTTTAGCGTGGTCGGGTAAACCGTTGAAAAAAACATGCCATCACACATACGATTTACTTGTATATACGAACCCTTACTGTGAAAACTAAAAAAAACCGTCCGTGCCATTGCCGCGGTGCATATTGTCAACCTGAGGACTGTAAATTTTAAAACATGGAATCTTAACTATTGTCGATGTATTTTTACTGTCTAAGTGTGTGTAAATACTAACAATGAACTAATTTCCATATTACGAGCACCATTATAATAGATTAGATAGTAAATCATACAAAAGTTTTACGAAAATGACCACGGTGTTGTTGCGGCGTCATGCCGCCAAGTACCTGGTTTAATGTTTCGATATTTTCGGTTCCAACACACTTTGAACCTACAACATGTTTAGTTTCTCGTAAAGCTTAAACCTTGAGGATTCTTTTGATATAATACACTAATACATAGGGTTTTAAATAAAATTGTACTTACATCTTAAACACAGAGCTCTTTCCGTTGTAGCACTGACGTGAAAAAATGACAGAACATCGACTTTCAAACATTTTTTTTAATTATTAGCTATGGTTGCATATCATTGTGCCTAGTGTCACGGACGCAAAATTTAGTCGATTATTGTCTCAAATAGAGCATGGCCAAATAAAGTTGACGACTACAGATAAAAACCGATTTAAAGTGGACGAAGCGCGTTTGACCTCCCGAGCGGTGTATACGTTGGGTAGACGTGTAAAAATAACCACGCTGCGGGTTTCTACGTTCGAGTGGCTAGTCTAGGTCAGAGCTGACAGAGAAAGAGTCGACGATGGAGCGAGCTTACCCAGAAGAAGCCTGTTCACTCTAACTTTGAAGAGATTAGGGTCAGCGCATAACCGTCTTCTTCAATGTCCCACTCACCGTTTTGACTTCCATCACTGTTCTTTCTTTGTTCAGTCTATTTCTCTGTGGAATGCACTGCCCCTGAAGTTCAGTATGGCAACCAACCGATTAACCTTCAAATTAAAAGTTCGCTAATTATTAAAAAATGGCAGTAGTAACCCCACAGCGCTAAGGGTCAACTCACACCAAAAGAGCGTCGAAGCGCAGCGCAGTTTCAGTGTCATATGAATTTTAGCTTTATTTTCATTACTACAATACTTATTATCGTCGCACGGCTCCGTTTATAGAATTCGCCGGAATTCCCGCGGCTCCGCGGGCATCCGCGCGACTTCTCATTCGATAATAAGTATTGTAGTAATGAAAATAAAGCTAAAATTCATATGACACTGAAACTGCGCTGCGCTTCGACGCTCTTTTGGTGTGAGTTGACCCTTATTCTTTTTCCAATTATGGGTTAGTATCTATGTTGTTGTGTTTGTATAATTGTGTATTAAGTTTATTCATATGAGTATCTATTTATATTATACAAGCTGGACAAATGTTGTTCTGCGATTATAAAATGGGGGGTGGGGGTAGGAGAGTGAAAAATACATGACGACCTATTCTCATACCTACCAAATATACAAAAAAAACCTTAAAATCGGTGGAGCCGTTTCGGAGGAGTGCAACCACAAACACGGTGACACGAGATTTTTATATATTAGATTTTTAGTTTATATGTAACATCTTTGTATTTAAATAAATTTTCATAGCTCTGTTTTTATATTGCACCTACCACTATTTGTCTCTGGATAACCCAAAGGTTGACTGGTAGAAAATGCCTGAGGCAACTTGTATGTACAAAAAGTATTAAATAAATAAATAAAATATGATATTGTCAGAGTATGTGAAATTTTCATTGGCTTAGAACTGTTGTAGTCTCTGCCAAGCCACAGAATGAGTCCGTATATAATATTAAGAGTCATGTCGTTATGGTTACTGCCAAAAGATAGGAGCCTGTATCGTTAATGTTGATATCATGTTAAGTACAAGTAGTAAGTGCTCTTAAGTATTGTATTATGATAAAGAGTGCTAAGTTTTTATTAAGATGATGATACAGAACCCTCTTATTTATGGCTTGGGCATTTGCCTCACCTTGAGAGATGTTTGTAGTCCCTTATTCCGAAACGTGGTTTGAATTATGTCTTGTTCTGTTAAATTTTTAGGTTTCCGTCCCCGAAGGGTAACCAACGGTATCCTATTACTAAAACTCCACCGTCCGTCCGTCCATCTGTCTGTTAGCAGGCTGTATCTTATGATTCGTAATAGGTAGACAGTTGAAATTTTCACAGAATTCGTATTTCTGTTGCCGTTAAAACAACAAATAACAAAAGTAAATGTAAAATTAAAGGGGGTTCCTCTACTAGAAACGTGTTTTTTTTTGGCTTTTTTGCTCAATTTTAATAATGGCGACATGTAGACGCGTATAATCTTGTACGATGATACGGAACCTTTACAAAACATCCTTGTTAGCAATGACTAAAGGAAAATGTTCTTCAACTGTCTTTTACCTGCGGCTTTGCTCACTTGTATATCTTGCTACTTGTATTATTCTGATGAAGAAACTATCTATATTTATATATTCATTTTAATTCGTTCAGTAGTTTTTCCGCTTTAAAAACGTTCGCGTTCATAATAATAATAAGAAGTAGGACTTTATCGGCACCCACAGCAATGCTATACATCAATAACATTGTTTCAACTTAGCTAATATTTCCCCCCCAGGAGTAGCAGTAGCATCCAGCGTGTTCACAATCACAGCGATGTCAGTAGACCGGTACCTGGCCATCACCCAGTCGCTCCGGCAGCCATGGATGCCGTCCAGACGAGGCGCCTGTAGCCTCCTCGCGGGCTTGTGGCTGGTGGCCTTCGCGATCTTCGCGCCGTTGCTGGCGGTGGCCACGGTGGAGAGGGAGTATGTTCCTTCACTCTCAAGGACGAGGAATGGATCGGTGAGTGATTTTTTCTTAGAAAATGTTTATTCTGGTATCCGCATTGAATTTCCCGTTCACGCCAGACAGGATGAGGAAAACCTTTCATATAAAAACTTTTTTACAAAAAAATGGAACAGACTTCCAAAAAAAGAGCAAATAACTTTAATTTCTTAAGTCGGGGTTTTGTGTCTTCGTTTTTTGACACCGACTTCCGAAATTAAAGTTATTTGCACTTTTTTGGAATCTTTTCCCTTTTTTTTTAAAAAGTTTTTTTATTTTTCACTTTTTAGTTATAGTTCTCCATAAAATTGTGTTAACAATTCATAGACATACGATCGCAACAATCGCGGTTGATTTGCTGTCAATTTTTAAAGAGTTCCGTTGTCTGTCATCGAAACCGATCATCAGATCTATATGAAATTTAATGGGACCATTTCGGAACAAACCCCTTTCGAACAAAAAAAGATTTTTTTAAATCCGTCAATATATTATTATTACGGAGTTATGCCCGAACATACATAAAAAAAATATGGTATTCTTGACCACTCTTCTTTAAATATCATTCGTGGCACACGTAAAGAAATTCGTGTGAATTTAAAATACCTTGGTAGTACCGACATAGTTTTTTTAATTTTGTTTTAGATACTTATTTTTTCTTCGATAGTGGATGTACATAATATTAATGACCTTAATGAGTGTTTAGGTATAAAGTTAGTGTACCCTTTCACTTATAGGAGACCACAACATGCACAAAATAGTTAGAGGATAAGTTGCAATGCACAGTGTTTCGAAATTCATTTATAACAATGGAAATCCCAAGTCACACAGTTTTAAGGTAGAATAATATTATTTTAAATATCAAGGCTGTATGTAAGCTAAGTAACTTTTTGTATGCTAAGTGAATTTTTATGAAAACCTTTCTCAAAGATGAAAGAGTATTCAATACTTAGGTACGTAGACTGCGTGTCAATATTGGCACATAGATGAGAGTGCTAGCTGTCATCAAATGCTATTCGCAGCATCCTTTCTGAATGCTAACATCTACATGTTGCATCAACTTCGATTGTATACAAGCAATATCTGCACTTTATACCCACAGCTCAACTTTATTCGCGGATAGTGGTAGAGATGCGCCATCTTGAATACTAAACTAACTCATCTTTGTGAGTCCATTCAACTAATGCTGTCAACCGCATGTCCATGGTAACTTTGACAGCGACTTTATTTTCTAGCAACAAGGGCTTAACAAAGTCATGATGTGGTGGTGGGTACAGCTTTTCCCACCGTCTGCTACTCTGCATATGGCGATTCGTTAGTAAAATAAACGAAATAATAAACATTATCACCGAATTTCAAGTTCATCGGTCAATGGGAAGTTAAAAAAGTCTTCGTAACAAAATTTTATGACAGACGAAGAACAGACAGACTGACGGACACGTAAGTGACAATAGGGCTCCATTTGAACCTTTCAGGTACGGAACCCTAAAAATGACAATGACTCAGTGCGTTGAAATTTCGCGTGACGTCACACCTACGTAAAAAAAATGTATCCACTTCTGAAATTTAATGCGTTTATCTTTGTCAGTTTTTATTGATTTGCTAAAGCAAAACATACGTATCCAATATTTATTGATATAATAATTATAATCTAACTGAAGCACTAAATATTATTATTATTATTGTACCCAGGCATCATATTATATCCCAGTTAAAAGTCATTCTGTTCTGTAAGTTGACTTTGGCCATAACCGTAATAGTAAATAGGTACCTAGTGTTTAATACTACGCTTAGAATGATACAGTTAATTAGTTTTGTTACACAAGGGAGATGATTAGCCAATATAGCTTCGTTAGAGTCCTAAGCTAACAGAATAAGTTACTTAAGGAAAAGTCACGGTCGTTAAGATATTAGTGGAAACATTTCTACTGTAGGTAATAAGAGTTTAGTTATTAAGGGATAACTTAGTTTAGCTTATAGGGTTCCGTACCTGAAACGTAACCAAAATTAATTAACTACTCTATTTAATCACGTTATTATAGAGGATAAATAGCTAAACAGATGTTTGATAGAATTATTTGCGATGTTTATAGTATCGCAATTAACTGACAACATGAATAATAAATTATTAGACACAGCTGTCAGACATTCACTCTTGTTCCAACCGTCAAGCGTGACGTCTGCTATGTAATACTGAGTCTAAGTAAAGCTCTTATTTGATATGTATGATTATGTTGAACTATAAACCTAAAAATATTCTTGTTCTAACGACAACAAGGTTTTGGACTTCTTTATACTCATGGAATTCACACCATAGTCGGCAGAAGCACGTCCAGTCCAGTTTTAGGTGCTATGAGGTCACGTGGAGCGGGGCATGACCCTTTCCCCTTAAGGGGAAACCGACCTTTAAAGTGACTTGATATTTCTACCTGACACAAGTGAGGGATTCTGGGATATTATTAAAGAAGGGTCCACACGGAGGCCTATTGTTGTCACTCACGTGTCCGTCTGATCCATCTGTCTATCTGTCCGTCGTCTGTGACAAAATTTTATTCCAAAGAATTTTTTAACTTGCCATTGACCTCTGGTGATAATATTTACGTATATTTTACTAACAAATACCATTAAGTTGATATGTCAGATTTTTTCTTTAATAAGTCCACATAAAAGTTACATCCAATACAGTTGAAATATTTCGGTACCTAGAGTTTTAAAATTCGGGTGCTTCTTCTTTTCGTGTTGTGGTATATTTACATTATTATGTAGCCAAAAATACTGTTTGTATTTATAACTACATAATAATGCGAGGTCGAAGCCTTGTTCAGATCATTCGGGCGCTCAGAGTGGGAATTCCGTTCGCCCTTCGAGTGATTCCAAGGAAGACTAATCACGGTGCTACCTTGCACAGCGAGGCTCAGGGGAGACGTCTTTAAAGTCTCTTCAGAGATGTGTCCTTACAGGCATTGCACAGAGATAGTTCCGGAGAGGTCTTTCACTTGCGAATGGTAATCACCGGGTGGTTTTATTGAGGTAAAAATCCCCCTCTCCGAACTTGTCTTCAGAGCCCGGTGTGCCTTTTAAAGGATTAAACCCAAAAAAAAAAAGAAATAAAAGGGTATGAAATTACTTTCTTTTCTAGACAACGGTTGACTTTTTGAAAATTTTGAGCTGTGGTACCACGTGGAGTATCTGTCGCAGCCATCTGGTTGCAATTGAATGCCTAGGCAGGTCATTAACCACTGGCATTCAATTAAATGGCTGAAGGTCGACCTGCCCAGTCATTGAACGCAACGTTTAACCAGATGGCTGGATGTCGTCTAGTCATTTAGTTAAATTGGATATTGATAATTTTTTGATACCACTGGTCATGAGTATGTGTGTGCAAGAGCAAGCGAAGCGAGCTCGGGCCATCGGTCAGCTCTTAGCAGGTGAGCTTGATAAGAGCTCTTATGATTAGGTGGGTCGCTGGTTGTATGTTTCCTAACCACTATCCTCAAAAGATGTAACTTTAGCAAACATTATTTCACAAAAGTTGTTTTCCTCTTCAAATCCACGGCCCACTTTCACCGTCGAGTGCCGAAAAGGGTCAGATCGCAAATCGTCCAAACGTCTTAGAGTGTTTTGGGTAGCCCTTTAATATTTCAGTTACTACGGTAATGTAAGCAGATACTTTACTTTAATCCCTGAAAAGTTAATTGGTTTTTTAGCTTTAGTACTTAGATAAAAACATTGTCTTTAGATGGTTATTTTTCAGTTGTTCTTTTTTGAGGAAACGTTTCGTATAGCTACTTTTTAGCGATGTTTTTTTACAATATTTAGGACAACAAAAATTAAATTTTTAGAACTTGAGAGGGCGCAGCGATCTCTTCAAACCCTACAAGTTCCCAACCCATAGCCTTTACCTAACATCTGACCTTCTGTCCGTAAGAAAACTTTATTTACTCCATCTTATCCTGAGAAAACACAAATCCCTCCCATATGATCCCGTAACGCCGAGTACGAGTAGCAGAAGACGCTACTTAGTCGCTCCAACTGTTCCAGTTAGATCTGCTTTTGCTAAGAGGCAGTATGCAAGGCAATCTTCCCATTTATACAACCTATTGAATAAAGAATTACACATCTATCCTCTGAAACTCCGTGACTGTAAATTAGTTGTGACTGAATGGCTTATGACTAAAACCTACGACGACATTGAGGACATTGTAACATCTCTTCTATAATCTGTCTGGTAATCAATAGGACCGCAGTAATGAAATCGTTAGTGGAGGTAGCTGTTCCTGACTTCCTCCGATCCCAAGACATTGTCGCAGGGCTAACCTAAACCTTGACCTAAACCTAACTAAATCCTGAAGTTATATCTATATGCAGGTAAACGAATTTAACTCATACACAATATACACTCACACTATTATACACTCTCATGCACACTCACACTATTACACGTACTCACTCACACACACTCCAAACCCACTCGCATACATCGCACAAGTGCGCTTCTGTTTTGTATTTTCTATTCTTTTATTATTCTGTTTCCAATTGCATTCTCTGTATAATGTTAAGTGGAAGAGCGGAGTCACCTAACACAAGCATCTTCTTGCTTTAAAGGTGATCTCCGAATCATGTATGCTAAAGCTTTATGCAACTGAAATAAACATTTTTTTTTTTTTTTATTTTGAAAAAAAATATGCTCCACTAGAGGTACGTACATAGTATATGTAGGTATCAGATAAAATATGCTCCACTAGAGTAGGTACGTACATAGTATATGTAGATATCAGATAAAATATGCTTCACTAGAGTAGGTACGTACATAGTATATGTAGGTATCAGATAAAATACCTATGCTCCACTAGAGTAGGTACGTACATAGTATATGTAGGTATCAGATAAAATCTTCAGAAGTTATGGCTTTTCTTTGATGATGGGAAATCATAAGAAGACTTCTTCCACTCTGGGTGGAACTGGAGCGCGTGTCAGGCTCTTAGGATGCATTTGAACTGATGCGGAGCTGGCTGGAGCGGAGTGGAGACATGTAATAATCGTCCAATCACAGGCGAGACGAGTGACGTGATGAGGATTTCTACCATTGTGATTGGTATCCGCTCAGCTCCGCTTCAGTGGAAACGCACCCTTACTGACTAAAACCCACCAATGTTTCTTCAGTTGTTGACTTTTGCGTTCCAGGGCTAAGGTGATTCTTTTGAACAATCCCGCCCATCGCTCTATCCCAGAAGTTATGGCTGTCACCGGATTATAGCAAACACCGTAATATTTTTATAAAATCTTGCGGTGCCTAGTGTAAACTCTCGATATATTTATTTCTTTATTTACACTTCATGCAACAAAAGTACAAAGGCGGACTTAATGCCTTAGGCATTTTCTACCAGTCAACCAAGAGTGGTGGAGAGATAATATGGCAGGTGCACAAGAAAAAGAAACAAACAAAGTAATAATAAGTAAAAATAATAAAAAAACGGAAACAAAAATATACATACATATGTAATATATTTATAGTGTAATATAGTTATATATATGTTAACATAAAGTAATAGAAAAGGTTTTTGAGACGACTCTACTCCGTGTGTAGAAAATAATTCCGCAACTTCCGCTTAAATGCATTACGTATTATATTCAGCTTTAACATATTATGAACTAGCTTCTGCCAGCAGCTTCGCCCGCGTGGAATTAGTACTTCCCCCGTTATAAACTATCAACCCCTTTTTACCCCCTAAGGGTTGAATTTCGAAAAAACCTTCTTAGTCGAACTCTTCACAAAGAACACACCCTCCAAATTTCATGTCTCGAGGACCAGCGGTTTAGGCTATGTGTTGATATATCAGTCAGTCAGGACTTTGAATTTTTTTATTATACCTACAGATAGATCATTTCAAATACAACAAATCTCATAGAAATTCGAAAATTTATATTGCTTTGGAGTCTTTTTGAAAATTAAGAATACAATTTTACGTAATTTTTCACAAACTAACGATGTGTGTAAATATACGGTGACACACTTATTAAATAAGAAGTTAAGACAAAAAAATGTTTAACAAGATAATTCTTATCTTATGAAGACATAAACTTATTACAAATTTGGCCTTAGGTTAAATAAAGATTACTATTTGCGAGGAAAAAGAACATTAAAAAATAACTCATATACTTACTAACGTTCCTATGATAAATAGTTACCATTATTTACAATATAAGTAGTTGGTTTTACTGTATGTTTAAATTCGTTCTTATTCTAACAACTAAGTTGCAACATGTGTCGAGACATCCTTGCGCCATCTCATCTTAGCACGGCGGGGTGTGCTGTAGCGGCTGCTACAGGTGCAGAAAACCTCAAACGGCGCAAATATAACAAACTTTCTGGGAGTTATATGTTTGAGCCAGTTGGAGCTAAAACACTAGGTACATGGGGTCCGAGTGCTAATCGAGTTTTCCGTGACATCAGCAAACATTTAGTTGACTCTTCACGTGTCCAAAGGGCTAGCCATTATTTTCGGAAAAGAATCAGCACTGCCATTCAACGTGGCAATGCTGCCAGCGTTGTGAGCACTTTTCCCATTGACATCGATGTGGACAAATTTTTAGATGCGCAATGAGCGGTACTCCTCCCTCTTCTATGCCACTTGTACATATTTTATTTGTTTCCTTTTAGTCTGTTTATCCCATTAGTTATTTATTAGTTTAATATATGTAATATAATCAAATAAACTAAGAAGTAACGCTATAAATCTTGCTAACTGGGAAATCTTTTTAGGTTTCTGTACCAAAATGGAAAAAGATAAAACAAGCGTAAGGTAGAACTTTTATATCACAATATACACAGACAAAAGTTATTTGTAAAAACATCACCCTCCTTCTTAGGCATTTGGGTTAAAAAGTAACCCATATTCGATTTTGTCATAATTGAACGACTGTTATATATAAATGACAATTTAAAATTGTGAATCCAAAATTAAAATGAACTTAATGAAGCTCTGTTTATCAACAAACTTCGCTATACAATATACAAAACAATGTAAACTGTTTCCTATAGTTAATTACTTTACCGACATTACATCGTTTCACATCACTGTCAATGCCTTATTAAACAGTAAATAACTTGACATGTTCATGTAATTTTGTCTCTCACAATATGTGAGAGTCAAAATTGCTTACATAATATAACATCAGGGCTGTCTCAATCACTGTCAAACAATCTGCCTAGACTTTTTAACCGACTACTCAAGAAGGAGGATAATGTTTTTCAAGAGTATGTATGTATGTCTACTTTTTTGGCACGCCCTATAGCCAAAACGGCTGGATGGATTTTAACGGAGGTAAGTGTGGTCCTTCACCATATTTGAAATGATCTTTTCATATGATGTCGATCAATACCTGGCAAGTAAGAAAGATAGAAAGAAAGAAAATACGTTTATTTGCTGTAAACATGACGCAAAAGATCAAACAACAACAAAAAAAAAAACAAAAAGAAAAAATAAGTATTTGTAGTGCCTACTCTACCTAATATAATTTGTATTTGTAGTGCCTACTCTACCTAATATAATTTGTATTTGTAGTGCCTACTCTACCTAATATAATTTGGCCCAGCTTACTTCTGCTTAGACAACCCTATTTAAATAAGTTATGTCAAACTGCCAATCAGTGCAAAATTGATAAAACTCGGCTTTCCCAGAAGTAGGCCCATACCATAACAGGAAAACTTAGGGAGATTGCCTGAACATGATTCTGCGAAACTGGGATATTATTTTGGTACTCGTAACAACATAACACAGTAATTCATGTCTTCATAAATATTATTTCGTGTTACATACTTTTTTCATGTCAAGTCTCGTATCACCAAAATAACCCTGACATGGGAAAGAAATGAACCATCTTATGATGTGGAAAACTTGTGAAAGATTTTCCGCGGAACTTACGGGAAAATTAAAAAAGAAAATTTTCAAGTTGTGACGCAAACTAAGTGGTTGAGAAAGTATTTTATGAAGCCTCTTGTAACAACTTTTTCTGAGCTGACGATAGCGTGGGTGTAGGGTGTAGGTAGGGACGGTAAAAATGTAACTAAAACAGTCATAAGAACGTTCATAAGTATTTGCTTTAATATCTAATGATGCAATTAGTTTTCAAATGGGGTACAAAAAAAATACACTAAAAATTAATAAATAACTTTAATTTCGGAAGTCAGTGTTTGTATTTTACTTATTCGTTATTTGACACCGACTTCCGAAATAAAAGTTATTTATTAATTTTTAGTGTATTTTTTTATGGAAGTCGGTTGTTTTTTTTGTAAAAAAGTTTTTTATTTTTCACTTTTTAGTTGTTATACCCCAGAACTAAAACCCCCAATATAATGGAACGTGGAATTTAAACATTTGGAGAACACCAAAACGTCATCGAAGTACACATAATTTCCGTTTTTGTTCAGTTTCTCAAAAAGCGCTGAAGCAATTTCAATAAAATTTATGTGGGACCACCTCGGGAGTATATTCTTTCAGATAAAAAAAGAATTTTGGAAATTGGTCCACAACTGACGGAGAAATCGCGTAACATACATACAAAAAAAAAACATACAGACGAATTGAGAACCTCCTCCTTTTTTGAAGTCGGTTAAAAATAATAATTACATTTAGAGTGTAGTGCGTAAGATAGATTATCAAAAAGTAATGGATTTTTTTTGCTCTAACAAATCAATAAAAAATTACAAAGACGAAACGCGTCAAAGTTCATGAGTTGGTTTGTTACGTCATTTGTAGTTAAAAAGTGATACATGTTTAGTACCCGCGGGCCTGCGGACGGCGAGTAGTGGGTAATTCGCCGTCCGATGAGCACCAGGCCCGATAGTCGACGGAGCGTAGTGTTCCACACGCGCCGAACAAGAGTTGTCAGCAAACACGACAGGGCCCAGCATGGCCGATGCCTGCCCAGGGTTTTTTTTTTTGGGGGGTGGGAAATCATCTTATGACTTCTTCCGCTGTAGGGTGGAGCGGAAGGGCGTGTCAGACTCTTACTGACTAAGACCCACCCCTGTTCCTCCCTGCCCTACATGCCCAGGGGCGAGGTAACTCTTTCGAATTTATCCTCAACCCCCGGGCAGGCATTGGGCCTGGTGCTGATCGGACGGCGAGTTACCCACTACTCGCCATCCGCAGGCCCGGGTCCTGCCCAGGGGTTGAGGATAAATTCGAAACAGTTACTTCGCCCCTGAGCACTCAGGGCAGGGATGGGAAAGGGGTGGGTTTTAGTCAGTAAGAGTCTGACACGCCCATCCGCTCCACCCTAAAGCGGGAGATGTCATTGGATGATTTCCCACACCACAAAAAAATTAATAAAAAAAAGGGTAACCGACGCCTCCACTGTCCATCCGTCCGTCCGTGCGTTCTTCAGTCTATCTGTCAGCGAGCTGTATCTCATGATCCGTAATAGGTAGACAGTTGAAATTTTCAAAGAATGTGTATTTTTGTTGCCGCTTTATCAAGAAATAATAAAATTTAATTAAAAATTAAACTGGGCTTCCCTACACTCGCAACAGGCTTTTCGTATTTTTTTGCTCGATCATAATTATAACCAGTAGACGCGTATAATCTTGTACGATGGTACGGAACTCTTCATGCCCGAGTCCGACTCGCACTTGGCCGGTTTTTTACGTCGGTGTGACATCACGCGAAATTTTAATGTAACTATATCTTCCGCATTTTTTATTTACGTGACAAAAGAAAAAATATGTCTCTAATATGGTTTTTTGTTATCTAATTAACGGACTTAATTATGTTAATTGTTAGTCATCTATCTACTTTATATTGAAAGTCTTGCCTTCAACAGTCTCGCCACCCTACAGTAAATTTTACGTACCTACTGCTATCACATTTTCCAGCTACTTTTACGCAATCTAGTCACCAAATAATTCTGTGCCAAGTACTTCGGTAATGCAACCTTCCTTGAGATCGTCAGTAACATCCGGCCGTGCCTGACCTTTCTTGAGGAGGTAGGATGGATCGAATAACCAATTTTCCCACCCTTACGCAAAATACGAGCTTAAAAAAAATGAGACGTGAGCTTACGGCAATCAGCTCGATATAGAATATAAAACACAAACTTACTATCTTTTTAAAGTTAAAACGGTAGCAGTATAACTTAAGAGGCCAAATTTAAAATAAATTTCCAAAAACTAACACCCGATTAAAAAAAGTCACTCGCCGAAAAGTAACAAACAAGAAAATATTCAGCATAATATATTTAGAGCATAGCCGTAGTCGTGTACCTACTGACGAAATTTCAAATAATGATAAGTAGTTTAGAAGTTATGACGCAACAGACAAACATACCAATACACGTTCATACAAACTGGTCAAAATCATAACCCTCCTTTCGGGTTCGCCGTAGTCATAAAATGCCACTGTAACGTAAATAATATGTCAAAAGACAAAGGTGTTTTTAAGAAAAGGAAACGTAAAATGCTTATCTACTAGCTTTTTACCATCGGCTTTGCAAGTCAAGAATGATTCCACAGATTGGTACAACCAGGACAAAAAAAAATAATTATGGGACAGACAAGTCATGGTATAGGTATCTGTGTGCCAAGTTTTAGCAAAATCTGTTCAGCCAGTTATACGAAATGTGTAAACAAACACACAGACTTACATTAAAATATATTTTTCCCTACTAGGTAGGTAAGTAAGAAGACTTAAAATAGCTCATAAGCGAGAGATTACGGATGTGATATCCGTCAGGCCCCTCGCGTCTCCTTAAGGAGACGTGACAATAGGTTTTTAATTGTGTCTACCTCATTAAATTAACCGTACTTTAAACCTCAATTTAAATACAAAAAACTTAGAACTTCTCTTCTTGCTTCTTATTTATTTTACGCAAGTTTCGCAGCGTTTGTTCAGACTTTTAAAGAATATTGTTAGATGAAAGTTATTTGAAAGATACATAATACTGAAAAATGGTTTGAGTTTCACTTTAAATATGTTTAAAAAAAAGTATGCATGCTAAGTATTTTATTCTAGTTCTCTCTTTGTTTCTTTACTGTTATCAAAAAATTCTAGACACACACATTAAAGGTTTGCTTAAAAGATAAAGTTATTAATGCGGCTACTTTAAAAGATTGTGTTTGAAACTTTGTTCTTACTGTTCTTGTGTAACTATTTTACTCAAATCCGACCAATTGTTTGTGAACATGGTATCCGTATCAGTGTTGACTCGGATCTGAACCAGAGGCCGAAAATGGTCCCGAAAACCTACGAGTATGAGTATGCTTGGCAAAAAGTAATGATATCTCGCCAAAAACACAAGTGTGAAATAATGCCAAGTTCTTTATAACGACTTCGATTATAAAAGAAGGGAGATGTAACTGACCAAGATCTGTCGCAGTTCCTTAAGGGTCTACTACCGGCCAAGTGGCGCCCTCATTGATTAAAAAATGGTAGCATAGCATAGAATTTAAATATTAAAGAATCCAACGTCACATTTGTTACAAAGAGGATAAAGTATTTTTACGTTGTTCAAACAGGTCTCACAATGTTTCGTATCCAAAAGTGTCAGAAACGGCCGTTTTTGGTACTTTTGCCTGCTACTTTCTCTCTCCTTCGCTCGGTAGTTGCTGTAACAGAAAATTTTCTATTTTCTTTGCTACACGATAGTCCCACTTGACTAAATTGTAGTAAGTATAGGACAAAAATTCACGTTGGTGTGTAAAAACTTGCCAAGATGCACTATTGAGTAGCAAAGAACATATCAAATTTTCTATTGCAGTTACTGCTTCTTCTTCTTCTTTTCGTATCGGTGGTACATTGTTTATGCTTATACAATCATACTGTTTGTGCCCAGTAGGTGGCCACGTTTATTGCTTCAGTGGAAGCTTTACTCAGGTCTTCCAGGGTACAGGTGAATGGACATTTTGGGCATTCCAGTAAATGGGTCATAGTCTGAGTAGGAGCACCGCACTCGCACTCGGTATTTGAGGGATCCATTATCCCCCATTTAGACAAATTGTACTTGCAACGGCCTACTTGGGTACGCAATCGATTCAGGGCTTTCTAAATAGGCCATTGCAAATCACGACCGGGAGGCAGGTGCTCCTTGGGCCCAAGAAAGTCACGTGGTGGTGGGCACTGTTCTTGGCACCGCTTACTCCTCTCCTTAGGTGTGCTGTCCTGGATTGCTTGTGTCGTTCTCATAAAACTGTAGTTAAATCGAAAAACTATAGTTACTGCTGAGCTATGATTTAAGGTACTTGTAGAGAACTTTGTATATAGTTTGGTCTCACTTCTTTTATAAGCGAAGCCCTTAAAGAAACATGGCATTCTTTCACCTATAAGTTTTTGGTGGGCGTTTTTAATATACATAGTGGTAGTGGTTTCTGCTATTAAAAAAGTTCTTCAAAATCTGTGTGTCTTTCAATAAACCTTAAAACATCAAGCAAAAATGATTGAATATTTAACTAACAATTCAAGTTGCTGCCAAGCTCCAACTAGTATAATATACAACATAATGCTAGCTACGCTTACATAGCAAAAAATAGAAATTGATTTACTGAATGGTTACATTAAAAATGTACCTATTCACTGGCGTCTGCATCCGGATGGACCCTAACA
The DNA here is from genome assembly GCA_951329385.1 of Polia nebulosa. Taxonomy (NCBI): domain Eukaryota; kingdom Metazoa; phylum Arthropoda; class Insecta; order Lepidoptera; family Noctuidae; genus Polia; species Polia nebulosa. The sequence continues at coordinate 1,921,320 of OX589595.1, read as the reverse complement.
TGGGTTAGGGTCCATCCCGATGCAGACGCCAGTATTATAGATGGAGCAACCGTCAATGTAACCTCCATGACAGTGAAACAAACAGACAAACTGACGGATTTCTGAAACAGAATAAATTTTCGATTTAACTATTAATTCTTAATGGATTAATTAAATAATTATTTTCAGATTTTTTTATAATTTTAAAATAGTTTAGAATTTACCAACTCTCTTTGCCAAAGCTCTTTGAAATATTTAAACATTTTGTGGCTTTTGTAATGTTGAAAACTTTGTTTCAGAACTCAAAATTAAAATTTGAATTATAAACGTAACGTAATTCTGTAGTTCGCGTTGTTTTTAAGCAAGAAAAAAACTTTTTACAAACAATTTCGGAAGTCAGTATTTGTATTTTATTTCTTCGTTATTTGACACTGACTTCCGAAATTAAAGTTATGTTTTAATTTTTAGTGTTTTTTCTTTTTTGGAATTCGGTTGTTTTTTTTTGTAAAAAAGTTTTTTATTTTTCACTTTTTTGTTGTTATACACCAGAATTAAAAACCTCAATAACATGGAACGTGGAATTTAAACATACTCGTAATTGGAGAAAACCAAACCTTCGTCCAGGTATACATCCAACCCACAAAAAAAAAAAAACTACTAGGTATACGTATTTTTCGTTTTGTTCAGTTTTTCAAAAAGCGATGAAGCGATTTCGATAAAATTTATGTTGGACCACCTGGGGAGTATATTCTTTCGGATAAAAAAATAATGAAAATCGGTCCACAACTGACAGAGAAATCGGTGGACATACATAAAAAAAAAACATACATACAGGTAGACATAGAACCTCCTCCTTTTTCGAAATCGGTTAAAAAAGAGGTATTTCACATTGGGCATCCGTTTAAACGGCATCTGAGTGAATGGCACCTGAGGTATTCCACAGTATTTTAAAACTTTTACGCATTATTTTTTTAAATCGCTTACATACAATTCAACAAGTAATGGTAAATGATTTTACAATTATGTAAATTTAAAAATTAAATAGTCTATTCTAGTCAAATGGGATTGAGCGGTTCACGTCAACCGTATGCATAATGACCGCTGGACAAGAGTCTACGCAATCGGTTCCTGAAGATGAAAGGCACCGTCGAGACCGGCCCAAAATGAGGTAGCGAGATGATTTAGACCCTTACTGTTAAGGCGAGACAGCCCAGGAGAAAAATATCTAGGAAGACTTGGACAGCTCTTTGCCAAACTGTGGGACAGCACCGGCTAGATAAAACAACCTTTATGACTAAACAAACTCCAAGGTGGACATGTTGCGACCGTGGGTTTGAAAGGTTAGGGTATACATATTGATGAGTGTCACTTTAATGACATTGATACATCGTCCTTTATAAACACCTACATGAACCAGTAGCTTATTTTGTGTTATAATTTTTCTTATAATTCTCTTTTACGGATAATTCCAACATTGTAATACAATTCATTTGTAATAGAAAAAGTCATAAATTTAATTGAACAGTTAATGCTGTAGCATATGTATTTAGCTATTAAGAAAATGTTAGCACTGCATTTTGTACCATCGTAATCCTTCTGGACACCACGCGTTGGCACAGGGCCAGACCAATGCTCAAGAGAAAATAATCCTATTAAACCTCTTAGCCAATATATTGCCTCGCCAACTGGAATTACGCTATCGAGCTTAGAATATTATTACGTCGATAAAGATTTTGGGACTAGATGGCGTTGTGTGATGGTTGTGGAATATTATTATTATTATTGCCTGATCTTTGATTTTCTTCCCATTTAAGAGAGGTCAATAAACCTTACACACGGGCCGGGACCAAGTATGTAAAGCGGAATTTAAATAGAAAAGGTTGATGTCAGAGTTGAAGAAGTCAGAAACTTTCGAGTGATCCGACAGGTGTTAAGGATGGTGGCTTTTTGGAGCATTTATAGTGTTTTAGTTCGCATCTGCAGGGTGTTGAGGCTCTGTGTTAGAGATTTTGGTATTAAGCCAGTAGACGAAAGGACAATCGGGACAATATGAACGGTTTGAGCTTTCCATTGGTTTTTAATCTCTATGGCGAGATCTTGATACTTGCTGAGCTTTTCGGATATAGTGGTTTGAATGTTGTGTGAATTAGGTATTGCTATGTCTATAAGATATACTGTTTTATTAGTTTCTTATTATTATTATTATTTTCTTTCGTATGTTTCGTTTATGTAATGACAATTATTATTGTCCTAGTCTACTAGTAACTTTAAATAAAATTCATATAATTTAAGGGGGTTGAAGTACTCTCGAACAACTTTCAGTATGACATAAATACTGAAAATGAAAAAAAAAACCAACTGTTTATAGGGCACTATTTTTATGTTTGTATAAAGTTGCATCCAAGTGATCGCACACGCTTTAAACTAGGACTCACATTCACACCCACACACCCACACACACGCACACACACACACACACACTCACTATCATCATTTATTTTTAACACGATTTTATTTGCTTATTATATAGTTATGTATCTACATAACGGAATCTTTGAATGTGGTTTTCACCCACTTCAAAACGTCGCAAACAAGTCAGCGTTTTTTAAAGAAGTTTGCAGTCACAGACCGATGAAAATGCATGGTTAGCTAAGTGACGTCATTCTTAATCCAATATGGTGGACTCCCAAAGATGGCGGACTTGTTATTTTATATGCATTTCCATGATATGGATATCAAATGAAAGGGGTTACTGTGAAAAATACGAAAAATAAGAAAATTAAACTTTGTTTTTTTTTTATTATAGAAAATTATTATTAAATCATCGTGGATTCATCAAAACGTACACATTTTAGTGAGAGAATTCGAATACATCCTTCGAAATTCGAATTTATTCAAACTCTGTCACTGGAATGTGTACCCTTTTTTGTAGTGAATTAAGACTACACCTATAGCATCATTACCTTAAATTATATTCTGCAGTTTAAAAAAAAATAAAAACGCTTTATTTTTATTTTTCGTTTTCTCAGCAAAGCCTATCATTTGAAACCCATATTATCGGAAAGCATAAAAAATAACTAGTCCGCCATCTTTGGGAGTCAGCGCCATATTGGATTTAGAATGACGTCACATAGTAAGTCATGCATTGTCATGTAAACTAAACGCCGATGCAAATAAATGTCAGCTTAATCGGAAGAATATAAAAATAAGAAATCAATGCATCCGGTTCGTATTTAATTTGAGGAAATATGACCATGTCTCGAACCACAGGTCTGAGCTCAAATGGATGCCCATTCGCCAGAGAAGAAGTTTGCGGGCTCTGACTACACTTTTCTCTCTGCTGAACTCTCCCACTCCTCCTTCTTATCTTATATCTCACTTTCAATATTTATGTTCTTCACACGCCAGGAATCTGCGTTCTTCTAATAATCTTCTACTGCTTTGCCCTGCTCATACTTCTGATTTTGTTCATTCTTCCTTTCATATTCAGTCCATCCTTTTGTGGAATGTGCTTCCTCTCGATATCAGGACGGCCACCAGTCAGTATGTATTTAAGCGGAAGTTGCGGAATTATTTCTACACAAGGAGTAGAGTCGTCTCAAAAACCTTTTTTATTACTATATATATATATAAATATTTATTTATTAGTAGTTGGAGTTGCCCAAGCGTGTAAATAGCCGTGGGTCTCTGCGGATGTAGAACAGAAGTACGACCAAGCACTTGGAGGGAATGCTGGCCCAAAATTGCCTATATTTGTCTGTATAACTTCAAGTTAGGAGTGGTCGGCAGCAGTCGGCGAATGTGGCCCTACTCACAATTTGTAAAACAAGTGGTACCTTACTTTCCGGGCTGTTCTCGATGGTTGCACGTCGAATTGTCGAGTGGCCACTCGTTCTCTTCACACCAACACTCCTGATTATGCTTGTTCAGTAGTTAACGGACGCGGTAAATATGGGTTATTTATTATTCCCGGTGGATCCCCAACGTTTACGGGATTTACTCGGGATTTTAGCGTATTTGCGGGGACGATATTATTTTAAGACATTAATTTAGTCTGCGGTGAGATGCGCGCTGTGCCTCGCGGCGTTAGACACACACACACACTGACGTCAAACTGACGTGACGTCGATTGTTGCATTTTAAATTGTCTATAGCTCGTCGTAAAGCCGGCCACTCACGCCTGTCTGACAAATTAAAGCGAGACACACACGCGACGTGATACCAACCCCACCCAACTTGCAGAGTGGCGGCAACTCACCACACCATGCTCCCCGCCTTGAAAGGTCCAGGAGCTTTCAAAAGCTGCTAATCTATGCGGAGCGAGTGAGGTTCAAGAAGCGGTGATGATATGTAAGCATTAACTTGTTGAAGAGCTTTGAGGGAAATCCAAGCAGCAGTCCGAAACACCATCGCATTGATATAATGCTCGGGAAAAATAATTATCAGTGTCCTAAGAATGAATTGCGGTTCGACTTGACTATGGTAAGTCGAATAAACTAAATTACAACTATGTAATGGCGTACCATTGGAACGTATAATATGAACCCTAAACTAAATTAAACTAAATTATGTAGTAATAATAATCTATTGAGTTGGCAAAGGATACAACTTAGTGACAGGATGTTTATACGTGCCTGACGCGGTTTTTATTGAAGCGACTCGAATTACACCATCCGATCCCGGAAAAACTTCCTCTATGATACCTAATGGCCAAGTCAATGGAGGTACGTTATCTTGACCCAAGAGAACGACAGTACCTATCTCTATAGGGCGATCGGGAGTGCACCACTTCTGGCGAACTTGCAGCGTGTGCAAGTACTCAATTCGCCATTTATTCCAGTAGGATAACACAAGTTGATCCAAGAGCCTTTTGCGGTTGTTTAGGTTTATGCTTTCTTCTGCCAATTCAGAAGAAGGCAAATACGTGAGTGGACTGGACATTAAAAAATGCGCGGGCGTGAGTACCTCCGGATGTGGGTCTGACGAAATGACACTAAGTGGTCGAGAGTTCAAAAGGCACTCAATTTGCACCAATACGGTCGAGAGTTCCTCGTAAGTGAGAAGTTGTTTACCTACGACTCTAAACAAGTGAGTTTTAACACTCTTAATATTCGACTCCCAAATACCTCCGAAGTGTGGAGCTCGCGGCGGTATTCTTGTCCACTCGATGCGTGATTTAAGAAACTCATTTTTAATATCTGTTTGAACAGTTGAATTTAATAAAAAAGAATAAATATCATCCAATTGCGCCTTAGCGCCAACAAAATTGGTACCATTGTCTGAGTACATAACAGACACTGGACCGCGGCGAGAAATGAATCTCTTAAATGCGGATAGGAAAGCCTCAGATGTGAGATCCGAAACAAGCTCGATATGTATGGCTTTAGTCACCATGCATACGAACAAACATAAGTAAAGTTTCTGCGAACGTTGACCTCTACGTCGAATAGGTATATAAGCAAGCGGCCCGGCGAAATCTACACCGGTGTGTACAAAGGCTTTAGCATCACGGACGCGGTATCCAGGAAGTTCAGCCATTTTGGGTACTGGATGCTTAGGATTTAGACGGAAACAAGTATTACATTTCCGACAACGAGAACGTATAACCGTTCGGCCATCCAATATCCAAAACCGCTGCCTTATAATGGACATCAATAACCCTGGGCCCGTATGGCAGTACGTATTGTGATAGTGATCGATAATTAGATCGACTACGCGGTCGCGTTTAGGTAAAAGCGCGGGATGCTTGGCTTCATACGGTAAGTCAGATTTAGACAATCTGCCCCCAATACGTAAGATTCCGAAGCTATCAATGAAGACAGATAAACAGCGCAACTTCTTAGCTGGAAGTTCACCTGCTTTAATTAAATTTAAATCGCTCGCAAAATGTAAACTTTGAACTAATCGAACAATGAAATTCTCGGCGGTTTGAATGTTTTCAACAGAACTATGACTATGTAGTCTGTTTGTAAATTTAAGAATGTACATAAATACACGTAACAATTTATTCCATGAGCAAACACGGTCAGCTATAGTATCTAAAATACGCGGTTCAGTATTCGAAGTTTCTACAAGAAAAACCTTTGATTTAAACTCCGGCAATGTTTCACATTGAGCAGGAGCGAACTTTAAAGGCCACTCGCTCATGGGCTGATGGAGCCATGTGGGGCCGTTCCACCACAACGAGTGTCTTATTAAATCCGACGGCAGCATGCCGCGAGACAGACAATCGCTAGGATTCTCTTTCCCGGACACGTGACGGAAACAAGCGGCAGGTAAGTTTTCCTGTATTTGAGCAATGCGGTTGCTGACAAAAATAGACCATCTATGGGGAGATGAGTGGATCCACGAGAGAGCTATGGTGGAGTCCGAGAAAGCGTGGACACCTGTAATAGGTACACGAGCGGAAAGTTTTTCCTTGACTACGCGAACAAGTTTAGATAGAAGTAAAGCGGCGACAAGTTCTAATCGCGCTAGCGTTGTTATTTTAGCGGGGGAGACTTTGGACTTTGCACATAAGAGTCGGACAGTGATATCACCAGTAGGGTTGGTAATGTGTAAATAAATACAACAGCCATAACCAGTAAAGCTGGCGTCGCAAAAGGCTACGATGTTCACTACAGCTTCTCTAAAGACGCCAATGTGGCGAGGAACCTTTAGAGAAGAGAGTGAAGGAAAATCGCGCGTAAAAGCGGCAAACCGATTTGTGATAGATTCCGGTGGAACCTCATCCCATCCTACTTTAGCTAACCAAAGTTCCTTGATTAATACCTTCGCGTACAGCACAACGGGTCCTACAAGGCCCAGTACGTCGAACAAGCGGGCAACTAGCGATAGAATCGCGCGCTTCGTGCATTTATCATCCACGGCGATTGTTGTCAAAGAAAAATAATCATCAGCGGGTTCCCAGGTTAATCCAAGGATTTTGAAATTATGGACATCATTATCCATGCCAGAAAAATTAACTGGTAAGCGGTGAGACTCTGGGAGAATCTCTAATAAAGCGGGTGAATTGGTAGCCCATTTGACTAAGTCAAAGGAACCTACCTTCATTAAATCAATTAAATCGCGGGATAGACGCATAGCTGTCTGTTCGTCCGAAACAGAGTAGACGTAGTCGTCCATGTAAAACTGAGTTTCTACCAATTTAGAAGCCTCAGGAAAGCGGTCGCTTTGCTCACACGCCAAGTTACGCAATGTGCGCATCGCTAAATAAGGACTAGGTTTTAGTCCGAAGGGAACGCGGTTAAAATGAAAGTTGCGAATAGGCTCACCTTTGCTAAAACGATACAAGATGCGTAAATATTTGCGGTGGTGCTCTCTTACACCGATACGTAAGAACATTTGTTTTATATCCGCTGTCATCGCGACAGGGAATGTACGAAAATCAAGCAATAACAAAAACAAGTCTGCTTGCAAATTAGGTCCGACATGCAAAATGTCATTGAGCGACAACCCTGAGTGAGTTTTGGCGCTAGCGTCCAAAACCACTCGAATGCTGTCCTTGTCCGGTCTAATGACGGCATGATGCGGTATATAATAACCCTCCTCTGTCAATTCAGAGTCGGGCACTTCCGCTAAATACCCCTGAGTTATATAATCCGCGATAGTTTTATTATAATTCTCGCGTAGGGTCGGCATTAACGTGAACTTACGCTCGAGAGCAAGTAAGCGCCGATGGGCGTAACCGCGCGAGCTACCTAGCTCGCTGGGTGAGCGCGCAAAAGGTAGATCGACAAAATATCTGCCGTCTTCAAATAAGACTGAAGAATTAAAATTATTTTCACACTCTAATTCGTCCGGACTAATAAAACGTTGAGATGGAATTTCCTCTAGCTCAAAAAACTTATGTAAATTTGACTCGACTTCAATGTCGGCCTGCGCGGTAAACGAAGATGCAATGTGTGTCAAAAATCAAAATCATAATCAAAAGTCATTTATTCAAACTAGGCTGAGAACCAGCACTTTTTGAACGTCAAAGTTCTACATAAAGACAGTCCCCCAAAAAACGCCCGCCCGTCACCACTTCCTAGTGTTTTAGCTGTGAAGAAGAAGTGGCCAACAAACTCCCCAGCAACACATCTGTCTGTTAAGTTTTAAGAACTTGAATCTATATAATTCTAAGCAACAATCTTAACATTATGTAAAACAGAAAAATAAATATATGTCGTCTAAAATATAATCATAAAAATTAAATAATCCGCCACTTGCCAGCTAGCACACTCAATCATGCCATTAAAAACCAACTCAAGCATAAACACTAAACCAAATTAAAGAAGCCTCCATACATAACTGGTGTGCCTGCTTACAAGAACAAAGATTGAAACTATCAAAGGGCTGTGATTCGAAGCCACAAGTGATGAACTAGGGCCATCACACTAAATTTGGTAGACAATTATTATATGACCTCATATAATTTGTTATAACCATAAGCTAAATATGGAGAAAGAACATCAAGTGTAACATTGTCTTGCGTTCAACACAGCGACCAACTATTATTATCTTCTAAGTAGTCGTTGATGGAATAGTATGCTTTCGAACAGAGACTAGATTTAACTTTAGTTTTAAATGAATTAAAAGGCAAGTCAAGAAAAGAACGGGGTAGCTTATTGTAAAATTCGATACCGAGACCCTCAAACGAACCATGAACCCTACGAACACGGTGGGAAGGAACATGAAGTTTATACTTATTTCTGGTGTTAAAATTGTGGATATCACTGGTCTTTTTGTACAAATGTATATTTTGTCTAATGTATAATATGTTTGCAAAAATGAATTGAGATGCCACCGTGAGAATTCCAATCTCTTTGAAAATTTCTCGTAAAGAAACTCTTGACCCTAACCTATAGATTGCTCGTACAGCACGTTTTTGTAAAACAAATATATTTTGTATGTCCGCAGCTTTACCCCACAAAAGAATACCATAAGACATAACACTATGGAAATAACTAAAATAGACTAACCGTGCTGTGTCAACGTCAGTATATTGTCTAACTTTTCTGACGGCGTAGGCGGCAGAGCTGAGCCTTCCTGATAGGCCTGATATATGTGCGCCCCATTGAAGTTTGGAATCAACAGTTATACCCAAAAAAACTGCCGAGTCCACAGTTTCAAGCACTTCTTTATTTAAGATGACATTAGGTCCTAGATTTATAACATTAGGTAAGGCAAACTTTATACATTTAGTTTTCTTAGCATTAAGAACTAAGTTATTTGTCGTAAACCAATCCGTAACCATTGAGAGAGCGCTATCTACGTTATCAAAATCAATTCTATTCCTATCTACTTTAAAGATAAGAGAGGTATCATCTGCAAACAGTACTACGTCACAGATACCCTTTAAAAAATATGGTAAATCATGAATATACACCAAAAACAAGAATGGTCCCAATATCGAGCCTTGAGGCACACCTAAATAAACTGGTAGCCCGGAAGACTTAACACCATTGATATCTACACATTGGAACCTATTACATAAATATGAATCAATTACATTTAGAGCTTCGTTTTGGAGACCATAATGACGCAGCTTACGCAAAAGCGTGTCATGGTGTACGCAATCAAAAGCTTTGGAGAGGTCACAGAAAACTCCGATAGCATTTTGCGAGTTCTCCCATGCGTTGAATATGTGTTTTAGGAGAGCAACACCCGCATCTGTAGTCGATCGACCTTTTGTAAAGCCATATTGATCATTATGAAGGAGGCTATTTACATTAAAATATGTTAGCAACTGCTTCAGTATTAACTTTTCAAAAATTTTGCTAAATGCAGGCAGGATGGAAATAGGCCTGAAGTTGCCTATATCATTTTTATTGCCTGATTTAAATAGAGGTATGACTTTACTACACTTCATGAGATCAGGAAAAGTTCCTGAGTCCACGCATTTATTAAAAGTTACAGCAAGATAAGGCGCTACGATGCCTATTATATCACTCAAAAGTTTAATTGAGATGCCCCAGTAATCCCCTGTGTTTTTTGATTTTAGAGAGTTAAAAACGTTAACTACGTCAAGTGGTGTTACATGCTCAAAACTAAATGATTGATTGCACTTAGGTACACTACCGTTCAAAAGACTTTCAGCTTTAGACGGGGATGAATTTAAGAAGCGAGTTGTAGTTATAGGTATGTGGGCAAAAAACTCATTAAATGCCTGAGCTACGTCAGCTGGTTTACTAACTAATTTGTTTTCGAATAGAATCTCTAGCTGATTTACTTTTTTAACAGACTTTCCCGTTTCATTATTTATTATTTTCCAAGTGGCTTTTACTTTATTATCAGAATTTTTAATTGTCTCGCTTAAGAATTTTGATTTAGCAGCAACACAAATCTTCTTAAACAATTTAGAATATTTTTTAACATACTCTAGAAAAGGAGTATCGAACCTATATTTTTTTAAACCGTATAACTCGTATAGTCTCGCTCTACTTTTATATATACTGGGTGGCGCAAAAGTAGTGGCACTAAAGAAAATACCTTTTTTTTTTTTATATGACATTTTCTGTCATTCTGTTGTTGAAAATTGTGTAGTGAACAAATGTAAAATACACTGAAAATAAACATGGACCGTTTTACTCCCCAAGAACGTGGAATAATTGTGTCAATGTTCTTACGGAATAATTCGTCGACGATTTCCCCACCGTCCGGCACCGATTGGTCGCACAATTCGACGCTTTGCCACACGCCTTGAAGCAACTGGCTCAACATTGGATAGACCTAAGTCTGGGAGACCAAGAACAGGCCGTTCAGCTGAAAATATCGATGCTGTGCGCGAAGATGTGGAAGAGTGTCCAGAAACATCAACGAGGCGACGTGCCACGCAATTGGGCATTTCCAGACGGACCCTGCAGCGTATTTTGGTGAAAGACTTAAAGATGTTCCCGTATAAAACTCAAATGACTCATCAGCTGCTGCCTGCTGACCACCGAGCTCGTCTAGATTACTGCCAGCGCTATCTCTCGTTTTGGCGATTTGCCTTGGCCTGCAAGATCACCCGATCTGACCAGTCCAGACTTCTTTCTTTGGGGTTTTTTGAAATCTCGGGTGTATGTGAACAAGCCACAGACTCTCGCAGCTCTAAAAGAAAACATTCGTCAAGAAATAACGAACATATCGCAGGAAGTGTTACGGCAAGTTATGCAAAATGTCATAAATAGGGCTCAAATGTGTATCAACTCTGGAGGTCACCATTTAAAAGACATCATCTTTAAATCCTAATGGTACGAAATTTAATGGCACAAATATACATTTAAAAAAATCTAAATCTAGTTTTCTAATTTAGAAAAAATGTTATAGCTGAACCAAATAGGGTCTTTACTTTTGCGCCACCCAGTACCAGCAGTGGCCCATTGGTTGAAGCTAATGGAGGTACCCGTAACGTCTATAGTTTTAGACTTAAAAATGGCTTGGTACTCTTTTTGCACAACATCAAAAAGGGCTCTATAGATTTCATTAGGATTATCGTTGTCTACTAAAGATGGTGTAAGTTTATTTGCTATATTATTTTTAAACTTATTACAACGGCTTACCGTATAAGGCCTGCATTCTATTTTAAGCGGCTTTTTATTTTGTGGCATAGGAAAGCTAACTAATAGTCCACAGTGGTCAGACGTTAAGTCACTTAACACTAAATTTTTTTTAGTACTACTACAACAATCAATATCACCCATAAGTACATAACCGAAGCTAGTCAGTACAGCAGGGGGTGCGCGGGTACCTGTTTCGACCCTGTCTCCCAGGTAAATAAAGGGGAACAATTGTGCTCCAAGCACGACGTCTACCGTGCCCGGCACGTTCCAAAGCGGATCAGCGAGCTGCAAGTTACTTAAGTATGACATGTTATCATTGTTATGTAACCTAATTAATTTCGCGGGAAGTCTATCTGTAATACAATCAACAACTAACGCTTGTATCGAAAACTTCGTATGAGGGTCAAACCGAGATTCTATGTTGAGATGAATAAAACCGTGTATTGGTTTCGATGACATTCCAACACCTTGTAAAAATGAATTGCGTAATTTAATTATGGGTAAGTTCAAACGTTTACAACAGTCCACAGTAATTAAATTATTTTGCGATCCGTTATCTAGTAGGCACCGAACCACCTCCTTATCTCTGATGTCGCTATAGTATGCATATAACTGCGCGGTCGCTAGCAAAATGGTTGACCCAGTTTTAACAGCTGTAGTGAGCGAAACAGATGTATCCTTAGTAGGCGCTTGCGGCTCGGGCGATAATGACTCATGTTTTTCTCGGAAATGTAAGAGAGAATGGTGGTTCTTCTTACAAATTTTACAAACGTTACGTGACTTACATTTAACCAAAGAATGGGATAGACTTAAACAGTTTATACAGCCACGTTTTGCTTTTATAAATTCAAAACGTGCAAGCGGTGTACTAATATTTTTAAACTGCGGGCAATAGAACAGCTGATGTCGTACGTCATCCTTATCGCACAACGTACATTTGCCATTCGAAACCGGTTCATTACGCGATACGAATGACTTAGCGGTGTTATTTTTTGTTTGATGATTCGCTGAACTAGACTTAGCGCGCGGTTCCGTCTGTAAATTATTACCGTATGAGCGTTGTAGTACCTTAACATATTCTTGCATGAATGTTATAAACTCCGCATAGGAAGGTATTTCTTTTTCACTCACACGTGATTCAAACTGTAAGACAGTTTGCGCGTCAACCTTTCTTAAACCACAGTGTAATAAAACAAAATCCAGTAAGTCTGGAATGTCTAACTGCTTCAAGGCTGCGACGGACGCTGAATATCGTTCCACAAAAGTATTGAGGCTCGCGGCATTTCCGGCGCATTGTTTAATGTCCAGTATATTATTGAGATAATGAATCCCTAAACTACGCTTATCTTGATACCTTTTTACGAGACTGTTCCACATAACGTTGTATGTATCACCTGTAGGAACAATGCCCGCGGTCAGCTTCAAGGGATCATGAGTCAATTTACTGATCAAGTACTGGACACGCTGCGAGTCAACCAGATCGGTATTTAAATGAACATTGCTTCGAAACATTTCATAAAATATGGGCCAATTTTCCGCTTTACCATCAAACGTTTGCAAATCTATGGGCGGTAATTTTATCCGAGTACCCACTTTGTGTTCCGATGTTTCGTTTTTCGAAAGTATGAGATTACGTTTATATTTAATATTAGAATATAAGTCTTCAATAGAATATAGACTCGAATAGTCTGGTGCGGTTTGGTCTACTATTTCCTCAAATTTGTTATATTGCTCAGTAATTGTTTCTGACTGCGCTAAGAATGTCTCATTTGAACGTGAATCATAGTTCGAGATGTTTCTGGAATCATTATATAGGCGATTAACTCGCTCGAAAATCATTTGTTTTTTAGCGGTAAGCTGAGCCAATTTAGCTTCTTGCTTGCGGGACGCCATTTTGGGGCACTAATAAAGTTATGTGCCTACCGTAATGACTTGTACTTAATTTGTACTGAATTTTACTGATGCCTATCCGGCTCGAAGGACCATCTAATGGAGTTGCCCAAGCGTGTAAATAGCCGTGGGTCTCTGCGGATGTAGAACAGAAGTACGACCAAGCACTTGGAGGGAATGCTGGCCCAAAATTGCCTATATTTGTCTGTATAACTTCAAGTTAGGAGTGGTCGGCAGCAGTCGGCGAATGTGGCCCTACTCACAATTTGTAAAATAAGTGGTACCTTACTTTCCGGGCTGTTCTCGATGGTTGCACGTCGAATTGTCGAGTGGCCACTCGTTCTCTTCACACCAACACTCCTGATTATGTTTGTTCAGTAGTTAACGGACGCGGTAAATATGGGTTATTTATTATTCCCGGTGGATCCCCAACGTTTACGGGATTTACTCGGGATTTTAGCGTATTTGCGGGGACGATATTATTTTAAGACATTAATTTAGTCTGCGGTGAGATGCGCGCTGTGCCTCGCGGCGTTAGACACACACACACACTGACGTCAAACTGACGTGACGTCGATTGTTGCATTTTAAATTGTCTATAGCTCGTCGTAAAGCCGGCCACTCACGCCTGTCTGACAAATTAAAGCGAGACACACACGCGACGTGATACCAACCCCACCCAACTTGCAGAGTGGCGGCAACTCACCACACCAGTAGTTATTATATTAAATATACATGTATGTTTATTATTAATATATATATTTTCGTTCACTTTTTTTTTTGATATTTCTACTTGGTATTGCTTTGTTTGTTTTTTTTTTTTTATGCACCTGCCATATTATCTCTCTACCACCCTTGGTTGACTGGTAGAGAATGCCTAAGGCATTAAGTCCGCCTTTGTACTTTAGTTGCATGAAGTGTAAATAAATAAATAAACAAGAAAATAAAGCGTGTTTTAGTTTTTTTTGAACTACAGAAATTTTAATTAAATCATCGCAGATTCAACAAAACGTAAACATTTCAGTGAGAAAATTCGAATACATGTCACTGGAATGTGTACCTACCATTTTGTGTAGTGATTTAAGACTATATCTATATCCTAGTATCGTTATCTTAAATAATTTTCTGCAGTTTAAAAAAATTAAAAATACATTTATTTTTTATTTGTCGTGTTTTTCTCAGCAAATCCTTTCATTTGAAACCCATATTATGGGAATGCATACAAAATAACTAGCCCGCCATCTTTGGGAGTCAGCGCCATATTGGATTTAGAATGACGTCACATAGTAAATCATGCATTGTCATATAAACTAAACACGTACGCAAAATATCAGCTTAATCGGAAACCGGGAAGTTGGGCAAACTTAACTACTTAGATTTATTTACGAAGTTAGGTATGGGTGAAGCAAATATGTGTTAATAAAAGAGCACGAGAGTCGCATAACATCTCGTCTTATAAATGAAGTGCCTATAGTTTGACATATTTTCTAGAGCACGTAACGTTTCTCAGGTGTAAAGAATGATCACTCATCCATATACTAACCGTAGCAAGCTCACCAAGCAGCAATCTTAGAGATTGATCGATCATCGCATTTTTAACCGACTTTGAAAAGAAGGCGGTTATTAATCCGAATGTTTATATAACTATATATTTTTTTAAATGTATTTTCGGGCATTACTTCGTCGTATATTGCCGGATTTACAAAATTATTTTTTTTTGTTCGAAAGGGGTTTGTTCCAAAATGGTCCCATTAAATTAAATTAAATTAAATATTTCATATAGAGATCTGATAATTATTAAATATTAACCTTATTAAAAAATATTTTTTTAACAACGATATACAAAATTATAAATTAAGTAAATTTATTCGTGGAATATCAATTATTAAACAGATTCCTCTAAATGAACTAAAATACCGCCAAATTATTTAAGTTTCAATAAATAATTATTTACTATTTTAGTATATTAAATTTAAATTTTTATAATAGGGTATCTAATCCTAGTTTTTTATAAAATTTATTAAATCATAATTAAATTATAAATTTAAATAAATTAAAATTTCACTTAATAATTTAAAATTTTTATTATTTTATAAAATTATTAATTAATTACTAATAAAATTCAATTTAATTTTTGTGTAACCGCAACTGCTGGCACAAAATTTGTTATTAATTAAAATATTACTAAATCTTAATTTCTTAAATATAACGGATCTCTTCAAAAATTGACAGCAAATCAACCGCGATTGCTGCAATAGTGTCTTTGAATTGTTAACACAGTTTAATGGGGAACCACAACTAAAAAGTAAAAAATAAAAACTTTTTTACAATAAAATAAAACCGACTTCCAAAAAAAGGGCATAATAACTTTATTTTCGAAAGTCAGTGTATCTGGTTCTATGTCTTCGTTTTTTGACACCGACTTCCGAAATTAAAGTTATTTTACACTTTTTTTGGATGTTGGTTCTATTTTTTTGTAAAAAAGTTTTTTATTGTTAAGGAATACAACTCTTTGAAGTAACACTCAATATCTTCTTAACTGGGTATTTCAGTAAGAGTTAACCTAACTATTTTGGGTCAGAACATTCTCTAACAAGTCTTGTTAACAAATTCTTAGCAATTTGCAAATCTATAACTTAAATGATTTCTTAAACGAAACGGTACTTAACCATTTCGGTTCTATTACAAATTAAATACAAATTGGATTTTTATGCAAAAAATCTGATTTAAAAAATATTTATATTCTTTTAAGTTTTTAGGCTTAGTTGGATTTTCAATTCGTAAAAAATATTATAATTATGCTTAGACATGAATACCTGAATACTAAAATAGATGAAACTTCAGCTGCAAATATGTAGTTAACTTAGGGTTTATTATATGTATGTACTTCAGTAGAAGTTCTGGCGTACCGAAAAACTAACGACATCCTTAGTGACCATCAATACGAATCGGTCAACTGGGGATCATCTAACGTGCATACGTTAGATGATCCCCAGTTGACCCCAGTTGACCAGTTCCATTCACATCTGGAGTGAGGCCATCGAGAAACACAGGGAAACGGTTGCCGTATCCCTTGACATACTTCCTTCCTTCGGTTTGGACCTACCAACTCGACTGTGTGATTGGATTGCAGACTTACTGAGAGATTGGTTCATTCGAGTAGTCATTGATAGCTGCTCGTCCGGTCACCGGGGTCCTTCAGGTGTCGGTACTCGACCACTAGACGTACGGCGATGGCACCGATACCACTGGTAGCATGCTCTAATCTTATATACAGACTATAACCTACACCACCCTTCACACATTGACTGACAACAATTCAAGTCGATTATACATAATAATGTAATTTTTATTAAATGGCCAAATATTAACAAAAACCGTCTAGAGAAATTTAAGATTTAACTGAGTCTCGTATTTAAAGATGAACCACATTACTCTGGGGCAGAAGTTTAATAGTTGGAACCATAAATCTTTCGGCGGGACAGAATGTAATAACACGTAAGTGTACGTAAAAATGTTTCCGGATAAACAAACAGGTTGGTATGCCTAAGTTTTAAGTTTCTTATTTTCCGGTAAAAAAAGTGCCTGAAAATGCTCAATAGAAGTCATAATTATAGCCAACTGCATTGTGAACTCTTTCAAAATAAACATAAAGGCTTAAAGGTCCATGGGAAATGGTTGTGTAATATAATAGGTGTCGCATTTTTGCGTCATATTTGTCTGACGGAGCCATAACACCACAGGATTTAAAATGGTCCAGGTGATACTTAATATTTCACCATTTAGGCACATGACGACCTTTTTTTTCATATTTTCATCTTTTATTTTGCACTCAATACGTGGTAGTGAATAAAAAGTAATTACTGCGTATTGAGTGCAAAATCAAATCTGTTTCTTTTTTATATATATAAATAAAAAGCTTTTCCTAAAACTACTTGTTATAAACAGCCCTCACATTTTTATTATGTTTTGTACTCATACGAAGACAGTGCGACCTCTAAATGTCGACTAGATTTAGAGATGACATGGGGAAGACTTTCTTTCACAGAGATACGAAATGCTTTGTGTATCACGCATTTTGTAATTTCATTTTGTTGAGAGGTTACTAAGCCGGCCTAGTGACAGTTTGGTAGGCTCGGGTTTAATCTCTAAGTGAGATACAATTTTACATATCCACACACACAATTTTCTGTGAACCAGTGCTCTTACTACTTCACAGAAAATTGTATGTGTGAATATGTCTTCAAGGACGCAGAGATTGTCTTTGTATTATATTGTGATATCCACTTACACGTCCCGGACACTCAGGTGATCCAAAAAAAAGTCCTCAGGAACGCCACGATGACCAACGCGGCCCCTGCGGTATAAAACACAATATGCTATTATAGAGGAATAATTAAAAGGGTGTATAGTAACCTCTATTGAAAAGGAAGGATCCTCTGACGGGTGTTGTATCTGGTCCGGGCAATTGCCTGATGGTTGATTTCGGACCTGTACAATTATGTTCAAATCGCGAGGAGAAGTATGATTGCGCGATGCAGGATATGTGTGATTAATTCGTTTATAGTGTCTTAAATTTCGTTACACTATTAACATTTGCCATCAATAGGGCAAATAATAGACTTTTGAACTTAGGGCTGCCAGTGATAAATTCAAGATGGACAAACTAATGAATAACCTATTTTTTATTAAATAGCACTCTTTGTATTTAATTAAATTGAACTAAACTTGACAAGGACTAAAATAGACAAGGAGTGCTTGAAAGATCATCGGTTGTAACTTTATTTTTCTTATTAAAGCAGTACTTCATTCATAATAGTTATTTCCCTATTTTCTTCATGACAGCCTAAAAATGAGTCCCGTATTAGGTAGATTTTGTTAACTAGTTGCGATCCAGTTAACTTTGTGAAGCGCCACCGGTTCATGGTAGACATCCCATCCATACGCACAAAGCATTTTCAGAAAACATTCATTATGCGTACAGCTAGGGAGTGGAATTCCCTACCGGAATCTGTGTTTCCTGATAGCTACAACCTGGAAGTCTTTAAGACAAGAGTGAATAGGTAACTTCTAGGCAAGCGTGCTCCATCTTCGACCACATCATCGCTTACCATCAGGTGAGATAGTGGTCAAACGCGTGCCTATCAACAATAAAAAAAAACCACTGCTCTACACAATTTGTACCTACCTAAAAAAATCTTAACACCAGTATTGTTATTGTTACCTCATAAATCGGAGATGTTGCTAAACAAAGGTTCCAATTACTATTGAGAACAGCAGTCGTCACAGTCAATAAAAATTCAGTCATAAGAAAACTCAGAGAACAAAGAAATCATACAGAAACCAATAGCAATAACATTTTGCTCAAAATCAAACGCAGTACCCATCAAGGATGTCGTTAAATCTGCAAAATTAATGTACTAATGAAGACAGAAGTGCATGGAGAGTTCCAAACCAAAATCGTTTGTACAGGGTTTCAACGCCTTAATAATACGTCTTGAACGACATAGATGGCGCTAGTATAGTAGTTGGATTGGAAAATATACATCTCTCGTTAAAGAACATTATCTTGTTTTTTGCTAGTTACAATATTACTTAATTTTAACACAAATTCTCCTACGACATTACAAACCTTATAAAGCAAAGCTCGTAATAACTAGGATTCGAACTCGGTGGCATAAAATTTACCGATACCATAGCCACTGGACTATTGCGTCATTACGCAATGAGTTGAAATTATCCTACTCTTTATTATATCGAAGTTGTTTAGCGACTTTAACCTGTATCATAAATCTCAAAAGAATTGAGGGTAGTTTAATATTGACTGTATAAAAATTAAATCTTTTTGTTCAATCATAACGTTCTTTACTATCTTTGAGTGAGTTCAGTTACGATTGCATTTAACAATTTTTTAATATTTATCTTTACCATGAGTTCGCGTTCTAATATTGATATGGCTACGAGGGCCCAAATAATAGCATTGCATAATCAAGGCCTAAATTATTCTGAAATTTCGAGAGAAACTGGCTTAAACGTAAGTAATGTTTTAAAATCACTGTTCGTTATTTATTTTATTATCCATGGTTATCGATACACGAAAATAATAAATAATATATTTCCCTTATAGGTAAAGACTGTCACTTTATGGATAAAGCGGTTTCAAGAAGAGGGTTCGTTGGAACACCGCAGTAGATCTGGCAGAAGACGCCATATTGACTCAGACCAGCGTCAACTTATGGTGCAAGGTTATGAGGAAAATGGCTTTACACCAACAAGATATTACGCAGAGTTGTTTGATACATCTTTGCGGACGGTGTATCGTGCTCTTCATAGTGAAGGTTAGCATTATCGTCGACATGCTATTAAGCCATTGCTAACCGAAGCTAATAAAAGAGCACGATTGGAGTTCGCTTTGAAATACAGACATTTCGACTGGAGCAATGTTATCTTCAGTGATGAAAAGACTTTCAAGTCTAGCCAGCACGGGCGAGTTAGGTTGTGGCGTAGGAATAATATGCGTTATGATAGTGATCACGTTGTGCCTAACTCTGAATCCGGTCGTATAACAGTGAACATTTGGGGATGGATGACAGCTGCAGGACCAGGAGAACTTACTGTAATACCCAGTCGTGCAAACAGTGTTAACTACTTAGATGTGCTGAATGACGTCATGTTGCCCACTGTGCGGAATGTTTTTCCTGTAGAAGACATGCCAGTAATAACGTTCGTGCAGGACAATTGTCTTAAACACCGTTCCATAATTGTGCAAGAGTGGTTTAATTGAGTAATAATGATTGAGTGAAAATGAAAAGACCGGGGTAGCTATAATTTATATGATAAATTACAGTAATCAAACTTGGTGTAAGTTGGATAAATTTATACATTACTTTATAACAACAAAATGTTATTACACTAATGATTTTGATTTCTTATATAATTTAAGAAATTAAAATAAAAACAATATAAGTATAGATTCCTTTCCAACATAATAAATTATTTATTTATTATTATAAACAACTCGGTCCCAAAATGACAGCTATAACCCGGTCTTACAATAAAATTGTTATTGATTTTAGGTTTAGCTTCAATTTCTTCCTCCTTCTGGAACGAATACTTAAGCTATGAACCTTAGTCATAACATAATGCACAAATCAATCATTATAGTCAATACCACTAAACATAATTATGCAAAACGTAATTTTTTTATAATTTATGAGTAGGTAAAATATTTACAGAACTAAGGTTGCATATTTATTGAAAGTTATTATAACATAATGTAAATAAAACTAAATAATAGAAGAATAGCACAACACAGTTTTGATTTAGAATACTTATAATATCTATTATACAGTTTTACCTTGTTAAGGTCTTCTATTTTGTAATAGAGTTATTCAGTTATAAATTTTACTTGTATTTCTCCATAACAAGTGAATTAAATCATTGTTAATTGGATGTAAAACTGCTAGGTTAGGTTATACATTCTATAAGAAAGAAAGACATAAATTGTATTCTTCTTTGAGAATTAAATGTCTTAAACTATAATCAATAAAATAGTCGACGGCACGGTTGGCGCAGTGGTTGAGCATTCGGCTGCTGCGCTGCGTGTCGCGGGTTCGATCCCCGCACGGAACAAATATTTGTATGCCCTACTGATAGTTGTTCCGGGTCTGGGTGTCTTGTGTATGTGAGTTTAAATGTTTGTGAAAACACCCACGATACAGGAATAATTCCTAGTGTGGGGCAACGTTTTTTAAAAAAAAAGAAAAAAGAAAAGAATAAAATAGTTTCATTTCTTATCCTTTACGAGAATTAAACTTAGTAAATCTTAAGCTGTAAGAAAAATATATCTAAATCTTCTTACATAAATGTTTTTTACTAATAATACTAATATTTACCACCAATTATGAAAGTAATTTATATAATATATATTTATATAATGTTATATGTAGTAGTATATGTATACTTGTATATTATCCCTATATTCATTTATACATCTTATACCTCATATTTTTATATTATTTATAACAAAAAATAAAATAAAAACGTTTAAAAATACAAAAAATAGAATATAAATTATATAATTATTATAATAATTAAATTTAAAAAAAGTCGACAGAGAGCTGGGTTGCGAACCGGTGCCCTGTTGAACGATCTATGTTATTCTGCCATGCTTATCCACCTGAGCTACTGATTATTTATTCTGGAACGTGAAAATAAGAGCTACTTTGTGAATGTAGGGATTTTTATTATTTATGATCGACGCCATCTGTAGTCGAATTATACCAATTGGCTTATTTAGTTTGGTTTAGATGGCGCTGTATTAAGTACTCGGAAATAAGAAAATATATTAATTTTTGTTTATTTGAATATAAATATATTATTATTACTTAGTAATTATTTTAGGTATTAAAAACCTTATTATCTGCCTCTGCATAATAAGGTTTATAAGCTTTGCAGTGTTATTTTCATGATTGAACAGCGCCATCTAGTCGTCTCATGAAAGTCATGATACGTAATGCAAAACCTCATAGTCAAAAGTCGACCTTAGGCTCTCCATGCACGTTTGTCTTCAATAGTACTTATCCGTCACGTAAGGAAATATCAAATCACCTTTGAACCGATAAAGTATAAAGAAAGATACGTTTCTTTCTTTAATTTATCGCAAACAAGCAAAGGCTTTTTATAAAAGAAATGATTCCTGAGTTCAATAATAATAACTCCAGTTACTCCGTTAGTAATAAAATAGTAAATAGTCGTATCAATAAATATTGAACAAGATATTTTTGCTGCATTTTTTCATAGATGTGACGACCCGCAAAATTTCAACGCACTGTATCGTCTTCATTTTTGTTTACGTGACAATAGAAAACATTATCCAATAGTTTTGGTAATATTCTAACTGACGGACCGAATATATTTTTTAGGGTTCCAAAAGTCCAAATAAAAACGGAACCCTTAAAGGATCACTTTTGTGCCTGTCTGTTCGTCAGTGCGTCTGCCACAGTCAATTTTCTCGGAATATACGGACCATTAAGTTCAAATTTGGTATACACATAAAATATCTGTGACCTAAATAAGAAGGTGTAACGAAAATAAATTAATTTGGAATATGGGGTTCACTTTTGGGGTGCAAATCAGAAAATTAAAAAAAAAATCCAAATTGTACCGTGCTACATATTAAATGAAAGGCTTTGTATGCTAAGGGTCTCAAATGTATTTTTGTCATAATAGGGAATATGCATGATATTTTTTTATTTATTAAATTGAAGATTAACAAATATGAAGGAATTCTCAAAAAATCATCATTAGCGACGAAGTTATAAAGCTTTAAAGTTGATATTTTTATTAGAAAGAGAAGTCGGACATGTTTTTTGACGTTAACCTTTATAGTCCCGATGACAACCCGGGCTGTCACCGGGCTTCTTCGACAACCCAAGGTTAACGTTTTCTTGGAAAAAAATTTAACCTCTTAGGATCCGAAACTCAACTGAGTTTGAAAACAAAAAAAAAACCAGCCTCCTACCTCTTAAGATCCGCGGACAAACCCGGGTTGTCGAAGAAGCCCGATGACAACCCGGGTTGTCATCGGGACTATAAGGGTTAAAGGACATAACGTCTATACAACTTTTTTTTTAATATTATTGATAGGCACGCGTTTGACCACCATCTCACCTGATGGTAAGCGATGATGTGGTCGAAGATGGAACACGTGTCACGGTACGGAGGAGTGTCACGTTGCAGGCCGGAGTCGGTGATGGTGTGACACGTTGAGGAGGACGTAGGAGTGACACGCAGAGGAGGACGTAGGAGTGACACGCAGAGGAGGACGTAGGCGTGACACGCAAAGGAGGACGTAGAGTAGGAGGACCGTAGATGAGGAGTTGAATGAAGAATAACACACGAAGAGTTAACACGTATATTTTGTTATTTACAACAGTGAGCTTTATTATAATATTACGAACACAGACACTGTGACTAGTTACGTAATTAAATTGTATTAATGCACAATTCTAGGAAACTGGTAACTGACACTTGAAGAGTCGTAAAATGATAATGAGGAGCTTCTACTAGCTCGGCTGCAGAATTAGAACTGATTTTTAATATAAAAACACACTATTGACATAGAAAACAAGTAATTTTGAATTTAAAATTAAAAAAGGTAGGAAAGAACGTAATTTTGGAATAGAGGTAAAAAAATAAACAATGCTTTAACACTGCCTTGTTACACACGCTTGCCTAGAAGTAACCTATTCACTCTGTAAAGTACAACTGCTATAAAACAGCGTTTTCGAGAGAGAGACAGATACATTTGTTTAAAATTGTTATATCTCGTTTAATTTTCGATCAATTTTTATTTAGCTTTCACTGTTCATACTCTATTTTTATATTTTATATATTATATTATATATATTTTTAACTTTTAAAAAATATATATTTTAAATTAAGCAACTTAAGGCGCAGTTATACAACATTTAATGGTTTTTAATTGAACATCACGTCTAAACGACTTGACTTATTTCTTTGAAAAAAATATATGTTATTGCAAACAATATTCGTCGTAATTTGATCTCAGAATATTTGAAATTATATTTTTATAACCTAGTGTTATTAATTTCTAAAGTTATGTCTAACTCGGATAAAAAATTGAGAATCACGCAAAAACTATTAAGCGTATGTTTATGAAACTTTCACCATTTTAAAGATTGTTTAATTATTTATATTTTAGTCTCAGTGTTTTAGTTTAATACTTGTTGTTTTATGTGTAATAAATTAATAATGCGTCTATTTTCGAACAGCGCTCCTTGATGGTCGAGTCCTATTACTGGGTGGACATACGACGCGATATGTGAGCTCAGCGCAGAACACGCAAGCTAACCATTCAAGGTCGTTGGCAGCTCATAGCGCCTTAAGAAAATAGATGAACAATGACACCGGGCCTAAAATTTTGAAAAAAATTGAAGGAGGAATTTTTCTTTACTTTTCGCAAAGCTACTTTGTTAGATGTATAAGCGTAGTTGACGGATTTTTGAGGGTCTTTTTACACCTTGTAGATTACAGAAAAACCTATAAGAAGTATTAACATAGTTAAAAAAATACCTGAACAAAATGTGATTTTTTCGGAACCCTATTCGTGCGAGTCCGACTCGCTCTTGGCCGGTTTTTTAGCCATCTATCATCACCTTATCAAAAAAAAAGGATTATTCAGACCATGTAGATTGGAGGATCAGATTCTATGGCGTGTAATGATCTATTCATACTTGCTGGCATTTAACCTTTTGGGGATGTGTGTGAATTAAATATGTTTGGAACGCTCCCACGTAATGAATAGGTGTGTGTTTGACTGTAGTTAATTTTGTATGGGATATAGAAAGGTAGTTCTGTATGTCAATAGAGCGGTCCAACACGGTAGTTTGACGTGATAATAATACGTAGGTAGGTACAACGCTTTGCACTGTTGAGGCTAATACTGTTACTCACATATAAATATCCCGAAGCGAAAGGGAATGGGAAGCCGTCTCCTCCTTCTGCGAAGCAGTAATGCTCGCGAAGAGGGAGGCGGCATACGTGAGGGAGACTTGACAACAGCAGAGTCGCCCTCACGCCCTCAGCAGCAGCCGCCGCAGGAGACGCCAGGGGCTTCGGGCGCCGCGAGACGATCTCCGGCAACCGTAGACCCGGGCCTGCGGACGGCGAGTAATGGGTAGCTCGCCGTCCGATCAGCACCAGACCCGAGAGTCGACGGCGCGTAGTGTCCACGCGCACTTCAAAGAGTTGTCAGCAGAGAGAAGGGGTCCGTCATGGCCGATGCCTGCCCGGGGGTTGAGGATAAATTCGAAAGAGTTACCTAGCCCCTGGGCGTACAGGGCAGGGAGGAACAGGGGTGGGTTTTGGTCAGTAAGAGTCTGACACGCCCATCCGCTCCATCCTAGAGCGGAAGAAGTCATAGGATGATTTCCCACCCCCCCAAAAAAAAAAAACATATAAATATCTTAACGCGGAGTAAAGAGGCACTATAATTTCCAAATTCGCAAAACATTTTTGAGGCAAAGTTTGGCAAAATTTTACTTCGCATGTATTCCTAAGGGGTCAGGCATTACAAATTAAAACAAGAATTGGCTGGCACGGACGAAAACTGCGATAAAGAAAGTTAAGTTAAAGAAAAAAAGTTTTTTTTTATAGTTTACCAAAATACTTATAATTTTTGTTTGGGAATGATTTTTCATAAAATATACAAGAATGTCTGAGCTGTTTACTATGCTAAGGACACAGATAATATAATACTAGCGTACAAATGCCTCATCCCATACAAAGAAACGGTACCACCGTAACTACGGGTTTTCGTCTGGCACAAGTAACTTTTGCTCTTCGTTCGGGCCCATCCTCTACACCTCGCTAGATGGTGTTAGCAGCGACGGCTTGCAAGCTGAATGAATTTACTTAAAGTCTTACCAACATTTTCTCACCATTAAGGAATTATTTTATAGTATTTTTGGTACTTCATAGCAGTTTTACTGTATCAAAATGTGTCACTATTCAAATTTTAAAGAGGCGAATGGATAAACTCTAAAACTTCAAACAGCGCCATCTATTTGTCCTAGAAATATAGATGTATAAGGATTCGTTCCAATAATCGTCTTTGAACTGCAAACCAATTATTCCACAATTTTATGCTTAGGGCAGTTTATTAAATAAGAAAATACAGTTTTTGCCATATTCATTTTCAATATTCATTATATTAATATTACTTAAACTTTATATGACGATATATGAAATCGTATAATATCAATAGATGGCGTAATATGCATTACGCTATCTATTGAGATTTGTTTGAACTAAATTTTCTTTGTTCGAGATGAGACCCTGTGCTAAGGGTAAAGCAATCGCACGAGTGCTCCTTAGCAAAATTATTAAATAAAGCTTTAAAAATTTTGTTGGTCTCGAAAATAAACATGAAAATCCGTTCCGTAGCCTCCCGTTATAACATGCAGACTTAGAAGGGGGATATAATATGTTTACTACTATGAACATATTAATTGAGTTCACGGCTTAACGGACAATAACCTTTAAATTATAAACAAAAAAGAGACGTTTTAAATATTAAATAAGTAACAACTTCACCTTAGTATTTTTTTCTAAGGGTTTTGTATTTTTTAGTATAGAGACCTGCAGTAGATACATTTTATAAGTTGGTGGACTATTACTCTTAAACTAACAGAGCTACTCGTAACATAGCCGTGATAGATTACCTTCAAAGTTCCTTATAGATAATCCCACCACTATTTATTACAGATTTTTCGCGACGCTCGACTCAAATAAAAAATATCACTTTATAGTTTAATATTGCGCAAGCGAATCACTGAATCGGAAAATAGTATTTAACGAAAACGATGTAGGACATTATAGGACAGGCGAGAAAAAAAACATGATATTCACTTTACATGTGCAGGAGCTACCTTATTATTTTTATTTTTTTCAAAATGTTCGTTTTCTTGGCGTGATTCTGATTAATATACCCATGCAAAAATGAAGCTTTGTAATACTAATAGAGAGACTATTAGTAAGCTATGCCACAGACGGACAGACCGAAACAAAAAAGTTGATAATGATAATTATTTTCAGTTGCACACACCAAACATAACGTAACGAAGTAGAAAATATTAAGAAGTCTTTGTGAACAAAATATGTATTAATCTTTAGAAATGTGTCGGTGGCTTAAGTTCTTATAAAGATTTCCTTGTCCCTAATCTTGTCACGTAGAGAAACTCGGAGCTTCGCCCTATATAATAGCTAGTTCGAATAGTGTACCGAGCTGTAGACGCCTGGCACTGACTTCAAAATAGCACAAACGGTCTTTGTTTTTATAAATTACCAGCTTTATGACCGTGCTAGAAATGTGTCAAGATCGAAATATTCTTTGTATTGAAAAGTATGAGACAATGGCCACATCATTCCGTTACCGTTCTGTTCCGTTACCGTGCCATTTTCGTTCCGTTATCGTTCCGTTACCGTTCTGTTATCGTTCCGTTACCGTTCTGTTATCGTTCCGTTACCGTTCCGTTATCGTTCCGTTACCGTTCCGTTATCGTTCCGTTACCGTTTCGTTATCGTTTCGTTACCGTTCAGTTTCCGCTCAGTTATCGTTTCGTTACCGTTCTATTACACCATCGCGTGCCATGCACGTAGCGTATCGGCACTGACAAAATATACACCGTGCAAGGCACATAAATACATATACGTGTACCAGTGATTCAGTACATGATTTTGGACCCCATAGCGTTGGAATGTTTCGTCGGCGTTTTCCTCGACTTTTAATTTTATTCGGCAGTTTTTTTTTACTTTACTGTTCATAATCGTTATGTCTATCCAACCCAATGAGAGTTTTAATTACAAAATAATTCAATCGTTATGTATACTAAAAACAGCAATGTAAATAAAATATGTACAGCTGTTTCGCTAGAGTTATTCACGTCGCCGGCCAAACCTATGTATCTACCGTCGGCAGCGCGGTGCGCTCGGCCGGCGCGAGTGTAGATAAGTAGTAGTGCGGAGCGTTGAGACCGCATTGTTTACAATACATTGCGCATTACAATACATCGCGCTTAAAAATGACAATTTTTGTAACCGATCATTACCGAGATTAATGACTGTCATAATTTTGTTAGTGGCATTAGGTGTAAGCTTCTCGCGAAGTTTGCGGTATCTTATTTCTTACAGTATGTATATGTATCTACGCTTCACCAGTGCGCGCAGGTGGCGAAACGGTGAGCATACGGGATATAATCACGTACCGGTCGATATGCACGGGTATGATACGTTATAGTGGGTATCCGTGTCGTGTTTCTTTCCGCTTTATACGTTCTTAGCACGGTCATGGTATGATACTGTGTACTTGGCAGACTCCTTTACAGTGTTGTATGAAAACTCAATGATAGATAATATCTGTGATTATTTTAATCCATGAACGTTCGTTCCTTCGTTATGATTAATTGGAACAGTATTATTGTAGAAATAAAGTCATTCTTATTTTACCAGTTCAAAATCGTTTATGTTTCAATATTTTGTTCTCATATCATCAATAAAATGGTATATACATACATTGATAATTTTGTATTCTTCACAAAAACATCATTTCAAATCGGTTATAGGAAACGTTTAGAAATTGGTTGAAAAAAAAAACAAACATTTTGTCTAAATTCCTCCTGAGAATTCTAGAGAGAAAACAGTTGTAATGAAACCAAATTCATGATTGTACTACAATTTTTTTTCTAAGTTCCACACTGGAACTGAAATTGACTAGCCAGTTTTTATCAAGAGACTTATTCATAAGCCTGGGTTTACTCGGGTGGGATTAGACCGATAACATGAATTCTGTTTTACATTGCAAGTTCTTTAGGGAGTGGGTAGGTCAACTGAAAATATATCGTGGAAGTTAGAAATAATAGGATCCTATAAGCTTGTACCTTAAATATAATCTTCATGATTTTAATGAAAAATTTGTTTGTATTAATTAAGTAGGTACTATAAGGTCCTGATTAAAATCAAAGATTAGTCTAAGCTAAACGATTCGTGACCTTATAAGTTTCACTTAGAATTATTAAAGTAGAAATTTGTTATATTCATGACGATATTTTTATTATATAATATCGATTATTGCTTTTTAAAAAATCAACCCACAATAAATGTATTACAATACAATGAATTTACATTTAAAATAGCATACTAATATTATACGTACAAAAGTTTATGTGTGTGTGTGTTTCTGTATGTTTGTTACTCCTGTACGCTACAACGACTTAACGGATTTGAATGAAATTTGGTACCAGGATAGGTTATATCTTAGATTAACACATGAACTATAGTTTATAAACGTAGAAAGTACTAATCTCACGACTGTAGAAGTCCCAAAATGACAGTAAAAATACAGCGTAACTACAAAAAATAAATGGAACACTTTTTCAGTAAAAAAACATTAAATATACG
Organism: Polia nebulosa; assembly: GCA_951329385.1. Lineage (NCBI taxonomy): Eukaryota > Metazoa > Arthropoda > Insecta > Lepidoptera > Noctuidae > Polia > Polia nebulosa. Next base: position 1,891,945 of record OX589595.1, on the reverse strand, counting down.
GTTTAGCCTTTACATAACTCAGTTTTGCAACACACAATATGTAGTGCTTACAATAAATATTTGGTAGCAGCGTTTTGGGTGAACTTTCACAATTTATAGCTGAATCGGCAGCAGTAAACAAAGTTGTACGGACGTCGGATAAAACGGGGACTAGTGAATTTAAAAGCAATGCTATAATGTCAGAAACGGTGTCTTTTACTACATTTATTTTTGGGCAAAACAGTATTTATAGAGTCTTCGGCAATACATTATAGTCTCACGAGTCCACCACTTACGTACTTCGGCACTTCCATTAGTCCGGCAACCTCCACCCGGGCCTACCCAACCGCTTCCTACATGGTCCTTTACTGAATTAGGACGTTATAAAATGTTTTATTCTAATTATCCCAATAACCCGGCACTCCCTGGTTATTATTACTGGCAGATTAGTAAGACTCTACTGTAAACGGCTCGGCAATATTTAGATTTAGTTCAGAAGCCAGGTTTTTTCAAAGGCTTCCTCTCTTCTATTGTTATTGCTGTGCCTGACAGGGTCCATAATGATCATTTATAAAATTATGACCTACCACCTAAGTACACATTGTGGAATGCAAGTAAACAGTTGAGTACACTAGCACCCTATTGCCAAAAAAAAAACAAATCCAACTGATTTAAAGGACCTTAGGCCTATTAGTATTCTGCCTTGCCTTTCTAAAATTGCTGAAAAGGCGGTATGCCAGCAGCTGTTAAAATATCTAGAAGATAAACACATTCTGCCTGAGTTACAGTCAGGCTTTCGCAAACAGCGCGGTACATCTACGGCTCTCTTGGACGTGACAGATAACATTCTGTCAGCACAAGATAAGGGCCTATGCACACTACTTGTACTACTTGATTTTTCGCGAACCTTTGACTGCATAAATATAGATCTGTTTCTATCAAAACTTAACTACTATGGATTTGACCAAAATACGATACACTGGTTCCAAAGCTATCTCACCAACCGACGTCAGCGTGTGGAGATACGACTGAGCAATGGCTCATCTCTTGTTTCGTCACTGACTTCTGTTTACAGAGGAGTAAGGGTCAATACTGGGCCCCATCATCTTTATTTTATATTGTGCGGATATCATAAGCTCCCTGAAGCGCTGTAGTTACCATATTTATGCTGATGACGTACAAGTCTATATTTCCTTTATGCCAAGTGACTATGAAATTGCGATAAAGGATCTAAACGATGATCTTGACAGGATAGCATGTTGGGCTGAAAGTAACGGTTTGGTACTTAACCCCACTAAAACCAAATACATGCTGTTTGGAACCAAGAACCAAATCGATGCAGTGCCGGCATCACTCAACGTTACCCTACTGGGTGAGTCGGTCAGTCGAGTCACGTTACCCTACTGGGTGAGTCGGTCAGTCGAGTCAGTGAGGCACGTAATCTGGGTCTGAACATGGATGCAGAGTTGAGATACAAAGCACACGTGTCAGAGTCAGTGCGCACTTGTTTTTACCGGCTTAAGGTCCTCTATAAAATAAGGCCTTATCTTTCAGAGGAGCTGCGAATCCAGCTGGCTGAGTCTCTAGTGCTGTCTAATCTGAACTATGCGGTTGTAGTTATTGGCCCTCGACTACTGGCAAGAACTGATCGACTAATTCAGAGAGTGCAAAACGCCTGCTCTCGATTCTGCTTTTCAATCCCACCAAGAAGTCATGTGACGCCATTCTTAAATAAACACTCAGTCCTCAAGATGAAGTCGCGTCGTAAGTTGCATTTGGCATGCCTACTTTTTGGGGTTATAAAGTACAAGCAGCCGACCTATCTGTACAATAAACTGAGCTGGATCGCTAGTAGAAGAGAATGCGCAAGAAGACAGTGCTCACAGCAACTCTTCACTCACTCGCACAACTCAGCGGCTTTCAGGGGAAGTTTTAGATACGCCGCATCCAAATGCTGGGACAATATTCCCCCACCGATAATAATCTTAAATGCCTTGTATCGCCTCGCAGAAAAAACTTGGGATGACTATTTCGAATACGTCGGTTATATAACTGGCTGTCACATTCTTCCCGAGCCAATCTATTTAGCGTATCTCGTGGTCAAACCTGCGAACAAAGAGTATAGGAACTTTGTAATTGAATAACTTGGAAATCCTTTCTTAGATTTCAATAAAAAACACATACATAAATATTTTATTTACGTACTTATATTTATTTATTGTAAACGTATTTAATTATACAGTACTAATTGTTGCAACTCTACTGTAATTAAAAAGTTGCGGGTATACTTACAATAAATACTCCTTGCATAATAATGTCACAACACCAACATAATTATCACGCCTGCTCAGCGTCCGCATGTCACTGCAGGGATTCAGCAGAATATCAGCGTCAGGTATATTTACCTGACATGTGCTGAGCTGGACTCCCATTTGGTGCAACCTTGAGACGCACACCGCACTGTGTACATTCGTTATTATTTGTAATGTTGCAAGTGTCACTTTTATTTCTATAAGTATGTTTTCCTTTTTTGTTTATTGGCACTTTGTTTTATATACATAAGTTTAAATAATTTTATTGTGATTTTGTGTGTCTTTTGTGTGCGCTGAATAAATGTTTTATCTATCTATCTATCTATCTATCACCTGGTAACAAAAAATTATCGACGCGTCCAAAATAAAACTTCATCATCATTATTTCAGCCGAAAGACATCCACTGTTGGACATAGGCCTCCCCAAAGTGTCGCCACAATGACCGGTCCTGTGCGTCTCGCATCCATCGACTACCCGCAACCCTCGACAGGTCATCGGTCCACCTTGATGGAGGCCTTCCAACGTTGCGTCTTCCGGTACGCGGTCACCACACCACGCCGGTCCTGTGTTGGTGACATATCTTTTAGGCGCACGTGGAACACTACGCGCCATCGACTCTCGGGCCTGGTGCTGATCGGACGGCGAGCTACCCATTACTCGCCGTCCGCAGGACCGCGCCTACGGTGACCGGAGATCGTCCCGCGACCCCAGACGCCCAGGGCGTCTCCTGCGGCAGCTGCTGCTGAGGTTGTGTGGGCGACTTTGTCGAGTCTCCCTCACCCGACCGCTTTCTCCTTCACTAGCATAACCGCTTTGCAGAAGGAGGACACCGATTCCCATTCCCTCTCGCCCCGTACCATGGCCTGGACCAGGGCTGGGCGCGAGAGGTCACTGCCGCCGATTACCTCCACCAGGACACGGCGGTGCTCTGCCCAAGCGGGGCAGAACTCTACTATATGCTCCACCGTGTCCTCTGGGCGATCCGCATAGTAGTAGTGACACCCAGGCGTTTCCACCCGCCTTATCCGACACAGGAACCTCCCGAAACAGCCGTGTCTGGTGAGGATATGCGTCAGGTGTAAACTAGTTTACGCCTTGCGCTTCGCCGTGTTTTTAGACGACATGTTTTTACGTGTACCCTTAATTTGTATGGAAATATTAGTTCAAACTAAATTTGACAGCTCTAATTTACGTCCGTCTCTTTCTTGTTTTATTAGAGAGAAAAAGATAGCAATAGCCTAAATTAAGTTTAGTTTATGCATAACAGAATCAACACCATTGTCAGGCAACTAAGCCTGCCCATGCCCACGATAGAATAGAATAGAATAGTAGTCTTTATTATGTGTATGTGTGTGTGTGTGTTGTGTATGTGTGTTTGTGTCTTTTATATTGTGTGGGGAATTGGATGGTCTTTCAAAATTATTGCATGGTTGTAAAAACTACTTTTAGATTCAGTGAATCGTTTGCGAAATAGTGATAATTTTGGTTCAAGTCGAGCGTCCGACCACTAAAAGCTATACTTTGGGCTTGAAAAATCTGAAAAAAATTAAGATAGTAGTATACATAACGAACTTTGAAGAAAATGTATTACGGCCAAGTTAGCACCATTAGTTTAAGAGTAATAATAGGTACTTACTCGCCAAACTTCTATAATAAACTTATAAAATGTACCTACTTGGAAAATTTCGCACACGACACAAAATCCTTGGAAAAAATGCATAGGTAAAGTCGTTACTTGTTACATATTTTAAACTGGTCTTAATCATTTTGGAAATATACAAATAGGTGGTTCGTTTTGATGCCAATGTATACGTTTCTATAATAAACTTCCTGGCCAAATTCAAGAACGAAGCATAAATAAATTTAAATCATTTATCAAACCTAAGCTATACCAGAAAGCTTTTTACACAATTAATGACTTTCTTGAGGACAAAAAGGCGTGGGATTGAGCTGCTTCAATGATATACATAAGCCATTGTTTTCATATGTACTACTTACTGATGAATTTTTTTTATATATATTTTTTTTAATATTTGTTTTTGACATGAATACTTGTATAGTATTATAATTATTATATTTTTTAATTTTTTTTGATTGACATTTTATTTTTTATTTTTTTTGACTTGAATACTTTGTTAAGTATTATATTTATTTTTATTTTTTGATTGACATATTATTATTACTATTTTGTTTGACACGAATATTTACTTTGTAAAGTATTATATTTTTATTTTTTTTGATTATTTAATTATTGTAAATGTGAGGACTATGTGGGTTATTATTATTATTTTCTCCTCCTTTTTACAGTAATTTTTAACGTTGTCTGACAGTTTGAGTACTTTTGCGGCCTAGGCCTACCCAAATGTCTTTTCTTTGGTATTATTCGTCAAGTCATTGAGCTCCTTAGTGGTTTTTAAGTAGAGCTATTCGACTATTGACAAATGCTTGCACTGACTGGACAGGTCCACTTAAATATGTTTGGTTCTTTCTTCAAAAGACCACTAAAGACACTAAGCTGCATGGTCCTAATATAGAATAATGTGAATGCGAGAACTATGTATGTCGTTATATTCATGTAGATTTTATGATTGTCTGGCAGTTTGTGTATTTTTGCGGCCTACTCAAATGTCCTTACTTTGGTATTGTTCGTCGGTTCATTGAGCTCCTCAAAGTTCTGAGTTGAGCTTCGCGATGACTGACAAATGCTTGCACTGTCTGGACAGGTCCACTCGAATTTGTGTGTTGCTTTCTTCAAAAAGCTCATCCCAGACATAAACGTACATGGTTCTAATATGATTTAACCAGTACACATTGTATGGATTTGAACACTTTAAAAGAGACTTTGACTTCTGAGTTTGTTTCGGTGTTTCTTCTCAGGGTAGTCAGCTAGGAAACACCGGCCTCATCTAGCTTAAACTGACAAAAAACATTGACGTGTAAAAGTGTTCCTTGTATTTACTGAATAAACATAATTTATCATTTACATTTTTTTCATTTTTTAACGATTTAAAACCGTGAAATCACACTCACTCGTTCATAGAAATTAACATAAATATCCCCCTTCTAAGTCCGTAGGTTATAATGGGTGACTACGGAACCTTACACTGCACGTGGCCCGACACCCAACACGCACTTGACCGGTTTTTAAAAATCTCTCTTCTTTTCTAAAGGAGGGCGAAGAAAAAGTTTTTCTTAGCGAACAATTTATTTGCATACTGGGATCAGAGTTAAAAATAACGTAGTATGGCTTGAGAGAATATTTTTTTGTTTTTTAGGGTTCCGTTCCCGAAGGGTCCAGACGGAGCCCTATTGTTGTCACTCACGTTTCCATCTCGGTCATCTGTCACAAAATTTGGTTCCGAATAATTTTTTAACTTCCCATTGACCTATGAACTTGAAATTTGATGATAATGTTTATGACTACGTATATTTTACTAACAAATACCACTAAATTCATAAATAAGATTTTTTCGTTGATAAATCCAGTCCAACACGCACTTGGCCTTTTTTTTTTGCTGAATAAGTAAGCATTTTTGTGATTATAAATGTCACAAAAACGTACGCTTACATTCCCTTAACAGTCGTTACTGACACGTTTGGTAGGTAAGTATTTTGTTTTTGCTATACAATAAACAATTTTTTGATCCGTGTTACTAAGGCTACGGTCTCAAGGTTTGTTTTGTAACTGTCACCTTTATGAATTAATGATCAAGGAAATGGTAAAATGTTCGCTTGCTGTAAACAGAATGTATAGGTTATTTCAAACAAAATGCGGTTTGATTAGCTTTAGAGGACAAATAAATAATTGGAAAGACATAATTTTATTTTGGTTAACATGATTAATAACAATGTTTTAATCAAAAAGGAGTCCTAAAGGTATCTATCGACTTTTTAAAGTAAAATGTTCAGCAATACTTGTCAATAAACTGATACAAAAATAACACTACTTATATCCTATTTATTTTTATCTAACAATTTTTGTATACACATACAAAAAAAAAAACAGACAAGAAGAAGGAAACAGAGAAATAGGTACGAATGTTATGCTTATTTCTAAAGAAATTTCTGACAGCATAGGTACCTGCGAAAGGAGAGATGGAAAAAAAAGAGAAGTACAATAGACACCGTGTGTAATATTGCTAGGAAATTTACAATGTAAAGATATAATACTAACTAAATAATATTATATATGTTGTATACGTATTCCTACTTTATATTATAAATGTGAAAGTTTGTAAGGATGTTTGTTACTCTTTCACGCAAAAACTACTGAACGGATTTAATGAAACTTTACAGTAATATTGCTTATACATCAGAATCATATGGGCTATAATTTATAATGGGAGGAAGTACTAATACCACGCGGGCGAAGCCGCTCGCAGAAGCTAATTTATTATGAATGTGAAGGTTTGGATGGATGGATGTTTGGATGGATGGATGTTTGGATGGATGGATGTTCGGATGGATTGATGTTTGGATGGATGGATGTTCGGATGGATTGATATTTGGATGGATGGATGTTTGTTACTCAATCACGCCAGAACGGTTGAACGGATCTAGATAAAATTTAGCACAGACATAGATTATAGTCTGCAACAGCAGATAGGTTTATAATTTATAATGAGGGAAGTGCTACTACCAAGCAGTAGCTAGTAACGAATGTAATCAGAAATTAAGATCCTAAATACCTATTAACTCAAAGAATTGAATCAAATGGAAAATAGATTGGAACAATTAATTCCTCTCTTCGAAAAACTTACTCAACTTCAAGTGAACTCCAATCAGCGTAGTTGAAGACCGAAAACATAACAAAGCAATGAGCAAGCTCGAAACTTTCCGAATCCAATATTCCTGATCATTCACTTACTCGAAAACCCGGCAGTCGAACGAACGATAAAAACAGTTTTATCCTTCAACTTTAAAGAATATGTTCGCGTATATATTTCGAGAGTTTTCCGTATTTCTTTAGTAACAACGTTTTGAGAATCGTGGATGTTAAATTTATTGGCATTCGCAAGATTAAGTTAAGGAATATGAGCCAAGAGTTATGATATAGTTTTGGACTTAATAAATGACGGGAGTTCCATTAACATTGAAAGTTTTTTAACCGGTGAATTCTGTAAAATTTCTCCGATACCAATAGCAGTGTATTAAATTATTTATATGATAATTTTTGACTGATGTACACAATAATGTGTACAGCATTATATTATTTTTGAAGCAGAATTCGTTCTAATTATGATATTTTTATGTTTGTCATTTATATTTTCGGTTTTCATTACTGCATGGTTGTTACCACCCAAATTACTCAATAAATGAAAAATAGTAAAAAAAGCCCTGTACCTATTGCATATGAAAAAACAGTTTGAGAATTCAAATCAATTTTCTTATCAAGTTTCAAGAGGGTAAATAATTTGTTTAGTCTGCATTATTATAAAATACGATTTACAATACGTAAGGAAAGCCTCTGTCCCCGACAGCTCTTTAGAACTACTTATAATTTTGTCTTTGTGTACAGATGGATAAAAACTTTAAATAAATCGTTAGAGTAATATTGCGCAATTGTACCAACTAATTGGAAAATACAGTAAAAATTTCGGGATATTACAATTTCAACAAAAAAAACTTAAGTAAATAATAAGAGCCTTCGCTTTTACCGTAGGGTCCCCTTTTATTTTATTTTAACTTGAACCTGACTAGATAAGTGAAATTATACCTAACGCTCATAAAAATTACAATTGAACATTTAACAATTACAAACAAATCTTAATCTGCAGATGTTTGTTTGTTTACTAATGTTTGTAAAATGTAACCTCTGGAAACATGATTCTGGTTTCAAAAATAGTTTCAATGATAAAATGTTAAATTATCACTTAGGAAAATCACAAAAAAAAACTTTTTTACAAAAAAAAAAAAACAACCGACTTCAAAAAAAGAAAATACCTACACTAAAAATTAAAAAAATAACTTTAGTTTCGGAAGTCGGTGTTAGTATTTTATTTCTTCGTTATTTGACACCGATTTCCGAAATTAAAGTTATTTTTAACCGACTTCAAAAAAGGAGGAGGTTCTATGTTCGGCTGTATGTATATGTATATATATATATATATATATTTTGTTTTTATGTATGTCCACCGATTTCTCCGTCATCTTTCTTTCTTCTTTCTTCTTAACGAAAAATATGTATACCTAGATGACGTTTTGGAGAAAACAATTACGATTATGTTTTATTACACGTTGAATGTTATTGGGGGTTTGAGTTCTGGGGTATAACAACTAAAAAGTGAAAAGTAAAAAAAAACTTTAATAAAAAAAAAAACAACTGACGGAAGTCTGTTGCTTTTTTTGGAAATATTTTTTTAATTTTTAGTGTAGGTATTTTCTTTTTTGGAAGTCGGTTGTTTTTTTTTGTAAAAAAAAAAATATAACTTTTTACCCCAGAACTTAAAACCCCAGTAGCATGGAACGTGGAATTTAAACATACTCGTAATTCGAGAAAATGTTTTTCAAAAAGCACTGAAGCAATTTCAATAAAAATTTTATGGGGAGTATTTTCTTTCGGAAACAAAAAGAATTTTGAAAATCAGTCCACAACTGACAGAGAAATTAGATGATATACATAAAAAAAAACATACATACAGTCGAATATAGAACCTCCCCCTTTTTTGAAGTCGGTTAAAATTGTAGTAGGTACTTATTTTCAAATGCAATATTAAGACATTTACCTACCGTATTTAGTTACATTGTTCAAGCATGGGGCATAGTATTTACAGTTCTTGGTAACCACTCCACTTTAGCATTCCAAAATCCTTTTTTTTTCCCATATCCATTCAACCGCTCCCCAAGCGAACTTTGATATAGCAGCTACGCCACCCGCTCGATCGGCATTACTTCACGCAAGCGGTCCTGTGCCGTTACCAAATTAAAGCTTATTATCTAGTAAACTACTAAAGTTACAAACAAACAAAAAATTAGTGATATAGCTGCAACTATAGAGAGTCGATATAAGTGAATACTAATATGATAACGTGTTCTAAGTACTTCAAAAAAAATGTAAACCTTAACGTAACCGTTAGCGGTATACGTTAAAATTGGTTTCACCTATGTTTTTATCAATAATTTTGAAGATTGTGTCTTTAAAACCTACTTATCATTAAACTAGACTATATAACCTTTTTTTTAATATCCCTGAGTCACTATGTGAAATGTTCTAAGTACCACATTAGACCCAAACAATCACCCCATCCCCACCGAATTTTAGCGCCGACGGCGGGTCAAGGTTACGCCAAGATGGAATATTTACCTATTTTGTCGTTGTATTTTACTGTTCTATCTGTTTGTAGATACGAATTAGTAACTAATAACCGTAATACTAATGATGTATTACGGTATTGCTTAGTAAATCGTACTTAAAATAAATAAATAACACATTATTTACTTACGTAAACATTCCGGCTATTTCGATGTTTCGTATTTCAATATTGTCATTTTCAACACACATTGAACCTTTGACATGTTTAGTTATTCGTAAAAGAAACTTGATTCTTTGTGGATTTTTTAGATATTCAACACAATTACACTCGATTTTAAGTAAATTCTAGTTAAATAAACAATTCACGTAAAAATACATCGCGCCATTTTTGACAATGACATTTGACAGACGACATTTGAACTATTTATTGTAATTTAAACTCTATGCCTCCGTATGGGGTGCCCAGGAACAAAAAACGCGGACTTTAATATAGTGCCATCTTTTATTGACTTCTCAAAACTCAAACAATACGACCACAGTAAAAAATCGATTTCAAGTGAACAATCCGCTTAGTCTACAAATGTGACAATGGCGCTTGAGAGTACTTTTAATTTCGCAACAAAATCAACCATGGCGCGTGAATGGACCTGCCATAGTTCCATTCCATCCGGGGGTTGCCTTTGGTTGCACTTGTACAGCGCATACACGGATAATCATCGGTTGGTGTCGCATTTCATTTAAATATGTTTAAGGTCCTACCTCCGCATAAGTAGCGCCCTCAATGAATAAAAAATCGTATCTTAGCATAGAAAATAAAGATTAAAAAATCCTGTGCTGCGTTTGTTACAAAGAGGATAAGGTATTTTTACGTGGTTAAAACAGGACTCAAAATGTTTCGTATCCAAAGTAGTAAGCAAAAGTGTCATAAACGGCCGTTTTTGGTACTTTTGCTTACTACTAAATGCAACATAGAATTCTTTAATCTTTATTTTCTACGCTTTGCTACGATTTTTTATTCAATGAGGTCGCCACTTGGCGGATATAATAACTTATCGGGGCCTCTGCAAGTTGGCTTTTGCGCCTGGCATGACTTTGAAAGGTCCAGGATCCCAGAGTCCTGAGATGTATAAAGACATCTACCAAAAATCATATACTAAAATCTGGACGTATGAAAAAAATCATGCCTTACATGATATTTTCTTAAACTTACACCGACATCGTGTGGCTGGAGAGGCGTCACGGCGCCCTCACCTTCCGCCTGACGCAGGTGCTCACCGGACACGGCTGTTTCGGGAGGTACCTGTGTCGGATCAAGGCGGAGGTGACCCCTGAGGGTTTCCACTGCGAGGATCGCCCAGAGGACACGGTGGAGCATACGGTGGAGGTATGCCCCGCTTGGGCAGAACACCGCCGTGTCCTCGTGGATGCGATAGGCGACAGCGACCTCTCGCGCCGTGCCCTGGTTCAGGCCATGGTACGGAGCGAGAGGGAATGGGAGGCCGTCTCCTCCTTCTGCGAAGCAGTAATGCTCGCGAAGAGGGAGGCGGCACACGTTAGGGAGGCTCAACAACAGCCGAGTCGCCCTAGCGCCCACAGCCGCGACCGCCGCAGGAGACGCCAGGGGCCGCGAGACGATCTCCGGCCACCGTAGACCCGGGCCTGCGGACGGCGAGTAGTGGGTAACTCGCCGTCCGATCAGCGATCAGCACCAGGCCCGAGAGTCGACGGCGCGTAGTGTTCCACGCGCGCCTCAAAGAGTTGTCAGCCAAAGGAAGGGGCCTGCCACGGCCGGTGCCTGCCCGGGGGTGGAGGATAAATTCGAAAGAGTTACCTCGCCCCCGGGCACTCGAGGCAGGGAGGAACAGGGGTGGGTTTTAGTCAGTAAGAGTCTGACACACCCTTCCGCTCCACCCTAGAGCGGAAGAAGTCATTGGATGATTTCCCACCCCCCAAAAAAAAAAAAAAAAAACACCGACATCGTACAGAAAATCGGACAAAACCAGCCATTACACAAAGTAAAGTTAATTCTTTATGAGGAATAGGCTCATTTTACAGCATAAGCCCCATAAACTATTTTTATATTGCCCTAGTCATGAAAGAGCATCTGAGTGTGCAGTATTCTCTTCCCACACAAAACATAAAACTCAATTCAAAGATATAAAATACGTTCGCGGAGATAAAGCCATGTTAAATCGTGCCTGAAAAAAGGTCTACGTTTCGGGATGTTGCTTTGTGAGATTTAGAAAAAACGCCGGTCAAGTGCGCGTCGGGCCATGCGCTGTGTAGGGTTCCGTAGTCGCCCGTTACAACATGCGGATTTAGAAGAGACTTATTACTATTAACATATTAATAAAATTAAGTTCTCTGTTTAACACATAGCTCTAAAAAAAAAAAAGTTTAATATTGTGGAATATTATTATTATTATCAATATTTGTATGGGAGGTAAAAATATTTTTTTTTAATTTCCTCAGGTTTTCTTGAAGAAAGTTGTTTATATCGATGGGCAGATGCAGTACTTCAAATATGACCACACCTTTCCGTTACACCCTATATACACATATACTTTTCTAGTACTAATAGTTTCTATGCTAAGTGTGGACGGACAGACGTACAGAGCGAAACGATAAGGGTTCCTTTTTCGAACTTCGGAACCCTAAAAATGGAGCAAAATCTAATTAAAGAATCAGGAAAAAGGTATATACTCAATACTTTATTGCACATGTAACATGTATACAGTAACGCATTGTTTCTCCCGCATCCCTATACGGCAAATCATAACCCCGAGTAACCGATTGAAAATAGCTCATTCCGGGGAATTATATAGACTTACTGACAGGTCATTTATAATTAGACAGTAAGTTTGGCAACTAATAGCAGGGCTAACTGTGTACATTTCATGCACGTACTAAGGTACAGTCTGTCGCGGACGGTGAGTAATAGGTAGCTTGCCGTCTGTTATGGGCCAGGCCCGGGTCGACGGCGCGTTGTGTTCCACGCGCGCCTTAGAGCGGTTGCGCACTACTTCCGATACTTATCCGTCCAAATACAGATCTATAGAAAACTCGGACCGAACTCGGATCGGTAGTGCGTAACCTACCATACAAATTGTTCTACGACCACGCCGGACCGTTATTTTACGGATAAGTACCGGATAAGTATCGGACGTACTGCGCAACCGCTCTTATGCCGGCTGTACACGCTCGTCTTGTTTGCGTCGCGTGGCTCTCGTCGCGTTGGAGGCTTTTTTTTTTGTGGGTTGGGAAATCATTAAATGACTCTCTCCCGCTCTGGGTGGAGCGGGAGGGCGTGTCAGACTCTTACTGACTAAAACCCACCCCTGTTCCTTCCTGCCCTAAGTGCCCAGAGGCGAGGTAACTCTGTTTCAAATTTATTCTCAACCCCCGGGCAGGCATCGGCCATGACGGGCCCCGTCTCTTGCTGACAACTCTTTGAGGCGCGCGTGGAACACTACGCGCCGTCGGCTCTCGGGCCTGGTGCTGATTGGACGGCGAGCTACCCATTACTCGCCGTCCGCAGGCCCGGGTCTACGGTGGCCGGAGATCGTCTCGCGGCGCCGGAAGTCCCAGGCGTCTCCTGAGGCAGCTGCTGCTGAGAGCGTGTGGGCGATTCCGTTGTTGAGTCTCCCTCACGCATCCCGCCTCCGCCAGGCTTGACACGCTCTACACTCTACTACACACTCGTACTCGTATGTTCATGCATATATACTAACCTATTACTTACAAACCATAATAATCGTTCAGGTCAGTCAACATATTATAACTGTTGCAAAAAAAACTTTGTTCGAATAAGCATCGTAAAAATAACGTTAAATAAGTTTTAGCAATAAAAATAGTATTTCAAAATTAGTGAGAATTGACAATATAAACACAAGTAAGCGATAGAGGCTCACCACTAAGTTCTGTTAAGACCTAAGTACAAGACAACTAAGCTGTTAAGTTACACTCAAACTTAGTTAAAGTTTCCCAAAGAACAAGATATTATGTCAGTTTATAGGTATTTCTTAAACGATAGCGTTTTGAAATTGATTCTCAGAAGTATTAAATCCTTCTGTTTTCGAGGAACTATTGAGATTTGTAGGAGCAAATATTTTGTACTAGCGTATAGCAACGGCCTCACCCGCGTGAACAACGAAAATTATCCCACGGAACCTAATACCGGGAAAAAAATTTCTTTAGTCCAGACAAAAAAAAGGCTAAAACAACAAGTATTAAACTGAAACACTGAGACTAAATTATAAATAAACAACCAAAGACTCGCGTGAGCGCAGTTCCACATTTTCAATACACTTACTTGAAAACCCGCTTGTAACCCTACCGTTTTTAGACTCGCGCAATATTTACTAGTACAGAAAAGTACGGTGACCAACCTCCACCACAATTTATTATATTTATTGTATTAGGCTTTATGAGAAGATTATTTTATATTAGTGGGAGAAGAATACATTGACTACGAGTTTTAGGCGCGGGACAAATATCAGAGGCGTCAGGCGGAGGCGAAGCGCGGGCAAGGCGCGGGCGAGGTGCGGGCACGGCAACGGTGCAGCGCAGAACAGGCGCGCTAACGGTGTCGGAAAGACGTGGCGCGGGCGAACACAGTGGATGCATTTGGGGACTTCTAGTGTTTGATTTAACTTCGGGTGCACCGGGGGCGAGGAAGCGGCGCGCGCTCCACGCCCGCGCCGCGCCCGCGCCCCGCCGTCTCAGTATGTCTTGCGCCCCACCTCTTCTACACATTTTGTATGAAATATCAAAGAAGTGGCGTCGCGCCCGCGCCTCACCTCCGCCCGACGCCTCTTGTATTTGGGCGTAGCAACGGTTAGCGCTAAGCAAGCTGGCGTAGCAATGTGCCATCCTTTTAAGTATAACACCGCGAACAAATGAAAATAAACGTCAATAAAATGTAAGCGATTCTTATAAAAGACAGTAATAACGCTGAAAACCTCATGATGCTCATAGTGATCCCGCTCTTGGATTCTTATTTTTTACATTAACCAGTACAGATTGTATGGACATTAAAAGAGACTTTGACCTCTGATTTGATTTCTGTGTTAAACAAAACCAAGAAATTTTTGTATCTTTACTCATGGTAAAGGTTTAAGGCAGCTAAGTACTTGTTTTTTTGACCCACTGCTTTCTCCTCTTAAACCAACCTATCTTGTCGATTTCTGGCCAAGTTTTCCCCACAAACATGATCAGATCGTCACGCCAACTTCGCCGCGGTCGACCTCGACGGCAACGTCCTCCCTCTAGTTTCCAATGAGTGACGATCTTTGCCCACTCTCAGTAGGTACTGCAGCTCATGTGAACTCTGCGCTCAGGCAGCACATGTGAACTCAGCGCTGTTGGCTGGTTATAGTGTTCGATAATTGAAGAGTAATTCGAATGATGAAGTAGAATAGAATATTAAAATATTCCATTGTTTGAATAGTTAATCCGGAGTATCCCGTCGAAGAGGGCACACGTTTGTATTAGCTATAATATTATTATAACAGTTTTACAGTGCAGTTTCTATCTTTCCTTTCTCACACTTCTCAAGTTAAGTATAAAACTACCAGCGAGTGAGACAGCTCCCTGAGCTACACAAGAACCCATAAAATCCTGAAAGCTTCACAGTACCCATAGCCACTCCCACTACAGCCTGGCTACTTTTTCCCCAAAATCTGCTATTTGTGTTATAATTATTCATTCGTTCATTAAGTACCTACATAAATTAACAATATCAAATAAATCATTAAAATTGCACCTAAAATTAAAATTAAATTCGATTGAACATTAAAAATTATTTAAAATCATTCAAAATCCCTTAAACACAGGTCATAACAGCTTTTTCCAGGCTGTTTGGAAATAAGCCAGTAGCAATAGAAACGTTGCATATGTGCGTTATAGGTGGTAACGAAACTTACTGTGAGAGCTTTATTAAAGGCTAGAATATTACCCCAGCCAGTTGCACAGTTATTTCGTAGTGAGGCAATGATCGCTGCCTACTTGAACATGGCTCACTGGTATTTTATCCCGAGAGAGTTGCGCGGTGATAGGTATAATTAATTGCCTTGGCATGGCGAGGTGCTGGTAAATTATCTGGTGGAATATCTGCACAAGTAGAGTGACTTACTGTACTCTCTAAAGAGCGCCACCTTTATCCCACTCGAGTATCACGCGAATCTGCGAGCTATCATGTTTGCTCTCATTGAAAATGCCCTCCGCTCCCGTTTCATGTCATCATGATCCTTGAGGTCGCCAGTCAAAACATGCCCCAGATATTTAAACTGCTGAACTCTTTCCAAAGGAACACCATAAAGTCTAACCGGTGGTATGTTCCCAGGACATTTTGCAATGGCGGCCTCAAATGGCGCAATCTGTTCGCATAATACATAATTATTATGCTGCGCTCCAGTAAGTAACTACTACCTAATTGAAATAAATGACAGTAATAAGAGTTTCTGTATAAGAAATTGCTAGAGCTAGTCGTTGCCA
This sequence comes from Polia nebulosa, assembly GCA_951329385.1. Lineage (NCBI taxonomy): Eukaryota > Metazoa > Arthropoda > Insecta > Lepidoptera > Noctuidae > Polia > Polia nebulosa. The sequence continues at coordinate 1,875,906 of OX589595.1, read as the reverse complement.
ACTCCATACGTGAGCGTTTGCCGTAATAGTGCTGTCGTTATGGCCAGATCATTTAGAGTACGGGCAGGATTCCAAATGATTAGTGAGAACTGTTAAGTGAGAGAGATTTGTATTTTTTTTGTTTGTTTTTATATTGTAATATTTGGTATTTATTATAATATTTATTAGTATATATTAGTTTAGCATATAGTATTGTATTGTCGATTTTAAGATTTTTGTTTTATTTGTTGTTATGCCTACCTTGAATTCCTTGTTGCATTAAGTAAGTACGCCTTTATAGCACTGTTGTATATGAAGTTTACTGTTTTATGAAGATGCACTTCCAAAATATTGGTCGCGCTTAAAGTGCAAATATGCGAGCCTACTTAACTTACTTATTATACTTACAGATTTTTTATAGGCTTTGATAGGTTTTTTGGAGGTAATTTTGAGGCAGTTATATAAGTGAGTGAAGTTTAATATGTGAATTTATTATGTCGCATTTAGGTATGTACTAGCTTCTGCCTGCGGCTTCGCCCGCGTGGAATAGGGATGTTTACTGGGTATAATGAACTAAGTTTAGCGTAATCTTATTTTACCATACAATTACCAAAAAAAGGATTATAGTGAGTTAACCTTATAAGATAGACATATGCTGTCATTAAAGGAGTTAAGAATTGGTGAAATCGGCCCTAAATCCCAGACATTTTGTTAATTAGAAAATAAACAATGTCTCGTGGCTCTAAACTTTTAGACTATAATTTTTAGGGTTCGGTACCCGAAGGGTCCAAACGAAACCCTATAGCTGTCACTCATGTGTTCGTCTGTTCGTCCGTCGGTCTGTCCGTCTGTCTGTCTGTCCTTCTTCTGTCACACAGGTTTTACACCCAAACGGTTGGAGTCTTCAAAGTAGTCTTCAAATTTTTACAGTATAAGCATCTTGTTGACCCAAAGCCATACAAATTGTCAAAAATACATTTGGCCGGCTTATTAAATTTAACGCAAAATATTATAACGTATTTATATTGCCATCGTAAGCGAATGTAAAATATAACTGGTATTTTATGCGTTTAGCTTGCCTTTAACCTTTGACATACTTTCATAAGAAAATCTAAAAAAGTTCTTCACAAAGTTCCAACGAGGACCAAGTTACTTTCTTGATTAATTCACTAATGTAGTCATGTCTTTAACTTCAAAGTAATTTAACTAGAAATCGCTTTTATGATGTAGTTTAACACTAACTTTATCTTTTAAATTTGTTAATTATAGAGTTTATTGCACTGAAATAGATAAAATTGAATTAGTGCACCTATTATCAGAAATGTGAGGGAAAAACCCCTTATGATAAACTGTACTAGCTATGATAAGTGGCTTTACTCATGTAGGTACTTATTCTGAAGTCTTATTGGTCTTTGAGGCGAATCCAAATCAAGTCAAAGCATTTATTTCAAATAAACCATTTACAGGCACTTTCGAACTGTCAAGAAGTTGGTAAGTCAGAAAGATGAAGCTAATTGCACATTCCAAGGCGTAGATCTCTATGGAGAAGAACGTGCAAGAAACTCCATGGAGACACTTATTTAGTTGTTCGGTTTTTAATTGTTTATTGTGGATTGATCTTTCTGTTAACAAGGATTTGAATACATTCATATTTTTTACTTTCAAGAATTTGGGCCATATTGTATGTAAACATTTTTTTCCACAATGTGGGCAGAAACTACAAAATGCCACGTGCTACGACTCATATAATTCTTTCCACATTGTGTTTTACTCTTGCTCTTGCACGCTGGCAGAAGCTAGTATCATCATCAGGCTTTTAATGTCCCAACTGCTGGGGCACAGGCCTCCTCACTGTGAGAAGGCGTGGGCCGTAATCCACCACGCGGGCCCAATGAGTGTTGGTAGAAGCTAGAATTCGATAGAAAAACTATATACAACACTTGGACTTGACTTGACCCTATTACTGAACTTCATTACTTTTTACCCGAAGGAGGGTAATGTTTTTCGAGAGTATGTATGCATGTAGGTATGTATACATGTGTGTATGTCTATTTCTTTGGCACGCGCTGTAGCCTAAACGGCTGGATGGATTTTACCAAATGAGTTATTATTAGATTGGTCTTGACCGCCGAAGTGAAAAGCTATATGAATTAAAAAAAAAAAAACAAAATGGTGACCGCCATTTGGTAAGTGTATTCGTATTTTTTTTGACCTGGTCATGTGGGGTATCAAAATAAAGAGCTCAAGGCGACGATTCCAAAAATATAATAATAATAATAAAACCTTTCATTCAGATCACGGTTAGGTACACATTTGTAACAATTAAATGATTTTTATTAATTTTTTTTTTTTTTTTATTTAAATGGGTTTGCTCTTGACTCTAGTCTAGGTCAGAGGTGACAGAGACAGAGTCGAAGATTGGGTGAGCTTACCCAGAAGAAGCCTGTTCACTCTAACTTTGAAGGAATTAGGGTTGTATGCATTCGGAAATACAGACGCAGGTAGAGAGATCCATTCCTTTGCTGTGCGCATTATGAAATACCAAGATTGAAGTTAAACTAAAGATTAAAACTAGTCTATTATTTGTTTCTTGCTTATTTTCTGCAGATCTGTTTGCCAGTCGGCAAAGGCCCAAATATGCGACCAAAATACAACTCATTATAATTTAAGAAAAAATAATAATAAGTAAGTATATCAAAAAACCTGACTGATAAGAAACAACAAAAAAATTCTAAACTAATTACTTTTCAAGCAGTCTGATGTAGTTGGTGGCATAAAATATGAATTTGAACTAAAATAAATTCCACCAACTGCATCAGACTGCTTGAAAAGTGTGTAGCGACATCTATGACGCCGCACACGAATTAAAATAGCAAAATCCTACATCGCGCAAGCAGAGTTCTCCGCGCGATTGGAACATATACAACAGTCAAAAATCAACCATCGGGCAGTTGCCCGGACCAGACAACACCCGTCTGGTCGGAGGATCCTCCCTTTTCAATGGAAGTTTGTGGGACTTTACACCCTGTTCCGCATGCCTCCACACTGGTAACCCTCGAGCATGAACGTCAGCGCAGCCTTCGTGCAGATACTTCAGCGTGACGTCATCATCATCGCTTCCTTCAAGCTCTTGAGCAACGAGTCATACATCCAGTCAGTACCAACGGCTTCTACGGGTATCCTGATCATCAGCATGTAGCGGTTCTCGCATTCCTGGTCAGCAACCTCAGCCTCTTTCATCAACTTCAACCTCATCAGCGATCTTGGCGCAGCGAACAGCACCTTCGTCCGGTCGAAGAACCTCTCCTGGTCGACGCCAGCAGTCAAGCCACTACGTCGCACAGCACCGCTCCGACTCACTGGAGCCTGCAGCATCATCCCGACTCACTGGGACATCATCACCCCGACTCACTGGGGCATCATCCCGACTCACTGGGACAGCAACACCCCGACTCACTGGGGCATCACCGCAGACAGTTCCAACTCACCGTGAACTATGCGGCTCTTCCGGTTCCGACTCACTGGAACCAACCTTCCACTGGCCCGGCAAGCATCACAAGATGTATGGACGACTCATCAAGAACCATCGATCTCCGATCTCCGAAGGGGAGTGATGTAGCGACATCTGTGACGCCGCACACGAACTAAAATAGCATAATCCTACATCGCGCAAGCAGAGTTCTCCGCGCGATTGGAACATATACAACAGTCAGAAATGAACCATCGGGCAGTTGCCCGGACCAGACACAACACCCGTCTGGTCGGAGGATCCTCCCTTTTCAATGGAGGTTAGTGGGACTTTACACTCTGTTCCCCATACCTCCACAAGTGACTTGTGCTAATATTGCAGAGACATAAATACTTATGTTCAATAAATCCATTTGAATAGACTCCATGGTTTATGAAATGGTATAAAAATAAAATACACTATTTCTTGCCACGGGTTCGGGAATTCCTGGGAGTAAAAGAAAGACAATATTTCGTTTAGTATGTTTTTTCTTTAGAGATTATTTTCTTTTTCTGCTATCATTGATAAATAGTGTTTTCTTGCTGAGTAAAAGAAAATATATATGAACAAAAAATTTGCGTATTTTTGTAACGTCATATTTCCAAGGAAGGCGTTGTATTTTTAGACTAAAATAACTTTCTATACAGGTTGTAACGGAAAGGTGTGGTCATATTTTAAGAGCCGGTTCTGCCCATGGAAATGAACAACTTTCTCGAGAAAAAAATAAAAAATTCCCAAAAAAGAATTGGACTTTACATACAAAGTTATCATCAGCTGATCCAATATTTGTATTGGAGGTAAAAAAAAATGTTTAGTATTTCCTCGGATATTCTTGAAAAAGATGTTCATATCGATGGGCAGATGCAGTTCTTAAAATATGACCACACCTTTCCGTTACACCCTGTATACATAAATTTACTTATTCACTACTGGACGTTAAGGCGTATATAGCCGCCAAGTAAGTGGCTCCCTCATTAAATAAAAAATCGTAGCAAAGCATACAAAATAAATATTAAAGAATCCTATGTTGCGAATGAATAGCGTTTTTAACCGACTTCAAAAAAAGGAGGAGGTTCTCAATTCGACTGTATTTTTTTAATGTGTGTTACCTCATAACTTTTTACTACGTGAACCGATGTTGAAGTTTTTTTTTATATGTAAGCTGTTGCTTTACATGTAGTCCCATTTTAATTTGGTGAAGATCTGATAAAAATCTTCGGAGGTACACAATGGAACTCTTCAATAAATGATAGCAATCCTTCCAGAATTGCTGTAATCGCATGTCTGTATATTGTTTTCACCACTTCACAACATTACAGCACGCTGATACGCTCTGAAGGGGTATATAGATTTGTACAGTTCACCCTGATACACCCTAATTTCACCAACTGTGTTCAAATTCCCTATTTTTGGGGCTATCAATTCGGGCATAACTTTACTATTAATTTAGTCAAAGTTTTATTTAGTCAAAAATTTAGTCAAGAAGAAAACAAACTAGAAACACCGACTTCCGAAATTTGAAGTTATTTTGCATTTTTTAGTATTATTTATGGAAGTCGGTTGTATTTTTTTTGTAAAAAGTTTTTTTTTATAAAAAGGGTAAGGTATTTTTACGTTGTTAAAACAGGACTCAAAATGTGTCGTATCTAGTAAGCAAAAGTATCAAAAACGAATGATACGGTTTTTTATTCTATAAGAGCGCCACTGAAGCGGAGGTAGGCCCTTAAGTGCCGCAGATCTAGTCCGCGCGCGGGCTGCCGGCATCCTATCATTTCATACATTTTTTCCTATCACGTGGGTAATACGCACGCGGAATGCAGATTGTCTGCGGGCGGGCGCGCGTTCTTCTTCCGCCAGTGTAGTTATTACTGTCGTGTATATCCCACGCATGGTTTCAGTACAGTACGCATAGTGACACACGCACGCGGGCGACACGCACGACAGTGCAGCGGCGAACGAAATTTTTGTCCTGCGTGTTTTCAGGACCGTGGTATCACCCGCATGCGGACCGGATCCGCGCATGACAGGAAAATAGCCTTTATTGCGGCGGTAAGGCACCTCTTTGAAGAGTGGCTGGAGAGGCGCCACGGCCCCCGACGGACCTTCCGCTGGGCGTCGGGGGTCGCGAGACGATCTCCGGCTACCGTAGACGCGGGCCTGTTGACGGCGAGTAGTGGGTAGATCGCCGTCCAATCAGGATCAGCAGGTGTATTCGCTAACTCGGTTGACATCAATTTGAAACGCTGTATGCAGTACATTGCTCGGTGGACATCGATAATAATAGGCACTACGGTTTTCCTATACGTCAAAGCAGCAATGTACGGCAAAGTGTCTATCAAATTGATGTCAACTGAGTTAGCAAATACGCCTGTAGGCCCGAGAGTCGACAGCGCGTAGTGTTCCACGCGCACCTCAGAGTAATATAATAATAAGTTTATTTCAGAAAATACACATTTAGAAGGATCAAATACAAAACAGTTTTGCTAAGGTTACAGGTTTTTTTTTTTTTTTGAGGGGTGAGAAATCATCCTATGACTTCTTCCGCTCTAGGGTGGAGCGGAAGGGCGTGTCAGACTCTAACTGACTGAAACCCACCCCTGTTCCTCCCTGCCCTGAATGCCCAGGGGCGAGTTAACTCTTTCAAATTTATCCTCAACCCCCGGGCAGTAAGGTTACAGGTAATAATAAAAATAGAGTATCGTTAGTACATGTACTAATTAAAAACATTGTATCACAGGTACCAGCGCCTTCCATAACAATTCAAGAAGACAGTAAAAGAATGTAAGCTGTCTAACTGAGTGTACAGAGCTCTGTTGGTACAAAGCTGAAGTAGGGTATCTAATAGGCTTCTTTAGAAGAACTTTTAAGACTGCACTTTGTGCCCTCTCCAATCGCATCATATTTGTAGCAAACGTACCACCCCAAGCTGGTATGCTGTACATGAGTATTGATTGTACCAAGGAAAAATACACAAGCTTTAACGTCTCTAGGTCAGCTGAAGATAGTTTTTTAAAAACGTATAGGACTTTTTTTGTGCGGGAAACTAAATTACTTATATGTTTTTCCCAGCTGAGATGGCAGTCGATTTGCACTCCAAGATACCTTATGTCAGATGCGCGTAATAGGTAGGCAGTCGCAATTGGGCATGTTGCGACGACAGGTGTGAGCACATATTTAAGGTCATGTGGTGGTTGAGACGTGGAATTTGAGGAACGTGTAATAAATTTAGTTTTATCAGCATTAAGCGTGAGGAGGAGGTTGTCATTCAACCAGGAGATTACGGTAGAGAAGGCTTTTTCTGTTTCACTACTGGTTAGCTGCCAGTCTTTGGCATGGACTATCAACGCTGTATCATCTGCATAAGTAACAATTTTGCAGTTATTAATCGAGAGTTGACACAGGTCGTTGATGTACACTAGAAATAAAGTGGGCCCGAGCACACTGCCCTGCGGAACTCCATATGTGAGAAATTCTTCGCAGCTAGAGAGAGTTGTCAGCAATGCATGACAGGGCCCGTCATGACCTGCCCAGGGGTCGTGGATATATTAAATTCGAAACAGAGTAACTGCGCCCCTGATCAGTCAGGGCAGGGAAGAAACAGGGGTAGGTTTTAGTCAGTAAGAGTCTGACACGCCCTGCTGCTCCATATCCACAGCGGGAAGTCATAGGATGATTCCCCACCCCAAAAAAAAGAAGTACGAATAAGCAATTAGTCAGTAAGAGTCTGACACGCCCTCCCGCTCCACCGAGAGCGGGAGAAGGTATTTCATGATATCCTTCCTAAATAAAAAGCATGATATATAAAATATCCATTCCTAACCAGTGTGTCCTCGACCAGAAAGTGTTTCAACCAACATTTGACTTAAGACCAACATCCCTTTAAAAAAAATCTACACATCTTTATTTTGCTTGCGTCGTTACTCTAGTGCCACTGTTGAGCACGAGGACCGTGATTGGATTTTCGGGTCGGACAAAGGGCCCGGAGACTGAATTTGTACCCGATTCATGGCCATAGGCTCGTTCGCCCCATGTTACGTGGGACTCAAAGGTAATAGGGATAATTACAGGGTAAAAAAAAAACAATTCTATTTAGTCCGTAAGTTAGATTATCAAAAAATATTGGACATACTCGTATAATCTTGCTTTAAATTTATGAAATCAATAAAAAATGACAAAGATAAAACACATCAAAGTTCAGAAGTGGAGGCTTGTTACGTCCCTTTTTAGTAAAAAGTGGTACAGTTTTAACTCAAGTGTGACGTCATGGAAAATTTCAAGATACTGTATTGTCTTCATTTTTTGTTTTAACCGACTTCGAAAAGAAGGAGGTTATCAATTCGGATGTTTGTATTTTTTTTTAATGTATGTTCGGGCATAACTCCGTCATTTACAGACGGATTTGCAAAATTCTTTTTTTATTTCGAAAGGGGTTTGTATCGAAATGGTTCCATTTAAATTTCATATAGATCTGATGATGGGTTTCGGAGACAAACAACGGAACTCTTCAAAAATTGACAGCAAATCAACCGCGATTGCTGCGATCGTATGTCTATGAATTGTTAACACAGTTTAATGGGGAACCACCACTAAAAAGTGAAAAATAAAAAACCTTTTTAACAAAAAAATAGAACCGACTTCCAAAAAAAGAGGAAAATAACTTTAATTTCGGCAGTCGGTGTCAAAAAACGAAGACACAAAACCAGAAACATCGACTTCCGAAATTAAAGTTATTTTCCTCTGTTTTTGGAAGTCGGTTCTGTTTTTTTGTTAAAAAGGTTTTTAAGTTATCAACCCAATTGGCCAAACGTCGATGAACTGTTGGGGACTAAACGTATTATGTTATGTTATCTTGACCATGCAAATAATATTTATAACATCCTATACTATATTTATGCCCAGCCCGTCAACTATTAAAAGCGAAACGACAAAGCTTACCATAACAAACAGGCGCGGTGGTAGTATAAGCTTGGTACACACTGTTTCACTTTACTACCTCCTCGAACTACGTCGGCATTTCCCTAAGGTGACTGTTATTTCCATACCCATCGGCATACGTAATATACTCTAAAGCTGCACTATTAAATAGCGGCAATATCTAGTGGCGTAACTTGGACGTCGGGGGCCCTGGTGCAAAAATGGAAAATGGGACCCCGTTAGCAATTGTATTTACGGGTTTTATAGATAGGTAATCTACTTAATTTTCCAGTCACATATCGGTAAAGAGTGTGGCCTTAGACCATTTACCTAAGCTATCCGGGCGCGGTGAATGAAACACGGGCAAAATTTTGCGCCATTTAAGTCACTCCCAACATTATATGAGGCCCTTAAGGTGAAAGCTCCAGGGTAGCCCGCGAAATTCAAAATATCTTGTGTTTTTTGCAATTTGCAAGTCAGTGTCAGGTGTTATCTTGATCAAAATTTGATTCGCGGCCGTAGCAAGTATGTATTTATAGATTTATCATCATTAACATCATCAATTATAACTTTCTCAGTTAGAATTGATGCCAAATGTAAGAATTTCATGAAATCATGACATTTGGCGTCAATTCTAATTGAAAGAGTGGTATTGATTATTTTAATGATTATAGTTCTGTAAATACGTACTTGCTACGGCCGCAAATCAAATTTTGACGAAGGCACAACCTGACACTGACCTGAAAATTGCAAAAACGTAAGAAAATTTGAATTTCGCGGGCTGCCCTGGTGCATCCACCTTAAGTCTTGAGGCCCTAGGTGCCCCGCACCACTTTGCACATTTGTGGTTATGGCGCTATATTATGTCTGCTTAATGTTACCAAAAGTCGCTATACTATATCTGTTTTATGTTGTCAAAACCCATACCCAGTTTCATAATAAGCCATGAGGATGTGAGCTAGGGACACTTTTCTCATCTATTTATGGTAGCTATGGCGGTTTATTTTCCTCAACTCTATAAGATAAGCCAACGGGTTATCTTATAGTATTGGACTTCCTTATTGGGCACGACTATAAGCACAACGAAAGCTCCATTGTAACAGACTATGATCCAGATAGCTAAATTTTTGTAATTCGGTTGTATTTTTTGTAAGAAAGTTTTTTTTTTAATAATATGGAGTGATAGTTTTGTTTAGTCGCTGCTCTAAAGACTCCGAGATGTTTTTAATAATATCTTGCTAGCTAATAACGCTAACACAAGGAAACCGTGCAATTAACACGAGTGTCATTAAAACATGTCTCTCATAACATCTTGTGAGATATCCACCCAATTGCTGTGTTTGACTAAGAAACTAATTATCTTGTACTGATAAGTGTATATAACTGAAAAGTAAACATAATAAATTATTGTTATGTTTACTTTTCAGCTTCTATCTAGTTACGTATGTGATAGGTACTCATAACCTACATATATAAAACTAGCTGAGCTCCGTGGTTTCACCCGCGTAGACCGAGATAAAAAGTAGCTTATGTGTTAATCCAGGGTCTATGCTATCTACATACCAAATTTCATTCAAATCGGTCTAGCCGTTTGAGCGTGAAGAAGTAACAAACATACCGACACACACATTCACAAACGTTAGTCTTTATAATATTAGTGTGATAGTGTTACAATGACTGTATGGACAAATGGGTTTGTAGATATGTACTTAAAGTAGGCAGATACACTCACATTTCGCCTGTTAAGTTTAAGCCTAACCTAGTTCAAACCTATTGCCTTATATTAAGACTAGCGACTACTTCTAGACAACTCGCTCCGGCTCCGCACGGGTACAAATTATACATACAACTTTCTTTTTTAGGGTTCCGTACTCGAAGGGCCCAAACAAAGCCCTATTGCTGTCACTTAAATGTCCATCTGACCGTCTGTCCGTCGCCTGACACACAGGTTTTACTGCCAAACTGTTGGAGCTACAGTCTTCAAATTGTCACAGTATAAGCATCTTGTTGACCCAAAGCCATAAAAATAGTCAAAAATACATTTGGTACGGAATCAAAAATGTGCGGAGTCTGACACGCACTTATCCAGTTTTTTTATGGCTCTTTCTCTCAGTGTAAACCGTATTAAAATCCATTGCGGAGTTTAGGAGAAATTAGCAGAGAAATAGACAGACGTGGAAACGGACGTTAATGTATAATTATTATGTACCTATAGAGATAAGAATAAGACACAACACAAGTCATATTTATTCAGTCTGCTACTGAAAAAAGACGAAAAGACCAAACACCGAGCACCGTTGTAAGAGATATCATTTCTTGCCGTTGAACATAAGGCGTAACATTGATGATATAATGTTATTATGCAAACATAGCAAACAGTAAGATTGATTGTCCCGAACTACTCAGCAAAATACTGCTTCGCACCAACCAAGGCAACCTACGGAAGCGGCCTCTGCTGCAGGCACCATTCACATCAACTAAGTACAGGCGCAATACCTTCTCCATACGGGGCCTTTAACAATTTATCACCGCGCCTGGAAATCGACCTATTTTGCACCAGCGCACATGACATTAAAAAGACCCTCAGTAATGAATTATTTCGAAACGGTGGTAATTGATTGACTGGGTGCACTAATTACACAAAGCTTTTGTTATTAATTTTCTAACTTTGTTTTTGTTAGGAACTGTACTTAACTTATTTAATTAAATTTTGTCGTTATTTTTTCTTTTTATTCTAGATGTTTAGAAGTTCAACACTAATAGTATCTAGGTGTATATATGTGGAAGCTTGTAATTAGCAATTTTCTTTGTCTATGTATATTATTTAGTCTGTAAGCTTTCTGAAAAATAAATAAATAATAACATTTTGCCCACCCCGGGCATTGAATCTAGGACCCCATTTTTAAAACTTGGGATCCAACTGAAAGACCTAATTATGTTTTGTGGGATCCAACGCCAAAAATATTAAACTGGGATTCAAAACTGGGATCCAAGTAAAATAAATCACAAATACGTCAAACATCTCTTTTTTATTTTTGGTGGGTGGGCAATCACCCAATGACATCTCCCGCTTTGGGTGGAGCGGGAGGGCGTGTCAGGCTCTTACTGACTAAAACCCACCCCTGTTCCTTCCTTGCCTGAGTCATGCCCAGGGGAGCGGTAACGCTGATACAAATATATCCGCTACCCCTAGGCATACATCACACATCGGATGTCACCGTTTTTTGTGTTCTGCATACATTTCAATTCTAAACCCCACTTTATTCCATCAGGTGTGGGTGGAGCGCAGCATCGAATTCTGCACAGAGAAATGGCCGGACTCGATCAAAAAGGAGTTATTCGGCGCGTTCAGCTTCGTCCTTGTGTACGCGGTGCCCGGTGAGTGTTTTAATATTTAAACGACTCCACGAATATTCTGTGTCGAAAAGATTGCACGGCTCGACAGTCGGCTTATTTTTCGAAAGTGGTTTTTTGAGCGGAACGCTGCGGTTTTTTCTTGGTGTTCCGGTCCGTTTTATGAATTAAATGTAATGGGTGATTTTTATAAAACAGGATTAATAATAAATAAGTTTGATATAGGGAATAAACTTTGAGTAATAGTCTTGAAGCTTTGTTGACTTGAATTTGGATTAAACTATACAAACGACACATGAAATGTTACAGTTGAGACCTTTATAATATAAAAATAGGGTCACAATAATCACCTACCTAACAGTTTAAGAAATCTAGTCCTTCGGTTCACCACAATAACTTAACCTTAGCGAGAGCTAAGGGTTTAGAGTAAAATAAGAGCCACATAAGACCGGATACCCATAGTGGCTTTGATTACTGAAAGCCATATTACAGGAAATCAACAATAGAATGACTCTTGTACCTTTCCACGAACGTTTTGCGGAAAAGGATTTCACTGCAGAGTTCAACGACCACATTCTTCGTTTTGACATAAAAAGTGAATTTTCTTTTGAAAAGATGTAAACATTAATGAGATCAACAAAATTTTTTAAACTGGAGATAGTTCGATAAACCGAACACTCCGGTGTACATCTCGCATCTTCACTACTCCACTGAGGCAGAGGACATCGGGGATTTCGTGCGCCGAAAGCTGAAGTAGACTGCGAGAGTGCAGCTGTTGAACTCGCGCCGCAACGTCAATTTTAAGGCGTTCGTAGTGCACATTCCGACGTGCTTCCTCAGCCAGATATTGGAAGAAAGCTTTTGGCCGCAGAACGTGGTGTTCTGTCGCTTCCGCGGACCTATTCCACGCGAGGGCACAAAGTCTTAGTGCAGTGCTAGTGATGTGTTACTAACATAGGTTAGGTTAGTGATGTGTTACTTTATTTACTAACACTTTCTGTTAATAATGGTCATGCATGGGTCGATCCACAGGTTAAGCTACGCTTGCCGGGGTTGTTCTATGGATGGGTGACCATCTTTACATACCAAGACTCCTCCGTGCCTCGGAAAGCACGTTAAGCCGTTGGTCCCGGCTGTCAGTCTAGGATCTTTGACAGTCGTTACGGGTCGTCAGAAGCCCGAAAGTCTGACAACCAGTCTTACCAAGGGGTATCGTATTACCCAGTAACTGGGTTGTGGAGGTCAGATAGGCAGTCGCTCCATGTAAAATACTGGTATTCAGCTGCATCCGGTTAGACTGGAAGCCGACCCCAAGATAGTTGGGAAAAGGCTAGGCTGATGATGACTTTCTGTTAATAATATATATACTTGACAGGCTTGTTGGTCTAGTGGTTAGTGACCCTGACTGCTATGCCGGAGGTCGTGGGTTCGATTCCCACCCAGGACAAATGTTTGAATAATGAGCACGATCATTTGTTCTGTGTCTGGGCGTAATTTATCTATAATATTTATGTATTTAGAAATATATAAGTATGTTTATCAGTTGTCTAGTACCCATAACACAAGCTCTGCTTAGCTTGGGACTAGACGGCGTTGTGTGATAGTTGTGGAATATTATTATTATATTATTATTACTTAGTTAAGATAATCTATGAGTCTATGCAACCCGAAATAAATGAATTATTAATATTATTAAATGAATCTGGATTATTTGGCACAAAGATAGATTATAGTCGGGAATAGCACATTGCTAAGTTATAATTTATTATAGGGGAAGTAATAATTTCACGCGCCGTTTTGACAGAAGCTGACCTCTATATCCAAGACTTTATGCGATGACTTAACCCCGGTTTCTGAATTATCAATTTGTAGTTAAGTAGGGTTTTTTCATGCTCTACTGTAGTGTGTGTACTGTACTGTCTTTCTCATTAAAGTAGGGTTTTACACGTTTTCAACTCAAAATACTTAAACCAGAGAGCACCTAAAACAATAAAGCAGTTTTTAGGTTATATCATGGTGATTAGGTGATGGGGCTCGCTAGGAATGGCCACCCACCACCACCAGTCCAGTACCAGTCGTGAGTGCGCGTGAATTTCATTGTATCCCGGCCCCCGACTTACGGTAGCGGTAGAGACTGTGGGGTTTTTGTCGGTAGGAGTCCAACATAACGGGGTTCTCCCTAGATGGAGAGTAATCATGAGAGTTCCCATATAACAAAAAACCGGCCAAGTGCGTGATGGACTTCGCAAATTTAGGGTTCCGTACCGATTGAGGGAATTATCAAAGTAACAATCTGATTTATCAATTTATTGGTAGTTGTTAGTAAAGTTCACTGGGAAGTTAATGAATTCTTCGGAACAGAATTTTGTGATAGACGACGGACAGACAGTCAGATGGATAACGGACAGATGGACAGACAGACAGACGAACAGACGGACACAATAGGGCACCGTTTGAACCCTTCCAGTACGGAACTCTAAAAAGTAATATCACCAGTCAGACAGAAAAGTGAAGAACATTCCTTTGAATCTTGTACAACATTCAAAGAAATGTTTTTCACTTTTCTTGTAGGTAAGTGTCGAAAACACCTCAATTGTAAGCTCAAAGGGTATCCTCCGAGAAAAATAATTATGAAGTTCCTTCAACGTTTCTCTCCGAAAAAAATGTTCTGAAAGGGGACATGAAAGAGCCATTTATCACACTTTATTATTTAACGGACTACCGGCTCGGAATAGTAGCAATAGAAACTGTGTGTGAAGGCGGAAACTATTCTGATATGACTTTTTATCTCAACTCTCGGTCCAGTTGAATTGGTAAGCGTATTTTTTAAGGAGTAGCTTAATTCTATGTCTTATTGTAGCGTTAGCACAAAAAGTTGTTATTGAAAAAGGTTTTAATAAAAACCTATAATTATGAGCCATGTTTGTGAACGGGCGCTGTCAATTGGGTTGGGACTGGTCATCTCTCAGCTACCACTGGAGTTGCCCAAGCGTGTAAATAGCCGTGGGTCTCTGCGGATGTAGAACAGTAAGTACGACCAAGCACTTGGAGGGAATGCTGGCCCAAAATTGCCTATATTTCGATACCTCCCACGTAAGTTGTTGTAACCCACAATATGCATGTTTTAATTTTTTTAAACTAAACCGACTATTTTTGCATATTTTATGTGTTAAGAGTAAAAGAAATAAAAAAATACATTTTTAAAGACTATTTACCAGACGTATAAAGTTGTATCATTATTACCACGGCGGCGTATAACATTGTTTCTACCTACGCAACGGTTAACGTGGGCGGGGGTGCGGGGCGCATCAGGCGCTCGCGCCGCGTATCTATGACATGCGACAGTTCACCCCGGACTTCCGAACGGATGGATGTCGCGCAGTTGTGAGCCCATTCTTTACGTAATTAATATTTTTTGAGTAATATTTTATTAGTAACATGGAACGTACACAAATGGTAAAAAGTAGAGGCCGAAAACTATGTGATATGGTCATTAATATGATTAACACAGAGGAACCCACTGAAAGTTATTCGGAAAAAACTGTCCAAGATCAGAATATTTCCTTAACCCAGATAGAACTCGACAGTTTTTGTAGCGCAAGCGTCCATAATATGACAGGTATGATTTCATTTTTCCATTTTATAATGATATTTATTTAGTTATATAACGATAACAACCTAAACTGTTGTATAGATTACTTACAACAACTTACGTCGCTTAGAAGATACTAAATCAGAGTTGTATAATCTCATACAACAATTTACGTTATTGAATAACAACAAATTGTAAGTGAAGTAATACATACAACAGATTACGTCGGAATTACGTACACAAATATGTATTGGATGTTGACTTAGTATATTTTACGTTGCTAAGATATATTTTTTTAGTTACATACAACAATTTACGTTTCGTAACGCTTCAGATTTTCTACTTTTTCATGTCTGATTAGTCCCTATGGGCCTAATTTCGGTCTAGTTAGCAATAGATAAGTATGAAATTGATACTTACCATTACATTTCATTACAGATTCTCCGTTGCCAGTTACTTTTAATGAATCTGAGATTAATGAATTAGCTAATATTATATCAGATGTTGACATTTTTGAAAATCTGGAAATAACAAACACTACAAATTGTAATGATTCCATAAATCTTGAAACAGCTCATCCTTCACCCACCTGTAGCATTAATCATTTGGACTATGATTGCGACAATAACTTCTGCCCGTATTACATGGAAAAAGAAAATTTATCCATGTTGGATATTGCACCTCAGCCATCACCAACATATGCAAGTAGCTGTTCAACTCCACAAGCAAATAGCCCACTATCCGTTATATCAAATAGTCCGCATACTATAAACCACCGTCGTACAAGAAGAGACAAAGGGAACATAAGACAAAGACACGTAAAAGACTGGATAGACGTGAAAAGGAAAACCTTACGAAACTTGGGACAAGAATATGTGGCTAGAAAAGGTAAAATACAGGCAAGAAAAAAAATGGGTCCACCGTGTAATTGTCGTTCCAGATGTTATGATAAATTAAGCGAAGACAGTAGAAGCAAGATATTTGAAAGCTTTTGGGGCTTAGGTGATCGAGAGAAACAGTGGACGTATGTGGCAAACTTGGTAAAGAAACAAAATAAACGCAGAGTTTACACAGATACAGTTTCTAGACGTAAATATACGTTGAAATACTCATTGCCCGTAGCTGACGGCGAAAATATAAAACATGTAGATGTATGTAAAAAACATTTTTTAAGCACTATATCTGTCAGTGACCAAGTTGTCAATAAGGCACTAGAAAAGATGGATGTTACAACGGGAATACTGATCCCTGATCAAAGGGGCAGGCATTCAAATCACCCTCTTAAAAACACTGAATCTGTCAAAACTAGCGTATGTGACCACATCAAGAGCTTGCAACCAGTTGAGTCACATTATACAAGAAAGAGGTCAGACAGATTATATTTGGATGGCGATCTTAATTTTCAACGATTATTCAAAATGTATACGGAATGGCTCCAGTCTAAAAGATATGATGAGATAGCCAGATCTGAACGTCAGTATCGAGATATAGTCAACCAAAATTTCAAGTTAAGTTTTTTTATACCCAAGAAAGATCAGTGCGATCAATGTCATGTTTTTAAAAATATGTCTAATCCCACTGAAGAAGAAATGACAAATTATAATCATCACATTGCGAACAAGAATTTATGCCGTGAACTCAAACAATTGGACAAGACCGAAAGCAAATCATCCCAAGGTAAAATCTGCACAGCTACTTTTGATTTTCAAAAGATTCTAAATGCTCCTCATGGCCAATTAAGTATTTTATATTACAAGCGTAAGTTATCAGTTTTCAATTTCACCGTGTTTGACGCCACAAATAAAGAAGCGCATTGCTACATGTGGCATGAGGCAGAAGCCAGACGTGGTGCCAATGAGGTTTCAAGTTGTCTGTATCACTTCATTGAAAAAATGCACGAAAAGGGCGTCGATGATTTTAGGTTCTGGTCTGACAACTGTGCTGGCCAGAACCGAAATCGCATAGTGTTTGCATTTTATATGTATATTGCACATAAATTTAAAGTATCTATAAAGCATACCTTTCTCGAGAAGGGACATACTCAGCAAGAGGGCGACAGTGTTCATGCTTTGATAGAGCGCTCATCTAAAAATAAAATTATTTATACGCCTCTAGAATGGTTCAGCTTGGTTAGATGGGCGAAACAAGATGGAAAGCCATATAATGTCATAGAAATGAAGCACACAGATTTCTTTGATTTTAAACAATTATTGACAGGACGTAACTGGGCGAAAAATATTAACGGAGCTACAGTTAAGTGGAACAAAATAAAAGAAGTTCGTATAAGCTCACAAGATCCGTTTAAAATTGAATATCGTTACGATTTGACCGACAGTAATTCTATGACGATTGCTATTAACACTAATACTCGAAGGCGCCAAAGAAATTTTAATGTGGTCGAGATATCTCCCGCCTACCCAAACCAACAATCCATATCAAAGGCAAAATACGACGACTTAATGGATCTTTGTAATAGTGGGCTTATCCCAGGTACATATCACGAATTCTTCAGGAGTTTGCCACATGTCGTAGCGACGCGTTATGCCGATAGTGAAACTTCTGATTCGGAATAGTAAAGTTTCTTAAATTTTCTTATTATTACTATTTTTATTGTAATACATACTTCGTTATATAAATTTAAATGTTTACCTGTTTAAAGACTGATGTGACAGGAAGTATTATACGGTATTTCATTGATACGTTAATTATATTTTTATGTTAAGAAAACTTATACGCATAGGTAACAACGTTTTAATAAATAAAAGATTGGAATTAATCTTACCAATAATTAATCTAGAACCTTGATTGTTATCTGATCTCAGAAGAAAGTGATTTTTTAGATTGTTTAATTATGTTGAATTATTATTATTTCAGTTACTAGTATGATAATTTTTATTTTTATTATAGTAATAAATACTATCCTATGTAAACATGGTTTTTTACTAAGCCCTGATAATTATACCTAACTAGCTTTTGCCCGCGGCTTCGCTCACGTCAACTGTCTACCTACCCTACCTATCCAACCTACCCTACCTACCCTACTTACCCTACCTAAATGTATTCTGTGTCCGTCTCCTGGTTCTAAGCTACCTCCCCACCAATTTTCAGCTAAATCGGTTAATCCGTTCTTGAGTTATAAGTAGTGTAACTAACACCACTTTCTATTATATATTATAGTACATAGATTAGTAATTACACATACTGCCATAAAATATTAAATTCATATCAACGTACAATATAGTATTTAGCACATACAGTTTAATGCAACTATTGTTTTCCAGTGTAAATGGTTGTAAGTATCCTGTACAACATTTATGTGAGGTAACACTACACTCTAGAATGTTGTATGAACAAAATCTCAAAAACGACAGGTATTTAAAAAAAATACCGTAGATAAGAATTGAAAGTACTTAAAAATATATGTGTATGCAAAATTTCAAAAAAAAATATTGAAGCATGTCTATTTCCCGTGAGTGTTTCTCTTTAAACCTCTCTAGTGTAAAATTTCATTTTTGATGATACAACAACTTACGTGGGAGGTATCGATTTGTCTGTATAACTTCAAGTTAGGAGTGGTCGGCAGCAGTCGGCGAATGTGGCCCTACTCACAATTTGTAAAACAAGTGGTACCTGACTTTCCGGGCTGTTCTCGATGGTTGCACGTCGACTTGTCGAGTGGCCACTCGTTCTCTTCACACCAACACTCCTGATTATTCTTGTTCAGTAGTTACCGGACGCGGTAAATATGGGTTATTTATTATTCCCGGAGGATCCCCAACGTTTACGGGATTTACTCGGGATTTTAGCGTATTTGCGGGGACGATATTATTTTAAGACATTAATTTAGTCTGCGGTGAGATGCGCGCTGTGCCTCGCGGCGTTAGACACACACACACTGACGTCAAACTGACGTGACGTCGATTGTTGCATTTTAAATTGTCTATAGCTCGCTTAAAGCCGGCCACTCACGTCTGTCTGACAAATTAAAGCGAGACACACACGCGACGTGATACCAACCCCACCCAACTTGCAGAGTGGCGGCAACTCGCCACACCAACCACGGTTCATTTTATTATTCGTTTTTTAAATTGTTTTTTAATTTTCTTAATCTACATCGTTCTCAAATATTATGTATAATTTCTACATTTAACGATGTACCCATTACTACATATTCACTGATTTCAAAGAGTTTCTCTGAAGTTTATTGCGCCTTCTTCAAACTCAAACCATCTAAACCTTTACTAATATTATAAAGAGGTAAAGTATGTGAGTTTCTGAGGTTGCAGGGGGTAATCTCTGAATCATCTGCACCGATTTTGAAAAATATTCTTTTACCTAAGAAAGCCACGTTATTTGTGAGTGAAATAGGCTATACGTTTTTGAAATCCACGCGGACGAAGTCGTGGGCGAAGTGCTAGTTTCAAATAGACCATTTATAGGCACTTTGGAATTGCCAAGTAGTCGGTCAGTTACAAATATGAAGTTAATTGAACATTCCAAAGCGTAGATCACTATCTGAATAAAAAACTTTTTTACAAAAAAAAAAGCAACCGACTTCAAAAAAAAAAAATACACTACAAATTAAAAAATAACTTTAATTTTGGAAGTTGGTGCTTGTATTTTACTTCTTCGTTATTGACACCGACTTCCGAAATTAAAGTTATTTTGCACTTTTTGTTTTTTTTTTCTGACCGACCTTGTTACGTTAATACCTTTTGCATGTTTGGTTTTGTTTCTTCGTTTTTTGCCACGACTGCCGAAATTAAAGTTATTTCTTAATGTTTGTTTTTTTTTGGAAGTCGGTTCTATTTTTTAGTAAACAAAAGTTTTTATTTTTCACTTTTTAGTTGTTTTACTTCCATTAAATTGTGTTAATTAACCTTCATTAAAATGCATAATTATTTATGCGATAGCAGCAATCGGAGTTGATTTGCTGTTATTTTTTGAAGAGTTCCGTTGTCTGTCTCCGAAACTCTTAACAAATCTAAATGAAATTTAAATGGGACCATTTCGGAATAAACCCCTTTCGAACAAAAAGGATTTTGGAAATCCGTCAATATGACAAAGTTATGCCCGAACATACATAAAAAAAACATCCGAATGGATAACCTCCTCCTTTATTGAACGCGGTTAGAACAAAGTTTCATCGTTCCAAAAGTGCCTGTAAATTGTTTAAATGAAATAAATGCTTTTAGTATGAAACACTTTTGATATTTACTTGTTTAAATAGTAGGTACACATTTCAATGAATCAATAAATGTTTTTTGGTATTTTTAGATTTCATGGGAGCATTTTCTTGTTATAGCACCGTTTTCACCGTTTTACCGGTACTTTTATCAGATCACTTATTGAAAGTTTGTTACGGAGGTGTTTTAGAAACTTGACAGTAACTGGTATCGTACATTATATTGTACATAAAAAACAACGAATTACCTTAGTACTGATGACTAAAAATGACTAGTTTAGTCTGTTTGTTGTGTTCTGTGTCTGTGTGTTTTAGTCGACAGTACTAACGAAATTATAAATAAAAAAAAACAAAGGCATAGAATTTTTTTTCGAATTCTGTGATTTCGAATTCTGTGTTTATGGGTAATATTTAAGTATAATTATTATGATAAACTACAAAATCTTGTAAGTGAATTATTCTTATATCTGAAACCTAAATACAATCTACATGAAATCTGATTAGATTTTCAGAACCTATTCAGATAATATCTAAATTTTACAATTGCTTATAAAACTTACAACTGTTTAACTATACAGTAAAAACAAAAAATGTTTAGTAAATGCCATAAAATATATCAGCAACAAAAAAAAAAATTTCCTATAACATGGATGTACAATATTTATAATTTTTCTGCCAAATGCCCTTATTCCATTTTGATCACGATATGGCAATAACAATTTAGGTAAGCACCCTTACTATTTTCATATTGTGTAACGCATTTATAAGAACATAAAATGACATGACATCTTTATTTTGTTACTGACTACGCGAAACAGCTGTTCTACTGAGTTTCATTTTTGTCCAAATCACTTAGTCTGCTACGTGTTTTCGTAGCCCGCTCGGAGACGCCTACGCCGTAGTAGCGTAGGCCTCTACGAGTAATGACAATAAGAATTAGTTTTCTTTTGTCGAGACAAATGTAAATTGATTTTAGTTTTTGCAGACTTGAAAAAAAGAAAATTTAATTTAATTGGCATAAGATCTTAAAAGAATATTTAAATACGTCAATGGCACTTGAAACTTAAAAGTTCAGTATAATTTTATTCATAATTCAACGTAACAAATGATTTGTATAGAACTTTATCTTTATACTAGCGACCCGCCCCGGTTTGGCATGGGGGAAAAAATAATTCAAAGGCATGTAACGCCATCTAGCGTCCTTAATCATAATCAAATATAGCCAGCAAATATAACTCAGGCATATTGTAGCTTTCTACTGGTGAAAGAATTTTCAAAATCGGTTTTCAAATTTAGTTCCAGAGATTACTTACAACAAACAAAACCAACTAACAAACTTTACCTTTATAATATTAGTACAGATGCCTTAGAAATAAAAAAGCCGGCCAAGTGGGTGTCAGAATTCGCACATTTAGGGTTCCGTACCAAACGCGTGCCTATCAATAATAAAAAATAATAAAAAAAATGAGGGAATTTCAAAGAAAAAATCAGATTTATCAATGTTTCAGTATTTCTTAGTAAACTATATGTAATAAAATACATTACCACCAAATTTCAAGTTCATAGGTCTATGGGAATGCCTACGGGTAGCGGATAAATTCTAAAAAAGCACTCAGGCAGGGAAG
Source organism: Polia nebulosa (assembly GCA_951329385.1). Taxonomy (NCBI): domain Eukaryota; kingdom Metazoa; phylum Arthropoda; class Insecta; order Lepidoptera; family Noctuidae; genus Polia; species Polia nebulosa. The sequence continues at coordinate 1,853,749 of OX589595.1, read as the reverse complement.
AAACAGGGGTGGGTTTTAGTCAGTAATTGAGTGGGGGAGAAGTCATTGGATGATTTCTCACGACCAACCAAAAAAAAAAATTGGTCTATGGGAAGTTAAAAAATTTAACAAAACACACGGATGGACAGACGAACACGTGAGTGAAAGCCACGGAATAGAAAAAAACACAGCAATAGGGCTCCGTTTAAACCCTTCGGGTACGGAACCCTAAACATTAATAAAAAAAAATACATACAATACCATGCCTTTGACACGTCACGACACGACAGTCATGTCAGGTTTATGTGTATATAGTCTTTGACAGAGGAACCCTAATAACTTTCGAACTTAAAATTAAAATGAGGTCGAATATCGATCTATAAGCGCACACTAGTATTATTAAATAAATCAGTGTTAGTATATCTACCACCACTTAATTCATAAATTTATCACAATGTATTTACAAAGCGCTTTTAAAATGAGTGAGGTAAATGAAAACTGAATATTTAAACACACTTTCATAGATAAAATAACTATTGGAATTTCCAAAGCCCTGACAGAGTCTGCGTTTCCTGCTCGCTACAATCTGGGAGTCTTTAAATCAAGAGTGAATAGGTTATTCATCATTGCTTACCATCAGGTGAGATGGGGGTCAAACGCGTGCCTACAAACGATAAAAAAGGTATTTTTTCATAATAATTATAATGTAAGTAATTGCCTAGCTCCAAGAGGTGAGCTATTTTAGAATTGTCATATACGTCACACATTATAAAGACAGCTGACTTAAAAACATGGTCCTTGGCAAATAGGTATTCGGTGGTACTTAATATTTTGAAGCATCGTTGGATTCTGTGAAAAAAAAAATGTCTTTTTGGCATAGGTGTTCTTAGTAAATAATTTATGATTTTGACAAAATAGCTTGATACTATCATTGACACTGTTTAGATGAGGAGTTATCCTGAGTTTAGATGACTTTACTCATCTGGAGAGTGGGTAACTCAAACTTCGAGAGAACAAGATAGCATTAAATTAAAAAAAACCCCCAACGCTTGAGGATTATGAAGCTGTAAATTTCCACACAAAAAGCAGTAACATTTTTCCCCCAGTAAATATAGTCCAATATTCATATATTTTTTAGAAATATTTTAGAAACAATGAAAAACTAGATCGTTAAGTTTTCATTTTAAAGAAATATTGCGTACCACCTACGTTATTAGCATCTAAGTATCTATATTTTTGAGCTCAAAACTTCCTCAAGCGTTTTAATTTTTATTCCCCGAAACAATATTTCAAAAATAAAATGTAGGTAATTGCCTCAAAGACTTGCAAATTTCTTTCGCCGCGTATCGGCGCTTCACAATCCCGTTAAAAGAAAAGTGAACATTTAAAAACCAAAAAAGAGCTGATGACCATGGAACAGCTGAACAAATTTTGATAAAACATGTATAAGAACTGTTGCTAGGATATCTACTTTAAAAAAAAACACATTCAAATCGGTTCACCCGTCTAAGAGCTATGGTGTAACAGACAAACACCTTGGCCTTTGGCCACCTAGGCATGCAGGCATCGGCCATGATGAGCCCCGTCAATACTGGCTGACATATTTTCATTGAGGCGCGCGTGGAACACTACGCGCCGTCCACTCTTGGGCCTGGTGCTGATCAGACGGTGAGCTACCCATTACTCGCCGTCCGCAGGCCCACGTCTATGGTGGCCGGAGATCGTCCTGTGACCTCCAACGCCCAGGGCATCCCTTGCGGCGGCTGCGGCTAGGGGCTTCAGGGTCACTCCATAGAGTCTCCCTCACCCGTTCCGCCTCCTCCTTCGAGAGCATTACTGCTTCGCAGAAGGAGTAGACTGCTTCCCATTCTCTCTCGCCCCGTACCGTGACCTGAACCAGGGTTGGGTGCTAGAGATCGCTACCGCCTATCGCATCCACGAGGACATGGTGGTGCTCCACCCAAGAGGGGCAGATCTCCACCGTATGCACCACAGTGTCCTTTAGGCTATCTGCACAATGCTGACACCCGGGCGTTTCCGCCCGCCTTGCCAACACAGGAACCTTCCGAAACAACCGTGTCCGGTGAGGACCTGCGTCAGGCGGAACGTGAGGACGCCGTGGCGCCTCTCCAGCCACTCCTCAAAGAGGGGCACTACCGCCGCAATGGGGGCGTGCCCAGCGCTAGTTTGCGACAGTCGCTTTCTCCATGTCACCATGAGATCCTGCCGGAGCTCCGTCCGCTGAGCCGCGAGGTGGCAGCGGAGTTTTACCCCGGCATTTCGCCTCCTCGCGCCACTCCCAGAGGAGCGCTAAGACCTTGGCCATACGTAGTTACCTAAGTAACAAAATTTTCATTCTAACAAAATTAAATAAAACATGTAACAGAGATAATACAGTACCATCCTCAGATCAAGGAACTTGGAACAACTCTTTATGACGTCACAAAGAGCGTCACATTAATATTTCCAAACATTCGACTCCGTTGTTGTTAACTTTCAGTTAAATTTGTTCTGTTAAGAAGTTAGCAAACTTGATGTACTTGAAATGGATACCTAGAGGGTAGGCAAGAATACATAATTTACTTACACAACGGCAATCAATGTGGCACAAGCCTTAAACGCAGGCTTGTAAATTAACCAAAAGAAAAAACTTTTTTTAGGGTTCCATAATCCTAACACAGGAACCTTATACTTTCGCCCTGTCCGTCTTTCTGTCCAGAAAAAATCCTATTCTAAGTCCGCATTTAATAAAAGGCGACTACGGAACCCTACATTTCGCGTGGCCCGACAGTAAAGTTAATTGACTGTTTTTTTTTTAATTAGGATAGGTGTCAAATAGCATTTAAGCTGGGTTAAGTCAATAAATTCACATAAGGCTAGTATAAAATTAACTTGCGTAGGATTTAATTTCTACGTATTGTCGAGCTTCACTACCTCATCGGTTTTCTGGTGGGTGCCTTTGTGGATTCTGACTTTCAGGAGTTACGGTGATTAGAAATAGTGTGGTGACTTAGTCTATGAAAAATTATAGATGCCATTCACAAATTGCAAAATTAAACTCGTCAAGGTTTATATTATTTTATATTATTGAGCCATAGCGTTAAAGCCTTGTCTCATTTATACAAAGCTATGTTTTTCTTGACAGTAACTAGACAACAAACATGATTATGGCTGGACATAGCAGTTATTTTATTTTGAATTGTACTTCCAAAAATAACACATAACTGTGCAGTTGGCATATCCAGTGTCAAGGTTGAATAATAAAAAAAAACTATAAATAGATTTTGTGTAAAAGAGAATATCCTAAAAAAAAATGTTAAATCAAGGGTTGTTATCAAAGAAATAGAACCAAAGAGGTTTTTCTAATTTTAGAATGAATATTCGTAATTATAAGACAAATTTCCTTGTTTATTTTATCTGTACATTTTCATTATTTGAAGTCGTGATTAAACGAGCGTTCATTAGAAAGCACTCGACTCGACTACCTTCCCTCTCCTTGATTTGCAAAAAATATTTACCTACCCACTTTGGAAATTATTTTTGCTGGTACCGAAAAGTTGACGTAGAAAAATGGTATAAAAGTAAAAATAATTATTAATGAATAATGTAATTTGAATTTTCTTCAGATGTGGGAAAGTATATAAGGATATTAAATAAAGTGATTATCTTAATTAAATTTTGATGTCCTTTTAAGGGGTACTTTTGTCACTCACGTGTCCGTCTGTCTGTCTGTCCGTCCGTCGTCTGTCACAAAATTTTGTTACGAAGATTTATCTAACTTCCCATTGACCAATGAACCTGAAATGGTCATAATGTATATTATTATACTATATTCACAAATACCAATATTTGGTACGGAACCCTTAATGAGCGAAATCCGTCACGCACTTGGCCAGTTTTTGTAGTTATATTTTATTTTTGGCTCGATCGATTTATCCCTTAGGTAACTCATTGATGTTCTCGTGGATGCGATAGGCGGCAGCAACCTCTTGCACCCAGCCCTGGTCCAGGTCATGGTACGGAGTGATAGGGTATGGGAAGCACTCTCCTCCTTCTGCGAAGCAGTAATGCTCGTGAAGGAGGAGGTGGAACGGGTGAGGGAGGCTCAACGGTGTGGCCCGCACGCCCCCAGCCATAGCCACCGCAGGCGACGCCCTGGGCATCGGATATCGCAGGACGATCTCCGGCCACCATAGACGCGGGTCTGCGGTCGATGAGTAATGGGTAGCTTGCCGTCCGATCAGCACCAGGGTCGTGAGTCGACGGCGCGTAGTGTTCCACGCGTGCCTCAAATAAATGTCAGCTACCCCTGACTGGGCCATCATGGCTGGTGCCTGCATGCCAAGGGGTAGAGGATAAATCCGTAACAGAGTTACCGCTCTCTTGGGCACTCAGGCAATGAAACAACAGGAGTGGGTTTTAGTTAGCAAGAGTCTGACACGCCCTCCCACTCCACCCAGAGTGGAAAAAGTCATAGGCTGATGTTCGACCCCCAAAAAAAAAAGCTAACTCATTGGTATGTAGGTGCGAACCATCGATTCTTTGAATCTAGTTTTCTAATGTATGAGCCAAAAGCATTTTGGTTACATCATTCGGAGTTTCGACTTACATGATGTGTAGTAGTCAACCTTAACAGCAAATTAAAAATATCCTCATGAGATCTACGATAATCACCAAATCATTGCAAAAACCGCGTTTACAAAAAATCTCAAGAGGAACTCTTGGTACATTATGGATAGAACGTTTCTTTTACAAATAATCCGCACCAAAATTTGAACGTAATATATATGTTTTTTTTTTATAAAACATTGCCCCACATAAGCAATTACCTACTCCTGGATCGTAGGTGCGTTCACTAACATGTATACTCACATACACAAGACACCCAGACCCGGAACAACAATCTGCAGGTCATACAAATATATTTTGTTCCGTGCGGGAATCGAACCCGCGATACGCAGCGCAGTAACCGAACGCTCAACCACTGCGCCAACCGTGCCGTCCATTTATCCATTATATCCGTGCCGATAACTTTTAAATCGGAAAATTGCTTTGAGCAAGCGTGATGATCAATACTCATGCTTTCCTTGTACGAAGAAATGCTTTTTAGGGTACCGTATCCAACGGGTAACCCGTTGGTTACCCTATTACTAAACCGCCGCGGTCTATCCGTCCGTCTATCGGTCAGCGGGCTGTATTTCATGACCTGTAATAGGTACACAGTTAAATTTTTTTCACAGAATGTGTATTACTGTTGCCGCTATAACAACAAATAATAAAAATAACAATAAATTAAAAATTAACCGGGGGTTTCCTACTAGAAACGTGAATCCTCCTCCTTAAGGAGACGCGAGGGGCCTGACGAATTCATCAGTAGGTTGACGTGGCATCAAAAGTAGACGCGTATAATCTTGTACGATGGTACGGAACCCATCGTGCGCGAGTCTGACTCGCAATTATCCGGTTTTTTAAATTAAATTGTTTACTTTCCAGATTAAGATCCAAATAAATATGTAAAACAGATATATATTATTATTATTATTTGGATCTAGAGGTCCATCTAAAGGTTGTCTGTAAAATAAAGACCACCCATATTTATACCCTATTTAATTCAGCTCCCAATACAATTTTATTTATTTATTTATTGAAATCTCCCTTACAACAATTTGTTATGGACTACAATAAAGAATATCTGTATATCTATGTAGGCAGCAATAAATCTACAATAAATCTACCAACCAGTTAAATAAACAATATACCAAACGTATTTCCATAAAAAGTCTTATTACATCACGCTCGACATTTTTGTGAGCATGACATACTCACAAAAGTATTTCCCGACAATCGTTTAGCAGATTCCTGGGACGGGATTGCGGCTTTTCGACATCTCCCTCGTTGTGTTGTGGTTACAGATAAAATATTTTCCTACTAAATTCTCGGTAAATGTCACAATTCTGTAAATATTGATAGTTCTACTCGTATTTGATATTACAGTATAGTAGTAATACCTAAAAGTAAATACAAAATATAAAAATATTCTAGTTTAAATCTGGTAGGTCAAAAGTCGCGTCTGTCGTAGTCGCGTCGCGGGCGTCTTTGAAAGAGTTAACCGTGGCACTGGTACAGGCATCTGAAGAAACACGGGTTAGTTTTAATCAGTACTGACTAAACCTTTTCCCAGAGCGGGAGAAGTTATTTGATGATTACACAACATTCAACATCAACATTCTTAATTCATCAAACTGACACTGTAAAATGGTAGGTAAATAAAAAGTGCTAAAACACTAAAATTTAACACTAGTAAAAGGTGAATAGAGACGTTCCTCGAACTAACAGTTAATGCAATCAATATGGATTTGATGAAAACATAACGTTTCCAAGAATTTTTCTGCCCTGAATTTGTGAGAAACTTTAATATTTGAATTCGCAATTCATCGAGAGCTACAGTATAGCTGCTTTGTGTCTGCAAAAACCACTAAAAGTTTATACCCAGAAACATGAATTTTCAGAAGTTTGCCTTAGAGGTAAAAACTCTCGCTAAAAAGGAGATTTTCAATGTTCTGAACGCGTCCAATGTATAGCTTTATTCTTTCCATTACCTTTTGTTTGTTGCTGTTCTGTTATGTCGGTGTCGAATAAATGTTTATTCTATTCTATTCCATTCTAATCTCAATAAAAAACATCTGGGATCTGAGTCAAGAGTGAAGAGGTTACTTCTAGGCAAGCGTGCTCCATCGTCGATCACATCATCGCTTACCATCAGGTGAGATAGTGGTTAAACACGAGCCTATAATCATACAAAAACTTTTTTACAAAATAATTTTAATTTCGGAAGTCGGTGTTCGTATTTTATTTCTTCGTTTTCTGACACCGACTTCCGAAATTAAAGTTATTTTTCAATTTTTAGTGTATTTTCTTTTTTGGAAGTCGGTTGTTTTTTTTTTAAAAAGGGTTTTTATTTTTCACTTTTAGTTGTTATAATTATCCCAGGACTAAAAACCCTAATAAAATGGAACGTGGAATTAAAACATACTCGTAATTGGAGAAAACTAAAACGTCATCTATGTATACGTATTTTTTGTTTTTGTTCAGTATCTCAAAAAGCGCTGAAGCAATTTCGATAAAATTTAGTATATTCTTTCGAAAAAAAAAATAATTTTGAAAATCGGTCCACAGCTGACAGAGAAATCGGTGAACATACATAAAAAAGAACATAGAACCTCCTCCTTTTTCAAAATCAGTTAAAAAAGGTATTACCGTCCGTTATTTAGATTGTCAAAAATTAGGAATACGTATTTTTGCTTTTGTCATGTAAATAAAAAATAAGGACGATACAGTGCGGTGAAATTCCGCGTAACGTCACACCTACGTCAAGAATCTGTAACTACCACTTTTTACCAAGATTAACCTGACAATAAAGTCGATACCTAGAAGGGACGCAACAAGCCTCTACTCCAAAACTTTGATGCGACATCTTTATATTTTTTTATTGATTTGACGAGGGAAAATCTAGAGAATAGAATAAGAATAGAATAGAAATCATTTATTCGACACAGACACAACACAACAGCAAAAAACAAAGGAAAAGAGAAGTACACAAAGATACAATAAAATTGTGCTGAGCGTGCCCATACCGAAAGGGTTACCATCTCAGCATTTGCCAGGTGTCAGACACCTAGCGCTGGTTTTCAGTTGGCACCCCGCAGTGACGCACGGACGGGGGTAAGCAAAATATATACGACACACGACTAAATAGAATTATCATTTACGATAAAAGATGTTTGGTATTTATGAAAACACTTAGATACCTACATTAGCTCTATGATACTATATCTAATAACTGGAGTACTCAACTGCTGCCGGACCTGGTCACTAACACGGAAGATTGAACACAAACTAGGTATATGCCAAAGAGGAATGGAAAAGAGCATGATGGGTCTAAGGTTAAAAGACAAAAGGAAAGCTACAACAAATAGGGACACCACTAACTAAAGTCACAGACGTTAAAGATAAATCACGAATCCTGAAACGGAAATGGACAGGCCACGTGATGAGGACACAAACAGAAAAGTGGACCAATAAAGTTAAGGAATGGTACCCCTTGGACACCCGGGCCTGCGGACGGCGAGTAGTGGGTAGCTCGCCGTCCGATCAGCACCAGGCCCGTAAGTCGACGGCGCGTAGTATTCTACGCGCGCCTCGAAGAGATGATTGTCAGCCACCACTGACGGGGCCCATCATGGTCTGTGCCTGCATGCCTAGGGGTAGCGGATAAATTCGTAACAGAGCTACCGCTCCCCTAGGCACTCAGGCAGGGAAGGAATAGGGATGGGTTTTAGTCAGTAAGAGTCTAACACGCCCTCCCGCTCCACTCAGAGCGGGAGATGTCAGTGGATGATATCCCAAACAAGAAAAAAGAAAAGGGACGGGAAAAGACGTAGAGGAAGGCAGATAAAAAGATAGGTTGGTGATCTGCGTAAGGGTTGGAGGTGGATAGCAAGGTATCGACAAAATATGTGGAGGGAACTTGAGGAGGCCTTTGTCGCAAGACCTCGTAGCTGATAAGTTATAATTAAAGTTTACAATTTAAGTATAGTTAAAATTGCAAGTTAAGTTAAATTAACAAATAAGTGTAATTCATATTTTATTTTTATTCTAAACTAGCTGTCCCGGCGAACTTCGTACCGCATCAGACTCAATAAAAAAACCCGTTTCATACAAAGTATTTGTGAAAATTAATTTTCTTTACATTTTTTTTCTTGAATGTTTCCGATGTTTTAATAGTTATTTTGCTATTCGGAGCGGAGACAAATACAACAAATCGAAGATCATTAAAATCGATCCAGCCGTTCTTGACTTATAAATGGTGTAACTATAATGGTGTAACCTTCTTTGTTTTATTTATAAAGATGACTAAAAATTGTGTATGCTAAGGTCAGAGTAAACAAAGGCTATTTTTATTTATTTATTTTATTACACAAGTGCTAGATTGTTTCACCTCAGAGCTGAAAATTGAATCGGGTTATTATTGAATGAAATTGATATTTTAATCAAATAATTTAAATGCATGGATTATACTACCGACTGATGTGTTCGTTAGATTATGAAAATTGGCTGATTGAATATTAATAAAGATCCAAGTATTGACTTTCACGTTGTTAACTGGTCAACTGTTCGTAAAATATTGTAAAACACACACAATTAAGTTAAAAGTTTTACCGAAATAAGCCCTCTTACGCACCATCGGTGCAACCGCCGCGGTTGAAATTTTGTGGCGGTTAAGTGCGTACGATCACAAGCGGTTGCATATTAAAAAATTGAAAAGTGGCTAGCCGCACGGTTAGCCGTCCCCGCGGTTAGCCGTCATCGCGGTTAACCGTCAGAGTACGTAAGAGGGCTAAAAGTAACCTATGAAGTGTAAGTTTAGCTTTCTGTCTGTTAATGAATGTTCCTGATCCGATCAGAAACATTCTCAATATTTTAGTTTTTCTTTTTTTTTACTTGTTCTATACATTTTTAAATATTTATTTAAAAATAAATATAAAAACATTTAAAAATGTATAAAAAATAGTAGCCCCCGGATATCGGGGGCAGGGTCCTAGTTACCGGCGGTTAGGGTATCAAAGAGAGGAACTGCCTAACAATGCAAACCGTGTCTAAAGGTACCGCTTTCTGAATGGCTTTCGTTAGGCAGCTGGATCAAGAGCAAGCCCTTGATCCAGCCTTTTTTTTTGGGGTGGGAAATCATCAAATAACTTCGAGGTGTTGGTGGAGGCTTGTGGCTAATAAGACATTGGTTGACACAAGTATCGGTACAATCATCGTTGACTCCAATCCTTTGATTAGATAAAAAAAAACAAAAAACTGTCGGACTTTCATTCAGTCTTCGGACTGTCAGTAATGACTGTCACTGATTCTCATGACAACAGGAACCGACGTATAAAGGTTGATCCATGCTAAGAAAAGCCGGGTCCAAACCATGACACGAACGGGGCTTGAGCGATCTACGTACGAAATCCTTTTTATAATTATGATTGTTGTGTTGCACCAGCTAGATTCAATCAAAATTCATCCCTCTCTTAATTTAAGAAATAGGTGCTAATAAAAACAACTGAATGCTTTAAATTATTATTCGAAGACACATGTCTTCGAATAATAATTTATATTATATCCACCAACCCGCATTGGGCCCGCGTGGTGGATTACGGCCCGCATCCTCACTAAAAGAATGATGATGAAGCGTAGCTAATTCCCTAAAATAATAACACAGCCCTAAAATTTTCAACGACACTTAAGTTAAAGATAGAATACAATAAACATTATTGTACACTAAAAAACTTACTCAACTTTATACACGAACTTAAATCTATGGGTACAATGGCAGTCTTATCTCTGACACCGATGTCTACCAGACAAAGTTATTAAAACTTTCTCTATTTTTGCAATACATTTTGTAAATGATAGCATAGTCAGCATAAGACTTTAATGCAACTTAAACTCAGATGCTTTTCGAGACTTCGGCCGTTATTCTTATTCTAATACCCTATTAATTAATGTATTTTCATTATTCATTATGAAGACCATCTTTACTTAAACTTGCTATAAGGGAAATTCAATTACTGGCCCTTAGGGTCTATGCACGCAGTGCGTAGCGGCGGGTGGTGCCGCGGCTAGATTTCGCCGCATTGGTGGGCACACATTGTAAGCCGATCCCAAGATAGTATGTAAAAGACTAGGCAGATTGATTGGTGGACACACGGAAGGTGCGGCATTCTCTGCCTTAGGGTGCGTTTCCATGCAGCATGCATTTCCGTGTGCAGGAATCGTCCAACCACAGACGAGTGACGCGATGAGGATTTCAACCATTGTGATTGGTTTGACATCTCCTCTCTGCTCCGCCCAGCTCCGCTTCAGTAGAAACGCACCCTTATGCCTGAGTAGTGTCGCTCCGGCGTCGCAACGCATACACCCCCCTGCGTCGCAACACATACACCCCCCCGCCTCGTCTCGCGGGTAACATGTCCAGTGCGCGTGCGGCGCGGTGACGGAGTGCGTCCTGCGGCGTCATGTGACATACCATGAATTTTCATATACAGGACACCACACCGACACCGCGCTGCCACCACAATGCACCTTGTGGAAAGGTCCTAACGCACGGCTTATGGTTCCGACACCCAAGTTTCTTTTCCATCTGAGTCGGGTAAATTGCTGCGGTATTAGATTAAGCTTCTTAGATACTGATGGAACCATTACCGGTTGATGTAATGGGGTACCCATGAGATGAAGCTTTGTTTCGGTAATTAACTGTGAAGAGAAACATCATAACATTATTGTTGTTGCTAACATTTATTATTTTATTTTATTTTATTTTATCAATTTTAGTAAAGCTTAGCGCTAATACTTTTCAATATCTTGTAGCAGTATGTAGAAGATGGCCAATTACAAGCTTCCACTGATAAAAAATGTGAACAATATAAACAAATACACGAAAACAGCGACGCATGAATTACACAAATGCTACATTATCCTACGCTCAAAGAATAAAATAAAAAAACAATAATAATATTTTAAAATAAAAAAAAAACAAAAAGAGATTGTTACACTTCGAAAAAGCAATTACTCAACCATTTCTTTAATACTACTAGTGAATAGATCTAGGTCGACATCCTGACACACTATATTAAATGTACGACAAGCTCTAATAATATACGAGTTCTGTCTGTAGTTGGATCTAACTTGAGGCACATGGAGAAGACGTGGTCTCCGAAGAAAAACACAAATTGTAAATATAAACCTAACTACGTATATCTCTCACGTTTACCCCACAGACAACTCAACATTCAACTTCTTCACAGAGGACTGAAATTAAGTTGCCGGGAAATAACATCTCGTCAAATATCCAGAATTGTACAAATATTATTTTTTATTTTATATTAAACTAAAATTATATTAGATTATTTTATTTTCTCGCAATCGTAGTGAAAACACACAGCGCTAAAGCCCATTATAACTCGGTTTCTATTTACTTCCTCGCTAAAGATCGGGAGTAAAACTTCCTCGTATATAATTGGTCATTTTAGCCCCTTGTATAACAATCTACTATTTTCACCTATGTTTAACCACACAGTTTTGTACAACGATTATAATATGAAAGTCAAAGTCAAAGCCAAAACACCCCGCAACCCCCCAAGCTACCTCAACCCCCCCCCCCCCCCCCCCACCCCTCCCTATCGCATCTATGACTGGTCTCCGCTGAGATTGGCCACAACCCAAATACAGTCAGTAAAACTAGGAACTAGAAACTTTCCTACTTAAATAGTTTTCTTAGCCAGCTTATCCCTTTTGAACCACCATAACAATGTTAAACACATTTTCACAAATCATAATGTTACGTTTTCAGGCTGCATAGTGGTGGTGTCATACTCTCTCATGGGTCGGAGGCTGTGCTCCGTGCTTCCGCCCTTCGATCAAACGGAAGGCAGCGCAAACAGTCAACAGGTAAATAACAACTTTATATTACATACTCTTACTAAACAGCGGCACCTACTAAGAGAACCATACTAATATTATAAATGTAAATGTAAGTTTGTTTGTTATGCTTTCACGCAAAAACTTAACCGATCATCATGAAACTTTGTACACATGTTCTTGGAGGTATTAGAAGTAACACAGGATACTCTTAATGAAAAAAAAAATACGAAAGATAGAATAGAATAGAATACTCTTTATTATGTACACCATATAAATTACATAAACATAAACACAACACACACATCACACACACACACACGCACATACACACATATACATCACACACACACACAACACACACATACACACAGACACAACATACATACATACATACATTAGATACCTACATAAACGCGGGTGAAACCGCGGGCACAGCTAGTGCCTATATATAATTATGTAAACTTTGACGTTCAAAAATTGCTGACTCTCAGCCTAATTCGAATAAATTACTTTTTATTTTGACAACAAAAAACCCGCCAAAGTATTTCTCAGGATAGCTACCTACCTATTGAAAAATCGGCCATAACTTTGTAATCTTTTTAATATTTTTTATTTGATAAAGATCAATTTTTTTTTTGATAGACGTCAAATTAAAAAATGTCTCTAACAAACTTGGATCACGAATTTAAAATTGAATTTTTAATTAAGTGTCAGCAATAGGTATCGCTGATTGACAAGCGTTGACTGTGAATTCTCTCGAATCATTTATATTAATTAGCCAGCCTAGTATTGACGGACGTGTACGGTCACTCGAACCATAAATCACTAAATACATTTAGAAAATCGTTCTGTCCGCGTCAACTTCCAAATTGTCAAAAATAGAACGATGATTTTAGAAATAATATTATGTACACTACATAGATTTTAGAAGTCACGCAATCAAATAGTTTTATAAAACTTAAGACACACTTATTCTGTAACATATTTTATGTATCGCTGTTGGTTGCCTAAATAAATAAAATAAAACATTAACGAACATATTAAGGCCCTACTGCCGGCGAAGTGGCGCCCTCATTGAATATAAAATCGGCCAAAAACGGCCGTTTCTGACACTTTTGCCTACTACTTTGGATACGAAACATTCTGAGACCTGTTTTAACAACGCAAAAATTCTTTATCCTCTTTGTAACAAATGCGACGTTGGATTCTTTAATATTTATTTTCTATGCTATGCTACGATTTTTTAGACCCTTAGGGATTTTAATTCGTCTAGCGCTAAACGCATGTAGTTACTTGATATGCAAGTTAGTGGGCCTTAACAATTGTTTCTTTTTTGACCTTTGTAGGCTTTGGCTGTAGTATATAGTAGAAGTAATTTATAACCTTATTTATAAAACTCGGGTACTGCTAGTTTAAAAACCGATTCATGGATTCTAAATTCAAGATAACTGTCAAGTCCTTATACTTATGGCTAGGGGTAGCGGATAAATTCTGAAAATGAGTTACCACACCCCTGGGCACTCAGGCAGGGAAGGAACAGGGGTGGGTTTTAGTCAGTAAGAGTCTGACACGCCCTCCCGCTCCACCCAGAGCGGGAGAAGTCATTGGATGATTTCCCACACCCCCAAAAAAAAAAAGTCCTTAGACTTGGAAATGAAGTACGTAGACGCAAGGTACTCAGGTCTAAAAAGTTAGTTACGAACATTTTCGAAAAATATTTCACAGAGTCATTGAGAGCTATTTTAAATTTCCTATAGAATGTGAAAAATCGCTCTCTCTTTCTCTCTAAACTCTTTTTCTAACCTTGCGTATGTGTACATAGTTTCATTAAAATCAGTTCACTCATTTCCACGAGTAAGAACTTGCGTTTCATCCATCAAATTCAACTGTATATAGGACAAAATATCCTTTGAATTATTAGCCAGTACTTTAGCCTTCTTCCGGGTAGAAAATGTTGAAACAAAAACCTGCGTTTAAACTAATCACATGGTTATTTTTATGGTTCCGTATCTATTCGAAGGGTCCAAACGGAGCCTTATTCCTGTCACTTACGTTTCCGTCCGTCTGTTCGTCTGTCTGTCCATCTGTCTGTCCGTCTGTCTGTCTGTGCGTCTGTCTGTCTGTCTGTGTGTCTGTCATCTGTCACAAAATTTTGTTCCGAAGAATTTTTAACCGACTTCGAAAAAGGAGGAGGTTATCAATTCGGATGTTTGTATTTTTTTTTATTTTTATTATTTTTTATGTATGTTCGGGCTAATATCCGCATAATCAGAAATCCTAGATTGTCATTATTATCCTCGCAATACATGTCTCTGCTATTCACAAGATATTTGAACAAGCTATTATTTTAATATAATCACCAAGTATATAGGTTGGGCGCAAACATTTGCTCACAAACATTGGAATGGGTTCATAAAACAATATCTCGTATTTGTACTCAATGTTTGCGCCTTTAAGATAAATATCTCTTTCTCCATTACTTGGGACTTCAATCTAAATATTTTTTAAGTGCCAAGAATGTTTGTAGATATTTTTGGAAGTTATGTGATATTGGCAATTTTTTGTTGATCTATAAATTCAACGCTATCTAAAAATAAATCTAAAAGTGGTTTGATTCTGAAAAATATTGAGTTGTAAAAATAAAAATGTGTCGCCAAATCGTTTTTCATACAGTTGCGAGAAGCTAGAATAGTTTGAATAAATAATGTCGGCCACTATATTCAATCAGTAAATTTCTCAATATAACCTATTCCATACTGACAGGGACGTAAAGAAAATATCAACGCAAAATAAAAACCACTGTTAACACAAAACTATTCAAAGATAAATTGTTGTGGCGTAACTCTAACATTTAACCGCCCTAAGTTTCGTAGAAAAGCCTAAATAATACCTTCCACTACTTCCCCTAGAATTATTAACTAAGAGATATTGAATAGCCTCAAGCTTTGATAGATTCACTCTAAACTTTCCACAAATAACATAACAAGTACCTACTAAGCAGATGTTTGGAATTCTCGGTAATAGCATTAGCGAATAAATTAATTATTACACCATTTTATTTTCTTTGTGAGTAAAACTTTGGTAATGGGCTTTTCATAGTAAAACAGATTTGAAAATAATTTCCCTCCTGGCTAAGAATGAGATAATGGAACAAAAAGAAGTAGATAATGTGAACAAATATTCGGATAAATGAAATTGTTTGTTTCTTTGTAAAAAATAATTTAGGGAATGCTGATCTGATTTCAAAAATATTTTACTGAAAGAAAACTGCACTATCGTTGAGAGGCATTGATACCCTTACCTAAAGGGTCCAAACGGAGCCCGATTGCTGTCACTCACGTGTCCGTCTGTCCGTCGTCTGTCACACAGGTTTTACAGTCAAACGATTGGAGCTACAGTCTTCAAATTTTCACAGTATAATCATCCAAAACCTGCATACAAATAGTCAAAAATTAATTTTGTACGGAACCCTAAATGTGCCAAGTCCGACACGCACTTGGCCGGTTTTTTTATAAGGATGAAATTTGAAATAAAACTTTTTACAAAAAAAACAACCGACTTCCAAAATAAAAATACACTAAAAATTTAAAAAATAAGTTTAATTTCGGAAGTCGGTGTTTGTCGGTGGACTTCTTCGTTATTTGACACCGACTTCCGAAATTAAAGTTATTTTTTTTAATTTTTAGTGTATTTGTTTTTTTGAAGTCGGTTGTTTTTTTTGTAAAAAGTTTTTTATTTTTCACTTACTCCACTAACATGGAACGTGGAATTTAAACATTTGGAGAACACCAAAACGTCATCTAGGTATACATATTTTTCGTATTTGTTTAGTTTTTCAAAAACCGCTAAACCAATTTCTATAACATTTATATGGAATCACCTCGAGAGTATTGTTTCGGATAAAAAAAGAATTTTGAAAATCGGTACACAACTGACGGAGAAATCGGCGGACATAACATACATACAGTCGAACATAGAACCTCCTCCTTTTTCGAAAGTCGGTTAAAATAGTGCTTATGCTTCAATTTATAATGGAGTGGTACTGATTCCACGCGAGCGACGCCGCTGGGAGAAGCTAGTCACACTAATATTATAAAAGTGAAAGTTTGTGTGTGTTTGTATGTTTGTTACTGTTTCACGCTCAAACCGCTGACCCGCTTTCGATGAATATTGGTTTGTAGATAGCTTTTACCCTGCATTAACATATAGGCTACTTTTTATCTCGGTCTACGCGGATGAAACCGCGGGGCGCAGCTAGCAGCTATCATAAACCTAATATCTGAGAAAACGACGTGGAACTATATTTTGTATAACATTAACCAAATCAATTTAAACGGTACAATAGCATTGAATACAAACGATCAAAGGAAAGGTTAACAATAAATGTTATTGCAATACTAAACATTTTACGACAAAGTCATCAACTCTACGACAGGAAGTATAAAAAGCTTGTTACTGCTTGTTTCTAATAATGTTGTACAGTTTAAACTTAAACATGACGTGTTAATTGAGTTTATATAAGCAGGTAGGTATTCTATCACAACATATTATTATAAAATAAAATCCCCCACCATTCCTGTCTGTCTGTCTGTTTGTGATAAACTAAAAAACTCCTGAATGGATTTTCATGCGGTTTTCACCAATATTCAGTGATTCATGCGGAAAGATTAGGTGTATAATTTGTACCCGTGCAAAACTGGTGCGGTACACTAGTAAATAAATGAAGCTTAACTTCCAGAAAGTAAGTTACTCCATGTAGAATACTGGTATTTAGCTGCGTTCGGTTAGACTGGAAGTCGACCCCAACATATTTGGGAAAAGTCTGGGCTGATGATAAATCATTCCTCAGGACTATATTTATTGGTTTTATTTCAAAATTTAATTGCTTACTCTGAAGAAATCCGACCTTATTTATTTATTATATTCTTTATTTTACACCATGCATGATACATATCATAAATAAACTAAAGCAAATACAATGGGCGGCCTTACCGCTTTCCGCGATCTCTTCCAGGCAACCTAGAATGGAGAGTAATTGCCTGGACATGATATGGGGCTGTCATTGGTGTGACAATACCAAAATTCAACACAATACAATACATACACATGTACATATATATACTGTATAATCTAAACACAAATGCAATTTAAATATATTTATATTATTATTATTAATATGAGCCTGTGCTGTCCCACTGCGGGGCAAAGGCCTCCCTTCCCTCCTTCCACTTTTTCCGGTCTTCTGCAATATATGTATAAAAAGTAAACATAAATGACGGCCAACGATAATCACAGTGATAGGTAGTGTTCCTTCACCAGACTTTTAAACACAGGCAACGATTGAGCGCATTTTATTGGGTCAGGCAATGCATTACACAGACCATCCATCTATTCCGGCATTTACATTATCCAGCTGAAAATTATTTTCAAAATTACAACACATTTCGACTATAAACTTAAAATACAACTATGAAATACCTAAACGCCTTACAACACTTAGTTTTATTGCCAAAAATTGCTATAAAAATAAATCTCTCCGACATCAAAGCGCCCATTGTCCGATAAGCCAATAAAAGTCTTTCGCGAATAAAAAGAAACTATAGCTATATGTGTTACAGAAATAAACATAAGATGGGCCATAACGCCAGTAAATTAAAGAAGATATCCTTTATTCAACAGGTTTATGGCGGCTTTATTGTCGACCGTTAATGTTGACCCTGGACAAGGCAACAGGTAAAATTTTTGTCAAGAGCGAGACTGATTTCTTGTTAGTGTTTCGTGTAAAGATGTGTTACAGCGGGATCGAACATAGAATCGTAAGCTTATCAGCGTTATTTGTTATAATATACATCAAACCCACCTAACCGCCTACTCTCTGTTTGGACTCAAAAACAAATTCAAAAGTCATTTATTACTTTACTTACTAGATATTATGAACGTAAAAGTTCTACATAAAAACAGTCCCTCAAAAACGCCCGCCCGTTACCACTTCCCAATGTATTAGCTGGGGAGATGAAGTGGCGCAACAAACTCCCAAGAAACACATCTGTCTCTTAAGTTTGAAGAATTTGAATCTATATTAGGCTCTTGTCCTAAAAATCTAATTAGTCTATCTGTTAGATTACCAAAGCATATTGGATTATTTTTTTTTGGTTACTTAAACCAAAAAAGAGGACGATACAGTGCGTTGAAGTTTTACGTGAAGTCATATCTCATATATCATGTTCAATACAATTTGTAATGATGAGTTACGTAACAAGCCCCCACTCCTGAACTTTGATGCGTTTTATCTTTTCCACTTTTTATTGGTTTGTTACAGCAAAAAATACGAGTCCAATATTTTTTGCTATTCTCACTTACGGACTAAATAGAATGAATAATTATGGGGAAAGAACATCTAGTGTAACATAGTCTTGCATTGAACACAGCGACCTATCTTAATAGTTGTTGATGGAATAGTATGTCTTCGAATTTTTGTCATCTATTCATCATCATTATCAGTCTTTTAATGTCCCCTCTGCTGAGCCACAGGCCTCCTCTCTGTGAGAGGGTGTGGGCCGTAATCCACCACGCGGGCCCAATGCGGATGTGTGGATGTCACATGTCTTCAAATTTTTGGTTGCTTTTGCGAGCGGCTTCACCCGCGTGAGATTAGTGTTTCTCCCATTATAAATTATAGCCTAGGACTATCTCTGTACCAAATTTCATCTGAATCCGTTCGGCTGTTCTGGCGTGGTTCAGTAACAAACATCCATTCATCCAACTGTTTTTATTTATAATATATTAGGATATAATAAGAGCTAGTGTCAAGTTTATTTTCATGATATGTCATTTACTTCGTTACTCTTTAAGGAGGTCACTCGGCGAACTGCTATTATACCTGCTACCTGTTGATGTTATTTCATTTCCTTGTGTTTGTCGTGCCCGTCCTGAAAAGTTAATTGCTGCGCCCTAACATAACATTGTTTGCATTGTCTGTTGTCATTGTGTGCAATATAAATAAATAAAGCTCTGACGTCAGCTGCGCTGTGCTAGCTGGCAATTCTGTCGATTCGCCGCAGTGCATTGGTTGATACTAACGCAGTTCCGTTATCGCCTCGATCTGGTCTCATAAGCCAGTAAATTTTGGAACATTATGAATTTTGATTTATAATGTTTGGGATAAAGAACCGCTTATTAGTAATAAAGTTCATTCTGGATATAGGTTATATCTGAAGTGAAATGTGCCAAGCCAAATATCTTGATATTGATTAATGGATTACATTAACGACTTCGTCATTAACACTAACGAAGCATTAATTTGTAACTAGCTTCTGCCCGAGGCTTTGCTTGCATGAAGTGGTTTAGTATCCCAAGGAAACTTCCTATCGGCTGTTTAAAATCTACCACAAGTATGTTCCAAATTCGTTTAATTAGTTTTAAAATTATCGAAAATACATACTTTATTATTTATAATTTAGATAGACATATCTACATATTTGCGATTTGTTATAAGATCAACAAATCCATGTTATGAGTTACTTACATATCATTTTGTTATGACTTTGGCCTAATATGTATAACGTAATGACGCTGTTAGTTAACATTGTCCACATTTAATTTGTTTTTTTTTTGCCAAGTAGACATAATTAGCTATTAGACATATAATAAGCAATGGTGGCCCAGTTGCAACGGCCGCGACTTACCCATCCACCCAGGCAGGTGCTTTACTTTGTGTCAATTATTTCGTCACCACTGCTCTCAAAAACGGTGAAGGAAAACATTGTGAGGAAACCGCCATGTCCTAGAACCAAAAAATCGAAGACATGTGACATCCAACAATCCGCGTGGTGGATTACGGCCCACAACCTTTCGCAGAGATGAGACCTGTGCCCCAGCAATAGGGACATTAAAAAAGGCTGATTATGATGAGACATAATTATAAATTACTTAATAGAGAATACATTGAATACTGTTTTTATCGCGGCTACGCTCCCTTGGCACTCAACCGTAGTACAGCAACGAAAGAATTTAAATCAGATCAGAACTTCCAGAGATTTCCATAAAACGTTAGTTTGTAGCTTAAAAATTTTCTGTACTTTAAAAAAAAACTAAAAAACACTTTTTTTTTTTATTCGTGTTTTTCTCATTAAACTCTTTCATTTGATACCCCTCATGAGAATGCATACAAAATACTACTCCGCCATTTTCGGAAGTCCGCCATATTCAATTTAGAATGACGTTACTTATCAAACCATGCATTGTCATTTAAACTAAAGATGTAGGTATCTACGTAAAATTTCAGATTAATCAGAAACCAGGAAGTGGGTCAAATTTAACTTCTAAGATTTGTTTACATAGTTACAAGTGAAGGCAATATAAAAGTGTGTTTAAGCTAGAAATAAATCAATTTAATTTAATAGATGTTTTTTTTAATTTTAACAATTATTTTATTGAACACATTTTAAATATAAAAATATGTGTTGCCCAGGCTCCTGTAGTAAGGGACTATGTATTACAAGAGCCAGACCGAGAGGAAAAATACAGCAGAAGCTTAATGCTTCTTAGGCAGTTCAAGGTTTAAAGAGAAGATGAATCTCAATGTCACTTATTTTTTAGACAAGTGGCATGGGCTAAGCTATTTCCCAATCTTTGTACGGAACGCCAAAAATCTTCTCGTCGACTTTTACAGGCCATAAAATTCTTTGTTTCGAATTTTCTTAGCTCAAAGTCTACCTTTTATTCGAAAAAATTAAATATTTAAATTTGTATACCTACTGTCGAATTTGTATATGTAACCGTTAAACTGGAGTTATGTCTTGTTGATATTGATTTAAATGTACATTAAATTCCTTACTGTTTTCCGGCGGTTATAGTTTGCTTTGGTTTAGAGATTTGTGATTTAAGAGTTTCCTTTCGGTTATGATGATTTATGGGACCGGTTTTTGAGGAAACGGTCTAGCAAGGCGACTGAGAATTGATGGATGATAGCAGCCGAATATTGGTAGATATCAGCATTTTGAAGAACCAGTGAACAACTGGAAAAGGAAAACTGTCGCTGAAAACCAGCGCTGGGGCTCTGTCTTGCATAGGGTCATAGCACTAAGCTGAGCGATGGCTGTTTTGCGTGGATGTGACGCATATTTTCCCCCAGCTTTTGTTTTTTTTTGTTGTGTTTCTCTATTTTTTGCGTCATGTTTACCGTAAATAAACGTATTTTCTTTCTTTCTTTTTTTCTTTCAAAGGTTTATTTTTTTGAATTAGGCTCGCGCTTGACCACTATCTCATCTGATGGAAAGCGATGATGTGGTCGACAATGGAGCACACTTGCCTCGAATTAACCTATTCACTTGTAACACTTATAAACAAGGCTTTAACACTGCCTGTGTTAAAGCCTTGTTTATTTTATGACCTCTATTCCAAATTACGTTCTTGCCTACCTTTTTTAATTTTAAATTCAAATCTTACTTGCTTTCTCTGTCTAGCCTCTGTTTTTATTTTAAAAATCAGTTCAAATTCAGCTGCCGACATAGAATAAGGTCCTCTCTATCATTGTCTCTCTCTTTCTTCAATAACTGACAGTTACCACTACACTACAATTTTTACCTTCACCTAGTCACAGTGTATGGTGTACGTACGATTAATGAGTGCTTCATATAATCAAGCCTACTGTAAATAATATAAACGTCTTAACTCGTCGTGTGTTTATCTTCATTTAACTCCTCCTACTACTCTACGACCTCCTCAACGGTAGTCATCGTGTCACACCTCCGTCCCTCCGCAACGTGAGACACTCTTGACTTAAGAACCTGGGGGGGTTGTAGCAATCAGGAAACACAGACTCCGGCAATGAATTTCACTCCTTAGCTGTACGCACAGTCTGGATAAATTCGAAACAGAGTTACCGCGCCTCTGGGCACTTAGGGCAGGGAAGGAACAGGGGTGGGTTTTAGTCATTAAGAGTCTGGCACGCCCTCCCGCTCCACCCAGCGCGGAAGATGTCATTGGATGATTTCCTACCCCACAAAAAAAAAAGCTGTACGCACAGTGAGTGTGTGCGTTGATGAGGATTTCCAAAGCAACCTGGGGCCCATCATTCCTAACGTTAAAAACGATCTATGGAGCTACTTACCTGGGTTGTATGTGCTACGGGGCACCTGTTTGGGCTGATAGGGGCCAACGTAAATTGCTACAAAGCCAAAGTTTCGCTTTGATTTTCCTATGTAAAGCGTATAGGACGATTAGCACTGAAGCCTTACCGGTACTTGCAGGTGTACTTCCAGTCGATCTTGAGGTGCAGCAACGTGCTGCAATGTACTGTTCTGCACGAATGACTACGTACCCTGACTTTTTACTTCAACGCGATCCTGCCAAGATTTCTAGATTACTTAAACCTCAAACTGACGTTTGGGAGGACTTTTTATGCAAATGGCAATGTAAGTGGGAAAGTTCCATCAAAGGTAGTCACCTCTACCAGTTCTTCCCATCGGTTCGCGAACGGCCGGATAGGACATGGCTGGAGGTGGATCGCTGTGTTGCCAAATTTCTCACAGGTCATGGCAACTTTAGGGGTAATTATTTTCCTTCAAGCTTGTTGCCTCACCTTTATGTCAATGTTCTACACCTGATTACGAATACAAACAATCTGCACATCATATCCTATGGGAGTGTACTCTTTGGCAAACTGAACGCAACATTATAGTGCATAGTATTCAGCCTACGTCTGGAGTTGTCTATTACACAAACCTTGTGGAAACTAGAACGAATCTCCGTGCGTTCAAGCGTTTTTGCCATACCTATTATTGGAATCAAGTGTAACAGCTCACAATTTTATGACCGATTAATATTAGTGTTTTTAACCAGTGGTGCTTGTTGCTGTTGTGCAGTTGTAAATACCCCCTTTGTTCTGTCTCCCGCTAGATTAGGAGGGAAGTGGAAATTATTTTTTTCTTAGTCCTCCGCTGTCTTTTCTGATTAATTTCGTTGCGGGACCCGAGACAGTTTAATCGTTTCTCTGGGACTCGTCGAGCTTTATTGCCTCGGCGTTTTTTCTGGTGGTCGCCACTGTTGATTCTGGCTTGCAGAAGTTACAGTGGTTTGGGAATAGTATGGCGGGCTTGTCCCAAAAAAAAAAGTTGAAACGACTTTCAACTTAGCAGTTAATTAATTCAATTTTGCGTTACTTTTTTCTTATTCATTATCATCATGATCATCAGCCTTTTAATGTCCCCACTGCTGGGGCACAGGCCTCCTCTCAGTGAGAGGGTGTGGGCCACAATCCAAAACGCGGGCCTAATTTTTTTTTTTTTTTGTGGGGTAGGAAATCATCCTATGACTTCTCCCGCTCTGGGCGGAGCGGGAGGGCGTGTCAGACTCTTACTGACTAAAACCCACCCCTGTTCCTTCCTGCCTTTGAGTGCCCAGGGGCGAGGTTAATCTGTTTCGAATTTATCCTCAACCCCCGGGCAGGCATCGGCCATGACGGGCCCCGTCTCTTGCTGACAACTCTTTGAGGCGCGCGTGGAACACTACGCGCCGTCGACTCTCGGGCCTGGTGCTGATCGGACGGCGAGTTACCCACTACTCGCCGTCCGCAGGCCCGGGTACGCGGGCCTAATGCGGGTTGGTGTTTTTTTTTTTTGGTTCTAGGACATGCCTGTTTCCTGACGGTGAAAGAAGTCAACGTTTTTTCACCGTCTTTCTTCTTTAAAACCGCAAATTATGTGGCCTACGGCCCAAAAGAACCATTGAACCTTACACTGAATAAAATAAAATCTGAACGAATAGAATATTTTTGACTGAGTATCAAAATTAAATAATGTTTTCTATAAGAGACAAAACTGGGAAATCGATAAACCTAAACAGCGAAGAATACTACTCCAAACTGAAGCTTTACAGGGACGGTTTTATAGTTATTTGTTTTACAATCTATATTATTCTAACCTTTATCAAATTTGATTGTTTTGAATCAAAAGAAAACATTTTGGGATAAAGCTATTATAAACCTTTTTTTGTCAACTACAAATTTTAGTCCTAAGTGACACAACAAATATTAAAGACCTTTTTATTTCAATTTCAGCGTCTAAGGATTGTTCGAGAAAGGAAGAGAGTAGCATGGATCCTGCTACTCCTGGCTGTGCTATTTGCACTGTGCTGGCTTCCCTACAACATTCTTCAGCTGTTGATAGATGTGAATGCTGTCAATGTGGAGTCCGTATCTGCGATGCTACCTTATACGTTGCTACTGGGTTAGTATCGTAGAGCCTACATAGCTTCAGGGGCGCTGCTGTATCTATCGCTGGCTGCGAGGATGTCATGTGCAAGTGTACTTGATTTACGTGTTTAGTGTACGGAGTTAAATGTGGTGGGATCGTTCACTGTTCTTTTATTATAAATATAAAAATATATGCATGCGCCCTCTTCGACGGGTACGCTAGAACTTACTCAAAACAATCGAAACAATAATATACTACTTCATTCGAATGTTAATATTCGACCCACTCTTCAAATATTATCAATTGCCAGCAAAAGTTCGGAGCTCACACGCCGCCTATAGGCTGTGTGTACATACGCCACAGTATTGTCTTTTGCTTCTTTATCATCATAAGCCCAAAAACACCCATTCATTTTTTCCACTCTCCGTGATTTTTTGCTAACCATAACTTCTTATTCTTTATTCCACACAAAAGGCTTAAATAACTTATCATCTAATGTACAAAGTTTAAGTCAGAATTGGAGTCTTGAACCTCATCTTGATACCTAATATCCGTGCCATACCTTTCTCAAGAGGATTAATTAATTAATTCACAGTTGAACATTACATAATCGTCTAATCTAACCAAGTTAGTATCAGTTTTCAATCAGCGCACGAAAATCGCTTAACAGATGCTAGAGGTTCAAATTAAGTGTAATTTAACTTTATATTATTGCTGGATCGAATCCAATCACGATTTTATCTTGACTTAGACAAATACTGATTTAATTTTGCTGAAGCGATACCAAACTTTATTTATTTATTTATTTATTTATTTATTTAGTACACATACACACAACTTGTCATAATTGGTACTAACTTAAATTTTTTGACGAGATAAATAAAATTATATCATCAATATAAACCATGATATTTCCCACGATGGCAATAACATTCAAATCAATTCGTCAATAACGTTAATTGTTCATAATAATCTAATTATGTTGCGACATTCCCAAGCCAGCCTAAGTGTGTAAGCCGGATAACGTGAATGCATGGATTAACAACATTACTGGCTATCCAATTGGAATCTGGTGAATACTTAAAGGCAGATCTATGTGCATTCTATAACTGAATGAATTCCATTAGAGCTCTTTGTCTTATTTAATTGGATGTGCGACTATTGTAGAGTGCTAAGGTATTAATTGACTTTTAGAACGTTATGTACGAATTGATATTGACTTTCTTTTTCATAATGACAAACGTTTTAATATCGACTGTAGCATTATTTACAATCAATTTATTGTTGACATTTTTTGTTATTGATTACGTCATTATTTCTAAATCAGATTACTTAGAACCAAAATAATAAAAAAGTATATCAGTAATGAATTATAATTATTATTACGATTGGTAATTATCGTGCGTAGGCATATTATTAGTAAAAAGTATATACGAGTACATAATTATGTTGCGGTTACGTTTGGGAATAATAATAATCTTTAATAATCTTCCTAATTATTAAGGCTTTACATAATAAGAAGCACCATTAATTAATAATTATGTAAGTATATTCAGTAAGTACTGCTTATCAAGAAATAATATATAACTTAATTAGACTGTAGGTTTGTATTTAATTGCGATTATATTAAATAATTGTGACTGAAGAAATAGTTTGTTTATTTTATTTTCATTATTAGCTGGTGTGTTTTCATGAATTCCAAGTTAGTTTATATTATATTGAACCAGTATTTCCTGCAGCCGTGACCTAGCCCACAACATTAATTCATTTTATTGGGGTATCAAGTAACTTATCATTAGTATTACCACAAAACAATAGTGTGGCTTTCTATCAGAGAAATAAAATGTTATCAGATCAGTGTGCATCATCATCATCAGCTTTTTTAATATCCCCAATGCTGGGGAACAGTCCACTTCTCTGGGAGAGGGCCGGTAATCCATTACGCGGGTGCAACGCGGGTTGGTGGATGTCACATGTCTTCAAATTTTTGGTTCTAGGACATGATGTTTTCCTTCACCGTTTTGAGAGCAGTAGTGATGAATTAATTTACACAAAGTTAAGCGCCTGCCTGGGCCGCCACTGCTCTCACTTCTAAAAACTATACATTTTTACCACTTTATACTGATTATTGTAACAACTCTAAAAGAACCTTTCACACGTCATTCCAGGGCACACGAACTCAGCGATCAACCCCATCGTGTACTGCCTGATGACGCGCAACTTTCGCCGGTCGCTCCGCAAGCTCATCTGCCACGATCCGGGTAACATACACTCTAGTACTCATTTCCATGTAAGTTTGAAGAAAACCATCGATAAAGTCAATACTGATCATTGAATAACTTAAAAATGATTTGCCACTAACCTTTTTTATTAACATCTTGGACCTTTCAAAACCTGGACCTCTAACAAATCCGTGCGTGGCATGTAATTTGATATAATTATGCTTCCCTCTTTTTCTCATCTGTCATGAGCAAGACTGTTACTAAAACAAGAGTCAAAGCTCATGTGTGTAATTCTAGACATCAAAATTCTTCGATTTGTGGTATTAAATCTCCACTTGAACTAATCAAGTTAAGAAAACTAGACTCTTCTGTCCCAAACTTTTACTTTGAAGTCCAACAGCATGTAATGTCACTTATAACAAGCCTTGCTTTTAATTTTGTGTGAATGCTGCTAGAATATTCTTATGTTTTCTTAATTAATTAATTAAAACTTTGTTTTATGCTTGTAGTTTTAGTGTTTAACAATTTTTGCCTAAGTGAACTTTGGTGTAACAATAAACGAGTGAATTCTTCGAGTAATAATCTAGGTAGTTCAAAACTTGCCAAATTATTAATTCGTTTCACTAAGTTGCTAAAGAAAACTTAGTTTTGTTAATTATTAGATATTAATTATAACTTTGTGTGTGTAGCTAAATATTTGATATTTTTTTTATAAAAGTCTTGTGAAATATTACAAAAAATATTTATGCGTTTATGTAGTTTTTCAAAAGAAAAACCTAGTCTGAACTAGTCTTTGGGTTATGGTAGAATCAGCTGTAGAACATTTTTTTTTATACTTTTGAAAATTCCATCCTTTACCTCCGTATATTCTTTCAGATGCAAGGCTTACGTCAAAAATCCAACACGTCTAGCATGCGGACCTGCACTACTGTGACTTTTAGGAGCAGTAACAACCAGATTGGAAGGACCAGTGGACCCCCCAGCATCCAGTACGGGAGGGCTAACAGGACCTCATCCTTCAGGGACAATGGATGGAAAGACCGCTACCAAAAGACACCTCAGTTTTTGTAATTATTGCCTTTTATTAAAATGATAAATGTGAGAATAAAATTTAATACTAGCGTTAAAAATAAATTAAAGTTGAAGAAAAGTTTGAAGCGCCAAGCGCAAAACATTTCGAATTGGCTTAGAGAGAACTTTTCACGGCTAGTTAGTTGACTCATAAAATTAAGCACATAGAGAATGTTTTTTTTCAGTGGTCTCAATATAAAGGTAAATGTTGAAATATTATAAGGTGTACACGTTAAGTAAAATTTATGTCAGCGCCAAAGAAAAGAGCTACTATGTTAGGCTAATCCACTTTCCAATAAGTAAGATTAACAGTTTTATTAATAAAAGCGTCATCTATCTTCAATAATGTGGAATCAAGCGCTTTCACAAAGTAGTATTAACACTTCCACTAGATGGCGTTAAATAATAGCTATTCAAGAAAACAGCTTTTAAATACAGGGAATGTGCTAAGTCATTATTTAACATTCAAATAATGTTTAAGATAGTAAAATGTCACCTATAATTTAATGTTAGACAAAACTTAAGCCAGGACATGTAAAAATACCTAAGTAGCTTTTTAGTTTAATATTGTAATAAAATAAACCTTTATTGTAATTAATTTTAAGCATCCAGCTTTTTAGTTAAAGGTAAATAGACGATCTTAAAAGAGAGAAAACAAGAAAACGTCATCATTTTTCTAAAGAAAGCTGACGTATCTTCGACGTAGCGTCAATAGATGTCGCTTTACTCATAAAAAAAATAAAAACAGCGCCATCTACTGCCAATAGTTCCAAATAGTTTAACCCATGTAGGTACAGGTAGCGTTACTGTCTATCTATCTAGAAGCTTCTGTTTATTTTACGTTCAATGTACTAAGATGTAACGTTCGGATTATGTGAGTCTATTTTTGAAGCAAGGAATATGGATGGATAACTGGTTTAGAATATTCAAAAATGGTGATAGTTCATCATGCAAGAGCCTAGAGTGACAAGCCTGTTAACTTACTAACACAATCTTGTTACAGACACTTCAAAATCTAGCCTCGTGCAATACTTGATTGCTATTCTCTTGATGCAAAGTATTTTTTCTTGTAACATTATTTCTATTTCTTAAATTTAAGAGCCGGACACTTTGACGCTAGTCTAGAAATGTAATTAATCTAGTCAAACTATACCGGTAATGTTGGGTTACTATGGGGTATAATTTTTGAGCAAATGCCACTGTGTTTCTATTGTAACATTATAACATTGTGCCAGTTGTGCCAGAAGTTGTATTCCAGGTCAAAAGTAACCCGACTTTATGGTAACATTTTCATGAAATATTGTAAAACGAAATTATTTTAATCAGATTAATGTTGTCATTAGATACCTTTTATGAATATTTAATTTTATATTGTAATCTAATATTTTAATGTTAATGATACGTTTGTATAAAGCATAATGCATATAAAGTGAAGTTTAAAGCTCATACGTTTTTATTCATCTCCAGTAAATTAATGATAAAATCGGCATTTGATGACTGGCCTGTTGGTCTAGTGGTTAGTGACCCTGACTGCTATGCCGGAGGTCGTGGGTTCGATTCCCACCCAGGACAAATGTTTGTGTGATGAGCACGATCATTTGTTCTGTGTCTGGGTGTAATTTATCTATAATATGTATGTATTTAGAAATATATAAGTATGTTTATCAGTTGTTTAGTACCCATAACACAAGCTCTGCTTAACTTGGGACTAGATGGCGTTGTGTGATAGTTGTGGAATATTATTATTATTATTATATTATATTATATTATTATTTAGCAATTTCAACGTTGCTAACGTTGCAATTGCTAAATGCGGCTTTTAGAACACAATTTCATCTTGAAGACAAGCTTTCCACCAAAATAGTAACACAACTTTTTACACGAACTTAAATCTATGGGTACAATAGGGCAGAACGACTCAAAACGGTGAAGGAAAACATCGTGAGGAAACCGGCATGTCCTAGAACCAAAAATTCGAAATCATGTGACATCCACCAACCCGTATTGGGCCCGCGTGGTGGATTACGGCCCACACCCTCTCACAGAGAGGAGGCCTGTGCCCCAACAGTGGGGACATTAAAATACTGATGATGATGGTGATAATTAATAGGGTAGATGATTAAAAACATAATATTTGGTCCGTCAGTTAGATTAACAAAAACTATTGGACACGTATTTTTAAATATTAAAAATATGAAAGAGCTTATTTATCTACATAACAAATCAAATTGTATGTAATTAAACTAATTTTGAGCTGGCGCCATACAACAATCTGATTATTAAATATCTAAATTTTCTAAGTAAGTACTTAGAAATTAAGAAGGCTATAATGTAGGTAATTA
This sequence comes from Polia nebulosa, assembly GCA_951329385.1. Classification (NCBI taxonomy): domain Eukaryota; kingdom Metazoa; phylum Arthropoda; class Insecta; order Lepidoptera; family Noctuidae; genus Polia; species Polia nebulosa. The sequence continues at coordinate 1,823,470 of OX589595.1, read as the reverse complement.
ATCATTTCATTATTTGGCGCCGACTCAAAATTAGATATTTTATGTAGGTAAATAAGCTCAATACTCAAAACTTAAAAGGTTTATTTATTTTTTGCTTTTTAGTTCTTTTTCGTCGGTTAAATTTTTTGTTAAAAAGTTTTTTATTTTATGATTTTTTTTGACTCGCATCATCTTTTAATACCTATTCTGAACCTAATTTCTAATCTCCATCATTGCTTTTGCCACTGAGCTGATGATGTAACAATCCTTGCATGAGGTTCTCAGGATATTGACCAGTTGAGGTTACCTCCAATATTGTAAAGACGTCTTTTCTTAAAAGCATATTAGTGGTATTTGTCTAACTTCTATTGTTTAGGAAAGGTATGGATTCCATCATCAGCTCAGTTTCATGATGTGATGATTCCTAAATTAAAATACCTGATTAAGTTATGAAAAGTAAACAGAAACAACATTCGTACCCAATTTTCGTAGTTTTCTCTCAATTTTATCAGGATTCCATGATAAAATTCTTATGTCCTTAAAATGGGACCACCGTTGAAGTATACCCTATCTAACAAAAAAAGAATCATCAAAATCGGTTCATAAAAAACGGAGTGAGGGCGGAACATCTGTCCAGGGGTTGAGGATAAATTCGAAACAGAGTTACTCTCGCCCCTGGGCACTCAGGGCAGGGAAGAAACGGGGGTGGTTTTTAGTCAGTAAGAGTATGACAAGTCCTCCCGCTCCACCCAGAGCGGGAGATGTCATTGGATGATTTCCAACCCCACAAAAAAAAGGGCCAAACATAGGGGAGGTAAGCCTAAAACGGATATGCGTTTTAAATTGAGCGCCGTTATTGCAAATGAGAATGTGCCCATGCAGAGCGGGGTCCCTGCCGCTGAATAATCACAGGCAGTCAGCGCGCTTCCTTGGCGGACACGACTTTACGGTAAGACAAAAACAAAGTTTTTTGTTATTTTACTAAAAAAAATCTAGTTACATTAATTTTGAATACTCGAAACTGGTCTACGTATATATGTTCTCACTAGTTTTGTGTTATTATTTTGCCATAAATGTACGTTTTATTTCTGCAATAGGATGGCGTATATTATTTCGATTTTAAGGTTATGAGTCGATTAAAGAAATACGAGTACATGCTTGTGGGCAAAAAAGGTAGGACTAAAGCGGGTACCCGTTTTGCCCATACCCAATTTACCCTGTATGACTTCATTAAGTGCTTATTTGTTATTTTAGTTTTTATTAAATTTTTGCAGATACTTAATTAATATAATACAATAGAAAATAGAAAGACAGCAAATGCATCGTGGGACGAAAGAGTTATGAAGCTTGCGATAGAAGATGCTCTCAAAACTTACGTCAATTGTGCAGCTAAAAATATGGCATCAACTTTTCGACTTTACAAAGGCATGTAAAGAAGGGATGTCCGAAAATGTACCGGTTAACTGCGAGTTTAACTTGCACTCGATGGGTTCCGTACGATTTTTATTACTTTTTGTTACAGCAACAACAGAAATACAAATTATGTGAAAATTTTAACCGTCTAACTATTACAAATTATGAGATTCAGCTCGCTGACAGACAGACGGATGGACAACGAACGCTTAGTAATAGGGTCCCGTTGGTTTGGAACCCTAAAAAGAATCTAGAAAGATTTATGTGCTGATTGCGAGGTGTGGCATCATGAGGCCTGCACGTCATACTCCACTAGTGTGACATGTGTGTGTCACACACGAATTGTATGATTGCGACTGCAAAATATGTCAGAAGACTGATTATGATCATCGTTGTAAACCCCAACTGTAAATTATGAGTAGAAAGTATGAGTTATGAAACAGTCATTGATTGACTAGAACTGTTATGAATCTCATTAATTTAGTCCCTAGCCGCTTTTCCCAAAAGCCCTACCTGATTTAGGCCCTTCTGCGGGCAAAACGGGTAATTAGAATGGTAACGTTTTTTGTTATTCTTAATGTAGAAAATTTTTGTATTTGTCATTTAATAATTTTCTACATTAAGAATAAAAAAATAACAAAAAACTGGCCGGTGCCTGCATGCCTAGGGGTAGTGGATAAATTCTAAAAATGAATTACCGCACCCCTGGGCACTCAGGCAGGGAAGGAACAGGGGTGGGTTTTAGTCAGTAAGAGCTGACACGGCCTCCCGCTCCACCCAGAGCGGGAGAAGTCATTGGATGATTTCCCCCCCCCCCCCCCCTCCCCAATAAAAACAGAAAAGAAAAACACATTTTACGCTCCTTAATTTCCATAATCATCCCGACTAACACAGTAAATTTTGAACCAAAGAATTAAGATAAAGGGATCACCCCCTTTATCTTAATTCTTTGGTTACAGAGATGACGACTAATAGAGGAGTATGGAAGAAAAAGATAATTATGTTACGCCGATACCAAATAAATTATAAATAAATTGGGATAAGGACAGGAGACTGATGATGTCATATGAAAAATTCAGTTCCAAGATTGATGATCGTTCACGATACAGGCTCGTATCATTAATTTGAGAAAATGCTCTTGAAAGCCATGTTTCGGGAGTTCATTGAACTTATTTTCCAAAGGTTATTGACATGGGGTTTCGTGAATCTGTTCATAGAACATTTTTTCACGGAATCTACAAAAGGTATTCGAACTTCGGGCGTATTTGAGGTTGTGCTTTCTACCATCTCTTTTGTGGCAATTTTTTGCAAGTGAAGAGTAGACATTCAAGATTCAAGATTTCAATAACATGTACGAGTAGGTAGGACTGTTTCATTTTTTATATTTTTGTTTGCTGTTTTTAACAAGTGTTACAAACAGCAAACAAGAATATCAAATTCTGAGTATTTTAAATTAGAAGAACGGGGGTCGAGTGTGAACTATATTTAAGAGTTGATAGGAAATGAGTAAACAAATCTTTTTTTTAGGGTCGAGGGGCCGAGAGTGATCGAAACCCGTTTTACTACGTCCTCCAACTGCTCCAACTCAGAAATCCTACAAACTCATTATAAGTTTTCAGAGTATAATTATAAGCTACGAGTAAACACGATATCGATTGATGACTCTAATAAATAGTTAAATATCTTTTAGAAATTAATTGAATCTGTATCTCTGGTAATCTAGTTTTTGTGAACTGTGATCTAGTGCATCTTTGGTTTCTCAATAAAAATATTAGGCTCGAAACAATCCTTCTATAATTTGTAAAATCATAAAATGTATACAGGGTGTAAAAAGACACAACACATAGCCATCAACTACGCATACTGTACGTCTAACAAAGTAGCTTTGCGCAATAATTATTGCTGAGAAAGGACTTTTATTTTTAGGTATGAAAAATAAAACTACTTTATATTGCGCGTAATGTAACGCGAACCCAGGCAAGTGGAGTTAAACCTCAGTATAAATATGGACAGTAGGGAAACTACGTACAAACGGTCGAAACGGCACACTCACACAGGCGCGCGCATCTACGCTAGCCCTAAAGGCTCAATTACACCTTCCGATTTCAAGGGACCCAATTTAGGAACAAACTAACTAGGAAGCAGGAAGCGAGCGATTACACTATCCTAAATTGAACTCCTAAGTCGGCAGTGTTGCCAACTCTTACAAATTCGAGTCCCTAAACAGAATATCAAAAGTCGCTCTAAAGTCTCTTAAAAACTGATTCTACCAGGAGCAGACTTAAAAATAAAAATAGCGGAATCAATTTTTTTTCCGGGGAAAGGGACTTCGTGAAATTTAATTTAATTTTGAACACAAACAAATATACTACTAGCCCATTTGTAGCGACAAAGTCTCTAAATTGGCAACACTTAGCTCTAAATCGGGGTGATGCGATTACACTATCCTAAATCGTACACAATTTAGGAAGTCAAATCTGGACGTCCCAATCTCACTAAATCGGACACTAACTGCTCTAACTGCTATTACACCTTCCTGTTTCTTAAATTGGGTCCCTTGAAATCGGAAGGTGTAATTGAGCCTTAAGCGATAGTCGTGGTGCGCGCAGTTGCGGCTGCCGTGTCGAGACGAGTGGTCGTGTTATCTCTTGAGCCACGGACTGTTTTAAAATGCCACAAGCGTATTGCGTTATTGCGCAGTGTACTGTTGTATGAACTCGGCTTCTTCAAATCCGGGGCTTTCCTATTTTAAACTCCCTGCTGATCTTTAAAGCAATATTAATTATGATAAATAAAGACTTTTTTAAAATGTTAATGGTTTTTCATTTACATCACACGCATTTTCAGGTTGAAACGCGGTAAGGTGCGCTGCCGCAGGATTAACTAGCTATCGGTCTAGCGCCACGCATTTTGACTTCACTTTAACACCCTCGAAAACCATGAAAATTTTTGCGACGTGAAAAAAAAAAGGGTACGGACTTTTGTGGAATATCTTAATGTTTTTCAAATTGAGCTGCAATTTTGAAGCATCTTCCATACATTTTTTTTCAACTTATTTTAAGCTACGGCCACGTATGATCCACCACAAAAATAAAACGATGAAATCAGCCAGGCATATTATTTTCAGCGTCTGCTAGCAGCTACCGAATTGCAGTGTGAAAGCATTGGCCCAGCTAAACTTGATTTTATTTGTGCTGCCGACGCTAAATGAGGAAGTGAGGAAGTGTGCGATACAGTGTTTAAATTACGAATAGAATCAACTTCAACTCGAATTAGGAGTTGACGAATCTTAGGCTAGCAGCTGACTTGTAATTTTTGTCACCGTGACTTTTTGTCGCTGTCTCCTACTGTCACTCACGATGCGCCCACTTGAAAAGTCACTGGGCAACTAAACGCCATTCGTCATTCTTGAAATTGAATTGTACAGATTGCTGTAATAAGTGCTCTTGAAATACGAAGAAGAAAAATGAAACAAAAAAAGCGCTACTAGGTGCATCCCTTATACACTGAAAGATTGTTTCAAGGAACATTTTACACTCATCATCATCATCTTCCTGCCCTTATCACATGTTACTTAGGGTCGGCGCAACACGTTTTTTTCATCCATTCTGTCATGTCAGCTGTCACGCTATCACTAACTCCCTTTTCTTTCATATCACTCCTCACACAATCCATCCATCCTTTCTTTGGCCTCCCTCTCCCTCTCCATCCATCCACATTTATATTCATAACTCTGTTAGTTACATGTATTTCATCCCTCCTCTTTACATGACCATACTAAGATAAGCGGTTCCCTTTCAACTTTACTGTGACTGGTGCCACTTTTAAACTACCTCTAATGTACTCATTTCTCACTTTATCATTCTCGTTACTCCACACATCCATCTCAACATTCTCATCTCCGCCACATGCAATCTTTTTTCATCCGTCTTTTTCACAGCCCAACATTTTGACCCATACAGTACGACAGGTCTAATCACGGACTTATAGATTTTCCCATTTAACTTAAGGGGCATCCGTCGGTCGCAAGTTGTTCCAATGACCTGTCGCCATTTCATCCATCCTGAGTTGATTCTGTGCGTTACGTCTTGGTCTATATCGCCATCCCCCTGAACAAGCGACCCGAGGTACCGAATTTGGAGTAGATCGGTATAGGCGTTCCGTTCAGAGCTACAGGCATAGGACTGGAGAGACCGCCGAAATTGCAGAACAGATATTCCGTTTTGGTTCTGCTTAATTTCAGGACCACACTCTCCAGTCTTTGCCACCACGTCTCTTATCTTCTCTGGACCTCTGAGCCGCTTACGGCAACCAGCACAATGCCATCAGCAAACAGCATACACCAGGGAGCCTCTTGCTGGATGTCTGACGTCAGAGCGTCCATTATCATCAGAAAGAGGTAAGGGCTGAGAGCCGACCCCTGGTGCAAACCGACCGCTACACTGAAACTGTCAGTAGTGCCCACTGCAGACAGGACTTGAGTACTGCATCGACTGTACATCGCTCTGATCAACTGCACATACTTCCCAGGCACACTTTTCTCCTTAAGGGCCCACCACAAAACCTCTCGAGGCACTCGGTCATATGCCTTTTTGAGGTCAATGAACACCATGTGCAAGTTTTTATGCACAGCTCTGTATTTTTCGCACAGCTGGCGGATAGCGAAAATGGCATCCATTGTACCCTGACCAGGCATAAAACCGAACTGGTTTTATGAGATTTCACTCTCTTCTCTCAGCCGCTTTTCAATAACTTTTTCCCATGCTTTCATACTATGAGACATTAGCTTTATTCCTCTATAGTTGTTACACTCCAGCACATCACCTTTGTTCTTGAAGATGGGCACCAACGAACTGTTACACCATTCATCAGGTATGGCTTCTTCCAGCAACAACTTATTGAAGAACAAAGTTAACCACGTCCATCCATCTACCCGTAATGACTTCCACACTTTAATTGGTATTCCGTCTGGACCAATTGCCTTACCATTCTTCATTCCATTCACTGCTATTCTCACTTCATCCACACTGACCATTCTCACTAACCCCTCATTCATTGGTTTATTCTCTACAACACCACTCCAGATATTTTCCTCATTTATAAATCTTTCAAAGTAGCCCTTCCATCTATCCTTAATCATTTCATCCTCTGATAGAAGCATTCCAGCTGTAGGCGACGCCGAGCCCGCCTGGAATATGTGTGTATGTGTGTGTGAAACGTGTGAACAATGACAATGAACAAGTGATTAGGGTAATGAATTAAGTATGGACATTTAAATAGATCTTTAGTTGCACTATCAGAAATATGTATAGTTTATAGTGCATAGGAAGTAATGCCGCGTGCTCCGGGCCGCCGCACACGGCGCGCCCTGGCGGGACGCGGCGACTATTAAAAAAGACAAAGGATAATTTGTGTAGGCTAGACTATGTTAGAATTTCATGAATGAATGTCTCACGAATTGTATAAAGATAAACAGTAAATAGATTCATAATGATGTATGAATGTTCGTTGTGAATCTCCCCACGTGGTGAATTAAGAATAGTCAGGGCGCCGTCCGCGCAAGTAAGGCAAAGAACAAAGAAACAGACGCCGATCGTACAAGGCGAACTATGTATCATGGTATTTAATGGATAATCGGCTATGTATTCACCTATAGTATTTTACGAAATGTTTGTCCTACTATTTGTATGTTTGAATAGGTCACATAGTGGCTTGAATCGGGACTAAGCCCTATGTTGACTTAGATGTAAGACAGATGCTAGGAATACTATAGGATGAATTGTATGTTAGACAAGTCTTAGCTTGAATTATGACTAAGCTCGGTGAGGATTTGTATGACAGTTTGTCAGGAATACTATAGGATGACTTGCATGTTAGTTAGGTCAGGAACGTTGTATCATAACTTGCATGTTAGTTAGGTCAGGTACTCTGTATTGTAATTCATAACCTGTATGCTAGTTAGGTCTCATAGTAGTTATAATTAGGACTAAACTCTATGTTGGCTCACCTATAGAACAGTTTGTTATCAGATATGTCGTACGAATCATACAACAAGAATTAAGAGACAAACCGCCGATCGCGCAAGTAACGAGCCCGTGGTATTATTCGTACGACATAAGCTGTATGTACTAGGAAACAGATAGAAGTAGATTTCCCACATAGCTGCATGTTAATTTGACGTAGATTAGGAAATTACATTAGCTTTGTGTACATTAGCTAGGATAACGAATTGTATAGCATCATAAGTATATAATTGCAATAATATTCATATATGTAATAATTTTCTTTTTTACTTGAAAAGAATATGTCATTATAATAATCAAACAAATTTTTATAATATTGAAATGTAATGCATGAAATATAAGGCTTTTTTTATTTTTATTTTATTTTATTTTTATAGCATCACAGGTAGAATTATAAATCTAATTTATACAGCAGCTAGAATAGCATTTTTGTGCTATTCTAGTCTAGGTTAAGGACATAGACCACAAGTATGGACCGATCTATGTCAATACTAGTTAAATGCATGTTATATGTACCTAAGTAGAATAAGCTAATAGAATATTGTATAGATTCATTTGATATTCAAGTTTTGTTAGTTAGTAAAAATGCCACGCTGTTTCACATTTGGCAGCCAGATGTGAAATGAGGTACCTGGGTCTCCTCCTCGACAGCCGGTGGACCTTCGTCGCGCATTTCGGACGTTTGGCTCCCAGACTGGAGCGGGCCAGTGCTGCTTTGAAGCGGCTCCTGCCCAATCTGGGGGATCCAAACGCCTCCTGCCGGAGGCTCTACGCGGGGATCATGCTGTCCATGGCCCTTTACGGGGCACCGGTGTGGGCATGTTCTTTGAGGCGGCGACCAGCTCGCCGGTTGAACGCGTCCCAAAGGGTCATGGCCATTCGGCTGATCCGAGGACACCGCACGGTCTACTGTGAGGCGGCGAGCCTCCTTGCCGGACTGTCGCCGTGGGATTTGGAGGCCAAGATCCTAGCGCTGCTCTGAGAACGGCGCGAGGAGGCCAAATTCCGGGGTGAAACTCTTCTGCCGCGACACCTCACGGCTCGGCGGACGGTGCTCCGGCAGGATCTCATGGCGTCCTGGAGACAGCGACTGTCGCAACCCAGCGCTAAGCACGCCACCATTGTGGCGGAAGTGCCCCTCTTTGAGGAGTGGCTGGAGAGGCATCGAGGCGTCCTCACCTTCCGTCTGACGCAGGTCCTCACCGGACACGGTTGTTTCGGGAGGTTCCTGCATCAGATCGGGCGGGAGGAAACGCCCGGGTGTTACCACTGCGTGGATCGCCCAGAGGACACGGCGGAGCATACGGTGGAGGTCTGCCCCGCTTGGGTGGAGCACCAGCGTGTCCGCGTGGATGCGATACGTGGCGGAGACCTCTCGCGCCCGGCCTTGGATCAGGCCATGATACGGAGCGAGAAGGAATGGGAAGCAGTCTCCACCTTCTGCGAAGCAGTAATGCTCGTGAAGGCGGACGCGGGACGCGTGAGGGAAGCTTAACGGAGTGGCCCACGCGACCCCGACCGCTACCACCGCAGGAGAGGTACTGGGCGTACTGGGCGTAGGACTTCGCGAAACGATCTGCGGCCACCGTAGATCCATGCCTGCGGACGGCGAGCAGTGGGTAGATCGCCGTCCGATCAGCACCAGGCCCGTGAGTCGACGGCGCGTAGTGTTCCACGTGTGCCTCAAAGAGATTAGTGTCAGCCACCACTGACGGGGCCCATCGTGGCCGGTGCCTGCATGCCTAGGGGTAGCGGATAAATTTTGAAAATGAGTTACCGCACCCCTGGGCACTCAGGCAGGGAAGGAATAGGGGTGGGTTTTAGTCAGTAAGAGTCTGACACGCCCTCCCGCTCCACCCAGATTGGGAGAAGTCATTGGATGATTTCCCACTCTACTACTACTACTACTCTCCCAATCTCAGAAAGTCTAAACGTGCCCAATATTTTTGAGGTTTTCTCTCAATTTTATCAGGATTTAATTATCAGATCCTGATTTCCTTGACATTCGACCACCCGAACAAAAAAAGAATCATCAAGATCGGTTCGTAAACGACGGAGTGAGGGCTGAACATACACAAAAAATATTTATATATTTTGGTATTTGTTAGTAAAATTTACGTAATAATAAACATTATCACCAAATTTCAAATTCATAGGTAAATGGGAAGTTAAAAAATTTTTCGGAACAAAATTTTGTGACAGACGACGGAAAGACAGACGGACGGACACGTCAGTGACAGTAATAGGGCTCCGGTATTTTTTTTTTTTCGACGTCAATCTTGCAAAATGTCAACAATTTGCAAGATTCATTCAATTTGCTGTTTTATTACAAAATTATTTCTATGTTAATAGATGTTTTATGTATTGTCTGAATTTTCTGAATTTAATAACCAAATACTTATATACGGTTATTTAACCACATACTTATGTTTAGCAGTGATTCAGTATATGAGTCTGGACGAGTTGGAATTTTTGTCGGCGTTTTATTCAGTTTTAAAAAAAAATCTGCAGTTTTTTTTTTAATTTAGACTTTTCAAAATCGTTATTTCTTTATCCCAATGAGAGTTTTAATTAAAAGTAATTAAATCGCTAAGTATACTAAAAACAGCAATGTAAATAAAATAGCGGTTTCGCTAGAGTTCATTCAGTCGCCGTCCTAATACATAAATACCTACGGGCGGCGCGGCGCGTTCGTCCGGCACGAGTGTAGGTAAGTGCGGAGCGATGAGATCAAAAATGACGATTTCTGTAACAAACAATAAAATTACCTATATTAATGTCTCTCATAATTTTGTTAGTGGCATTATGTTGGATATGTAACCTTTTCACGAAGTTTGCGATATTTTGTTCCTTACAGCCCATATCGATTTTTAAAATGTTTTATTAGAAGTACGTTACGTGTGCATTAGAAAAATAATTGAGAAAACTTTTTACCAAAAACAACCGACTTCCAAAAAAGAAAATACACTAAAAATTAAAAAAATAACTTTAATTCTAGAAGTCGGTGTTTGTATTTTATTTCTTCGTTATTTGACACCGACTTCCGAAATTAATGTTATTTTTTAATTTTTAGTTACTTTAGTTTCTTTTTTGGAAGTCGGTTGTTTTTTTTTTTTTAAAGTTTTTAATTTTTTAATTTTTAGTTGTTATACCCCAGAACTAAAAACTTCACATGGAACGTGGAATTTAAACATACTCGTAATTGGAGAAAACAAAAGCGCTGAAGCAATTTCGATAGAATTTATATGGGACCACCTCGGGAGTATATGCTTTCGGATAAAAAAAGATTTTTGAAAATCGGTCCACAACTGACGGAGAAATCGGCGGACATACAAAAAAAAAACATACAGCCGAACATAGACCCTCCTCCTTTTTCGAAAGTCAGTTAAAAATTGGCATCATCTGACGCAAATTAAAATAAGGTTTAGGTTTATTTACCGAGGAAATTACCTGAGATAATATAAAATGTATTTTTCTTTATATTAATACTTATTCCAAGGCACTGTTAGGACTGAAAGAAAATGTAAACAGGCTCAACGACTTATCTTCCGTGTCATTTGTCTACGTCAGCTAAGAAATAGTGTCTTTCCCCCTCGTGCTAGTCATTTGTTACTTTTTGGTACAGTTCATAAACAGATACCACTCACAATCCCTTATAAATATTTGTGTCTATACCCGAAACAGTAAAGAAAATTCTCTTCCGTTCTCCTTCATAAGCTGATTCCTGGGCATCTTCAGACAGTTATATTATAAGTAGAGATCGGAATCTAGGCGTCATTCAAGGGCCGTATCTAGAAAATTTATTAATCAATGGAATAGATTTTTCAATAAATTTGATACTAATATTTTTTTAAATAGGTAGTCTTGTGTATGTAGCGACATCTATGACGCCATAAGACTAACACTACCTATTTAAAAACCTATTGTAGGATTCAAATTTAGGGAAAAATCTTTTCAATAATTAATACATTTTCTAGAGAGATGCGGCTCTGCAGGCGTATTCGTTAACTCAGTTGACATCAATTTGATAGGCACTTTGTAGTACATTGCTGCTTTGACGTATAGAAAAACCGTAGTGCCTATAATTATCAATGCCCACCGAGCAATGTACTGCATAGTGCCTATCAAATTGATGTCATTTGAGTTAGCGAATACACCTGTTGGAATGACGCCCAGATTCTGATCTCTGATTATAAGAGACACATAGTTTTGGCGAATTAATAAAAAAATATAATTTTTTTCTACATTGGACAACTTTTTCATAACGCTAATGAGCCAACGACTGTCCGTCGAATGCTTTTTAGGGTTCCGAAAGTCCGATTGAAAAACGGAACCCCTGTAGGATCACTCGTGTCTGTCTGTGTGTTTATCTGTACGTCTGTAACAGCCAATTTGCTCGATTGAGTTGTAATTTGGCACAAACATGAATATCTGTGACCCAAACACGGAAAATTTATTTATTCCTATTCATAATTTCAAAATATAATACAGTTGTTTGTTATTTAATTTTAAGAAAATAGATTATAAATTGCCATTCCCTGTTTAAATTTAAAAAAAAACAGAATGTAGTTCTTTACTTACCGTTACCGTTTCTTTTTTTCTACCTAGAACAGATTAAAAAAGAATAAAACCGGAGGGCAAGAATGCAATACAAAATGTACCAATCGTCACACACCTACTGACGCGCACCGGTAAGAATGCAACCGTCCGGTGTCGCCGATCAGAACGTTCTGGCCGGTAAGAAAGAGGCTTGGCTTAAGGCTCAATTACACCTTCCGATTTCAAGGTACCCAATTTAGGAACAAACTAACTAGGAAGTAGGAAGCGAGCGATTACACTATCCTAAATAAATTGGACTCCAAAATCGGGCTCCTAAGTCGGCAGTGTTGCCAACTCTTACAAATTCGAGTCCCTACACAAGAATATCAAAAGTGGCTATAAAGTCAAACTGATTCTACCAGGAATGGACCAAAAAAATAAAAGAGCGGACTCAGATTTTTTTTTTTTGGGAAAGGGTCCTTGGGAAATTAAATAATAATTTAAACACATACAAAAATACTATTAGCCCATTTGTAGCGACTAAGTCGCATTACCACGATTTAGAGCTAAGTTGGCAAAACTTAGCTCTAAATCGTGGCAATGCGATTACACTTTCCTAAATCGTACACAATTTAGGAAATCAAATCGGGACCGTTCAATCTCACTAAATCGGAAACTGACTGCTCTAACTGCTATTACACCTTCCTGTTTCCTAAATTGGGTCCCTTGAAATCGGAAGGTGTAATTGAGCCTTTACGTACTAGCTCCGTATATCGTCACACATTGCCCGTTTTCAACCCGGTGCGGTTGTGCCCGTGCTGTGCGCCGGCGTACATCTCCTGATTATTGTTACCCGACTGCCCTAAAAGGAGGGTAATGTTTTTCGAGAGTGTGTATGTGTGGTGTTGTGCGTGTAACGAGATAGTATTAGATTGGTCTTGGCCGCCGAAGTAACATAGGCTATATGAATTTTGAAAAAAAGTATAGTTTTAGTTAGTGTAGTCGTATTGTTTTTGAACTAGTCGTGTGGGGTATTAAAATAAAAAGCTTGAGGATACAATTCCAAAAATATAACTCACTAAAATATAGGATAAAAAAAAATAAAAAATATACCTAACTCACTAAAATATAGGAGGAAAAATAATATTTTCAAAAACCCGACTGTAAAAACAACTAAAAACTTCTAAACAAGTCACTTTTCAAGCAGTCTGATGCAGTTGGTGGCATTAATTAAATAATTGAACTAAATTAACTGCCACCACGGCAGGTGTGTTACCGCGCTTATAAATTCGGAACCCTTTGCGCGCGAGTCAGACTCGCTTTTGGCCGTTTTTTTCTATAACAGACTAGCGACCCGCCCTATCTCTGCACGGATACAAATTATACACACAAAACTTCCTCGTTTATTGCTGTTTCTATTAGTGGAAACCGCATTAAAAGTTGTTGCTTGGTTTAGGAAATACAGACAGATGCGGAAAGCGACTGAGTGAGGGCTAAAAACCCAGCCAGAACCATTTTGCAAGCTTTTATTTAGTTTCACCAGTCCCATTGGCTGTCTGTCGGTCTGTATTCAAATCTTGCAAGCTAAATTGGACTCACTTCCCGATGTTCGATTGGACTCCGATTGCACTGTTGGAAGTATACCCACTTAGACCATTCATAATATGAACAACGTAACAATGAAAGGATATTAAAATTTTAATAAAATAAAATGTAATTGTTTATAAATCCAGTTATTTATTGGAAAGTGATATAAGATTTAGACTTTGTAAACATATAGTATCTTCGGTGGCAAATTGGCTATATAGTAATATGGTACTATTTGTAAGATACGCGTATGACTTGTAAACAGAATTTAAATTACAACATTGTGGGTGGTGGTGTTATTTTAGAAAGGCTCACCTTTCTATGTTTTGTAATCAAACAATTTACAGTAGGTAGATATGTAATGAAAATGATATTAGTAAAACACTTATTGAGCCATTTTGTGCCAATCGTAAATAATTACCCAAGTAGGTATAAGTTGCACGTAAACACCGCTTAGCATATTGCTCAATTAAGGGATAACATTTCCCGTCGGTTCACTCTAGCATCTGATGGAGACGGAAGATAGCCATGCAGCCATCATGCTGAAAAGTTCCCTTCAGCAGTCAAACCTCACGCTACCTATCTACTTAAAACCATTTCAATTGTGAGAACCATTCATTAATGCAGAGTGCACCAATGTTCTACACACACGAAACTTGCAAACATCCAATCTGATTCATTCATTAGTTAAACAAAGTCTCCCTTGGAAAGCGCATCAAACACTGAAACTTGGAAACTTGACAATGCTAATTCTAGTTACTATAATTCTCTCAAAATCTGAGCATGATCCGTCCCTTTCTATCAATGCAGTAAAGAGAGAGACAGAAGACACTATTATTCTGGACATGTCAAAGTGATTCGTACAAAGCCGAAGTGTTTATTTAAATTAGAATAATTAAGGTTGGGTGGTACAAGATTGCGCGGGATATAAGATTGCGCAAACGTCATTATTACTCGACACCAGTATGCAATAGACTGCTAACTTTAGTCGTGTTTTGATTTGCTTGGTAGTAATCGCACTTACCACAAATATTTAGTTACGATGGAAACCGATGAGTCCAGGTGGTTTTAAAGTTTTTAGAGGTATTTGAGTAAATTTTTTAACATTTTGCTAAGAAATTCAATCTACTCCTGGTATTGTATTCTCAAAATTGGAAAACATTCTGATTTCTGATCCCTCTTAATTAACTCTTTTTTTTATACAAATTAGTGTATGGATTTTGCCATGGTTCTTAACCGTTAAAATACCAATTGGAATAATAATGTTTTGCTGGTCGTCTATCTTATGTTTACATCGACAACGTATTTCAATAACTATAAAAGATGGCGATAGTATCAAGATACATAGTGGATAAGTTTGTGCAAGTAGACCATGGCTGTGAATATTGTGACAATTATAGTCACAACCTTATGTTGCCGACTGGCAGATAAGAAGTTTCTAGAAACTCTTGGAAAGCCGTTTGTAATTAGATTAGAAAAAAATTATAGGCTTGATGTTTGTATCAGAGTGAGTTAGAGTTCCGCGAGCCCGTCCAAGTGGGCAGATATGTGTTTTCCATATTAATTGAATATAGTTAATTGAAGTCGCCCTCAGCAGTTTAACTTATCCGCCCGAAGACAGGTCCCTTCCATACAGTCCTCTCGCACCGCGGCAACGAGTCACCGAGCTACGCGACGCCCCCGATAACGTCGAAGTGCCTCCGAGGAAGGAGCCCTATAGCCTACAAGAGGGCTTGGGTTCTTACAATATATATTTATAATTTAAGTATTTATAGTACAATTTTAAAATATTTAAGAAAATAGATAATAAAGATCACTCCCCTCCTTGCAAGGTAACAGGCCCAGCCGATACTCTGAAGCAGCGGTTCATAAACGCACAATCTAGCCTGCTTGCTACCACAGACAGGATGCTGTTAGTGCTGCCCGCACCTTACTGACCATTGATGCGCACCGCTTCCGAATCACAGTGTATTAGCACACTTCCCTCCTAATCAAGCGGGAGACAGAACAAAGCTAGGCCATTAGGTACAAAGGGGTATTTAGAACTGGGTGAAGCCCAATTGCCAAGCTACTGGTTAAAAACACTAATATGAATAGGTCCTAAAATTGTGAGCTGTGTTACAATTAAGCAAACGAAACAAACATCCCTGAAGCACTGCAGTATCAGGGCAACCCCATCAGCACCTTGATACCGTTATTGTATTGAGCCAAGGTTTTTGGGTTTCTTTTACTTTATAATTGTATATAAAATATTCTATTGGATTCTAGGGGAAGATGGCGCTAGTTGCCATGTAAACATCGTGCTCCCGTTGTGAAATTCTATAAAATAGCTTAATGAACGGTAGTCGCTTAAGTACACTGTAATAGTGAAGATAATAGTTCAATACGTGTGTGAAAAGGTTATCATAACAAACAATTTCCTGTGAACTATAAAAACATAAGTTTTAAATGTGACCAAAATTTTGTGACAAAAACAGTTTTGTGTGTGATATTTGATACTTATTCTAAGTAAACAATAACTAAAACTCGTTAACAATCGTTTTACAAACATAGAATATGCTCAGCAAAACAGTGAAAAAACTTAATAACAACCGTTAGAAAAAATAGTGAGGAAAAAAAAATACTCAAATAATTTAAACTACCGGCTTTTTTCAACGAACTTTTACTCACGAGGAGCCTTGTGATTAGCAATTTCACATTACTACGTAATTGTCACGGTGGCTTAGTCGTCTAATGACTAGCAGTAGTAAGTAAAGCTCGTAACCCGTGTTCAAATCCCACAAACGATTTGTCTTTTTGGATTGTAAGAAATTGTTAAAACATAGTGTTGAGAATATGGCTGGTGTTCAACGCTCACCACCGAATGCGAAGAATAATTCCCTGAGCCAAACGCAATCTGTGCCTGATATAAGTACGGCAATTAAGATGAGTGAACATGTGACAAGTAGACACAAACGACCGAGATCGGAACACTCGCCGAAAAACGAGTCCCCGTCAAATCAACAAAATTTAAACGATTTGTTTACAACTTGGAAAAAAGACCAAGACACTCGAATGTCGAAAATGCTCGAGGAACAATCTACCTTGATGGCAAAATTAGTTGCAGACATAGGGGAAATTAAGGCGCAAAACACTAAAATTCAGCAATCCAACAGCGAAATCCGAAAGACAAGTGCACAGATTGAACAGTCGATGTCTTTTATGAATATAAAATTTGAGGAGCTAAAGAAAGAAGTGGAAGACTTAAAGAAAGTACGTCAGGATCAACGAGGCTACATAGAAACACTCGAAAAAAAAATAACAGACCTCCAACATAAGTCTCGTTCATCGTGCATAGAGGTTAGAAACATCCCACAGCCAGAGAAGGAGTCAACAATCAGCCTGGTCAATACAGTCTGTAGAATCGGACAACTCGTTGGTGTGCCTATATCTGAATCTGAGATTCGAGATGTATATCGTCTCCCTGGAAAATCCACACCAACTCCGACTTCACGTCCGATTGTGACGGAGTTTACAAGAGTACAAACCAAACAAAATCTTCTGTCAGCAATTCGATTATATAACAAGGACAAGCACCCAAAGGAAGAAAAGCTGAATACAGAACTGATTGGTATTCCAGGGAAACGCCTACCAATATTTGTAGCAGAGCAGATTCCCTCTACTTCTAAAAAACTTTTTTATCTAGCACGACAATTTGCTAAAAACAACCATTACTTATTCTGCTGGATAAGCAATGGCAACATATTCCTTCGTAAACAAGTAGGGGACAAGCAGCTCCTAATACAATCGGAAAAATGTCTTCAAGATTTGAGCAACATTAATATCTGACTAGCTAAACTTGTGGCCTTATTACTGATTTTCGTAGTATGCATGTTTTATTTTGTAAATTTAGTTTTTCAACTTTACACATACACTCATCACGCAACAGCAATATACAATATTATTTTCAATATACACAACTCACACATAACAATAAAAAACAATCACATATTAACACACAAAACAACTAATGCAAAAGTGCGCCGTTATACTTGTAAAGACTCCAACTATAATCACCTTCACAGGCTGATTTGGTTAATGTTCTAATGTTTATTGATACTCTAACTATTATAAATGGCTATCATAAACAATATTAATAATGACCTAGACCATATAAATTTCGGAAACTCCTTTAACTGTAGCCCTGAGGACTGTCCTAAATATATCAAATCGACCGGAAGTAACATAAATATACTACATTTAAACATACGTAGCGTAAACAAAAACTTTAACCAACTTCAAGTTTTGCTGAATTTGACAAAAATTAACTTTGACATCATTGTTTTGACGGAATGCTGGCTGAGTAAAGTTAATACACTACCTGTTCTAGATGGATTTCAGTCTCACTCGTCAGTGATCAACGCTAATCAGAACGATGGAGTTATAATATACTCAAGATTAGGTTTACAAAGCTCCGTGTGGGAGCCGACTTTTGAAGGGGGGAATTGCCTAGTATGTCAAATAGATAAAAAGTTATCGGTGGTCGCCGTTTATCGCTCCCCTTCTTACAATACCAGAGAGGAGTTTAACAGTTTCACGACAAGTCTGTGTAATGTGTATCAGAAAATATCCTCCTGCTCCAGTATCGCCCTTGTAGGAGATCTAAACATAGATATAAGTCCAAGTAGTAGGAATGACCAAAGCTTCGAATACCTTACAATTAACGCCTCGCATGGGCTGATGCCGACCCACCTATTCCCTACTCGACTGGAGCACTGCATTGATCACCTGCTCCTCAAATCTGACTATCACTCTACAACACTTGTATTGGAATCTCATGTTACGGATCACAAGCCTATTCTTCTATCCATAGCTCACGTTTGTCCAGCAAGGAAAATGAATAATGTTATCACCCGCCTAGATTACGAATCCATTATTGTTGAGCTAGAAAACTCGGACTTTACGATATTATACCAAATTGATGACGTAAACGTGTGCATGAATAGATTTATAGATATCGTTAGATCAGCAATTACAAAACATTCGAAACAGGTTAAAATTCCCAGGAGATATAGAACAATTAAGCCATGGATGACTCCTGGTCTATTAAAATGTATAAAAAATAGAGATAAAATGCACATCAAAACAAAAAAAAATCCTGATAACCCAATACTGAAAACTACATATAGTCGTTACAGGAACTTTTGTAATAACTTACTTCGAAAATTAAAAATAGCTTATGAAACTGCAGAGTTAGAAAAAGGAAGAAATAATCCTAAAATTTTATGGAATACGATTAAACAAATAGCAAACACACAAAAGACCCATAACAGCCCTTCAGAGCTGCTGAAATTGAGAGAAGATCCTAAATCTTCCTTGAATGAGGTCAATCGCTTCCTTAGTAACGTAGGTAAAAGTATGGCTGCAGAGATTATGGCACAGGCACCTGGACAGACAACAGCAGCAAGTGATCAATCTCGTTCTTTTCAAGTTAAAAACAGTACTCATAACCCAATTGTCGGTTCTCTTGCCTTGTTGGAAGTAGATGAATCAGAGGTGGAATCTCTCATTTTACAGTTACGTCATGACTGCGCCGTTGGATGGGATGGTATCTCGTCCATATTGTTAAAAACATGCCGTCATGTATTGGTCCCACCTTTAACCTTTCTTTGTAATCGCAGCCTTCAAACGGGTGTATTTCCGGATGCCCTGAAAAAGGCAATAATACACCCAATTCACAAGGGAGGGGACAGAGACTGTGTTAGTAACTATAGGCCAATTTCTGTTTTGACTGCCCTTTCCAAAATGCTGGAGAGGATCCTGGCAGATTCTTTAAGGAACTTCCTGGACAAACACCACATCATTGCCAAAAACCAATACGGCTTTCGTAGAGGGGTGTCGACGGAAGATGCAGTTTTGGACTTTACGCAACAGGTTGCCAGGAAGCTAGACAGTAAAACAAGGTGCCTGGGGATCTGTCTGGACCTCTCTAAAGCCTTTGACACAGTTTCTGTTCCTAAACTTATTGACAAATTGGAACGTATTGGTGTGCGTGGGATTCCGCTTGAAATTTTTAAAAGTTACCTCAATAATCGAACGCAGTTAGTCAAGGTTGATTCATATTATAGTGACGAGGAGCTAATAATATACGGCATCCCGCAAGGTAGTATACTCGGGCCTATACTCTTTCAAATATACGTAAACGACCTTTGTAAGATGAACCTGCCTAACTGTGACATTCACGCGTACGCAGATGACACCGCGATCCTCGTTTACGGACCTACTTGGGACATGGTTAAAACTACTGCAGAAGAAACCCTGTCCAAAATAATGAAATGGCTGAATTCTAACCTTCTGACACTCAACTTAAACAAAACCACTTACATCCCATTCGCAATCCGACGTAACACGAGGCCGTCACATACCTTTTGTATTACAGCTCACTCATGCTTAAATCCAGTACCATCTTGTGACTGTCCAACTCTTACCAGATCTGATAATATAAAATATCTCGGAGTTCATATTGATGATGGTCTCAGATGGGACAAACAAATTGACGTCCTTACCACAAGAACAATGCGCCTTATACGCATCTTTAAGTCACTGAGGGAGTCGGCCAAACTTGACACTCTGAAGATGGTGTATTATGCACTATGCCAATCAGTTATTGGATATTGTATTACAGCATGGGGCGGAGCAACAAAAACTAAAATGTTAAGAGTAGAAAGAGCACAAAGAGCCATCCTTAAAGTAATGACCAGAAAACCCTACAGATACCCAACATCTGAACTATACTCTAACTGCGAAGTCCTTACGGTACGTCAGCTTTTCGTGCTTCGATCGATTTTAAGAACTCATGCTAAACTGCCACCGCCAAATCTAAATAAGCGATTACAACTCATCACTGGATCTCAGCATAAAACCACTTTTGCAACGCATCAATTTTATACACTTAGTAATTATATTTACAATAAAATTAATAAACAATTAAAAATCATAAAACTAAACACCCACGCGGTAAAAACTAAAGTAACAGAGTGGCTTCTAGAAAGGGACTATGCCTACACGGAGTCTCTACTTACATACACCACCTAATCTCTCACGCACACCTAATTCATAACATCACTTTAAACATGCGTGCACGCACCCCCCGCCCACCCCACCTTATCACACATGCACTCACCCCCACACAATACTCACCTTCCACTACATGCATACACACCCTCCCACACAAATATACACGTCACAATCACAACTATTACAGAATCACGTAGTTCATTACAGTGGCAGCGGTAGAACGACACCGTTCATTAAATGTTGTAACAGTAATAGTGTATAAGAATTTTGTGGTCGTACACTGTTTCTCAAAACACAGGTTATAACCTAGTTTGAGAGGCAGGGTTTTAAAAATATTTCGTACAGATTTTACTACAAACATGATTAACTGTTTTACTCTCTACCCACTGTTTGTTGCTGTAACTATCTGTAATTTTTGATGAATAAACATATTATTATTATTATTATTATTATTATATAAGTTAGAAAACCATTCGTATTTTTCACAGCAATCTTTTATTTTTTTTCATTTGATGAAAATGGGAATGCAGAAAAAATAACTAGTCAGCCATCTTTGGAAGTCCGCCACATTGGATTTAGAATGACGTCACTTAGCTAATCATGCATTGTCATCCAATCTGTAAAACTTCAGCTCAATACCAGCTTCGGATACCAGGTGGGCCAAATTTAACACCTAAGATTTTTTTCTTATTTACAGATGAAAATAACCGGTCAAGTGCGTGTCGGACTTCGCACAATTAGGGTTCCGTACCAAATGTATGGCTTTGGGTCAACAAGGTGCTTATACTGTGAAAGTTTGAAAACTAGCTCCAACCGTTTGGCTGTAAAACCTGTGTGACAGATGACGGACAGACAGACAGACGGACAGACGGACAGACGGACAGACGGACAGACGGACAGACAGACAGACGGACAGGCGGACAACGAACAGATGGTCAGACAGACAGACGGACAGACAGACAGCCGGACAGACGGACAGACGGACAGACGGACAGACGGACATACGGACATACGGACAGACGGACAGACGTACAGACGGACAAGCGGACAGACGGACAGACAGACATACAGACAAGCAGCAAAAGGGCCCCGTTCGGACCCTTCGGTTACGGAACCATAAAAAGGTCACTCAATACCTTTAAGGAAAAAAACAAATAAGAAAGGTAGATTATTCCTATTCAGACCAAGTGACGCCTAAACTCCGTTTATTAAAATGTCTTAAAATATTTCTTTATGAAGGATCTCTTTTCAGCTTGACTTCTCACAAATTGCGTTAATCATGTGTGAATTATCTCACATTCCTTTTCTTAAATGATTTTACATTGACAGTGCTTGTTATCGGTCACTGAACTCAAGTAGCTGTATACTTTAAGGTTAATTGGGTTCCTACAAGGGATCAGACCCAGATGAGATTTTTACGGACTTGGGAATAATGTAAATTAAGTGAAAGTGATGCGCCTATATTAACTTAGAACACGTCGCGCACAGCGTATGTACTGTTGTTAAGTGTTCCTGTGCGAGTAGGTCCCGTGTAAGTGAAACGACTTACTCGATGTCGATTGGCGGATGGCTGCTGGCGGCGGTCCCGCCCTGGTACAGGGCCAGGATGGCCACCATGCCCTCCAGCACGGTGATGAGCGGGTCTTGGCCCCTCCTGATGGCCTTAATTAGGTCCAGCAGGAGGCCAGTGGCCCGCTGATGGAGCTCCGGCTGCGAGATGGTGGTCACCGTGGCGCCTAGTGGCGCATGAGCGCATGATGGCGATGCATGGCGGCAACTTGCTGGCGTACGGCAGCGGTGGCGCCCTCTGGCACCCGTTGTTGCTGTTGCGTGCGGCGGCACATGGTCGGAACCTTTACCGTAGGGGCGACCTCTGTTACAGAGGCCGCCCCGGGTGGATTCCGACTCAGGGGTTGGGGTTGCTGGGTGTCGGCAGGGGAGGGGGCTTCCCTCCGCGATTCTTCCTCCTTCTCCTTCTCTTCCTCGGAGGGGCCGCGTCTCGGCTAGTGGACCCGTTACCTGCTGCCATGAGGGTGGCGCTGCGGCCCTCGTGGATGTCCGTGGTGGTGGCCTGGGCCACGGAGCAACTCTGCACGTCAGCGCCACCGTGCCCGAACGCCTTTTTGTGAGCTCCCTGCGAAATACAGGGCACTCACGGTGCGAGGCGGGGTGTGGCCCGCCGCAATTGGCGCACGATGCCGGCTCCGTACGAGGCCGGGGACACTCGCGTGCGACGTGCCCAGCCCCGTATCGCACACAAGCGAGCGGACGGTGGCACTGGTGTGAAGAGTGCCGGAGCTGCTGGTAGCGGTGACATTGCGCGGGAACCCTCTTCCCGCGCCATCCTTCGATCGTAACGCCTCCTATCAGCAGCAGCGAGGTGACGTCGTAGATTCGGCGCACGTCGGGCTGGTACTTGAGCACTGCGTGGTGTATGCAGCCTGGGCGTCCTTGGCGGGCCTTTATGCTCCGCACGTACTGCGGCTCGAACCCCAGGCTGCGGAGCTCCTCTTCGATTGCTGCCGGGTCCATGTCCGCCGGCAACCCTCAGATGGCGATTTTAAATCCCTTCTCCGCTGGCAGCGAATAGGAAAACCAGACTAGGCCGGTTTCCTTCTCCAAGCCGCACAAGTACCACTGGACCACCCGGTACTCCTCCTCGTTGCCGGGGAGGAATCGAATGCCGCCCTGATAAGGGCGGGCAGTCAGCGGGCGGCCCAGCAGATGTCGCAAGGCCCTGAAGTGGACCTGCCAGTCTGGCATCCTCTCCACTACCAGCGGCGAGTATCGCGGCTCCTTCCCTTCTGGCGGTGCTGGTGCTGGTGTTTGGCCCGAGGTGCTGCCACGCTGCGTGGCGGGTGTCGCAGGCGGAGTTCGCTGGGTGGCTGGTGGTGGCGAGGTGCTTGCGACGGAGGCGAACGACGGTTGCTTAGCTCCGCCGCGCTCGCGCGATGTGCGCCGCAGCTGGCACCGCTTCGCCTCCTCCTCTACCTCCTCTTCGTCAGGGCTCCTGGGTCTCTGCAATGGGCGAAACGCGGGTGACCCGCGTTTCTTCCCGAGTGTGGGGCCCAGGATAAATCGAGCCAGGGACTCCGCTTCCGTCTTGCCCTCCGACGCCGACATGTCTGACCACTCGCTCTCGCGAGGGGAAAAACATGTCGACATCGCGGGGGAGTCTTGGGCGGAGCCCCTGGGTGGCGATGGTGATAGCGCGCTACTGCTAGCCACAACAACTTGCGCCGTAAACGGCGGCGGCGGGTGTCGAGATGGTGTTGGTGATGGAGCCGACGGCGGGGCCGTCAGCTCGACGTCAGGCAGCACGGGGGTAGCGGAGCGCGGGCGCGGCGCGGGTGCGGGCGTGCTTGGCGTGGCGGTGGCAGCGGCGCGCTGTACAGGCGCGGTAGGGCTCGTAGTTCGTGCAGCGATGCGCAGCGCCTGCGGCCTCACGTCGGGGCACGACGTGGCGATTCGGGGCTCCTCTTTACGCACCGGCCTAGCTGGCAGCACAGCGGTGCGCGCAGTCGACGCGGCGGCGCGCGCCCTTGACGCGGCGGCGGGGGGGGGGGGCGTGTCGCGCCCGGGGCACGCTGAGAATCCGGATCAGGGAGGATCGGAGAATCCGGAGCTGGGAATCCGGATCTGGAACCCCAATTACAGGGGTTGAAATCGCGTAATTAAGTTGGCAAATATTTGCCAATGAAAACTACAGCTGCTAGGATTTGGCGATCGCTTCACGGCTCAAGGGTGTTCGACAGAACAAGTGAGTGTGAGTCTCACGCCAGCAGCTGGATTAAGATTGGAAAACCCATGTATTTAGCAATATTATATGAGCTTCCCAAAATTAAGAGCATAAATGCTCAAGTTTTAATCTAAATAGTAACCGACAACTTGCTTTGTTCTTTTTTCGCTGCCAAGTTTTAGTTTTTAAGAATATTTTTATTTATTTTTTATTTTATACGAATACAATATTAATTAATCCAAAATCGATTAGATATATTTTAAATATGAATCGAAATTTAATTAACCACATAATGGCAACCCTAAACTTCGCCTAAAAGTCAAATTCGCATTGATAATCTGTTGAATTACTTATTTATTTGATAAGATCACGGCGACTTATTTAGAGATAGAAACTAAACGGATAATTCCTATTTAAAAAACTTATATTTTTTGATTATCGTTTAAAATGTGTTCGTGTTGGGCCATATCCGGGCATTGTTCAACAAGTTCATAAGTTAATGGGAAGTTAAAAAATTCTTTGTTACAAAATTTTGTGACTTGAAATTGAACCCGTCCAAAGCTACAGGGAGGTAGGACCAGTTATGTCTAACGCGGATAAAAAGAGGAGCTCGTGGCTAAAGTAATAATAGCCGCACGGGTCGATCCATTAGGTTAAGCTACGCTTGCCGAGGTTAGTCCGTGGATAGGTGACCATCTTTACATACCGAGACTCCTCCGTGCCTCGGAAAGCACGTTAAGCCGTTGGTCCCGGATGTCAATCGTGGATCTTTGACAGTCGTTACGGGTCGTCAGAAGCCCAAAAGTCTGACAACCATTCTTACCAAGAGGTATCGTATTACCCAGTTACTGGGTTGTGGAGGTCAGATAGGCAGTCGCTCCATGTAAAATACTGGTATTCAGCTGCAACCGGTTAGACTGCAAGCCGACCCCAAGATAGTTGGGAAAAGGCTATGCAGAACATGTCTAACGAATTGAGAATCACGCAAAAAGTATAAAGCGTATTTTTATGAAACCTTCACCATTTTAAAGATAATTTCATTATTTATATTTAAGTATAAGTATTTTAGATTTTTTTATTTATTTTTTTTATTTCATTTTATATACATCTTACATACATCTTGTTTTATGTATAACATACATTAATAATGCGTCTCATTTCGGACAGCGCTCCTTGATGGGCGAGTTCTATATTACTGGGTGGACGTACAACGCGAAAGTAGTAGACAAAAGTGCCAAAAACGGCCGTTTCTGACACTTTTGCCTACTACTTTGGATACGAAACATTTTGAGACCTGTTTTAACAATATATTTTTTTTTTATCCTCTTTGTAACAAACGTGAAGTTGGATTTTTTAATATTTATTTTCTGTGCTATGCTACGATTTTTTATTCAATGAGGGCGCCACTGGACCGCGAGAAGGCCCTTAAGTGAGCTCAGCACAGAACAAGCAAGCTAACCACTCAAGGTCGTTGACATCTTAAAGAAAAATCTTCTTTTTCCTTCCAACAATGAACTTGCTACGTACCTACTGAAAAAAAAAGTACGAAATGTGTAAAAAAGAGTCTGGTTGGGTAAGGTTCTTGGCGCGTGACACTACTCAGTGATCCCTGCGATACGCGCGTAGGAAGCATTTAAAACCGATACCACGATACCCACGGCGAATTACTAATGTAGATAAAAATAGATGTGCCAAACAGTTTTATAGAAATGAAAACCTACACACGTTTAGTGAAAAGTGTGTAGGTTTTCATTTCTATAAAACTACGTTACGCATAGTGATGCGTAACCCAGTTTTTGAGGGTAGGAAAAATAATCAGATTGCTTCTCTCGCTCTGGGTGGAACGTGTCAGACTCTTACTGACTAAAGGTATGATTCCAATCTCGGCAGCACGCAGCATTGCTGCGCAGCAGTGCTGCATGCATTGCCGATTCCGAGCAAGGCAGCAGTGCTGCGCTCTTCATGGTGTTGTACTGTATATCCTTCCATAATATATTTTGTCTTTAATTAAATTATTACGATAATTAGTTCCACTGCTATTGTAAAGGGTTGGATATAAAGTCACCAAGTTAATTAATGTTTCCTCTTCTGTTACAGAGAAATTCATCTTCACGTAGGTATTGTTACGGGTCGTCAGAAGCCCGAAAGTCTGAAAACCAGTCTTACCAAGGGGTATCGTATTAAAAATAAATTAAAAATTAAGGGTTCTATTTTTATTTTTATAATTTGTTGAGAAAGCGGCAACCGAAATATATATTCTGTGAAAATTTAAACAAACAGCGGAGGCAAAGTAATAGGGTCCCGTTGGTTACCATTTGGGTACGGAACCCTAAAAATGAGTCCTTATTTCCATTGGTCACGGTATCACGCGTGAACGGCTGGATAGATTTCGCTAATTCTTTTTTTGTTGTATTTGTTATTGGAAGAAGGTCTATATATATAAAAATTAATCCCTATTTTCCTTGATCACGGCATCACGCTTGAACGGTGGGACTGATATCGCTAAGTCTTTTTTTGTTGTATTTGTTAGTTTTAGGACTAGGAGAAGGTTCTTAATCAAAAAACTGGTCAAGTGCGTGTCGGATTTCACACATTTATTGTTGTGTACCAAGTATTGGTATTTGTTAGTAAAGTATTCGTTATAATAAACATTATCACCAAATTTCAAGTTCATAGGTCAATGGGAAGTTAAAAAATTCTTCGAAACAAAATTTTGTGACAGACGATAGTCAGATAGACAGACGGAAAGACGGACATACAGATGGACAGACCGACAGACGGACACGTGAGTGACAGCAATAGGGCTCCGTTTGGACCTTTCGTATACGGAATCCTAAAAAGAAGTCCTAAAATAAATGTTGGTAAACAACTTTTACAAATAAAGCACATAGGTACTTTTGCACTGCGGGCCAAATTCTTCGTCACAATAAAAAACTTTTTTCAAAAAATACAACCGACTTCTAAAAAGTGCAAAATAACTTTAATTTTGGAAGTCGGTGTATGTATTTTTTTTTTGTTTCTTCGTTATTTGACACTGACTTCCGAAATTAAAGTTATTTTGCAATTTTTAGAAGTCAGTTGTATTTTTTTTTTGTAGTTTTTTATTTTTCACTTTTTAGTTTTTTTTATTGTTGCTATACACCAGAAGTAAAACTAAACATTAAAGTTATGCCCGAATGGATAACACCAATAATATGGAATTTGAACATTTGGAGACAACCAAAACGTCATCTGTGTATACATAATTTTTATTTATGTTGATTTTTTCAAAAAGTGCTACATCAATTTCGATAAAATTTATATGGGACCACCTCTAAAGTATGACCTACCATACAAAAAAAAAATCATCAAAATCTATCACAAATGGCGGAGATATCGCATAACAAACACACACAAAAAAAACACAGACGAATTTAGAACCTCCTCTTTTTTGAAGTCGGTTAAAAACAAAAACAAAATTAAGAAAGTTGCGCGGAAAATTGGAAAAGTTCAGAAATCTGAACGACTATTTAATATTCGCGAGATTGATACGAGTAGTTCGCGCGTCAGGACAACGTCTATTGGGTCAGCTAGTATATAATAAAATAAATATTCAAAGTAGACAAATAAATTTTTCGTTTTAATATTAACTTTGACAGTTGTTGGTAAATCATATCGTATTTTAAATGTCTTCAAATTACTATGAATTCTACTAATTAAGCAGATTAATTATGAAAATTGCCAAAATGTGCGATAGAGATAGCACCAGAGAATTTTTAGCACTGAAAGATATGGAGTAAATAAAACATTAATATTTGTTTAAACTTGTTTTATGTATAAGGAAGTACGATTGAAATTAGAAATAGTTTATTAGTTTTTTTCCTGCTGCATTTTTTAGAGAAATCGTGAATTTTTCGATTCAGGTGTTACCAAAAGCCACGGTTTTTTGTTCAAATTATTTTTTCTTTAGGTACCGACAGTTTTTGGTGTTTTACGTTTACGAAAGTCCTCAACAGAATAGTGTAGGTAAAGGGGCAGGTATATTACGCAACAATTCACATTTCACGAAATCGAGATAGAACC
Organism: Polia nebulosa; assembly: GCA_951329385.1. NCBI lineage: Eukaryota > Metazoa > Arthropoda > Insecta > Lepidoptera > Noctuidae > Polia > Polia nebulosa. The sequence continues at coordinate 1,795,072 of OX589595.1, read as the reverse complement.
CAGTGATTAGTGGATCAATTACTCGAATTACAAACATTTACAATCTTGTCTTTTGACAATGTAAACTCAGTTGCGGTTATATATATACATATAACGGACAGGTGAGTGACAACAATAGGGCTTGGTTTGGACCTTCCGGGTACGGAACCTTAAAAAAGAAAAAGCTGGGGGAAAACATACGTCACATCACATCCACACAAAACGGCGAGTGGGAGTAGGTTGTTAGGAGGACACGAACTTATTACTAATTCGTAGGGGACACATAGATAAAAAGGCTGTTTTTTTTTTAGAGTATCTTTTTAGTGCTAAGTACTTGTAATAGGGATATAACATTTTGTTATAATAATATGCTTTTTGTCTATATTTCTGAAAATCATAACTGAAATACACTTGAGCTGAAGAAAACATGCGAGCATTGATTGAGGTGCGACAATCACCGAAACCAGCAAACTGTGAAGAACTACCTGCATTCGATCCTGAGTCCTTACAAACAAGGTACTGTGGCGAATGTAGACACAGCCTAAACTCAGCGGGTCTGCACCAGCCTTTAGCTGGCAGTTAAGAATATTGAAGAGTCGTTCGAGTATATATTAAAAGCATAGGTTTGATGTGAGACTTGAGTTTTGCCCTTGCAAGTGGGCACACATGTAATTCTTATAAGAATCAATATAGAGTCTATCGCGCACTCATCTCTTTTCTCATCCACCTGTAGCCGGTTACCCTTTTATACACCGCACCCCCGCAATAAGCTAGCGAGTCTCTAAGCTACGAGACATCCCCCGAACTTCGAAGGACCCCTGAAGCCCTGCAGGCCTTACGGGAGCCTTGGGGTCCTACAAGTGGCGGCGAGCGCCGGGAATGAGTACCGCATGTGAAACAACGACATGCGAAAATAAAAGGAGTGTACGGATAATCAAAGCTGAGTGGTTTTATTTAATAAAGTGTCACTTACACAAGGGAGTGAAAAATGTTGTTCTTTTCAGGCCACACATATCAAGTGTGCCTTGAGGAATTTATCGACGAGTTCGTGTCGATGGCCATTGCCAACGGGTGGCTAAAGAGTGATTATACTCTCATTTTAGGAGTGTGGCTCCAGGGTGCAGCCCGACACTTCTTTAGATATACGTTCCAGTATGGCAAATAAATTATTTTTCTTTCTTTTTCTTTCTTTCTTTCTTTCTTTCTATGGTATGGCATTCGAATCGCTTTGCGAAAAGCTTAGAAAGGAATTCCCATGCAAATGTTGCGAGGAGCGGAATAATCGACCTTTTTTATACTTTTGAGAAGCCGGACCTTGTGTCCGAGGTGTGTGAACGCACTAATCTCAGGAACTACTGGATCACATTGAATAATTATTTTTGTGTTGAATAGTCTATTTATCGAGGAAGGCTATATATTATCACGCTGTGACCAATAGAAACGGAGCATCAATGAAAACGGTGGGAAAAAGATTCCTTTTGAGAGCTTCCGTTGCGTGCGCTACGTAAACGGTTAAAGTTACGCAAAAATTATGTATGACGTAATTGTTCCCAATTAAAACTTCTAAAAAAGTCCGCGACAGCATATGTCCATCTTTTAAGGTTAACTCGCTATAATCTTTTTTATGGTAATCAAATTCGTTCTAAAATAATGCATATTTGCGAAGGTGTTTTTATAAACATGACATTAATCCTTATCCAAATAAATGTGTTATTCATCATAAGTATTTAATTTTGAACAAAATTGCCCTTGACATCATTTGATTTCAACGAATATCTTAGGAGATATCATAGTGTTAATCAAGTACCACGCGCACATTCATAATGTGCAAGGCGGACGATTATGAGGGATGTGGAGAGCGAGGTACCATTTTGCACTGTATAGCCTTTTTATTGAGGAAGGTTAGAGACTTTATATATAATCACGCTACGACACAGTAACTATAATCGCGGGTGAAACCGCGGGCTCAGCTAGTATTTCTATAAATACATACTTGCTACGGCCGCGAATCGTATTTTGACTAACATATAACCTGATACTGACCAAATTGCCAAAAACGTAAGAAAATTTGAATTTTGCGGGCTATTCTGGCGATTACACTTTAAATCTCATTGATATTCTCGCCCATAGCTTGGGCTTATTGAATTCTATTTTTAAGCTTCTGTGATCCGCAGTGCAAAGTACCTACCTATGTGCTTTATTTGTAAAAGTTGTTTTAGGACATGGTTTAGGGTTCCGTACCCGAAGGGTCCAATCGGAACCCTATTCCTGTCTGTTCCACTCACGTGTCCGTCTTTCCGACTGTCCGTCTGTCTATCCGTCTTTCCGTCTGTCTGTCTGAACGTTGTCTGTCACATTTTTTTTTTCTGTAGAATATTTTAACTTCCCACAGACCACTTTTTTTTTTTTTTTTGTGGTGTGGAATATCATCTTCCGCTGACCATGAACTTGAAATTTGGTGATAATGTTTATTATTACATATATTTTACAAAAAATCAAATTTTTTCTTTGAAATTCCCTCATTTGGTACGGAACACTAAATATGCGAGGTCCAACTCGCACTTGGCCAGTTTTTTAAAGTGAGTATGTGAGATGTGTATAAATGCATTTTGAATATTATGAAAACGTTTTTGGAAATGTTTTTAAAGAAACTGCGTGGAATTGAAAAAGAAAGTCAACAACCTTGTTGAATGGATATTATTTACACCGAAACGAAGTCCAGGCCCTGTAGACATAGTAACATCGCTTCGTAGCGAAACGATATCTAAATTCGTCATCGTCTCTGAGATAAATTTGAATTTGAATAAAATTTTGAATTTTTTCAAGAGTTGAATTTGAATAAAATTCAACTCTTGAATTACAAGTATTGTTTACATGTTATTCTAAGGTCTGTTTATTCACCAACCCAAAAAAGTTTACTTTAAGTGCCTCGCTCCAATAGAAACCTCAGCAAGTTGTTTTTTATGAGCCCGGTCGTAAATATGTCAAACTGCGATAAGAGGCTCGGCGCTTGAGGAGCCTACGCCTAATTAGTTATTATTATGGTCTAAGGCCTGGTCGCCACCTTGAGCGAGGCCCTATTCACAAAGCCGAAAGGGCATAGTTTCCTCAGGGGTTTTAGAGATAGGTTGCCAAATTTAGAAACTATTAATTGACATTACTGCTCACAAATGTTATAAAAAGGTCGTCTGGCTGTATCTCATGATCTATGTAACATCAAATACACAAATAATAAACATAAATTAAATATTGAAGGGTGCTCCACTACTAGAAACGTGTATTTTTTTAAGTAGATGCTTGAAATGCTCACAGAGTTTGTATTACTATATTCTTTAAAAAAATATAATAAAATAAAAAATAATGGTACGGGAACCCTTCATGCGCGGGTCCGGCTCGCACTTGGCCGGTTTTTGAGTACCTATTGTCATTCGTGAATACTCTTAGTTATTAGTTTCCCAATCAACCTCACTAGTCCACCCTCTCACAATCAATCAGCGCCTACATCTTCCGTCAAAGCTTCTCCTACCTATCTATAGATATGACGCCATTCCTGTGTAGCCAGTATGTGTACCGTGGAGTCTGTAATGCAGTGCGGATGGAAAGTCTCCGGGGAATTCAATACTGCTTATAGTGAGAGGACGGGACGAAACGTCAAAGTGAGAGTACTAAATAAATGTAGTATTTGAGGATATTACATAAAAGTTGTTAAAAAAAGTGAATTGGACGTCATTGGTGAAGAGAAAACTGTTATTAATGTCTGCATTGTATAAAATAAAGTCGCTTTCCGCGTCTGTTTGTTTATCCGCTAACTTCTCGTAGACCACGCAATGGATTTTGGTGCGGTATGCACTACCAACCCGCATTGGGCTCGCGTGGTGGATTACGGCCCACACCCTCTCACAGAGAGGAGGCCTGTGCCCCAGCAGTGGGGATTAAAAGGCTGATGATGATGATGATGGTGCACAAATAGAAAGAGCGATAAACGAGAAAGGTTTGTTTATTAAATTCACCCTATAGTAATAAGAAGCAGGAGTAGCTCGTGGCTAAAGTAATAACAGCCACATGGATCGATCATTGTACATGGATGAGTGACCCTCTTTACACACTGAGACTCCTCCATGCCTCGGCAAGCACGTTAAGCCGTTGGTCCCGGTTGTCAATCGTGGATTTTTGACAGTCATTAAGGGTCGTCAGAAGCCCGAAAATCTGACATCCAGTCTTACCAAGGGGTATCGTATTACCCAGTATCTGTGTTTTGGAGGTCAGATAGGCAGTCGCTCCATATAAAATACTGGTATTCAGCTGCATCCGGTTAAACTGGAAGCCGACCTCAAGATAGTTGTGAAAAGGCTAGGCAGATTGAGTAATAATAAGCAAAGGCCATCTTGTGTGTTCAACGATTTTAAACTCTGCTGCTGACTATGAAATCATGGGCTCGATTTCCGGTTCGGGCAATGTTAATGGGTTTTTCCATGTGGAGTTTCTCAGTAGCATGAACTGGACACAAATCGAAATGCCTGGAGTTTCAATTTGTGTCCAGTTTATGGCAATATGCTCGTGTGAGTATAACTGGCATGCCCAATTTTGGATTTGTAGGGTACATAATAGAATCAAGCTGATTCTATTATGTACCCTACAAATCCAAAATTTCTACTATCTGTGAGCTATACTTTAGAAGATATTCGTAGTTTAGATAAACGTCCAGACAGCGGGCTTTTTTTAATATAAATTTCCAGTTTCTGTGGGCTATACAGCTCACAGAAAGTCGAAATTTTGGATTTCTAAGGTAATTAATGTAATAGGTATTTAATGTAATACAATAATGTATGATATAAAAGAGTAGTATTTAAAGAAGGGGCCCGCTGGCTGGACGTTTGTCTAAATAACGAATAATTATCTTCTAAAGTAAAGCTCACAGAATGTCGAAATTTTGGATTTGTTAGGTACAGACTGTTGTCAGCATTACCTGACCCACCCTAAAATCAAACGACTTTGGACCCTCTGTGTGTAACATTAAGGTTCATTTAATTTATAATTATGAGCTTATCAGACAACTGCTCGAGGATTTGATGAACAAATACAATAATAATATAGACACGCAAATTTGATCTTTAAAACGTTAGCATTAGGTTATGTTTTTTATCTATTTCTTATAATATGATAAGTGTAATAGCTTATTTTAATGATTCAGTTCAAGTAAATCTGGTCTCGTGGTCTGTGTGTAAGACTGAGAAAAACGAGGTTCGAGATCAAATCCTGCGACAAAGATGTTGTTTTGCTTTCAACATAAAATTTATATTCCAAAACTATTTCTTGTATTATTGTAAAGAACTACAGACTATACATAAAGTTTTTAAAATGGTAATATTTTCACATAACTTGTAATAAGTGGGTAGTTGAAAAATAAATATTCGTATTCATTATAAAGCTGGTATTCAAATGCTACTATGGAGTGATTATTTAAAATACAAAATAATTTGCACGAGGAGAAGATGGCTGCTTGTGCTGTGCAAGAATAAACTTTATGACAGTATACTATATGGTTCAATTTTTTTTGAATATTGCGTCTAGCATTACAACTAAGATCAAATTTCAATGCGGTTTATAAGAGTTGTGTTGGTCTTGTGGTCACTAAGGTAGTGCGATGTTCATCGTTATCTACGTTCGAAACCAAGTTGAACCTAAATTTAGATATTTTATTACACTTTTTTACATTTCTTTAATAGACGACGTAGGGTATTGTCTTTTTAAACGGGCAGTTTGTATAGAAATAAAACTAAAACATTGCAAGTTTAAAATGTTTATTATTTCATTAAAACACTTAAGTAGATGCTCATATGTTTCCAAATTAATATACTTTTATATTAGTATGCCATATAAACATTAAAAAAGGCATGCTTATGCTTAAAAGTTTGTTATCGAGAAAATGAATTCATCTGTGAAATGCTTTACTTTATAGCTGCCTATATGTAGTGAATAAACATGTTATTTAAACAGAAAAAATCTGTTTATAACAATAACATCACCAAATAATCTGCAACATTTTAATGGTTTAACAATCAATCCATTGAGCATTTACTTATATGGTGTGTTTAAATATACCTACTAGATGAACTAGTAGCGGAGTGGCGCCGTCCCCTGCTATAACTTGTTGTAAGCGGCTACGCATACCGCGCACCATGTTCCAACACAAATCTTTGCCTCTCATGTGCTCCCAAGTCGATGTCACGACCTCAGCCAAGTTGTGTTTGTTTCGCACTTCCCAATTTAAAACCATTTGACCCCATAGATTTTCTATAGGGTTCAAATCAGGACTTTTAGATGGCCAATTAATAACTGTCACACCTTCTTGAGCAGCTAACCATTCCCGCACAATGCCTGCACGATGGATGGAGCAGTTATCGTGCATGAAATAAATATGTGACGTTGGATAGGCAATTCGCACAGTCGGCAGCATGACGTCACGCAGAATCTTCAAATACAAACTGCTATTAAACCTACCACCAATTTCCACCAATTCACCAGGTCCCATGGACGACATCCAGCCCCAGTAGCCCAGGATTATTCTACCGCTGGTTCTACAAGGTAGCAAGCACTTCTCGTTGTAACGTTCTCCTTTCCTCCTCCATAAGATTTTACGTCCATCTTTGTCCGATTTAAATGATTTTTCATCAGTGAAGATCACAACATTTTCTTCCCAATAAAAATTTAAATAAAAATATTTAAATAATATTAAAATTAAAATATTTAAATATAAAAATAAAAAAATATTTAAAATTAAAATTAAAAAAAATAAATTGAATTGAATTGATTTAATTGAATATTTAAATTTTTGCACGATGAGCAGGTGTCAATGCAATTTTCTGTGCCGGTTTATAATTCTTTATCCCAGCAACATGTAAACGCCTTCGCACTGTTTCCACTGAAATATTGTGGTTTATATTGCGGTTGCACGAATGGGCATAAATGGATTTTCAACGTGGCTTGAGGTGGCGTTCGAATTCGGGACTATACTTAATGGCTTTTGCTCCTGGACGAATCCGCTGAATATTTACATTGTCTCCATAACGTCTTAGCCATAGCCTGACCGTATTTCTCTAAAACAAAAATAAACATTTTTGGAACCGTATATGTAACTTGTAAGGAGTGAATGTAATGGTAAAATAGCCAACTACGCATTCATTAATCACAATCAATAAAATAAAATAGGTATAAAAAACACTTACTGCTATATTAAGTCGGCGACCAATCTCTCTAATTCCAACATTCTGCTCATGTAAAAATATTATTTTATGTTTGGTATAGTCGTCAAGTTGCGACATGATGCTATATTACAGCAAATTGCTTAAAAATACTTAACGAGTTAAACGATTTACAAATGTGTGTGCGCAGTCACTGCTATTAGGCGTAGTGTAAATTTTGTTACTTAGATGAATTTATGATCTACCTCACGAAGTAAAATGTTTTACTTCGTATTCAACCATTCTTGGTAAATATAAATTCTGTGAACTTAAAGTTTTTTAAATTACCCAGCCGTTTACAAGATAAGTTATTAGACGAAAATCATATTGGTCGTTCTTTAATATTGCAAGCAATATTGTAGAAATGAAAACAAATTAAAAAAGAAACTGATGTATAGGTGGACTGTGTTTTCGAACCCACATGCTGTTCGTCGTCAATCCAGCATCAAACCGCTAAGCCACAAGAACTTGTTGGGAATACGCGAAATTAAAGATTGGGTTGTAATTATGTAGTGTGACTTAAAAGCTTTTCAACTTTAATGTTAACGAGATAATGATTAAAATAGCTTAACAAAAACATATATAATGCCGGTGGCTCCGACTTTGTTGGGTGGGTTTACCTTAACGTTACGTGTTAAAGATCAAATTTGCGTGTCTGTGTTATTATTGTATTTTTGTTCATCGAGTGCTCGAGCACTTGTCTGATAAGCTCATATAAATTAAATAAACCTTAATGTTACAGGCAGAGGGTCCAAAGTCATTTGATTTTAGGGTGGGTCAGGTAATGCTGACAACAGTCTGTACGTAATAGTTTCTAACGCCGAGCACTATTGGGCGATCTGAAAGTATCATAACAATAAAAATAATCATAAGGGGCCCGCTAGTAAGACACTTCATAGAAACAAAACATAATAGTTTCTAACTCCGAGCATTATTGGGCGATCTGAAAGTATAATAACAATAAAAATAATCATAAGGGGCCCGCTAGCTAGACACTTCATAGAAACAAAACATAATAAACTCCTAGCACTATTGGGCGATCTGAAAGTATAATAACAATAAAAATAATCATAAGGGGCCCACTAGCTAGACACTTCATAGAAACGTCATTTAATCAAAAACTGTCTAGTTACAAAATATATCTTAAGTATTTTCTTTCGGCACAAAATAATGTCTCTAAGAAAAGCTATCACCTGTGTATAAATCTCGTTGGGACCTGCCAGATAGACTCACATAATATTATGCTCTCGCCATTTTACATGGGATCTACCTACACATTACTATCGAAGTGTTGGTCCGCCTAGCCTTCTGAGAAATATAAATATAGACGTGAAATAATAAAGAAGCAGACATAAATAAAGAAAAAAGACGACATTAGACTCGCCAAGGAAAGACACTAAAGTAAAATCAAATATTAACTAGCCATAGCAAGAAACTAATAATAAAAACTTTTTTACAAAAATAGAACTGACTTCCGAAATTAAAGTTATTTTGCACTTTTTTTGTTTTATATGGAAGTCAGTTCTACTTTTGTAAAAAGTTTTTTATTTTTCACTATTTATTTGTGGTTCCCCATTAAATTGTGTTAACATACGTATAGACATATGATCACAGCAATCGAGAGTCATTTGCTGCTAGTTATTGAAGAGTTCCACTGTCTATCTCTGAAGATCTTCATCAGATCCAAATTTAGGTACCTATTATATACTAAAACCTTCATTGAAAAACATGCATTAGAATAACGAAAACCCAAACATACTCACATACCAAACATACGGGTCGAATACAGAACCTCCTTTTTTGAAGTCTAATAACTACATCGAACAGACCTGTGCCAGGCCAAAAAGGCTCATATCTTATGCTAAGATATTTAAAAAATAAATAACGCAGCGCAGGTATTCTGTAATAAGTTTATTTAAGACCGGAATCCAATTAAAAAAAATAGAATTAAATATCATAATATATACATACACACATACATAGAAATAATCTACAATTTAAAATTCACATACACAAAAATAAGTCTTATTTTGCATATCTAAATTAGTCATCTCGTCACTCAGTGCCACATCAAAATAAAGAATAATGTAAAATACTTTTTTACAAAAAATAGAACCGACTTCCAAAAAAAGTCAAAATAACTTCAATTTCGGCAGTCGGTGTGTAATAACGAAGACACAAAACTTGGAACACCGACTTCCGAAATTGAAGTTATTTTGACTTTTTTTGGAAGTCGGTTCTAATTTTTTGTAAAAAAGTTTTTTTTTTGGAAGTCGGTTCTGTTTTTTTTTAAGTTTTTTGTTTTTTACTTTTTAGTTGTGGTTCCGCATTAAATTGTGTTAACGTTATATAGATATACGACCGCAGCAATCGCGGTCGATTTGCTGTCAATTTTTTAAGAGTTGTCTGTCTCCGAAACTCATGATCAGATCTATATAAAATTTAAATGGGACCATTTTGAAATAAACTCCTTTCGAACAAAAAAAAATTTTGCCAATCCGTCTATATATGATTGAGTTATGACCGAACATACATAAAAAGATAAAAAAAACATCCGAATTGATAAACTCCTTCTTTTTGAAGTCGGTTAAAAATGTATTCAATCAAAACTAATTTATTAGTTTGCCATACCTAATGCATGGAAAGGAAAGGAAAGTTACTTCCTTCCAGTTTTCTGACCTTTAAAATCAACCCTTACTTATTACTTGTTCTAGAGTTTATGAAGATGGAGAATAACAACGGAGAAAGAATACCGCCTTGAGGAACACCTGCATCCAGGTCTCGCCAACGACGAATTCTCGTCAACACGCACCGACTGCTGACGTCCCCGAAAATAAGAAGATAACCATTCCAGGGCCTCGGAAGAAACCATAAGATGTGAAAGGATTGATAGGAGAATATCGTGACTGACGGCATTAAAGGCATTGGAGAAATCAATTAACACCAAAACCGTAACCTTAATATCCTCCATAGCTTCTCTAATGTCCCAAGTCGTTTAGCGTTGCGTATCACCTGATTACAACGATTTCTTGCTGATTTAAAGAGGTCCCTATTTTCATTACTGCGATTCTTTTTATATTTTCGATAGGCCCGATCCCTACGCCTCATTGCCATACGGACCCCTGTCGTCATCCAAGGGGCGGGCTGACGCCTAAGCTTAACCCTCTTGACAGGAGCGTGTCTGTCGTAGAGTGCAAGAACCATCCTATTAAAAATATGCAGTTTTCCGTCAACAGATGTTGTGGCTGCAAGGTGGTCCCAGTCAAGTATCGACGCATCCTGGTGCAGCTTCTCAGCATCCAAACGAGCGAAACAACGCATGTGCAGTACTTTAAGGGGAGGTTTAGGTGGTTTTAGGATATACGAGAGGAAAATGAGGTCATGATGGGAAATGCCAGGTGTAGGACACTGGCCGTGAGAGGACACAAGAGGAGGGAGTGGACGTTAGGATTAAGTCGTGCCACGTGTCATCACCTGAGATATTGAAGTGAGTTGGTTGCAGTGGAAGGACATGGAAACTAACGGACTCGATTATATGAAGGAGTTTACGGGAACGAGAGGAAGGGTGAGAAAGGTCTTTATTAAAATCGCCCATGATGACCTAATGTTCATACTCGGACCCCACTGATTCCAGCGCCAACTCTAAGTTGGAAAAGTAGTCATTGGCAGGCGGACAGTAGACAACGCCAAGCAAGGTCCTTGACACCTTTGACGTAGACTTTCAAAAATAGATATTCAGCGGAAGCACTATAATTTGAAGGAGATGATGCAATGATTTTGTAAGGGAAAACGCTACGAAGATAGACAGCAACACCACTTCCTCCCTTTCCAATCCTATCATTGCGGATAAGAATGAAACCGGGAAGAGGGTAGGTGGTAGAGAGAAGATGAGGTTTGAGCAAGCTCTCAGAAACCAGGACAGCATGTACATTGGCGTCAGAAAAGGTGTCAAATAGATCACTACAATGACATGGCACACTCTGAGCATTTATATGACAAACATTAAGTAAATGAGCTTTCTGTTGGCCGAAGCTCCGACGCACCAAATCACCAAGGATGTCAGTCAAGGAGCCAAAACTTGCATCAGCAGATGTGTGGAAGGATTCATTTGCGGAGTGAAAAGAATCATCATCAGATATCATAAATAAAATAAAATAAATAACTATAAAAATAAAATAGAACCAAAACTATGCTTTACCACACCACTATCTGTTCACCACCCACCAACAGCACCAGTACTATTCAGAAATATAAGTAAAAAATATCAATAAACACACACAAAAACAAAAGCAAGTACGAAACGATAAAATCATAACAAATGAGCAAAAACAAAACGCATTTCACCAATCACAACATTCACAATACAAACGTGAAAAAGGAACATGGAACGATAAATTATATAGCAACATTTTTGACATAATATACAACTGACAGGTGACACTGACATTTGACATGATGTTACAAAAATTAGTTACTGACTGAAAACAAACAAACAAAATACTGAGCAAATACCACCAAAAATAATAAAGTTGTGTAGTGAAAATAAAACTTAACAAGCGGGTAAATGCGTATGACAATAGTTGCATTATAAATACGTGATCAATGACGCCACAAGCACAAATAGACACTGCAATAACATTTAGTTTCTATTTCTACGCACTTCATTGCTGCTTGCCGATGATGATTCCTCAGCCTTCTTAGGGTATTTACTCAATATGGGAGCAAGTTCGTCTGAAGAAGTTAACTTGTGCCGTTTTCCATCCGGGGTTCTGACGTCACCTCCGATGACGACATCCCCGTCCTGCGTCCAGCAAGCAGTCATCCCAAAGTGAGAGCGCTCACTGCTGAATACGGCCTGACTAGTCCTGGTCAGGAACTCTTTTACTGAGACAATGGATCCCTTCAATGCTGACTTCGCCTTCCGAACAGCAGACTTATGGTCAAAATTGGAAAATCTTACCAGTATTGGCCGGCTGCATGTGGGTCATCTACTAGATGCACCCAGTCTATGACACACCTTGATGGATGATGCAGTGATGTCAGACAGGGCCAGGTTACTGTGCAGAATATCCAACACAAGAGCTCTGCAGTCCTCCTTGTCCGCTTCAGCAAATCCAGTGAAGATGAGAGCCTTCCCGTCTTGTACGTGTCTCCTAGCCGTCAACCACTCTCGAGCACTCAGTGATTTGTTTCCGCAGGAGTCCAAGCATACCAAACATGAGTTCTCTAAACGAATGAAACTCTTCCCGGACTTTTGGAACGGTGTCCTTGGCAGGTCCTGCACATTAAATTTGCGCCTCAAGCTCATCCATCTTCTTGAAGAAGCACTCCTCCACATTCTTCTGAGCTGATTGGATTTCATCCAGTGTAGACATTTTTGATGTAAAAGTGCAATGTTTTTAAAGTGACTTTTTATGTACTAGTTATAGCTGGCAGATAGTGTAGGATTAAATTTTTTATTAGATGGTTTGTTTCATCTATCTAAGTATAGCAGATAATGTTTTTATGTAACTATTATTGATTGTAAAATTTAAAAAAAAACACTTAATTTTGTTTTTAATTAGAGGAGCTATAAAATACGCGTCTTATCTTTTTTCACACCTACCGCCGTAAAGCTTCAAGTACTTAGGTATTTTGAACCCTCATAGCTTGGGTTTAGATCATACCTCTTTTGGATCACCTCTTTTGGATCTCATGTAAAGTCAAGATTCTTACTCTACACGCCCTAACTCTACAAACTGAAGTTATTTTACAAACACTATATCTTATATGGCTTGGCCGTTTCGCTAACGTCACATAGGCGTAAGGTGAAAAATGTATTCACTGTTCATTACTTTCTGTTATACAATAGTTCTTGTAATACTTTTTCTTTTCTTTCTTTTTCTTCTTCTTTTTCTTTTTAGTAACGAAACGGCCAATCCACATATTTTGGCTAAGATGTAGAGTTTGTGAAGTTTGGGCTTGTAGAGTTAGAAGCTTGGCTCTACATGAGATCTGATAACTTTTTGACAGTGCGAGCCATAGGTCTCGTCTTGGCAACATTTTACACGAAAATGTTTTTGGTGGGATCCTATTTATTAGGCAACAGCATCCAACTTACTCGAAATCATGTAGTCGCGCTTAAGTAGCACGGTCGCCGCACGGTGGCCGCGCAGTCACCGCGAACACTGCACCACGTATGGTCCCACCTTGACCAAATAAATACAGCCTATTTTGACGTAACCACGTGATCTACGCGGTTGGGTTGGCGTGAAAATGTTTACCCGACTTCCTAATATTTCCTACTAACATTATAAATACGAAAGTTTTGATGAATGAATGGATAGATGGATAGGTGTTTGTTATTCATCAACGCCAGAATGGATGAACGGATCTTGGTGTAATTTGGTACAGATATAGAATGGAAAAGCACCAATTCCACGCGGGCGAAGTCGCTGGGCAAAAATTAATCTCATGTTACCGCGGCCCTTGGCACAGGCAACTGAAGGAACAAGGGTGGGTTTTAGCCAGTAAAAGTTTGACACGCCCTCCCGCTCCACCCTGAGCGGGAGAAGTCATTGAAAGACTTTCCACCCTCTAAAAAAAAATTGAGCAAAATCTGCGATCGGCAACCGCCCTGCCTTGTGGTGGAATAAAATACACAAGGTCACAGTTTTACAAACTCCATTCACAAAACGCATTAACACTGAACTCAAAACTGAATGACGTTATGACTATCTTACATCGATTTACACACATAATTTATCATGTATAGTTGGCACACATTATATAACACCCATTTGAAATATTATCTGTACCCAAACATTAAAAACATTGTTCAGAAGATCAAGAGGTAAATGCTTCTGAAATTCGTCGCTTGGTCCAAATTCCCCCCACGTATCTCTATCTTCTTATTATAGTCTACATCAGAATTACAATACGCGAGGGAACACATGGATACCTACATCCCAGAAACATTATATTATTATGTTAGAAAAATGACAACAATCATTTTTCAATGTAAGATTGCTCTGCTGTCTTTCATTGCGCAACGGTGACGTAAATCGTCATCGCTAGACGCTACATAAAACGGTGAGGTTATTATGATGGACACATCAAGAAATAATATCGACGTGAACTCCAAACTGGAGGGTCCTCACAATTGGAGTGTCTGGAAATTCAAGATCCGGGTATTATTGATGGCAGCAGGGATGTACGACATCGTCGAAGGCAATAACGTCTAACAGGAGGATACCAAGTGGATCAGCAGCGACGCGAAAGCTCAAGGTATCATTGCGACGCGTCTTTCATACAAGGTTATAACACAAGTGAGTTGTAAAAAATCACAAGAAATTTGGGAAAAACTCCATACCATCTTTGAGAAAAAAGGAGAATTGTTATTGCATTTAGTACAGGAAAAGTTCTTTGCATTAAAATTAGACAAAAAAGAGTCTATGTCCGAGTTTCTGACCAGAGTTGAGGACTTGCTATGTATACTGAAGTCCTTGAGCTCAGAAATCCCTTCATCAGTGGCCATAACTAAAATAAATACTTGTTTACCAGTACAGTACAGTCATTTTGTGTCTGCGTGGGAGTCGGTGCCTAAAGATAAGCAAACTATGGCAGAGTTAACCGCTCGGCTACTAGTGGAAAAACAGCGTTACCTATCAGGGGTTGGAGGTGCAGAGGAGGCTTCATCGACAGCGTTTGTCACAAAGTCTGCGAAGAAAACGAGAAAGTGCTTTAAGTGTGGTAAGCTGGGACACTATAAAAGTGAATGCAAGTCAAAGAATTCAAATTCTGGTGGTAAAGACAATAAAACCTGTAGCATATCTAAAAAATCTAATTACATTGAGAACAATTGTTGGTTTAAAAATAAATCAAATGGTAATGCTTTAAGTGCAACTCATTTGACTACTTTTACAGGAGAAAATGAATGGGTTATGGACAGCGGAGCCACCAAACACAATAATGTGTTTTGATAAAGATCTTTTTACAACTTTTGTACAGTTAAATGAACCTCGAAATGTGATTATAGGTGATGGCTCCACTATCCTTGCCACGGGTTTTGGAAACATACAGTTACTTACAATGGAGTCGATTGGGTTGCTACAATTTTGCATGATGTTCTTTTAGTGCCAGAGTTAAATGTAAATTTATTCTCTGTCACAGTGATAATAAATAAAGGTATTTCTATGAAAATGTATAGTAAATTGTTGTAGAATATATGACAATAATGGTGACTGTGTTGCTTTGTCCAAACCAAAAGGTAAGTAAAGGTTCCTGTGCCATTTCTGTTCCATCAAGTGAATGGCATAAGAGGTTTAGGCATCAGGAGTAATCAAGACACAGAAAATGTAAAAAGCATATTATAAAGAAGTAATATTCAGGTAAATGAGAGTTACAAAAGTTATTGTGTTTCATGTTTAATAGCTAAACGACATAAAAAATCTTTTCCATTGAGTGAGTCATGGGCTGAAAAGCCGGGTGAAATTTTACATTTAGATTTATGTGGGCCAATGGAGGTAGAATCATTAGGTGGGTCTAGATACTACCTTGTAATAAAAGATGATTTCACAAAATATAAGACAGTGTATTTTCTTATACAAAAAGATATGTGTATGCAAAAATGTAGTGTGTTTTGCTTTTTGTGACAAAAAATCTTGGTTATTCAGTAAAAATATTGAGAAGTGACTTTTTTTGTGGTGTGTGTGGTTTTTGTTTTTGTGTGTGTGGTACCAAAAAAACTCAAACAAGTGTGCCTTACACACCAGAACAAAACTGTAGGGCAGAGAGGGCGATTCGCACGATAACGGAATGCGCTAGAACAATGTTATTGTCAACAGATTTTTACAAGAACATGTGGGCCCGAGGCCGTAAATACAGCGGTGTTTGTGCAAAATAGAACAGGAAAAATCATGGTAAAGGATGTCACATCATATGAATTGTGGTTCAACACATCAATGTTTGATGTCAACCAGTTGCAGGAATTCGGTTTCAGTGTAGCAAGTTCTCATTCCGAAACAAAAAAGACGTAAGTGGCACTCGAAGTCTGAGATGGGTTACTTTGTAGGTTATAGGGAGACATCAAAGGGTTTTCGTGTTTACTTTCCAAAGAAAAAAGAATTTCTTGTGAAACGTGAAGTTGTTTTTCTTGAAAATTGTGATACAAAATCAAATGAAAGTTTAAAGTCAAAAAATAGCCGTGAGTTTCCGGACACAAAAAGTTCGAAATATTTTGTTGACTTTTTTAACTTAAAACGAGACGAAAATTGGAGTTGCCCAAGCGTGTAAATAGCTGTGGTTCTCTGCAGGATGGAGGACAGTGTTACGGCCAAACACTTGGATTGAATGCTGGCCCAAAATTGCCTATATTTGTCTGTATAACTTCAAGTTAGGAGTGGTTGGCAGTAGACGGCGCATGTGGCCTTACTCTAAGTTAGTAAAAACAAGTGGTACCTGACTTTCTTTCTCCGACGGCTTGACGAGTGGCCACTCGATTCTCTTCACACCAACACACCTGGTTATTCTTGTTCACTAGTTACACGGATGCGGTAAATATGGGTTATTTATTATTCCCGGAGAATCCCCAACGTTTACGGGATATTACTCGGGATTTTAGTGTATTTGCGGGGACGATGTTAATAAGACATTAATTTAGTCTGCGGAGAATGCGTTCTGCCTCGCGGCGAAATGCGCACTGAAGTGACGTCGATTGCTGCATTTTAGATTGCCTATGGTTCCCGTAAAGCCGGCTACACACTTGCCTCACATGCCAAAGCAAGACACACACGTCATGATACCACACCCCATCCAACTTGCAGAGTGTCGGCAACTCGCCACACCATGCTCCCCGCCTTGAAAGGTCCAGGAGCTTTCAAAAGCTGCTAATCTATGCGGCGCGAGTGAGGTTCAAGAAGCGGTGATGATATGTAAGCTTTTACTTGTTGAAGAGCTTTGAGGGAAATCCTAGCAGCAGTCCGAAACACCATCGCATTGATATAATGCTCGGGAAAAATCAGTGTCCTGAGAATGAATTGCGGTTCGACTTGACTATGGCAAGTCGAATAAACTAAATTACAACTATGTAATGGCGTACCATTGGAACGTATACTATGAACCTTAAACTAAATTAAACTAAATTACGTAGTAATAAAAATCTATTGAGTTGGCAAAGGATACAACTTAGTGACAGGACGTTTATACGTGCCTGACGCGGTTTTTATTGAAGCGACTCGAATTACACCATCCGATCCCGGAAAAACTTCCTCTATGATACCCAATGGCCAAGTCAATGGAGGTACGTTATCTTGACCCAAGAGAACGACAGTACCTATCTCTATAGGGCGATCGGGAGTGCACCACTTCTGGCGAACTTGCAGCGTGTGCAAGTACTCAATTCGCCATTTATTCCAGTAGGATAACACAAGTTGATCCAAGAGCCTTTTGCGGTTGTTTAGGTTTATGTTTTCTTCTGTCAATTCAGAAGAAGGCAAATACGTGAGTGGACTGAACATTAAAAAATGCGCGGGCGTGAGTACCTCCGGATGTGGGTCTGACGAAATGACACTAAGTGGTCGAGAGTTCAAAAGGCACTCAATTTGCACCAATACGGTCGAGAGTTCCTCGTAAGTGAGAAGTTGTTTACCTACGACTCTAAACAAGTGAGTTTTAACACTCTTAATATTCGACTCCCAAATACATCCGAAGTGTGGAGCTCGCGGCGGTATTCTTGTCCACTCGATGCGTGATTTAAGAAGCTCATTTTTAATATCCGTTTGAACAGTTGAATTTAATAAAAAAGAATAAATATCATCCAATTGCGCCTTAGCGCCAACAAAATTGGTACCATTGTCTGAATACATAACAGACACTGGACCGCGGCGGGAAATGAATCTCTTAAATGCGGATAGGAAAGCCTCAGATGTGAGATCCGATACAAGCTCGATATGTATGGCTTTAGTCACCATGCATACGAACAAACATAATTATGTAAAGTTTCTGCGAACGTTGACCTCTACGTCGAATAGGTATGTAAGCAAGCGGCCCGGCGAAATCTACACCGGTGTGTACAAAGGCTTTAGCATCACGGACGCGGTATCCAGGAAGTTCAGCCATTTTGGGTACTGGATGCTTAGGATTTAGACGGAAACAAGTATTACATTTCCGACAACGAGAACGTATAACCGTTCGGCCACCCAATATCCAAAACCGCTGCCTTATAATGGACATCAATAACCCTGGGCCCGTATGGCAGTACGTATTGTGATAGTGATCGATAATTAGATCGACTACGCCGTCGCGTTTAGGTAAAAGCGCGGGATGCTTGGCTTCATACGGTAAGTCAGAGTTAGACAATCTGCCCCCAATACGTAAGATTCCGAAGCTATCAATGAAGACAGATAAACAGCGCAACTTCTTAGCTGGAAGTTCACCTGCTTTAATTAAATTTAAATCGCTCGCAAAATGTAAACTTTGAACTATTCGAACAATAAAATTTTCGGCGGTTTGAATGTTTTTAACAGAACTATGACTATGTAGTCTGTTTGTAAATTTAAGAATGTACATAAATACACGTAACAGTTTATTCCATGAGCAAACACGGTCAGCTATAGTATCTAAAATACGCGGTTCAGTATTCGAAGTTTCTACAAGAAAAACCTTTGATTTAAACTCCGGCAATGTTTCACATTGAGCAGGAGAGAACTTTAAAGGTTACTCGCTCATGGGCTGATGGAGCCATGTGGGGCCGTTCCACCACAACGAGTGTCTTATTAAATCCGACGGCAGCATGCCGCGAGACAGACAATCGCTAGGATTCTCTTTCCCGGACACGTGACGGAAACAAGCGGCAGGTAAGTTTTCCTGTATTTGAGCAATGCGGTTGCTGACAAAAATAGACCATCTATGGGGAGATGAGTGGATCCACGAGAGAGCTATGGTGGAGTCCGAGAAAGCGTGGACACCTGCAATAGGTACACGAGCGGAAAGTTTTTCCTTGACTACGCGAACAAGTTTAGACAGAAGTAAAGCGGCGACAAGTTCTAATCGAGCTAGCGTTGTTATTTTTGCGGGGGAGACTTTGGACTTTGCACATAAGAGTCGGACAGTGATATCACCTGTAGGGTTGGTAATGTGTAAATAAATACAACAGCCATAACCAGTAAAGCTGGCGTCGCAAAAGGCTACGATGTTCACTACAGCTTCTCTAAAGACGCCAATGTGGCGAGGAACCTTTAGAGAAGAGAGTGAAGGAAAATCGCGCGTAAAAGCGGCAAACCGATTTGTGATGGATTCCGGAGGAACCTCATCCCATCCTACTTTAGCTAACCAAAGTTCCTTAATTAATACCTTCGCGTACAGCACAACGGGTCCTACAAGGCCAAGTACGTCGAACAAGCGGGCAACTAGCGATAGAATCGCGCGCTTCGTGCATTTATCATCCACGGCGATTGTTGTCAAAGAGAAATAATCATCAGCGGGTTCCCAGGTTAATCCAAGGATTTTGAAATTATGGACATCATTATTCATGCCAGAAAAATTAACTGGTAAGCGGTGAGACTCTGGGAGAATCTCTAATAAAGCGGGTGAATTGGTAGCCCATTTGACTAAGTCACCTTCATTAAATCAATTAAATCGCGGGATAGACGCATAGTTGTCTGTTCGTCCGAAACAGAGTAGACGTAGTCGTCCATGTAAAACTGAGTTTCTACCAATTTAGAAGCCTCAGGAAAGCGGTCGCTTTGCTCACACGCCAAGTTACGCAGTGTGCGCATCGCTAAATAAGGACTAGGCTTTAGTCCGAAGGGAACGCGGTTAAAATAATAGGTGCGAATAGGCTCACCTTTGCTAAAATGATACAAGATTCGTAAATATTTGCGGTGGTGCTCTTTTACACCGTACGTAAGAACATTTGTTTTATATCCGCTGTCATCGCGACAGGGAATGTACGAAAATCAAGTAATAACAAAAACAAGTCTGCTTGCAAATTAGGTCCGACATGCAAAATGTCATTGAGCGACAACCCCGAGTGAGTTTTGGCGCTAGCGTCCAAAACCACTCGAATGCTGTCCTTGTCCGGTCTAATGACGGCATGATGCGGTATATAATAACCCTCCTCTGTCAATTCAGAGTCGGGCACTTCCGCTAAATACCCCTGAGTTATATAATCCGCGATAGTTTTATTATAATTCTCGCGTAGGGTCGGCATTAACGTAAACTTACGCTCGAGCGCAAGTAAGCGCCGATGGGCGTAACCGCGCGAGCTACCTAGCTCGCTGGGTGAGCGCGCAAAAGGTAGATCGACAAAATATCTGCCGTCTTCAAATAAGACTAGAAGACTAGAAGAATTAAAATTATTTTCACACTCTAATTCGTCCGGACTAATAAAACGTTGAGATGGAATTTCCTCTAGCTCAAAAAACTTATGTAAATTTGACTCGACTTCAATGTCGGCCTGCGCGGTAAACGAAGATGCAATGTGTGTCACATCACTACTACAACAATCAATATCACCCATAAGTACATAACCGAAGCTAGTCAGTATAGCAGGGGGCGCGCGGGTGCCTGAGTCGACCCTGTCTCCCAGGTAAATAAAGGGGAACAATTGTGCTCCAAGCACGACGTCTACCGCGCCCGGCACGTTCCACAGCGGATCGGCAAGCGGCAAGCTATTTAAGTGTGACATGTTATCATTGTTATGTAATCTAATAAATTTCGCGGGAAGTCTATCTGTAATACAATCAACAACTAACGCTTGTATCGAAAACTTCGTATGAGGATCAAACCGAGATTCTATGTTGAGATGAATAAAACCGTGTACTGGTTTCGATGTCATTCCAACACCTTGTAAAGATGAATTGCGTAATTTAATTATGGGTAAATTCAAACGTTTACAACAGTCCACAGTAATTAAATTATTTTGCGATCCGTTATCTAGTAGGCACCGAACCACCTCCTTATCTCTGATGTCGCTATAGTATGCAAATAACTGCGCGGTCGCTAGCAAAATAGTTGACCAAGTTTTAACAGCTGTAGTGAGCGAAACAGATGTATCCTTAGTAGGCACTTGTGGCTCGGGCGATAATAACTCATCTTTTTCTCGGAAATGTAAGAGAGAATGATGGGTCTTTTTACAAATTTTACAAACGTTACGTGACTTACATTTAACCAAAGAATGGGACAGACTTAAACAGTTTATACAGCCACGTTTAGCTTTAATAAACTCAAAACGTGCAAGCTGTGTTCTAATATTTTTAAACTGCGGGCAAACGAACAGCTGATGTTGTACGTCATCCTTATCGCATAGCGTACATTTGCTATTTGAAACCGGTTCATTACGTGAGACGAACGATTTATCGGTGTTATTTTTTGTTTGATGATTAGCTGAACTAGACTTAGCGCGCGGTTCCGTTTGTAAATTATTACCGTATGAGCGTTGTAGTACTTTAACATATCCTTGCATGAATGTTATAAACTCCGCATAGGAAGGTAATTCTTTTTCACTCACACGGGATTCAAACTGTAAGACAGTTTGCGCGTCAACCTTTCTTAAACCACAGTGTAATAAAACAAAATCCAGTAAGTCTGGAATGTCTAACTGCTTCAAGGCTGCGACCGACGCTGAATATCGTTCCACAAAAGTATTGAGGCTCGCGGCATTTCCGGCGCATCGTTTAATGTCCAGTATATTATTGAGATAATGAATCCCTAAACTACGCTTATCTTGATACCTTTTAACGAGACTGTTCCACATAACGTTGTATGTATCACCTGTAGGAACAATGCCTGCTGTTAGTTTTAAGGCATCGTGAGTCAATTTACTGATCAAGTACTGGACACGCTGCGAGTCAACCAGATCGGTATTTAAATGAACATTGCTGCGAAACATTTCGTAAAATATGGGCCAGTTTTCCGCTTTACCGTCAAACGATGGCAAATCTATGGGCGGTAATTTTATCCGAGTACCCCCTTTGTGTTCCGATGTTTCGTTTTTCGAAAGTATGAGATTACGTTTATATTTAATATTAGAATATAAGTCTTCAATAGAATATAGACTCGAATAATCTGGTGCGGTTTGGTCAATCTCGAATTGCAATTCATTCATTTTTTCTACTATTTCCTCAAATTTGTTGTATTGCTCAGTAATTGTTTCTGACTGCGCTAAGAATGTCTCATTTGAACGTGAATCAAAGTTCGAGATGTTTCTGGAATCATTATATATGCGATTAACTCGCTCGAAAATCATTTGTTTTTTAGCGGTAAGCTGAGCCAATTTAGCTTCTTGCTTCCGGGACGCCATTTTGGGGCACTAATAAAGTTATGTGCCTACTGTAATGACTTGTACTTAATTTGTACTGAATTTTACTGATGCCTATCCAGGCTCGAAAGGACCATCTAATGGAGTTGCCCAAGCGTGTAAATAGCTGTGGTTCTCTGCAGGGTGAGGACAGTGTTACGGCCAAACACTTGGATTGAATGATGGCCCAAAATTGCCTATATTTGTCTGTATAACTTCAAGTTAGGAGTGGTTGGCAGTAGACGGCGCATGTGGCCTTATTCTAAGTTAGTAAAAACAAGTGGTACCTGACTTTCTTTCTCCGACGGCTTGACGAGTGGCCACTCGATTCTCTTCACGCCAACACACCTGGTTATTCTTGTTCACTAGTTACACGGATGCGGTAAATATGGGTTATTTATTATTCCCGGAGAATCCCCAACGTTTACGGGATATTACTCGGGATTTTAGTGTATTTGCGGGGACGATGTTAATAAGACATTAATTTAGTCTGCGGAGAATGCGTTCTGCCTCGCGGCGAAAGGCGCACTGAAGTGACGTCGATTGCTGCATTTTAGATTGCCTATGGTTCCCGTAAAGCCGGCTACACACTTGCCTCACATGCCAAAGCAAGATACACACGTCGTGATACCACACCCCATCCAACTTGCAGAGTGTCGGCAACTCGCCACACCAAAAATGGTGAAAGTGATGATCCGTCTTCAGAAATCCCCGATTATTTTTCGGAAAGCAGCGATTAGTTTTCGGAGTGCATAAACTTTGATTCGACCGTCGTACCACCAGTAGACCTGCAAAAAGATAACCAGTTAGGACAAAAACCTGAAAAAATAAGTAGCAGCAGTCGATCCGGGAATCTGAAAAAGAAAACGAAACATTGTTTACGTCAAATGAACAAGAATTAAGTAAAGAGCAGAGTTCAGAAAAATAAAAATATTCACATCCCAAGAGAAATCGCAAGGCGCCTGTAAAGCACGGTGATTATGAATGCTACTCGAGTGTAGGAGCAATAACTTATGAGGAAACAATGTGTATTGATGAAAACAATAAGTGGAAGGAAGCGATACAACATGGGAAATAGTGGAAAGTGTGCCAGAGTGTTCAGATGAACACTGAAAAATTCAAAATCAGGCAGTTGAGAAAAAATGTAGGATTGGTAGTTTAACGTATGCTGTGTGTGGTACAAGACCAGATTTATGTACAAGTGTATTCTTTCTTGCCAGATATCAGCATGTCAATAGTGAGTAATGAATGTGTTGAGCCACACAGAGACAATACCTGATCAATTTGCGATCGTAATATAAAAATGTCCGAAATTGGTTTATCGACTCGTTACTAGATGGCGTTAGGAAAATACGTCACATTACTGAATCGCGGTGTTATGATTCTCCGCGACATAGTGACCCTCGCTAGTACATTTGATTTTGACCAACGAGCGAGTCCACCAAGAAAAGTCTCCGCGCGCAACAACATCTTGCACTGCGGACTATCTTAAGCGCCCCTCGCTGCGTGAGAAACGCTGTCATTAAGCGGGACCTCCAGATAGAGAGCCTGGACGAATTTTGCGCCCGCCTCGCGTCCAACATGTTCGCGCGGGCTGACGCTTCAGCTTGGCCACAAGTCAAGCACATAGCGCCCTGGCACGCGCGGCCTCCCGACGCGAGGCGCCTCCCACGCGACCTTATTCCGGACGCAGTCGACCCTCCCCCCCCCACCGGATTTGACGCCTGTGTGAGTCGCTTACGCCTACACGCGACTCACACACACAATAATACTCCGCACGCACAACATACACTCGGTGTGCGCCGTGTGCTAAGTTAATATAGGCATGGCGCGCACCGAACCATCATACAAGCACGACTCTACATACACCTATTCACGCATTGGACTCACGGCGCGGACGTGCCTCCAATTGCACACATGAGCGGTGTTACACAACACAATACCGCTCACACACACATGACGTCCCCTAAGTCTGGAGCGTGACCGGCTAGACCTGGAAGCGTGACAGACGGGGGTCAACATCCTCAGTGGGGAGCGCCACCAAAGTTGGCACCTCGCCGCTGGTTGTCTCTCGCTGGGCTTCCCCCGGGTAACCGGGGGTCTCA
Source organism: Polia nebulosa (assembly GCA_951329385.1). Taxonomy (NCBI): domain Eukaryota; kingdom Metazoa; phylum Arthropoda; class Insecta; order Lepidoptera; family Noctuidae; genus Polia; species Polia nebulosa. The sequence continues at coordinate 1,770,470 of OX589595.1, read as the reverse complement.
CCTGGCGGGGTCGGACCGCCGAGGTGTCATGAAGAAACGGCGACCTTGCCGCGGCGCTCCCACTGACACAAAACCATCCACACACAGACAGGCAGAATTAAGCCTGTCATAAACCACGGCCTATATTGGCCACCATGACGCAGTGCCTGTTTTGACAGGCACATCATAGATGCTGCGGTAAGAGGCAATGCCTGCACCGCCCGCCGCGCCCCTTGCGGGGTAGCAGCGATTTCCCGAGTGTGAGTGTTTTGACAACTACAAAAAACAAAACTACTAACTACCAACGAGGTACTCGTATATCTGTGAAACAATAAACCTTATTTCCGCCCAGGGCGTCTCCTGCGGCGGCTGCTGCTGAGGGCGTGAGGGCGACTCTGTTGTTGAGCCTCCCTCAACCGTTCCGCCTCCTCCTTCGCGAGCATTACTGCTTCGCAGAAGGAGGAGACTGCTTCCCATTCCCTCTCGCTCCGTACCATGGCCTGAACCGGGGCCGGGCACGAGAGGTCGCTGCCGCCGATCGCCTCCACGAGGACACGGCGGGGTGTCAAACATACTTGGATTTGTTGATGCAGATTGGGCTGGAGATACTGTAATCAACTTCTGGTTACATGTTCTTTTCAATTAATTGTTTAGTTTCCTGGAATTGTAAAAAACAAAACTCTATTTTTTTGTCCTCCACTGAGTCAGAGTATAGCACTCAGTAACGCAATTTGTGAGTCAATTTGTTTGAATTACATAATGTCAGAGAAAAATTTGGCCGATCTCTTAACAAAACCATTGGGTAAAATTTTATTTGAGAAACATTGTGATGCAATTTTGAAAAGTGTGTAATTTAACACTGAATTTAACTTAGAGAGGTAATTTTTTTTTGGATTGTATTAGTTCATGCAAATATGCCTAATTTATTTATTTATTTATTTAACCAGAACGACAAAATGCCAATTACACCGATCATACACATTACAAATTAAAAACAAAATACAAATTGTATAAAACACATTAAGAATAAAATAAAAAATATTGTAAGGTTCGGTAAGGAATCGTTTAATCTATTATTTTAATTGAAATGTTGTTAAAAAAGAAATGTTGAGCATACCACCCACCTGTGTTAGAAAAATGGCAACCATAATTTTTCAATGTCCGGTCGACGTCATGACGTCGGCGCCGGCTGTCGCTGAAAACCAGCGCTGGGGCTCTGTCTTGCATAGGGTCATAGCACTTAAGCTGAGCGATGGCCGTTTTGCGTGGATGTGACGCATTTTTTCCCCCAGTCTTTCTTTTTCTTTTTGTGTTTCTCTGTTTTTTGCGTCATGTTTACCATAAATAAACGTATTTTCTTTCTTTCTTTTTTTTTTTAATGTATGGTTTATCTGCTGTGTTTCATTGCGCAACACTACTGGTCTCTGATCTAGAATAGAATAGAATCCCCATTTCCACAGGTGTGACCTTTTCAAGACAACACAGTTAGGGTTCCGTACCAATTTTTGACAATTTGTATGGCTTTGGGTCAACAAGTGAAAATTTTAAGACTGTAGCTCCAACCGTTTGACTGTAAAATATGTGTGACAGACGACGGACAGACGGACACGTGAGTGACAGAAATAGGGCTCCATTTGGATCCTTCGGGTACGGATCCCTCAAAAACAAGATACCAAATAACTATAACATATTTTCATAGAAGTAGTGGAGGTATACCTCCTATCTCAATGACGATGCCTATGTCAATGTTCTACACATGATTGCGAATACGAACAATCCGCACATCATATCCTATGGGAGTGTACTCTTTGGCAAACTGAACGCAATATTATGTTGGATAGTATTCAGCCTACGTCTGGAGTTGTCTATTACATGGACCTTGTGGAAAATAGAACGAATTTCCGTGCGTTCAAGCGTTTATGCCATACCTACATATTGGAATCAAATGCTCACATTTTAGGACCCATTAATATTAGTGTTTTTAACCCGTGGTGCTTGGCAACTGGGCTTACCCCAGTTGTAAATACCCCCTTTGTGCCTGATGGCCTAGCTTTGTTCTGTCTTTCGCTTGATTAGGAGGGAAGTGGAAATTATATTTCTCTCACTTCTGCGCTGTCTTTTCTGATTAATTTCGTTGCGGGACCCAAGATAGTTTAATCGTTTCTCTGGGACTCGTCGAGCTTCATTCCCTCGGCAATTTTTCTGGTGGTCGCCACTGTTGATTCTGGCTTACAAAAGTTACAGTAGCTTGGGAATAGTGTGGTGGGCTTGTCCCAAAAAAAAAACCTCATTTATTATTTACGATTCACAGCTGGCACAGAAGGAGCGTATGGAGGCTTGTTGGAGTATACGAGCGTATTTGCGTAGGTACACCCCAACGGAGATATGATGAAATTATTGGGGTTTTGGTTCTCAAATAAAAAATAACTGATACGATTAGAGCGATGGACGTAGGTAGCAAGCCAATTGAATATTAGATCAGCACTTGGCCGGCTTCCCTGGTGCCATAGACAAAACAAACACTGATGCAAAAACTTTTTAACAAAAAAATTAACCGACGAAAAAGAACTAAAAAGCAAAAAATAAATAAACCTTTTAAGTCTTGAGTAATGAGCTTATTTACCTACATAAAATATCAAATTTTATATAAACTAATTTTGAGTCGGCGCCAAACGACAATCTGATTATTAAATATCTAAATTTTACAAGTACTTACAAATGAAGAGGGCTGTAAGTAGGTAATTAATCATTTTATTAATTGGCGCCGACTCGGTTAATTTTTTTGTTAAAAAGTTTTTTATTTCATGATTTTTTGTGGCTCGCATTATCTTTAAACACTCTGAGGCTAATTTCTAATTCTTCACCGTTCCTCTTGCCACTGAGCTGATGATATAACAATCCTCCCCCTCGTCCGATCACCATGTACGGCAGGCCGATCCCTTGGGAGAAGCAGGCCAAGTACCTAGGCGTAATCCTAGACCAGCATCTCACCTTCGTCGAGCACATAAAGCAAGCTCGCTCGCGGGCCGCCTTTGCTCAAGGTAGACTCCACTTCCTCCTAAATGGTAAAAGCAAATTGTCACTCAAGTGCAAATTGCGTACCTACACCGCGGTCATCCGACCAATCATGACCTATGCTTGCCCAGTGTTCGCACATGCCAAGCCCCGTCACCTCCACAAGATGTCGACACTGCAGCACCGCTTTCTCCGCAAGGTGGTGGATGCCCCCTACTTTGTGAGGAACGAGGAGCTGCATGTTGACCTCAAAATCCCCACCCTGCAGCAGTTCATGAAGCGCTCCACCAAGCGCTTCCTAGAAACTGCTGCTAAACATCGTAACCCCCTTATCGCATCGGCTACTCGATACGTTCCCTCTCAAATTTCTAGGATTCGCCGCCCCCGGCATACCCTCCAAGTCCCTGATGACGCCACAACCCTGCGCCAAGAGAGCCGTAGGGAAACCAGCACTATCAAAAAACACTACAGACCGCCGATTTTCCGACCTCGCCGGCGAGGCCCGTCGCGAAATCTAAGTCATTGCCCTCCCCGTCTCTCGCCAGCACGTGCCGCTGAGCCAGTAAACTCCCCAATTAATGGTAACCAGATCCAGCCTTCCCTTGCTGCCCCTCAGTGACGCCCTAAGCCGAGGCCCGTACTCCGCAGGGAGTGCCCTTAGCGTGGTCACTTAGTATTGTAAGTTTAATAAGTCCTGGCTGGAGGCTTTAATATATTAAAGCCTACACAGGCAAGCCCGGTTAAGCAGACGACAGCCTCAGAGGCTGACCTGCAAGACGCCCCACAAAAAAAAAAAAAAAAAAAAACAAAAAAAAAAAAAAAAAAAAAAAAAAAAAATATAACAATCCTTCCATGAAGTTCCCAGGATATTGACCAGTTGAGGTTACCTCCAATATTGTAAAGACGTCTTTTCGTCAAAGCATATTAAGTGGCATTTGTCACTAAAACCAGTTTTTATATCTTACTTCTATTGTTTAGGATAGGTATGGTTTCCATCATCAGCTCAGTTTCATGATGTGATGGTTCCTAAATGCAAATACTGATTCAGTTATGAAAAGTAAACAGAAACAATATTCGTGCCCAATTTTCGAGGTTCTCTCTCAATTTTTTCAAGATCCCATGAGCAAATCCTGATATCCTTGACATGGGACAATCCTTGAGGTATACCCTATCTAAGGAAAAAAGAATCATCAAAATCGGTTCATAAATAACGGAGTGAGGGCCGAACATACATACAGAAACGCTAAACGTGCCCACAATTTTCGAGGTTTTCTCTCAATTTTGTCAGGATTCCATTGTCAGATCCTGATTTCCTTGACATGGGACCACCCTTAAGGTATACCCTATCTAACAAAAGAAGAATAATCAAATTCGGTTCATAAATGACGGAGTGAGGGCTGAACACACATACAGAAACGCTAAACGTGCCCACAATTTTCGAGGTTTTCTCTCAATTTTGTCAGGATTCCATTGTCAGATCCTGATTTCCTTGACACGGGACCACCCATGAGGTGTACCCTATCTAACAAAAAAAGAATAATCAAAATCGGTTCATAAATGACGGAGTGAGGGCTGAACATACACAAAAAAAAAAAAAAACATATATACGGTCGAATTGAGAACCTCCTCCTTTTTTTTCGTCGGTTAAAAATGGTCAAAATATGTTCGAAATGGCTGTCCATTTAGCATCGCTTCGACTCAGGATGTGCTTGGCACAATAGTGTGACAATTAGCGCAAGAAAAGAAAGATCTATGTCCACTAGACATTGTCCAGTAGTGATTGAGGTCGGGCAGTGGATGATGATAATCGTCGTGATATTTATTCTCTGTGATTACTCTGCGTTTAACTTTTGTATAGTTTCTCTTTCCTATATTTTTTCTCCTCATTAAGTATTTTTGAAACATTGCCAAAAGTAATGGCTTTTAATAATAGAAAATTTCACTAATTTATTTAAACGTCTAATATAATCACACGAGGTACAGTATGCAAGCAGTGAGTAATCGGGTGCTCTATTAGTTTTATTTTAATTCACTTGGGAATTATTTTAATAGGTAGGTATTATGAAGATAATAATATTTTTTAGAGTTCCGTACCCGAAAGGTCCAAACGGAACCCTATTGCTGTCATTCACGTGTTCGTCTGTCCATGTGTCCATCGTCTATCACACAGCTTTTACTGCCAATTGGTTGGAGCTATAGTCTCCAAATTTTCACAGTATTAGCATCTGGTTGTCCCAAAGCCATACAAATTGTTAAAAATACATTTGGTACGGAACCCTAAATGTGCGAAGTCTGACCCTGACACGCACTAGGCCGGTTTTTTGCTTTGTTTTAACCCGTCAAGACACAATTAAAAACCTATTGTCGCGTCTCCTTAAGGCCCCTCTCGCGGTCCAGTGGCGCCCTCATTGAATAAAAAATCGTAGCTTATCACAGAAAATAAATATTAAAAAATCCAACTTGACGTTTGTTACAAAGAGGATAAAGAATTTTTACATTGTTAAAACAGGTCGCAAAATGTTCCGTATCCAAAGTAGTAGGCAAAAGTGCCAAAAACGGCCGTTTCTGACGCCACTGGACCGCGAGAAGGCCCTTAAGGAGACTCGAGGGGCCTGATGGATTAAATGCTTAGGTAAAAAGCAGAGGACCGAAAACATTTGATGGTAATACGACTGTTATGCAGTAGGTATATTACATGGTACCTACACGAGTTACTTAACCCATAACCGTCAATCATCCCAAAAGGTTCATCAGAAAACCAGCATCAAACTGCAGCTGTCTGGCATCATCTCCTGCTAAAATTAACATTTACTTTGCAGCCTGAAGGCTGAAAAAATTGAGGAGAATTGAAATAAAATATTATTCTGTCTTTATGGAATAGGTAATCCTATGAAATAGTAGATAGCTAGGAGTATTTATTTAGGCCCAGACAAATCCTATTCAAGACCAATTCTTCTTACAGTCTACACAAAACTGTAAGTTTTCAGATATTCTTTTATACATTAACCCTTTGAACTATGAAAGCCTTAGAGATGACAAATTTTGATAGCACTTTGAATTATCTGTTAATGCAAAGATAAAGTTATGAATAGTGGTTTCATTTATAGTTAATGAAATTACTTTAAAATCTTGGTTCTAAGTAGATGATTTTAGGAGAACTACCAAAGATATTGAAATTCAAAATGGGCTTTTATTATGCACTTAACAAGTTACTTCAAATTTAGTTAAATATTATAACGGTACGTCCTCAGAAAAAATAAGATTTTTTAATTTTGATTATTATTGCAACAGTTCAAAAGTCTAGGCTGAGGTAAGGGTGACCATCTTTACATACCGAGACTACTCCGTGCCTCGGAAAGCACGTTAAGGCCCTACTACCGGCCAAGTGGCGCCCTCATTGAATAAAAATCATAGCATAGCATAGAAAATAAATATTAAATAATTCAATGTCACATTTGTTACAAAGAGGATAAAGTTACGTTGTTGAAACAGGTCTCAGAATGTTTCATATCCAAAATAGTAGGCAAAAGTACCACAAAACGGCCGTTTCTGTCACTTTTCAGCTGGGACCAATGGCTAAAGGGTCTACCCATAAGCCGTTGGTCCCGGCTGTCAATCGCGGATCTTTGACAGTCGTTACAGGTTGTCAGAAACCCGAATGTTTGACATTCAGTCTTACCAAGGAGTATTATATTACCCATTACCTGGGTTGTGGAGGTCAGATAGGTAGTCGCTTCATGTAAAATACTGGTATTCAGCTGCATCCGGTTAAAATGGAAGCCGATAGTTGAAGACCCCAAGATAGTTGAGAAAAGGCTAGGCAGATGATGCTTACAAACTGTTGTCAACAAGTAGATCTAGTAAAAAAAAAAGGCTAAGTGCGAGTCGGACTCCCGCATGAAGGGTTCCGTACCATTGTACAAGATTATACGAGTCTACTTGTTGCCATTATTAAGATCGAGCAAAAGAAGCAAAAAAAAAACACGTTTCTAGTAGGGGAGCCCCCTTTAATAATTAATTTATTGTTATTTTTATTATTTGTTTTAGAGCGGCAACAGAAATACACATTCTGTGAAAATTTCAACTGTGTAGCTATTACGGATCGTGAGATACAGCCCGCTGACAGACGGGCGGATAGCGGAGGCATAGTAATTATAGGGTTCCGTCCGTTGGTTACCCTTCGGGTACGGAACCCTAATACAAATTGCAGTTTTTACACGTATAAGCATTACCTTCACTTGTAACTAACAAAATTTGTATAAAATAAATAGAGTTATTGCGGCCCTTGCCACAGAGGCAATAAAAAGAACGGGTGGATTTTAGTCAGTAAAAGTCTGCACGTCCTCCCGCTCCACCCCGAGTGGGAGAAGTCATTGGATGATTTCCCAACAAAAAAATATGGCTGACTTCCAAAGATAGCGGACTAGTTATTTTTTATGCATTCTTATGATATGGGTATTTAATAAAAGGAGAAAAATACGAAAAGGGTGTTTTTTAAATTTTTTATTCAAGTTTTCACTTCTGTCAGCACTCCCGGAGTCCCACTCTTTTTTTTTTCGAACCTGAACTTTTGGTAACTACTTGTACTGGGTCAGGTGCTCACCGGACATGGCTGTTTCGGGAAGTACCTGTGTCGGATCAAGGCGGAGGTGACCCCTGCGTGTTTCCACTGCGAGGATCGCCCCGTGGACACGGTGGAGCATACGGTGGAGGTTTGCCCCGCCTGGGCAGAACACCGCCGTGTCCTCGTGGATGCGATAGGCGGCAGCGACCTCTCGCGCCGTGCCCTGGTTCAGGCCATGGTACGGAGTGAGAGGGAATGGGGGGCCGTCTCCAACTTCTGCGAAGCAGTAATGCTCGCGAAGAGGGAGGCGGCACACGTTAGGGAGATTCAACAGAGACCGAGTCGCCCTAGCGCCCCCAGCAGCAGCCGTCGCAGGAGACGCCGGGGGCTGCGAGACGATCTCCGGCCACCGTAGACCCGGGCCTGCGGACGGCGAGTAGCGGGTAACTCGCCGTCCGATCAGCACCAGGCCCGAGAGTCGACGGCGCGTAGTGTTCCACGCGCGCCTCAAAGAGTTGTCAGCAAAGGACGGGGCCTGCCACGGCCAGTGCCTGCCCGGGGGTGGAGGATAAATTCGAAAGAGTTACCTCGCCCCCGGGCGCGTAGGGCAGGGAGGAACAGGGGTGGGTTTTAGTCAGTAAGAGTCTGACACGCCCTTCCGCTCCACCCCAGAGCGGAAAGAGTCATTGGATGATTTCCCACCCCCCAAAAAAAAAAAAAAAAAAACTTGTACTGGGTAATATTCATAGATTTCTACTCCAAATGTATGCCTATTCACAGTTCCTGGTTGGACATTGGACAATCCTTTTGAAGAGAGATAGCGATAGATTTAACTTTCAACCAGCGGAAGATTTTTCGACATCAGCAGATCAGTTCATCCAGCTATTACCTGCTACGATAAATCAACAATTTTAGCACGTTATATTATTGGTTTAGATTATAAAACAAGCCACATGAAAACGTTTCAGTTCCCTCGTGTATTCTCACTGTGTTTGCACACTGATTAATAATTAATCCAGCGACACTGTTTATTTCACCCGATTAACAGTTCCATCTGATTAAATACTGTCATGCAAATTTTGAGCCAGTTGGGGAATGTATAACCAGTAACATAATTACAAATTAAATACATACTAGTGACCCGCCTCGGCTTCGCACGGGAGCAATAAGATTCTAAAGACACGTAGGGTCATCTTACGTCCTAAAGCAATTACTTAAGGCCGACGAAAATAATGGTCGTTTCCCTCGGGATCATTACTTTTTTCTAAATGAAAGGTACCTTATGTCCTTCCTCGTGGATGCCATAGGTGGCGACGACCTCTCGCGCTCGGCCCTGGTTCAGGCCATGGTACGGAGCGAGAGGGAATGGGAGGCAGTCTCCGCCTTCTGCGAAGCAGTAATGCTCGTGAAGGCGGAGGCGGGACGCGTGAGGGAAGCTCAACGGAGTGGCCCTCACGGCCCCGGCCGCTACCACCGCAGGAGAGGTACTGGGCGTACTGGGCGTAGGACGTTGTGAGACGATTTCTGGCCACCGTAGACCCGGGCCTGCGGACGGCGAGTAGTGGGTAGCTCGCCGTCCGATCAGCACCAGGCCCGTGAGTCGACGGCGCGTAGTGTTCCACGCGCGCCTCAAAGAGATGTTGTCAGCCACCACTGACGGGGCCCATCGTGGCCGGTGCCTGCATGCCTAGGGGTAACGGATAAATTCTGAAAATGAGTTACCGCACTCCTGGGCACTCAGGCAGGGAACGAACAGGGGGGGAGGTAACACGGGTAGATTTTAGTCAGTAAGAGTCTGAAATACCCCCCCTCCCTCTGCACCCAGAGCGGGAGAATTTACGTACGGTGATGCGCCACCGGTACATGGTGAACATCCCGTCCACATGCACAAAAAGTTTTGAGAACACATTCATTGTGCGTACAGCTAGGAAGTGACTCCCTGCCGGAGTCTGTGTTGCCTGATAGCTACAACCTGTGAGTTTTTAAGTCAATAGTGAATAGGTTACTTCTAGACAAGCATGCTCCATTTTCGGCCACGTCATCGCTTACCATCAGGTGAGATAGTGGTCAAACGCATGCCTAATAATAATTTAAAACAATAAAAGTTATTCGATGATTCAAAAACGACAGAAAAAAAGTGGAGTAAATTACTGTTGCATGTTTGTCATTGAAACAAGTCTCATATCAAGGAGAGAGGCTGATACATGGGTATATACTGACTTTAGCTAGGAAAGAGCAGCTTCCGTAAGTATGTAAGTAGGCTCTGACGTCACGCACGTAGTCATATGACCAGACACGCATTTGTCTCTGTCATGCCTCCAACGTACGCACCCCGTTACTTCCAGTTGAACCTGACCTCTTATTCTGCGGATAGCCTATAAAATGGAAATTCATCTCATACCTACTGTAGGGGAAAGTGGGGTAATTGGGACCACCTAAAGAAAATGGAGAAAATAGAAGCAAACCAATGTTAATTGTTGTTTGACCTTTTGTCAAGAGATTAGCCATAACAAATACTCCAACTAAATTGGGATAAGGGCAGGAGAATGATGATTAACCATAACAAATAATATAAAAATCACATGGATCATTAAAGTTTTAAGGGAAAACTAAACCCATGTTGGTCCTATTTACCCTTTACCCTGCACCTGCTGGGGAAATTAAAACTGATGGTCAAACTTTGACATAGACTACTATGTTTATGTCTAAAATACATACAAAATTTATTTAAAAAAACGAAACCTTTCTGAAAATCAATAACTAAAAAATCCTCTTACAAAGAAGAGGCCTGTGCCCCAGCGGTGGCGACATTAAAACGCGGATGATGAAATAAAAAAACTGTAATTACGTTCCTAATTACCCCTTATTGATTCATATGAGAAATGCAGTGTTCCTACATTACCCGAAAACATATTTAAGCACCAATATTTGAGAAAAAATCTATTATAAAGATGCTATTCCCAGGTTAACGACACCATTTTTTCTATCAAAATGCTATTAATAACAAACTCATTATAGACCCGAAATAATTATTAAAAAAAATTGTAGTAACCGATTTAATAATTCATCGGATTATTGTAAGAATTGGCTGAAAATGATAAATGGGTTACGTTTTAGAAAAAAAAAACCTGAATTTTATGTTTTGTAGCAAAGATAATGAAGATGAAAAGGTTTTTTGAAATAATTTCACGATTTCAACCCCAAAAATTCACTGTTTATAATTACCCGCTGTTCACGTTTACCCCACTCTCCTCTACATTGATTGACGACGCGTCGTGTGTCTCGTATCTACGAAGTTGTGAACCCGAAGATAGCTCTCATTCCTTCCAAATTAAGGATCCTTGAAGTAACTTTTCTTAGTTTACCTGAGACGGCAGATATGCCGCTTATTTTTGTGCTGATAAACATTACTACATAGGTAGGTAATGGTTTGAGAAAATTATTTTAGATCAAACTCAAATATATTTTAATAAACACAAATTATTACATAACAAACAGTTTGTTTTCACAAAGGGTCGTTCAACAACTGATGCTGGTGTTGAACTTTTGGGACACATTTACAATGCGTGGGCAGATAAATTTGATGCTTTGGGCATTTTTTGTGATTTGTCTAAGGCTTTCGATAGCGTTCTCCATGATACATTGATCAGGAAGCTGCACTACTACGGAGTCCGGGGCGCCTCTCCGGATCTTCTTACTTCATACTTGAGTAATAGGATTCAGAGAGTTGATGTGAACGGCAAAAAGTCTCCCGGGTCTGTAGTCAGAATGGGGGTTCCTCTTGGCTTAGTTCTGGGTCCTTTTTTGTTTCTAATCTATATCAACGACTTGCGTTATCTCATAAAGCAAACACAAACAAACAAACAAACATGATATAGTGCTGTTTGCAGATGACACTTCACTTTTATTTAAACTCAAACGTCAGCAGGTGGTTGTTGATGATGTAAATAATGCTCTTACTGTAGTTACTGTAGATAACTGGTTCAATATCAATAATCTTCTCCTTAACGAGAAAAAAACAAAATGCATAAAGTTCACATTACCCGATGTAATACAAGTGAATACTACTTAGTGTGTCAATAAAGGGTGAAGACTTGAAACCCGAGGATTCCACAGTGTTCTTAGGTTTAACTTTGGATGCGCAGCTTCAGTGAAGCCCCCATATAGATAAACTGTCCAAAAAACTTAGCTCTGCAGCATACGCCGTAAAGATAATTCGTGGTTTAACTGATTTAGAGACAGCTCGTTTAGTATACTTTAGTTATTTTCATAGTGTGATGTCGTACGGCATTCTGTTGTGGGGAAATGCCGCCGATATTCAGACAATTTTTGTTTTACAGAAAAGGGCTATTCGTGCAATTTATAAATAAAGTCCCAGACACTCCCTCAGAGACAAATTTAAAGAGATTAATATTATGACTGTTCCCTCTCAATATATTTATGAGAATCTCATGTATACACATAAAAATATTAATCTGTTTAAAAGATACAGTGATATCAATAGCATAAATACTAGGAACGAACACAAATTTATTGTACCTAAAACCAGGCTCAAAAAAAAAATAGGTGGTTCGTTTAGATGCCAATGTCTACGTTTCTATAATAAACTTCCTAACCAAATTCTAGAACTAAGCATAAATAAATTTAAATCATTTATTAAACGTAGGCTATGCCAGAAAGCTTTTTACACAATTAATGACTTCCTTGAGGACAAAAAGAACTGATGAAATCTTTTTCTTTTATATTCGTTTTTGACATGAATACTTGTATAGTATTTATATTATATTTTTAATTTTTTTTTATTGACATTTTATTATTACTATTTTGTTTGGCATTAATATTTACTTTGTAAAGTATTAAATTTTTATTTTTTTGCTAACTTAATTATTGTAAATGTGAGGACTATGTGGGTTATTATTATTATTTTCTCCTCCTTTTACAGTAATTTTTAACGTTTGTACGAGCCAATAATGCTCATACAGCAAAAGTACGTTTATTCGTACCTTATTAAATAATTACTCAATTCAGTCGTAACTAAAACTCCGTCCCGCGCTCATGTGCGGCTCGATCAATAATAATATAACATTAAGTGCGGCTCAGATTACTAAACAAACATAACTTTTCACCGTTTCCCTAAATAAACTATTAAACTTAACAGTGGTTTGGTGTGAACTAACAACTACCTACAACAACTACCGGGGTGTCCGTCAACGACGAGAAAAACCCCAACATCTTTTGGTCCTTCGAGCCGGATGACACGGCAAATCATCTTGTGAGTCGTCGTGTCTCCTCATCAGCAGAGTGCTTAGCGTGGTATATCCCAGTTACGTTAGCAAATCGGTGCTGTTGGCTTCCCACAAGCGGGTCTAACCAGTAGCATTGAGACATTGCACATGACGTAAAGGAGGGTGAGCTACACTGAGTGCCTGCCACTAACGAACCTGCAGAGATCACGTCTACTGCTACAAACTACTCATCAAGAAACAATCGGCGAGGATAACGTCCACGACGGTTACTACAGCGGAGATCACGTCTACCGCTACAAACAAGAAATAATCAGCAGGGATAACGTCCACTGCGGTTACTTCAGCTCCGAAAACTTCGTGAGCACACACTACCAACACGCCAACTACTAGCAGCCATAAGGTATCAACAATGTCGACAGAAGACTATCCTGAATTTGTAGAACTTATAACTAAGCAGCAAAGCAGCTACGAGAGAATCAAAACTCTTCAAACTAACTACAAAAAGGATCCTGTAAGTAGAAAAAACATAGACTACCTTAACAAGCGCATCGAAGCTTTACAATCCATATGGGATGAATTTCGATCGAATTATGAAATTTTGAAGAAGTATGAGTCTAAACAAAGGGCACATGACTACTTTAAGCAGGACATTTTTATCATAACAAGAAGCATGTTTGACGAAACAATGCAATCAATGAATCAACTACGAAACAAGTTGATAAACGAACCTGGATTTTCGGGAATATCAGAACCGAAAATACTAGAAACTCCCGGAAAAGTGCAATTTGATACAACTGGAGTACACCAACAAATCGGAGATGAAACGGACAAGCACCTATCAACGCTGTTACGTAATCAAATGTGTAACTTCAACGCCTTGAAGCGAGCGGTCTCCAAAACGAACCTGAATTGCATGAAAGAGAAGTGGCAACTCCAAGATCAAGTTAACATACTACGATCTAAATGGGAATCCATCGACAAGATTCACTGGGAACTAAGCTATTTATTGCAAGGGAACGACAAGGACTATGAAGCAAAATACGACCATTGGGAGCAAGTCTACGACAACCTAAAGGACGAGCTACATAGAAAAATCTTTGAAACATCCCACTACGAAAAAACAACACCACGTATGGAATTACCAGAGTTCAACGGAAGTTTCAACAATTGGATCTCTTTTAGGGATTTATTCTTTGAGATGATTCACAACAATCCAACGCTGAACAAAACACAGAAAATGCAGTTCCTAAAATCTAAATTGAAAGGTGAAGCGGAAAAGTTAATCAAACACTTTCCTGTGAGTGCTGAGAATTATGACTCGTGCCTTGATATTATTCAGCACCGCTACGACAACAAGCGATTACTTTTCACCTCAAACATGGACACACTGCTCAATCAATCATCTATCGAAAAACCGAACTCAAACAACATGAAGAAGCTGTATGACATAACGAAAGAGTGTTTAAATGGGCTAGAAAACATTGACATCAATATTCCAGTTTGGGGTCCACTTATCGTGTACTTACTATCCTCCAAACTGGATGACGTCACTTACGGTGACTACATCAAAACCATGAAACATTCAAGAGAGCTTCCAGACTTAGAGGAGTTTATGGAGTTTCTAGAACTACAGTTCATAACGCTGGAAACATCCCGTACCAAAAGGAACGGCGGGAAAACAAATTATTCAACGAATAACCAATATAAAAGTTATAACAACAACAAATCAACGAACTTTAAAGACACAGAAAAGTGGACAAAAACCTTCCATGCAACGCTGAGGAAATGTCCACTCTGCAAAAACGAACACACGCTGAGACAGTGTTCGACATTTTTGAACATGGATGTCGCAACGCGAAATCAAACAACAAGTAACATGCACTTGTGCAAAAATTGTTTGTTTAGCCACGGAGGCAATAAATGCAATTCAACGAAAACATGCCGCACGTGTAACTTCAAACATCACTCTCTTCTCCATGATGATAATCTGAAACGGCAACAATCAAAGCCAACCACATCAACGGTGGCTGAGCGAACCTCTAACCACATTAACGGTGAACAAGAGATACTCTTAACAACTCTTCAACTAAGGGTCAAGAACAAGGAAGGAGATTACGTCGTCCTTCGGGGGTTACTGGATCAAGGGTCTCAAGTAACTTTGGTCACAGAAAATGCTGCTCAACGGTTGAACTTACCCCGAAACAAAATGAACGCTGCGGTCACTGGCGTTGGCACTATAATGGGCAAGAGTAAAGGAATGATAAAATTAGAATGCAAGTCTTTCCATTCTGACTATACATTCCAAACCGAAGCGTTAGTGATGAATAAACTCATCAACAATCTGCCTAACTCAACGATCAACACAGACAACTGGCCGCACCTTCATAACATCAAGTTGGCTGATCCAGACTACAACATCTCTGGACCCATCGATCTACTGCTTGGAGCTGATGTTTACTCTGAGGTGATCTTAGGAGGAATAATTAAGCATAACAATGACTCTCCAGTAGCGCAAAACACAAAGTTGGGCTGGATACTGTGCGGTGCTACAAAGCAGTTTAACTGTCTAGTTACTCTAACAGAACTAGAAAACCTAACAAAATTTTGGGAAATAGAAGACATCCCTTCAGAAACCGAAACTACAACGGAAGATGAATTCTGTGAAAAATATTACACAGAAACAACAGAAAGATTGAGTAACGGGCGTTATGTGGTGAAAATGCCCATGAACGCTAACTATGAGCAAAACCTTGGTAACTCGAAACCTCAAGCTACAGCACAATTCCTACATTTAGAAAAGAAAATGGCAAGACAAGAACACTTCGCTATACTATACAAAGAATTCATCCGAGAATACATCGAATTAGGTCACATGAAACCAGTTACAGAATCAGAAAGTCGAGTACAAGCCTACTTACCACACCACGGCGTAGCAAGAGAGTGCTCAACAACAACCAAACTACGAGCTGTTTTTAACGCATCAATGAAAACAGACTCTGGGTACAGCCTAAACGATTTGATGGGAAAAGGGCCTAATCTTCAAAAGGACATTCTATCCCGCATCATAAAATGGCGGAGTTATAAATATGTTCTAACGGCAGACATTGAGAAAATGTACCGCCAAATCCTTGTTCATCAAGATCAACAATGTCTTCAAAAATTATTTGGAGAGACTCTAAGAGAGAACCACTGAGAGATATGCAGCTGTGTACCCTTACATACGGGACCAAAGTTGCACCATTCTTAGCGATGCGTACTCTCCAACAGTTGGCCAAAGATGAAGGCAACGCTTTCCCTCTGGCCCAAAAGGCGCTACTTAACGAATTCTATATGGATGACGCCATCACGGGCCACCATACCATAGAATCAACAAAGCTACTCCAAAAGGAGCTAAGCGAACTACTGAAGAAAGGTGGTTTTGTTTTACGGAAATGGTCCACGAACGAACCATCTATTCTCAAAGAACTACAGAGGATAGAGAAGAATAATAATACTGAATTTAACTTCAAGCAACAAGAGTTCAGCAAAACACTTGGACTCGCATGGAATGACGCAAGCGACACATTCCATTTTATTAGCGAAGCGCCTAGCAACAACAAAAATGCACCATACACTAAACGCAGGCTATTGTCTGAAATAAGCAAGATCTACGATCCGCTCGGTTGGTTGGCTCCAATTACTATACAAGCAAAACTGCTTTTCCAAAAAATATGGAGTGAAAACTGTCAAAACATTGGCTGGGACGAAAATGTACCGGATTCCATAGAAAAGGAATGGATGCAAATTAAATCCGATCTGCCAAACATAAAATACATACGTTTACCAAGATGGATACGAAACGAAAACAATAGGGCGATCGAATTGCAAGCCTTCTGTGACGCGAGCGAGAAAGCCTACGCCTGCGTTATCTACAGCCGAACTACGTCACCCACCGGCACCTACGAAAGTACTCTACTCGCGGCAAAAACTAAGGTGGCACCAATCAGTAAGAAAACTACCATACCGAGGTTGGAATTATGCGCCGCAGTTTTGCTAGCGAAGCTCCTACAAAGGATAACTAAGATCCTGGAAGATTACGATCTAAGGATTACCTGCTGGACCGATTCTAAAGTCGTTCTAGCATGGCTTCAGGGAAGTCAAACTAAATATGAAAAGTATGTAACCAACAGAACCACAATCATATTAAACATCGTGCCTGCTATAAACTGGGGTTACGTGAAGACGAACGAAAACCCAGCTGACTGTGCAACAAGAGGTCTCTCACCGCAAAAACTGGCAGATTTTACCCTGTGGTGGGAAGGCCCTAAATGGCTTAAGGAGCAAGAAAAACAAGTCCTTATCTCAAAAGAAACTTTTACCACAAACGAGGGATTCCTAACAAATTGTTACACGACTAATAATAGTGCGGAACCCACGGCGATTAAAAACAAATTAATTGATTCATTACTTGAGCGACATAGCAACTTAGATCGGATTACAAGAATACTCACCTTGGTGATACGTTTTGCTGATGCATTATGAAACAAAAGAAGGTCAACTGAGTGCCATGAACTGAACTTGAATGAAATAAATAACGCACTATTTTTAATTATCAAATCAGTGCAGCGGGATTATTTCGAAAACGAAATAAATTCTCTCAACAAAGGTGAAAAACTTCTCAACAGAAGTACCATTTTAAAACTCAATCCATTTTTGGATTCTTATGGCATTTTACGTGTTGGAGGACGTTTAAATCACTCAAACTTGCCAGTGGAAACGAAACACCCCATACTGGTACCAGGAGAGGGAAGACTAACCCAACTTATTGTTGAAAAGGCGCATCAACGAACCTTACACGGTGGAGCAAGATTAACGCTTGCTGACACTAGAAACAATTACTGGATTATCAGCGGCAATCGAACCGTCAAGAAAATACTGCGACAATGCATTCGATGCCGTCGATACGCTTCAACCCGAACTGAACAGCTGATGGGAAACCTTCCTAAAGAAAGGATCACTCCATCGAGGCCATTTTCACACACCGGCATCGATTTTACAGGCCATGTGGACGTAAAGATTAACAAGGGCCGCGGGATAAAAACCTGCAAAGGCTACATAACCATATTCATATGTATGTGCACAAAAGCAGTACATATCGAACTTGATTCGGACCTATCAACGCAAAACTTTATCGCAGCACTAAAACGAATGTGCGCCAGAAGAGGCACCCCAAATCATATCTACTCTGATAACGGAACCAACTTCGTTGGAGCAGCAAGAGTTTTAAAAGAAGAGTTCCAACTATTTAAAACAATGCTATCTCCAGAGTTCTTTAAAGAGATCATCGACCTTCAAATCGAGTGGCACTTCAATGCTCCATCCTGGCCATCAGCGGGAGGCTTTTGGGTAGCTGCTGGACGTTCCATGAAAGCACACCTGAAACGGGTTATCGGACAACAGAAGCTTACATACGAACAATTTGCAACGCTCCTAACACAAATCGAAGCGTGCATGAACAGCAGACCGTTGTGTCCATTATCGGAGGATGTGGAAGATCTGGAATACCTCAGCCCTAGTCATTTTCTCACGGGCTGTCCAACACTAACACTACCACTCAATGAAACTGAAGAAACGAAAACTATAGACATCAGAAACAACTGGAAACTCATTGAGCTCATGCGTCGACACTATTGGGATCGCTGGTCGAAAGAATACCTTCATTCATTACAAAACCGAAACAAATGGCAACAAACAAAAGAAAATATACAGAAGGGGCAACTAGTTCTCGTGAGAGAAAGCAATCTACCCCCAAGCAGATGGGCTATGGGACGCGTAGTGGAACTTCACCCAGGCAGCGATAACTTAGTACGAGTAGTCACGCTCAAGACACAAAATGGGATACTAAAAAGACCCATAACTAAATTAGCCCCGCTACCGATAAACGAGGCATGCGGCAGCACTGATTCACAAACGGTGAGTCCAGAAACTGAGCACGACATGCAAAATAAAGGGACTAACAAAACCCAGAGAAAGGTTAACAGCTTGCTTATGGTGTTACTAGTAGCGTTTACAACGCTAACATGTGGATTAGCAGCACCCCTGCTACATTTTAAAGTAACTCGATTAGCTGAAAACCAGCCAGTTTATTTTGACCCCGTCGGAAATATCCAACTGATTCACGATGAATGGAAACTTCTGGATAGAGGCAGAAAACAACGTCATCAAGAAAAATGAAGACTTTGTAAGGACGCAACGCCTACCTAACGACCTAAGTGTCCACGACATCGGCAACTACGCTATGACCACTTTGCTGGTGGGAGGAATCGTCGCCGCTGTACTAGTTTGGCAAATAAGAAGATATCTTCAGGCGCGTAAGAAGAGCAATACCTCTAACAATACGAATAAGACTCGAGAGAGGACAGAAGATATAGAGCTAAAGGAGATTCCTTCCTACGCTAAAATACGAGGTGGACATTCACAGGACTACCATCCGCCGCAATCAGCCATTGGAACAAGATTCAAACTATGATTAATTATTTAGATTTAAACTATGAATAATTATTTCTTGCTTATTGTTTTGATTGCTTTTATTAGTTTTATAACATTTATACCTACTTAACTTGTAACGCAAGTTTGGTGATCTGAGTACATATGCATATCTTTCCCTCGGGAGCATGTACGAGCCAATAATGCTCATACAGCAAAAGTACGTTTATTCGTACCTTATTAAATAATTACTCAATTCAGTCGTAACTAAAATTCCGTCCCGCGCTCATGTGCGGCTCGATCAATAATAATATAACATTAAGTGCGGCTCAGATAACTAAACAAACATAACTTTAAACTGTTTATATAAATAAACTATTGAACTTAACAGTGGTTTGGTGTGAACTAACAACTACCTACAACAACTACCGGGGTATCCGTCAACGACGAGAAAAACCCCAACAACGTTGTCTGACAGTTTGAGTACTTTTGCGGCCTACCCAAATGTCCTTTCTTTGGTATTGTTCGTCAAGTCATTGAGCTCCTTAGTGGTTTTTAAGTTAAGCTATTCGACTATTGACAAATGCTTGCACTGACTGGACGGGTTTGAGTGGCAAATATGTGTGGTTCTTTCTTAAAAGACCATTACATACACTAGGCTGCATGGTCCTCATATAGAATAATGTGAATGCGAGAACTATGTATGTCGTTATATTCATGTAGATTTTACGATTGTCTGGCAATTTGAGTATTTTTGCGGCCTACTCAAATGTCCTTACTTTGGTATTGTTCGTCGGTTCGTTGAGCTCCTCAAAGCTCTGAATTGAGCTTCGCGATGACTGACATATGCTTGCACTGTCTGGACAGGTCCACTCGATTTTGTGTGTTGCTTTCTTCAAAAAGCTCAACCCAGACATAAACGTACATGGTTCTCATATGATTTATCCAGTACACATTGTATGGATTTGAACACTTTAAAAGAGACTTTTACCTCTGAGTTTGTTTCGGTGTTTCTTCTCAGGGTAGTCAGCTAGGAAACACCGGCCTCATCTAGCTTAAACTGACAAAAAAACATTGACGTGTAAAAGTGTTCCTTGTAACCTATTTACTGAATAAACAACATTTATCATTTGACCTTTGGAAACTAACGGTAAGTATCAAAAAGGTAAGCCGCAGACCTATTTTTGGACAATAATAGGTTCTAAGTACGTCCACTCTCGAGTTTTGGTTTGACCTGTTTTATTTTGGAAAATTATATAATAAGTACTAACTTTTCGTGGCTTCATTCCCCACGGGCTACTCTATAGGACCGGATAACGCAGCGTTGGAAGGACTCCCATAAGGTAGACCGATGACCTGGTGAAGGTCGCGGGAATCCGTTGGATCTGAGATACACGGGACTGGTCATTGTGGCAACACTTAAGGCCTACGCAACCCGGGCCTGCGGACGGCGAGTAGTGGGTAACTCGCCGTCCGATTAGCACCAGGCCCGAGAGTCGACGGCACATAGTGTTCCACGTGCGCCTCAAAGAGTTGTCAGCATACACGGCGGGGCCCGTCTTGGCCGATGCCTGCCCGGAGGTTGAGGATAAATTCGAAAGAGTTACCTCGCTCCTGGGCATTCAGGGTAGGGAGGAACTGGGGTGGGTTTTAGTCAGTAAGAGTCTGACACGCCCTTCCACTCCACCCTAGAGTGGGAGATGTCATTGGATGATTTCCCAACTCACAAAAAAAAAAGGATTTTGCCACCGGCCAGTGCACACACTAGCTGCTTAGATACTGTAGAATTCCGGCGGCCAACCAAGACATCCCGCGCCGATGTATGCCTCAAAATAAATACATGTGAAGTAGCTTGTACTGCCTCACCCAGCGGCATGTCACGGCGTCCTTCAGCGTGCCGTTGTATGCCGCAGTGCGCTGCAGGATCCCGCTGCGGGATCCCTTAGCGCGCTCTCCAATGGTGTGTCAAAAAATCCCTTTCAGTGTCACAGAATTAATTTAAAACTTGGGGTCGTATTCCTACTAGATAGATTTGAATGTCCTTTGGCAACAATTTTAATCCTCTGCCGTTCCTTCTCGGTGTGCGTAGGCCTTTAGGGGACGTCTATGTCCAAATAGTGCTCGTCTTTCGGCAGTAATGATGATGACGATGACTATACAAGAATCGTGCATATTTTCGCGATAAAAAGTAACTGATGACACTCAACGAAAAAACTTTTTTACAAAAAAAAAACCGACTTCCAAAAAAAAAATACACTAAAAAAATTTTTGGGAAGTTGAATGTTTTTTTTTGTAAAAATGCTTACAATTTTCACTTTTTAGTTGTTATACCCCTGAACTAAAAACCCCAATAACATGGAACGTGGAATTTTAACATACTCGTAATTGGAGAAAACCGAAACGTCATCTATGTACACAGTCGAACCTCCTCCTTTTTCGAAGTCGGTTAAAAATGTGGCTTTCGCAACTATTCAAGATTTGAATTTAAAAGTTTAGCTTTAGTCTTTATCAACATGTCTGTTGCTGCAACTAAATGGTGAATGAAATAAACAGTAATTCGTATTACAACGTTATTAATACATTTACATGCAATAAGCATGTAAATGTCTCCCAAAGGCCCACCAAAATAATCCAAGAGAAATCTTTAGCAGCAAAATTACAGAGAGAAAATTCCTATATATGCGACGAGAGAAGCAAATGCCAGATGTAGAATACCTTAATATTTATTTACGTGTGTAACAGCGTACCGTGATATCATCTTACTAAAATAAATCATAGAATATTAGAGTGCTATTAATACTTATTTACGACTGAATAGTGAGGGGAGTGATAAAATGGCAGTGAGTCAGCAACCGTCCATTCAAGATGCAATTAATTTTCATACTCGTATGAGTACTCTCTTCAATTTACGATCCGAAATCTACTAGAAGCGAATGAAAATCAGAAGCATGCTGGGCGTGGCATAAACATGCACCTTAATTCAACGAATAGAATTTTAGATATTAAGTCACTTTTGAAGCAGTTTTATGCAGTTGGTGGCATTAAGGCGTAGATATACGACTACTAATGATTTTAAATTCAAAATCTCGTCTAACGACTAGTGTCATTTCTTTGAAAAAACAACTTTTTTCGTAATTTGATTATTTGAAATCATATTTTCTTATAACATACTGTAATTAATTTGTTATGTCTAACGCGGATAAAAAAATTGAGAATCACGCAAAAACTATAAAACGTATTTTTATGAAACTTTCACCATTGTAAAGATGAAGAAGAATTATTCATCTTTCAGTATACGTGCTTCAGTACAATATTTGTTATTTTATGTATAATAAATGAATAATGCGTCTAATTTTGAACAGTGCTCTTTGTTGGGCGAGTCCTATTGGATGGACGTACTACGCGTTGCGTGAGCTCAGCACAGAACATGAAAGCTATCCACTCAAGGTCGTTGGCATATAAGTGCGCCTTCAATCTGTGATTGACATAAAATGAATCAAATTATATTTTAATTTTCATCTTTAAATATTCTCAGATCAAATTACGACGTAATTGTCAAGTCGTATAACTGTGCCTTAGTGGGTAGGTATATTAATCACGCCAAGAAAACGAAACAATAAAATTTAGAAAAAGATTTCTTTTTCTCCTGTACAGGTACATGTAAAGAGACGTTTATTTTATCATTTGCGAAATATCAAATTTTAAATTGATAGTTTTTATTTTACACGTTATGGTCCGTGAAACCGTAAACTCAATTAATGTGTTCATAGTAATAAACATAAAGCCCCCTTCTAAGTCCGCAAGGTACAACGGGCGACTACGGAACCCTACATAGCGCGTGGCCCGACACGCACTTGGCCGGTTTTTTTTTCTCAAAAAGGTAGGCCGAAAACGAAGTTCAGAAAACGACATTTTTGTAAAATAGTTTTTTTAATTTTCACTTTTTAGTTGTTGGACCCCATATCTAAAACTAAATAGTAAAGTTATGCCCGAATTGATAGCCCCAAAAACATGGAATTTTAACATAATTGGTGAAATTAGGGTGTATCAGGGTAAACTGTACAAATCTGTGTACCCCTTCAGAACGTATCAGCGTGATGTTATGTTATGACGTGGAGTATACAATAAACACACATGCGATTGCAGTAGTGCCAGAAGGTTTGCTATCATTTATTGAAGAGTTCCGTTGTCTATCTCAGAAGTTTTTCATCAGATCTTCAACAAATTTAAATGGGACTACCTGTGAAAAAGAATTTTCCAAATCGGTTCAGACGTCTTCGAGTTATAAAAGATTCAAACGAATTGAGAACCTCCTCCTTTTTTAGTCGGGATAAAAAATATACGGTTGAATTAAGTACCTCCTCTTTTTTGTCGTCGGTTAATCCTACTAATACCATAAATGCAAAAGTTTGTATGTTTGTATGTCTGGCTTTCCATCACGCCAAAACAGCAGAAGGGATTTAAATGAAATTTTGCACACAGGTAGGTCGTAGCCTGGATTAACACATAGGCTACTTTTTATCTTGGTAAATTACAAGACTTAGCGAAGGCTGAGGTGAAAGTAGAAATCCAGAGATGGGCTGAACGAGCGGATACGCTCACAAAGTATCAGGAGACCAGAGACATGAGAAGTATTTTCAGGGCTGAAATTATGAAGTAGTAAAAATAAAAAGTATTCCGAGGCAGGAATCTTAAGAGGTAGAGAAAGATTCACAAATTACCAGGAAAACAGAATTGTGAAGAAGTAAAATTTCCGAGCGGTATAGATTCACGCACTACTTTGAGATCAGAATAACAAAAAGTATTCCGAGGCTGAGATCATGAGAGGTAACATCTTGAATAAGTATTTTCGGGGCTGGAATCCTGAGCGGTATACATTCTTAAACTACCAAGAAAACAGAATCATGAAGAAGAGACATTTCAGACTTGCACGCGGATGAAACCGCAGCTCACGGGCAAGATGTTAAGAAGTGGTGAAGGGCAGCAGTTTTGAGACTGTCTTTATGTAGAACTTAGATGTTCAAAAAGTTCTGGCTCGCAGTCTAATTTGAATAACTGACTTTGGATTTTGATTCCTACAGTGTTTTTTTACTTGCTGCTCTGTGGAAATACCACTCAAATTTATAATTATACTTTACACGCAGGTGAAGCCGCGGGCTGAAGCTAGTATTAAAATACATCCTTCACTGTTTAATGCAAAGCAAAAAGAACATTTGTAGTTCTAGCTACAATACGTAATCGATTCCAAAACTAATATTGCTTGCTATGAAGTTTGTTCATGTAATTGGTTTGTTTGAAGAAACCTAGGCCACAAACAGAGTTCTATGTATCTCAGTAATAATTATTTTCTGCTCTAGTTATAGTAATTGATTCCAGGATAAATATTGATACTGATATTCGATATTAAATTACCAAGTAAACATACCAAATTCTATGTATTGTGAAAATATAACGGCTGTTTTTTAGGGTTCCGTGTTTTACACAAAGGGTCAAAATCTAAATCAAAAGTCATTTATTCAAACTAGGCTGAGAGCCAGCACTTTTTGAACGTCAAAGTTCTACATAAAGAAAGTCTCCCAATAACGCCCGCCCGTCACCACTTCCTAGTGTTTTAGCTGTGTAGAAGAAGTGGCCAACAAACTCCCCAAAAAAAAACCACTGTAAAACGGGACCCTATTACTAAGACTCCGCTGTCCGTCCGTCTGTCACCAGGCTGTATCTCATGAACTGTAATAGTTAGACAGTTGAAATTATCACAGATGATGTATTTCTTTTGCCGCTATAACAACAAATACTAAAAAACTAAAATAAATATTTAAGTGGCTCCCATACAACAAAAGTGATTTTTTTGCTGTTTTCATAGATAATGGTACGGAACCCTTTGTGCGCGAGTCCAACTCGCACTTAGTCGGTTTTTATAATATCCCATTGCTGATAAAAAGTCACCTTCATATCTTTCCAGACACTCTTTTCTGGTGCTATCACGAACCGTCCTTCGTGGTGTGCGTCAATGTCATCTGCCTACTGATTTCTTGGCTTCGGCGATGCCGACCATCCTCTGGCACCCTTTCTCATTTTTCATCATTCTCCTGCCCTTATCCCAATTTATTTGGGGTCGGCGCAACATGTCTTTTTCTTCCATACTCCTCTATTAGTCGTCATCTCTGTAGTCACCCCCTTTTTACCCATATCCTCTTTCACACAGTCCAATCATCTTTTCTTTGGCCTTCCCCTACTCTTATAGCCATCCACATCCATACACAAGACTTTCCTCACGACATTTTCTTCATTCCTCCGCATCACATGCCCATACCACGACAACCGATTTCCACACAATTTTTCAGTCAGCGGTGCCACTTTCAGACTACCTCTTATATACTCATTCCTAATTTTATCCATGCGCGTAACACCACACATCGCCCTCTGACACCCTTTCTGTGGTCAAGTATCGTATGCCCATGAAATCATTCCCGAGGCCGACGTGACCCGCCCAGGCCTATTTGAGCCTGGTATCTTTTCTCCTATGTCTATAGTTCCAGTTTTGGAGCGCAGAGTGGTGTTCCGTACTGTTTCTGTTCTTTTTGAACCCAGAATACTGCGCTCCATTGTTCTTTAGCTCACCCCAAGGTGGAACTTCTTGCGGTTTGGTGAGCGACCACATTTGAGCACCGTAGGTTTAAACAAACTTATTTTATTGATTAATCATTTCAAAAATATTTTTCCCTGTCTAACCCGTAATTGCCTTGCCTTTCGTGATAAAAGTTTCCAGAGATGATACAGAAGTTTCCAGCTTCTCAGGGAAAGTAATAGCGATTCGATCAAAACTTCAAGAGATTTGCTTCTCAAACTGCAAACAAAAAATATTTTTATCTCCTTTTAGGTTTTTAGCCGACTTCGAAAAAGGAGGAGGTTCTGAACACGACTGTATGGATGTTTTGTTTTTTTATGTATGTCCACCGATTTCTCTGTTATTTGTGGACCGATTTTCAAAATTCTTTTTTTATCCGAGAGGATATACTCCCGAGGTGGTCCCATATAAATTGCTTCAGCAGTTCTTGAAAAACTGAACAAAAACGAAAAATAAATAATAATAATAATATGGACTCAAACAGAACTTGACGCCCTGGATAGGCGTGTCCGTACACTGCTGACTGCATTTCGAATGCATCACCCACGTTCGTCGGTGATGAGACTGTATATCCCGCGGAAGTGTGGAGGCCGAGGCTTTTTAAATGCTAAGACCCTCCACAACCGCGAAGTATGCAGTCTAAGGGAATATTTTGTAGCTGCTGACGTGGGTATGCATCGAGATGTAGTGGCGGTGGACAAGGGCCTTACTCCACTCTCCTTGGCTAACGAGAACTGGCGCAAACCTCCAGTGCTTGACATTAACGATCGCAGAGAAGTATGGCAGAGTAAGAAACTTCACGGACGCTTTTTCCGGACCCTACCAACTAGCGTCCGTAGCCTGGCTGCGTGTCGGTGACCTCTTTGGGAAAACCGAAGGTTTTGTCTGTGCAATTATGGACGAAGTTATCATGACGAAAAATTACCGGAGATTTATTGTGAAGGACGGCACGGTTGACATATGTCGGGCATGTCATCGTCCGGGAGAATCAATCTGCCACATAATCTCTGGTTGTTCTCGTCTGGCTTCTGAGGAAAGTCTTGTGTATGGATGTGGATGGCTATAAGAGTAGGGGAAGGCCAAAGAAACGATGGTTGGACTGTGTGAAAGAGGATATGGGTAAAAAACAGGTGACTACAGAGATGACGACTAATAGAGGAGTATGGAAGAAAAAGACATGTTGCGCCGACCCCAAATAAATTGGGATAAGGGCAGGAGAATGAATGAATGTTCTCGTCTGGCTAACGGTGAGTACTTGCATAGGCACAACCTTGTAGCCAGGATTATCCATCAGCAACTTGCTCTGAAATACTCTCTTGTGGAATCGGAAGTGCCGTACTACAGATATGCGCCCGACCCAGTTCTCGATAATGGTCATATCTCATTGTACTGGAATCGGTCCATCATCACTGACAGGACTATTGTAGCCAATAAGCCTGATATAGTGGTGGTGGACCGAATCGAGAGGCGTGCAATGATTGTTGACATTACCGTCCCACATGACGAGAACCTCGTGAAAGCCGAGAAAGATAAACTAATCAAGTATATTGACTTGGCTCGCGAGGTTGTCGACAAGTGGGATGTGGACTCAGCGATCATTGTACCTATAGTCGTATCAGCCAATGGCTTAATAGCCACGAGCCTCGACCAACCCCTCAGGAGGCTCTCGTTAGGCGGCTGGATCAAAGGCTTGATTCAGAAAGCAGTACTTCTGGACACGGCTCGCATTGTCAGGCGGTTCCTCTCCCTGGAGCCCTGACCGCCGGTAGCTTGGACCCTGTTCCCGATACCGGTGGGATACTATTTTTATATATTTTAAATGTTTTTTTTCTTTTCTATTTAAATATTTAAAAATATAATATAATATGTATATCAAATGAATAATCGGAATAATAATAATAATTTATTTAGCCAATAAAATTACAATGTTATCATAAAATAAAATAGTTTGAATGTATACCTATATGACGTTTTGGTTTTCTCCAATTACGAGTACGTTTAAATTCCACATTCCATGTTATTGGGGTTTTGAGTTCTGAGGTATAACAACTAAAAAGTGGAGACTAAAAAACTTTTTTACAAAAAAAAAACAACCGACTTCCAAAAAAGAAAATACACTAAAAATTAAAAAAATAACTATAATCAGAATTCGGTGTCAAATAACGAAGAAATAAGATACAAACACTGACTTCCGATATTAAAGTTATTTTTAAATTTTTAATGTTTTTTCTTTTTTGGAAGTCGGTTGTTTTTTTTTTTTTAAGTTTTTATTTTTGATTATTCCATTCAAATAGTCAATTAGAATATTAAATATTCTAATTGACTATTTGAATTTAGGATTTAGGATTTTTTGATTTTATAATTTAGGACATTTAGAATGTGAAATCGGCATTTCTACAAATTTAGTAGAAATGCCGATTTCACATCCTAAATTAATACGTACTAAAACTGATTCACTACTAACAGTAGTACGCATTATTCGGTAAACTTCGTCGGTTCAGGCAATGCAAATCAAATTTGTGTCTAGTACTCAATGGGAATCATCTCTGAAACTAGTTCTCTAGTACTTCAAACATTTTTATCAATGAGTTGTCTCTCTCACACACTGTCGGTTTCAGTCGCGCGACTGGCCATTCAGTGAGCTCTGGAGCCTTCCGTATGAAACACGTCGGCGCTGAAAGCTCCTTAAAATTACGCGAATCGCTAAAGTTCTGAAAGTTTCTATTCAAGTTAATTTGAAATTTACGGTTTAGTTTTTGATAAAGATGAGTTAAATTAGTATTTAAAAGTAAATTTTGTTAGTAAAAAGTTTGTTCAGTGAGTGCAGTGAGAATGTTTCGAAATAATGCTAAAAATTGTTGTGAAGTGCTGAAAATTCGATAGTTTTCCAAAATGTATTCAAATCTGACATTACAGGACTTTGGGGCGCTACAGGGGTTGAACATAAGCAGTGCTTTGAACGGGAGTTTTCAGTTCGGGTCCGAATTAGACATATTTTTTCAGCCTGAAAATGTGCTTATTACATTGTATGTGCCAATTATTTTGCTGTCAATGGTGGCAAATATTCTTCTCATAGTGGTAGCAGTGAAGTGTAATTATACTAAGAGGTAAGTGATATTTTTAATATTTTATTGTTACTTTTGTAAATTTTTTTTTTCAGAGCGTACTAGATGACAATGTATTATCTAAAAATTGACTACAAGTTTTCGTTAAGAGGATTGTGAAGCTGAATATAATGAGACCAAAAATGTCTGATTTCTTAAAAGTTTAGGAAGGTGAAACGTTATAGCCCAAAACAATATTTCAGAAAGGAAATGTATGTAATTGCCTCCTAGAGCTGCAACTATCTCTCGCCGCGTATCGGCGCTTCACTAGATGATAAGTTTCTTTTTAAAATAAAATTCATTAATAATTAATATAGATAAGCAACGAAATTTATATTTCTCTGAGATTTAAAAATAACTAAAGTTTGGAAAATCCAAAAGTGCACGCCTCATAACGTTAATTTCTTTTTGTACTGAAAATAAATTGCATTGCTGAATTGCAGAGTTAAAAAAAAATTGTTTACCTTCAATATCTCCAGAACCAGGGATTGCCAGGTATGGTTTAATGGAAAACAATGATCCAAATAATGGCTAAAATATGTGGCTTTCATTTTCGGAAATTGTCTTTTTACACCCGATATACAAAAAATGCTATCACATTTAATTAAATATGGTACGGAATAATCTCATTAATACGTCCACCAATACTGCTGAGCGTGCCCGCCTACTGGCTGTGGGTGAGTGGGAGTCGGGCCTTTGGCTACAGGCACTACCGTCACCCAACATTGGTACCATGCTGAGTGACGCCACTTTCCGGAACGCTACATGTTTGCGTCTGGGTGCTCCGAGTGGAGCTCCACATCGTTGTCAATGCGGTGAAGCAGTCGACCGCCTCGGACACCATGGCCTATCCTGCGGTAGGAGTGCTGGTCGGATAGCACGGCACGCCAGCATTAATGACATCATCCGTCGGGCTCTTGTCACCGCCGGGGTGCCAGCTGTTTTAGAACCCAATGGCTTGGCACGTGACGATGGGAAGAGGCCAGACGGAATGACCATAATGCCTTGGAAGTTGGGTAGGCCTTTGGTATGGGATGCAACATGTGTCGACACCCTTGCGCCATCCCATCTTCTTAGCACGGTAGGCTGTGCTGGGGCGGCTGCTGCAGGTGCAGAAAACCTCAAACGGCGCAAATATAACAACCTTATTGGGAGTTACATGTTTGAGCCGTTTGGGGTTGAAACACTAGGGCCATGGGGTCCGAGTGCTCTTCGAGTTTTCCGGCATATCAGCAAGCTGTTAGTCGACCCTTAACGTGACCAGAGGGCTGGGCTTTTCTTTGGCCAACGAATCAGCATTGCTATTCAACGTGGCAATGCTGCTAGCGTTCTGAGCACTTTTTCTATTGACAGCGATGTGGATGAATTTTTTGATGCCCAGTGAGTTGTTTTTTCATACGCATTTGTACATGTTAGGTATTATTGTTAGTTTGTATACATATATTTTAAGTTATTTCTATTGTATTATATAATCTATTAAAAGAAGAATGCCAACAAGAAAGGTTTTCGTTAATGAAAATACTACCTTAAATATTTAAAAAATCGATGGAATCTACGATACCTAGTGAATATCGAAAACTACCGACTTCCAAAAAAGAAAATAAACGAAACATTTACAAAGGACTTATATTCGGAAGTCGGTGTCAAATAACGAAGAAATAAAATACAAACAACGACTTCCGAAATTAAAGTCATTTTTAAATTATTGGTGTATTTCTTTTTTGGAAGTCGGTTGTGTTTATTGTAAAAAAAAAAAATTAATAGTGTCATGCCAACACTAAGAACTAAATAAGTAGGTAAGTACTCGGATTGTTATAAATCATACTACCGCCTTTAGTATTTTTTTTTTTTTTTTTTTTATATGTTTGATAGGCTTGCGTTTGACCACTATCTCATTAGTAAACAATAATTAAAAAGATATTTATTAAATATTAGACACATCTATTCCTATTTTACTTTATTTTTATTTACCTCCACTGCTGAAACCCGACGGGTCGCTGGCCCACTCCGCTGAGGAGAAAGCAGGCTTGTTTGCCTCTCTGTTTGCGGAATCTTCGCGTCTAGATCCTGGTGGCGCGAGGCCCCCTGGTACTCTTGGTGGATGCGAGTCGATTATGTCAGACATTCGCATTCATCAGAAGGATGTCCGAAGGGTACTGCGTAACCTGGACGTGAACAAGGCTAGTGGCCCCGACGGGATACCGGCAATTGTATTGAGGACTTGTGCGCCTGAGTTGTCTCCGATCTTGACGCGCCTATATCGCCTTTCGTTGGAGACTGGAAAAGTGCCGATGGCTTGGAAGCAAGCTAACGTGCAACCCGTACCCAAGAAGGGTAGTCGAGCTGACCCAGCAAATTATAGGCCCATCTCGGTAACTTCCGTACTCTGTAAGAGTATGGAACGTATACTGAATGGTAAGCTCCTGGCATACCTAGAAGCTAGCGATATCCTAAGTGACCGACAATATGGCTTCCGTCGAAATCGGTCAACGGGAGATCTTCTAGCGTATGCCATTCACATCTGGAGTGAGGCCATCGACAAACAAGGGGAAGCCCTTGCGGTCTCCCTTGATATCTCGAAGGCCTTCGACCGGGTCTGGCACGACAGTCTAATTGGCAAGCTTCCTTCCTTCGGTCTGCCCGCTGCTTTGTGTGATTGGATTGCAGATTTCCTGAGGGATCGGTCTATCCGAGTAGTCATAGATGGCTGCTCGTCCGGACTGCTGGCTATTAATGCCGGTGTTCCTCAGGGGTCGGTGCTCTCGGCAACATTGTTTTTGCTGCATATTAACGATCTGCTTAAACCCGGTACCTTTGGGTATGCAGACGACAGCACTGTTGCCGAGAGATACGTGCCTGACGCACGAGTTAGTGGGTCTCAGGTCCGGTCTCTCCGCGAGGCTATGGTTGGGCGCTTGAACTTGTCCTTGCAGGCTGTCTCAGAATGGGGCGATGCCAATCTGGTTAAGTTCAATGCTTCTAAAACCCAGGCGTGTCTTTTTTCTGCTAAAAGGAGCCAATTTCACCCGGCTCCAACTTTCCGAGGTGTAACCGTACCGATAACCGATCAACTTGATCTTCTTGGTGTTACTTTAACATCTACCCTCAATTTTGGTCCCTTCATAGAGGCAAAGGCTCAAGTGGCTGCCAAAAAGTTGGGGATCCTCGCAAAGGTGAGACGATATTTCACGCCGGAACAGCTGCTCCAACTCTATCAAGCGCAAGTCCGATCGTGTATGGAGTACTGCTCTCATCTTTGGGACGGATCGGCCAAATACCAGCTTGATGCCCTTGAGTCAATTGAGAAACGAGCCAAGAGGATCATCGGCAATGATAGACTCGTTGAGTCGAAACTCCAAAGTCTTGAACATAGACGCCGAGTTGCTAGCCTGTCGGTTTTCTATCGATTACATTTTGGGGAGTGTGCTACGGAATTGCATGATTTGATTCCGCCAAGCCCGTTTCATCAAAGGACCACAAGACGTACGGCGAAGTGCCACCGGTTCATGGTAGACATCCCATCCATACGCACAAAGCGTTTTGAGAAAACATTCATTGTGCGTACAGCTAGAGAGTGGAATTCCCTACCGGAGTCTGTGTTTCCTGATAGCTATAACCTGGGAGTCTTTAAGTCAAGAGTGAATAGGTTACTTCTAGGTAAGCGTGCTCCATCTTCGACCACATCATCGCTTGCCATCAGGTGAGATAGTGGTCAAACGCGAACCTATCAAACATAAAAAAAAAAAAAAAAAAAAAAATATTTAGGTGTTTCTAGTTTATTAAAACCTCTTTGTCGAAGCAAGCAAAGTCTTTGTCGAAATGGTAGATGAACAATATTGTTAAATTTATACAAAGTATTTCTGGAATTTTCCTCTCAAAATTCAAGCAAAAATAAATCAAATAATATCATGAAGTATAAATTCTCTGAAAACACACCAACAAGTTATTTATTCTAAGTTAAAATTGATTTAAAGCTCTTTTCATAGAAATTCAATATTAATTTAATAACTGAATGTATAGAAATTGTAATTTTCTTAACCCATGAAAGTTGAGAATTACTGTTAAATTTCTAACTTTTCTGATGGTGGGTATAATTTTAGGATTTCGCAGAAGTTCCTCTCCTTGAATGAATGAAAAATTTATATAAATAAACTTCAACTAACATTTTGGTTTCTAAGGCTCCGAACGTCCGAAAGCAAAACGTAACGAGAATCACACGTACGTTCGTCCGTCTGTCACAGCCAATTTTCTCCGAATCTACTGGACTAATTGAGTTGAAATTTAGTATAGAGTTGAAATTAACGTAAACAAATTAATTAATCAGAAAATTAAAGTTTTTCAAACTATGCTACGCGACATATAAAATAAAAGGGCTTGTTGCGGGAGTTGTAATTGTATTTTTTCATAATTTTAAAATAATTCTTTTTATTGTAATTTAAAAAAAATAGACGAAAATTTACCACTCTCCGCTATTATAATAATCGAAACAACAGAGACTAAATTTTGAAAAAACAAATACAGAAAACAGTTCTTTATTCATAATTTACAGGAAAACCTATAAGAAGTCTATGGCAAGCGTGCTCCATCTTCGACCACATCATCGCTTAACATCAGGTGAGATAGTGGTCAAACGCGAGCCTATCAAACATAAAAAAAAAAAAAAAAAAAAAAAAAAAAAAAAAAATGATTTTTATAAAACATGTAAATACTTTTTTCGTTCGGAGCCCTTAGTGGGTGAGTCCAACTCGCAAGTGGCCAGTTTTTATGTAAGTAGATGTCTGTTACATCCAACCTACACCAACTACAATTATTATACCAAAGTTACAGTCACATTAATTAGCAACATTATGTAAACCCTATTCACCTTAATTGTTCCTACCCTATAGACTAGAGATCTCTAGATTATCCCCCAGAATAAATTAACGAGCAACAATTATTTAAACAGTGTGGCTAATTGCCAACTAAGATAAACCACTTCAAAGTTTGTGAGACAGTTAAAGGGATGGTCGAATGCATCTCTTGAGATTTGGTTATGGATTTTCATGACTTGGAAATTGTGTTAAGTGTTTGCCATTTAAAAGTTATAACAGGCTCTTAAGATTTTTGGCGATACACACTAAAGAACTTCGATTATAAGTTTATCAATTAATTTAAATACAAGGCGTATGCCAGATGGGATTTCCCTTTCCCGTCGCCTTTTCTCAGGAGCCTTAATTGTTGAGTTTCCAATAAAACTAACCATGGCATGACTAACTTTTAATTATATATAGACGTCTAAGAACAAACTTCCACGTTTATAACTTCAAAATGACGTACTTTCATACAACCTTTCATCCCCTATCCTTGTCCTCTTGAATGTGTAATGAACTTCCAAAAATTATTCCTTATTACTTTCATTAGTAACAGAACTCCTGTGCAAAACTTCAAGCTTTTAGACACTTCGATTTAGGTTGTTGTCTATTAGTATAAATACTAATAATTTTAAGATTTTCACTAAGAAGATTTGAAAAAGCAGAAAAAAAGATTGAGCATCAACTATATTGGTATTGGTACTTAAGCGGATACAGCTATTTTTAAACGAGAGATTCCCTTAGTTTCTTTTTTTCCTAGCTATGTAGTAATTAAACCATTTTCCTTCTAAACATTTTTCTCTCCCCTGTGTTTATTTTATCTGCATTACAGTAACACAGACTAACCGACACAACCACCAATGCCAAAATGTCAAAGCTTGCCATGATTCGACACTAAGACAAATTGACTTTTAACTTTCAGGACATTTGGAAACTTTTTTATATCTAGGCCTTGAAAATAAGTCTTCAAAATCTGCCACTCATCTAGATTTTCTTACACGTGTAAAACTAGATAAAAATGCTCGTGATGAGACTTAGACCGACTTGGCATTCAGACTGAAAACTAGACCTGAATGCTAACTAGGCAGGTAAGTCCATAAAAACGTTTTAATCTAGGCATATAATTAAATAAGTAAACGGCTGGCTAAAAAAATCTCGATTATGCTCTTTGCTGAACCTCAATTGACTTGAAAAGTGGACCCCAAAATAAAACATAAATATTATATGTTTTATTTGGGGGTCAACTTTTCTAATAAGAAAGAAAGAACACTAAGTTTATTTGCAGAATACATGACGCAACGATAATGGGCTTGTTTTAAATTTTATGTTAGGAGTGTTAAGAATTCAAAGCCTTTTACTTTACTTTTCTCTTGCCTATTTTGTCCCACTGCTGGGCAGTACAATACAAAACAAAGGCCTCTCATTTTCCTTCTATGTTTTCTTCCCAATCCACCTTGTAAAAGTCTTCAAGGGACGCGTTTAGGATGCCTCGCCACCTCTCTTTGGGTTACTGTGTCCTCGTGGATGCGATAGGCGGCAGCGACCTGTCGCGCCCTGCCCTGGTTCAGGCCATGGTACGGAGCGAGAGGGAATGGGAAGCCGTCTCCTCCATCTGCGAAGCAGTAATGCTCGCGAAGGCGGAGGCGGGACGCGTGAGAGAGCCCAAACAACGGAGTCGCCCTCACGCTCTCAGCAGCAGCCGCCTCAGGAGACGCCTGGGACTTCTGGCGCCGCGAGACGATCTCCGGCCACCGTAGACCCGGGCCTGCGGAAGGCGAGTAATGGGTAGCTCGCCGTCTGATCAGCAACGGGCCCGAGAGTCGACGGCGCGTAGTGTTCCACGCGCGCCTCAAAGAGTTGTCAGCAAGAGACGGGGCCCGTCATTGCTGATGCCTGCCCGGGGGTTGAGGATAAATTCGACACAGAGTTACCTCGCCCCTGGGCACTCGAGGCAGGAAGGAACAGGGGTGGGTTTTAGTCAGTAAGCGTCTGACACGCTCTCCTGCTCCACGAGGAGCGGGATAAGTCATAGGATGATTTCACACCCCACAAAAAAAAAAAAAAGTCACGCAAAGGTAAAAGTAATATTCAGTGGTAATCTTTCACAGTCCCTGAGATAGTGAGTGCTTTGAAATAAGGGAGCTTTGGATAAGGCAAACCCTTTTTATCATTTGGAAAACCTTTGACATGTGAAATTTAACGATAATGAAAAAAAAAATTAGAAATGTTTCCTGCTGATAATTTGTTTCATGATTTTATTAAAAACCGACTGGCCTAATGGACTTCCTTATTTAATTTACTAGTGGTTTTGAATTTTTAACTTAAAAAAATTAAACCGTAAATAATAAACCGTAGATATTTTACGCATGATGATTTGTTAAAAAACATTGCTGGGGCAAGTCTACAAGTTAAACGTGTTGTGAAAAAAAAAAAAAATCTGTAAAATTCATTGACTGCCTTGGGGTTCATTAAGAAGTAGGTATTGTTACTTGTACAATCAAGAAAAAACCTTCAGGAGTGACAACTCTAATTAACGTTCCAAGTACAATCCAGACACGTCTTTCAAACAAAAAAATCTAACCCGTCTCTTGCCCGTTTTCATATTTTTTGTAACAGACTGGCAAAGACGGACCGGACAAACGAATCTAAGGGTCTATTTATACCCGACCTAATCAATCGAGGTAGGTACTGACCAGGATTACAAAGGGAGGCTTAAATTTAACCCGGAACACATGCCTTCTGGATCCGTGGGTTTTTCTTTAGGAAATATTTACATAATCTGTTGAAGGCGTTATTTTAGTCGTCAATTTCGGTACGGAACGGTTTTTTTGTTAAATCGGCGGTCGGAGCCTTTATAGCCTAAATAAATAATATTATATATTGTCATCCATTCATGAACAAAGTGGAAGACAGCAATACGTAGGTGTGTATTCAAAATTATGACAAACATATTTTTCGAGAGTCCTTTGCGACTAATAAGACGAACATTATTTAAATGCCATATACTACAACAAGGATTCATCATCATCATAATCAGCATTTTAATATCTGGGAACATTAAAAGGCTAATAAAATGCTGCTGGGGCAGGCCTCCTCTCAGTGAGAGGGTGTGGGCAGTAATCCATTACACGGGCCCATTGCGTGTTAATGGATGTCACATGTCTTCAAATTTTTGGTTCTGGGACATTTTTGAGCACGCCACAATTGC
Source organism: Polia nebulosa (assembly GCA_951329385.1). Taxonomy (NCBI): domain Eukaryota; kingdom Metazoa; phylum Arthropoda; class Insecta; order Lepidoptera; family Noctuidae; genus Polia; species Polia nebulosa. The sequence goes on along the minus strand of OX589595.1, from coordinate 1,733,411 downwards.
GGCGGTAACACCGTCATGTCCTCGTGGAGGCGATCACCGGCAGCGACCTCTCGCGCCCAGCTCTGGTCCAGGACATGGTATGGAGTGAGAGGGAATGAGAAGCAGTCGCTTCCTTCTACGAAGAAACGAAGGAGGAGGCGGAACGGGTGAGGGAGACTCAACAGTGTCACCCTCACACCCCCAGCAGCAGCTGCCACAGGAGACGCCATGGATGTAGGGGGTCGCAAGGCGATCTCCGGCCACCGTAGGCGCGGGCCTGCGGACGGCGAGTAGTGGGTAGCTCGCCGTCCAATCAGGACCAGGCCCGAGAGTCGACGATGCGTAGTGCCTTCGAGAAACGCTGTCGCTTAACTCCTCAAATTAGTATCAATAAAAGATCTATTTATACCATCAGCAAACAATGATGCCAGCGTTTTTGTTCTTGTTAAAAATATTTTGCCACCCACGTCTTAAATCTCTTCCTGAAGAGAAATATTAAATTTCAACGTAGGTATTTGAGTTGGGTGATTAGTGAAATGTCATCGTATTTTTCTTGTGGTTCTGGGATAAAAATAGCGTGTCTCCCATTTTGTGCATGAGGCCACTAATTGTATATTTTTTTTTTTTTTGGCCCACACTATGAATTCCTCCTGTATTATGGGTGCGTTCACAAACATTTAAACTTACATACACAAGACACCCAGACCCGAAACAACTATATGTAGGTAATTATGCTATATAAGAGGTAAAATTAGTTTCAGTAAACATTAGTGCCTGAATATGGGCGGCGTCCGAAATTGTTTTTTTTTTGTGGGGTGGGAAATCATCCAATGACTTCTTCCGCTTTGGGTGGAGCGGGAGGATGTGTCAGACTCTTACTGACTAAAACCCACCCCTGTTTCTTCCCTGCCTGAGTGCCCAGGGGTGTGGTAACTCATTTTCAGAATTTATCCGCTACCCCTAGGAATGCAGGCACCGGCCAATATAGGTTCCGTCAGTGGTGGCTGACACTCATCTCTTTGAGGCGCGCGTGGAACACTACGCACGTTCGACTCACGTGGTGCTGATCGGACGGCGAACTACCCACTGCTCGCCGTCCGCAGGCCCGGGTGTCCGAAATTGGTGGCGAGACGACCTCGACGCGTACCACGAGGGTTGGTTTAAGGAGGCCTCAGAGGCACGGAAGAAAAGTTCCTGCAAGGACTTGTGGGCCTTTGCCCAGCAAAGGAACAGTGCAGGCTAAGAAAAAAAAATGAAATAAAAATCATTATTTCAAATCAGGAAATCATTTTTTTATTCTTCGTGATCACCCTCCTGGGAAGTAATTTTCTGTTGGATAAATGTTTTTCGTTCAAAAAGATGCGTTATTTTCCAACACCCAATCTAATTCGTCTAAATTTAGGATGTTCTATTAGTTATAGCGTTAACGCTGTAGCGGAACTCAGTATACCTTAGTACTCGCTTTTGGTTATAGCGTTAACTATGTAGCGCAACTCAGTATACTTTAGTAGGTACTCGCTTTTGGTTCTATCGTTAACTATGTAGTGCAACTCAGTATACTTTAGTAGGTACTCGCTATTGGTTCTATCGTTAACTATGTAGTGCAACTCAGTATACTTTAGTAGGTACTCGCTTTTAGTTATAGCGTTAACGTTGTAGCGCCACTCAGTATACTTTAGTAGGTACTCGCTTTTGGTTATAGCGTTAACGCTGTAGCGCAACTCAGTATACTTTAGTACTCGCTTTTGGTTATAGCGTTAACGTTGTAGCGCAACTCAGTATACTTCAGTAGGTACTCACTTTTGGTTATAGCGTTAACGTTGTAGCGCAACTCAGTATACTTCAGTAGGTACTCACTTTTGGTTATAGCGTTAACGTTGTAGCGCAACTCAGTAATGGCACTAAGTGATAATTTAACATTTTATCAGTGAAATTATTTTCGAAATTGGAATCATGTTTCCAGAGGTTACATTTTACAAACATTATATTTACATATTTACATTATAACAGGAAGTATATCTATACTTCCTGTTATGTGATAATGTACTGTGGTATCTACCGACCTAAGTAGCTTTATACTGATTCCTGTGAATATTTAATTTCGCATCTCGAGCTAGCCTTGTGTCAAAACCACGTGGGAAAAAAATGGCCTAGTGGTTACAACTATATGGCCACATTGTCCTCCAAAGAAAATTAGCTTAGTATAAATCAGATCAAGTCAAATATTTGTATTGACTTGGGTATTTGTTCTAGCCGATGTTTGCTCTCGTAATTTGTTTTCGTAATATCACCCACGGCATAGGCAAAGATATTCTTTGCCGTGATTGTTTACGTTGGAAAGATTCTTATCGGTAAAACAAATATGATTTATAATTATAAGTGTTCCTATTATAATATCGTACGTTTACGTTCCACTAACAATTTCAATTTTAATAGAATTTACAGACATAGATCTTTTTAACATTTCTCTTATTAGCCTGAAACTAAAGCTAAAAAGTAGATATAATATGACTTAATCAAAAGTTACCTTTTTTATCACTTTACTTACTTTTGTAAGATATTGTAATTTGTCATGATAATGACATAATATGTTTCAATAATTTCATGTTCTGATATAAAGTTTATATTTACTTCTAACGTCTTTCCTTATTAAGAGCTTATTGTACTTATTTGTACCATTATACCACATTGTCGGCACTATAGGTCTATTGTAAGGAACCAATTGTCTTAAGAATTATAATTTTTGTTTATGACTGTTTGATGTTAAAATAAACAAAAAAAATATATATATAAATATTAGTGTTGCTTTATTTTACTGTTAAAAATCATGCTACACATAGAGTAAATTTTTGTCTCTGCATGGCACAAACAAAATTTGGTATAAGCCAAAAATGAACCCTAATGTAGTTATTAGCTTTAATGTGTGTATACGAGTAACACTATGGTGCATTAAGCATTTAGTATGGTCTATTTTCCATTTTAGGTATTCAATTATTATTCCTACTGTGTGAAGTAAGAGGCTTTGTTCAGATATAGCACAGTTAGGTACCTACCTACAACGTTACTCATCTGACAGTTGAAAATTATCCCTCGTATATAGAATAGAATACAATATAATAATACTTTATTGTACACCAAAACAGTTATTAAATTTGTATAAATGAACTTAAATCTATGAGTAAAATGGCGGTCTTCTCGCTGACAGCGATATCTACCAGACAACCTTTGAATGGACTGAAATATCTTAATTATAAAAGGGGGTAGTCTGCCGTGTACTGCTAATTAGTAAACTGAACATCAAAATTTTCTTTAAATATTTATAAAATACAATCCTACTAATATTATAAATGCGAAAGTTTGTATGTTTGTATGTTTGTCTGTCCTTCACGCAAAAACGGCTGAAGGGATTTGAATGAAATTTTGCACACAGGTAGTTCATGGCCTAGATTAACACATAGGCTACTTTTCATCCCGGTAAATGACAAGACTAAGCGAAGGCTGAGGTGTAAGTAGAAATCCAGAGATGGGCTGAACGAGCGGACACGCTTACAAAGTACCAGGAGACCAGAAACATAAGAAGTATTTTCAGGGCTGAAATCATGAGCGGTAAAGACTCACAAAGTACCAGGAGACCAGAATCATGAAGAGGTATTTTTGGGGCTACAATCCTAAGCTGTATAGTTTCACAAACCAACAGGAGACCAAAATCAAGAAGAAATATTTCCGGGGCTTAAATCCTAAGCGGTATAGATTAACAACCTACCAGGAGATCAGAATCACAAAATATATTCCGAGGCTGGCATTATGAGAGGTAGAGATTCACAAATTACCAGGAGACCAGAAACATGAGACGTATTTCGAGGACTGAAATCGTGAGAGGTATAGATTTTAAAACTACCAGGAGACCATAGTCATGAATCATTATTTTTGGGGTTAGAATCCTAAGCGGTATAGATTCACAACCTACCAGGAGATCAGAATCACAATATATATTCTGAGGCTGGAATCATGAGAGATATAGATTCTCAAGCTACCAGCAGACCAGAGTCGTGAATCAGTATTTTTGGGGCTAGAATCCTAAGATAAATATATTCCGAGGCTGGTATTATAAGAGGTAGAGAAACATGAGGAGAAGTATTTCGAGTACTTAAATCATGAGCGATAAAGACTCACAAACTACCAAGAGACCAGAAACACAAAACGTATTACGGGGCAGGAATCGTAAGAGGTAGAGAAAGATTCACAAATTACCAGAGAGAACAGAATCGTAAAGAAGTAAAATTTCCGAGCGGTATAGACTCACGCACTACCAGGAGATCAGAATCACAAAAATCTTGAAGTATTTTTGGGGCTGGAATCCTGAGCGGTATAGATTCTTCAACTACCAGGAAAACAGAATCATGAAGAAGAGAAATTTCAAACCTGCACGCGGATGAAGCCACAGGTAAACTACCAGGGTGTCAAAATCGTGAAAAAGTTAATTTAATATAAATGTCTACGCGGACGTAGCCACGGGCGAGAAGCTAAGCACCAATTTAGAATATGTTCGGGACCCAAAAAATGAAACAGTCTCGATATGGTAAACTATTATATTTAACACGGTAAGAGTACCAAAATAGGTACCCTGACAGACTGAGCGAGTGTGTGTGCCCGCCCCTACAGTCTTTATGTGGAACTTTGACATTAAAAAAATCTGGCTTTCAGCCTAATCTAAATAACTTTTGATTTTTGATTTCTAGAAATACCACTCAAACTTATAATTACACTTTTTACGCGTGTGAAACCGCGGGCGGAAGCTAGTACATAATAATACATACATATATACATACATACAAATCACATGTATGTATATATGATGAAAAAGAAGAAAAAAGTGACACCTGACAGTCGTGTTATTTTTCTTCAAATTTAAAAAAAATATATTTAAATCATTTAATCAACGAAAAATTATGCCATTTAGTGATATTAGTTGCATTAAAACTTGATTTTATCAATTTAATATGGCGAATTGGGGAACACAAAGACATTTATAAAATACAAGGAGGTGCGAAACATCATCGTCCAAAAATCCTGCCCGAAACCCAGGAAGGGCGGGATACTCAGCAAGAAGCTACGTCTAGTTTATGTACAGGTACTGTTACCAACCGTACAGAAGACAATATGAAGCGAGCTGCCTCTAATCAGCTGATAAAGAGGTATTTCTACTTTTTTGATTGCTGAGGCAAACCCAACTGCAACAATTTGTGCTGTGCATCAAGCGGAGAGTCCACGCATTGCCAAGGTAACGCATAGAAGGAAGACTGCGCCCCCTGCGGCCGTCACTCGTTTATTGACTATATATTTGGACATTTTTATTACTAGGTATTGTTTATTTTTTTGGAATATGTGTAAGTGCAGTGTTTTTATTATAGTTCTTTAATATTTGGGTAAGTTTAATCAACTTATTTTATGTTTAATGCCGGCTGTAGCGATGCCAGAACCTGTAGCAGTCAACCTGCCACATCGCTTGTGGTCCAACAGGTGAGATGTCCCAATTGCTTGCATGCACGCTTTTTTAAAGGCGAACGGGGGCTGAGGATACACTATCGCAAGGTTCACAAACCACATAGTGTTCCTTTGTGCCGGAGCTACATTTACACCTCACGAACAGACCTTGTGGAAACGCTCTCAAAATTTAAAAATTCAACACCAGTTTTAAAAAGAGTTCCTCGGGGTGCAAGACGATCCGTTGCTCTGAGTTTGGCACAATGCGTCCGTCTTGCGACCCAAGAGAACTCAGTAAGTGCCTGGGAGCAATTGCTCACCTTCCCCTACAGAATTCTGCACGTTTAAAAAGATTTGGCAACTAAAAAAACTTTAACAAATCAAATTAAAGAAAATTGTAATATTTCGACCATAATTTTAGATCCAAAATTACCACCATTTAATAACCGTTCACAGAAAAGCCTATGTTCACATGTGGAATCCAAAATAAGTGAAAGTGACATTAGGGGAGCGGCCAGGCTATTATTCAGCAGTGATGTCGTGGCGCCTTACTCTCCAGAAACAATCTCAGCCTTGGAGAGTAAACATCCAGAGCCTGCGAATGATCTCACTTTCCCCGGCTCCCCTGAGACCTCCGTTCCGGATTCATGTGTTTTTAACATTTCAGCCTCCCAATTGCTTGCTGCCGTGGGCTCCTTTCGAAGCGCTTCTGCCGGCGGCCTCGACGGCCTGACTCCGCAACACTTAAAGGACCTATTGAGTTCAGGCGCCGGGGATGCTGTTGAGTCGCTTTTGAAGGAGCTTGCGGCACTAGTCAACCTAATGCTCTCCGGCGGCGTGAACGATGCCGTCGTCGATGTCTTGTACGGGGCCAACCTATGTGCTCTGCGCAAGAAGGACGGCGGCATTCGTCCCATTGCCGTCGGGTGCACCTACAGGCGTATGGCAGCCAAAATTTGTTGTAAACTGTACAGTGACAGACTTACAAAAAAATTCCAGCCCCTACAGCTTGGCTTTGGCTCCAGAGGGGGCTGTGAGGCTGCCGTACATGCACTATCTGCCTTTTTAAATTCTGAAAAGGGTGAGGTCATTTTCAAGGTTGACATTAAGAACGCTTTCAACTCTGTCAACAGGGACACTTTGTTGGCCGAGGCAAAAAAAGAACTACCAGAAATTTTCGGTTTTATTTGGCAATGTTACAGGCACCCTTCTAAATTATTATATAAAGAACAGCTTTTAGAATCTGCAGTTGGATGCCAGCAAGGTGACCCTCTCGGGCCAGTCATTTTCAGTTTGGCTATTCATCCAGTCATTCAACAACTAAATTCAAAATTTAACGTATGGTATTTGGATGATGGAACATTAGGAGGTGATGTCGATACCGTATTAAAAGACTTTCAATTCCTGAAGACTCATTTTCAATCCATCGGACTTGACCTTAACCACTCGAAGTGTGAAATTTTTCTTTGTGACAATACCGAAAGACAATCGACTCTTCATAAATTCAATACAATTGCACCAAAAATCAAAATTTTAGAAAAAAGTTCACTGCTCCTCCTAGGTTCCCCTATTTTGGAAGAAAGTTTTTCTCCATTCATTGACGGAAAAATTAATCATTTTAATGATATTTCGGACAGACTCACAACAATAAATTTACATTCGGCATTCACCCTAATTAGATATTGCTGTTTTGGACCAAATTTTATATATTTTCCCCGCTCTACCCTTTATGGAAGCATTCACATCTCCTGGACCGAATCGATGAAATTATTCGATGCACTCTTACAACCATTTTAAATGTAGCCTTGGATGACCGAGCGTGGCTGCAAACCACACTACCTATTCGTTTTGGTGGGCTCAGCATCCGCAAAATTTCTAGTATAAGCCTACCGGCGTTCCTGTCCTCGGTCCACAGCACTGAAAAGTTAACCAAAAGAATTTTGACTTCATCACTGGTTAACTGTGAAGTGCCGTGCTTGACCGACGCAATGAACGCTTGGAAAATGGCTTGCCCGGACACGGCGTTGCCCGAGAACCCGTTCTCCCAGAGGCAGTGGGACGAGCCGCTCTGTAGCTTGGTACGGAATAATCTCATAAATACGTCAACCAATACTGCTGAGCGTGCCCGCCTGCTGGCTGTGGGTGAATGGGAGTCGGGCCTCTGGCTACAGGTACTACCGTCACCCAACATAGGTACTATGCTGAGTGACACCACCTTCCGGATCACTACATGTCTGCGTCTGGGTGCTCCTTGCGGAGCTCCACATCGCTGCCAATTTGGTGAAGCAGTCGACCATGTCGGACACCATGGCCTATCCTGCAGTAGGAGCGCGGGTCGTATGGCACGGCACGCCAGCATTAACGACATCATCCGTCGGGCTTCTGTCACCGCCGGTGTCAGCGATTTTAGAACCTCATGGCCTGGCACGTGACGATGGAAAGAGGCCCGACGGGATGACAATAATGCCTTGGAAGATGGGTAGGCCTTTGGTGTGGGATGCAACATGTGTCGACACCCTTGCGCCATCTCATCTTCTTAGCACGGCGGGCTGTGCTGGGGCGGCTGCTACAGGTGCAGAAAACCTCAAACGGCGCAAATATAACAACCTTATTGGGAGTTATATGTTTGAGCCGTTTGGGGTTGAAACACTAGGGCCATGGGGTCCGAGTGCTCATCGAGTTTTCCGTGACATCGGCAAACTTTTAGTCGACTCTTCACATGACCAGAGGGCTGGCCTTTTTTTCGGCCAACGAATCAGCATTGCCATTCAACGTGGCAATGCTGCCAGCGTTCTGAGCACTTTTCCCATTGACAGCGAGGTGGACGAATTTTTTGATGCCCAATATTAAGTTATTTATTAGTTTAGTATAATATGTATTGTAGTTATAGTCTATACAATTTAATAAAATATTAGTTTTATTAAAGTGTGTGAATGAAAAAAAAAATCACATGTTACACAATTACGTAGAAGGAAGAGATAAGAAAAGTAGTAAAAAGATCGGTTGGAAGAGATAAGAGTATGTAGAGACAGAAAAGCATTAAAGAGAAAGGAAATGGTCTTTAACAAAATTTTTAAAAGAAGCGAGTGGGCTTGTCTCGTCGGTAACGCATTCCACAATCGCACAGCTTGAACTGGGAATGATTTGTCGCAACGTATATGTAGTTAATAAAGAATGCAATCTACCCGTGTGCCTTTTGTGTAAATTGTAAAGCTGCTGAAGCGAATTACAAAATAATTATAATTCTTAAACATCTATGTCACCTGAATGGGGCAGAGGGCGTCCACAGTAGTCCTCGGTCTTGAGCTTCACGCTTCACCTCGCTCCACGTCATTCCGTTACTCGTTGTTTCTGCCTACACAGTGCGACGCCAGGTTTGACGGGGGACGGCCACGCTTTCTCCTCCTTTGGGGATTCCAGTCCATCGCTTGTTTGGGTAAAAAACATACAGACTTCACGTTTATAATATAATAATAATAATATTCCACAACTATCACACAACGCCATCTAGTCCCAAGTTAAGCAGAGCTTGTGTTATGGGTACTAGACTGGTAACTGATAAACATACTTATATATTTCTAAATACATACATATTATAGATAAATTACACCCAGACACAGAACAAATGATCGTGCTCATCACACAAACATTTGTCCTGGTTGGGAATCGAACCCACGACCTCCGGCATAGCAGTCAGGGTCACTAACCACTGTGTCCACTAGGACCTTGGGTCCTAGTGGACACAGGCCTAGAAAAAAATTGTCTAAGCCTGTGTCTACCGTTCGCACAGCGGTGATTTAGAGACAACTAGGCTCACACAACACCTCAGTAAAGCGGCGGATGTGGCTCAGCAGCGGTACCCTTCTGCCCAATTGGTGTTACTGGGGGAATTCAACGCCCACCATCAGGAGTGGCTCTTCCCATACCAGTGCACAGACCATGCTGGACAAGAGACTTATAAGCTAGTGCTAGCGTTGAATCTCAACTAGCTGGTCCAGGGGGCAACGAGGGAGCCGGATGTTGATTCGCACACGGCCAATTGCGTGGACCTTCTGCTAACAACAGATCCAGACCGTTACTCAGTGTCGATTTCTTCACCATTAGGTACTTCCAACCACTGTCTGGTGAAGTCTGTATCCGTCTACTCCCCGCCCGATCCAAACCCTAGAGGCACCAGGCGGGTTTGGCGATACAGGTCAGCCGATTGGGATGGCATGCGATCTTTCTTCGCATGTTATCCTTGGCGGCCTACTTGCTTTTCTTCGACTGATGTTTCGTCGTGCGCGGACGCCGTGACGGATGTGTTGCGGCGGGGAATGGAGTACTACATTCAATTTTCTGACGTATCAATGTCTGTCGGGCCGACCATGGTTTGGTGCCGAGTGCAATCGCGCTGATGCGCTTAAACACGCGGCCTACCTAGCGTGGGTCGACGCTCGGACGCGTAAAGCAAATAACGTGAGTCAGAAGAAGAGAGCCTTCAACAGGGCTGCCAAGTCCTGCAAAACGGTGTTACGGGCCCTCCGCACACGGTTTGACCACATTAGCCGAATTGGGAACAAACTTGCTTCTAACCCAGCTGGTAGTAAGGCGTATTGGTCCCTGGCTAAGTCGGTTGAATCGAACTTCTGCCGCCCTTCACTACCTCCACTGCTGAAACCCGAAGGGTCGCTGGCCCACTCCGCTGCGTAGAAAACAAACTTGTTTGCCTCTCTGTTTGCGGTATCTTTGCGTCTAGATCCTGGTGGCGCGAGGCCCCCTGTTACTCTTGGTGGATGCGAGTCGATTATGCCAGACATTCGCATTCATCAGAAGGATGTCCGAAGGGTACTGCGTAACCTGGACGTGAACAACGCTAGTGGCCCCGACGGGATACCGGCAATTGTGCTTAGGACTTGTGCTTCTGAGTTGTCTCCGATCTTGACACCCTATTTCGCCTTTCGTTTGAGACTGGAAAAGTGCCGATGGCTTGGAAGCAAGCTAACGTGCAACCCGTGCCCAAGAAGGGTAGTCGAGCTGACCCAGCAAATTATAGGCCCATCTCGGTAACTTCCATACTCTGTAAAAGTATGGAACGTATACTGAATGGCAAGCTCCTGGCATACCTAGAAGCTAACGATATCATCAGTGACCGACAATATGGCTTCCGCCGAAATCGGTCGACTGGGGATCTTCTAGCGTATGCCATTTACATCTGGAGTGAGGCCATCGACAAACAAGGGGAAGCCCTTGCGATCTCCCTTGACATCTCGAAGGCCTTCGACCGTGCCCGGGGGTGGAGGATGTTTTGGTCAGTGATAAATAACAATACTGGACTTCATTAGAACTTGGTTTTATTATATATGCTCTAAAGTATTAGGTACAATAGTTAGTTACCAGCGTTAGCCGTACCGTGGTTAGGACGCCATCTTGGCAGGCAGCACGCACTTATATACTAGTGATGTTCCATCACCATAGTGACGTAACCTACTCATAACATCCTCCTTATTAGAAAAAGTTAAATTATTATAATTTTACAGCTTGAGACAGTTAACAAAAATTTACTAAACTCTTAACAATAACTTATAACTTAAAATAAGACAGTTGTCTCTATATGCTAGACTTAACTAAATCAATCAGTCCTTCACAGTAATTGCTAAAATGTTTGCTTAGTTAGCAAAATATTACCTTTTATAAATCTAACCGTCTTGGTGGTCTTACGACTCTTCCACACCTAGTACGCATTTCAGCTAGAGTTGTACGCTCTTCAATAGACGGTGCTACTGTATGAGAAGTAGGAGATGTCTTGATATTTGGACTTTTTCGTAAAATATCTGGAGATGCCGTTTGCGTTGACTGCGATGGTTTCAAAATATGCTGTCTGTTTCTCCTTCCTATAAATCCATCTGACCCTTCAACAGTATAAGACCTAGGCTGATCACATTTGGACTTTACTGTGCCTGTAATCCATGGAGTATCTGGCATTTTCTTAAAATAGACTTCGTCTCCTTCTTGTAGTTCTGGTAATGATTTAGTCTTTCTGTCGTAGTAATCCTTCATTTTATTTTTATTTTCTTCCTTAGTTTTTACATATTCTTGAAAATTGACTGTTCTTGGTATTAAGTTTTTTGTGACTGTTGGTAATTGTGTTCTAAGTGAACGTGACATTAATAATTGTGCTGGAGATGGCAGATTTCCTCTAGGTGTATTCCTGAATTGAAGCAAAGCCAGATATGGATCTGTCCCTGACTCTTCTGACTTAGTAAGAAAACGTTTACATATCTTTACTGCCGACTCTACCAACCTATTTGACCTTGGCATGTAGGGGCTTGACGTATTATGAAGTATTCCCCATTCCCAAACAAAATTCTTAAAATCAGCCGAATTAAATGGTGGCCCATTGTCAGAGAATAACTCAACTGGAATTCCATGTCTGCTAAAAATACTTTTAAGACAAACAATTACTGTTTTGGCGTTAGTACTTGCCACTGCCATTAATTCAATATAATTTGAGTAATAATCTTGTACTACTATGTATTTTTTAGATTTATAATCCATGAAATCAACACCAACTTTTTCCCACGTAAGTAATGTTACATCATGTGAAAGAAGTGGTTCAGGCGAATTTGAGCTTCTATGTGACAAGCAACTATGACATGACTGAACAATGTTTTTTATATCAGTCGACATAAATGGCCAAAATACATGTCCTCTAGCAAACGCTTTTGACCTTTCAATTCCTAGATGACCACTGTGTATTATTTTCAAAATCTCTGGCCTTAATTTTTTAGGTATGACTATACTGTTATTTCTGAAAATTAAATCATTTTCAGTATGTAAATCTAATCTATACTGCCAATACTCATGCAGATCCTTGTGAATTTGAGTTTTACTTGAAGGCCATCCTTCTTTACAGTATTTTTTCAAGATCTGCAGACGTTCATCTTCATTAGTGCCTCTGATTAACCACTGTAGACGTTCTGATGAGACTGGCAATGACTTAATCAGTAAATTTACATGAACAATGACATCATCATCTAATTCATCTGAACTTGTTTCAGAGAGTGCTGCTCTTGACAAGGTATCAGCAATGTACATGTGACTACCTTTCTTGTAAACTACATTTAGACTGTAGGGTTGTATTTTCAACATCATTCTTTGGAGACGTGTTGGAACCTCGACTAAAGACTTTTTAAACAATGTTACTAAAGGAGCATGATCTGTCTCTACAGTTACAGTTTGTCCATATATAAATTGATGAAACTTGATGCATGCAAAAACTATTGAATAGAGTTCTTTCTCTATCTGAGCCATTTTCTGCTGTGTATCTGTTAAAGTTTTTGAAGCATAATATACTGGATGTTGATTTTGTAACAATACCGCTCCGACAGCACTTTTACTAGCATCACTTTGTAAGGCAATAGGATCATGAACATTAAAATGTGACAACACTGGAACTTGACATATTAATTGCTTCAGACGACAAAATGTTGTTTCATGATTGGCAGTCCACTGCCAATCAGTACATTTTTTTAATAATTGGCGGAGCATTTCTGTCTCGCCTGCCATATTTTTAATAAAAGGACTTAAATAATTAAGTATGCCTAGAAATCTTGGTAAATCCTTTAGGCAGGTAGGAGAGGGCATCTCTTTGATTGCTCTGACTTTGTCCGGATCAACTGTGATTCCGTCTGCTGAAAAAATATGTCCCAGATATTTAATACTCTTCTTGTTGAATGAACATTTTTCTTTATTAAACTTGACATTATATTCCTTTTTTGCTCTTTTAAATACTATGTTAAGACGCTCATTGTGCTCTTGTAGTGTTTGACCGCTTACTAAAATATCATCACTATAAACTGCCACCCCTGGTATGTCACCAAACATTTCAGTCATTATTCTGTGAAAATACTCAGGAGCACAGCTGACTCCATATGGAAGACGTTTAAAGCGGTATCGGCCAAAAGGTGTATTAAAAGTTGTGAGGTAAGAACTCTTCTCACTCAGTTTACACATCCAAAATCCACTACTTGCATCCAAGGTGGAATAAAATCTTGCACCTGCCACCCTGGAGCGGACCATGTCTACTGATGGAATAGGATAATGAGTCCTCTTAATTGCCTGATTTAAATTACGGGGGTCTAGACATACCCTTAATTGACCATTTTTTTTTTCTATTAAGATTAAGGAACTCACCCATTCAGTAGGCTCTGTGACCTTGGTAATGACATCCATTTTTTCCATCTTTTCAAGTTCTTGTTGAAGTCTATGATGTAATGCAAATGGTACCTTCCTCGGAGCATCGACTTTTGGTTGGACCTCAGGATTTGTACTTATGTGACACTCACCAGGAAGACAACCAAGACCGGTAAAAACAGAATTATTATATTCAACAAGCTTATTTAAATTTATATTTTGTGACTGACTTGACTGTAACGGTAATGACTGTGATTGACTTTTTGTGACTTTAGGACATATTACATGGCTTGAATTTGAATCCTTTTGACTTATTTCTGAAAACAATTGACTAATATCACTTTCTGATGTTTGCATGCCTGTAGTGTCTACACAGAAAACTCTTTTAATGAGTCCAATTTCTGAGCAAGTAAGTTTACTTAATACAGTTGGGGAATCCACATTCGCAATAATGAAATTAATTTGTTTTGTCATGTTGAGGTCATTAAATTGAAATTGACACTCTAGGTTTTGTTGACCTAGTACCTCTAGATTATTACCAGTATATGACTTAATTTTTACATCAGTTTTAGACAACAAATTTTTAGTTTTAAGTGAATCATAAACGCTTTTTGACATAATATTGACATCACTTCCCGTATCAATAATACAACTTATTTGTGAATTATTTATATATAAATTAATTGTCCATTCACTTGACAACGAATTGGATGACTGAATATGAACTATAAACAATTCATCTTGTTCTGACTGTTCCTGCATATTACTATCTGACTGTACATATCTTATCGACTTTGACTGAAATGACCGACAACAAACTGCAAAATGACCGACTTTTTCACATTTTTTGCACTTTACACCTAATGCTGGACACTTATAACGATGCACCTGACCACACCTTGTACAAACTTCCTGTCTTGACTGCTGACTATATTGGCTGACATTCCTTGAGTTGGACTTTGATCTTGAGCGTGACTGACTTGTATTATACAAGACTGAACTTTGTTCTGCTGTCAATTCATCCGTTTGATGTCTGGAAGCAAGCATAGCCTTTGCCATCTCTAAGGCCTTATCAAGATCCATCTTATCTTCAAGTAATAATTTCTCTCTGATGAAGTTATATTTTTGGTGCATGTTACATATAAACATTATTTTGATTAGGCGTTCTTGCAGCTGTCCTAGCTCACAGTTTTGTGACCTTAATTTTAATGTGCAAGCAAAATCGTCTAAGGTTTCATTTTCACCTTGTTTGTATGTGAAAAAATTATGACATTCATAAGTGAGGTTAGCTTTTGGGGCAAAGTGTTTTTGAAATAATTCTATAAGCTCGTCGTATGTAATGTTATCCTCGTCTTTTCCGAATGTATTGAATACATCTATGCCTTTTTCACCAATGACATGTAGAAATAAAGCTACATTTCTGCCATCACTCTCATCCAAGCCAGACGCACGTAAATAAAATTTAAATGACTGCACCCATTTTTTCCATTGTTGAGCCAGGTTACCATTCATCACCATGGGCTGCGGACTGTACATTCCAGAAAATTTCTTGGACTTTTGATTATCATCAGACATGACGCCGACTTTTCACACGAGAATTTCACAATGACAAGGTGCAATGACTGAATACGACACATAGATTACGAACCCAATTCTGACACCATGTTTTGGTCAGTGATGAATAACAATACTGGACTTCATTAGAACTTGGTTTTATTATATATGCTCTAAAGTATTAGGTACAATAGTTAGTTACCAGCGTTAGCCGTACCGTGGTTAGGACGCCATCTTGGCAGGCAGCACGCACTTATATACTAGTGATGTTCCATCACCATAGTGACGTAACCTACTCATAACAGAGGATAAATTCGAAAGAGTTACCTCGCCCCTGGGCACTCAAGGCAGGCAGGAACAGGGGTGGGTTTTAGTCAGTAAGAGTCTGACACGCCCTTCCGCGCTCCACCCTAGAGCGGGAGAAGTCATCAATAAAAAAAAAGGCCTTCGACCGGGTCTGGCACGACAGCCTAATTGGCAAGCTTCTTTCCTTCGGTCTGGCCGCTGGTTTGTGTGATTGGATTGCTGATTTCCTGAGGGATCGGTCTATCCGTAGTCATAGATGGCTGCTCGTCCGAACTGCTGGCTATTAATGCCGGTGCTCCTCAGGGGTCGGTGCTCTCGGCAGCATTGTTTTTGCTGCATATTAACGATCTGCTAAAACCCGGTACCTTTGGGTATGCAGACGACAGCACTGTTGCCGAGAGACACGTGCCTGACACACGAGTTAGTGAGTCTCAGGTCCGGTCTCTCCGAGAGGCTATGGTTGGGCGCTTGAACTTGTCCTTGCAGGCTGTCTCAGAATGGGGCGATGCCAATCTGGTCAGGTCCAATGCTGCTAATACCCAGGCGTGTCTTTTTCTGCTAAAAGGAGCCAATTTCACCCGGTTCCATCTTTCCGAGGTGTAACCGTGCCGATAACCGACCATCTTGATCTTCTTGGTGTTACTTTAACATCTACCCTCAATTTTGGTCCCTTCATAGAGGCAAAGGCTCAAGTGGCTGCCTAAAAGTTGGGGATCCTCGCAAAGGTGAGACGGTACTTCACGCCGGAACAGCTGCTCCAACTCTTTCAAGCGCAAGTTCGATCGTGTATGGAGTACTGTTCTCATCTTTGGGACGGATCTGCCAGATACCAGCTTGGTGCCCTTGAGTCAATTGAGAAACGAGCCAAGAGGATTATTGGCAATGATAGGCTTGTTGAGTCGAAACTCCAAAGTCTTAAACATAGACGCCGAGTTGCTAGCCTGTCGGTTTTCTATCGATTAGATTTTGGGGCGCGTGCGACTTAATTGCATAATTTGATTCCGCCAAGCCCGTTTCATCAACGGACCACAAGACGTACGGCGAAGTACCACAGGTTCATGGTGGACATCCCATCCATACGCACAAAGCGTTTTGAGAAAACAGTCATTGCGCGTACAGCTAGGGTGTGGAATTCCCTACCGGAGTCTGTGTTTCCTGTTAGATATGACCTTGGAGTCTTTAAGTCAAGAGTGAATAGGTTACTTCTAGGCAAGCGTGCTCCATCTTCGACCACATCATCGCTTACCATCAGGTGAGATAGTGGTCAAACGCGTGCCTATCAAAAAAAAAAAAAAAAAATTAGGGTTCAAGGAGGCGATTTCAAAAATATAACTTACTAAAATGTCGAAAATAAAAAAAAATAATATTTTCAAAAAATCTGACTGTAAAAACAACTGAAAAGTTACAAACAAGTCACATGAAATCAATAGTTGAACTAAAATAACAGACACCAACTGCATCAGACTGCTTGAAAAGTGACTTGTTTGGAACTTTTTAGTTGTTTTTACAATCGGGTTTTTTGAAAATATTTTTTTTTTTTTGACACAGATACAGTCACTTTGTATAACATTAAAATGTAGATGAAACACATTTCAATGTTTTGCAGTACCTATTTGGCAGCAAATGTATCGAGTCAGCCTTCTCGGCAAGATAGCGAAGCTAGAAGGGTCGCTGCGGTAGTCAACGCTATAATAAAACTCTCAGTTTCATTTTACCGAGGTCGCGCTTGTGTCAATGATTTCACTATACCGTCCTGTTGCGTAAACAATTGAGACACACAACTACACCAATTTTAAGCCACAATATCTATATTATGCCTAATAAAATTATCAACTAGGAATGATGTTACGTATGATGTGTTTTGAATAAAAATCGCTACCTTATATGCTATATCCCACATCCTTTTAAACAATTTCTAATACGGGTACAAAATGGATAAATATTCGCAACCAGTACAAACATATATAAAATACTGAGATAGTCTTAATATTGCAAACAATAGTATTTGAGAAATGCTTATATCAGCACAAAGCAAATATTTCCTTTTGTGCTTTAGAATGTGAACGCTGTTGGAAGCAATAATTCACAAAACTTTTATTAATATTGGTATGAAATTGGAATGAATGATAATGGTTTCGGATACGTATATAGAAGGAAAATGATATTATTATTAATATTCAATAGGGATGATACACAGGTAAAAAAAAATAAGTCCGTAAGCTATATTATTAAAAATATCAGACACGAATTTTTTACTTTATCAAATCAATGAAAATTGACAGTAGATTTGTATGTCTAACGTATTGAAGTTTAGGAGTGGGGATTTGTTACGTAACTTTTGAGTAAAATATGGTGGGTACAATTTTAACACGTGTGACGTCATGCGAAATTTCAAGACACTGTATCGTCTTCATTTTTTCTACACAAAAAAACTTTTTACAAAAAAAAATACAACCGACTTCCATAGATAATACAAAAAATGCAAAATAACTTTAATTTCGAAAGTCGGTGTTTCTAGTTTGGTTTCTTCACTAATTGACACCGACTTCCGAAATTAAAGTTATTTTGCATTTTTTAGTATTATCTATGGAAGTCGGTTATATTTTTTTAAGTTTTTTATTATTCACTTTTTAGTTGTTGTACCCCATTAGAAAACTAAATTAATAGTAAAGTTATGTCCGAATTGATAGCCCCAAAAACAGTTAATTTGAACACAGTTGGTGAAATTAGGGTGTATCAGGGTAAACTGTACGTAATGTTGTGAAGTGGTGAAAAGAATATACAGACATGCGATTGCAACAATTGTAGAAGGTTTGCTATTATTTATTGAAGAGTTCCATTGTGTATCTCCGAAGTTCTTCATCAGATCTTCACCAAATTAAACGGGACTACATGTAAAGCACCAGTTTTCAAATAAAAAAAAAACATCAAAATTGGATCACCTATTAAAAACTTATGAGGTAACACACACTTGCCATTTTACCACACCAGTGAAAATAGTGGCACTGACTGTATTTTGTTCTAATTGTGTAATCCGAAGCCTCGTCCCATTACATTATCGGGGTGCATCTAAATTGCGCATAAACATAACGGGTACACCTAATTTTTATTGAAGTTTATGCGAGGGTACACCTGACAGCTCTAGTGAACCTAAAAATTCAGCGGGATATAAAGTACTCTGTTCTGGGTCCATTATGGTATCTATTGACAAACACTCCTTTATATCTCCCTGCACCTTATTCAAAATGTCAGTGTTTATCTGGTCAAGAATCTCGGTTTTAGGTCCAAGGTTGCTCTCGCATATAGCACTGGGTAAACTTTAGCACTGAGTTCCACACTGCTTTCAACCAGTAGCAGCAGCGGTAAGGTTTGGTGAAAACTTAGGTGTTTTATAGATTGAGTTGAGGATTTTACAATGAAAAACGATGCGTTTGTTATAACGAGAAAAAGATATATTCGCCATCTTACATACAACTATAAAGGGCAAAGGTGTGGGAACAATATTTTTAACAGAAACCAATCACGGTCAAGAGATTAGAATGACGTAGTGTATCGTGTCGCTTTGTACCTCGAGATGTCGCTAGTGGTCCTTGATGTTCGTTTATGGAGCAGAAGTTCACAACATGCCCCGGCCTTGGAAGCAGTGGCTTTCAATGGTCTTCAGTCACAGCATCAGTGTTGATCACGTCTTGTAATAGAGGACAAATCTTGGTAAATGCGCGCCTCACCACGCCCGATGACGTCTGTATATCAGCCAACCGGGATATACCATCCTTTCCTGGGTTAGTGCAATGGACACCTCCCAAATGCCACTTCAAAGGTGGGAGGTTATTGTCCTTTATAACCACTGAGTTTGGTTTGAGCTCGTCCTTTTTCGCCGTCCATTTTATCCGCACCTGCAGCTCGGAGATGTATTCCTTTGCCCACCGATTTCAGAAGTGTTGACGAAGTTGTTCTTCCCTCTGGTATCTCTGAAGACGACTAGCAGGAACATCGCGTAGGTCATCGCCGGCTGGCGCAGTCAGTGGTCGACCAATAAGGAAGTGACCGGGAGTGAGCGGGGAAAGTCATGAGAATCGGTGGAGAGAGGAGATAGAGGTCTCAGAAAACTTAGGAGATGACGGAAAGGAATAAGGATTGGCCCCACTGATTGCGTATTATTTCCGATGGAATCTTTTGTGTTTTCTTCTCAATCCGCCACGTCCAAGGGGTCCCCATCCAAAGGTCGCTCGGCGATTTTGTAGGTATTGATAACCCAATGTTCGGTTCGAAGGTCCAAAATGAAGCAGCAGTGGTGAGGTTTGGTGAAAACTAAGGTGTTTTATAGATTGTGTTGAGGATTTTACAATGAAAAAAGATGCGTTTGTTTTTTTTTTTGGGGGGTTCGAAATCATCCAATGATTTCTCCCGCTCTGGGTGGAGCAGGAGGGCGTGTCAGACTCTTACTGACTAAAACTCAACCCTGTTTCTTCCCTGGCTGAATGCCCAAGGGTGCGGTAACTCATTTTCAGAATGTATCCGCTACCCCTAGGCATGCAGGCACCGGCCACAATGGGCCCCGTCAGTGGTGGCTGACACTAATCTCTTTTAAGCGCGCGTGGAACACTACGTGACGTCGACTCACGGGCCTGGTGCTGATCGGACGGCGAGCTACCCACTGCTCGCCGTCCGCAGGCCCGGGTGCGTCATTATACAGGTGCACTCTCATATTCGTTGATAAGCTTAATTTTTAAGCTTTTGGCCATAAGCTTGACGACTTGAGACAGGTTTAGATTTCAACTGCAGTTGCCTTTCTGGATCACTAGTAGAGTTTGCCGGAAGTCACCAGCCAGTAAAACTATCATGCCTCACTTAATATCAGTGCTGTCTTGCACGTCCTGCAGAGTTCGGTTTCACGCCTCTACAGTTTGCAGTCTTTGTCAGAGCTTCGTTGTATATCATCATCTTCCTGCCCTTATCCCATGTTAATTCTTTCTATCCCATGTTTCCATTCAGTTCTGTCGGCCGTCACGCTATCACTAACTCTCTATACTTTCATATCACTCCTCACACAATCCATCCATACTTTCTTTGGCCTCTATCCACATTTATATTCATAATTCTTTTAGTTACATGTGTTTCATCCCTCCTCTTCACATGACCATACCAAGATAAGCGGTTCGTTTTCAACTTTTCTGTAACTGGCGTCACTTTTAAAGTACCTATAATGTACTCATTTCTCACTTTATCCATTCTCGTAACTCCACACATCCATCTCAACATTATCATCTCCGCCACATGCAATCTTTTTCATTCGCCTTTTTCACAGCCCATAATTCTGATCCACACAATACGACAGGTCTAATCACGGACTTATAAATTTTCCCTTTAACTTAACTTGGCATCCGTCGGTTGCAAGTTGTTCCAGTGACCTGTCGCTATTTCATCCATCCTGTGTTGATCCTGTGCGTTACGTCTCTTTCTTTATCGCCATCCCCCAGAACAAGCGACCTGAGGTATCGAAAGTCAGAGCAGATCGGTATAGGCGTTTCGTTGAGAGCTACAGGCATAGAACTGGAGAGACCGCCGAAATCGCAAAACAGATATTCTGTTTTGGTTCTGCTCAATTTCAGGCCAACACTCTCCAGTCTTTGCCCCCACGTCTCCAATCTGCTCTGGACCTCGAAGCTGCTTTCGGCAACCAGCACAATTTCATCAGCAAACAGCATACACTAGGGAACCTCTTCCTGGATGTAGAATAGAATAGAATAGAATAAACATTTATTCGGCACAGACACAACACAACAGCAACAAACGACCCCTGGTGCAAACCAACTGCCACACTGAAGCCTGACTTAGGTACTGCATCGACTGTACATCGCTCGGATCAACTGCACATACTTCCCAAGCACACCTTTCTCTATAAGGGCCCACCACAAAACCTCTCGAGGCACCCGGTCATATGCCTTTTCGAGGTCAACGTACACCATGTCTAAGTTTTTATGCACAGCTCTGTATTTTTGGCACAGCTGGCGAAAATGACATTCGTTGTACCCCGAGCAGGCATAAAACCGAAGTGGTTTTGTGAGATATCACTCTGTTCTCTCAGCCGCTTTTCAATAACTTTTTTCCATGCTTGCGTACTATGTGACATTAGCTTTATTCCTCTTTAGTTGTTGCACTCCAGCACATAACCTTTATTCTTGAAGAACCAACGAACGATAAAAAGACATATCTGCATGTATTTGCTGTAGTCGCCGCAATATGTCGCCCATGTAGTATTTGTAGTTATCCCACAACGTTTGAGAATTAGAAAGGCCGCAAGATGATATGAGGGTTGCGAAAAGTTTCCTGATTTTGACTGGTGATCGGCACTGCGCGGCTTCCTCCGTAGTTTCTTCCCAGTGGTTTTCGTTCTCTAGTAGACGTAGAGCTTCACATGGTTCACTATAAACTCCGCATTCCTGACCATTGACAATTGTAAGTTCCTTAAAGGTAGTTGGTAGGTATGTCCTCAAACATGATGCAATGATATACCCAGACAAAAGCAATCAATGTTTGTTACATGGACGGCGTTGACACGACCAAGAGCGTCTGATGATTTACCTCAGGTCAATCTTCAACAGGCTTACCTTGTATAATAACCAGAGGTCGGAATAAGGTAGAGTTATTTATGTACTTACACTAATTACATACACCGAAAGAATAAAGTGGATATGCCCCGAATCCCGTGATATATTAAATAAAAAAGCTATTTACTTTTACACAATTTAAACAACTGCACGCGCGACTTTGCCAAATTTACATCAACGACATCGGACGTCCGAAGTTGCAAAATTCCAATGCGCACACGCGCTATGTTGCCACATTTGTAGTTCACACAACATAGCTTGTGAGAAAACAATAGAGGTTTTTATTATTATTATTATTTATTTGTTATATTGTTGGCCACATGGGATTGTCCATTAGAAATCCTGGGAAGATCAATATTAATATCAACATTTCGATGCCAGTACATGAATAACTCTAGCTAAAAAGAGAAAAGAATCTGTCTGACAAACCTCGAAAAAGGCGGTTAGTGTGATTTTGGAGGTGAGGAAATCCTTTCCTGGAAATTACGTTCAATAAAGAAAACACGTTTTCCATTTTCTAAGCGTACGACAAGATTAGTAACAGTCAGTCAGATCAGTAGATGATCTGAAAACGGCGTCATCAGTACAATGCCATCTATCGAGCAAATTTTGAGACAATATTATGCTACAAAATCAATGTATTGACACTCGACTCACAAAATGTACTAGTAGTGTAGTTACTTAAATAAAAAAAAAACTTAATACACTATCTACTAAAGTTTCTATAATAATGTAATTCAGTCATGATTCGAAAGATACGTGGCGCCATCTGTTATCATAAGAATGTTATTGTTATTTTCCTCGGCAACGGTACTTTTTATCGGGATGAAAGGTATTCTATGTCCGTTTCTGTACACTTCACAACGTATACAAAATATTAGGATGATTGGTTCAGTGGATAAGGAGTGAAAAGGTAACAGACAAACTAACTTACTTTCGCATTTATAATACCCGTCAGGCCCCGGAATAGCAAACACAATTAAAATCATTGTATTGCCTCCGATCGGAAACGCGCGGGGCCTGACGAATTAAGTTAGGATAAAAACAACAACACAGTACATATCATATGGAAACAGTGGGTTATATCAAGTTTAAAATAATTGTCAGATTTCTAATTTAGGTACACATACTAGGCGGATAAATTCGTAACAGAGTTACCGCTGCCGGGGCACTCAGGCAGGGAAGGAACGAAAGAGTCTGTCACGCCTTCCAACTCTACCTAGAGCGGTATGATTCCCCTACCCCAAAAAAAAAGGAGTTGGGAATTTTGCGACTTTCATTGATATAATAATACAGCCGTGACTTTTCAGTTTGTTTACAGTAATTGTTAACACAGCAAATGAATTGAATGAATGTGGTTGTGTATTTATGAGTGTCGTGTGTGCGTATGCGAAGTGTGAGTGTTTGTTATGCTTTCTATCATGGTAGGTTTGATAAAGTTCTATTGTCAATACGAGTATATTTTGTGTTTCATCATAAGTTAAAAATAAGACTGATTTTCTTAATTTATTTTTAATTTCATGTAAGTTATATCTGTACAACGGAATATATATATTGTTTTATACAGGCGTGAACTTCGAGCCTGCAATTGTCGACTTGTAGATGCAAAACGACAGGTTTTTTTTTGTGGGTTGGGAAATCATCCAATGACATCTCTCGCTGTATAGTGGAGTGGGAGGGCGTGTCAAACTCTTACTGATTAAAATTTAGGTAATTACATATAGGGAAACCGTGGCGACTTAGAAGCAGATTTTTATCTAATGGAAGGTAGAAGTGTCTCTGCAGGACTGAACTAAGGGCATATAAGTATTTTTTTTTTTATTATTTTTTTTATTTTGAAAAAACGTTGCCCCACACTAGGAATTACTCCTGTATCGTGGGTGCGTTCACAAACATGAATACTCACATACACAAGACACCCAGACCCGGAACAACTATCTGTAGGTCATACAAATATTTGTTCCGTGCGGGGATCGAACCCGCGACACGCAGCGCAGCAGCCGAACGCTCAACCACTGCGCCAACCGTGTCGTCTGCCGTTGCCGTCGTTGCCTTTCTGTGAGATCTTCGGCCTCAGAATATAACTGATCAGTAGGGTAGCCTCTAGGTTTTGTGCACGTTCTGCAAAGACCATTGCGGTTTTGTAAGTACCGCCCCTCACCAGGATGCAGTACATCATAATGATAGACTGACAAAGGCTGAGGAGAAAAAAAATTTAACATTTTGGCGTATTTTAACAAATAAGTCACTACTTTTAATTGAGGTTCAGCTAATACGGATCAAAAAACTGGCCCTTAATCAGTTAATACAATCTTAATTTAAAAATCCTGTAATTAAGTAAACACCTAAATTATAAAGGCTTATAATTTAGGTAAGGTTTATATTTATTACTCGTGGCTAAAGAAATAACAGCCGCACGGGTCGATCCATCAGATTAAGCTACGCTGGCGGGGGTTAGTCCATGGATGGGTGACCATCGTTACATACCGAGACTCCTCCGTGCCTCGGAAAGCACGTTAAGCCGTTGGTCCTGGCTGTCAATCGTGGATCTTTGACAGTCATTACGAGACGTCAGAAGCCCGAAAGTCTGAAATGTAGTCTTACCAAAGGGTATCGTATTACCCAGTAACTGTGTTGTAGAGGCAGTCCTTCCATGTTGAAGGAATTATTGTGGTGCAATTATAAAAAAGAACTAAACTTTGTAAGTATAATATATTAAGAAATAAAATAGCAACGTCCAACAGACACGAGGGAACAAGTAGGAGAGAGAAGCGACAGCGCCATCAACGGCAAAAATGCACACTACTTAGGTTGCGTTCCATTCTAACACATGTAAAATACCGGTATTCAGCTGCACCCGGTTAGACAGGAAGCCGACGCCAAGATAGTTGGGAAAAGGTTATGCAGATTGATTATATTTTCATTACATGAACCGTCAGCATTCTCTATGAATTTAAGCATTTAGATCGACAATCCTATTCGGAATGGTTTATTGTTATACCTACAAAATTGTCTAGTTCAAATTCAGTCTTCCTAAGAACTTGCTAGTACAGTTAAGCTACTGTATTACGATTTGTTTGATGTGTCTTAGCTAGAACTATAACATCATGTTACAAAGTTTATGATATCAGAGAAGTTATCACGCTTCAATGGAACCTGTTTTGTACATTATAATAATATTCCTTGAGTACAGAGAGGCAGTAATATGCCATGTTTCTGAAAATAAAAAGCACTATTTTTCTAAATAGAGCTTTTAGTGAAGGATATGTGGTTTTCCAAAGAAAATGTTCGTAAACAAGATGGGTTCTTTCTAAAGAAAAACCTTTCAATAATATGAAATAGTAAAGTATTTCTTGAAGGTCTTGCGGTATGAGAAATCATTAATTGTAACCTTGCTACAAAATGACTGAAAAGCCAGCAAGTTGTGGTTAGTATTAAATAATTGAGATGTTTACTGAATTGTAACCCTATGGTCCATAAATTAAGGGATTATTTTATGAGAACTGACTGAGGTTCTGCAGCTAAAGAAATTGCTAAGATACGTAAGTATTTTAAATAATTATCTAACTTTGACCTTTCACTGTATGGTCAGAATATCTACAGACTCTGAATACATTATTTACCAAACCTTAAACATGCGTATTTAGATTCTCGATGTACTCATGTGTCAGGGTATATAACAACTTAAACTTACAAACTGTCAAACTCAGGGGTTCCAAACACACTGCAATTGAATGATTGATCACCATTCGCCCTAAATTAATATGGGAAAATGTTATGCGCACCTGAACGGTAAAATTGGATTATTATGTAAATGTTTATGGTGATGAAGGAAGAATTTGAGCATCAAGCAGAATAAGATCACATTAACGTTATCATAGAATTGGTTATTTCATAACTTATTCGAACAAAACAAGGACCTAACTCGGCAAATACATGGGATATAATTCTGTTGGAGAAGAGTTCTCCTAACATTACTAAGAAATTGACGGCACGGTTAGTGCAGCGGTTGAGCGATTGGCTGCTGCACTGCGTGTTGCGGGTTCGATTCCCGCTCGGAACAAAAATTTGTATAACCTACAAATAGTTGTTCCGGGTCTGGCTGTCTTGAGTATGTGAGTTTACATGTTTGTGAAAGCACCCACGATACCGGCGTAATTCTGAGTGTGGAGTAACGTTAAAAAAAAAATGAAACGAAAGTGGCGCAAAGAAAAAATTCACGGTCATCATCATCATCATCAGCCTATAGCAATTCACTCCTGGACATAGGCCTCTACAATTGCACGCCATTCACCTCGGTTCTCGGCAACTCTCATCCAGCTGCTACCAGCCACCCTGCGAAGATCATCGTTCCACCTAGCCTGAGGGCGTCCTACCTTACGTTAGCCGATTCGCGGTCTCCACTCGAGAACACGTCTACCCCAACGGTCATCGGTTTGCCCGCGGGTTGAGGATAAATTCGAAAGAGTTACCTCGCCCCTGGGCATTCAGGGCAGGGAGGAACAGGCGTGGGTTTTAGTACCCTAGAGCGGAAGAAGTCATAGGATGATTTCCCACCCCCCCAAAAAAAAACAAAACAGTCATCGGTTCTACGGCAAATATGGCCGGCCCATTGCCACTTCAGCTTGCTTATTCTGTGAGCTATGTCGACAACCTTGGTTCTCAGCGGGATCACCTCGTTCCGTATTCAATCCCTCAATGAGACTCCAAGCATAGCCCGTTCAATAGCTCGCTGAGCGAAAATTCACGGTAAATTAAAACAATTATTTCGTTTGAAGTTTTCGAAATAATTAAATACTTCTGAAGCTGTGTGCGACGGTGAGTATGAAAGTCTGTTCCATCTACTGTATTCCTTAACCAGTAACTCGTTTACCAGCAAAATACGAGCGAAACTGGAATCCGAGCCGCTCTTTCCATCATAGACCTCATCCCCCGTTTTTATCAGTCGAAATTGAGGTCGAGAGCTGGCTTATTAGAAACAAAATTTATTAATATGTCAAGAAACCGAACCGACGAACAAGTTACTGAAATAACATTTCAGTCACTTTTGCAGTTGGTGGCAATTATTTTAGTTCAATCTGAGATATGATGGCCACTAACTGCATCGGGCCGCTTGAAAAATGTAATGCTTATTTGTTAAGTATTAGTTGTTTTTTTGCGGTCCAGATTTTTAACGTCGTTTTTTAATTGCCTGGTTTTTATTGAAATACATTGATGAAATTGATGACAGGGTTCCGTACCCAAAGAGTCCAAACGAAGCCCTATTTGATGTCACTCACGTGTCCGTCTGTCTGTCTGTCCGTCGTCTGTCACACAGGTTTTACAGGCAAACAGTTGGAGCTACAGTCTTCAAATTTTCACGGTATAAGCATCTTGTTGACCCAAAGTCATACAAATTGTCAAAATTTGGGATGGAACCTTAAATATGGGAAGTCTGACATGCACTTGGCCAGCTTTTTTTAAATTCATATTGTTCAAGTCACTTCGGCACTTAATATGAATCTAGTGATACCTTTTTTTATTGTAGTGTGCGAAATCATCCAATGACATCTCCCGCTCTGGGTGGAGCGGGAGATCGTGTCAGAGTCTTACTGACTAAAACCCCCCCTGTTCCTTCTCTGCCTGAGTGTCCAGGGGTGCGGTAACTCTGTTTCGAATTTATCCAGAACCCCTGGTCAGGTATCGGCAATGACCGGCTCCGTCATGATTGCTGACAATTCTTTGAGGCGCGCGTGGAACACACTACGTGCGGTCGACTTACGGGCCTGGTGCTGATCGGACGGCGAGCTACCGGTTACTCGCCGTCCGCAGACCCGGGTTTACGGTGGCCAGAGACCGTCCCAGGCGTCTACTGCGGCGGCTGCTGCTTAGGGCGTGAGGGAGACTCTGTTGTTGAGCCTCCCTCACGCATGCTGCCTCCCTCTTCACGAGCTTTACTGCAATCGAATGATACCTCATTTTTTAAAATCCATTCATGCGTTTAGGCTACAGGGTGTGCCAAAGAAATAGACATACAAATATACAAGTACTCGAAAAACATTACCTTATTTCTGGGGCAGACGCGTAAAGATGTGTTATGTCTATGCTTTTTCGTTTACAAATTATTACACAAAATTTCGGTGTTTATTAACGAATTTTGGTGTACGTTACTAATGATGTAACAAATTTGATTTTCCTCTTGTTTACAACATTCGGAGTAATTCGTCAGAACGCTTTAATTATATTCTATTACATTGTGGTTAATTACTGCTCGATCGTGGAAGTTCTGTTGGTTCAGGTTGACATGCGGTTTCATGCGTCGGTGGCGGTTAACTGGAATGAACTTTAGGGAGAATTTATAGGAAGTGATTATGGAAGTAACCGGTAAATGTAATTTACTTATATATTTTGATATTAGTTACAATTCCGGGCGAAGTGTTAAAGATTGCGAGAGATACTATCAGATTTATTTCTAATTTTATCATCGTACACTCAGTATTAGAAGATCTCCCACAAGGTGGACCGGGGCCGGGTTGCGGATAGCCGATGGATGCGAGCCGCACAGGACGCCGGTCGTTGTAGTGAAACCTGTGGGAGACCTATGTCCAGCAGTGGACGTCTTCCGGCTGAAATTATGATGATGATGACCATTTTATTATGAATCATCATAATCAGCAGAATAATGAAGCTAGTTTTAACATACACATGAATGCAGACGAGAAAAGCCAGATGAGTCATCGTCACGGAAAAATCAACGAGAACATGGATGACCTTTAGTTCTGTATTTGATCCATTTCCAACGATTTATTATTATTTCTGTGTACGTACAGTTGTCAAGTATTTTTTGCGTGTGTTACAGTATTGCTGGATTAAATTTCTCAAGGCCAAAAATGAGAATGAATTGAAAAGTATTGCCAATGTTCAGTTTTTGTATGATTTGGTAACCGTACAGGTTTAATGTGTACGGAAATACGTGGTCATTTTTAAATACTGTTTCTGACCATAGAAACCAACAACTTTTTTCATGAAAGTTATATTGAATGCCGAAAACGAGTTGGATCATTTATTTTTATTTTTAACCGACGTCAAAACGAAGGAAGTTATCAATTCGGTTGTCTATATGTACTCGTACTTTTTTATATATGTTCGGGCATAACTCCGTCATATAGGTATAGACGGATTTTCAAAATTCTTTTTTGTTAGAAAGGGCTTTATTTTGAAATGTTCCCATTTGAATTTCATATTTATAGATATGATGATGAGTTTCGGAGACAGACAACGGAACTCTTTAAAAAACTACAGCAAATCAACTGCGATTGCTGCGATCGTATGTCTGTGTAGTGTTAACACAATTTAATGGGGAACCACAACCAAAAAGTGAAAAATAAAAACCTCTTTTACAAAAAAAAAATAGAACCGATTTCCAAAAAAAATGAAAAAAAAAGTAACTTAATTTCGGAAGTCGGTGTCAAAAAACGAAGACGAAAAACCAAAAACACTGATTTCTGAAATTAAAATAAAGAGTTTTTGTTTTAATTACAGTTAGTTAAGTATTCTATTTTAATTTTGAATGTGTAGATTGAATAAATAAAAAAATAGGTTAGGTTATATGTGAGGTTAGGTTAGGTTAGGTATTGCCATTTTAAAACGCAGAAGTTTTAGGTACATTAATAACGTGCAAGAGAAGATCTATCGCATTTTGAAAACAAATCAAGTAGTTGGCTGAAACTAAAATAGGACAAATAATGTAACTAGCGTGAATTGCAAACAATACCTACCATGCCCATTATGTAATAGCTCTCTCAACGAATCCTCGATGAAACGTAACGCAAACCGCTACGTTACGTAAACTAAAT
Source organism: Polia nebulosa (assembly GCA_951329385.1). NCBI lineage: Eukaryota > Metazoa > Arthropoda > Insecta > Lepidoptera > Noctuidae > Polia > Polia nebulosa. The sequence continues at coordinate 1,703,467 of OX589595.1, read as the reverse complement.
ACAAGTTACGTAAACGTTGACAACCGACATTTTGTTCGGGCTCATTCGGGATGAATCGCATTCGTTCGTGTGAATGAAGTTTTATAGACATTGACGTTTATTAAAATGTCTGTTCGCTTCTGCGTAGTAAATAGTAAGTTGTTACGTCGTTTAATGATTTTGCACCACGTTTTTATAAAAACCGGCCAAGTGCGTGTCGGACTTCGCACATTTAGGGTTCCGTGCCAAATGTATTTTTGACTATTTGTATGGCTTTGGGTCCACAAGATGCTTATACTGTGAAAATTTGAAGACTGTAGCTCCAACCGTTTGGCTGTAAAACCTGTGTGACAGACGACAGACAGACGGACACGTGAGTGACAGCGATAGGGCTCCGTTTGGACCCTTCAGGTACGGCACCCTAAAAATAAAAATGAAGACTTTTATTCCTTGTTTGACAATCCATTAGCACTTATCTACCTTTGTAACACCTTCCTATACTTGACGGCTTTTCAGAAGAACTTGAAAATATATATCACATTTTTTGACAGATGCCAGCCGCCAATGTTTTTTTTTATTTCATCATCTGTTAGACCATACCTATGTTTCTTATTCTTCGTTTACGAACCAATAAACAACACAACTTATTGAACATACAGCATTTTTACAGACAGTTGGGAATAAAAACTACAGTCAATAGAGATCAGAAAACACAAAAATAAATACACTGCAACTTGACAATATTCGTACACGCATTCGGTTTTCAATCTGAAGGTAAATATTTTTAAACCAGCCAGCATTCGGACATTTTGTTCGATTTTTAAACGGTTCAGTTGGCTTGCGATAACACTGCGTCGCAGATGTCATTTGTAAGTTGATTTTGAGTAAAATTGCAAAAATGCGATCGAATTCATTCTTTAAAAAAATATTGTTCTTAATCTACGAAATGGCATTTTGAACGGATAATTTTCAATTGGGCAGGTATTTACTGTTTGATTTCGTATCTAAATTCAAATAAGCTTTATTTCGTGGCATGTTATTATTTATTCAAAATTCATTTGTTTCTTTGGGTTCTCTTTTTCCACGCAATCGCTAGAGACCAGAGGGTCATGGCGATCCGCATTATTCGAGGATACCGCACGATCTCCCGTGAGGCGGCGAGCCTCCTTGCCGGACTGTCACCGTGGGATCTGGAGGCAAAAATCCTTGCGCACCTGTACGAGTGGCGCGAGGAGGCCAAACGCCGGGGCGAAACTCCGCTGCCGCGACAACTCGCGGCTCGGCGGACCGAGCTCCGGCAGGATCTCATGGTGACATGGAGAGAGCGACTGTCGCAACCCAGCGCTGGGCACGCCACCATCGAGGCGGTAGTGCCCCTCTTTGAGGAGTGGCTGGAGAGGCGTCACGGCGCCCTCACCTTCCGCCTGACGCAGGTGCTCACCGGACACGGCTGTTTCGGTAAATACCTGTGTCGGATCAAGGCGGAGGTGACCCCCGGGTGTTTCTATTGCGATCGCCCAGAGGACACGGTGGAGCATACGGTGGAGGTCTGCCCCGCTTGGGCAGAGCACTGCCGTGTCCTCGTGGATGCGATAGGCGGCAGTGACCTCTCGCGCCGTGCCCTGGTTCAGGCCATGGTACGGAGCGAGAGGGAATGGGAAGCCGTCTCCTCCTTAAGCGAAGCAGTAATGCTCGCGAAGAGGGAGGCGGCATACGCTAGGGTGACTCGAACACAGCCGAGTCGCCCTAGCGCCCCCAGCCGCAGCCGCCGCATCAGACGCCAGGGGGTTCGGGCGCCGCGAGACGATCTCCGGCCAAAGTAGACCCGGGCCTGCGGACGACGAGTAGTGGGTAACTCGCCGTCCGATCAGCACCAGGCCCGAGAGTCGACAGCGCGTAGTGTTCCACGCGCGCCTCAAAGAGTTGTCAGCCAAGGGAAGGGGCCTGTCACGGCCGATGCCTGCCCGGGGGTGGAGGATAAATTCGAAAGAGTTACCTCGCCCCCGGGCACTCGAGGCAGGGAGGAACAGGGGTGGGTTTTAGTCAGTACGAGTCTGACACGCCCTTCCGCTCCACCCTAGAGCGGAAGAAGTCATAGGATGATTTCCCACCCCCCAAAAAAAAAAAAAAAAACCGCTAGAGACCTTACATGTATTACTGTTTTCACAACTGTTATTGTTTGTGCTACGAGCTCTATAACAATAATGCAGTGAATTGGCATTTTCAAAATGTTGACAACACAAGTACTGTGGTCTGTCACCACAACAAACGTGTTCAAAACTGTCAAAACGGAATGAAAACATATTATTATTGAATCAACGAGCTTGTCAGTTCGTATTGTACATGAAGACACATTAATTCACCTGTAAAACAGGAGGTGTATTTATGACAACAGTGAAAACTGTAAAATATTGAAGTTCAAAAAAAAACTAATAAGACGCCTCTAGTCCGCTATCTTTGGGTCACATTTTGGATGACTGACATCACTTAGTTAACCGTGCATTGTCATCCAAACTAAACTAGTACGTAAAATTTCGAAATAAGCGAGAAGTGGGTCTTTAATTTAAAAAATATTTTTGACATATTTAATTAAGGTGAAGTTAATAAAAGCGTGTTAAAAAGGGTGCTGGTTGTTATCAAAACAGCCTCAAGAGAAATAAAAAACCGGCCAAGTACGAGTCGGACTCGCACGTGAAGGGTTCCGTACCATCGTACAAGATACGCGTCTACTTGTTGCCATTATTAAGATCGAACAACAAAAAAAACACGTTTCTAGTAGAGGAGCCTACTTTAATTTTTAATTTATTTTTATTTATATCATTAGTTGTTATAGAAGCAACAGAAATACACATTATCTGAAAATTTCAACTGTCTACCTATTATACCGGATTATGAGATACAGCCCGCTGACAGACAGACGGAATGAAGGACGGATGAACGGACGGACGGACAGTGGAAGCTTAGTAATAGAGTCCCGCTCGGACCCCTAAAAATGAAAAAGGATCCCGTTTTCCGATTGTGACCCAGGTCTTTGTCTTCATCACAGAATAATTATTATTGAGTTTAAACCTGAAGCTAGACAAAAGAAAATTCTTTAGTCGTTTTTCAACATTTTTATTCAAAAAGTTTTTTGCCCCGGGGAAATTTGTGTTGCGGGTCACAAAAACAGTAAGTTATGTTCTTGTGGTTTAGTAATTGGATATTGTAAATTATTATTGCTACATAACAGTGTTCTTTTTGATATCTCGTCTCATTATTTTCTTTCGTTACGTGAAGCTCGTGGCCGGGCTGAAAAGCTTTAATGAATTCATTAGGTTACTTCTAGGCAAGCGTGCTCCATCTTCGACCATATCATCGCGTTTGTCATCAGGTGAGATAGTGGCCAAACGTGAACCTATCAGTGATAAAAAAGCTGTGTCAAGACCACTCAGTGTTCGACTCTTCTCAGGGCAGTGGTCCAGTTATCATTATCTATCTTTATTATTTTATTTTATTTTTTTTAATTTTTGTAGCAAAGTAATTTATTCTTACTAGTACTTAAACTTCTCCTATTATTTAGAAAACTATGCAACTTCTGCAGTTCCTTGTTGAAAGCTCCAAGTAGGGAAGTAAATAAACTACAAAATAATGTCTCCTTGGACTAGTTAGGAAAAAAGGTAAAAGACTAAGGTGCTATCAAACTTGGTATAGAAAAAAAATAGACAGTTTATTCGTTTTTCAAAGTTAAGCGTGCCCTAGTCACCCGGGTCGGTGGACGGCGAGCAGTGGGTAGCTTGCCGTCCGATCAGCACCAGGCCCGTGAGTCGACGGCGCGTAGTGTTCCACGCGCGCCTCAAAGAGATGATTGTCAGCCACCACTGACGGGGCGGCACCAGCGGATAAATTCTTAACAGAGTTACCGCACCCCTGGGCACTCAGTCAGGGAGGGAACAGGGGTGGGTTTTAGTCAGTAAGCGTCTGATACGCCCTTCCGCTCCACCTAGAGCGGGCGATGTCATTGGAAAATTTCCCACCCCGCCAAACAAAAAAGAGAGCCCTAGTCGGTCATTCTTTCATACAAACGTAGTATGGCGAATACTTTAATATTTGATAATGTTATCAAAACTAAACTAAAATTTAGTAAAAAAATAAATACCTAAATAAAAAAAAACGTCTGATGTCTGAATGACCGACTAGGGCACCCTTAAGTGACAACAGTACATTTCTGTAACGAAAATTATAGCAAATTGGCTGTGACAAGATGTATTGTAATTTGCATGAATTGTCTACAGCGTATCGCATTACTTGAGCTGGGAGTTGATTTGTGACACATCGATTGGGTATTTCTTTCCAGTAGACTGAAAAGAAAAAACTTAGTTTACCAATAATAAAATCATAGTTTAAAAAAAACTAAGCCGACCCCAAGGTAGTTGGGAAAAGGCTAGGCAGATGATGATGAGTTAAAAAAAAAACTAAAAAACACACTTTGTGATGTCATTTTCTTTTTTGGAATCTTTCCAGCAAACCCTTTGAACCAATCGATAGCCTTGTAGGAGCGCATAAAAAAACTAAACTGCCATCTTTGGATGTCCACAATATTGGATTTAGAATTACGTCACTTAGCTAACCAAGCATTGGTGCAGATTCTGTTGTTCAGTAACTAAACTAAAATATTAGAACAACGTAATCTTTTACTAAAAGGTAGTGCGAGAAATGGACGGCTATAGCTATGAACTAAGTGCGAGATGTCAAACTAGTTTACGCCTTGCGCTTCACCGTGATTTTAGTCGATTTGTGTTTATGTGTACCCTTAATTTGTATGGAAATATTAGTTCAACTAAACACTTGACAGGTCTAATTTACGTCCGTCTCGTTCTTGTTTCATTAGAGAGAAAAAGAAAGCAATGGCCTAAATTAAGTTTAGGTTGCACACATCAGAATCGGCACTATTATCAACCAAACTAATCATCATCTGCCTAGCCTTTTCCCAACTATCTTGGGGTCGGCTTCCAGTCTAACTGGATACAGCTGAATACCATTATTTTACATGGAGCGACTGCCTATCTGACCTCCACAACCCAGTTACTGGGTAATACGATACCCCTTGGTAAGACTGGTTGTCAGACTTTCGGGCTTCTGACGACCCGTAACGACTGTCAAAGATCCACGATTGACAGCCGGGACCAACGGCTTGACGTTTTTTTTTTTTTTTTTTTTTTTATGTTTGATAGGCTCGCGTTTGACCACTATCTCACCTGATGTTAAGCGATGATGCGGTCGAAGATGCCACCCATCCATGGACCAACCCAGGCAAGCGTAGCTTAACCTGATGGATCGACCCATGCGGCTGTTATTACTTTAGGCACGAGCTCCTCCTATCAACAAAATTAATATGTAAGCTAAATTTCAGCTCAATTGAAAACCGGAAAGTGGGTCAAATTTAACTTTTTCACATAATTACAAGTGCATCTTATAAAAGCTTGTTATAAACATAGTTTATAAAACCGAGGACTCGATTGTCAAATGTTACTTAAAAAACACGACACCGCTTTATTGCGGCTAACAAACACAGAAAGATGCAAGCAATGGTCCACAATAAACGTGGCTCTAAAAGTCGTTTTATGTTAATATCAACAATAAAACTGGAAGTTCTAAAGTCGAAGTCGGTAAGCCCATACAGGCTGTATGAAGAAATAAGCAAAGTTGCCAGTCTCAAGTTTTGTATGAGAGTAAGTATCACGAAACAGTTTGAATGTGTCTTTGTATAAGTTGCATTGGGATGGTTGTTCTTACTTGCGAGTTTTCAAGTCACAAGTTAATAAATAAGTTGCAAGTACAAACTGTCCTTGACTGCAATTTTGGATTGTTACTCTGTAAAGTTGGCATTGAACCTCACTCACACAACGATTGGAATCCGAAGTAACTATTTGTGGTTTTTTAATTTCTGAACTGATTTTCAGAATGGAAGGAATACACAGATAGCATCACGCTTTATTTCCCAACGGATTTGACAGCGGCCTCCTTACCTACAGTGTGTTTCAAAATTTGTGACGCCTCATACGAACTAAAAACACACGAATCCTGCATCGCGGAAGCAGAGTACTCCACGTGATTTGAACTTATACAACTGTCCGAAATCAACCTTTGGGCAGTTGCCCGGACCAGACAACACTCGTCTGGTCGGAGGAGCCTTCCTTTTCAATAGAGGTTTGCGGGATCTTACACTCTGATCCGCATGCCTCCAAAAGTGAATTTAAATTAATTGGCTAGTAAAACGAATTAGTCCGTCAGTTAGTTTACCAAAAAATATTGGACAAGTATTTTTTCTTTTTTCACGTCAACCAAAAATAAGGACGATACAATTTTGCGTGAGGTCACAATCTCGATACACTTTGTACCGTTTAGTGACGTTACAAGCCCTTACTCCTGAACTTTGACGCGTTTTATCTTTGTAATTTATTATTAGTTTGGTAAAGCACGTGCAAACCGATGGTGAAATATATTTAAATTAACACTGGATGGATTAAATGGTGGCATGTCACCGGGACTATCTGCGAGTCGCGCATTCCTCTTAAACTTAAGGAGAAAATTTATAAAATAATGGTCAGACCAGCTGTCTTGTATGGTTCAGAATGTTGGGTAACAAAAGGGATGAATGAATAGCAATTGCATGCAGCTGAGATGAGAATGCTAAGGGCAATGTGTGGTGTTACGCGCATGGATAGTTTTTTTTTTTTTTTTTTTTACAATAATTAAAACCCCTGACTTCTAAACTAGGTTTATGTACCTGTATCTTAGAAGCCAGTGAACATATAAAATTTGTGTGCAGTAATATGGCTCTTACGTTACACCTAGATAGGGCACGAGTAGGTACCAACGTATAATAATCCATCATGTCAAGTACAAGAGAAATAAAATAAAATAAAGATAACCATTACAAATAAAATAATAAAATAAAAATTAAAAATCAGAATAATAGTTTTAAACATAACCAAACAAGCATTAATTAAATTAAAGTAAAAGTAGAAATTAAATTGATTATAAATTAAATTGAGTATAAATTAAATTGAAATTAAATTAAATCAAATGAAATTAAATTGAAATCAAATTGAATTGAAATTAAACTAACTTAAATTGCAATTAAATTATAATTAAATTAAACAAAAAATAAATATTAAAAATTAGGAATGAGTACATAAGAGGAAGTCTGAAAGTGGCACAGCTGACTGAAAAGTTGTGTGGAAATCGGTTGTCGTGGTATGGGGATGTGATGCGGAAGAATGAAGAAACTGTCATGAGGAAAGTCATGTGTATGGATGTGGATGGCTATAGAAGTAGGGGATGGCCAAACAAACGATGGATGGACTGTGTGAAAGAGGATATGGGTAAAAAGAGAGTGACTACAGAGATAACGGCTAATAGAGAAGTATGGAAGAAAAAGACATGTTGCGTCTACCCCAAATAAATTGAAATAAGGGCAGGAGAATGATGATAAAGCAAAAAATATGCGTACAATATTTTTTCATAATCTAACTTATGAACTAAATAGATTTATTATTTTATACCCAGGAAAAATCCCTATTCTCTTATAATTATTAAATCCCATAAAATGACTGAGATGACCTGAAAACGCACCGCGAATACCGGTTCGAGGTGACGCAAGAAAAGAGTGCCTGGACCAATATGAAGGACGCAAGCGATGGGATACTGCACGGGTATTAAAAAAAAAAAATAGGACCCTACTCTTTTGTCATAACCCAGGCACAAATCCAAGCTATGGGCTACTACTGAAAAAATCCAAATGGAAAAGACCCCAAACCTATGATATAAAGCGTGATAGTGTGCTAGCATCAAATGTGACCTTACGTATTATGAATAGGTACCTACTTTAATACACAGTCTGTAGAAAATCTGCCTAGCCTTTTCCCAACAATCTTGGGGTCGGTTTCCAGTCTAACCGGATGCAGCTGAATACCAGTGTTTTACATGGAGTGACTGCCTATCGGACCTCCAAAACCCAGTTGTAGGACTGGATGTCAGACTTTCGGGCTTCTGACGACCCGTAACGATTTTCAAAGATCCACGATTGACAGCCGGGACGTCAACGGCTTAACTTGCTATCAGAGGCATGGAGGAGTCTCGGTATGTAAAGATGGTCCCATCTGTGGACCAACCCCGGCAAGCGTAGCTTAACCTGATGGTTTGACCTGTGCGGCTGTTATTACTATAGCCACGACCTCCAATACACAGTCTCTAAGTATATAAAAAAATAATCAAAGCGAAAATATTAGAGCGTTATCGAAATATTGAACGCTCTCAACTACCTATTAGGTTATTTTATAGAGCTGTTCACTTTAACGTGATAAATATTAATTTAAGACAGATAAAATACTTATATATAATCTCTTAAGTGAAAAAGAAGATTACTGAGTTACTTATAAGTTTCTTTTAACAAGATTAAAGACGATCTATCTGACGATTTATTTAAGTAAGTTATTATTTATTTCATATTTATTCGAATCATTGAGCGATTACTCAATACATTCAATATATTTATTGCTTCCACATGTGAACTTAGGTTAGGATTTACAAAAATATGATCATTGTGGACCCTGTCGGGCACAGCAACTGTAGGAAAGAGGAAGAGGGCTTTTATTTGGCTACTTATCTACATATCATAATAATTATGATTCGAATAAATATTATTAAATAGAATTCTACCGATTATCAACGAAATGAGATCTTTTTTAGGTATTTTCAATCATTTTCTTAAGCACGTGGGGCACGCGGGACGAATAAGCTCATGACCAGTTTCTGGAACGCAAATTATCGCAATATTAACGTGGAAAATATCAAGACTCAATCTGCCTAGCCTTTTCCCAACTACCTTGGGGTCGGCTTCCAGTCTAACTGGATGCAGCTGAATACTAGTATTTAACATGGAGCGACTGCCTATTTGACCTCCACAACCCAGTTACTGGGTAATACGATAACCCTTTGGTAAGATTGGATGTCAGACTTTCGGGCTTCTGACGACCCGTAACGACTGTCAAAGATCCACGATTAACAGCCAGGACCAACGGCTTAACGTGCTTTCCGAGGCACGAAGGAGTCTCGGTATGTAAAGATGGTTACCCATCCACGGATCAACCCCGGTAAGCGATTTGTATTCAATCATAGGTTCCATGAAAACGTGGAAACGTGTTTTTTTTATTATTTTTTTTAGTTTATGGTACGGAACCCTTCGTGTGTGAGTCCGACTCGCACTTTTTTTATTAATTTTTTTAGTTTATGGTACGGAACCCTTCGTGTGTGAGTCCGACTCGCACTTTTTTTAAACTAGTTTATTTTATATAACACCACAAATTGTTATAATCCTGGCGTGCCACTGGGTAATCAACCCTGCAACCTTGTTGGTTAGATTATGTACATTTATGTTCATGACATGAGTTATTCTTTAACTCTTTAATCAAAGTATGTAGTATGCCATGTTTGCCGAGGGCGTTCCTTGGATGAGTAACAACGCTGATGGCCTCGGCTTTCGTTTGAAGATCCGAATAATCGTTACATATCGTTGGAAGCCCAAAAATCTATATTTCAATAAGCTCTGTAAAATACTGATGTTCATTCGGTAAGATTAACTGAAAGCCTACCGTAAAGTAGTTGGGGCGTACATTGTATATTACATCTAGATACACAGTTTGCTTTATGTAAATGTACAATCCACTAAGTTTCCACAAGTTACTAGCTTATACAGTTTTGGTAAAATTAAATAAAATCAATTTATAACAACAAATACATAGTACTTAAATAGAACATACCTAATCATTAAAAAATTTGAGCAAGGCGCTTAATAATTTGTGTTTTATCAGATATGGCAAAATACATCAATATCGTTAAAATGATTACGTACCAGTATTATAAGTTTGAATCAATCTCTGATGGGGCGCTCTCTCTCCTGCATTTTTACGACAGGGAGTTGTAGCAAACAGTGGATAAGAGCGCGCCTCTCGTCTCATTACTGTTCTAGGTACAATACTTATAGCACATTTTACATAATTATCAATTCAGACCAATCAAACTTATTATGTACAAGTCCATGCAGCATATTTCCTTGAAGCAACAAGGAAATGCTAGGTGTACAGATAATAAAGAGCTATTCGTATGCCTATTTATTGAAGTTATACACTTCTTTAGGCGTGTTATGAAAAGATTATGAGAGTGAAATTTTAAGATGCGCGCGCATCACTGTCAAACAAAATTCACTGGTTGAAGTTAGCTAGAACCGACACCCTGAAGTTAGCTATGGTCTGTGGTTCATGAAGAATGATTGTTTTCCTTTTGTAAACTTTGTGACAGTTTGGTTTTTTATCTTGTTACGCCAAAGAAGTATAACTTCTTACGTGCGTACATACTCGTAAGTACACACACTTTTTTATTTATTGTAGAATCGTCAACATTGCAAACACTAAAACATACTTTGTCTACTTACTTAAAAACTATTCAAATTCTGTAACAGTTACAGACAACCAAAACATTATATTAAAAACATAATAAAAAGGGTGTGAACAAAACAAAAATTAAAGTTAACAAAAACATGCCAGAAACAAAAACGTAACAACAAAAAAAACGATCCGATACAAATGAAGCAGATAAGAATGGCTTCATTATACAATATTTTCATTTCTGATCACGTAGATCAAGGAGGAAAATAATGTATCTTGTTCACAAACAATACCGCTTGCGCGGGCCTGCGGACGGCGAGTACCTAGCTCGCCATCCGACAAGGACCAAGCCTGAGAATCGACGGCGCGTAGTGTTCCACGCGCGCCTCAAGGAGATGTCAGCAATACCAGACGGGCCCCGTCATAGCCGATGCCTGCCCAGGGGTCGCGGATAAATTCGAAACTAAGTAACCGTGCCCCTGGGCACTCAGGCAACTGAAGGAACAGTGGTGGGTTTTAGTCAGTAAAAGTCTGCTCCACCCAGAGCGGGAGAAGTCATTGGATGATTTCATACCCCATAAAAAATGGCAGTATTTTATTACTACTCTAATCATATAAAATAAAACATAGCAAAAGAGAATCGCAAACAAATGTTTTATACAGATTTAAGAAATAAACTAATTAATAGGTACCTAAGTATAATGTTTTTCATAGAACAAAATTTTCTATGAGATTAAATCTAAACCAGTTGTAGTTTTTGAAAAGGGTAGGTATCTACTGTACATGGGTACAAACTACAAAGAAGGCCCCCAACCCAGTGATGTCAAGCGCAGACTCAGGTACAATATCACAAAATAGTAAATTCACCTTATATTTTTTTTCATTAAAAAATAGCATTACATACCTACTTAATTAACTTTTTCTACTTTCATATTATACATGAAGCAGTGGTGGCCCAGTGGTAACGGCCACGACTTAAAAATTGTAGGTTGTTAGTTCAAACCCAGGCAGGCGCTCTACTTTGTGTAAATTAAATAAAGTCGAAACTCCAGTCTTGAGCATAGACGCCGAAATGCTAGCCTGTCGGTTTTCTATCGGTTGCATTCTGGGGAGTGTGCGACGGAATAGCATAATTTGATTCCGCCAAGCCCGTTGCATCAACGGACCACAAGACGTACGGCGAAGTGCCACCGGTTCATGGCGAACATCTCATCCATACGCACAAAGAGTTTTGAGAACACATTCATTGTGCGTACAGCTAGAGAGTGGAATTCCCTACCGGAGTCTGTGTTTTCTGATAGCTACAACTTGAGAGTCTTTAAGTCAAGAGTGAATAGGTTACTTCTAGGCAAAGGTGCTCCATCTTCGACCACATCATCACTTACCATCAGGTGAGATAGTGGTCAAACGCGTGCATATCAACAAAAAAAAAAAATCCTCACAACTGGTCTCAAAACGGTGAAGGAAAACATCGTGAGAAAACCGGCATGTCCTAGAATCAAAAATACGTGAGAAGTCATGTGACATCCACCAACCCGCGTGTTGGACTACGGCCCGTACCCTGTTTCAGAGAGGAGGCCTGTGCCCCAGCAGTGGGAACATTAAAAAGGCCCATGATGATGATGATGATGATGATGATGATAATTATACATACTAAATGACACTGTTGGGTACTTAATAGTCTAGCATTCAGACCCTTCCAACGAATTATTATGGCGTGCAAGTATGAGCCGATGAACGTACTCAAAGCAAAAATAGTACAATATGTTAAAATATATTACGGGTGGAGTTCTATAGTTTCTACCTGACCCCTTGGGCAAGGCGTGAGTTATTTTATAATAAAAAAATACGTTTATTTGCGGTAAACAAGATGTAAAGAAAGACAAAACACAACAAAAAAAGTTGGGGAAAAAGAAGCGCCACATCCACGCAAAACGGCCATAGCTCAGCATAATGCTGCGACCCTATGCGAGACAGAGCCCGAGCGCTGGTTTTCAGCGACAGCCATATATATATATATATCTCTTGTTTGACCTTATATAATTTTATAGGTTTTTGCCATTAACATCGGAAAAAAAAAAGTTTGTACATCAAAAGTGCTAGTAATTCCACTCCCAAACCACCAGGCTCTTTTCTCCTCGTTAAAACTTTGCAGACCGCAAATAAATATTGGTTCTCGGTTAAAATCGAGTTCTCGTTGTTTGGTTGCTAACGACCGCTTGACGGGTTTAAGTAAACGGGTTTGAGGATTGGCGGTAGGGTTACAGCAGATTATAAAATTAATCAGCATTTCTAGCTTGTTTTGCATTGGTAATCCCGCGTTTGACCAATATATCACCTGATGGTAAGCGATGATTTGGTCGAAGATGGAGCACGCTTGCCAATAAGAAAACCTATTTACTCTCGACTTGAAGACTTCCAGGTTGCAGCTACCAGGAAACACAGACTCTGGCAGGAAATTCCACTCTACCTGTGAAGCCCCGAAACTCACCGGTGAGTCGGACCAAAAAAAAAAAAATTAAAGAGAATAAAAAAAAAAAAAAAATCGGCTGTCAACTCGGGTTGTCCTCGGGGTTTAATTTGACAACCCGGATTTTGCCATGGGGCTTCACAGGTTAACCGTACGCACTATGAATGTACGAGTATTCCCAAAACGTTTTGTACGTGTGGGTGGGGCCTGTCCACCATATTTTCTAAAGAATGAAACTAATAATGACCATATCCTCATTAATACAATTCTATTTTCTGATAACGATTTATTTTTAACACAATATTACTAGAATATATGTACAAATACACAATTAAACTTATAAACCTTATTGGGCGCTATAATTATGTTTGAGCCTACTAAGGTTAAACCTACTAAGGTTTGCTGATATCCCAAAAAACTCGATGAGTACTTGGACCCCGTGGCCCTAGCGGTATAACCCAAATGGCTCGAACATAATTATAGCGCCCAAAAAGGTTTTTTTGGTGGGAATTCATCCAATGACTTCTCCCGCTCTGGGTGGAGCGGGAGGGCATGGCAGACCCTTACTGACTAAATCCCACCCCTGTTCCTTCCCTTCCTGAGTGCCCAGGGGTGCGGTAACTCATTTTCAGAATTTATCCTCTACCCCTAAGCATGCAGGCACCGGCCACGATGGGCACCGTCAGTGGTGGCTGACGGTGCCCATCGTGAGTCAGTACTTGTATTTATTTCTACGTTATTTGACACCGACTTTATTTAAGTTATTTTTCAATTTTTAGTGTACCTATTTTCTTTTTTGGAAGTCGGTTGTATTTTTTGTAAAAATTTTTTCCTGACATTTCCAAAAAACTCGACTGTAAAAAAAAAGTGCCAAACAAGTCACTTTTCAAGCAGTCTGATGCAGTTGGTGACGTCAAATCTGTGATTGAACTAAAATAAATCCCACCAAGTGCTTCAGACTACTTGAAAAGTGACTTGTTACCAATAAGCTCTTAGCCAATGTTTGAAACTCGTCGCACGTAATTTTTTTGTTATTTCCTACATTTTAGTGAGTTACATTTTTGGAATCCTCTCCTCAAGCTTTTTATTTTCATAACCCACATGATTATTTCACAGTAAAATACTACGTCACTTACCTAGCGGCGGCCACCATCTTATTTCTTTTTCAAAATTTATTTAGCCTACGTCACTTCGGCGTTCAAAACAAATCTAATGATATCTCATGTAGTGAAGTCCATCCAGCCGTTCAGGTTAAAGCGCGTGTCAAAGAAATAGACATACATACACACAATCAATCATATACATCGTGTAAGGCACTTAAACGCACATACGTGTACCAAAGATTCAGTACATGATTCTGGACTTCCTAGCGTTGGAATTTTGTCTGGCGCGAGTGTAGGTAAGTAGTAGCGGTGAGCGTTGAAATGGTATTGTTTACAATACATTGCGTGCTCAAAAATGTCAATTTCTGTGACCAATTATTAACGAGATTACTGACTATCATAATTTTGTTAGTGGCATTACGTGTAACCTTTTCGCGAAGTTTGCGGTATATTGTTCCTTACAGCCTGTATACATACATACTCTCGAAAAACATTACCGTTCTTCTGGTGCAGTCAGATAAAAACCATATTGGTGTCCGTTGAACTGGAACATTTTATTAAGTGGATGACTTTCCTCGGTGCAATAATGTTTCTTATGTTAGTACGTTTTCGCCTGAGTGAAATGAACTTTAAAACTTTAGTTATTTTTCATTGAATTAATTAAACACAAGAGTTTAATTAATTCAATGAAAAATAACTAGTAACTAGTTAGTACTAACTAGTTTGAAACTCAATTGGATACAATTAATTGAATTTTGAATAATAGATAAACGTGCAAAACAAGTACTATCGTAAAGGCAAATTTTAAAAAAATGTTTTGGTAAATTAAATTTCTTGCTAAGTATGCCTAAAGATTGATGCCTGCCTGCCTAGCTTTTTCCCAACTGTCTTGGGGTCGGCTTCCAGTCTAACCGGATGCAGCTGAATACCAGTATTTTACATGAAGCGACTGCCTATCTGACCTCCACAACCCAGTAACTGGGTAATACGATACCCCTTGACTGGTTGTCAGACTTTCGGGCTTCTGACGACCCGTAACCACTGTCAAAGATCCACGATTGGCAGCTAGGACCAACTGCTTAAAGTGCTTACCGAGGCATGGACGAGTCTTGGTATGTAAAGATGGTCACCCATCCATGGAACAACACCGGCAAGCATAGCTTAATGTGATGGATCGAACCGTGCGGCTCTTATTACTTTAGCCACGAGCTCCTAGATGCCAAAAGATTTATGAATTGTGCGAAAAAGTAAGAAACATAAAAGATACTCGTAGCATGGTAGTTGACTTGGAAGAATGAAAGGAAAAAACCTGTTACGTCGGACCCAAGTAATATTTACGGGACAATAAAAGTAATAATGAGCCAAATAAGAATTGATGGTTATTTAGTTTGGTGTTTCAATGTCCTCGATAAAATATAGCGTTATTTTCATTCACTACACACACTTATAAAATGTTTAATCCTCTATTAAAACTTCTTAAGGATTCATCATCTTCCTGTCCTTATCCCATGTTACTTGGGGTCGGCGCAATACGTTTTTTTCTTCCATTCTGTCCTGTTAGCCGTTACTTTATCACTAACTCCCTTTTATTTCATATCACTCCTCACACAATCCGTCCTTCCTTTCTTTGGCCTCCCTCTCCCTCTCCATCCATCCACATTTATATTCAAGACTCTTTTAGTTACAAGTATTTCATCCCTCCTCTTTACATGACCATACCAAGATAGGCGGTTCCCTTTCAACTTTTCTGTGACTGGCATCACTTTCAAACTACCTCTAATGTACTCATTTCTCACTTTATCCATTCTCGTTACTCCACACATCCCTTAAAACTTCTTAAGGATTGATTTTTTTTAAAAATCTTCTAAGATTATCTTTATTATAAAAGAAACTGAAGCAAAATTAAAGCTTTTCTAGAACCCGTGATTAAGGATGTACGTTGTCAGTCAGTGATAAGAATATTGCTTTATAGATTTTGAAAATAAATTATTTTATTATAAAAATAACTCAGTGATAACAATAGTAATTTACTTGAAGACTATATTAATAAAAACAATACATACTCGTAACAATACAAAAATACAGAATAATACGAAGCAATACAGAATATAACAGGACATTACAAAACAATAGAAAAACAGTTAAAAAGGGACTATTATTCAAATGTAGTATAGCAAAAAGTCTAAGTTAAATATTTACATACCTGCAAACTATGTGAGTTTCAAAATTTTTTAACTATCACTGGCGCAATTTGATGCATTCTTAATCCTTTTTTAGTAACTCTAGTCACGCTGTTGCATTTAATTTTCCAGTAAAAAAGATACCTTTTAGTTAATTAAACTAAAGTTGTAAAAAGTTACTTAGAGCTGGCACCGAAATTGCTGCCATTCTGTCAACAAAGAAAATTTTTAGTCAAATTACAAATTTTATTAATATATTTTCTCTAAAGAACTTGCTACATTAAATCTACAAAACAATATTAATTATTAGTTTTCTATTTATTTTTAGTTTGTTATATTTTCAGCTATCTTTCAGCTTGCGTTGATCTTCGTCCAGTGAATTTAAAGCTGCTATAATAACATACCGAGTATGTTTGATGACCTGATGATGTCATGACCCTCATCCCGCGGCTTCGCTCGCATTTATCTTTTCCCTTCGGAGTCATATCTATCAGATCGGCATTTTTAGAAATGAATTATCTTTTACAAACATGTATAGTAAGCAAATATTGTTTTATCTCTTCTTTGTATCAATATTAATAAGTGAAGCAAAAACTTTGTACCCGTTTTTTACGAAAATTACGCGGACGGACGAGTATGTTTGCCACAATTAAAGTTGCGGACGGACAAGTATGAAATTTGACACAATTAAAGTTGCGGATGGACGAGTATGAAATTCGCCACAATTAAAGTTGCGGACGGACGAGTATGAAATTTGACACAATTAAAGTTGCGGATGGACGAGTATGAAATTCGCCACAATTAAAGTTGCGGACGGACGAGTATGAAATTCGCCACAATTAAAGTTGCGGACGGACGAGTATGAAATTCGCCACAATTAAAGTTGCGGACGGACGAGTATGAAATTCGCCACAATTAAAGTTGCGGACGGACGAGTATGAAATTCGCCACAATTAAAGTTGCGGACGGACGAGTATGAAATTCGCCACAATTAAAGTTGCGGACGGACGAGTATGAAATTTGCCACAATTAAAGTTGCGGACGGACGAGTATGAAATTCGCCACAATTAAAGTTGCGGACGGACGAGTATGAAATTCGCCACAATTAAAGTTGCGGACGGACGAGTATGAAATTCGCCACAATTAAAGTTGCGGACGGACGAGTATGAAATTCGCCACAATTAAAGTTGCGGACGGACGAGTATGAAATTCGCCACAATTAAAGTTGCGGACGGACGAGTATGAAATTCGCCACAATTAAAGTTGCGGACGGACGAGTATGAAATTCGCCAAAATTAAAGTTGCGGACGGACGAGTATGAAATTTGCCACAATTAAAGCTGCAGACGGACGAGTATGAAATTTGCCATAGTTTTTAGGGCTTCATAAACTTACTAGCTTCTGCCAGCGGTTTCGCCCGCGTGAATCATTACTTCCCCTATTGTAAATTATTATTGCCTATATGTTATTTTGATGTGTATGATAGATTATTGTAGTGTTTCATCCAAATCCGTTCACTGGTTTTTGAGTGAAAGAGTAACAAACATCTTCACAAACTGTCACATATAATTTTAGTAGAACATGTTTTTAAATATTTTTATAAATTAAAAAAAATACACACACTGTCATGCTTTTGGCGAGTTATTCCGGTCAATTCCCCTGATCTGATCCCCTGCTGGTTATTATTATGTTTTAATTCCGGTCTGATCCACTATAAACTTTAACATTCCGGTCAATGTATGAACTCTTGTTTTTTTGGTCACAGTCATGTCATATAATAATAATAACTTTATTTCGGGTGGTATGGAAACATTCTTCTAGTACATATTTTCTTAAATTTGTTTTTGCCATAACTGGCTCTAGCCAGTCACACAAGACTTGACCCATTGGTTTTAAAAGGGACAGTCAAAACCTGCCGCTACTGCGTTCAGAATGCCGTTGTTGCTACCCCGTATACAGACCAACAGGGAAGCTGCTTTTTTGCGCATGATGATCTGAAAACTATCAGCGCGTGCTTCAGCAAACATCCCAGACGCGCTGTATATCATGTTTATAGATATATACCTAGGTATGGTCTTTGGCAATAGAACCCACTGGGCGGCTACTAGTATTTGTGAAGATAGACACAATGTGTCTCCGTATGTGTGCTAATGATTCAACAAGAACTCAACTGATTTCCATCTGATTAAAGGACATTGTCGGAAATGGCCCCAGAACCAACAAACCTCTGACATACTTAGTAATTATAAGTATATTTTATTATACTTATTGCGAATATCTGTATGAAATGGACACTCAGCGTTCTGTATTGAACAATTGAAAGAGCTTAAACGATTTACGACATCACAAATCAAAAATGTTGCCATCTTTGACAATTAGATTTGAGATTTGACATGACAATTAGTGATGCCCAACCTTTTATTTCACACACATCGATAGGATAAGATGACATGCGTCCTATATAATTACTTATCTTTTTCTATACAATTACTACACATAAGGACGTTTGTGTATTACCTCGTATTCGATTCAATTCATGTTTTTTACGAACAGCATAAAAACGGATCAGAATTCAAGAATGGGCGCTGTGCACTTACTCATAGTCGATTCGTATTCGTGATTTGTTTTGGGGAATTTTTCATGGACCGTTTTCAAAAATACGAATCGAATACGAAAGTCCACGTGTACTAATCCGAGATTCGAGTATTCACTAAAAACAAACACTCGAATCGAATCGAATATGAGTGCACAAAACGCCATTTATCGCCGCCATTAAACGCCGAATATAAAAACACGAAAACGAAGCAGTGCACAAACAACCACACATTTATTATGAAGGATAGTTCGAATCGTATTTTCACAAATACGAACCGAATACTAGGTACGGCACACACGCCTTATTTGAGATGCATTGTAATATTTCAAATAGAATAGCACGTTGGGTTCTGAACGGTATCGATTTTGTTTAAAATATATCGATAAAGATTTTATAGGGCATCCTTAATCCTTGTCATGTCTAATGTCAATCATCTCAACTGTAACCTGTCTGACTGCATTGTGTAGTGATTTCATTTTGTTATTTTTGGAGTACATTCGACGACCTTTTGCTATTTTTACGGACTCTGATTGCTTTTATTAACGTGTTACCTGCCTGTGATAATAAATAGCATTAGTGACAGGCATTTACTAGCATATTTCTAAGTATTGAAGGGATTATTCTCACTAAAAATAACCTCAAAATCTTTGTTTTCTTTTTAAATAAATGCTTTCTACGAGGTGTCCGTCATTAAACTTTGCCTTCATGGGCATATACTCATAATTTAGAACACGCAAAGTAAATTTCCTTCGCTGTTGAATCTGGGGCGAAAGATGTATGGATGCAGAACAATCTCCTTTAAGATCTATTAGATTTGGGTAGCTCGTGGCTGAAGTAATAACAGCCGCACGGGTCGATCCATCGGGTTAAGCTACGATTGCCGGGGTTGGTCCATGGGTGGGTGACCATATTTACATACCGAGACTTCTCCGTGCCTCGGAAAACACGTTAAGCCACTGGTCCTGTCTGTCAATCGGGTGGATGGATCTTTGACAGTCGTTACGGGTTGTCAGAAGCCAGCAAGTCTGACAACAAGTCTTACCGAAGGGGTATCGTATTACCCAGTAACTGGATTGTGGAGGTCAGAGAGGCAGTCACTCCATGTGAAATACTGGTATTCAGCTGCATCCGGTTAGAACGGAAGCCGACCCCAAGATAGTTGGGAAAAGGCTAGGTAGATTTTTTTAAAATTAGATTTGGTTAGTAATTTTGACCATAATTAGTCACCTTACTTGTAATACATATCATCCACCTGCAAGACTTACAAACGCTAAAGTAATCAGTATAATATTATCATTTCAGTAACTATTATAACTCTTATGTCCCATTGAGTGCTCTATGGTTTGAAAGGCGTACTTTCGTTCGGTCAAGGTTTATGGTATCTAAGAGTAAAAATTAGGAAAAGGAGCATTGCGTCCGAAGTTTGGGCAGCCTCATGTTTTGCACAGGACGTCAAGTAATTTGATAAGATAGTATAGGATTCACTTCAATTTTGATTTTAATACGAGGTACTACTACACTAGGTTTTCATTTAGGAATGTGCCCGAATAGGCGTTTTGGGGGTTCCGGAGTGGTCTTTAAATGGTCACGGAACTCATTGCCCATTCCATGTGCGGATGGTGATGACCAACGTGATAAAAATCCCATACTTCCTGGCTTTCCTCCAAATATCCAGGCGCCATTGGATGGTTTCGCCCCAAAAATTAAAATAAAAACAGTTTTAATTATTTTTTAATTCCCGTCCCCTAATCTTCCCGTCTTGTAGAGGACATCGTGGCTAAAGTAATATCAGCCGCACGGGTCGATCCATCAGGTTAAGCTACGCTTGCCGGGATTGGTCCATGGATGAGTGACAATCTTTACATACCGATACTCCTTCGTGTCTCGGAAAGCACGTTAAGTCGTAGGTCTCGGCTGTCAATCGTGGATCTTTGACAGTCGTTAAGGGTCGTCAGAAGCCCTAAAGTCTGACATCCAGTCTTACCAAGGGGTATCGTATTACCCAGTAACTGGGTTATGGAGGTCAGATAGGCAGTCGCTCCATGTAAAATACTGGTATTCAGCTGCATCCGGTTAGACTGGAAGCCGACCCTAAGATAGTTGGGAAAAGGCAAGGCAGTTTTTTTTTTTTAACTAGTAGAATAGAGGAAGACCAGAAAAAACTATATATGGATTATGTGAAAGCGGGAGATGTTGATGAAAAAGATGACTATTTATTGAGATGGTGACAAATAGAGATTTAAGGGAAAAGGAAGCATGCCGAGTCTATATATCCCGTAGAAACATTCACAATGTATCATTTTATCTTTAGTGCCTAGTGAATTTTGTTTCAATCACTTAGTAACTAAAATCACGGACATTTTCCCTGTATTCTGACTTAATAGGTACAGATATTTTTCCTTCGTCTCAGCACGGGCTAAATGAAATAAGAATAACTTCGACCGCGTTAAGAAGATAATCCAGTCTGAAAGGTTGTTGTGAAGTTACCTCTGGTGCGCCAGACTTGCTAAGTATCTTAAACCCTAGTGAGGACTATAATTGAAAATACTTGTGTGACTGAAAAAAGGAACAAGAATTATTTTTCGACACACAATTCGTGCTGACAGCGCAAATTGTACAAGAACAGCTCAACATCATCATCATTTCAGTCTAAAATCGTCCACTGAAATAGGCCTACTCCAAGAGTATTACCACAACGACCGATACTGTGCGTCTCGCATCAATCGAATTTTCGCGACCCTTACCAGGTCATCGTTCCACCTTGTGGGAGGCCTTCCAACTCTGCGTCTACCGGTACGCGGTCGCTACTCCAGAACCTTTCGGCCCCATCGGCGATCTGTTCTGCGAGCAACGTGCCCTGCCCACCGTCACTTAAGTCTGGCGATTGTATGGACTATGTCGGTAATCTTGGTTATTCACCACGCAATGATACTCCGAACATAGCTTTCTCCATTGCTCTGTGGGTGTCTTTAAGCCATCTGATGAGACGTATTGTGAGCGACCACGTTTCTGTTCCATTGTCGTCACTGGCAACATACACAGAGAGATGAGTATGGTAAGTTCATGCCGTAGTAAAATTATTTGTTGGACTGCAGGGTGTTAGCGAGTGCACAGGATATTGCAAACATAATATACTGCAACTTTGCTCTCGTAGAATATATCCATAGAAACTGTGCGTTTTTTTAGGATAAAAAGTAACTTATGGCTTTAGGTGCATGAAGTATTGAATTCCAAAGACAGATTTGCCCCTACAAACAAAGAGGTACCTCCGTATTATACATAGTTAAGGTGAAATTGTGTAGGTAGATATGCATTTGTCGGTTTAATCACTTGTGGATGTTCTTTTCATGCACATATTTACCCTCGTGACGAGGAAAATGGTAGGTCTAGACGGACGGATCCAAAGCTTCGAACTGAAACTCGACCGTTTATACCCTCGAATTTGTTTAGTTTCCCGTCAATTAATAAATCTGCCTAGCGCCAAGCCTTTTCCCAACTATCTTGGAGTCGGCTTCCATTCTAACCGGATGCAGCTGAATAACAGTATTTTACATGGAACGACTGCCTATCTGACCTCCACAATCCAGTTGTTTGGTTTCCCGTCAATGTTAAATTTATTACTTTGTTTCTCTTTGTAAGTTTTATAAATTAGCCTGGGGTATCAAACAGGTAATGTGATTGTCGCGTTGGGACAATTTTGTTTTTATTCAGAAAATACAAATTTCTGTGTAAATTCATACAAGCGTTTGTTGCTGCGGGCTAGTGGCTGCTAAGATTTTGAATTGGAAAGGGTGTTGGAACAAAAAGGTATTTTAAAGAGAGCCTCAAGCAGAGCATAACAAAACATAACAAAAACAACAACAACATATTATTTCTAACCGACTTCGAAAAAGGAGGACGTTCTATGTTCGACTGTATGTATGTTTTATTTATTTTTATGTATGTCCACTGATTTCTCTGAATGAAATGAAAAATATGTATCCAAAGATGACGTTTTAGTTTCCTCCAATTACGAGCATGTTTAAATCCCACGTTCCATGTTATTCGGGCTTTTAGTTCTGGAGTACCTATAACAGCTGAAAAGTGAAAAATAAATAACTTTTCTCTAACTCCAGAAAATAAAAAGGTTAACACTAAAAATTTAACAATAACTTTAATTTCGGATTTCAGTGTCAAATAACGAAGAAATGTAATACAAACACCGACTTCCGAAATTCTAGTTATGTTTAAATTTTTAGTGTATTTTGTAAGAAAAGAAAGAAAGAAAGAAAAATGCGATTATTGGCATTACAGCAAAAAATGGTAAAACAAAGTCCCTCACCGTGTCTGTCTGTATGTATGTTCGCGATAAACTCAAAAACTACAGAACGGATTTTCATGCGGTTTTCACCAATAGACAGAGAGATTCATAAGGAAGGTATGAGCGTATAACTTATACCCGTGCAAAACTGGGGCGGGTTGCTAGACTAGATTTTTCCCTCGGCTTCACTCTCGCCGCCTATCATCGCACAGAAACCGAAAATTATACCGAGATTAAAAATAATGGCAAAAGCGTAGCTTTACTTATGTAAAAAAATCGTAATTGGATCTGCTTTCCCAGTGCCCAGGGGCGAGGTAACTCTGTTTCGAATTTATCCTCAACCCCGGGCAGGCATCGGCCATTACGGGCCCCGTCCTTTGAGGCGCGCGTGGAACACTACGCGCCGTCGACTCTCGGGCCTGGTGCTGATCGGACGGCAAGCTACCCATTACTCGCTGTCCGCAGGCCCGGGTCTACGGTGGCCGAAGATCGTCTCGCGGCGCCGGAAGTCCCAGGCGTCTCCTGAGGCGGCTGCTGCTGAGAGCGTGAGGGCGACTCCGTTGTTGAGTCTCCCTCACGCGTCGCGCCTCCACCTTCGCGAGCATTACTGCTTCGCAGAAGGAGGAGACGGCTTCCCATTCCCTCTCGCTCCGTACCATGGCCTGAACCAGGGCAGGGCGCGAGATGTCGCTGCCGCCTATCGCATCCACGAGGACACGGTGGGGCTCCGCCCAAGCGGGGCTGACCTCCACCGTGTCCTCGGGACGATCCGCGCAATGGAACGGTCAAATACCATGACGTCTTAAAATCGTCATGAATCCGGTGTGGGAAAGGGATAGTACCTACTATACGTAATGCGTTGAAACGCCTGAATCATATATAGGTAGTACTCAAGTCTTCGGTCTTCAACAGCCAAACCTACACTAAATTGTATCAAAATCTCAGAATTCAGGTCGATTGGTTAACAGAATAACCTTTTTGAGACACCGTTCTACCAGGCGTAAAACTAATGTTATTGTAGTTCCATTTAAATTTATCTTCTCAGTGTATAAAATTATATATTTAATTCGTGTTTATTATTTCGTGGTAAATTAATTTTCCTTTTATAACAGTACAATTTGCTCGTAGTGTCTCACTTTGTATTTAAGTTTATAATTAATATTTATGAGTACAAAATATCTTCTGGGCAGAGAAAATTTACGTCGGTGCATCGGTATAGTGACGTCATTTAATTTGATTGACTGATACCAAAAAAAACTGTAAATTATGAAATATAATAAATTGTAATAATTAATTGAATGTAAGGGAAACACTAAGTGTATTAGGTGAGGTCGAAACGCCATGTGGCAACCTTTATTCTTTGAAGTGTGACGTATTATGTTTAACCCGTGATAATTTTTTTTTTTGGGAATTCATCCAATGACTTCTTTTACTCTGGGCGGAGCTCGAGAGCGTGTCAGAATTTTACTGACTAAAACCCACCCTTGTTTCTTTAATGGTATGTGCCAAGTTAGTTCAACTCTCTTTCGAATTTATCCGCGACCCGAGGCACGCCAAGGCTGTCGTGTTTAAGCTCCGTCGTGAGCAGTCGTGCTGTACCTACCTCTGTCCACGACCGCACTCACCAGACGTGACTGTCGCGTCGTGTGGTGAGCACGGTCGTTGACAGACGTGCTCGGAACGCCATTGTAAATGGTCGCTGCCATGTGTTACCGAACTCGTCGTTTTTATTATTTAATACGTCTGTACCTATTAAATCCGCAGTGATTGTGAACTGTCATTTAAAGTAAAGTACTGGAACGTTAAACTATGCATACTGGGTTTGTGGTACGAAGACGACTGTCCAACCTGAAAGCATGGCAATCCCTGTAAAGCATTGCGACACTTATATTTTACCTGCATACTCAAACTTCTTTCTTTCTTTACTGTATATTTATTAGGGTAATACTATTTGGGCCCAGTAAGCAGCCACTTTTATAGCGGCGTCTGAGGCTTTGTTCAGATCATCGAGGGTTCAGTTGCAAACACATTTGGGACACTCCAGTGGATTGGCCATAGTTTAGCCATAGCTATATTGTTATAGCTATATTTCTGTCCAAAATTTAAGTGCATTTCCACCAGCACATCTCTAGCTGGGCTTTGCGTGAAAAAAAACCATTAATAGAATTACTTCATTTTCCTTGCCAGGCTAAGGATACGAATTCACTGAAGCAGAGATTCCTGCACGTCTCCGCTCCGCTTTAATAGAAATGCACCCATAGCGCAGCTCTAGTTGAAAATCGCTAGTGGAGCTAGGTATTTGTACATAAGGAAAAATGAGACATATGTGCGAGGGTCGAGCGAGGTACGTGTTCCTCCGCTCACCCCACAACACCGCACCAAGCTAGCGCTTGTCTGAAAAGACGCCCAGCTCCGCTTCAGAAGAAACGCACCCTAACACTCAGTCGGTTACGATAATGCGTAGCGGACTCTTTTCAGACGTTACACACCGTTTCAGAGTTTCCCTTCGCATTTTTGAACCGCGCAACCACCTCGCACACGTTTCTTTGAAACCACCACATATTTTTCAGTGCTGCTAGACATCAATGCATTATTTAGCAACCTCACTCATCTCTGATGGAAAGGCACCCTGAAACGAAAAAAAACCGGCCAGGTGATAAATGATTTTATTTTTGTAAGAAGGTTTTAACAACATTTTTACACGTCAACATTTCTTTTTTTGTCAGTTTAATCTAGATGAGGCCGGTGTTTCCTAGCTGCCTACCCTGAGAAGAAACACCGAAACAAACTCAGAGGTCAAAGTCTCTTTTAAATTGTTCAAATCCATACAATAATTATGCACTGGTCAAATCATATGAGAACCATGTACGTTTATGTCTGGGATGAGCTTTTGAGGAAAGCAGCACGCAAATTTGAGTGGACCTATCCAGACAGCGCAAGCATTTGACAGTTATCGTGAAGCTCAACTCAGAACTTTGAGGAGCTCAACGAACCGACGAACAATACCAAAGTAAAGATATTTGGGTAGGCCGCAAAATACTCAAACTGCCAAACAATCATAAAAATCTACATGAATATAACGACACACAGTTCTCGCATTCACATTATGCTATAAGAGGGCCATGCTGCTTAGTGTCATGGTCTTTTGAAGAAAGAACCACACATATTTCAGTGGACCCGTCCAGTCAGTGCAAGCATTTGTTAATATTCTAATAGCTCAACTTAAAACCACTAAGAAGCACAATGACTTGACGAACAATACCAAAGAAAGGACATTTGGGTAGGCCGCAAAAGTACTCAAACTGTCAGACAACTTTAAACATTACTGTAAAAAGAAGGAGAAAAATTATGATAATAACCCACATAGTCCTCACATTTACAATAATTAAGTAATAAAAAAAATATAATACTTTACAAAGTAAATATTCATATCAAACAAAATAGTACCTAATAATAAAAATTTCAATAAAAATAAAAATAAATACAATACTTTACAAAGTAGTCATGTCAAAAAAAATAAAATAAAGTGTCAATCAAATAAGTATTTGTTAGTAAATTATACTTAATAACATTATCACCAAATTTCAAGTTCATAGGTCAATGGGAAGTTATAAATTCTTCGGCACAAAATTTTGTTACAGATGGTCAGGCAGACAGACAGATGGACACGTGAGTGACAGCAATAGGGCTCCGGGTACGGAACCCTAAAAAGTTATATTTTCATCAGCCAAGTCGTCGTAGAAAATATTATCTTTGAAGTTTCAATGATAATGTAACATTAAATTAAACCTAGAAAATTAGGCCATTAAAGTCGTTATAACCCTCAATTTTGCTTCAGGCATTAATTAATCTCCCTTATAAAATATTTCTTTGTACCAAAATATCGTAACGAGAATTTAATTTTCACGCTAATCTCATGATTCATAATTAGATCGAAAACGAAACGTTATTATATATTCATAAAAAGTTAACGAAAATGTATAAACGTTAGGTATTCTTCCCGTATTTAAAAGAAAATAAGAATTTACGAATTATAAAACAGGGCTAATAATTATGTTACTTACAAACATTGATATATAAAAAACCTTACAAACGTAGGCAGTATTAGTCAAATAGTCATTGGAAGCGTGCATTTAAAAATAATTACTTTAAGGTAGAAAACGATAATGAATCGTTTCCTAATACCTTTTTTAGGGTTACCTACCCGAAGGGTAACCAACGGGAACTTATTAGTAAGCCTCCGCTGTCCGCAGCTCGCAGGTCCGTACGTCCGTCTGTTTGATAGCGGGCTGTATCTCATGATCCGTAATAGGTAGACAGTTTAAATTTTGCACAGAATGTGTAATTCTGTTGCCGCTATATCAAACAAATAATAAAAATAAAGTAAAAATTAAAGGGGGCTCCCCTATCTAACAAGTTTCTAGAACCTGTTTTTACGGAACACTTTATGCGCGAGTCCGACTCGCACTTGGCCGGTTTTCCTAAGTATGTTGTGATTGACTTCCAGTCTAACCGAATGCAACTACCAGTATTTTACATTGAGTGACTCCACCTTATTTTTTTTTTTCTCAGCCCACGCTGTCCCACTGCTGGGCTAAGGCATCTCTCATATCTTTCCAGCTTCCTTTATATTTTGTTCTCTCCAGTCAATCGGTTAGGAATGAGTCCTGACCGTCATGCCAGCGTTTTCTGGCCTGCTTCGGTAACGACGCCGTCTTTGAACACCCACTGGGTGACGTTCCTGGCCCATCTGCTCTCATGCATCTTGGTGTGACCCGCTCAGTCCCAAATTCAGCTTCGCAGATTTTTCTCCAACACCGGTAATGCCGCCGGTCTTGTAAAGTATTTTGTGCATTCTGACGGTGAGTTTTATTTGTAAAATGCACCGCTCGCACGTTGTAGTACGTAGTTACCTACCACGTTTTATACACACAGACACAGGTGGTCGCGCCGTTGTGCGCTTGTACCTAAATACACTTTATACTTTGTGATAAAAATACATTTACGTCGATGTTTCCGATCGATGTGATAAATAACTAGATCAGATATTTAATAGACATAAGCGCATACGTGCGTTAAACGTTTAAAACAACAAATGTGTATAATGTTCCGTGGCACCTTAACTGTTTATTCTAATGACGACAACATTGAACATTATTTTACATTAATTAGTTACGTATTTTTAATTATAATATTACCTAAGGTACATAAACATCGATATGTAATTATGTAAGTATATATTTTGTTAACCCTCGTCCGTGCGTCACTGCGGGGTGCCAACTGAAAACCAGCGCTGGGTGTCCAACGCCCAGCAAATGCTGAGATGGTAACCTTATCGGTATGGGCACGCTCAGCACAATTTTATTGTTTCTTTGTGTACTTCTTTTTTCCTTTTGTTTGTTGCTGTTGTGTTGTGTCTGTGTCGAATAAATGATTTCTATTCTATTCTATATCACATACATTTTATATCACTCAAGAATACTGAAGATAAGGTTAGATAAAGATTAGGATAGATAAAAATAAAGAAGCTTGTAAGTACCTACATTTTGTCCAGGAATGTAGGTATAAAGCGCCTGCTACACGGTTGCTAATCGCGTCCCTACAGAAGTGACCTTGGTGATTTTGAATTTTGAAATTTCTTAGGTACAGCTCTGACGTTTGCCAATCACAAACACCTCTGTCGGGGACGCGGTTGGCAACCGTGTACTTAACTAATGAACTAACTCACCTTAAAGTTCGTTCATTTCTTACGAGGGAGGCGCCTACGTGCTTCATGCATGAGCATTTTCCTGGGCACTGAGGTGTTGTTTAAAAACACTCTCACACACAACAAGCACACACTCAACAAGCAAAACAAAAAACACACATACACTAACAAACACATAATATAACTTGTTTTTGATAACTTTACGATAACAACCTAAATTCGCTACCAACTGCACATCCGTTTGCGATGAACGTAAACACGGAACTGACAAAAATTCGTCGTCGGCGAAATGCTAAAGAAATAAAATTTTATTTAGTAGCGTAGGTACGCTTTTGAATTTGCCGACAAGCCTAGACTGTACAATCGTATTAAGTTGTACCTACTACCTACTCACTCAGTAATTATTTTGATGTAGGTATACGAAATGTAGGAATGTGGTTTTAAAACGAAATGAGTAAGTAACGTTGTTGTATTGTATTACTTAACTTAACTTTGTTGATAACAAAATGTATCTAAGAATTATGTCGTTATCAGTAAACTGTAACACATTTTTTTAGATCTTCTTTACTTATTTCGATGAAGGTTTATAAAAATAACCTCCCCTCAAAATAAGTTCAAATAAAAGTAGTCAATGGGATATCAATTTTTGTAGACACTTAAAATACTTAGGCATTTTGTCGTGTCGCGTCTGTTAGATTCATAGGTCTGTATGAGCATTTGCCAACAAAGGAACGTCGGCGGTCTTTGGCCGATATTGCGTGCGTACCTACTGGGCCCACGATGACCTCCGGTGAACTTAGGAAATCAGCTGAGCAAGGAGCTTCTTGTAATTTTATTTACATTGGTTTTTTTTTGCGGAAAAAGCGAACTCGTTAATTTTTAATTAAAATGTTATTGAGGTAGTTAGGTGTAACGATTTTATACAGTTTAATGTAAAAAAACGCAGATTTTTTTTCAAAAATTAGGAAAAAGCCGACGAAAAATTCCAATGCTAGGGGGTCCAGAATCATGTACTGAATCACTGGTACACGTATGTGCGTTTATGTACCTTACACCCTGTATAGACGGTTTTGCAAAATTATTTTTTGTTCGAAAGGGTTTACTCCGAACTCTTCAAAACATGACATCCAATCAACTGCAATTGCTGCGATCGCATGTCTATGTAATGCTAACACAATTTAATGGGGTACCACAACTCAATCAATGTGCCTAGCCTTTTTCCAACTATCTTGGGGTCGGCTTACAGCCGACCCCAGGCTGTTTACGGTCGGGTTAGACACCGGTTGCAGCTGAATATCAGTATTTTACATGGAGCGTCTGCCTATCTGACCTCCACAACCCAGTTATTGGGTTATACAATACCCCTTGGTAAAACTGAAAGAAGAAGAAAGAAAGAAAAAATATTTATTTTGCACAGATTACAAAACGCACATTAATTTTCAAAAGCCTAGTATCCAAGCAAAACTAAAATAAAACTAAACTAATTAACTAATTCCTAGTGATATCGTTTATGGTGCGGTGCACCACTACGCGCCATAGACAAAACGTAGGTCTACTGGACTGCCGTAGCCGGACTGACGTAGGTGAACTGGATGTCAAACTTTCGGGCTTCTGACGTCCTGTAACGACTGTCAAAGATCCACGATTGACAGCCAGGGCCAACGGCTTAACGTGCTTTCCGAGGCACGGAGGAGTCTCGATATGTAAAGATGGTCACCCATCCATAGACTAACCCGCAGGCGTAGCTTAACCTGATGGATTGTCCCGTGCGGCTGTTATTTCTTTAGCCACGTACACCTCTCCTGGGGAACCACAACTAAAAAGTGAAAAATAAAAAACTTTTTTACAAAAAATAGAACCGACTTCCAAAAAAAGTGCAAAATAACTTCAATTTCGGAATTTGGGGTCAAAAAACGAAACCAGAAAAACCGATTTACGAAATTAAAGTTATTTTACACTTTTCTGGAAGTCGGTTCTATTTTTTTTACTATCCTGTTATTGTAAGAGTCGTCATACTTACACAAACTAATTAAAGAGGTAATTATCACCCATACCCAGATTCACCCATACATATTTCAGTACCTAGATTACAAGTTTTACCAGAATTCAAAATAAACGGGACAGCTTAACTTGATTCATCTGTTAATCCTTTTTGAATTTTAAATGCTTTTGCGCCTGTCCGGAATACTGAAATTCACTTTAATGGATATTTGATTTCTCACCCCCAAAAAAAAAAAAAAAAACTTTACCTTAACCCCCCCCCCCCTTACCCTTTTACTTTACCTTTAACTTTTTTGTTTTCATGCATGCATGCTTGCATGTTTGTTTTCAGTGATACGTCTTTTTTGTGTGGAAAACGATGAAAATAGGAAACTGGTACCTTTCAGATTAAGTTGTGTATTCTGGTACCACAAGTACTTTATTTAAAAACATACGTTTTATTGATCTAAACAGTATTATAATAACGTTAGTTCATACAAATACAAACACTACCACGATGTAATAACTACTTATAATTAATGTCAAGACACTTTCCACTAATAAACTAACAAAAATCACATAAAACACCCTGTCAGGCACGGACGTGTACAAAATTGTACAGGTCGACTCACTCCCGTCAGGCACCACCTGTCCAAAATTGTACAGGTTGACTCACGTGGTATAGACCTCTATTATTACTTCAACGCAAGGTCTTTTATCCAATGGCAAGGTTCAGTCACTCGGGGCATGATATAGTCTGTAGTTATCATAGATTTTCTACAGGTTTTTTGAGATTTTAAACCGCATGAGTCAGCCGTTACCAATCGGTAACGACAGGGCTTGACACATGTTAAAATAACGTTACCGATTGGCAACGCCTGGGCATGAGGGGAATGGGTAATATGATACCCCTTGGTTAGACTGGTTGTCCGACTTTCGGGCTTCTGACGACCAGTAACTACTGTCAAAGTCCAAATCCACGATTGACAGCCTTGACCCGTTGGTCATAAGCCACTGCTTATCGAGCTTTCCGAGGCACGGAGGAGTCTCGGCGTGTAAAGATGGTCACCCATCCATGGACCAACCACGGCAAGCGTAGCTTTACGTGTAGGATCGACCCATGCGGCTGTTATTACTTTATGTAGCCAGGAGCTCCTTTATACATAATTTTACGATAACGTATAAAAATACTCGTATTGACCACATTATTACAAGGTTTTTCAAGAACAGTACACAAGCACCCAAAGCAAATTTCAGAAGCAAAGCCTAAACCTTCATGGGATACCTGTCAAATATTAAGCATATTTAGTAACGATGGATGTTGTATTCCTATCTATCTAATGTTTTCCATCTCATATATTAATTAGATTGCCTTTTACCTAAACAAGATGGTTTTCCTCCAGAACAAGTTTCATCCAGCTCACGCGTAGCGAGAACAAAACGCGCAATTAAATACGTACATAGTCTGAGCAAACTACATCTCAATATTCTTTTAAAGTCAAAGTCAAAGCATTTATTTCAAATAAACCATATACAGGCACTTTTGAATTATCACGTCGCGGTCGGTCAGTCAAAAAGATAAAGCATTAGCATTCCAAAGCATAGATCTCTATGGAGAAGAACGTGCAAGAAACTCCATGGACACTCTTTTTAACCATATAGTGTGTTACAAAAATGTTGGTTACATTATTCTTGTTGCTTCTATTAAGCGAGAACAAAAAAAAGGATTAAATCAAGCCTGTGGCAGGGTTTAAGAAATAACCAGTCTCAACTGACAGCGTTCACGAACTTGACGCGTGGATCAGCACCACTCAGCTCAACCATTTTGAAGGGAACTAAATGACCCAACACACGCGCCACCATCAGCGAGACATTTGAGTAAGCATGACAAATTCTTAACTGTCATGCTCGTTCATGTCAAAAAAGCAGTTACATTAAATGCCCCATGGTATTCACATTTACAAAATTAGAAAATTCTTCGAAGTTATACAAAATTAAAACTTTCGAAAAGTTAAAAAAAGTACTATTAAACATTAAATCCACAAAAAAATTAAAAATAAAATTATATATATAAAAACCATGTGTATACAAATAAAAGGGAGAGCAGCTCTTCCAAATATCTAGAACCATTTAGTTGACCGAAGTCGCTGTGACTGTGGAGCAGGACCCGGTATTAAGCCAAGCTTTTTTATCAAGGATACATTCCCCCGTCTCTTTTGCTGTCGACTCTCGGGCCTGGTGCTGATCGGACGGCGAGCTACCCATTACTCACCGTCCGCAGGACCGGGTATACGGTGGCCGGAGATCGTCTCGCGGCGCCGGAAGTCCCAGGCGTCTCCTGAGGCGGCTGCTGCTGAGAGCGTGAGGGCGACTCCGTTGTTGATGCTCCCTCACGCGTTCCGCCTCCGCCTTCGCGAGCACTACTGCTTCGCAGAAGGAGGAGATGGCTTCCCATTCCCTCTCGCTCCGTACCATGGCCTGAACCAGGGCAGGGTGCTAGAGGTCGCTGCCGCCTATCGCATCCACGAGGACACGGCGGTGCTCTGCCCAATCCGGCTCCTCGCAGTGTAGACGGACTGCTTGGAGCAGTCAGTGCCGACAGCTTTAAGCAGTCGCTGTTGCAAGATCTGACGTTTCAATACAAAATTGACATTCGCCATACATGACCGCTCAAGCAGTTCATTTGGAGATTTTTTCAGGATTTTCTCGATTGCACTTCAGTGGCTGTTTTAATTATTCGCAAATTGATTCCTAGTGGATACTGTGATGTTAAATTGGTGTAGTTTTCTTTCTCAAGTGTTTACGCAACTGGACAATATGTGGAATCATTGAAACAGGTGCGATCTCGGTAAAATAGGGCTGACAATTTTGTCGTAGTATTGACTAACTCAGTGAAGTTTGCCGAGGAGGCTGACTCGACACATTTGTTGCCAATTACTGCAAAAAACGTTAGAATGTGTTACATCTGCATTCTAATGGGAACAAAGTGACAGTATTCTGTATCTAAAACTTGACGCTGGCTAAATGCACAAACCGTGCGAAGTTAAAAAATGCAGGAAAAAAAATGCAGTTAATTTGTTTTCGCAGCTAAAAATATACAGGGTGTAAGGTACATGAACGCACATACGTGTACTAGTGATTTAGTACATGATTCTAGACTAGAATGAAAAAATTATTAATTTAGTTTTTTCATTTAAAGTGTCTTTGGGGTAGATAGGTATAACGATTTTATACAGCTTAAAGTGAAAAAAAAAATTTTTTTTTTCAAAAATTAGGAAAAAGCCGACGAAAAATTCCAACGCTAGGGGGTCCAGAATCATGTACTGAATCACTAGTACACGTATGTGCGTTAATGATTTTTTCATTTCATTTCATTTCATTTATTAATTTCGTGAACACAGGGTACAATGATGTTTTATAAAAAAAAAAAAAATGTTTAGTTCATCCTATGTTCCGCCAAAAGGCATACAAAATAGTGTTGCTAATGTCAATATTTAAAATTAAATTAATTATAAAAGTACAAAATCTCATACAATACAATGTCAGCAAAATATGAAAATTATCAAAAATGAAGTTAATTATATGAAATGTCAGCAATATTGCTATTGTCAAAGTCAAATTAAGTAATTGAAATAGTACAAAATGTCATGAAAAAAAAAAATACAATGTCAGCAAAGTCTAAAATTATCAAAATTAAATTAATTATAATCGTACCAAATATCTCAATAATACAATGTCATCAAAACCAAAATTGTCAGAATAAAATAAAATTGTACATTAATAACATATCAAAATTTGTCATTAAGGTATTCATCGACAGAGTAATATGCCTTTTCACTCAATAATTCAAAAAGCTGACGTTTAAAATTGTTTACGTTGTTAACCACTAAAATCCGATTTGGTAATTTATTGTATAGTTTCGGAGCCATTGCATATATGCTTTTATGGTGAAATTTTGTGTTTGTGAATAGCAAGTGCAACTTATTTGAGCGTCGTTGACTTTCTACAGGTCTATATAGATGCATGTTGTTTTTTACAAAAATACAGGCTTCATAGATATATAGTGATGGTACTGTCAATATTTTCAAGTTTTGAAAATGTGGCTTGCACGAATCCGTCCTTTTTAAAAAGCATATAGCTCGAATGCACTTTTTCTGTGCTATAAGTACTTGTTCAACTTTAGCAGCATTGCCCCAAAATATCAGACCATATCGCAAAGTGGACGCAACGTAACCATGATAAGCTGCTAAGAGTGCGCTCATGTTTGCAATTTTACCCAGCATCCAAAGAGCATAGGAAAACTTTCTAAGTTTCCCACACACATCGTCAATTTGCGTCCTCCAAGACATATCGTTATCAATATTTAGGCCAAGAAATTTTGTAACATTACATTCAAGTATTGGATCTCCTTTATAATTGATTTGAAATTGTGATTGTATTTTTTGTCTTATAAGTTTAAAGTTCATAATTTTAGTTTTGGTAAGATTAATTTGAAGATTATTAGCTTTTAACCAGTCAATAATAGTAACCAGACTAGCGTTAATGTCACTTTCTATTTCTTTATTACTACCACTATTATATATAATTGTGCTGTCGTCTGCAAATAAAGACATCTGGTGTGCAATTGCTTGGGGAAAGTCACTTATGTAACAAATGAATAGCAAAGGCCCCAATATAGAACCTTGCGGAACACCATACTGGAGTACTCTAGAGTCAGAAGAATAAACTACTTCACTTTTTGTGTTAATATCCACTTGGCTAATCTGGGTAATTTGTTTTCTATCCTCCAAGTAGGATTGCATGAGACTGAGTACGTTACCTCTGATGCCAAATTTAGAGAGCTTAGCTAGTAGCACTTTATGGTTAACATAGTCAAAAGCCCTGGTCATGTCCATGTACATTGCCACGACTGTTTGTCTATTGTCCATGTTGTGATGTATTTTTTGAAGGAAATTATAAATGGCCATGTTAATGGTTCTATTTTTTCTAAATCCCATCTGTTCCTTACAAAAAATATTTTTTTTTTCAAGGTAGTTATAAACACTGCTATAAATGACTTTCTCAACCACTTTAGAGAAAATAGGTATCAACGCCACCGGTCTGTAGTTACTGAATTTTGTTTTGTCACCTTTTTTATGTAAGGGTTTGATAATGGAAACCTTTAACTTTTGTGGAAAAACACCATTTTGGATAATTTTATTTATAATGTCACTTAGTATGGGCGCTATAACAGGTGCTATTGATTTAATTACCCTTGTGTCAATATCGTCATATCCTGTACTATTTGTGTTCTTCAGATTGCTTATTATTGTAATTATATCTTTTGGTATAGTTGGTTGCATAAATATAGATTTATATGATCCTAATGATCTGTCCTTTTCAGTATTATTAATTATTGGCAAATTATCGGCATTCGATTGAACTGAGTCTATAAAATAATCATTAAAATGTTGTGCTATCATTTTAGGATTCGTTATACATTTGTCATTTACATTAATTGCATTTATAGTCATTTTAGGAATATTCGATTTCATAGAATTAATTACCTTCCAAGTTGCTTTAGACTTGTTAGTGCTAGTTCTTATAAAATAGCTGTTTTGAGCCTTTTGTGTCAAATTGATCACTTTTTTATATCTCTTTGAGAATGATTTGAAAGCCGCTTTTGTATCATTATTTCGTTTTATTCTGTATTGCCATAATAAAGCTCGTCTCTTTTTACTACAGCACTTTATTCCCCGAGTTATCCATTTTGGTCTTATAACTGTAGAAATTTTACGTTTGGTAATAGGAAAGCATAGATCATAAAATAATTTAAATAGTTCAAAAAATTTATCATAGCTTTCATTTGCATCATCCGTTTCGTAAACCTCAGAGAAACTTAGACTAGCAATACACCTCCTAAATAGACTAATATTTTCTTTACTGTAGTCTCGTTTATTCACGTAATAGTATTTTAAGACACAAGTTCGTTGTACAGGAAATTTCATGGTTTGCGCTGTGTGATCAGAGACAGCTAACTCTAGTAATTCACTCTTGCAGCCACGTATATTGTGAAGAAAGTTGTCCAAACACGTACCACTCCTAGGACGCGTGGGTTGTTTTATTTCTACATTAAGATGGAACTCTTTTAAAATTCGTTCAAATATCGTAGTATTTTTATTTTTCTGAAGAATATCAATATTAAAATCACCGCATATTATTATTTTTTGATTATATTTATGGCAAAATTGTTGTAATAGGTATGTCAAATTATTAAAGAAAATATTAATTTTAGTATTTGGAACTCGATAAATACATAGTATTATAATTTTATGGTCAGCTATCTCAATTGCGCAATATTCAAACACGTTTGGAATGTTTACACTTTTTACTGGTTCAATTTCTTTATAACGAATGGAGTTATTCACTAGTATACAAGAACCACCACTTCGCTTTGTTCTAGCGAAGCATGCAGCCAGAGTATAGTTAGGAATGTTCAACAAGTCAACGTCGCTCTTCTTCATATTGTGCTCTGTAAAACAGAGAATATGAACACACTTACCAGCGGTTTCAAGCGTGTCTAAATGAACCGTTATTAAGTCTTTTTTGGCCAAAAGCCCATTTATGTTTTGATGCAATATGCATAGGCTGTCATATACGAAAAAACTGTTGTTCGGGAATATCAGCATTATTACATGAACAATACGAATTAGGAGTACCGCATTGCAAAGGGTCTTCCATTGATAATTTTTCGTTCATGTCAGTATAAACGTAGCTCTTTAAATCATTGAAAATAGTTCTGATTCCGTAATTATTGATACGACCACTACGTTTTTCAAACATGGTATAGTCGCACGACAAGTTTAAGTTCGAATCACATAATGCAGCATAACTATGGTTTTGTATATCCTGGTAAAGAAGACCACTAAACATTTCTACTCTGAAGTTATACATAGTTGAATAATAATCATATTTATATGTTGGTAAGCAAAGTATTATATTTGTGTGCTTTATATCCGACAACGATTCGCGTATAGTCAATATTAATTCAAAATAATTATTTGTTTGTCGAAAGTCATTTTCACCTATGAATATTATACAATTGTCCTTCATCGTATAATCAGCTACTTTTGAGTGAATGCTACTTAACAATGTTTTTATTCCACTATTAGGTAGAAGGTAGTGACAGATTTGGTGAGAGGGAAAAGTGTTTTCAGCTATCGCTAGTATTTTGTTATTTTTGTTACTACTTATTATACACAATTTATTACTCTCTTCCTGCTGAGTTGATTGAGATGTCTTCTTTATTTTCTGTCGATTATGGATTTGATCCGCATTCTTTTGGAGGGAAGCTTGCGTGGGGGTAAAAAGCTCCGGCGTCCCGAATTCTGAGTTATGTCTGTGTTGTTTACGTATGGTGCCTCTATTAGGTGTAAACAGCGTGGATTTTTTAGTTGGCGTTCTTATCTCGCTAGCCAACCTTTTTGTTGCCTTCTCGATTATTTTATGTTTTGAGTTCATACTTTCCATTGTTTTCTTTAGTTCGGTGTTTTCAATGGACAGGTTATTTATTTCCTCGTGCGCCGTCTGCAGTTGCGAATTTAACTCTTTGATTTGACGTTTGAGGTCATCTATTATTTCATTCTTTTCATCTATTAAATTTGGTACGCTGCTATTTGTGGCGCCCTCTATTGTCGAGTCATTAGAACTATCTTCGTCGAACGTTAATATTTCTGTATCCGATCGTCTTCGTCGACTACGTAGTGTGATGTTCTCGAAGAAATTCATTATGCACTACGATTCAATACTAAATCGTTAAAAAAGTCGAAACTGTTTTTTGTGAGATTTGAACTCGAGACCAACAGATTCCACGCCTAGATTCTTACGTCGTTTAACCGCTGCGCCAAACGTGCATTACGTATGTGTTTGAAATTAGGTAGCTATTTGGTTCTTGATCTTTGACTACTGATAATATATCGTGATTCAAGTGTCCAGTGGGTCCAAAGTTCAATTTTTCGTTAGAGAGACGTAAGTTACGACTGTTACGATTTGAATTAAACGTGAATCATAATTTTTGTCGTGTTTTCACTTACGGTTTTTGCTCGAGTTCGGTCAGCAAACATGCACAATATCACTAGTAAACGTTTTACTTTACTTACATGCATATTTTAAGTCACAAAAAGCCTAATGTTTTTATGAACTTAGTAGCATTTTTACTCGTTTTTTAAATTGTTTACCACTTCATTGAAGATAATTATTTTTCCACAATAAGATTGTCATATACGTATTTTTGTGTACTTTCACTGATTCACTTATTTCTATCACTTAAATACTGTTATATTATTTACAAAAGATTTTAAATCACAGAGCTGTTTTGAGGTACGACAGCTCGATCTACCCTCCTCTCGTGAAAAAAAAAAAAAAAAAAAAAATGTACCTTACACCCTGTCTATTGACAGCAGTTCGTCTATGGAGGCACAAACCGCAACACGACTGCTTTCGTTTATAATTCATATTTTGATTTCGATTGTTCGAAATCTACATTGAGAATCCGATATTCTGAGATCAAGCCGTCTTGACTACTCTAAGCAGTCCGTCTATGGACGGCCTAAGGTCAGAACACCTGCTGTCATTTAATTATACTCATTATAAATCTAACATTTACAAGCTCGTTTTAATTTAACGTCTTCTATTGTATAACATCTGATCATTTCTCTTGTGTTTTAAATCTGTAGAATTTTTAGGTCTTTACCTATATTTTGCCATGAGATGGCATGAATGGTGTGCGATAGGACAGGAATTCTACCAGGACGCGACGTCGTAAAATTACCATAATTCTGGTGTGAGAGACGGAGCTATACGGACCGTAAAACGCTATCCCTTTCTACCACCGGATTCCAGATGATTTTTAGAAGTCATGGTGAAGCCCATGGTCTATGTTGAGCATTGGACTGCTGTAAGCTGATGATGGTTTGTTGCGATTGTGGTGTAGACAAAAGAAACAGGCTTTAATTAATGATTTTTAATGATAATATTTTGTCACAATAAGAGGCAGGGTCAATAATAGTACCTGCAAACAAGTACCTACTCCGTTAAAAGTTCAACTACCTACCTTCTTTTTTGAGGGAATAAAATCATCATCGCTCGGGGTAAAGTGTCAGACTCTTACTGACTAAAACCTACCCATGTTCCTTCAATTGCCCTTTGCGATCCAGGCCTGTGGTAACTTAGCCGAACAATCCTGCAACCCCGGCAGGCATGGCCCTGGTGGGCCTCTTCAAGTTTACAGCCCTGTAGTTATTCTTACCAGACAAATTTCCTACTACACTAGGGTAAAGCCGTAATAAAAAAATATTTTTACAAAAAAAAACAACCGACTTCCAAAAAAGAAAATACACTAAAAATTAAAAATGTATTTTAATAAATAAATGTAATGTATTTTATTTTTTGGAAGTCGGTTGTTTTTTTGTTTTTGTAAAAATATTTTTTATTTAACAATTTTTTGTTGTTATACCCCAGAACTCAAAACCCCAATAACACAGAACGTGGAATTTAAACATACTCGTAATTGGAGACTACCAAAACGTCATCTACGTACACATATTTTTCGGTTTTGTTCAGTTTTTCAAAAACCGCTGAAGCAATTTCAATAAAATTTATATGGGACCACCTCGGGAGTATATTCTTTTGGGTAAAAAAAGAGTTTTGAAAATCGACCCACAAATGACAAGGAAATCGGTGGACATACATAAAAAAAAACATACATACAGTCGAACATAGAACCTCCTCCTTTTTTTTGAAAGAAAGAAAAACGTTTATTTTGTGCTTCGCACAGAAAAACACAATTAACTTACAACATACCATCAATACAATATTAATGCATAAAAAACCACATAATCAAAAAATATAAAGCAAAAACATAGGTAAGACCTGTGCGAGGCCAAAAAAGCACCTATCTCAGCATATGCTGCGACATTTATGAAATAAATATCACAGCGCTGGTATTCTGATAGGGCCTGTGAAGCCACGGATACACTCACGGAATACATACATAAAAACTATATAAATAAATAAAATAAAAGTGACAGTGAAACATATAATTTTAATAAAAATATTTGTGAATGTGAATAAATATAAAATAAACCATAGGCCGACGGCTAACGCTCCGACAACATTTGTCAATGTCATAGACAAACCATGGAGCGCGCGAGCGTCTATGGACGGTTATGTTCGGCTATATTAGTGCTCTGTGGTTCGGTTCATCGGCTGCCAAAAAGATAACTGGTAAATAAACTAGCTTTGTTGAAAACAGTAAAGAAACGAAATTAAAAGGTTGAAAGTGACTTCTAGCATCTAAAATAGCACCAGATAAATTAACTACTTCGAACAAAAGTGGTGCGGGTTTTTCGAAGTCGGTTAAAAATACCGGCCAAGTGCGTGTCGGGCCTCCCGCATGGTAGGGTTCCGTAGACGCCCGTTATAATAATTATGTGGTATTAGTTCAATGACGTTCATAGTAACAAACACAAAGCCCTCGTGGCTTTATGTTTGTTACTATAAACAGAATAATAATTGAGTTCACGGTTTCACATAGGTAATACCATAATATTATTTTTCTCTCTATTTGCTAACAACAACCAAAATATGCTCAAGAGCATAAAACGATTGAAACAGATTATTTTCAGTACTTAGGTATTTATAATACTTCAATAAAGCCAAGAATAAATTGGAATCTTGACATTAAGCTTTGGCCTTAGTCGTTAACCGTTCATATTCAAAGAGTAATGAGATCTAAACGATGACTGACCCCGTTTACTCGCTTTTAGGGTTAACGGGCACTTTGATGGCCCTAAATAGTACATGGTGGGTTCTTTAGTAAAAGAGGAATGCAACGGTTTGGAAAAAAGAGTAATTAGAAATTAATAATGTAGTAGATCTTTTAGCAGAAAGTACTTTATTAGAGACACGCCGTTTAAACAAACGACGTGATTCGAAAAAGCACTATTTTATAAGCTAAAATTTAACTTGTAATGTTTGTATGTATGTTCGGGTCAAATCTTGCTAGCCGGATTAGAACCACTTCCTCTCATTCTTACGGAGTTAAATTTTTACATGTGGGTTCAGTTCCGATGACAATGCATTTTTATGGTAAGCATGACCTGAATCGAAATCAAGGATTATCTCCAGACGAAAGAACTCATCAATGCTCAACAGCAAGGACACAAAATTTATGTACGCCTTTAATTATGATACACTGGATGGATGAAATGACGGCAGGTCACCGGGACTATCTGCGACTCTCGCATTCCCCTTAAACTTAAGGAAGATTTATAAAACAATGGTCAGACCTGCTGTCTTGTATGGTTCAGAATGTTGGGCCACAAAAGGGATGAATGAAAAGCAATTGCATGCAGCTGAGATGAGAATGATAACAGCAATGTGTGGAGATACGCGCATGGATAGAATTAGGAATGAGTATATAAGAGGAAGTATGAAAGTGGCACCGCTGACTGAAAAGTTGTGTGGAAATCGGTTGATGTGATGCGGAGGAATGAAGAAAATGTCGTGAGGAAAGTCTTGTGTATGGATGTGGATGGCTATAAAAGTAGAGGATGGCCAAAGAAACGATGGTTGAACTGTGTGAAAGAGGAAATGGGTAAAAAGTAGGTGACTACAGAAATGACGACTAGTAGAGGAGTATGGAAGAAAAAGACATGTTTCGCCGTCCTCAAATAAATTGGGATAAGGGCAGGAGAATGATGATGAGCCGTAAAAGCTTATTTAAAAAAAGTTTTTTTTTTACTATTCACTGTCTAAGGGACAAAACTTCCTTTAAATGATTAGTGAGCACTTTACGACCCACATCTATCCTTCATTCTGGTTTAATGTTGGTTTTTTGACACACCAATAACATTCTCATTTTATGTCCAGGCAATTACTTTCCAGTCTAGGTTGCCTGGAAGAGATAGCGGAATGCAATATGGCCGCCAATTGTATGTGTTTTAGTAGTGCTCCTTTTTAGAGTTCCGTACCCAAAGGGTCTAATCGGACCCCCTATTTGCTGTCTCTTACGTGCCCGTCTATCCTATCCGTCTGTCCGTCTGTCTGTCCGTCGTCTGTCACAAAATTTTGTTCCGAAGATATTTTTAACTTCCCATTTACCTATGAACTTGAAATTTGGTGATAATGTTTATTATTACGTATATTTTTAGTAACAAATACCAACATTTGGTATGGAACCCTAAATATGCTAAATATAACACGCACTTGGCCAGTTTTTTTAATGTATTTTGATATACAATAAAAATAATAAATAAATAATAAAATTGAAACAAGAACCTGGTAATCAGTATTTTAAACTATAAATAAGACCTAGTGACATTTTTTTTCCTTATTTATATAGAGGGGCTTCTAACGCATAGCGTATGTCAGTCCCATCGTATCCTAAACAATTTCACTTTCACAAGACGTAGGCCATGAAGTGGGACAAACCTTTCGCATCGTCGCCATTTACATGGACGTGATCAATCTTCTCCGACTTTCGTTATCGTAAACGGATCATCACTTTATTTAGCGCCCCAGTGCCATAGATTAGATCGAATAATTTTTACCTTGTTGGAACTACTCAGATAGGCAGTTGCTCCGTAAATGGTGGCTGCATACGGCTAGAGTCGACGGCGTCTCCAACATCATTGAAAAAAAAAATGAAATTTCAAAAGACCCGGCTAAAATGTTTCAAACAAGTTACTTTTCAAGCAGTCTGATGCAGTTGGTGCCAGTTGTTTTAGTTCATTATTGATTTCATTCCACTTTTTAACCGACTTCAAAAAAAGGAGGAGGTTCTCAATTCGACTGTATTTTTTTTGTTATGTGTGTTACCTCATAACTTTTTACTAGGTGAACCGATTTTGATGTTTTTTTTTTGTTTGAAAGCTGGTGCTTCACATGTGGTCCCATTTTAATTTGGTGACGATCTGGTGAAGAACTTCGGAGATACACAATGGAACTCTTCAATAAATAATAGTAAACCTTCCAAAGTTGCTGCAATCGCATGTCTGTATATTGTTTTCACCACTTCACAACATTACATCACGCTGATACGCTCTAAAAGGGTATACAGATTCGTACAGTTCACCCTGATACTCCCTAATTTCACCAACTGTGTTCAAATTCCCTATTTTTGGGGCTATCAATCCGGGCATAACTTTACTACTAATTTAGTTTTCTAATGGGGTACAACAACTAAAAAGTGAAAAATAAAAAACTTAAAAAAAAAAAATACAACCGACTTCCAAAGATAATACTAAAAAATGCAAAATAACTTTAATTTCGGCAGTCGGTGTCAAATAACGAAAAGAAACCAAACTAGAAACACTGACTCCCGAAATTAAAGTTATTTTGCATTTTTTAGTATTATCTTTGGAAGTCGGTTGTTTTTTTTTTTGTAAAAAGTTATTTTTTAATTTCTACATTTTATTGAGTTATATTTTTGGAATCGCCTCCTCGAATTTTTGATACCCTATTTATAAATTATAGTTCGTTTACTTTAATTTATTTCTTTTTCAAAATGTGGCGTCTGGTTATCGCCATATTGCATTTTGATTACTGTCATGTCTTTAGTAACACTTGCAATATTAAAACAAATCAATTGACG
Source organism: Polia nebulosa (assembly GCA_951329385.1). Lineage (NCBI taxonomy): Eukaryota > Metazoa > Arthropoda > Insecta > Lepidoptera > Noctuidae > Polia > Polia nebulosa. The sequence goes on along the minus strand of OX589595.1, from coordinate 1,659,096 downwards.
TAAGAAATATCAAATCGACCCACGCGTTTGGTCTCTAAAGCGCCACAAATGAACAAACATACAAACATAAATAGGCTGATAAACACATTACCCTCCCTTGCGTCGCACAGTCGGATGAAAAGACAAATTGATTGATTTCCACCTAATCTGAAACCTAAGTAACGACGCTGTTGGGTCTAGCGGGAAGCGTGGCCCTCAATTAAATAAAAGTAGGCACTTGTGTGGCTGGAATAAGCATGTCCGTGAAGCTCATAGAGCGGCCAGGCTTAAGTTTTAAACGTGGATAGCTTGCAACCGGCCCACTTCAGGCATTATTTATGAGGAAATGCTGGAATCGCGCAAAATATTCAAAAGTCGTTTGAAGTGGTGCCAGAATAATCAAGAGCAGCACATTTTGGCTAAACACAGATCGGCAAAGGACTTTTCTAAGTTCTGGAAATCTACTGGAAAGCATGACGTTAGGCCTGGCCTCCCGGTGAGCGTGAACGGAAAAACGAAGCAATCGATATTGCGAATATGTTCAGAGAACATTTTATGGTGCGCTTCCCGCTGGGCCCTTCAGCGTCATTTGTTAGGTCTGAGCCCGGAAGTGGGGGGGAGAAGTCGCCTGTACATTTTACGGCTAGTCAAGTGAGACACGTTTTAAAGAAAATGACGGGCGGTAAATCTCCTGGTCACGATGGGCTTAGTGTGAAGCATCTGCGGCATGCTGGGGTTCACCTGCCAAGGGTCCTGGCCGTGTTCTTCACGATGTGCTGGAGTCACTCATACTTACCGCATGACTTAATGAAAACCATCATAGTGCCTATTGTGAAGAACGGGACTGGGGATATCTCGGATAGGGGGAACTATCGGCCCATATCTCTTGCAACGATAATTGCTAAAGTGCTGGACGGTGTGCTTGATTCCTACATAGATAGACCCGGGCTATCCACCGAGGCTGCCATCGTAGGTCTCAAGCATACTGTCCAATACTATATGGATCGCAGGACATCGGTGTATGCGTGTTTCCTTGACCTCTCCAAAGCTTTTAATTTTGTCTCATACGATGTGCTCTGGAGAAGGTTGGGGAACGCGGGTATACCGGTGGGGGTGCTCAATTTGCTCAGGTATTGGTATTCCCACCAAACAAATTTTGTGACGTGGAATAATACACTCTCTGAAGCATAAACGTTGGAAAGCGGGGTGAGACAGGGAGGTTTGACGTCACCCAAGCTTTTTAACCTATACATAAATGACCTCATCGTCGAGCTCAGTAGCAGGCGTGTCGGTTGTTCGATAGATGGCGTCTGCCTCAATAAAATTAGCTACGCGGACGACATGGTGCTGCTGAGCCCGACGGCGAGAGGTCTTGGAGAGCTGTTAAGGGTATGTGAGTCCTATGCTGCTGCACATGGTCTTATATACAATGTCCAAAAATCCGAATATATGGTCTTTGGGGCCGCCGGTGGTTGCCCTGAGTATTCACAAAATGTTACCCTTAATGGCTTGTGCATAAAACGTGTCACGAAATTTAAATACCTGGGGCATATAATTACCGAGGGTCTTGATGATGATTTGGACATTGAGAGGGAGCGCAGGGCTTTGGCGGTCAGAGGTAACATGCTGGCCCGCAGATTTTCCCGCTGCTCTGAACAAGTAAAAATAACGTTGTTTAAAGCTTATTGTTAAAGCTTTTATACGGGAAATCTGTGGGTCAAGCACACCAAAAGATCGCTGGATGTCCTGCGCGTCCAGTATAACAATATCTTCAGGATGATGTTGGGGCTGCCTCGCTTTTGTAGTGCATCGGGGATGTTCGCGCTGTATCGAACTGATGGCTTTCATGCCGTCATTCGCAAGAAAACTGTTTCCCTGATCTGCAGAATGCGTGCCAGCTGCAACGGAATTCTGAAGACTGTAGCAGATACTATTATAATCTCTTATGATATATTAGGATCTCTTCTCCGACATGGGTGACTTTTATTAAGCGGGTAATTTGAATGTTTTTATTTTTGTGCTATTTTATTTTAATTTGAATGTATTTTTGTTTTATTTATTTTGAATGACTTAATTTTTATTTTTTACCCTATTTTAAATTTGAATGTTTTAATGAATTTTAAATTTTATCTTATTTGGAATCCTGATTTTAATGTTATTTTTAATTGATGATGCTACTTCATTCAATTATTTGGTTTTGTGTTAATTTATATTTTTTTTTAATACCGAGTCTAATTGCACTATATGGATCTTGATGTCTGAATTAAAGGAATTTTATTTTATTTATTTTATTAATCAAGAACTGTTTTCAACAGTCAACCTGGAATGTTATTGGAATCACAATAAAAATATTTTATTTCTTCCCTAACGAAGAAACTATAATATCCCAAGGGCTTTTAAGTATCCTATCTCTGAAAGCATGTGAACGACGCAGCGATTTCATTTCAATAAGTTAGTGCGAGCAAATATTTTGCTCGAATACGAACGAAGTCAATATTATAGAGAGCTTTGAAATCACTTTGAGTACCTACTCATTTTATAATCATGTGCTTCAGATTTGATTTTGGAGATTATGTATAAGTAACATTATTGATTTTATTTTAATATTTCATCCGTTCCACCGATTTATGTTTTTCGTTCTTTTAGTTTTTCATTTCAAATATTTTAATATGTTCTTGTGTGTATGTTCCAACAAATCTTAGTAAGTAACTACTCGTATTACTATATCGGATGTTAAAAGACAGTTTCCGAAGCAGAAAGCCACATATTCTACCCATTATTTGGATTTTTTTTTGCACTAGACCATACCTGGGAAACCACTGGTGCTGGAGATACTGAAGGTCAAAGTCGCATTTTTCTTTTACTTTTTTGCGAAAATGAATTTTAAATGATAATACTAAACTTTTTTCCAAGCAAACATTACCTGAATTTTCGTTTTTCGAAATTACGAATTTGCAGTTACGAAAACGCAATGAATGAGCGTATGAACCTATCCGACAAGTACCTACGTGGCTTAAAGCGAAGGGGCGGGGTTGAACTCCACTTGCCTGTGTTCGCGTTACATTACGCGGAATAAAAAAAAGTTTTACTTTTCATACTTAGAAATAAAAGCCGTTTCTCAGCAATAATTTTTGCGCAAAACTACTTTGTAAGACGTTCAGTATGCGTAGTTAACGGCTCTGTGATGTGTATTTTTACACCCTGTATAGTAAAAATCAAATTCGCTTTCCAATTCCACGTTTGTCTGTTTCTCCGCTAACTACTCCTAAATTACGCAAGAGATTTTAATGCGACCATCTAATGGAGCGATAAATGAAGATTATTTGTGTGTATAATTTGTACCCGTGTGGAGCCGTGGCGAGTCGCCAGTATAAATTTAAGTAAACCTTAATAAATTATTTTGTGAATTTGTGATTTTCATTAATAATTCTTAAGAAAAATATAATACATATGAAACACCTTTTTTTATTGGGTGGGGAATCATCAAATAACTTCACCCGCTCTGGGTGGCGTCCGGGCGTGTGAGACTCTTACTGACTAAAATCCACCCATGTTCCTTCAGTTGCCTGTGCCAGGACCACGGTGACTCTTTCAGTCACTCCGGCAACCCTGGCAGGTATCAGCCTCTCAGGCTCTTGCCTCTCCTTCACACGTCACACCTCCTCCTTTGCGAGCATTACTGCTTCACAGAAGGAGATGTCCGCTTCCCAAACCCTCTGGCTCCGTACATGGCCTTTTTTTGCGGTGGGGAATCTTCCTATGACTTTTCCCGCTCTGGGTGGAGCGGGAGCGAGTGTCAGACTTTTACTGACTGAAACCCACCCCTGTTTCTTCCTTGCCCTAAGTGCCCAGGGGAGCGGTAACTCTGTTTCGAATTTATCCGCAACCCCTGGGCAGGAAGCTGTATACCTAAGTGTATTATTAAAAAGGGGGTGACTACAGAGATGACGACTAATATGGAAGAAAAAGATATGTTGCGCCGACCCCAAATAAATTGGGATAAGGGCAGGAGAATTATGAATGATGATGACGTAAGTGTGTTATCTTGAAATTCGAAAACTAAAACGTACTTATTTTTAGACTGTTCCTTTTCTCCAGATTCCAATTTTGGCATCACTCCACGGCAATAAAAAATAACTATGTGATTACTTGGCGTTATTCTTAGTCGAATGACAAACAAAATCTATTCAATACATTAGCATCATCCGAGTCAATTACTTAACACCAAATACTTTTAGGGCACAGTGAGTCGTAAAAATTGGAGAGCTTTTGGCATCAATTATGTTGAGACAGTCAAATGAAGTGGGTGGATTCATTAATTATTAATTTTATTAGCAGGATTATTAACATGTTAAGTGTCAATAAAACTGTAATTACTAGTAGTTAGGGATTATTATATATTAATCAGGTTTATTAGCTTTTATTTTTATTGCTATAGGATTTTTTGAGAGGTATGGTTGCCCAGTGGTAACGACCTAGACTTACGAGTTACATCGTGGGTTGAAACCCAGGCAAACTGCTCAAAAAATAGTAAAGAAAAATAACCAAAAAAAAGAGTGGCACTCCGGGAGTGCCGACAGAAGTGAAAACTTGAAAAAAAATGTCCGACACGCCTAAAGAAGTTTTCACTTCAATCCTAATAGCAGTGTCAGTGTTGGTGTGTCGATGTCGGTGGCACGAGAGTTCAATTGTTTTTCCCATCTCCAAAATACCCAACGCGCCTATAGAAGTTTTGACTTCAAAAATTGAAGGTTGATTATGCTAATGCTATGATCAAGATTTTTTGGTCGATATGTCTTTGCGGATCTGCAGTATGAGGTGATGGATTCCATTGGTTAACGTCACACGTTTGTTGTTCAACAAACAAGCAAGACAAACTGCAGAAACTTTAGAATATAGTCATGTCTCGTTGGAAATATTTGTCAGTAATTACTGCACAAACTGTTACGCCTGTTATTCCTTACTAGCTTCTGCCAGCGGCTTCGCCCGTGTTGAATGAGTACTTTTCAAATTATGGCATATGTGCTTATTCGAGACTATTTATCTACATATCTTTGTGCCAAATTTTATCCAGATGACAGATCCGTTTAGCTGTTCTAGCGTCTTGTCGTCTTGCTGACTCCTGACTAGGCCCATCTAGTTTAGGAGTCAGAGGCTTAATTAATTGTTACTGTTGTATTTAAGACAGTAAAGTATTTGTTGTTGATGGTTGATTTCGGACTGTTGTATATGTACAAATCGCGCAGAGAACTCTGTTAGCGCGATGCAGGAACAACAAATTGTTTAGTTCATTTGTGGCGTCATAGATGTCGCTACATATTGTTTTGTATTGCGTGATTGCATAACAAACATCCATTTATCCGAACTGTCGCTTTTATAATATTGATAGGAAGTAGGATTGCGACGAAACTACGAGTATATAGAGTGGATGCTTGAGATTAGCTAGTACTAAGGACTTTTCTAGTGCTCGAAATTCAGTTGGTCCGAAATGTATTTTTTTTACCATTTGCAAAAAAAAATGCATTTACGAAGCCTGTAGGTACTCATTGTTCGATTTTCCGTATAACATGTACATGAATTCCACCAAGAAGTTTCACACTACGAGAATAAATAAGCTGAATGGTGGAACCTCCTTGGAAGCGCTTTTGCTCAATACGTTTGTCTCACTTTAATATTAAAGAGATAATAATACGAAAGAAGTAGTTCTAATTTTCACCACGCCCACGTGCCCCGATTTGCAAATTCGCGCCATTTTCATACAAGAAACGTCAAAAAATGTTGCGACTTTCCGACTGATATCTAAAAACTAAAAGTTTGTTTCATTACTTACTGCACTGTTTTCTCGCAAATGTATTGAAAAACGTTGTATGACACGTGCGGAAATTGCTAAACTTACCACACTAGTATCATAAATAACTATTTTGGAAACAGGATCGATTGGTGTTGGTGGAAAAGTGTTGGTGTAAATTGCCCATTTTGTATTATTCCAAAATCATTGAATGCAGTTAATGTACCTAACTCAAAAAGGCAAAAACAGTCTCCTGAGATCGCTTTCCAGTCACTGCAACGGTCATGGTAACTGACCTTACCCTGTCTGAAAAATCTACCATAAACTTTATAACAGGAACTAAACTCAGACTCGTTAACTAATTATGTTTGGGAACAATAAACCAACAAGACAGTCTTAAAACTATTTTTAACCAAGTTTTATCAGTCACTTTTCAAGCAGTCTTTCAGTGTATTTTGCGTAAGGTTAATGACATTCATGAATAATTTTGCAATTCTAGTATATTGAGTCATTCATACGTCCATTGGCAAGCCAACTACGTAGTTACTAACCACATCAGAACTAAAATAGCCGATTATCTATATTCAATACTGAATTGAAATGTATGTACTGAATTGAATGCCTGTCTGGCTTTAGAGCTATAAATATTGTTTTAGTTGAATGAACTAATAAAATAACACGACGGTACTTTTGTAGTTCATTACTTCCATTCAGTCATTTAAATAGAGAGGTTTTATTTAACATTTTATAGAGCTCAAGGTATATTGAGCTGCCGTGTTAAGACTTAGTTACATGTGTTTTATTTGCGGAGTATGTACTAATGAAGACAGAAGTGCATGGAGAGTTCCAAACCAAAATCGTTAGTACAGGGTCTCATCGCCTTAATAATACGTCTTGAACGACATAGATGGCGCTAGTATAGTAGTTGGATTGGAAAATATACATCTCTCGTTAAAGAAGATTATCTTGTTTTTTGCTAGTTACAATATTAATTAATTTTAACACAAATTCTCCTACGACATTACAAACCTTATAAAGCAAAGCTCGTAATAACTAGGATTCGAACTCGGTGGCATAAAATTTACCGATACCATAGCCACTGGACTATTGCGTCATTACGCAATGAGTTGAAATTATCCTACTCTTTATTATATCGAAGTTGTTTAGCGACTTTAACCTGTATCATAAATCTCAAAAGAATTGAGGGTAGTTTAATATTGACTGTATAAAAATTAAATCTTTTTGTTCAATCATAACGTTCTTTACTATCTTTGAGTGAGTTCAGTTACGATTGCATTTAACAATTTTTTAATATTTATCTTTACCATGAGTTCGCGTTCTAATATTGATATGGCTACGAGGGCCCAAATAATAGCATTGCATAATCAAGGCCTAAATTATTCTGAAATTTCGAGAGAAACTGGCTTAAACGTAAGTAATGTTTTAAAATCACTGTTCGTTATTTATTTTATTATCCATGGTTATCGATACACGAAAATAATAAATAATATATTTCCCTTATAGGTAAAGACTGTCACTTTATGGATAAAGCGGTTTCAAGAAGAGGGTTCGTTGGAACACCGCAGTAGATCTGGCAGAAGACGCCATATTGACTCAGACCAGCGTCAACTTATGGTGCAAGGTTATGAGAAAAATGGCTTTACACCAACAAGATATTACGCAGAGTTGTTTGATACATCTTTGCGGACGATGTATCGTGCTCTTCATAGTGAAGGTCTGCATTATCGTCGACATGCTATTAAGCCATTGCTAACCGAAGCTAATAAAAGAGCACGATTGGAGTTCGCTTTGAAATACAGACATTTCGACTGGAGCAACGTTATCTTCAGTGATGAAAAGACTTTCAAGTCTAGCCAGCACGGGCGAGTTAGGTTGTGGCGTAGGAATAATACGCGTTATGATAGTGATCACGTTGTGCCTAACTCTGAATCCGGTCGTATAACAGTGAACATTTGGGGATGGATGACAGCTGCAGGACCAGGAGAACTTACTGTAATACCCAGTCGTGCAAACAATGTTAACTACTTAGATGTGCTGAATGACGTCATGTTGCCCACTGTGCGGAATGTTTTTCCTGTAGAAGACATGCCAGTAATAACGTTCGTGCAGGACAATTGTCCTATACACCGTTCCATAATTGTGCAAGAGTGGTTTAGCCAGCAATCAGACATACGAATTATTCCTTGGCCTGCGAGATCGCCAGATTTAAACCCCATTAAAAATTTGTGGGGCGTTATGGTTCAAAAGTGGGACAATAGGAACGAAAGGACTGAGGAAGCACTGAGTACTCATTGCATGGAGGTATGGGATTCTATACGGGGTCACAATTTATGTGAAAAATTAATAGACTCCATGGGTTCGCGGTTGCAAGCTGTAATCGATCAAAATGGCGGATACACGAAATATTAAAGAATATAAAGTGTTGACTATTGAATTGAGTAATAATGATTGAGTAAAAATGAAAAGACCGGGGTAGCTATAATTTATATGATAAATTACAGTAATCAAACTTGGTGTAAGTTGGATAAATTTATACATTACTTTATAACAACAAAATGTTATTACACTAATGATTTTGATTTCTTATATAATATAAGAAATTAAAATAAAAACAATATATATATAGATTCCTTTCCAACATAATAAATTATTTATTTATTATTATAAACAACTCGGTCCCAAAATGACAGCTATAACCCGGTCTTACAATTGTTATTGATTTTAGGTTTAGCTTCAATTTCTTCCTCCTTCTGGGACGAATACTTAAGCTATAAACCTTAGTCATAACATAATGCACAAAATATCAATCATTATAGTCAATACCACTAAACATAATTATGCAAAACGTTAAATTTTTATAATGTAGGAGTAGGTAAAATATTTACAGAACTAAGGTTGCATATATAGTGAAAGTTATTATAACATAATGCAAATAAAACTAAATAATAGAAGAATAGCACAACACAGTTTTGATTTAGAATACTTATAATATCTATTATACAGTTTTACTTTGTTAAGGTCTTCTATTTTGTAATAGAGTTATTCAGTTATAAATTTTACTTGTATTTCTCTTTAACAAGTGAAGTAAATCATTGTTAATTGGATGTAAAACTGCTAGGTTAGGTTATACATTCTATAAGAAAGAAAGACATAAATTGTATTCTTCTTTGAGAATTAAATGTCTTAAACTATAATCAATAAAATAGTTTCATTTCTTATCCTTTACGAGAATTAAACTTAGTAAATCTTAAGCTGTAAGAAAAATATATCTAAATCTTCTAACATAAATGTTTTTTACTAATAATACTAATACTTACCACCAATTATGAAAGTAATTTATATAATATATATTTATATAATGTTATATATAGTAGTATATGTATACTTGTATATTATCCCTATATTCATTTATACATCTTATACCTCATATTTTTTATATTATTTATAACAAAAAATAAAATAAAAACGTTTAAAAATACAAAAAATAGAATATAAATTATATATTATAATAATTAAATTTAAAAAAAGTTGACAGAGAGCTGGGTTGCGAACCGGTGCCCTGTTAAACGATCTATGTTATTCTGCCATGCTTATCCACCTGAGCTACTGATTATTTATTCTGGAACGTGAAAATAAGAGCTACTTTGTGAATGTAGGGATTTTTTTTATTTATGATCGACGCCATCTGTAGTCGAATTAACCGATATACCAATTGGCTTATTTAGTTTGGTTTAGATGGCGCTGTATTAAGTACTCGGAAATAAGAAAATATAGTAATTTTTGTTTATTTGAATATAAATATATTATTATTACTTAGTAATTATTTTAGGTATTAAAAACCTTATTATCTGCCTCTGCATAATAAGGTTTATAAGCTTTGCAGTGCTATTTTCATGATTGAACAGCGCCATCTAGTCGTCTCATGAAAGTCATGATACGTAATGCAAAACCTCACAGTCAAAAGTCGACCTTAGGCTCTCCATGCACTTTTGTCTTCAATAGTACTTGAAAATAATAGTCAGCTTTTTGCTATTTACATTTTACTATGGTTACTGCGATGGCTCGGCGCTAGCGTCGCATAGTTAACGCGATTGTGTCAAAACTATCATACCATTGTCGTGGTTTTAGCATTGCGTTAACGCAGAGTTTTACAATCATTTATAAGTTATCAAAGCATCAAATTTACATACGGCCGTGCTTTTAATTTGTACGAATTGACATTTACCTATACCTGATAGAATTTAATTTTGTCTACAGCTTCTGAACGTTTCAGGATCAGAAATAATAAAACCGACAGTAAAAAACAACAAGTAGCATGAAATGTGACATGAAAATGACTTGTTGTCATTTTCATGCCACCAACTGCATTAGACTGCTTATGTAATGAAATGTTTGGAACTTTTTACTTGTTTTTTCAGTCGGGTTTTGAGAAAGTGTTTAATTTCTTTATATTCTCTACATTTATGGGCGTTGTTATTTTAAAATAAACTTCTCGAGCCCTTTATTTTGATACCCCACAGTATCATGTCACAAACAATACGACCTCACTAACATAATGGAGATCGCAGGCAAACCCAATCCCCCAGAGGACACGGTGGAGCATACGGTATAGCATACGGTGGAGTTCTGCCCTGCTTGGGCGGAGCACCGACGTGTCCTCGTGGAGGCAATCGGCAGCAGTGACCCCTTGCGCCCGGCCCTGCTCCAAGCCGGAAACGGAGCGGAGCGAGAGGGAATGGGAAGCACTCGCCTCCTTCTGTGAAGAAGGAGGCGGAACGGGTGAGAGAGACTCAACAGAGTCGACCTGAAGCCCCCAGCAGCTGCCGCCGCAGGAGACGCCCTGGGCGTCGGGAATTGCAAGCCGATCTCCGGTCACCGTAGGCGCGGGCTTGCGGATGACGAGTAGTGGGTAGCTCACCGTCCGATAAGGACCAGGCCCGAGAGTCGACCGCGTGTAGTGTCCCACGCGCGCCTCAAAGAGATGTCAGATTCGGTAGAGGGCCGATGCCTGCCTGGTATCGCGAATAAATTCAAAATAGAGTTACCGCGGTCCTTGGCACAGAGGCAACTGAAGGAACAGGGGTGGCTTTAGTCAGTAAAAGACTGACACGCCCTCCCCCTCCACCCAGAGCGGGAGAAGTCATTGGATGATTTCCTACAACACAAAAAATAAATAAATAAATGGTAAACACAATCTAATGTAACCTCATTTGTTGAAATCCATCCAGCCATTCAGGCTACAGGACGTGCCAAAGAAATAAACAAATATACCAATATGAAAACTCTCGAAAATCTTTACCATCCTTCTGGGGCAGTTATAAAACTATTATTACATATAAATTACTATCGGTCTCCCCGTAGGTACCTGTACACTTCCCAAATTCAACGTGAGCCTTAACTTTCGACACGTGTCAATTGTCAAACGTATTGCGTTACCTCTTAAAATAGTTACCGTCTTACTAGGAATTAATAAAGTTTCAACTCAAAGTAATTAATTGCTGGGACTTAACAACTAATCCTAATCTGATATCTACGTGTTTGAGAATGAATCCCTGGAGAGATCTTTATAACGGTACCTACGCACTTGGATACATTTTATTAGTGAGTAGATGTTCTATAGTTAACTAGCTTTAAGACGTTGTTATTCGCTAAAACTCAAATTGTTGATTTTCAAAACTTTTTAGCCTTTATGCTATAGTTTGAGGCTGCGGAAAAAAATAATGTTAATCTTGAGTATATTTCTAAGAAAGAGGTTGTAGTTACACGATAAAAAAATGGCCAAGTGCGAGTTGGACTCGCACACGAACGATTCCGTACCATAAACTGAAAAAAACTCGTTACTATAAATTTGTTTTTTTTTTTGTCTGTATCTCATGATTCGTAATAGGCAGACAGTTGAAATTTTCACACAGCGTTTATTTCTATAGCCGCTATAACAGCAAATAATAGGAAGCCTTTATTTCCTTTACATATATCAGAAATACACATTCTGTGAAAATTTCAACTTTGTAGCTATTACGAATCGTGAGATACAACCCGCTAACAGACAGAGGGATGGATAGCGGAGGCATAGTAATAGAGTCCTGTTGGTAATCCTTTGGGTACGGAATTCTAAAAACAAATCTCGATATATATGATAGTCAAACTTACCTCTAACTTTGACCTTTCCATTTTTCCCAACGTATTCTACCCAACGTACCGAGGGTAAACTTGATAACACTAATCTTCATTAGATTTTTAATAACTCAACTCATTTTTGAGTAAATCGATAAATTGTTTCTTAATTTAAATGCATGTCATCCCGTATCTCTTACCTTATTTATGCAGTTCGTCAGTGACCGCGCTTTAGGTCATGTCACGGCCTTAATGATGGCAATCACCCCACGATAACATACTACCACCGGGTTAAAGAATATCCTATGTCCTTATCCAGGTCACGAACCACCCTGCTTTCATCCAAGTCCGTTCAGCCATTCAGCCGTGATAGGTAAACAAACGTATGTTTGTGACTTTCACATTTAGGTATTAATCATTTTAGTAGAATTTTCAGATTAAAACTAACGAAGACCTATGTCTGCATCAGTTACTCCTACAGTACTTTTTTTTGATGTGGGATATCATCCTATGACTTCTCCCGCTCTGGGTGGAGCGGGAGAGCGTGTCAGACTTTTACTTACCCCTTTCGTTCCTGTCCAGGGGCGCGGTAATTCTGTTTCGAATTTATCCGCGACGACTCCTACAGTCGTACGTTTAGCATTTTCAATTAATTCTTATGGAATTCTTGCCTTCTGACATAAAACATGGCATTTCACTAAACTATTATTGCTGTTTTGCGTCTTAGTAAAATTATTATGAATTTAAAGCAGTTCATTCGACTCTTCACGTGACCAGAGAGCTGGGCTTTTCTTTGGCCAACGAATCAGCATTGTTATTCAACGTGGCAATGCTGCTAGCGTTCTGGGCACTTTTTCCATTGACAGCGATGTGGATGAATTTTTTGATGCTCAGTGAGATGTTTTCATACGCATTTGTACATGTTAGGTATTATTGTTAGTTAGTATATATAATCTGATTTATTTACAGTATGTAACCGTTCGTAAATGAAATTGTTTATAATTCTTTGAAATCTACAAAACTTTTACATTGTAAAGTTCAGTAGATTTCAAGGAATTTTCTTTGTCTGACTAAACAAATTTCATAATTACAACGTTACCGAATATGGCATAGATGTAATAAGTACGCTCACACTTAACGAGTTACTTTTAAGTTCTATTAAATAGCGGACAAGCTCATCATAACAAATATTTTCCTATGATAAAGAGTTTTTGATTATTTTCATATATTCATATTTTGTCTCCGCCAATTTCATAACACTAAATAAAAAAAATACCACTTCTGTCGACCTTCAAATCCCAAAACTCGCTCACGACGACAAGAATAGTGAAACATCTATTTTATAAACAAAACAATTGAAAAATAACCTCGTTCAGCATCACATCGTGATTTACACAAGAGTTATATTAGACAATACATTGTAAACACGTCAGGAAACCAGTTCCACTAAGATATAGCGATATATCTTAGTTTTATTGTGCAGTTCCTTCAATACAGCTCGCTGTGTTGTTGTTGTAACGACGTTTGTGTTATTATTGTGTACTTGATCTGGTAACATATAGGGAACATCACACTTGTATTCCCCGAATGGTACGCGGAGATGTTTCACATCCATCTTCCGCCGGATATTTGCTCCATGTTAGTAATAAAGGCGAAATATTGTAATTAACTTAGACTTCATCAGAAGACTTAAAGTCACCCAAAGCGCAATTGGAAGGGCTATGCTCGGAGTTTCCTTGCGTGATCGAATCAGGAATTATGAAATCCGCAAGAGAACCAAGGTTACCAATAAAGCCCGAAAAATTGCAAAATTGAAGTGGCAGTGAGCATATTGCTCGTAGAACCGATGATCAATGGGGCCGAAAAGTTCTGGAGTGACGACCGCGTACCGGAAGACGCAGCGTTGAAAGGCCTTCAACAAGGTAGACTGATGATCTGGTGAGAGTCGCGGGTAGCCGATGGATGCGAGAGGCACAGGACCGATCATTGTGGCGACTTTCGGCTGAAATGATGAAGCTAGACTTCAGACCCTGCCCGGGGGTGGAGGATAAATTCGAAAGAGTTACCTCGCCCCCGGGCACTCGAGGCAGGGAGGAACAGGGGTGGGTTTTAGTCAGTAAGAGTCTGACACACCCTTCCTCTCCACCCTAGAGCGGAAGAAGTCATTGGATGATTTCCCACCCCCCAAAAAAAAAAAAAAAAAAAAAAAAGACCAGACTACTGTAAATGCTTTGATTTTTATTTTTTGCAAATTAGCATAAAAACAAGCCTTTGAGCGATCCCGCTGCTGGGATACAGACTCCTTTATGTGAAAGAGAATGAGCCTTTATCTACCATACACACCTCCAAAACCTAACAAGCACAACTCATATATCACACACACGAACCACTATACAAACATTAAACACCCACCTACAAATTCACAAACTTACCTTTCATTAATTTTAATGCCTTAATTTAATTCTATTTAATTTAATTTATTTTTAAATGTTATATGTATTCTAATTTTTATCATTAATGAGCTATGAGCGCTCCCTACCACAGTAATTTATATCTTTATTATGAATCTTTACATGCATTCGAGATAAGGAGACCAGGTGACCCATAGCACAGGTTTTACTTAGTATAGACTCCTGTCCCCCATCTTCAAATTGTCCCTTCATGAACTGTATATCATTTGTTACTTGTGGGAGAAAGTAAATAAATGTTATTATATTATTATTCCATTTATTAAACTTTATGTACATACTATTAACATTTTTAAATATTCAAATATAAAAACATTTAAAAATATAAAAAATAGTAGCCCACCGGCATCGGGATAGGGTCCAAGTTACCGGTGGTCAGGGCTCCTGAGAAAGGAATATTATTATTATTATTACCACGCGTGCCCAATGCTGGTATGTCACACGTCTTCTGTCTGTCTGGGTTCAAACCCACGATCTACGAGACGTTAGTCGGAACCATTACCACTGGGCCACCTCTACTAGTGCAAATATCCTTATTAAAAACCCAATCCACCCGCTCCAAGAAACTGATCCAAGAGCCCTAGAGGAATATATCAGTACTGAAACCTGGCTGTGGAAATATGTGATATAGTAAGCCGCACACCAGTAGTTACAGAATCAGTAAATGCTGGCCTCGTATTCTATTCTACCCTCGTACTGTACAACTATTTTTATAATGTCCCTCGGCATTCATCGCATTCCCGAATACAAACGAATGCTAATTGCCATGTCCATCAATATTAGATTTATCGTGTCACAATCGTGTATACCTAATAATTTGAATTCATAACTCAGTACTTTATTGTTGTTTTGTTTTGGTTTCCGTGTGAACTAAGTACTTAGTTCTGAATTCAAATTATTAGACACGATAAATGTAATAATTTATGGACATGAAATGAGCATTCGTTTGTATTCGGAAATGCAATAATTGTCGAGGGACATTAAGAAAAAAGTTATACTGTACTACGCTATGCCAGCTCAACTTCAAAATGTTACCACTGAAGAGAAATAAGGAACAGAGTGGAAAGTTATTCATTCAACATTGAAAAGGGAGCTTCGACCAGACGGGTGTTCTGTCTGATGAGCAACTGCCTGATGGTAGTTGTTGGGCTGTTGTATAAATATGCTAGTGGACAGAATTTGTGTGACGTCAGATCTGATTTGTTGTTCATAAATAACGATATAGTTGTCACCACACCACCAGCCTGCGGTTGACTGTACTATTGTTTCGGTGACATAAAATATTGTATTTTGTTACGCTACGCTCCCACGCGTCGGTATTTCGTTATGTGGTATCAAGCGATGAATAGGGGCCAATTAGGACGCATTATACCGTTAAACATGGTTCGGTAAATCCGGTTGGAATTTTGTTTTATTTATATGTTATTATAGATTATATACATATATACTATACACACACATACATACATACTATAAAATATAGTATGTTGATAACTGTATTGATTCGCTTTTAAGAACTTCAGTAAACCTGAAATAAATGACAAAAAATTCACGTACCAATTTACTAAAAACATTTTTTTTTTGTGGATTTAAATTTTTAGCCGACTTCAAAAAAGAAAGTTATGGTATTGGTGAGTTTTTTTGATTAATGTTTAAGACTCTGTACGGACAGACTTTCAATATATTCGAGGGAGTGAAGAACACCCACGCTACCCACGCCTAACCAATGATATCAATGAAATCGCCTAATTCAGAGCAGCACGGCAAATGGTTGTTGTAGGTCGTGAGTTCAAACCCAGGCAGGCGCTTTACTTTGTGTAAATTATTTCATCACCACTGTTAAAGAAAACATCGTGTTGTCCAAAAATTCGAAGACATGTGACATCCACTAACCCGCATTGGGCCACGTGTTGGATTACGGCCCACACCCTTTTTCAGAGAGGAGGTCTGTGCCCCAGCAGTGGGGACATTAAACACTGATGATGATGAAGCACGGTGATTAATGCTCGAGTCATCTCTGTAGGAGACGATGCTTTTCCTTACATAATTACTATTATTTTGTAATAAAAATTGACATAATATTAATAGTGTTATCTGCTAATATGAATTTATGGACAGATTTTACGAGTAGTTCGATCACAGATTTGACTTCAGACGAAACTGGTTTTTTTTTTTTTTGGCGTGGGAAATCATCCTATGACTTCTCCCGCTCTGGGTGGAGCGGAAGGGCGTGTCAGACTCTTACTGACTAAAACCCACCCCTGTTCCTTCCTGCCTCGAGTGCCCAGGCGCGAGGTAACTCTGTTTCGAATTTATCCTCAACCCCCGGGCAGATTCTCAACCCCCGGGCAGTAAAAAATGTGGAACGCTTCACGATTTTGCGTGTCATCCTTGCGCAGGGGCCATGCTAATATTCTCTGTATCGTTCCAATTTTAGTATATGTACTGCCGAAGCAAGTACAGACGAAACTGGATGAAAACTGACTTTAATTTTGAAATTTTCAGTTGTTTTTCCAGTCGGGTTTTATAAAAAAAATCAATTTCTTTTTTATACATTTTAGTGATAGTTTTGGAATCGTCTCTTCGAGCCCTTTATTTTGATATCCCGCATGAGTCACACAAAAATACGTCTCCACTTACCTAATGGCCATCGTCATTTCTTTTTTTTTTCAAAATTCATATAGCCTATGTCACTTCGGGGGTCAATACCAATCTAATGATATCTCATTTGTTATAGTTTTTAGGCTAGAGGCCGTGCTAAAGAAATAGACATTCAACACATCTTTCTGCGACAATCGGGTAAATAGACCTAAGTTTTATGGCCTTATCTACCAACACAACGGGCTGCCAACTGTTCGATACACTTAATGCTAAACCGGCCATCTTTATGCAACAATATGCTGAAGTTTCCATTAGCATTCTGACACTTGTGGCAAAATGTTAAATGCACGTCTAAAGGAAATTTTTTCACGTAGAAAATATATTCATATACTTTTGACCGACTTCAGAAAAAGTTGGGGTAGTGGGACGAGGAAAACTCGTAATGAGCTTAATCGGCTGAAGTTTGGAAAAGAAGGAAAAAGGTATGTTTTCAAGGTTTTCCTTGGTGTTACCTTCACCTACAAGATGTTGCAAGATTTGTGGATATTGTTTAGCAACTAATAATGCTATCTGGAACTTATTATTTTCTTCTGATTTACGCAAGTCACTTACTGGAAGTCGTCTTCTCATAAGTCTTTTTATTCTAAAGTTTATTTTATCAAAATAATAGATTCTGTGCTTACACAGAGCGCAGACTGGTAGATTCATAGCGTGACAGTAAGTAATTCAGTCAGTCAGCGGTAATTAAATTTGTATGCGAAGACAGTGAAGTGTGATAGAGTCCAGCGGATGGCGAGTAGTGGGTAGCTCGCCGTCCGATCAGCACCAGGCCCGAGAGTCAACGGCGCGTAGTGTTCCACGCGCGCGTCAATGAGTTGTCAGCAAAACATGACAGGGCGACAGGCCCTGTCATGTTTTGCTGGCATGGCATGGCCGATGCCTGCCCAGGGGTTGTGAATAAATTCGAAACAGAGTTATCGCACCCCTGGGCACTCAGGGCAGGGAAGGAACAGGGGTGGATTCTAGTCAGTTAGAGTCTGACATGCCCTCCCGCTCCACCCAGAGCAGGCGATGTCATTGGATGATTTCCTAACCCCAAAAAAAAAAAGTGTAACTACACTGTATTCGCATAGAAATGTATGTCTATCTATTATAAATGTCTACTAGCTACTTCAGCAAGTGGCTTCACCCGCATGGTAAATAGTAGCCTATGTTTAAATCCAGGTTATAATCTATCTGTGTGCAAAATTTCATACAAATCCCTTCAGCTGTTTTTCGTAATTGAAACACAAACATACAAATTTTCGCATGTGATAGCCAAATGTGGATTGAGAAGGACAGGGAAGGAACTTTTTTTTTAAACGTTACCTACCTAACTCTAGGAATCACTCCCGTATCGTGGGTTTTTTTTTGTGGTGTGGGAAATCATCCAATGACATCTCCCGCTCTAGGGTGGAGCGGGAGGGCGTGTCAGACTCTTACTGACTAAAACCCACCCCTGTTCCTTCCGTGCCCTTAATGCCCAGGGGCATGGTAACTCTGTTTCGAATTTATCCACAATCCCTGGGCAGCCCGTATCGTGGGTGCGTTCACAAATATTCAAACTCATATTCACAAGATACCCAGACTCAAGAGATCCAGAACCAATATTAAAGAAAAGTGAGTGAAAAAGACGTGACTCTTAATCTAACATTATAACTAAAGCTGATGCACACACAATTATGCTCTTTTTCTAAAAAAAAAACATGCAGCTATCTCTATTTAAGACAAGAAACTCAGAACAATCCATCCAGTATATCTCATCGCCGTCATAATTCTTTGAAACGACTTCCTTTGGCATGTATTCAATCAGACGTTTGGCAACAGCACGGCGGCCATTTTGTTTACAACGTCATAAACGATAGACAGGTGTATGTTGTGATGTACACGTTTTATTGGTGCGTTAAATTGATTGGGTTAAGCTTTTATGAGTTAGTGGGTGGCTATCTTTGTTCTGAATGCTGTTGAGTAATTGTTGATCGGTCTTATGAGTCATCACAGTGTTTTTCTTTTTTTTCACAACTCGCAAATGAAACGCGTCGTATAATATCTTCGATAAGTTAAATAATATCGTGACGGTTGACTGGGAAGAAAATAAGATGAAAACATGTTGTACCAATCTCAAGTAAATTTGACTATAAGATTAATACTAATATTTGAAGTACTTATTTCTTGAGTATATTACAAAGTTCTTAAGTAGTATGCAAAATGACTGCCAGGTGAAATCTTCATCTAGCGCGTTCAATGTTCGGCATTGATACAACCCATAAGCCGCACTATTTATAGGAAAAACTCACTTGGCGACAAACTCATTACAAGTTGGTCTTCGTTCTATAGTTGGCCCACTAATGGCTCCGCGTTACAAAACCACAGCGTTCAGGGGCAGTTTCAAGTTTTGCGGGCACGCACTGCTGGAATGATCTTCCACTACCAATACGAGGCCTAAAAACAATTGTCATTTAAATCTATCAATATTATTCATATAAATAAAACAAATACAAAGTTTGAGTGAAAAAAAAAATAGGATCACGATAAAAAAATATTGCATCCATGCGAAGCAGGCTGGGGTGGGTCACTAGTATCACCATAAGAAGTTACTATTGCATGCACAATTTTCATTACAATTATTATTTTCAAGGTACATCTATAAGTTGTTTACCACACAGGTCAAGGCCTGGAGTACTTGGTTTGGGTCTTCAGCAGCGCTGTGGCATGGCTTTTAGCCTCCTATCTGCCTGGCGGCGATTCCCTGTCCCTGTTCTATGCTGTAAAACTGTATAATGGTCAATACAATTTTTATAAATTATATATTCCTATTCTTATAATATTATCATTTCAATGTATACAATTTATAATTAATTCAATTTCATAATTATTACTTTCGTACCTTACTGTTTTGGGAAAGCGTCGGACAGATTGCACAGGTCGGGTCGCCCTCCAACTCCGAGGTTTGTCTTCTAATAGGTTCATTTAATTCCACATTCACTCACAAACACTATAGACATTGTCACAATCATAACTGTAGCATAATATACCCATTACAAGTCTTGAGCATCAACGCCGAGTTGCTAGTCTGTCGGTTTTCTATCGGATGCATTTTGGCGAGTGTGCGACGGAATTGCATAATTTAATTCCGCCAAGCCCGTTCCATCATCAGACTACAAGACATACGGCGATACGCCACCGGCACATGGTGGACATAATAATATAATAAATAATACACTGGCAACCCACTGGCAACACATGTCATAAATTTCAATTCCATTATAAATCGCAAAAACCCACATTTATTACCCAAAATCGGACTAAATTTTACCATACAAGAAGTCTGAACGGAAAATATAATAGCAGAACCGGTGAATACCAACCAAACCTATTAATTAAATAAAAAAGAAGAAAATAAATAACAGAATGACGTCTTCAATGACGATGTAAACAACATGAGCAGACAAAAATAACGATAAAAATTGTATGAAAATGTAATGTTGACCAGAGCAGCTGCCCGTCGCGCACGCCATCTACCCCCGGACTCGCCGCTCAGCTCCGCCTTGCCGCCACCGGACCTCGGACCACAACTGTCATCGGCGGCTGCAGCCGCGTCGAGCTCGAGCGACGAGTATTTCTCCCCGCCGACGTCGCCAACACCTGTACGTCGGCAGGGGAGAGGCCGGCCACCGAACAGCTTGGGACTTAGGGGCCATCAGGCTCCGAGCCGGGTCCCCGCTGCCGGTGGTTGTGTGCAGCGCATGAAATGGACTCAGTCCATGAATGAGAACGTCATGCGCGCATACTATGGGTCTACAGAGGGGGGAACTAAGCTCACTGCGTACCGTGTCGGGATGCTGTCTCTGTTCCAGGAACTAGAACCAACTTTCGACGTTACGGCGCAACGATTGTCGGATCAGGTGCGGGTCATCCAACATAACCGCATGTTGGACGATGCTGCACTTGATAGGCTGCGCTCAGAGGTACTGAGTAACCTTATCATCTCAACCCCGACACAGACCGTGGTACAAGCGCCCGCTTGTGGCGCAACCCCACCACAAGCAGATGATAGGGTTGTCACGGTAAGTAGCCAGTGCAACGATCGACTGTGGAGCGCACTGGAGGATGCGCTTCGCGAGTATAGGTCCGTCCACTCCGACCGAACTTAGACCCGTTTACCACGGTTACCCATGCACAAAAAAAATAGGGCGTCGGTGTGTACTTTGGACTCGCTGCTTAAGAACATTTTTAGTAGCAGCGAGAACCTCGTTGATACGCACTCAATCTTGTATTGCGGGGCTGTTGCGGCATGTCGTTTGGCCAACGTGAAGTTTCTGATTAGTGACGGAGATATTCGGCCAAAGTCTGCTGTACCAGCCTGGCAATGCAGGATCGAGAGGCGTATCGATGGGGCCAGGGTACTCATCGGCAAACTAATCTGCTTCAGGGAGGGCAATACACGTCCACGTGTGATGCGCTTTGTGAGGCGGGCGTTTTCGTAGACTGAAATCAACCCTCGAGAATACATGTCCCGAGTCACAAAGTGCATCGACTTCCTGAAGCAATAAGTTTGTGCATGGGCAAACCGGATTCGGCGGTATAAGCGGCCAGTTGACCGGTACTCGCAGAATCGCATGTTCCAGAGCGATGAGAGGTGGGTATATACAGCTAATATATATTTGTAACCTACCCTCAAAACATAATCGATGTCTAGTATTTTGTAGTACGTCCAACATTTAGTTTTGTGAAATATCTAGTTTTAAATATTCTCATGTAAGTGAATTCCAATTCTTATGAGAATAAATGATCTCAAACCTGAGCTTGGGAGCGACCTGAACAAAATGTGACGGACGGGTGGCGCCCGGATGATGTTATCAAGAGAACATTCTGGCGCAGCATTTGGTCAGTGCCCGTTTGTCACACTGAAGGTGGCTGAATGCGTGATGTCGAGCGTGTGTGCGAAGCTATATCAGAAATGGAGAAAATTGACGTAAGCCCATATAGCCAGAGCAGTCCCTCCGTTACCGAATTGGAAGTCTCCAGGACCGTACGGACTGCATAACTTCTGGCTAAAGTGGTATAGCAGCTCACACGTGCTTCTAGCATTTCAATTCCAGTTATCCTTAGAGTTTGGGTCGCTGCCTGGGTTCCTAACAACTGGTGTTACCCACCTGTTCCATAAGACAGGTAGTCCCGCGGAACGATAACGTGTTTTGTCGACGGTCTATAAACTTCTTACATCCATCTTGGGAGCGAAAATTAATATGCACATTGACAGTAATTAAATTATGTCTGCCTCTCAGAATGGATGTAGGAACGGGTCCCGTGGTACTAAGGAGCTAATCCTTATAGACATGGCCATAAGCCAACAGGTACGTCGATCTCACAAGGATTTGTCGACATGCTGGATAGATTATAAGAAGGACTCTGTTCCACATACATGGCTAATGAGGGTGTTGGAGTTGTACAAAACAGATGCAACTCTGCGCACCTTCCTTGGGTCATGTATGGGGCAATGGAAGACAGTCTTTCGCTATCCAGGATGTCAACCAATCCAGGGGACGATGAGCGTATATGGATTAAACGGAAAATATTTCAGGGCGACAGTTTGAGTCCTCTTTGGTTCTGCTTGGCCCTGAATCCTCTAAGCACATTGCTGGAGGATTCGAGGCTGGGCTATCGGTTGTGAAGAGGTGGTCAGGCCATATCTCACTTTCTTTACATGGATGACTTGAAACTCTTTGCCCCCAACAATTTGCGACTGCTGGAGTTACTGAAGGTAACTGAAACTTTCAGTAGCGCGATCAGGATGGAATTTGGTGTGGACAAATGTGCAGTCATGCGTGTAAAGCGAGGGGGGCTTATGGAATCCGAAGGGATTCAACTCTTGGATTCCATATACCTTAGATCCCTCTCCTCGACTGACACATACAAATATTTGGGTATGTCGGAAGCATTAGGCATTAACGTTACTGACATGAAACAATCGCTGAAGGAGCGCTTCTTTGGCCGCTTGAAAAAGGTATTGAACAGCCTTAGGTCGGGCGGAAATAAGGTGCGCGCCTTCAACGGTTGGGTCATGCCGGTTTTAATGTACTCTATCGGCATACTCAAATGGACTCAGACCGAAATCGACGCCCTGGATAAGAGGGTCCGTACGCTGCTGACCAGAAACCGGATGCATCACCCACGATCATCGGTGATGAGACTGTACATCCCGCGGAAATGTGGAGGTCGAGGCTTTTTAAACGCTAAGACTCTCCACAACCGCGAGGTGTGCAGTCTAAGAGAATATTTTCTAGAAACCGACGTGGGCATGCACCGAGATGTGGTCTCAGTGGACAAGGGACTCACCCCCGTTGTCCATGGAAAAAGAGAACTGGCACAAACCTGTTGTACTCACTACAGATGACTGCAAGAAGATATGGAAAAGCAAGGAGCTTCACGGGCGCTTTTATCGGGCTCTTCATGGGCATGGCTACGTTTCAGCGACCTCTTCGGGGAAACTGAAGGTTTTGTCTGTGCGGTTATGGACGAAGTTATCTTGACGAATAACTACCGGAAATATATTATGAAGGATGGGACGGTTGACGTGTGTTGGGCATGCCATCGTCCGGGTGAGTCCATCAGACATATTATCTCTGGTTGTTCTCGTCTTGCTAACAGCGAGTATTTGCACAGGCATAACCAAGTGGCCAGGATTATTCACCAGCAACTTGCTTTGAAATACAAACTTGTGTATTCTGAGGTACCGTATTACAAATATGTGCCCGACGCAGTTCTCGAAAATGACCATGTCACGTTGTACTGGGTACTATCATCACTGACAGGACTATTGTTGCCAATAAGCCTGATATAGTAGAAATAAACCGATTAGCGCGCCGCACAATTATAATCGATGTCACCATCCCACATGACGAGAACCTCGTGAAAGCTGAGAAAGAGAAACAAATCAAATATCTTGATTTAGCACACGAGGTTGTCGATATGTGGAATG
Organism: Polia nebulosa; assembly: GCA_951329385.1. NCBI lineage: Eukaryota > Metazoa > Arthropoda > Insecta > Lepidoptera > Noctuidae > Polia > Polia nebulosa. The sequence goes on along the minus strand of OX589595.1, from coordinate 1,635,104 downwards.
TGGACTCGGCTGTTATTGTGCCGATAGTCGTTACCGCCAATGGCCCAATGGCCAAAAGCCTCAACGACCACCTGTCGAAGCTGTCGTTGCGCGGGTGGATCAAGGGCCTGATACAGAAGGCAGTACTCCTCGATATGGCTCGCATTGTGATGAGGTTCCTGTCTCTGGAGCCCTAACCACCGATACTTCTCTTCTTGCACCCTGCTCCCGACACCGGCGAACTACTATTTTTTATAATTTGAATGTTTTTTTTTCTTTTTTTATATGATTTGTAAGAAATATTTAAAATTATAATTTATATATGTATAGAAAATAAATAAACGACATAATAAATAATAATTATAATATAATAACAATAATTATAATATGGTGGGTTTGTCTGGCCCTAAACCCTCTCAGTACTCTACTGGAGGGTTCGGGCCAAGGCTACCGGTTGAGAAGAGGTGGTCAGGTCATATCACACCTCCTTTACATGGATGATCTGAAACTCTTTGCCCCCAACAACTTGCAACTGATGAAGTTACTGAAGGTAACAGAAACCTTCAGTAGCGCCATCAGGAATTTGGTGTGGACAAATGTGCAGTCATGCATGTAAAGCGAGGGGAGATTATGGAATCCGTGGGAACTCAACTCTCGGATTCCATACACCTTAGATCCCTCTGCTCAACCGAAACCTACAAGTATTTGGGTATGTCGGAAGCGATAGGCATCAACACTGCTGACGTGAAACAGTCGTTGATGGAGCGCTTCTTTGGCCGCCTGAATAAAGTACTGAATAGTCTTTTATCAGGCGGTAAACAAGGTGTGCGCCTTCAACGGCTGGGTCATGCCAGTATTGATGTACTCTTTCGGCATACTCAAATGGACTCAGACGGAACTTGACGCCCTGGATAGGAGGGTCCGCACACTGCTGACCGCAAATCGGATGCATCACACACGATCATCGGTGATGAGGCTGTATATCCCGCGGAAGTGTGAGGGTCGTGGCTTCCTAAACGCTAAGACCCTACACAACGGCGTGGTATGCAGCCTTAGGGAATACTTCCTCAAAGCCGACGTGGGTATGCATCGAGATGTGGTTGCTGTGGACAATGGCCTCACCCCGCTTTCCTTGGCAAACAGGAACTGGCGCAAACCTATGGTACTGGATACTAATGACCGCAGGGAATTATGGCAGAGCAAGGAGATTCACGGACGCTTTTACCGGGTCCTACATGGACCCGATGAGATCTCTTAGCGTCCGTATCCTGGTTGCGTTTTGGTGACCTCTTCGGGGAAACCGAAGGTTTTGTCTGTGCGATTATGGACGAAGTTATGATGACGAATAACTACCGGAGATACATTGTGAAGGACGGTACGGTTGACATCTGTCGGGCATGCCACCGGCCCGGGGAATCAATCCGACACATTATTTCTGGTTGTTCTCGTCTAGCTAACAGAGACTATTTGCATAGACACAACCTTGTAGCCAGGATTATCCACCAGCAACTTGCTCTTAAATACAATCTTGTGGAATCTGAAGTACCGTACTATAGGTATGAGCCCGACCCAGTTCTCGAAAATGGCAAGATCACGTTATATTGGGATCGACCTATCATCACTGACAGGACTGTTGTTGCCAATAAGCCTGACATAGTGGTGATAGATCGACTAGAGCGTCGCACAATGGTTGTTGATATAGCGGTCCCTCATGACGAGAACCTCGTGAAAGCTGAGAAAGATAAACAAACTAAATATCTTGATCTGGCTCGCGAGGTTGTCGACACGTGGGAGGTGGATACAGCAGTCATTTTGCCGATAGTCGTGACGGCCAATGGCTTAATAGCCAAGAGCCTCGACAAACACCTAAGGAGGCTCTCGTTAGGCTGCTGGATCAAGGGCTTGATACAGAAAGCGGTACTCCTGAACACGGCGCGTATTTTTAGGAGATTCCTTTCTCAGGAGCCCTGACCACCGGTAGGTTGGACCCTATCCCAATACCCACCGGTATCGGGATAGGCTACTATTTTTTATATTTTTATATGTTTTTATATTATTTTATATTTGAATATTTAAAAATGTAAATAATATGTACATACAGTTAAATAAATGGAATTATAATATAATAATAATAAATAGACTGGTCTATCAGGTTCTTACATCCATTTTGAGAGCTAAGATTAATACACATATAGATAGTAACTGTATCATGTCTGCCTCTCAGAATGCATGTAGGAATAGGTTCCGCGGTACTAAGGAGCTTCTCCTCATAGATATGACTATTAGCCAACAGGTTCGGCGAATCCGAAAGGATCTATCGACATGTTGGATAGACTATAAGAAGGCCTATGACTCAATTCCTCATACATGGCTCACGAGGGTACTAGAATTGTATAAAGTTGATGCAACGCTACGCACCTTCCTGATGTCATGTATGGGGCAATGGAGGACGGTCCATCGCTATCCAGGATGTCGACAAATCCAGAGGAATAGCGACCCGATACGGATCGAGCGGGGTATATTCCAGGGTGATAGTTTGAGTCCACTTTGGTTTTGCCTAGCATTGAATCCTCTAAGCACACTGCTGGAAAATTCAGGACTAGGCTATCGGTTGAAGAGAGGTGGTCAGGTATATCTCACCTCCTTTACATGGATGACTTGAAACTTTTTGCCCCCAACAATCTGCAACTGATGGAGCTACTGAAGGTAACTGAAACCTTCAGTAGTGCCATCAGGATGGAGTTTGGTGTGGACAAATGTGCGGTCATACATGTAAAGCGAGGGCAGATTGTGGAATCCGTGGGAACTCAACTCTCGGATTCCATAAACCTCAGATCCCTCTCTCTAACCGAAACCTATAAGTATTTGGGTATGTTGGAAGCGTTAGGTATCAATTTTACTGACATGAAGCGATCGTTGAAGGAGCGCTTCTTTGGCCGCCTGAAAGAAGGTATTTAATAGCCTTCTATCGGGCGGAATCAAGGTGCGCGCCTTTAACGGTTGGGTCATGCCGGTATTGATGTACTCTTTCGGCGTACTCAAATGGACTCAAACAGAACTTGACGCCCTGGATAGGCGTGTTCGTACACTGCTGACTGCATTTTGAATGCATCACCCACGTTCGTCGGTGATGAGACTGTATATCCCGCGGAAGTGTGGAGGCCGAGGCTTTTCAAAACCCTCCACAACCGCGAGGTATCAAGGCAGTCTAAGGGAATATTTCCTAGCTGCTGACGTGGGTATGCATCGATATGTAGTGGCAGTGGACAAAGGCCTTACTCCACTCTCCTTGGCTAACGAGAACTGGCGCAAACCTCTTGTGCTTGACACTAACGATTGCAGAGAAGTATGGCAGAGTAAGGAACTTCACGGACGCTTTTTCCGGGCTCTGCACGGGCCCGATGTAGACCAATTAGCGTCCGTAGCCTGGCTGCGTGTCGGTGACCTCTTTGGGGAAAGTAAAGGTTTTGTTTGTGCAATTATGGACGAAGTTATCATGACGAAAAACTACCGGAGATTTATTGTGAAGGACGGCACGGTTGACATCTGTCGGGCATGTCATCGTCCGAGACAATCAATTTGCCACATAATCTCTGATTGTTCTCGTCTAGCTAACGGTGAGTACTTGCATAGGCACAACCTTGTAGCCAGGATTATCCATCAGCAACTTGCTCTGAAGTACTCTCTTGTGTAATCGAAAGTGCCGTACTACAGATATGCGCCCGACCCAGTTCTCGATAATGGTCATATCTCATTGTACTGGGATCGGTCCATCATCACTGACAGGACTATTGCAGCCAATAAGCCTGATATAGTGGTGGTGGACCGAATCGAGAGGCGTGCAATGATTGTTGACATTACCGTCCCACATCACGAGAACCTCGTGAAATCCGAGAAAGATAAACAAATCAACTATATTGACTTGGCTCGCGAGGTTGTCGACATGTGGGATGTGTACTCAGCGATCATTGTACCGATAGTCGTGTCAGTCAATGGTTTAATAGCCACGAGCCTCGACCAACACCTCAGGAGGCTCTCGTTAGGCGGCTGGATCAAGGGCTTGATTCAGAAAGCAGTACTTCTGGACACGGCTCGCATTGTCAGGCGGTTCCTCTCTCTGGAGTCCTGACCGCCGGTAGCTTGGACCCTGTTCTCGATACCAGTGGGATACAATTTTTTATATTTTTAAATGTTTTTTTTATCCTCTATATTTAAATATTTAAAAATGTAAATAATATGTCTATAAAAATAATTAAACGGAATAATAATAATTTTATTCATTAAAAAGTACAAAAAGTAAGCATGTAACAAAATGTAGACATAATTATGATAAAATCATTGTGCAGTGTAGCAACTACATATAGCACACTGATTAACGGAACATCTCCCATACACGCACAAAACGTTTTGAGAACACATTCATTGTGCGTACAGTTAGGGAGTGAAATTCCCTGCCGGAGTCTGTTTCCTGATTACTACAACCTGGAAATCTTTAAGTCAAGAGTGAATAGGTTACTTCTAGGCAAGTGTGCTACTTCTTCGACCACATCATCGCTTACCATCAGGTGAGATAGAGTCAAAAGTAAAAAAAAAAAAACATTACTATTTTTTAATTTTTGGCGCCATTACTGTTTACTTACAATTACTTAACTCCAATTCTTGTGTGGTTGGTTGGACATTACGCAAGTCGCGACTTGCAAACCACAGAGTACAATATTATATATCGCAAACTCCCCTGTCTTTACTATCTTTGGCTCAGGACACGTCGACATCATGCCAGATAATGAATTATTTTGTCTCTATATTTTTTTATCGTGGTTATTTATTATATATATCATTATCTCTATTTAAACGTATAATATTTTTAATTATTTTGATATAAACTTTACTTGTTTATAAAATATGCTCTTTATATTTCTATGCAATATAATATACTTTGTGCGTGCTGCTGAAACAGCGTCTTTTTGTGTCCACAGCGACCTCAGAACTAGTAAATAATTTATTGTTCTGTGCCTCGGAACAATGAGTAATCCGTATGTTTTGCTGATTGTTCTGAGACAGCGACACGCCAGCACACGCTGAAAACCAGTGCCGTGGATTCATGCCTGCGTGCTCGGGCCACTGCAAAATGCTGAGCGTTAGCCGTTTCGCATGGTAGTGACGCACATTTTCATCTAGGATATATTTTTTATTTTATGTAACAAAATGTATGTGCGTCGCTATCACGTGAATAAACAGATTTTCTTTCTTATTTTCTTTCAATATTTTGGCGCCCACCTGGCAGACATATTCATTTCAATTCCAGCAGATGAAAATAAAGTCACTGAACTGACACTGTTGAATATCTTTGAATCTAAAAGCAGCAATATAACTCGTATTGTGTAAATGACAGGGGGAGGTGAAAACGAACACATAAAATAGATATATTCCAACTAATATTATAAATGCGAAAGTTTGGATGAATCCAAATTATTATTGTTGAGAATTATTGAGTAACAAGCATACGTCCATGCTTGTTACTCAATCACGCCAGGGCCTGCAGTCTCGACATTGATAGCGATTGCTACGTTAGCTGCCGATCGCTAAATTACCAGCCGTTAGAACTCCCTCATTTGTGAGGAAAAATTGTAGATCTTAGCCTGAAAAAAAAAATTTTTTTTCTTGAAATATGTACGCGTAAATTCTAACTTGCAAGCACTATTTTACATGAAAACTTACAATTTATTTAAATTTTAATGAATAAATTTACCGCTTGTAACAATTAAATTACCTTGTTAAAATATAAAAGGACATAAAAGTTTGCCTCCTTGCAACATAATTTTTTTAGCGACCGATCGTTAGGACATAGCGATCGCTATCAATGTCAAGACTGCAGGCCCAGAACCACGGAAAGGATCTATATGAAATTTGGCACAGAGATAGATTATAGGCTAGAATAGCACATAGACGGTAATAGTGGGCAGTACTAATTCCACGGGCGAAGCCACTGGCTGAAGATAGTTAATTATTAACTATGTTATGATAATTATTTAGGTAATGTGCTTTTGAATTTGATTTAATTTATCAATAATTGTGAAAATGCCAAAGTAGTATCAATAATTAGTAAACATTTTGCCAATTGTGATAAGCCACATGTTATAGAGGACAAGCAAGACTCCGGGTTCTTAGACTGATACTGAGCAATGCTAGATGGAAAGCCCCATAAAGACACTTTGCCGCCCCCGATAAAAGAACCTGGGACCTCACTCTCCGCACTGATGCTTGCGAGCACCAGTCTAACAACGAGGCGGTCTGAAAAAGAGCTATAGACATAAATTTAAAAACTTTCCAAACACTAATAAATTGTAAATTAAACGCCGTTTTTTTTTTTTTGGGGCGTGGGAAATCATCTTATGACTTCTTCCGCTCTAGGGTGGAGCGGAAGGGCGTGTCAGACTCTTACTGACTAAAACCCACCCCTGTTCCTCCCTGCCCTACGCGCCCGGGGGCGAGGTAACTCTTTCGAATTTATTCTCCACCCCCGGGCAGGCACTGGCCGTGGTAGGCCCCGTCCTTTGCTGACAACTCTTTGAGGCGCGCGTGGAACACTACGCGCCGTCGACTCTCGGGCCTGGTGCTGATCGGACGGCGAGTTACCCACTACTCGCCGTCCGCAGGCCCGGGTCTACGGTGGCCGGAGATCGTCTCGCAGCCCCTGGCGTCTCCTGCGGCGGCTGCTGCTGAGGGCGCTAGGGCGACTCTGCCTCTGTTGAGTCTCCCTAACGTGTGCCGCCTCCCTCTTCGCGAGCATTACTGCTTCGCAGAAGGAGGAGACGGCCCCCCATTCCCTCTCGCTCCGTACCATGGCCTGAACCAGGGCACGGCGCGAGAGGTCGCTGCCGCCTATCGCATCCACGAGGACACGGCGGTGTTCTGCCCAGGCGGGGCAAACCTCCACCGTATGCTCCACCGTGTCCTCTGGGCGATCCTCGCAGTGGAAACACGCAAGGGTCACCTGCGCCTTGATTCGACACAGGTACCTCCCGAAACAGCCATGTCCGGTGAGGACCTGCGTCAGGCGGAAGGTGAGGGTGCCATGGCGCCTCTCCAGAAATTAAACGCCGTAAAGACTTGGCGCCTCAAAAATAAAGTAATCACAATAAAGAGAATACACGGATTTTATTGTTCAACGTGAAATGTAATAAAAGAATATTAAAAAATACCCTTTGATCGTGAAAGCTATGAACTGTATGACAAGTATTTAATTTTTTTAAATTAAAGGTAAACCTTTTTGAAAATCAAGTGGAAACTATTTAAGTGAGTAACATGACCCAAGGGTTGGCTTTTACCTCGGCCAAAAGTGGCATTGCCATGCAACGTGGCACTGCGCCAGTCTTTTGGGCACATTGCGACTCAAAGCGGAGAATTTTTTGACGCCATATTTGAAGATTAATTAGTTAAGAGTTTTCGTTTTAATTATACATTATTGGAAAAAATTTAGGGATAAAAAAAAACTTCTTTTTTGTGATTTTTCAAATGGTCGTTTGCGTATTGGAGTTAAAAATAAAGCAATTTAAAGCTTAAAGACTCTTGTTTTCTGCCCGGGGGTGGAGGATAAATTCAAAAGAGTTCAGGGCAGGGACGGAACAGGGGTGGGTTTTAGTCAGTAAGAGTCTGACACGCCCTTCCGCTCCACTCTAGAGCGGGAGTGTCGTTAGATGATTCCGGAGATTTCGCTGAGATATCGGACTTTGAATGGAAAAAGATCTTTTTGTCTTTGATCATCGATCTCTCTACTGTTACTACCACTAATGTTAACTATACCTTTTACAGTTCAATATCCCCACAAAAACACTACAGAGTTTCAATATAATCCAGCCCGCCGTTTTTTTTTGCTAGAATCTATTGAATTTTTGTAAATATTAAAGGATCACATTTTTTGGTCTTAAAAGCATACGTATGTCTAAAATAAAATGAAAAAAAAGAAATTTCAGCTTTTTTTACATTTTTATTGTGAACAGAGTTTTCTCAAAGTTCTCTAGGAGGATGTAGTTTGTATGTAGCAATTAAGAATTTTAGCTCATTAAATTCTAAATTAATGGGTTATTTTGATTTTTGAAACCATTCCAAGGCGTACAAAATAAAACAGAGTTACCAAACCTGCTAGCTAACATGGCATTGTCAAATATGATTGAAATCCTTTTTTATCTATATTTTCTTTGGATAACCAACCTTCCGTTAGCTATTGGAATAAAAAATATGTACCGTTAAATCGACGAATAATTTAAGTGACTACCTAATTAATGATACTGTGACATCTTACTACAATTATTTATTTTATGATTTTATTTTTGACATGCCTATATTTTAACTACAATTCTTAATAATGTTACCTTAAATTTGTAAGTCCATGGGGCAGAATGTAACGCGACAGACAATTTATTTAATTTAAAGACCTTGTGATGTACGTACTTACCATGTTCTAGCAAATAAACGATTATGATTATGGTCTCGTGACGTGGATGCCTCTACCAGCTTATAGTTGAACTAGTAAAAGACAATGACTGGAAGGCTTCCCTCGGAAAATTAAAATTCCGTACGTATCCTGCTGACATTATCAACAGCCGTTAATGAAGTCCGATATTTTCTGCTTTAGCTGTATCCTGCCAAGCAAAGTTAATTAAACCCGCTGCCGATCAGAATGCCAATAACCGTTCTTCATTTGCTGGGAAATGCAATTTAATTAAAAACGAAGATTACTTTTATGAGGATGCATTCAAAAGCGGCTCCACGAGTATTTTGTGAAAAATATACAAAAATAATTCATACAAATATTTAATTTAAAAAGGAACTTGAAGAGAAATTTCTTAACTCAACAAAAATGATAAACTTCTAGAAAGTCACAGAATTTAAACAACTTCAATAAATCTTAGATATTGATTGGTAAGCACAAGAATCACAAACGTTTCGATTGGTGTTCATTACACATGAATGCATTTGCCACATTCAATTTGGTTCTCGTTTTTCTATCCTTGGACTTGGCACATAGATAATAACGACCTTTGGGACCACTTGAATTGCTTCCAGAAGTTGAAGTTCCTGTATCACCTAGGAGTATTTTCGCTAAAATTTTACTACAGTGGTAGCCGCAGGGTCTGTTGGACTCCAGACACCTGCGCCTTCGTGTGGCACGTGTAAACGACGCTAAGAGCAGCGAATTAATCAGGACGGAGAGCCGCGTGATTAAGAAAGGTACTAGAAAGAACTGTCACGTACGTGTAAAATATGATCTAAATAATGTAGGTTGGGGTCCAATGGACCCCACGCGACTAATTAGAGGTAAATGCTGATGATGTTAATATTCCTGTAAATATTTTATGGCCGTAAATAATTCAGTAAAAATGGTTGTTAGGTGCCTTTTGTTGCGATTTGTTGACCTTATTACAAGGGTTTATCAAATAACTTAATTATCATGGGAAATCAAATAGGCTAAAAAACCGAAGAAAAATGATGAAGATAAAAAAGGATGTAGAGGCAATTGGATGCATTGTGTGAGGAATGACATGAAAGAGAAGGGACTACATGACAGCGTGACAGGGGAACATGGAAGAAGAAAACGTTTTGTACTGATTTCAAGAAAGTACATGATTGTAAAATGTACATTTTTTTTGGAATGTAAACATAAAAAAGACTCACTGATGGTTCTAAAAATATACGCACCCATCAAACCTACAACAATAACAAATAAAATGTCGAAAACATCTTCACTCAACTAACAAAACGGTAACATTTCAATTTAAAACACAAAGCAACACACGAGAATGCTAATAATATATTATGCAAACCGTAGTTTTAAATAAAAATAATCCTCCCGACCAAATTCCGATCACAGTGGCCAATTTTAACGGAGATTAGGACTTGGCTAATCTCCGTACGTAGAAGATAATTGTGGTGCGCAAACACAGGTGCATATGAAAAGATAGTGGTCAAACGCTAGCCTGTTAATGATGAAAAAATCAATTTTAATCGATTGAGTTTATTTCTGTTACAACTCTAGTCACTGTAATAATTATTATACAGAAGTAGACAATAATGAAAACAATAGGCCAGCCTCTATTCACAACGTAAGTGCAATGCGCTCGACTGTTGAACAAACAATTGAACTTGATTAATTAGACCTAGAGGACGACAATGATGAAACACGAGAGGTATACTCATTGAAATACAATATCGAATCCTGATTCTATATATTCAGGAGTATTTTATCCTACTTGCTTGTTATAAGTGGTTTAATACACCAGTCAGCAATTGGTAATCGTCATTTTGACGGCGAAGTGCAAACTGACGAAGTCAAGAATTACCAAAAACTGAAAACAGCGTTTTTAATCTCTTGAGAAGTTAAAAATTAATTAATTTGTTAAGAAAAGTAATAACATACTTATTATGCTTTCATTATTATGTTGCATTGAATTAACCCGTCAAGTCCCTCATTAGAAGACACAATTAGAACCTATTGTCGCGTCTCCTCCTTTCTCCTTACGCGATTTTATGATAATCCGTCAGGCCCCTGACGGATTATCATAAAATATATTATGATAGTGTAGTAGTCCTATAAAAGTATCCAGGTGCCATAAAACAGACACGTTGGTATAGAAAGGAGGTATTTCCTCATTTTGATTTAGTTCTGTTGCAACTAAAAATACATTTTGGAGATTTAAAAGAGAGAAAAACGGCCTTACGAGTAACTTCAAAGGGATAAAAAGTGTTTATCCGGAAAAATGTCAGTTAAGAGGTATTGGCACTTCACCGTCGATTTACGAGTACCATGCAGGTTCAAGATTTTGCTAAAGTTTAAATAAGATGGAAATATTCATTTTGACTGCCTCGTTCGTCTCGTAATTGCAAGCGCGACTGCTGAAAGTGAGGGCTTGAATTCGATGCCCGGGTCGGGAAAAAAGTGCTATCGGATTTTTCCAGTAGGAATTACTCTGTAGCAGCCCGGTGTTTGGAAGTTAGTGGTGTGACACCCCCGTGCCCCGTATAGTACGTACCTACACCAGTTGGTCTTATGCCTTATGTTCGATCTGAGTGCGTTTCCGAACGCAGTTTTTCGCTGTCATAAAGAAAGAAAGAAAGCTCATACATTTATTTACATCATCATCATCTGTTACTTGTGACGTTTTGACGTTCACAATGAAAAAAAAAGTAAGAAACATGTTGTAAATATAATGTTTTGTGGCTTGTGATTTAAATCTAGCCGAATCATCTATTGGTTTTGAACCTAATTGTTTGTGATTGAACTAATTTTGATTGAAGCCCCATTTGATGTAGTGGTGAAACGGGTTATTTTGTAAAACTCAGTGTGAAAAACTGTGTTACATTGATAGTGAAAATACTTGAAAGTTTGGTTGGTGCCCAAGAGACCACGCGCTGTGTGAGTCACCAGCGCCTGTTGGGGTCACCTTAACTGGTATACCTACTTAACAAACACAACACTTCTCATTTAACTCTGATATACACACATACAGCCAGTTTGGTCCCAAGACGGAAGACTTCAGAAACCTGGGGTAAGTCTTGTAAAACATTTGTAGAATTATCGATTAGCTCTTCGTATCGCAGATAGTGTGCGACCCGTTGGATGACGGGGTTCCAGCTGGCACACTTCCACAACTCTTGTCTCCTCAAGTCGGATCCTTTGCCCTGGCTTGTTCGCATACACCTGATCTGTCCCCGGTCGTATCGTATTGTCATTTCATTGGCCATGAAAGAAAAGAACAGAGAGTGCCCCTGTTTTGCGCACACGGTTGTGCACTACAATATCTTCAGCGTACTTGGCTAATCTTTGTTGAGATTGGCCACTGTGATCGAAATTCGGTCGGAAGGATTATATGTTAATTTTTAAAGAAAAAATAAAAACGAACGATTAATAGGCAGTGTCAGATTTCTAGTAGTAAACATCTTAAATGAGATGTAATGAAACAGCTTGACAGGTCTTTATTCATTTGGTTAGCATAATGCCGTGGTAAGAATGCCTACATAATACTGTTGGATATTTTCTTGTTAGTGAAGAGTCTACGTCAACTGTATAGTTTTGTAATGATAGGGTATTTCGCAGATCAAGAGGTATCCCTCACAATAACAATGCGTATTGTGTCCATGACAAAACAAGACGTAAATTGTTGAAGTTATTTCGCGTTTCGTAAACTTTGATAAGCTAACAATAGTTAACAATTGCTTTGTTCTAAATGACACTGGACACGATTAACACCTGTTGTTTCGCATGATGGAGTGCTAAAGCTTGTATATGACCGTTTGGTATACAGTTTCTAAATAACCTATTTGGTGGGTGCTTACTCCATGAGCTAATTTAAAATTTTGTTTTAGAAAATTACTTATATTGGCTTATAGTAAACTTCAGAGATTTGGATAGCGGTAAATAATATTTAAAAAAAAACCGACCAAGAGCGAATCGGATTCGCACGCAAAGGGTTCCAAACAATTCATATTTTGTTTTCACGTTTTTTTTTATGTAATAATTTATAATAAAAAAAAAATGTTAAAAAAATAAAATAAAAAAAAATGCAAATAATAAATGCTATTAGGGAATATAATTCCTTAATAGCAAATAAAAAATGCAAAAAATAAAAACAAAAATGCAAATAATAAATGCTATTAGGGAATATAATTCCCTAATAGCATTTATTGCTGGCATTTGATTGGGGCAACAATCACTGATATCATTTTATTGTTTTCCAAACAATAAATGCTACTGGGGTTGTTCCTATAATCTGTAAGTAAAGAACTACCTTCTGTATTTTTTTTTTTCATAATGTTAGGCCCGGTGATTTCGGAGATAAGGTCATTTTTCATATATTTTCTTAAATAACTTACTAAAATACATGTTTTTAAAAAAAAGTACAGCTAGGAAAACTTTTTTTTAATCGTACAATACACAAAATCCTTAAAAAAAACTTGGCTTAGTTTTTACTTATTTAATATTTTAAACGGGTGGTAAACATGTAAAATATTGAAAAATAAAACCCTCTTTTTTTCTTTTTAGGGTTCCGTACTCGAAAGGTAACTGAACTATGCCTCCGCTGTCCGTCCGTCTGTCAGCGAGCTGTATCTCACGATCCGTAATAGCTACACAGTTGAAATTTTAAATAATTTTTTATTATGTTGTTATAGTGGTTATAAAAATACACGCTGTGAGCGTTTAATTTCAACTGACTAATTATTACATATTATACAGCCCAAAAAAAAACCATAAGATACAGCCCAAAAAAAAAAACCAATAAAAACGCGTTTCTAGAAACGTGTTTTTTTGTTTTTTTTTCCAGTTCATGGTACGGAACCTTTCGTGTGCGAGTCCGGCTCGCACTTGGCCAGTTTTCTTTTTTGTAATCATCATCATCATCAGCCTTTTAATGTCCCCCACTGATAGGGCACAGGCCTCCTCTATGAGAGGGTGTGGGCCATAATCCACCACGCGGACCCGATGCGGTTTGGTGGATGTCACATGTCTTCTAATTTTTGGTTCTAGGACATGCCGGTTTCTTCACGATGTTTTTCACCACCGTTTTTAGAGCAATTGTGATGAAATAATTTACACAAAGTAAAGCGCCTGGCTCGGTTTGAACTCACGACTTGTAAATCGCCGTTATCACTGGGCCACCACTGCTCACTGCTTACTTTTGCTGCTGCTTTTTTGTAACAACAATTTTCATTCCCAAAAAATATTCCTCAATGGATTTACGAATCTTCTCCAATTTAAAACACCGCAACCAATCACCGTCTCCCGAGTCGAACATTTAGATCGATTCCCGCTAACAAAGAGCAACTCGTTAACCTTGCAATCGAAGGCTTATGGTCCGTTGTTGGGAGCGATTACCGAGACCGCTGTCAGTATCCCATTCGTATCCCATTTATATGCAGATTTGTTGGGTAAACATAAGCGGATAGCATCTGATGTTGTACCAGGGATCAAACTTGGAATAATGCTAGAATAGATTGGAATTTAGGACGGGAGAAATAGATTAGTGTTTGTGCATACAGAATTATTGTGCATTGAAGAGGTGTTTGTAGTAGACAGATTAGATGGAGGTGTGCTGTTGTATATAATTGATTTAGCGGCATTTTATTTTGCAGCTTTGATCGTGGCAGGTTCTGATTTGGGCTAGACGGGATCAACGTCTCGTAAGAGCCTTCAGCTGCCGTTATTTTTGGGCTAGATGGGATCAATGTCTCGTAAGAGCCTTCAGCTGCCATTATATTTGGGTTAGATGGGATCAACGTCTCGTAAGAGCCTTCAGCTGCCATTATATTTGGGCTAGATGGAATCAACGTCTCGTAAGAGCCTTCAGCTGTCATTATATATTTGGGCTAGATGGGATTAACGTCTCTTAAGAGCCTTCAGCTGCCATTATATTTGGGCTAGATGGGATCAACGTCTCGTAAGAGCCTTCAACTGCCATTATATGTGGGCTAGATGGGATCAACGTCTCGTAAGAACCTTCAGCTTACAGCCATTACATTTTTTACCGAATTCAAAAAATGGAGGTTCTCAATTCGACTGTATTTTTTTTAAATGTGTTTTACTTCTATTCCTACTTTTTTCTAGGTAAACCGATTTTGATGATTCTTTTTTATTTGAAAGATAGTGCTTCTCATGTGGTTTCATTTTGATCAAGATCTGACCAGCTTTTGATTTATAAAAATGATCATCAAATAATGTTTTACTTAGACGACGTAATTTTCACGTAACTTTGTTTATTGATAATATCAATTCGGGCTTCTATTTAGTTTTAGTTATGGGGTACAACAACTGAAAAGTGAAACATAAAAATTTAACATTAAAAAAACAACAGACTTCTAAGAAAGTCGGTGTCAAATTACGAAGAAACAAAACTAGGAACACCGGCTTCCGAAATAGCTATTTTGCGTATTTTAAACACGTTGTTTTTTTGTAAAAGTTTTTTATACATAATATATACATTGCGTCCGAGGTCCATTTGAAAGTTAAAAAGATTCAGTCGGTCAGTGGCTCGCCGTTACAAGACAAAACCGTTTAAACACTTGTAATCTACTTGAAAACCAAGTATCTGTTTCACGGAATGATGAAAACAACAAAGGACTTGAATCTTTGATACTCATTAAAATATGCTTGATTTTCAACAAGACGATTACAATTACTCTGACAAAGTGGTGAAATCTGTAACGGTGCGTGATTTAATCTTTATTACGATGGTACATAATGACAATTTTTCAGCTGAATTATTAAGAAATATTTAAGATAAGATTATCATTTATATGCTCAAACATGAATTAAAATATATGTCTGCCTTGTCAAAAAGTCAATTAAAAATGTGAACAAAAAAATGAAAGTCAAACTAAAAAAAATTTTTTTTTTTCATGAATAGTGGCTCCCCTATTATATTTTTTTTAATTTTCATCAGCCTTTTTTTTGTGGGTTTGAAAATCATCCAATGGCATCTCCCGCTCTGGGTGGAGTGGGAGGGCGTGTCAGACTCTTACTGACTAAAACCCACCCCTGTTCCTTCCCTGCCTTAGTGCCCAGGGGAACGGTAACTCTATGTTACCTGGGATAACGCAACGATTCTAACAATACCACATACATTGATATTGGTTAAGCCGCTTAGAAGTTATGGTGGAATAAAGAAGCTCACAAACATACATGAACCCTGAAAACATAACGATCCTTTTTTTAGGCTGTCGTGTTATAAAAGATCGTCATGTTTGCCTTGGACAACGGCATGTAAATATTATTAAAAGAATATAAATAAAATCTCGTGGAGGCGCAATCATAATTATAGACCTATTAGCCTGCTGCCCATAACCTCGAAAATCATGGAGATACTTATACTGCGCAGATTGTCCCTAATTATCTCCTCGAATAAGCTGTTACCTGATCACCAGGCACTTTGCAGTACATTTCTCGGTGGACATCTATTATAATAGGCAGTAGTGGTACATTTTTGTTTTTCTATACGTCAAAGCAGTAGTGTACTGCAAAGTGCCTATCAAATTGATGTCAACTGAGTTAGCGAATACATCTGCTGGTGACTTTCACTAACAAGAAAGGAACATGTCTCCCTGTCACTCTCAATGGAATACCTCTCCCGCAACAGGATTTCGCCAAGTATCTTGGAATATATCTGGATAGACGCCTAACTTGGCAGAAACACATATGAATCACCAAGCGGTTGGCTATGGGCCAAAAGTTACGCACAGTGTACTGACTACTAAATTAAGAATCACAACTCTCACTCGAAAACAAATTGTTGCTATACAAATGCATAATAAAGCCTATATGGACATATGGCCTACAACTGTGGGGCTCAGCGGCAAAATCAAATATTGAAATAATTCAAAGATGCTAAAATGCTAAGAATGATAACGAACGCACCTTGGTATGTCTCAAATAAGAGCCTCCATCACGACCTCTGCATGAAAACCGTAACAGAAGAAATTACAGAAAGGACAAAAGCGTACTATGAGCGAATCACAAATCATCCAAACATCCTAGCAGTAAACCTGATGACACCCAAACAGTCGCTAGAAGACTAAAGAGAAAGACTCCTAAAGACCGTATGGAATAGAATAGAATACAACTTTTTTGTACACCAAAACAGTCACACAATTGTTTTACACGAGCTTAAATCTATGGGTACAACGGCGGTTTTTCGGTGCGGCGCTGAACAGCGATAACTACCAGACAACCTTGGGATGGACTGAAAGAACTTAAAATCTAAAAGGGGGTAGTCTGCGGTGTACTAATAATAAAAAAAGGATGTCAAAATTTTACATTTATAAATACATACATATATATCAAATGTTACATAATTTCGTAGGAGGTGAGAAAAAAAGGAGGACAAAGCATAAAAGGCGGACTAATTATGTAAGAGATGAGAATATTATATAAACAGAAAAATATTTTTAAAAATTCTCTAATACCTTATTAGAGAGAATTTTTAAAAGAAGCGAGTGACTTAGCTTGTCTAACTGGCATCAGCAACGCATTCCACAATCGCACAACTTATTAAAAAGATTGAAAGAATAAACGGGGCAGTCACTGGACAGCTTCTGTACAAACCCGTTAATAATTCCATACATATTGCTGAATATCTGCAAGAATGATAGATTGCAATGAAAAAATTAAATTAAAAAAAAAAAAAATATCATTCTAGAGTAATTGCTAGCGTGTCAGGGGAGCGTGGAAAAAGAAAAAGTGTTATTATCGAGATAAAACCATTTTCACGATTCAATCTTTACTCTTTGGAATAAATTACAGGTAGGTAGATGACAATATCACCACCAATAATATGACATGACGTGATAGGAATGATGGAACAATACAACAAAAGATATGCATCGAAAATGGAAATAAACTATGTATAGAATTTACAACTTTTTCTGGTGGAGTGAACTCTGCATATCTACCCCTAAAATACACGAACAAAAACTCAATAGTAAAATTGCGTAGTATCGAAAAAATAGAACTTTTACAGAGCTATTTAATGCAATAAACTTTGTGAAATACTAGCTTTTGACCGCGGGTACACCCACGTGAAAGTAAAAAAAACCGGCCAAGTTCGCATATTTATGGTTCCGTACCAAATGAATTTTTGACAATTTGTTTGGCTTTGGGTCAACAAGATGCTTATACTGTGAACATTTAAAGACCTCCAACCGTTTGGCTGTAGAACCTGTGTGACAGACGACGGACAGACAGACAGACGGACGGACAGATGGACACGTAAGTGACAGCATTAGGGCTCCGTTTGGACCCTTTGGGTTCGGAACCCTGGATATCCTAAGAAAACGTGCTCCCGAAATAAAAAACTACCCTTTGTCCCTTATCCAGGCCATAGTCTACCTACCCATGTGCCAGGTTCATTACAATCGTTTTGCCTTTGCAGCTTGATTGATAAACAAACATTCGAATATCCTTATCTTAAATATTTTAACGTTTGCAATATCAGTAGGAGGTATTTCGAATACAAATAAAAAATATTTTAATGTCTTTACTTCTTCTGCGTCTTCCTCTCTCTTTCCCACTTTATATCGGGTCGGCTCTCCTAATTTTGTGGCTCCAAGACAATCATTCCTGGGTTATTGGGTCGGGCAGTTTTTCCTCTGATAGGAGTTTCATCATGCTGGTTCACCACGTAGCAGGAGGTCGCCCTCTACCTCTCTCCTTTTCAAGCAGTTGCAACGCTTTTTTCACTACGTGTTCCTCGTCTCTTCGCATCACGTGACCATACCATCTCAGCCGGCTCTCAGTGAGTTTCTCTGATACGGGGGCGACTTTGAAACTACAATAGATATTCTCGTTTTGCACTTTGTCTAGCCTCGTTACTACACAATAGGATATGAACAATAAGATAACATCAATAAAAAGTAACTAAAATACTTATTACTAAAATTAAATTAGGTATATTATTACAATCTAAATATAGAACAAATCAATCTGCCCGCGCCTTTTCCCAACTATCTTGGGGTTGGCTCCAGTCTAACCGAATGCAGCTGAATACCAGTATTTAACATGGAGCGACTGCCTATCTGACGACCTCCACAACCCAGTTACTGGGTAATACGATAGCCCTCGGTAAGACTGGTTGTCAGACTTTCGGGCTTCTGATGACCCGTAACGACTGTCAAAGGTCCACGATTGACAGCCGGGACCAACGGCTTAACGTCCTTTCCGAGACACGGAGGAGTCTCGGTATGTAAAGATGGTCACCCATCCATGGATCAATCCCGGCAAGCGTAGCTTAACCTGATGGATCGATTCGTGCGGCTGTTATTACTTTAGCCACGAGCGAAATATAGAACAAATGAGTACCCTAGTACCTACATTTATAGCAAATAAAGTTTTGATTCTAATTCTGATTCTGATTTTGCCCTTTATTTAGAATAGAGACCAGCACCGGCTTCACACGGTATCAAAATGTCTCAAAAGACACGTAACGCCATCTAGGGTCCTAAATTAATTGAACCGTCGAAAGTTATTGTTCGTTCACTCATGAACAGTACTCTTTTCTCGATAAAATGTACCCTATGTCCTTTTTGTTTCCTGCGACTCCCGCATTCTCCTTAAACTTAAGGGGAAGATTTATAAAACATGGTCAGACCTGCTGTCTTGTATGGTTCAGAATGTTAGGCCACAAAAAGGATGAATGAAAAGCAATTGCATGCAGCTGAGATGAGAATGCTAAGAGCGATGTGTGGTGTTACGCGCATGGATAGAATTAGGAATGAGTATATAAGAGGAAGTCTGAAAGTGGCACCGCTGACTGAAAAGTTGTGTGGAAATCGGTTGTCGTGGTATGGGCATGTGATGCGGATGAAGAAAATGTCGTGACGAAAGTCTTGTGTATGGATGTAGATGGCTATAAGAGTAGAGGAAGGCCAAAGAAACGATGTTTGGACTGTTTGAAAAAAGGATATAGGTACAAAGGGGGTGACTACAGAGATGACGACTAATAGAGAAGTGTGGAAGAAAAAGACGTGTTGCGCCGACCCCAAATAAATTAGGATAAGGCCAGGAGAATGATGATGTCCTTTTTGTACTTCAGACAACATACATGCAAAATTTCATTATGATCATAAATGATAAATGATGTTTATTCAGTAAACAGGTTACAAGGAACACTTTTACACGTCAATGTTTTTTGTCAGTTTAAGCTAGATGAGGCCGGTGTTTCCTAGCTGACTACCCTGAGAAGAAACACCGAAACAAACTCAGAGGTCAAAGTCTCTTTTAGTGTTCAAATCCATACAATGTGTACTGGTTAAATCATATGAGAACCATGTACGTTTATGTCTGGGATGAGCTTTATGAAGAAAGCAACACACGAATTCGAGTGGACCTGTCCAGACAGTGCAAGCATTTGTCAGTCATCGCGAAGCTCAACTCAGAACTTTGAGGAGCTCAACGAACCGACGAACAATACCAAAGTAAGGACATTTGAGTAGGCCGCAAAAATACTCAAACTGCCAGACAATCATAAAATCTACATGAATATAACGACATACATAGTTCTCGCATTCACGTTATTCTATATGAGGACCATGCAGCTTAGTGTCTGTAGTGGTCTTTTGAAGAAAGAACCAAACATATTTGAGTGGACCTGTCCAGTCAGTGCAAGCATTTGTCAATAGTCGAATAGCTCAACTTAAAAACCACTAAGGAGCTCAATGACATGACGAACAATACCAAAGGAAAGACATTTGGGTAGGCCGAAAAAGTACTCAAACTGTCAGACAACGTTGAAAATTACTGTAAAAAGGAGGAGAAAATAATAATAATAACCCACATAGTCCTCACATTTACAATAATTAAGTAATCAAAAAAAATAAAAATATAATACTTTACAAAGTAAATATTTGTGTCAAACAAAATAGTTATCATAATATGTCAATCAAAAAATAAAAAATAATAATAAAATGTCAATAAAAATATAAAATAAAAAATATAATATAATACTATACAAGTATTCATGTCAATAACAAATATTAAAAAAAAATATATATAAAAAATTTCATCAGTAAGTAGTAGATATGAAAACAATGGCTCATGTATATCATTGAAGCAGCTCAGTCCTACGCCTTTTTGTCCTCAAGAAAGTCATTAATTGTGTAAAAAGCTTTCTGGCATAGCTTACGTTTAATAAATGATTTAAATTTATTTATGCTTAGTTCTTGAATTTGGCTAGGAAGTTTATTATAGAAACGTATACATTGGCATCTAAACGAACCACCTATTTTTTTCTTGAGCCTGGTTTTAGGTACAATAAATTTGTGTTTGTTCCTAGTATTTATGCTATGGATATCACTGTATCTATTTAAACAGATTAATATTTTTATGTGCATACATGAGATTCTCATAAATATATTGAGAGGGAACAGTCATAATATTAATCTCTTTAAATTTGTCTCTGAGGGAGTGTCTGGGACTTAATTTATAAATTGCATGAATAGCCCTTTTCTGTAAAACAAAAATTGTCTGAATATCGGCGGCATTTCCCCACAACAGAATGCCGTACGACATCACACTATGAAAATAACTAAAGTATACTAAACGAGCTGTCTCTAAATCAGTTAAACCACGATTTTTCCTTACGGCGTATGCTGCAGAGCTGAGTTTTTTGGACAGTTTATCTATATGGGGGCTCCACTGAAGCTGCGCATCCAAAGAACCTAAGAACATTGTGGAATCCTCGGGTTTCAACTCCTCACCCTTTATTGACACACTAGTGTTCACTTGTATTACATTGGGTAATGTGAACTTTATGCATTTTGTTTTTTTCTCGTTAAGGAGAAGATTATTGATGTTGAACCAGTTAACTACAGTTGAAAGAGCATTATTTACATTATCAACAACCACCTGCTGACGTTTGAGTTTAAATAAAAGTGAAGTGTCATCTGCAAACAGCACTATATCATGTTTATCCTTTATGAGGTAAGGCAAGTCGTTGATATAGATTAGAAACAAAAAAGGACCCAGAATTGAGCCTTGAGGAACCCCCATTCTGACTACAGACCCGGGAGACCTTTTGCCGTTCACATCAACTCTCTGAATCCAATTACTCAAGTATAAAGTAAGAAGACCCAGAGAGGCGCCCCGGACTCCGTAGTAGTGCAGCTTCCTGATCAATGTATCATGGAGAACGCAATCGAAAGCCTTAGATAAATCACAAAAAATGCCCAACGCATCGCATTTGTCTTCCCATGCATTATAAATGTGTCCCAAAAGTTCAACACCAGCATCAGTTGTTGAACGACCCTTTGTGAAACCAAACTGTTTGTTGTGTAATAATTTGTGTTTATTAAAATATCTTTGAATTTGATCTAAAATAATTTTCTCAAAAATTTTACTAAAAGTAGGTAGCACTGATATAGGTCTATAATTAGTAGGGTCTGATGTACTACCCGATTTAAACAATGGTATAATATATTTACTATATTTCATTAGATCAGGAAACTCACCACAATCTATACAATTATTAAAAATTACTGCTAAAGTATAAAGTAGGTGCTACAATGTCTATAATAGACACACGTCAACAGAATCACCCCATAGATCTGCAGTCTTTTTAACATTTAAAGTAATTTTTAACATTAAAAGTCTTTTTCTTTTTAACATTAAAAGTTTTAATTACATCATTACAAGTGACATATTGGAAATTAAATTGGGATTCACAAACTGGAACGTTTTCTTTAAGTAAAATTTCTGCAGCAGTTGGTGATGAATTTAGAGATTTTGTAGTCGATACGGGAATCTCTGCAAAGAAATTTTCAAATGCCGCGGCGACTTGCGAATCTGATTTAATGATACTGTCATCAATAGCAAGGCTTTAATCACTACTTCGGTTGCAAGACCTTCCCGTTTCGCTATTAATAATTTCCCAAGTCATTTTAATTACATTACTACTATTTTTAATTTTTGAACTTAAGTAGCGAGATTTCGCCAATCCGATCTCGCCGATCGTTTTAGTGGTTTAAGAGTGACACACATTTTAGTTTTAGTTTTATGGTAGAATAGCAGACGAAATCTAAGGTCTAACACTAGGTAATTTACAGCTCAGTTCGGTCGAATCACTGTCTCCTAAGACACAGGCCATGCCTAGTTTAGAAGACAGGATTTAATATTTTGTTAATATAGACTATAATTTTTCTCCTCTAGTGCCCATTGTTAGTTGATTAAGTCGTCTATGTTTATCTTTAGATCAATAAACTTATTTATTATTATTTATTAGTGAATATTAGTTAGGATAATATTAGTCAGGTTTAGTGAGGATGAATAGACGAGCAACAATGCGCATAAAACCACACCTTAGAATATGAATACAAAACTCGGGTTTGATGGAAACCACTGCTCATTTGACCGGAAACCCACAAAATATTCACAGGACTTTCTTGTTTTTGTGGAAACCCACAACATGGTATTGGCCGGTAAATTAACTATTACGCATTTCCCGGTTGACTGGGCAAGGGTTACGGTAGGATAGGTAGGTTTAGTGTGGCTCAGCATAATGTTGATTATATTGAGCTACAGTTGATTATATTGTAACCCAAAAGGTTCTGAGATGATGATGTCATTTCAGTGGAAAATGGAAACTCTGTGTTCAGAATAAGGTTACTAAAAGTCGATATGAAACGTAGATGAGAATTTGTTTTTATTGGTCTTTTTCATCCCTTTCATCTCCTATACCTGTTTACGCATCTTTTTTTTAATAATATTTTTCTTCGATCATGAGTTGCGTACAAAATATGATATTCCCTGAATGATAAGTTTGTGCTACTGAAAATAAAAAAGACTGGAAATAAACAGAATCATCTTCTATTGCAAACGATATCATGTTTTTCACAGTTCAAATTCAAACTAACACTTTGCATAAAACAGCAGCTGAAAAATCTATCTCGCAAATCAACGAAAATAACACCGTGAGAATAATAATATTTGTATTAGTTTTAAATCATGCTTGAAAAACACGTTTTCTGCCAATTTTTTTTTAAACAATCATTTATGAGGAACGGTTACACCAATTTTTTTGTTCGACTCATAGGTAATACAGTTTTTAACAAGCAGTGTGAAACGGACGGTTTGGGATCTAAAACAATTTTTTTATTTGTTTTATGTAATAAAACCACTTTGATTAAATAGATCCATAAATTTCATAAATACAGCTCAAACGTTTATTGAAATATTTAACGTGTTACAATCGGCGTTTTTATGACTGACTGACATTATGGATCAAAAACCTAAACCACTTCTTTATGCACTTAAACCAAAAAAAAACATGCACATATATTCCGTCTAGTACTAACGGCATCCTAAGTATGTTGATGGATAAGTGCGACGCACGTTGGTTGTCGCACGCTGTGGAGGTACTGGTCAGAAGACCCCACAGTTAACCTTATAATTTTCTTTTTGTTTTTGTGTTTTTTCTGTTTGTTTGCTAACAATAGTTTTTAAGAACTATGTTAATAACAATTATTAATTAATTAAAATGTTATTATTATTAGTTTTATAGACAAAGGTGTCCCCTGTATATTTAAAAAAAAACTATTGCTTAAAAAATAAGTTGTAATTGTTAGAAGCATCTGACAGTAAAACAGTTCTTTGTTACCGGTTATTCGTAACAAAAATGTGACTAACTACTTAATTTTTTTTAGTAAATTCACAGGCACATGTTTTTGCTTCCAAAATAAAACGGATGGTAATCCATCAATGGGACTTGGAATGAATCCAACACAATAATATTTAGCATGTTTCTGATGTATTGCGATGCACTCAATACTTTTTACTCCATTTTTATTTGTCCATAGTTCATAATTTGTTGTAGAAATTTTAATATAAAGGATTTTTATTTCCTATTTTCAATTGACCTATTACAAGATTTTTATCATGGCTCCTGGAGACAAGCACTACGTTATGGGATACGACAGTACGAGTATGTGTTCACAGAAATATGATTCTATCAAAATTAATCTGCATAGCCTTTTCCCATTTATCTAGTGGTCGGTTTCTAGTATAACCGGATGCAGCTGAATACCAGTATTTTACATGGAACGACTACCTAGATATCTGACCTCCACAACCCAGTTACTGGGTAATACGACACCCCGTAGTAAGACTGGTTGTCAGACTCTCGGGCTTCTGACGACCCGTAACGACTGTCAAAGATCCACGATTGACAGCCGGAACCAACGGCATAACGTGCTTACCTTACTTTTATGTAAAGGTGGTCACCCATCCATGGCCCAACCCCGGCAAGCGTAGCTTAACCTGATTGATTGACCCGTGCGGCTGTTATTGCTTTAGCCACGAGCTCCTCTAAATATGATTATATCAGTAGGACAATATAAAATAGATATAAATTTCCATAAAATAAATTATGTATATTCCTCTCAGAAAACCCTTTAATTTGATACTCATATCATCATCATCATCATCAGCCTTTTTTTAACCGACTTCCAAAAGGAGGAGGTTCTTAATTCGTCTGTATGTTTTTTTTTTTATGTATGTTACGCGATTTCTCTGCCACTTGTCAATAGATTTTGATGATTCTTTTTTTGTTTGGTAGGTCATACATCAGAGATGGTCCCATATATATTTTATCGAAATTGATTAAGCGCTTTTTGAGAAATTGAACCAAAATGAAAAACATGTATACCTCGATGACGTTTTGGTGTTCTCCAAATGTTTAAATTCCACGTTCCATGTTATTGGGATTTTTATTTCTGGGATAAAACAACTAAAAAGTGAAAAATAAAAAACTTGTTTACAAAAAAAACAACCGACTACCTAAAAAAAATACACTAAAAATTAAAAAATAACTTTAATTTCGGAAGTCGGTGTCAAATAACCAAGAAGTAAAATATAAACACTGACTTCGAAATTAAAGTTATTTTTTAATTTTTAGTGTATTTTTTTTTTGGAAGTCGGTTGTTTTTTTTGTAAAAAAGTTTTTTATTAATGTCCCCACTGCTGGGGCACACGCCTCCTCTCTGTGAGAGCGTGTGGGCCGTAATCCACTATGCGGGCCCAGTGCGTCTTCGATTTTTTGGTTCTAGGACATGCCGGTGGGATCACGATGTTTTCCTTCACCGTTTTGAGAGCAGTGGTGATGAAATAATTTACACAAAGTAATGAGCCTTGAACCTTGAAGCCAGGCGGTTTGAACTCTCGACCTATAACTTGTAAGTCGGAGCCGCTACCACTGGGCCACCACTGCTCTATCTCATAACTCATCCATATCATGGGAATGCATAAAAAATAACTAGTCCACTATCTTTGGGAGTCCGCAATATTCGATTTAGAATGACGTCACTTAGATAAACATGCATTGTCATCCAAACTAAATATGTATGCAAAATTTCAGCTCAATCGGTAACTGTATCAACTTCCAATAATATTTACATAGCCACAGGTGAAGCCAATAAAAGCGTGTTAAACAGTTGTCGCATTTTCGCGTTAAGCCTATCTGTGAGAGCCTTTACTCTTATCCTTTTTAGGGTTCCGTTGTCAACAAGTAACCCTTATAGTTTCGCCACGTCCGTCCGTTCGTCCGTCCGTTGCTTAGCTCAGAGACTCTTTGAACTTGAAAATATAACTTGGCATGAATATTCATCACAGCCGATAAAGTGGTAAAATAAATACATGAAAAAAAAAAATTATGATACCTCTTAAACACGTAAAGTGGGGATGTTTTTGGAACGAAGTTCCTTATCGCGCGTTGTGAAAGGGGGCTAGACGGAAAAAATTCTTACGAAAAGTTGTCACGACACTAATGAGGCTGTCCATCCAAAAAGATTGTGTTGGAAAAACAATCTAATAAAAACTTCTTGTATTTTTATTACAATTACTTTTCTTATAGTTGTTGTTATTGCTAAAGAGTTGAGTTGAGTTGAGTTGAGCTGAGCTGAGCTGAGCTGAGCTGAGCTGCGCTGAGCTGAGCTGAGCTGAGCTGAGCTGAGCTGAGCTGAGCTGAGCTGAGCTGAGCTTAGCTGATCTGAGCTGAGCTGAGCTGAGATGAGATGAGATGATGTATAATAGGAGAGAGATAAGGAGAAGTATAACTTCTTACGTGCGTGCGTGTGTGCGTAGTTAATAATAAAAAAAATATTATAAATTAAAAAAAATAAAATTATTTTACAATTCCTTTACTAATTAATCGAAAGGAACTTCGTTCCATCCGGGTGTCCCTTGACACCTCTCAAGTTTTTTTTTCTCGTCTATCCCATGGTGTCGGGTATCGTTGGATAGGACATTCAAAAATATTACAGGTCTGTGAAGAACATTTTTCAATTCAGGGATCCGTTTGCGTAAAATTAAGCTTTAAATTTAAATATTTTGTTAAAGCCTCCTCCAGCCAGCTAAACGGGTATGTGAAAAAATTCACGGATATAATGAAATTATAAGGAAACTATCACGGTTTGGGTATGTGAAAAAATTCACGGATATAATGAAATTATAAGGAAACTATCACGGCTAAATTAGCTCTGCTAGTTTTAGAGTAATAGTCGCCCAACTTATAAAATGTTTCCACTATGTTGTAGCAGCAGCGGTGAGGTTTGGTGAAAACTTAGGTATTTTATAGATTGTGTTGAGGATTTTACAATGAAAAATGATGCGCTAGTTTTTAACGAGAAAAAGTTATATTCGCATCTTACATACAACCGTCAAGGGAAGGGGTGTGGGAACCATATTTTAAATAGAAACCAATCACTGTCGAGAGATTAGAATGACGTAGTGTATCGTGTCGCTTTGTGCCTCGAGATGTCGCTAGTAGTCCTTGATGTTCGTTTATGGAGCAAACGTACGAACAAAATACCAAAAAAAATACTTAGTTGAAATACGGACTACGGAACCATACCTTGCGCGTAGCCCGACACAAGCTTGGCCGGTTTTAAATATGTGCTTCCAAACTTTCTTTGATTATCTTCAAGCTTATCACTTAATCACTTGTTTCATTAGCGAGGTTCTTCATCGAGGAAGAGAATATCATTAGGGCCCTATATTGTCCTTGATAAGCAACTTGAGGAGGTTAATTACGAGTGACGAGATTTCCAGGATTTTGCCTTATTAGGTTTGTAGAACGTGCTATTAGCGACACCCGTGTACTCGTATATCTAAATAACTTTAGTAATTTGTACGAGGAGGAGAATAGGAGATAGTTTTATTAGTTTTAACATATTCATTGTGCGTACAGCTAAGGAGTGGAATTCCCTGCCGGAGTCTGTGTTTCCTGATAGCTACAACCTGAGAGTCTTTAACTCAAGAGTGAATAAGATACTTCAAGGCAAGCGTGCTTCATCATCGCGTACCATTTGGTGAGAAAGCGGTCAAACTTGCGTTTGACCTATTACTAAAACCAAGTTTGAAAGTGCTGATCGCGTTAAGTTGCATTGATGCCATTGGCCCTTTGTTGCGTTCTAAATTTTAAAGAGCATTCCTAGAAAACCAGCGTTGAATACATTCAAGAGCCAAGTCTCTTTCACTCTTGAAATGTGGAAATAAAATCAGGATATTTCCCTGACTAGAGCTTCGGTTACGAATGCAAATCGCGACTTCACAATTCACTTTTTAAAATTCTGTTATCTCCCCTCAACAGCCGTCACCATTGGGAATAAGTTTATTTTTTTCTAGTGTACATACTGTGTTTAATATAATACATCAAGATTTATTGTTGGGTTTAAAAATGCTGCAAGGCAAACAGAAAAATTTAACCAAAAAAAAATGGAAATCAAAAACTAAATACGATAAAACAATTAGAAAATAAAGTGCTACTTTCAAGTACAGAGTTTGTCAAAAGTCAAGTCCATTTGTACAACAATTGTAAATGAATAAACACACGAAATGTTGTAGATAACATAACTTTGAAATGAATGGTAGATTGTTAGTAGGAAATTAAAAACAAATAGCGTATAGAAACTGTTTCCTCCCACGTTGTTTACGCATACGCGAACTACGACCGTGAAATTAATTCTAACCAATTTTGAGTTCATTGTACGATTCCTTTAGTATCTACTATGCTATTAAAATAAATACCATTTGGTGTTGGTAGTAATTCCTAATTTACTCATTCACAAGTAAAGCTTTCAAGGGGTTGTCAACATCAGAAGTTATAAACAATTTTACAGCTTATAAAGGTTATCACACAGTTGTTAAAAAATTTCATTGATATAGTTTTAACTTGTGTTAACCTAGTACCACTTAATACATGGGGTCAACTAAGATATAATTATAAATAAAAAACTTTTTCAAAATTATATTATTATTTAGGCTTCGCAATTTGTATGAATATCATATCAACATCTTTCAAATCTTCACCTATTTGTTGGCATTTTTAACCAACAATTTAGCTTTTAGTGTTCAAAATTGGTCTTGGCACATCAATTCAGACAACCCAACAGAAAAATTCAGGATCTGTGGAATCTCATAAGAGGTTAAATGATTCGTTGCCAAAGAAAATGCAATTATTAACTAACTAATACAAAATTGAAACTCTTCAACTAGAAGATGAATAATAACAAACAACGGCAAAAAACTAACCTCAAATCGAAATGGTGGCAAAAAATGTATACACTGTATACAGTTCTTGGCCACTCTATAGAATGATGAACATAGATACGAGTACCACACATGTGAGAGTACAAGCAAAGAGGGTCCAATTCTCAGCGTTAAGTTTCGGAGATATACGCAGTTTTGTATAGTTGGGTGAAAAAATTTAATTTCGCGATTTTAATTGATTATTAATTTAATGCTCAATTATCTATAAGTTAATATAGTAAATGATTTTATATTATGATGTTTCCGAGTACCAGAAATTTATTTTTTTATGCTTTTTCTCAAATCAAGCTTTTTGAGAGTTTCCAACTTAAAATGTCTGATAAATAAAATGTGCCTACTTTTGAATGTTTTTATAATTGACTATTCTAGATACCGAATCTAGTGTTAGGTCAATAACCCTCAACTGAACCCTTTTTGCTAGGACGCCCACATATGTACGTTAAGCTTAGTAATTAAAAAAATATCATCATAACAGTCTAGAATGTGTAGCAGTGGGGACACTGCTTGATAAATAAAGACGCTCTGTCCTTTATTTTTTGGGTAGGGTAATCAACGGAACCCTAAAACTAGGCCTTCGCTATCCGTCCGTCCATCTCTCTTTCAGTGGCCTATATCTTATAAATCGCAACAAGTAGATAGAATAACAAAATATTATATTGCCGACAAATGACTTGCGTTTCAACTTTGCATTAAGATTCTTATGCAGATTGTATGGCTCCAACGCTATATTCATCTTTTTTCCATTTCTCTTATCTATTGAAAGTTTATTCTCCATTAGGAAAGTTGATAGTCATTCAACATTTTCAACTATATTCAATAGCTAAGTACATTTCAATGAACTATTATAGAGGCATGCGGTCTATATGCTGCTTAACGGTCATAATAATATGACTACATGATTTAAGTTTTAGCATTTTGCACGTCCAACATCCGTTGACATTTTTAATTTCAAAATCACACTAAAATTATAAAGGCGAAAGTTTGTGAGTGTGTATGTTTGTATGTTTGTTACTTCTTCACGTTTAAACAGCTACACTGATTTGGATAAAATTTATTATGTATAGTGTCGGGTCAAGTGATACAAAAGCTTGTGATTGGAAGTTCAAATCTAGCTCGGACAAGTATACGTTTTTGGATTTTTTAGAACTTGTTTTTGAAGATTTTTAAGCAAAGAACAGTAGTTATTTATTGTTTGTGGCTTTTTGGCACATTCGAGCTGCTTATAAGATTTTTTTGCAAATTCAAGAAACGTTTGATAAAAATTTGCGCTGGCAGCTATTCTGGACATGGCGCCGGCAGCGGAGGCAGTTCTTAAAATAAAACATTATTGGTAAGTGATGTCACAAAGTTACGCCTAGGAATCAATTTTAGTCTAGTAACATGACCTAGCTCAAAATAATTTTGGGGTTAAATTCTGAAACCGTTACTAATTAAATTTGCTACAGCAAATGGCGCATTGGAAGCCATTCTCCATTTGAGTTGCATGAATTCAAATTGAAATAAAGTTAAGCGGTTTTACGTTTTGAGTAAAATGATAATACAGATTTGTTTTTATTAATAAAATTTACTGATCATACCTTTTCAATACGAAGAATATTAATTTTGTTCTGAACTGTTTTCACTTTACATTTCCGCAATATATTTTATGTACATTGATAATATTGTGCAAACATTTGTAGGGCGAAAAATTCAGTAGGTATATTTTATCAGGAAAGTAATAATTTTTTGGCTTTGGCGAGATTTAAGTTTTGAACATAACAAACTGGTCATTAAAAATCGAAAATAAATTGTATGACAAAATTTTTACTGCACATTTAAGAAAATTCTGGCCAAGTGCGTGTCGGACGCGCACACGAAGAGTAAAAAAACTTGTTTCTAGAAACGTGTTTTTTTTGGGCTGTACAAGGTAGGCAGTTAAAATTTTCATTTCAATTAAAAATAAAAGGGATTCCTATTATTCCACTTCTAGTAGAGGACTCCCGTTTAATTTTTAATTTATTTATTTTTTAATTTTTGTTGTTATAGCGGCAACACAAATACACATTCTGTGACTGTCCACCTATTACGGATCATGAGATACCGCCGGCTGACAGACAGACGGACAGCGGAGGCTTAGTGATAGGATCCCGTTGGTTACCCTTCGGGTACGTAACCCTAAAAAGGATTGAGTTTTTGAAATGTTCAATAGAAAACTCGCGTCAGCCAGCGATTGTCGGGCATTACTGCTAAAATGGACCTTTTTACCCACTAGATGCCGCCTTTAGACACAAGGCGCCATCGGTACATGGTGGACATCTCACCCACACGCACAAATCGTTTTGGAAACACATTAATTATTGTGCGTACAGCTAAGGAGTGAAATTCCCTGCCAGAGTCTGTTTCCTGATAGCTACAACATAGGAGTCTTTAAGTCACGAGTGAATCTGAATGAATAGGTTACTTCTTGGCAAACGTGCTCCATCTTCAACCACATCACCGCTAACCATCAGGTGAACAAAAGGGGCTTCAGTTGCGTGCGCTGCGTAAACGGTTAAAGTTACGCAAAAATTATGTATGACGGAATTGTTCTCCTTTTAAAATTCTAAAAAAAAATCCGCAACAGCATATGTCTATCTTTTAAGGTTAATTCACTATAGTATTTTTTATGGTTTTTATTTTTAGCTTAGTTCAATAAAAATTAGACTTAGTTGATTGACGAGCGAATGGTGAAATCGGCCTTTAGAATCACTTTTGACGGCACGGTTGGCGTAGTGGTTGAGCGTTCGGCTGCTTCGCTACGTGTCGCGGGTTCGATCCCCGCACGGAACCAATATTTGTATGGTCTACAGATAGTTGTTCCGGGTCTGGGTGTCTTGTGTATGTGAGTTTAAATGTTTGTGAACGCACCCACGATACAGGAGTAATTCCTAGTGTGGGGCAACGTTTTATCTAAAAAAAAAAAAAAAAACTTCCTCTTATCCTGCGGAGTTAAATTTTTACAAGTTGATTCAGTTCCATTGACAACGCATTTTAAAAAAAGCCTGACCTGAATCGACATTCAGGAGTAGCTCCAGACAGAGGAACTCTCAACAGTCAACGTGCTGTTGACCCTTCCAGAGTCACGAAATTTTGTGTATGAATCTAAATTCATTGTGTACCTACTCGTATTACATTTATTCTTGTCTGTGGTCAAATAAATGGTACTCTTTCTTACTTTTTTTTGAGTAGAGTTCTCACAGACGCTTTGTTTTTGTTACAGTGTAACGAACATATTCCTGGTGAACCTGTCGGCTGCAGACCTACTGGTAACGAGTATCTGCATGCCCATCCAGCTCAGCAAGGCTATTACCCTCGTCTGGTTCTACGGAGAGACGGTCTGCAAGATTGTCAATTATATTCAAGGTAAAATTTTAATAGCCCTCTCACTAACATGGTTTAAAGAAGGGTTTTCGCTCGCTACGCAGCCACGATCACGTGTTACGATTTATTGCTCATGCATCCTTCCTATGAGAGAGTGTAGACCATAATCCACCACGCGGGCCCAGTGCGGGTTGATGGACGTTGCATGTCATCCAAATTTTAGTTCTAGGATGGTGAAGGGACTGCCAGGGTTGTGAGAGTGTTTGAAAGAGTCAACGCGGCCCTGGCACAGGTAAATGAAAGAACGGGGCGGTTTTAGTCAGTAAGAGTCTGACACATCCAAAGAGGTAGAAATTATTTGATGATATACTGACAGTATGCAACCAACCCAGGGCAAAGAATCCGACTTGAGGAGACAATAGTTGTGGAAGTGCACTAGCCGGACCCCTGGCTCCAACTGGGTCGCAAACTGTCTGCGATGCGCAGAGCTAATCGAATAACATACAAATGATTTACAAGACTTACTCTCTTACTCTTAGACCCATAGTTTCTGAAGTCTTTGGTCCGGGGACCAACCCGGCTATATGTGTGTATGTCAGAGTTAAATGAGGGGTGTAGTGTTTGTTTAGTAGGTATACCAGATTCTAAAATTGACCCCAACAGGCGCCGGTGTACCCCACATAGCGCGTGGTCTCTCGCGAACCAACCAAACTTAAGATTTACAAGTTCCCGTTTCACCCCTACCAAATATTTTTTTTTTTAGAATATATCAGAATATTTATTGAATTAAGGTTAACAAAAAGTGTACATCTGATTATTAAATATCTAAATTTTATAAGGGAAGAAGGCTGTAAGTAGGTAATTAATCATTTTATTAATTGGCGCCGACTCAAAATTAGTTTATATAAAATTTGATATTTTATGTAGGTTAAGCTTAATACTCAAGACTTAAAAGGTTTATTTATTTTTAGCTTTTTAGTTCTCTTTCGTCGTTTATTTTTTTTTGTTACAAAGTTTTTTATTTTATTATATCTTTTAATATTTTAACACTCTAAGGCTAATTTCTATCCTTAATCATTCCTCTTGCCACTGAGCTAATGATGTAACCATCCTTCCATGAAGTTCCCAGGATATTGACCAGTTGAGGTTACCTTCAATATTGTAAAGACGTCTTTTCTTCAAAGCATATTAAGTGGTATTTATCATTAAAACCAGTTTGTATATCTAACTTCTATTGTTTAGAAAAGGTATGGTTTCCATCATCAGCTCAGTTTCATGATGTGATGATTCCTAAATGCAAATAGAGGACCTAGAGGGTCTAATGGTGTGCCTTGTAAAGTTTTGTAACAGAAAACTTGTTTTGATGAATAAAATAAATAAATAAATACCTGATTAAGTTATGAAAGTAAACAGAAACAATATTCGTGCCCAATTTTCGAGGTTCTCTCTCAATTTTATAAGAATCTTATAATCAGACCCTGATGTCCTTGACATGGAACCACCCTTGAGGTATACCCTATCTAACAAAATAAAATCATCAGTATCGGTTCATAAATAACGGAGTAAGGGCCGAACATACATACTGAAACTCTAAACGTGCCCACAATTTTATTTATTTATTTATTAAAACTTCATGCAACACAAATGTACAAAGGCGGACTTAATGCCTTAGGCAATTTTCGAGGTTTTCTCTCAATTTTATCATGATTCCATTATCAGCTCCTGATTTCCTTGACATGGGACCACCCTTGAGGTATACCCTATCTAACTAAAAAAGAACCATCAAAATCGGTTCATAAATGACGAAGTGAGGGCTGAACATACACAAAAAAAAATATATATATAGACGGTTGAATTGAGAACCTCCTCCTTTTTCACGTCGATTAAAAAAGCATATTTGTACATGTGAGTGAATAAATTATCATTGAGCCAAAATTTCTAGAAGTTTTTCTGTGTCTGTGTAATTTAGTATCATTAAATACCCGGATATCATAATACTACATTTTTATAACTAAGACTATAGAACCCTAGTAACTTGTTGAGCCTAATATATAGGTCCTAAAAACACATAAAATCGACTAGCAAATGCATGTTAAGCATTGTTTAGTTTGAAGCTTTATGCAAACCAAGTCCTTCCTTCTCTTGTCGTAAGGTACTGGATAAAAAGGAAGTGCAGTGTGCTGGTGTAGTACTATACTATGCTTAGACTAAATAATTGCCGTTCTGTTAGTACATTACATGCAATGTAGAACTAGAGGAAATCTAAAAAGGATACAAGCGGTGAAGATTGGAGATTGCATCGGTGGGGTTGGATTTTGGTGTTCCTCAGGGGAGCTTTTGGCCTCTGTTGTTCACAATCTATATAATATGACCTCTGTGAACTAAAATCTCCCCATTTTCAAGTGTTTGCTTACCCAGATGAGACTGCGCTTTTTATTCACGGTCCCACATGGACTGATGTGAAAGCTGATGCAGAAACTACTTTGAGTAAAGCCTCGTGTTGGTTGTCACGTAACCTACTAACGCTCAACATTATTAAAACCGACTATATAACTTTCGCATTAAAAACCACTGCCCTCTTGTTTGCTGTATAAAGAGCTATCTCACGGTTAGAGCAGCTGTTCCACTATAAAGTTTAGCGGTTGGGTATCTAAAGGTCTTTTTAGTCATAGCCTTGAGAACAGCTCTTTGTGTCCTTTCTAAAGGTAAGAGTATAATCTTTGCTGCCCTACCCCATGTCGTGATGCAGTAAGATAAAATTGATTGGCAAAGCGCATGGTAGGTCAACATAAGGGTGTCCAAATCAGCGGCATTACCGAGCAATTTGAACACGTAGATTAGCTTTCTTACACGTGGGGTTAGGTCATCGAAATGACATTGCCATTTAAAAAATTGATCAATATTGATTCCGAGATATTTAATAGTGGTGGCTCGGGATACTGCTACACAATCACAGTTAGAAGACGGCACATGACATGTATGGGATTTAATAAAAAAAGCATTCAGAGGTGGGAACCTCTGAATGCTTTTGCACATGACATGTATGGGATTTAATAAAAAAAAGCATTCAGAGGTGGGAACAGGCATGCCTAAATTGGGAATTCAGTAACTTAATAAACTATATACGACAGACGTTTGAGGTAATGTTTAAAGTGAGATGATGGAGTGGCCCCTAGTGTCCGTAACACAGGTTAATTCCTATCATGTTCTGCTTCGCTATCAACAGTGGCATTTCTGTTCGTCACTCATGTTGTATTATTTAAGTTAACCTGTACTCATAGTTTTTAAATAAAGATTATTATTATTCCGTTTATTATTCTATAGACAAATCAATTATATTTTTAAATATTCAATAGGAAAGATATAAAAAATATAAAAAATAATATCCCACCGGTATCGGAAACAGAGTCCAAGCTTCCGGCGGTCAGGGCTCCAGAGAGAGGAACCGCCTGACAATGCGAGCCGTGTCCAGAAGTACTTCGTTCTGAATCAAGCCCTCGATCCAGCCGCCTAACGAGAGCCTCCTGAGGTGTTGGTCGAGGCTCGTGGCTATTAAGCCATTGGCTGACACGACTATCGGTACAATGATGGCTGAGTCCACATTTCACATGTTGAGAACCTCGCAAGCCAAGTCAATATTCTTGATTTGTTTATCTTTCTCGGCTTTCACGAGGTTCTCGTCATGTGGGACGATAATGTCAACAATCATTGCACGCCTCTCGATTCGGTGCACCACCACTATATCAGCTTTATTGGCTACAATAGTCCTGTCAGTGATGATGGACCGATCCCAATACAATGAGATATGACCATTATCAAGAACTGGGTCGGGCGCATATCTGTAGTACGGCACTTCCGATTCCACAAGAGAGTATTTCAGAACAAGTTGCT
The DNA here is from genome assembly GCA_951329385.1 of Polia nebulosa. Lineage (NCBI taxonomy): Eukaryota > Metazoa > Arthropoda > Insecta > Lepidoptera > Noctuidae > Polia > Polia nebulosa. Next base: position 1,598,815 of record OX589595.1, on the reverse strand, counting down.
GATGGATAATCCTGGCTACACGGTTGTGCCTATGCAAATACTCACCGTTAGCTTATTATTATTATTATTAAAAGGGCGAAAGGTAGCAACTTTTAGTATTGCTCTTTGAGCGTGGTCTAGAGGGAGTAAAAATGTTATTGTAGCACCACCCCATGAAGTTATGTAAGAATGGATTGACACAAAGCTGAATAAACTTGTTTAATTAATTTATAGTTGGCTGTGTTTCGTAAATCTTTAAATACATAATATGTTAATTTGCACACTCGAGTACATAGTAACTCAATATGTTTACGGAAGTTTAGATTGGAGTCAATAAATGATAAATGATGTTTATTCAGTAAATAGGATACAAGGATCACTTTTACACGTCAATGTTTTTTGTTAGTTTAAGCTAGATGAGGCCGGTGTTTCCTAGCTGACTACCCTGAGAAGGAAACACCGAAACAAACTCAGAGGTCAAAGTCTCTTTTAAAGTGTTTAAATCCATACAATGTGTACTGGTTAAATCATATGAGAACCATCTACGTTTATGTCTGGGATGAGGTTTTTGAAGAAAGCAACACACAAATTCGAGTGGACCTGTCCAGACAGTGCAAGCATTTGTCAGTCATCGCGAAGCTCAACTCAAAACTTTGAGGAGCTCAACGAACCGACGAACAATATCAAAGTAAGGACATTTGAGTAGGCCGCAAAAATACTCAAACTGCCAGACAATCATAAAATCTACATGAATATAACGACATACATAGTTCTCGCATTCACATTATTCTATATGAGGACCATGCAGCTTAGTGTCTGTAGTGGTCTTTTGAAGAAAGAACCAAACATATTTGAGTGGACCTGTCCAGTCAGTGCAAGCATTTGTCAATAGTCGAATAGCTCAACTTAAAAACCACTAAGGAGCTCAATGACTTGACGAACAATACCAAAGAAAAGACATTTGGGTAGGCCGCAAAAGTACTGAAACTGTCAGACAACGTTAAAAATTACTGTAAAAAGGAGGAGAAAATAATAATAATAACCCACATAGTCCCCACATTTACAATAATTAAGTAATCAGAAAAAAATAAAAATATAATACTTTACAAAGTAAATATTTGTGTTAAACAAAATAGTAATAATAATATGTCAACCAAAAAATAAAAATAAATATAATACTTAACAAAGTATTGAAATCAAAAAATAAATAAATAATAATAATAAGGACTACTGTAGCCAATAAGCCTGATATAGTGGTGGTGGACCGAATCGAGAGGCGTGCAATGATTGTTGACATTACCGTCCCACATGACGAGAACCTCGTGAAAGCTGAGAAAGATAAACAAATCAAGTATATTGACTTGGCTCTCGAGGTTGTCGACATGTGGGATGTGGACTCAGCGGTCATTGTACCGATAGTCGTGTCAGCCAATGGCTTAATAGCCACGAGCCTCGACCAACACCTTAGCAGGCTCTCGTTAGGCGGCTGGATCAAGGGCTTGATTCAGAAAGCCGTACCTCTGGACACGGCTATAGAATACACGGAATAGTGACACCTTTATATTTTAAATGGTCAGCTTTAGCAAAAGTGGGGCAAGAACATGCAGTGTCAGCGTATCTACGAAATACAATTATGAGCGTTAATGTTTAGATTAGTAAGCGGTATGTTCCATAGTAGCATTTATTGTTGGACCAACAGAAAAATGATAGCATTTATTGTTGGTCCAACCAAATGCCAGCAATAAATACTATTAGAGTTAGTATTTCTCATTGTAAATAAAATGTATTTTGTTTCATCTACATTTAATGTTAGGAGATTATTATGAAGCCAATTAGACACAATCTTAAAACCATTCGGAGTATATTCCTAGACCTCAACCTTTGATTTAACTGAGAAAAATAGAGCGGTATCATCCGCATGCGACATTATACTCGTAACACCATTTTGGAGTAACAGGCTGCACAGTTCATTTATGTAAATTAAAAATAATGTAGGGCCCAAAATGCTTTCCTGTGGGATTCCGAAACCACTATTTTTTTAGTTTAGGACTGGTATACTGATCAATTTTTACACATGGATGACGTTCGCTGAGATAATCAGAAAATAGTAGTAGTTGTGCTCCTCTTATCCCTAGTGTTTCAAGCTTCTGCAAAAGTAATGAACAAGAACAAGTGTGTCGAAGGCCATGGCAAGGTCCAGAAAGACCCCAATGGTGTGCATACCATTATCTAGATTGGTAGTAATATAATTAGTCAATTCGTGTACTGCTTGGCTAGTTGATCTTTTGGGCCTAAAACCAAATACACTATCGGAAGTAGTCTGTTATCTTCCAGATATTTTATCAATCTACTGTAAATATTGGTATTTGTAAAGTATACGTAATAATAAACATTTTCACCAAATTTCAAGTTCATAGGTCAATGGGAAGTTACAAAATTCTTTGTAGCAAAATTTTGTGACAGACGACAGACGGACACGTGAGTGACAACAACAGGGCTCCGTTTGGACCCTTCGGGTACGGAACCCTAAAAAGGACAGTGAAGGGAAACATCTTAACAAAACCGGCACCATCATTTTGTGAGAGTCAAACTTTGATCTTGGTCGATACTTCTGCAACCAAGATTACGGCCGGTTGTGCGATAAGTATTGGTGATTTCTGAATCACCAATACTTATCGTACAACCGGTCAACACTATGCGGTCTGCCGCATAGTGTGCAAATTCCCTGTGACACTACATGGAATTAAGTTGTAACAGGCAGCCGAATCAGCAGACACTGGTTATTTGGTTAATCGTGCAGGGTGGGATGCGGGCGTTCCAGATAGGTGAGTTATAGATGACTGCGGTTAACGCAACATGCAGGAATCAGGGTCGGCTCACGCAACCCAAATATAATTATTGGTGATTTTCTTCTTTTTGTACACCAAAAACATTGAAGGTGATTCACTTTTAAGCCTGTTTCGTTAACATAATGGAACATAACAAGATCAACTCAATACAGTCTGTATTATAATTGGTAGTCTAGTAAATTGAAATCGATCGTATCGAGATAGAAGCCCATGTTTACCTATAAAATTAAACTATGTTAATCCAAACCTAATTCTATCATGCATCAATTATCGGAAAGGGTAATGAGGTTAAAGGTACCTAAGCTGCCTGTACATTGAAGCCGAGCGAGGCTGTGGAGCGGAGAAACGGAGAAAAATTAACCGATTGGATTGTTAATCTCCACTCCACTCCAATGGGCAATCCAATTAGTTAATATTTATCCGACTCTCAGCTCCGCTCCAATAGGCAATCCTATTGGTTAATATTTCTCCGTTTTAGCGCTCCACAGCCTCGCCCAATAGGATTGCATAAAATCTCCGCTCCGCTCCAATAGGTAATCCTTTTGGTTAATATTTCTCCGTTTCTCCACTCCGCAGCCTCACCCAATAGGATTGCACTAAATCTCCGCTCCGCTTGAATAGGCAAGCCTCGCTCCGCTTCAATGGAAAGGCCTTAAACAGAGGTAAACTCTATTAAATCTTCCAGCGGTCGCTTGCTAAGTCATTGATTTTACATAAACTATGAACAATTGACTCGAGCTCGATCGACTTGATCTCGAAGAGGACGTTATACCCCTCAGGAGCCATTTCACAATCATCGCAAGCCCACTTACTTCTTTATTTGTGTTTACGGTGTCAGAATCCTCGTGCGACTGGTACCACAGAACGGTACGATAACGATAGCACAGAACACGCGAGCTAACCACTCAAGGTCATTGGCAGTTAATAGCGCCTTAAAGAGATGTCAGCAATACCTGACGGGGCCCTTCAAGGCCGATGCCTGCCTGGGGTCGCGGATAAATAGAGCAATCGAAATAGAGTTCCCGCGGCCTTTGGCACTGAGCCAACAGAAGTAACAGGGGTGGATTTTAGTCAGTAAAAGTCTGACACGCCCTCCCGTTCTACCCAGAGCACGTCGTTGGATGATTTCACATCCCACAAAAAAAGAAAAGTGTGTTAGTAATACAACGATCGACGATCGATCAATTGGTGTAATAACACCCTAAAGTTGCCAAATATGTACAGCCCGAAAGTGCGACCGCTTGAAGGTTAGGGAACGGGTATAATTAACAGGTTAACTCAATCTAGCCCTGGAGGGTATAGCGTAGTACCCTACGTGCATATTAGCTAAGTTACTAAGTATATATAGGTAACATAGTTTGGTCAGTATAATAATGAGCATAAGATAGTTCACAATTAATGGCGAGCATTTCCCTAAGGCAATATTAAACGCACCTCCATAAATAGTAGATTTCTAAAGGGATAAGTTGAAAATAATGCTCATTCTAAATGCAAAAACCTATCTGAATTATTTGCCCTTTAAAAATGTTTAGTATTTTGGGTTTTATGTTTTCAATTTTCAACCTTAAATAGTAATAAATGTAAATCTACGGTAGTAGACTACATTCGCAGGCTAAACTACAATGAGACCGAAAACCTGTTGTCTGTAGTTAAGTAGCTTCTAAAAATACTCACCCTCCTACACACATACACTCATTTACATTTTACTCACCGGAGGCCATTACTACATCACTATAATACAACTAGTTAATTTAAGATTGTTTCCTACATTTTATTTTAATATTATAGAAATCTCTTTTATCGAATGAGTTAAAGATGTATATAGAGGTCAAACAAAGTTAATATTTAAATGTCGCCTACAATAGGGAAAGAGCGCTGATGTCTGAAGTACAGATATTTTGTATCTAGTTCAGACACAGATGTTCAATATCTGATCATAGAATATAGTGTATTGTAACGTATCACCATTATTTAAATGTCTGTATACTTTTGAATAAATAAAATTATTATTATTAATTAAACTTAAAGGGTGAAAAAACGACACTGCAACACTTGTTGATATAGTTTTTATTTACTGAGTTTTAAATAGGTAATGGATTTGGCTGGGTCTATGACAGTGACATACTCAAAGAATTGCGCCTAAAATTTTACGTGGATGCGACCAGTATATCGGAAAGATATGGACAAAATAGTAATTTTGGTTTTTCTGATATTTTTAAACCATTTTTAGGGTTCTGTACCTCAAAAGGAAAAAATGAACCCATATAGGATCACTTTGTAGTTCGTATCAAGACCGTTTTTCTGAGGAACGCGAGAAAGTAACAAGCTGAAATTAATAATTATCTAATACTCAAGTCTGCAATTCATTGAAGCAGTGAAAAAATCAAACTTCTAAGTCAACGCAATCAAAAGATACGGGCGCGCTTATGCCGCATATTTTGATACTGTTAAGGTCATCAAAACTTACAGGATACTTCCCGTTGATCTAGAATCATAAAATTTGGCAAGAAGCTTTGGCATAGAGCACAAGTAAAGGAAAAATTCCAAAAACCGTAAATTTGTAGTTACATTACAATTTTTTTATGATTACAAACTTATTTGCTGTTGGTACACAGAGCGGGGCCTATGTCGGTGTATGGGGAAAACAGTTCTCCAACGGCAAGGTTGTTTGTTCGAGATTCAATTCCCATGATGGACGACCTATTTACATACCTACAAGTTGATACGAAACCCTCGGTACACGAGTTCGATTCGCACTTGGCTGGTTTTTTTTATTATGATCTATTAGGTTTACTCAGTATTTGTAATTAAATAATTTATCAGAAAATAGTACTCAATGTGGTGATTGCTAATGGTTCTTCTTAATACCACCAAGCGTTCCCTATTGAAAGTAGGATTTGTTATGAGAGGCTAAAATGTGGTTGTACAATCCGCGAGGCTTCAGCTGAGCTTGGCAGTTGTGTGAGTGCACATAGATATTGTAGGTGCGATGTTAGCCTAGAGTGCGAGGTATCTTTTGTTTTGTTTAATTGGCAATCGGCCTGAGGCGCGGTCCGTTTCCCGCTCGACGCAACAAAACAAAACAAAGGTGATCACCAGAGGTCAGAATTCGGTAGAGTTATTTATGTACTTACACTTATTTCATAAAGCGAAAGAATAAAGTGGATATACCTCAAATATCGAGATTATTTTAAATAGCAGAAAAAGCCCGTGATTTATTAAATAAAAAAACTATTTACTTTTACGCGCGATATTGCCAATTTGTAGTTCACACACGCCTAGGCTACCAGAGCCCAGAGTGGTGATGAGTGGTGCTGCGTTGGACGCCGACGCCGCACCACTCCCCGCCTCTTTGCCGACTTCGCCTTGGCTTACTTCGCCCGACCGCGGCTTGTCGAGCGTCTTGAAGCAATAATTGATCATCTCCTCGAATGGAGGAGATGATCTGGAGCCTCCTCGGCTCTTGTTGTCGGAATGGACGTCGACAAGCGGATTAGATTTTTTATATTCGATGAGGTCTAAACAGCAGTTGTCCCCCCAGAATACGAGGGGTTTGACGCTTGAAGCGTGGCGGATTCTCCAGCTGCGGAGCCTCCAAGGGTATGGTCCCTGTCTCTCCTCTCTCTACCTCCCTATCTCCCCCCTCTCTCTCACTCACTCAATCACTCTCTCTCATTCACTCACTCACTCACTCACTCTACCCTTACGCCCCCCCCAGTTTCGTCGCCACTCTCACGGTCACATCTGTAGAGCAGATGCGTATCAGAGAGTAGCGACGAACATCCCCCAGGTTCCACGTTAGGAGGCTCGAACAACTTGTTCAAGTCTCCCAACGGCGCGGCCCTCTTGTGAGGCGCTAGAATCCGGACATCCCTCCAGTACGCATCCCATAGCCACGCCTCCAAGCTTAGGATTGGGTGGCGGTCGAATCCACTGGCAATCGACGATGATCGACTGACAATGGATGCGACCAACGGTGTGTTCCTCTTGGTCAGGTCTCTCTCCTGGACCCCTCCAGCACAAGTGAGTCACTCATGATGGAAGTCCCCAGAATCATGGAGACCCACAAGCCCCACCACGATGGCAACGTGGAAACACTCGGTGGGGATATGATATCCCTTGGTAAGACTGGTTGTCAGACTTTTGGGCTTCTGACGACCCGTAACGACTGTCATAGACCCACGATTGACAGCCGGGACCAACGGCTTAACGTTCTTTCCGAGGCATGGAGGAGTCTCGGTATGTAAAGATGGTCACCCATCCATGGACCAACCCCGGCAAGCGTAGCTTAACCTGATGGATCGACCCGTGCGGCTGTTGTTACTTTAGCCACAAGCTCCTGATATTTATTGCAAAATAAAATCATATACAAAAACAATGTTAGTACACAAAGACACGGAAGTTAAACACAATAATTCACGCATGATGGGTAGAGTGGCGATTAGCTCTCTTCCGCCTATTATTTTAAATGGTGCTGTCATCCCCATCAGTCCTAGCGTAAAAGATCTCGGTTTGCATCTTGACTCGACGCTTGGCTGGCAAAGCCAGGTTTCTAGTGTCTGTCAAAGAGTCAACGGAACTTTGCGATGTTTGTATCGTCTGAGGAACTTTTTGCCTGCAAAGACGAAGACTGTGCTTGTGCAAACTTTAATTTTCCCTATAATCGACTATGGTGACGTGTGCTACTTTGACCTGAACGCGGCTTTGCTGGATAAGCTTGATAGGCTCCTCAATAACTGCATCCGGTTAATTTTCAACTTGAGGAAATATGACCGTGTGTCAAGCTTTAGAGCTGAGTTCAAATGGATGCCCATTCGCCAGAGAAGAAGTTTGCGCGCTCTGACTACACTTTTCTCTCTCCTCAACTCTCCCGCCCCTCCCTCTTATCTTATATCACACTTTCAGTATCTTTGCTCTACTCACGCTAGGAATTTGCGTTCTGCTAACAATCTCTTACTGCATTGTCCTTCTCATACTTCTAATTTTATTCATTCTTCCTTTCATATACAGTCCATCCTTCTGTGGAATGCGCTTCCCCTCAATATCAGGGTGGCCACCAGTCAGTATGCATTTAAGCGAAAGTTGCGGAATTACCTTCTTAACATGTAAAGGAGTCGTCTCGAAATCCTTATCTCTAACTTTATATATTATTATTATATATGTAGGTATATTATATTAAATATATATGTATGTTTATTTTAACTATATTTATATATACTTTTGTAATTATTTTCGTCTTAGAATTATTTTATTTTTTCAGTTTATGCACCTGCCATGTTATCTCTCCACCACCCTTGGTTGACTGGTAGAGAATGCCTAAGGCATTAAGTCCGCCTTTGTACATTTTTGTTGCATGAAGTTTTAATAAATAAATAAATAATTTAACAACTATGCATAAAGATAAGTAGAGCTAAGGATATAGTAATAGCTTCGAGAACCTGTCAGTTCATCGTCACACCTAGGTCTCTTGTCAGGACCCAATTAAAAGTAGACTAGACGATGATTACATCACATACAAGTCTAGGTAGTTTGTTAACTTCATTAATACCTAGGTATATACAGTATTAATTTTATCTGCTCCTAAGAAATAGGTAATACTGTTACGAGTGAAAAGGATCTAATGATAGAAGTTAAAACATATTTTGTCCTCTATTTATGGACACGAAAACAGTTTTATCTTGTGGTATATTATCTGGATAGATCGTAACTTAGTTATTAACCAAAGAAAGGTCTTTAAAGATTTTTATACATTCCTTTGAAATGTTTTCTGAGAAAAGAATTATGCCCATTTGCCATAAATTTTGATTAAAAAAAATTACAGATAAGCTGGATGTTTTAAGAGAATTTTGAAGGTTATAATTACTAGAATATCTATAACTAGCTTCTGCCAGCGGCTTTGCCCGCGTGGATTTAGAACTTCCCCCATTATAAATTAAAGCCTATGTGGTATTTTAGACTAAGTATATATAATATTATATCTTATTGATAAACATTCAGATCCGTTCAGCCGTTCTGGCGTGATTGCGTCACAAACATACACTCATCCATCCAAACTTTGGTATTTATAATATTGAGTACTAGTAGAGAATTAGTACTTTCCCCGTCATAAACTTTCAACCCCCATTTCGCCCTCTCAGGGGTGGAATTTCGAAAAACCCTTTCGTAATGGATACCTACTCTTCACAAAGAACACACCCTCCAAATTTCATGTCACTAGGACCAGCGGTTTAGACTGTGCGTTGATATATCAGTCAAAGTCAAAGTCAAAGTCAAAACGTTTATTGCGAACTAAGAGACAGATGAGTAAAATTCTACGTGTATGACGATAGATCAGTGTCAGTTTGGATATCCTTTCGAACAGAAACCCGTGTCAACTTTTCAGTCAATGTTTGATTTGTATTACAATTAATATTATTTTGCTTTGAGCAATTTCTTGTTATATAATCATTAATCTCTTTGATTTTCAGTCTGTATTAATTTATATTCCCATAAAGATGTAAGCCGTTATTAGATTTTGCTTAACCCTGAACTAGATTAATCCGTAATAGATACTCGTACGTAATTACGTTTAAATTCCTAATCGTTACTTACAGTCTAACTTTCACCCAGCAAAGAACTTAAATCTTTATCTGTCTTTAATTTACCTTCACCCATCTTAGGGCCTCACCAGAAACATGTGTCGGCACTCAATGGTTTACGACTAGTAATTAGAACAGATCCAATGACTTTCTGGTTTAACTACGGCAATTAAATCTCACTACTGGTTGCTATGTACGACCATGGATTATGTATTTAGATAGACCACTCGCTACAATAGTTTAATGAGCCACACACATAAAGACCAGTGCGGGTTTTTTTGGAGGAATTTGCGGGTGTTCTTTCTAATTCTTTGCTGATCGCGTGTGTTTCTTTTGGGTGGGAATTTTCTCAAATAACTTCTCCAGAGGGCGTGTCGGACTCTAACTGCCTGCGGACGGCGAGTAGTGGGTAATTCGCCGCCCGATCAGCACCAGGCCCGAGAGTCCACGCCGCGTAGTGTTCCACGTGCGCCTCAAAGAGTTGTCAGCAAAGAGAAGGGGCCCGTCATGGCCGAAGCCTGCCCGAGGGTTGAGGATAAAATCGAAAGATTTACCTCGCCCCTGGGCATTCAGGGCAGGGAGGAACAGGGGTGGGTTTTAGTCAGTAAGAGTCTGACACGCCCTTCCGCTCCACCCTAGAGCGGAAGAAGTCATAGGATGATTTCCCAACCCCCAAAAAAAAAAAAAACTGACTATAACCAACCCGTGTTTCTTCAGTTGCCTGTGCCAGTGGCCGCGGTGACTCTTTCAAACATACTCGGCCCTAGCGGACCTCGTTAATAGTCTCGTGTATGTGTGAGTTGAACATTAGTATATGTCTCACAGTGTTGTAAGGAAAGTTTTTGTGTTACCTATGTGATGTGTTTCAAGGTTTACTCGTACTATGACAAGCAACGTCACTTCTTGCATGTTACTGTTTAAGAGCCTGTTTGACGTCAGTTGGGTTTTATGAGTCTATCTTAACTGGTAGTTACGATGTCGGTTTGATAGATCGATAGTTACTCGTAAGACGGTAATACATTTACTGAGTGACAGTGGACTGGCAAGAGATAATACGAGTAAATGATGTAATTCAATATATTCAAAAGCGACCGCTGTTGATAATCATTTATAGTTTGTATTGTACACAAAGAGAAACTTCGTCTCCAATAGCTTACATACACATAAACAAGACACTTTAGGAATAGCAATGACAAATTAGGTACAATCCGCTTTCAGAATCTATTGTTGTTTAGTTTGTAAACCCAGGGAACCGTGTTGTTAACAGTTGGTCCTACACACACAACAGTTTCCTAAAACGTTTACTGTTTTGTTTAATGTTTTAATATTCGCTAATAAAGATAACAATAATTGTAAAAACAACATAGCTCTCATTAAGAGGCCGTACACGAAATATTGCCGATTTCGCTGATTTATGTGATTTTACAGACGTGATTTTATGGTTAAAATAATGTATTCCTAAGTTTAAACGCACAACATAAAAGATCATTTCAATTATTATCTAATGTATGAGCTAGTTTATTTTTATTTTTATTATAATTACGATTAATCGACCACAAACCGACGACGGTTATGTGAATTTTTGCGGTAAGGGGTTTAGAATAACACATAAAATACGAATCGTTTTGATGTCTAAACGGTATGAAAAAATTAGAATGTATTATTGCAAAAGTTAAACTTTAATTTTAAAAGTTTGAGTAAAAAAATATTTAACTTAGTCAATTTTTTTTTTTTTGTAGGGTGGGAAATCATCCTATGACTTCTCCCGCTCTGAGTGGAGCGGGAGGGCGTGTCAGACTCTTACTGAATAAAACCCACCCCTGTTCCTTCCTGCCTCGAGTGCCCAGGGGCGAGGTAACTCTGTTTCGAATTTATCCTCAACCCCCGGGCAGGCATCGGCCATGACGGGCCCCGTCTCTTTTGCTGACAACTCTTTGAGGCGCGCGTGGAACACTACGCGCCGTCGACTCTCGGTCCTGGTGCTGGTCGGACGGCGAGCTACCCATTACTCGCCGTCCGCAGGCCCGCGTCTACGGTGGCCGGAGATCGTCTCGCGGCACTGGAAGTCCCAGGCGTCTCCTGAGGCGGCTGCTGCTGAGAGCGTGAGGGCGACTCCGTTGTTGATGCTCCCTCACGCGTCCTGCCTCCACCTTCGCGAGCATTACTGCTTCGCAGAAGGAGGAGACGGCTTCCCATTTCCTGTCGCCCCGTACCATGGCCTGAACCAGGGCAGTGAGCGAGTGGTCGCTGCCGCCTATCGCATCCACGAGGACATTGCGGGGCTCCGCCCAAGCGTGGCAGACCTCCACCGTATGCTCCACCGTGTCCTCGGGACGATCCGCGCAATGGAAACACCCGGGCGTCACCTCCCGCTTGATCCGAAACAGGAACCTCCCGAAACAGCCGTGTCCGGTGAGGACCTCCGTCAGGTGGAATGTGAGGGCGCCGTGGGGCCTCTCCAGCCACTCCTCAAAGAGGGGCACTACCGCCGCAATGGTGGCGTTCCCAGCGCGGGGTTGCAACAATCACTGTCTCCATGTCGCCATGAGATCTTGCCGGAGCTCTGTCCGCCGAGCCGCGAATTGTCGCGGCAGCGGAGTTTCGCCCCGGCGTTAAACCGTGTACGGCCCCTTAAGCCGCATTTGTCAAAGTTCATCGTATAATGAAATCAAATCAAATAAAAAGTTATTCATTGAAATTAGGCTGAGAGTCCGTACTTTTTGAACGTCAAAGTTCTACATAAAGACAGTGACCCAAAAACACTAGTCACCACTTCCTAGTGTTTTAGCTGTGAAGACAAAGTGGCGCAAAAAACTCCCCAGCAAACCTGCCAGACTCCCAGACCACATTTTGACTTTGCTTAGATATATACCTATATACAGGGTGTAAGGTACATGAACGCACATACGTGTTCCAGTGATTCAGTACATGATTCTTGACCCCCGAGCGTTGGAATTTTTCGTCGGCTTTTTCCTAGTTTTTGAAAAAAAAATCTGCGTTTTTTTTACATTAAACTGTATGAAATCGTTATACCTATCTACCTCAATTAAATTTTTAATTAAAAAATAATAAGTTCGCTTTTTTCGCAAAAAAACGCAATATAAATAAAATTAAAAGAAGCTTCCTGCTCAGCTGATTTCTTAAGTTTACCGGAGGTCATCGCGAACCCAGTAGTTACCTACGCACGCAATACCGGCCAAAGACCGCCGCCGGCATTTCTTTGTCGGCACAATGCTCACACAGACCGCCGAATTTCCTTTGTCGGCAAATGCTCACACAGACCTATGAATCTAACAGACGCGACACGTTAGGCATTTTAAGTGTCTACAAAAATTGATATCCCATTGACTACTTTTATTTGAACTTTTTTTGAGGGGAGGTTATTTTTATAAACCCTTCATCGAAATAAGTAAAGAAGATCTAAAAAAAATGTGTTACAGTTTATTCATAACGACTTATTTCTTAGATACGAGTACATTTTTGTTATCAACAAAGTTAAGTTAAGTAATACAATACAACAACGTTACTTATTCATTTCGTTAAAACCACATTCCTACATTTCGTATACCTACATCAAAATAATTACTGAGTGAGTAGGCAGTAGGTACAACTTAATGCGATTGTACAGTCTATCAATGTCATTGATCTATGCGGTCTGTAAGCGTATATATATATTCAAAAGCGTACCTACACTAATAAATAAAATTTTATTTCTTTAGCATTTCGCCGACGACGAATTTTTGTTTTTTGTTAGTTTCATGTTAACGTTCATCGCAAACGGATGTGCAGTGGCAGTGAATTTAGCTTGTTATCGTAAAGTTATAGAAAACAAGTTATTGTGTTTGTTAGTATGTGTGTTTTTTGTTTTGCTTGTTGAGTGTGTGCTTGTTGTGTGCGAGAGTGTTTTTAAACAACACCTCAGTGCCCAGGCAAATGCTTAATGCATGAAGCATGTAGGAGCCTCGGGTTCGTAAGAAATGAACGAACTTTAAGGTGAGTTTGTTCATTAGTTAAGTACACGGTTAATAACCGCGTCCCTGACAGAGGTGTTCGTGGTTGGCGAGCGGCAGAGCTGTAGGTACCTACGAAATTTCAAAATTCAAAATCACCAAGGTCACTTCTGTAGGGACGCGATTGGCGACCGCAGGCACTTTATACTACATTTCTGGAGCGCAATGTAGGTACTTACAAGCTTCTTTATTATTATCTATCCTAATCTTTATCTAACCTTATCTTCAGTATTCTTGAGGGATTAAAAATGTGTGATATCAATGTTGTCGTCATTAGAATAAACAAAAAGGTGCATGCGCATTTGTCGTTTTAAACATTTAACGCACGTATGCGCTTATGTCTATTAAGTATCTGATCTAGTTGTTTATCACATCGATCGGAAACATCGACGTAAATGTATTTTTATTACAAAGTCGATAGGTAGTCTATCACACAGGAACAGGTGTGTCTGTGTGTATAAGACGTGGTAGGTAACTACGTACTACGCGCTTGCGTGCGCCTACTTCATTGCGAAGCGTTGAGATCGCATTGTTCACAATACATTGCGTGCTTGAAAATGTCCATTTCTGTAATCGATCATTACCGAGATTAATGACTATCATAATTTAGTTACTGACATTAGGTGTAACCTTTTCGCGAAGTTTGCGGTATCTTGTTCCTTACAGCCTGTATAGGGTGACTGTTAATTAGTGACCGATACTTAAACACGTAATTTTACTCCTGAATATAAACAACTTTCCCGGAAAACACTTTTTTTATACTTATTCACTTTTGTCACAATAACAACAGTTTGACATACGAGCGCGCGCGAGGGCAGGGACTGCTGCAATCAGCTGTACAGAGAACGGCTCGCAAGCCCGCTTGGCCGGGCAACACGTGCCACATGTTTCGGTTGTTGCTAAATAAAAAAAATATTTTCAAAGACAGCGTGTTTGACTAATACTATAACTACAAAACATCTAGGAACGCGCGCGCAGTAACATTAAAAGTAGGCACTATCCATCAGCTGATAGTCTAACCTCGGGAAAGGGCAAATATACTAGTAGTAGCGTTTCACGCTCTCCCACCGCCCGCACCGCTCCCATTGCCTCAGTGCTGACAGCTGATCGCGGCGGTCACTGCCCTCACGCGCGCACGAATTTCAAACTGTTATTGTGAAAATAGTGAATACGTATTTTAAAAAAAAGTTTCTTTGGGAAAGTTGTTTGTAATCGTGAGTACAATCACGTGTTTAAGTATCGGTCACTAATTACCAGTCACCCTATATGTTCCTTATTGTACAGAATTAACAGGGTGTAACAATGGGCAGTCCTATGGCTAATAGCGATCGTTTACAGGCCACTTTTAGATGGATTTCACAGAAAAGGAAAAATAAGACGCAGGTAGTCCGTGGTGCACTAATAGAATCGCATAAGACTCTGCAGAGTGAATTACAGTCACTCAAATCGCAATCATATCTTTAGTCACAACTACCTCTAAAAACCCAACTTAGTGACTTTTTTTCCTTGAGCCCACCTTATAGCTTCTGTCTTTGTTCCAGGAGTGGCAGTAGCAGCCAGCGTGTTCACAATAACAGCCATGTCAGTAGACAGATGGCTGTCAATATCACCAGAACCAAGACTCCGACCACCTGGAAGAAAGCAGGCTTTACTCCTACTGTTACTCCTGTGGTGTGCTGCCTTGCTGATATTCATACCACTGCTGATGGTGGCCACCGTCAGAAGAGAACCTGTGCCTATCATATCGAAGGCGCTGAAGAATATATCGGTTAGTATCGTTCGTTGGTAATTTTTTTTTTTGTATTGGTGGAACAAGCAACATTGTTGCGAGATTCAAATAAAGTTACTGTTATAATATAATTTCTTTTAGCAACCTTTTTTTTTGTGGGATGGGAAATCATTCAATGACATCTCGCGCTCTGGGTGGAGCAATTAACTTTATTATTTTTGCAGACATAATGTTTGATAGAATGTAGAGATTTGATAAGGCACTATGTTGAACGTTTTTCCTGTGAATTCTAAAGGGGACGAATTTTATTATAACCCACCTATGATGATATCACTGATAAGGTTATCTTTAAAAAAAAAGAAGAAAACGTTGTCCCTCAGTATGACGAGAAAACCATAAATATTCAATAGGTAATATGCAAGTTAAAATACAAGTTCGAAAAATATATAAGTGCTATTTGCGACAGAGTTCTCAATTAAGCTTGTTTTTTAATGTATCTCCTACATTTTAATATTCTAGGAAAACGTGTGAATACTAAAATGAAGCACTCCTAATTACTAGTGAAAACAGTAAATGCCAGACAGCCAAAAACCACAAACTGAAACTGAAATATTATAATATAGCATAACCTATCAGTCTTTAAATGTTTCCATTGCTGGGATACAGGGATCCTTTCTGTGAGAGGGTGTGGGCCGTAATCCACAAAGCGAGCCCTTCAAAAAAAAAAAAGTGCAGGTTGGTGGATGTCAAAATGTCTTTTTAAGTTTTTGGTTCTAGGGCATACATCCTCAAGATGTTTTCCTTCGACGTTTTGAGAGTAGTGATAAAATAAGCTACACAAAGAAATATTATGTAAACTTTTTTATATTTCTTTTAAGTTAGAAATAATTATATTTTTCTTAGATTACCACTTCAAACATAATAATTAGAAAGCTAAGACTTCCTCTCCCTCTCTCTTTTTGTTGATCTCAAACAACTTGTTTCAACACGTTATGCCAACAACATATATATGACTTATTAACTAAATAACTTTGTAGACTAGACTAGGTTGCAAAACTTAACCTGTGAACGGTCGAGCCTCTTATCGCAGTTTGACATATTTACGACCGGGCTCATAAAAAACAACTTGCTGGGGTTTCTATTGGAGCGAGGCACTTAAAGTAAACTTTTTTGGGTTGTTGAATAAACAGACGTTAGAATAACATGTAAATAATACTTGTAATTCGAGAGTTGAATTTTAATCAAACTCTGTTATCAACGATTTGTCGGGAATAGTGTGTGTGTGTGTGTGTGTGGGTAGTTGTTAAAACCACTGTATCAATTTACATGAAATTTTGCATGTTGCACTATGAATAGACAAGTAATCTAAAAACAGTGTTTTTATTGTAGAGTCCGATATCATATTTTCCTATTATTCACACTCAAACTTCAAATTACGAACACAAAACAAAATAACGGCTTTTTAAATTTGAGTTTCTGCGTTTGCGTTGTGTTTTGTGTTGCATTTTTTTCTAAAACTATGTAATAACTACCTAAGAATGCATGTGAACCATGCCACGGGATATAAGATCTTTAGTTATTTAATAAACCTCTGAACGCCCGTCGGCATGCGGGCATGCCGTCGGGCGTTCAGGGGAAAGTTATTGCATAGAAAATGTAATTTGAAAAGATCTAATATACCTAAATCAATTGGTTTCATTTACATTATAATCAATAGTTTCTCATATTAATAAGACTTAAGAACCAAAACCAAGTATTATTTGTAACTTATCGTAGCAGAAATATTCAAGACTTATATTAATGGTCTACTACCGGCCAAGTGGCGCCCTCGTTGAATAAAAAATCGTAGCATAGCATAGAAAATAAATATTAAAGAATCCAACGACACGTTTGTTACAAAGAGGATAAAGTATTTGTTGTTATAACAGGTCTCAGAATGTTTCGTATCCAAAGTAGTAGGGAAAAGTGTCAGAAACGGCCGTTTTTGGTACTTTCCGAATAAAAAATCCTTCTGATAAATAACAATTAAAAATTTCCAAACAAGTCAATTTTCAAGCAGTCTTATATAGTTGGTGGTATTTATTTTAGTTCAGTCACTGATTTTATGGCACCAACTGCATCATCTATACAGCATGTAATATAAACCCTGTCCGATCCAATAAAGGCGTTCCTGGTTTTTTTTTTTTAACATACGTACTAGAAAAAGTTGTAAAAAAATGTAACTCATAAAAATCAAAAGTTATGTTTTTTATTATTATTATAAAATATGCTAAATTTAACACTAATTATGGCAAATTATCATAAGTTGACAAAACTTCACTGGCCGGCGAAATCTTTTCATTTATTCCTATTTTTATTTCAAACGATACCGCCCTGGACTAGCTGCGCTGTAGGCACTCTGTCTCGCTCAGGCGGCGTCTTTTAAACGAAATAGTAGGTGAACTTTGTCGAGCGCTCAGTGTTGCCTTTGATAAATTTTTCTTAATTAATTATTTTCTTTGGGGAAAAATAATTATCTCGTATCCATTAAATGATTACGTATATGTAGTGTAGTAGTAATGTACGCAGAACGGTACCAAGTAATACCCTTCAGGATCGGACAGAGTTTTTGTTACATGCTGTATGTCACTTCAGTGGTCAAGAGCAATCTAATACTCGTAATACCTCATTTAGTAAAATCCATCAAGCTGTCTAAGCTACAACGCGTGCCAAAGAAATAGACATACAAACATACACACATATAAACATACAAACATCATACATACGTACTCTCGAAAACCATTACCCTCCTTCTGACGCAGTCGGGTAAAAACAACAAAAAAGTTCCAAATAAGTCACTTTTCAAGCAGTCTGATGTAGTTGGTGGCATAAAATCTTTTGAAATAAAATAAATTCCACCAACTGCATCAGACTGTTTGAAAAGTGACTTGTTTGGATTTTTTTTGTTGTTTTTTATCAGTTGAAAAGTGACTTGTTTGGATTTTTTTTTATATTTGATATTTTCATATTTTTTTAAAATTGTATTGTTTCGTTTTCTTGGCTTGATTAATATACTCGTAATATGTTTATACTCATGCGAAATTACAGCTTTCTAGTAATAACAGATTCTTAGCTATGTCTCGGACGGACAGATGGACAGACCGAAACTATAAAGGCTCCTTGTCCTTGTAAGAACTACGGAACCCTAAAATAAACCAGGAATGTTACAAGTATGTGTTTAGATAATGGTAATTCAAAATATAAAGCTGAAACTGCTTATAAAACTAAATTCTGCGAACAAAACGTTGTACTTTATGAGAACATATTTTAGACGTAACTAATATATAATCTCGGTTTATTAAATTTTCTACAACAATATCTTGATTGGCTGTAAGAATTTATTGAAGAAATGAAATTGTTTGAATAAGGAATTAGTTCATTATTAAGACAGATTACATATCCATTATTGTGTCGGGATGGCAAAATAACGCAGCCATTTTAGATCAGGGTGACCTAGATAGAATACAGTTTATTGTACAGCGTTAATCATGTTGTAGAAACCACAGACTAGAAGATAAAAAAAACCAAAGTAGAGCACATTTTATTTTTAAAAAGATTTTTTTTAACATGTTTTTCACATTGTATGTTGTAAAGTTAGCATAACAGTCAGTCTTTCTTTAGAAATTCTTACAAACCAATTCATGTTTTTTTTTTTTTTTTTTTGGGGGGTGGGAAATCATCCTATGACTTCTTCCGCTCTAGGGTGGAGCGGAAGGGTGTGTCAGACTCTTACTGACTAAAACCCACCCCTGTTCCTCCCTGCCTCGAGTGCCCGGGGGCGAGGTAACTCTTTCGAATTTATCCTCCACCCCCGGGCAGGCACCGGCCGTGGCAGGCCCCTTCCCTTGGCTGACAACTCTTTGAGGCGCGCGTGGAACACTACGCGCCGTCGACTCTCGGGCCTGGTGCTGATCGGACGGCGAGTTACCCACTACTCGCCGTCCGCAGGCCCGGGTAACCAATTCATGATAACAGTATGATTTATTTGATTAGGAGTTTTTGTTTAAAGTGTATATATTTAAGTGATTTTAAAGTATAGTTAGTTTATTTTTTTAACAAGGATAATTTTCTTTAAAAAAATAATGATTAATTATGTACATAGGTATTTTAACTGCAATGATAATAATATTGTTCAAAATATCCACCCTACCAAGAATTTCTCCATCCAGTTTTGTAAATAAAACACATTCCAGCTGCAGATAAAAATACTTTTCAAATAGTTGTCAATGTAAATACAAAATGCTGCATAACGTTCCCAATAGGAAACGTCAAGGAAATCGTCTTGGGATTGCTAACATCGATATATATATAAAGTAGTTTCCCTATTTCCATTTAGATCAAATTCCTGTCACTTTAACTTTTCTGTTACATTGCTGATTTATTGAAATGTTGGCTTAGTTGAATAGGGAGTTGGCTTGATTTAACACTATTGAATCTGCTATACAGGGTGTAACTGAAATACGGGGTCATTATTGGATTCTGCATCTGCCCTTGGAAATGATCAACTTTCAAGGATGTCACAGACAATTTCCAAAAAAAAATTTTGCTGTCCTTACTGCGGCATTAGTATAGGAGGTGTATTTTTTTTTGAATTGGTTAGTTTCCTAGGTACAAATATAATAATTCTTTTATTCCGTAAGTTAGATTATCAAAAAATATTGGACAAGTATTTTTCTGCTTTACCAAACCAATTAAAAATGACAACGATAAAACGCCCCCACTCTTGAACTTTGTGTCTCTTGAACGTTACGTCACTTTGTGGAAAAAAGTGACGTGACACTGTGACGACACGCAAAATTTCAACGCATTGTATGTCTTCATTTTTCACGTAAACAAAAAACCCAGCCAATTGCGTGTCGAATTTCGCACATTTAGGGTTCCGTACCAAATGTATTTTTGACTATTTGTATGGCTTTGATCAAGCTACTTAAATACTGTGAACATTTGAAGACTGTAGCTCCAACCGTTTGACTGTAAAACCTGTGTGACAGACGACGGACAGACGGACACGTGAGTGACAGCAATAGGGCTCCGTTTGGACCCTTCGGGTACGGAACCCTAAAAATTAGGCTTTCGGTACAAAGTTATTGTAAGCTAATCAAAATTAGTATGGGAGCCTTGAAGAAATTCGTTCATTACCATGAACAGAAGACAGATACAGAAGATGACAGAGAAGTGTTAATTAAAATATGTCCACGCATTTCCATTATACCGTGTATAATAATAATATAATACACACACACGTGCCTCATTTCCATTGCATCGTGTATAATATAATACACACACATGTGCTTAATTTTGATACATGAAGTTAAACATATGTTTATGAACATAAAGTAGATGCTGGGCCGCATGTCAGGGGTAACCCTTTGACCTTGTGCTGACTTAACGAAGCACCGGGCTTCAGCAGTATGCGAGGATAGCTTATAACTGGTTTAGATATCATTGAAGTGCGGCCTATTGTACAACTTGAAGTCCAATATCTGATTCCTTATTTCATATACAATAACCCGTTTGGTTAACTAATAATGCCTATCTTTTTGGGTTATTTCTCTTTTGATTTTGTACTTTCTTACCACCAAAGCTTACCACGATTCAATCAATCACTAAATCGTACCATTCATTCTAGATAGAAACGAGAGACGTGCACTTCTGTACCGAGGAGTGGCCCGGCGACAGGAAGAAGCAGTTCGGCATGCTGAGCTTCACATTAGTATATGCAATACCTGGTAAGTCTGCTTTTGACGTCAAAGAAGTTTATTGAAAGAGATTATCGACGAACAAAACGCAAGTGAATTAATACGAATGAGTTATGTTTATTTACTCAATTTCATCAGGTAAGGGCCTTCATAGACGGACTACTTGGAGGATTCAGTGCCAACAGCTACAAGCGATCGCGGTTGGGTGATCTACAGTTTCAATACAAAATTAACATTCGCAATGCACGGACATGCATGTTCATTTGCAGTTGTCGGCACTGACTGTTCCAAGCAGCCCGTCTATAAATTAAATTAAATTAAATTTCCTTTATTTCGGACAGCAGTTCATAAAGTGTTAGTAATACATAAAATAAACTTATTATCTACTCTTAGTACCAATCATTCTTTGTTTAAAATGTTTCATCATCGGGGAGCAGACATTCTCCGCTACCGTTTTTAGAATACTGTTTCGACTGTCCCTCACCCTCCTCAGCAGCGACGCTGTTTTTTTACGAAAACTCGCGTGAAAACCGTCCGTATAAGCTTGCGTAAACATTATTGAGGCACTGCAGTATCGAGGCAGTCTCAACAAAATCCTGAACGCATTATTATACTGTACTCGTAGGACATCCAGCGATCTTTTAGTGTACGTGACCCATAGACTACCAGTGTACATGCTATGACAGTAAGCCTTAAAAAGTGTGATCTTAACTAGGTTCGCACATCGAGCAAATCTACGGGCCAACATATTACTTCTAGTCGGCAGAGCCCTACGTTCCCTCTCGATGTCTACATCGTCCCTAAGATCTTCAGTAAGAAAGTGCACGCACATTTGACAATTTCTCAAAGTATGTGCTCAATTTTCTTTCCAGGTCACACCGTAAATTCCAAGATCAACATGGTGAAAGTATTGCAATACGATTCCGAACTCCGGCTCATCAAGCACTTGCATTATCCTTACTTCTTAGACTCCATACAAAGTTATGAAGCTGTTTGGATGTCAACAAATCGGCTTACATCTAATGAACGTTCTTCATGTTTTTCTAAACATTTTCCGTAACTTTCACTTCTTCCTTATCTTAATTTGTCGTCTATTAAACCAATATTTATTCACTGAAAGATTTTATCAAAATGTTTGCTCTTCTTTTTTACTTAGTGTCAAAGTGTCGTCAATATAAACATTGAATGCCGTGTTCGCTGAATTTGCTCATTACTCGAAAGGTTGGCCAAGAAATTATTGAAGTCAGAATTATTTATACCTTAAATTATTTTATTTATTTAACACATTTTCCTTTCCGATTAAATATTTAAGATATTTGGATAAAAATGCTCGTGAAAGGCATCTGTTGCAAAGATCTACAGCTATCCAAGGATTTGAAATTACCTATCCGGAATACTTTGAATGTTATCTTGAATTTTTTTTTATATCTTGATGAGCTACTCGACTACAAAATGTTTGCACTGACTGGACAGCTCCACTCAAGTATGTATTGTTCTTTCTTCAAAAGTCTATTACAGGCACGAATCTGCATGGTCCTCATATAGCATATTATGAATATGAGGACTAAGTAGCTCGTTATATTCATGTAGATTTCATGATTGTCTGGCAGTTTGAGTAGTTTATGCAGCCTACCTAATTGTCCTTACTTTTGTATTGTTCGTCGGATCATTGAGTTACTTAAAGTTCTAAGTTAAGCTACATAATAACTGACACTGTATGGTCCACTTAAACCTGCGTGGTGCTTTCCTCAAAAGCTCATCTCAGACATTAGCATGGGTCTCATATGAAATTTAAAAAAAAAATACAACCAACTTCCTGTTGTACACCTTATATTTAACTAAATAATAAAGTTATGCACGAATTGATAACCCCAAAAACATGTAATTTGAACAAAATTGGTGTAGTTAGGTTGTATCAGGGTAAACTGTACAAATCTGTGTACTCTTTCAGAGCGTATCGGCGTGATTTTATGTTATGAAATGGTGTAAACAACAAACAGACATGCGATTGTAGCCATTCCGAAAGGTTTACTGTTATTAATTTATCGAACAATAGTCATTGGAACTCTTCAATAAGTTCGGTTAAAAGTTTTCCGAAGTTGTTCATCGAGTCTTCACCAAATTTAAATGGGACCACTTGGGAATTAACCTTTAAAAGTAAAAACAGATCGGTCCAGGCGTCCTCGAATATTCGGGGAACATACATAAAAAATAAAATATTCCGGTGAATGATTATCCTTCTCCTTTAAGTTCGGTTAAAAAGAGAATTCAACACCTTTTTTAAGTTTGTTTCGGTGTTTCTTCTCAGGGTAGTCAGCTAGGTAACACCGGCCTCATCTAGCTTAAACTGGTAAAAAATATTGACGTGTGAAAATGTTATTTATAACCTATCTACATAATAAAAATAATTTATCATTTCTTAGTAGCCTTGTCTTGTGTGTTATATAACAGCATGATAGGTAACAGCAGAATCTCAATAAGTGCTATGTAATAGAATTTCAGGTCCATTATTTGAACCTGTGCTTTTAAATGTCGCCTAACTAAATCAAGTTGGGAAGTTCATTGATACTACTAATGAACGTCCCAACTTGATTTAGTACCTAACAGACAAACGAACCACGTCTGTTAGGTAATTGTAAAACATGCCAGTGACGATGGAAAGAGGCCCGACGGGATGACAATAATGCCTTGGAAGATGGGTAGGCCTTTGGTGTGGGATGCAACATGTGTCGACACCCTTGCGCCATCTCATCTTCTTAGCACGGCGGGCTGTGCTGGGGCGACTGCTACAGGTGCAGAAAACCTCAAACGGCGCAAATATAACAACCTTATTGGGAGTTAAAAATCTAAATTAAAAAATCTAATTTCTAACCCAAATATCAAACTGTATTTCAAACTCCGTATGTTTTTTGGATAAATAAAGATTATTATTATTAGTTATATGTTTGAACTGTTTGGGGTTGAAACACTAGGGCCATGGGGTCCGAGTGCTCATCGAGTTTTCCGTGACATCAGCAAACATTTAGTCGACTCTTCACGTGACCAGAGGGCTGGCCTTTTTTTCGGCCTACGAATCAGCATTGCCATTCGTGGCAATGCTGCCAGCGTTCTGGGCACTTTTCCCATTGATAGCGATGTGGACGAATTTTTTGATGCCCAATGAGCTTTACTCCTACCGGATATTTTATGCCTCTTGTACATATTTTATTTATTAAGTTATTTATTAGTTTAGTATAATGTGTATTGTAGTTATAGTCTGTTGAAAATAAAAATACAGTATGAAAAAAAAAAAAAATTGCCAGTGATATTTTGATGAATCTAAGCCTTTGTAATATTTGCTATGTAATGTTAATATAAAATGTTTGGAGAAAAAAGAAAACAGTTGAGCGTGTAAAGACACAAACAACAAATTAAAATGAAAAAAGAAATCTCACAAACCTTTAACTTCAGAGAGAGTTTACATAAGTTAGAAATATATAGTTCATACTGGCGAATAGCTCTTAAAGATTAAATAAACTGTGTTGACCGACCCCCTCGGCCGGCATCTAGAGATGGTTTCTTTACTGTGATTTATTTTTGAATGTTTTTCTATTTAAAAAGGCTAAAAGAAAAGCGACAACCAGTATAAAAAAATAATGACTCTTCAAGCATTACATTAGATTTTTTTTAATGTACGTTAAAATACTGTGTACTAGTCAAAGATAGTTCCTATAAAAATCTGAGTTTTGTTAAACTAATATAGATAGTAAACTCAATCTGAAATACGAAGAAGTGAGATCAAATAGAAATCACACCTCAGCCTAAAATAACAAAGTCCCAAACCAATTAACTGTAAGCCGGTAGACCAAATGTCAATCGAGGCTTACGTAAATTAAGATCCGTAGTCGATAGAAAAGTCTACACATAAAACAAGAAGTCTTATACAATGACTATCTGCGCTATAATATGTTAATCCAGGCTATAAGCTATCTATATACCAAATTTCATCCACATCGGTCCAGCTGTTTGAGCGAGAAGAAGTAACAAACATACACACTCACAAACTTTCACATTTATAATATTAGTAGGATGTTACAGTATAATTGTCTCGGCCGAATTTTGGTCAAAGAGACTAAACTCAACAGAGATTAGCCAAGTACGCAGGATATTTTAGTGCACAAATGTGTGTGCAAATAATGTTGCACTTTCTGTTTCTTTACTTGAATAGCCCAATGCGATGGTAATCTGAAACGACTGGGGCGAACAGCCGCAGGTCTAACAGCTTTTACGTGCTTTTCTAGGCACGAGGGTGTCACAAGCACAACACCAAAATTTCAAAATCTTCAATCCTCCACAACCACATTGGACAAGTGGTTCAGGAAATGGAGAATCAAGATTAACCATGATAAGAGTGAGGCGGTTCTCTACTTGAAACCGCGACACACTATCACTCCCCCACTAGGAAATTCCTAATGGAAAAACTCAATAATACATACTTTGCCCGACCTGTAAATCAAACCCAGGGCCCTATGCTCTGCAGTTGTGCTGGCGACAGCTAGACCAATGGGGCAGTCACAGAATAGAAAAGAATACTCTTTATTATGTACAACATATAAATTACAATAAAAATATGAGGAAAACATTACATAGGGTGACACAATGGGCGGCCTTATCGCTAAAAGCGATCTCTTCAAGACAACCTTTGGATGGATTTTAAAGAGAAAAGGAAATACAGTACTTAGGTGTACTATTTATAATAATATATACAATAAATACATTATAGATAAATATATACATTAATAATTATGAAACAAAAAGCATAGAACCCTAGTAAAAACGATTAAAGAGAGAGGTAGTGACCTTTTGACTATTGTTTTGAAAGTGGGCAAGGATTGAGCACGCCTTACCGACACGGGCAAGGCATTCCATAACCGCACCGCCTGAACCGTAAAAGATTTGTCGTAAAAGCTGGTGGAATGCATCGGCATCTCTAGTCTCAAGTTTTCCGATGACCTCAGATATCTATTATGTGTGTCATGAAGGAACTTGAAACGTTCTTTAATATAAGTTCTTTAAAATTGTAACAAGATCAATGTTACAATAGTTGAATAGTGTTATTTTCTAGGTGTTAACAAAGTTGGTTGTGGTGACTTTAACTAATTAAAGCCTAGGTTCCAGCCAAGGCCTATTACAAAATAATATTTAAAAACTAAGCGACTACACGCTAAGGAACCCTCTGTGGGGTACGGGCCTCGGCTTAGGATGTCGCTGGAGGTAGGGCAGCAAGGGACAGCTGAATAAAATTTAGATTATTTTGGGAATTTAAAACTACAGGCTCAGCGACGGACGGGCCAGGCATTGACGGGAACGTCGCAGCGGGCCTCGGCGGTGAGGACGGAAGGAAGGTGGTCTGTGTTTGTGTAAGGTACTGGTTTCTCTACGGCTCTCTTGGAGCATGATATATGTACTAACGTCATAGGGAGTGGTGAGGGTATGCCAGGGACGGCAAATTTTTGAGATGTGGTATGTTCGAATCGGGCAAGCGATGCGATTAGGGGATTGCTGTGTTTGACAGCAGTGTGTCAAGGTAATGTTTTGTGGATCGTTTCATGAACTGCTGAATAGTAGAGAGTTTGAGG
Organism: Polia nebulosa; assembly: GCA_951329385.1. Taxonomy (NCBI): domain Eukaryota; kingdom Metazoa; phylum Arthropoda; class Insecta; order Lepidoptera; family Noctuidae; genus Polia; species Polia nebulosa. The sequence goes on along the minus strand of OX589595.1, from coordinate 1,572,314 downwards.
TCTAGATGCAGATTCTAATTACGAACAAAGTATCCCAGCTCCCACTATTTTGTGGAGGATTTGGTTCTGCCCCCTTAGCCAAATAACTTTTACAATAGAGCTAACGCTAACGCTTCGTGCACAATATATGGCAGGACATTACCTGCGAAGAGAACTGTCACGTGACTTACGCCCAGTAATGTCGTTGCCATACATTTTGCAAGAAGCGTTAGCGTTAACGTTAACAGACAAGTATTTTGTCTGAAGGCTCTGGAGAGTCTGCATCTTGTGGAGGTGGCGGGGCTTAGCGTGTGTAAGCGTATCCCTAATAGCATTCATTGTTGGGCAAAAAAAGTATGATAGCATTTATTGTTGGCCAACATTAGTAATTAGGGACGGATTACCACAGTGACGAATTTCTGCTAGTAGTCAAGATGTAATACAGTCTACCTTGAGCGAAGGCGGCGTGCGAGCGAGCTTGCGCCTTATGAGCTCAGCGAAGGTGAGATACTGGTCGAGGATCACACTGAGGTCTTAAGTTCGCTTCCTCCCGGGGATCGGCTTGCCATACATTCTGATTGGACGGGGGGGAGTGATAGTGTGTCACGGTTTCGAGTAGAGAACCCCCTGACTCTTATCATGGTTAATTAATCTTGATTCTCCATTTCCTGAATCACTTGTCCAATGTGGTTGTGGAGGATTGAAGATTTTGAGCTAGCTTAGTTAGGTTACTTTAGATTTGGAAGCCAGCGCTTCGATGTAGTGGACTTGTTGAATGCGCGAGTGTTCGGTTCGGAAGCCAAACTGCTCGTTGCAAATAAGACTCTTAGCTTCGGCATTATCTTTGAGCTCTTTGAGCCGCTTATAAATAAACCTTTCCTAGATTTTACCAAGAACATTGAGTAGACTGATGGGACGGTAGCTGGAGGAATCAGACTTGGGCTTGCCTGGTTTGGGGATACCAATTACTGTAGCCTGTTTCCACCACGTTTGGGGGAGTATATTATTGCTTAAATGTAACATAGTTTATAAGTGTACCTACTACTAACAATGTTGGGCCAAATATGTCTGAAATAAAAAAGTATTTTTTTAAAAGGGCCGTTAAAGATAGCGGTCATTAGCATAATAAGTTACGCGAGAAAGAGTTGGAACAATCTGTTGGTGATACCATCGGACCCTGGAGTTTTGCTGGGCTGAAGCCGCTGAAGATGATGTCCACCACCTCGTCTGGGGTGACGGGGGGGGCAAGGTATCATCAGGATCTTCAACGGGTGGGAACGAAATTTTCTTTTCGACATCAGCATCCACCATGTCGAGGTGGACTTTGTCCACTGGTTGAAAACTGGGAGAACATTGTGACTCTAAACTGTTGGCTAGGCGTTCCGAATTTTCGGGGTTGTCGAAAGCGACACTCTTGTCGGGACGAATGAGAGGAGGCATCTAGGCCTCAGCAGTGGAACGTAGCTTCCTCTGGAGATGCCAGAAGGCACGAAAAGTGGGCTAATGTTCGCTCAGCATCTTATCTTAGCTCGCGGGACGCTGCTCATCAATACATTTCTTAACAGCATGCTCTAAGTTACGCATGTGAGCTTTATTTGCACCGCAGGGAAAAGCATTTTACGCACGAATGGCCACGTTCTTCTCGGTTATCAGATTCCGTACATCGAGCGGGAGTTTCCAGCGATGGTCTTCCACCACTGGTATTTCCCTTGAACAATCGTTCAGGACGGATTGTACGTGATCCGTAAGCGATTTGATCGCTGCCGTAGTGTCGGCAACTGAGACTATGTGGTCGGGGATGGCATCCATCCCCGACTACATACTCTCAGTGAGACGACGTGATAGATTTCAGTGTATCGCTTACTTTCTGCCAATCAGAGATTACTTAGGACCGGCGACCGGGTAGGCTAGCTAGGATCGCGGTGACCCGAACAGGAGTTTAGGTGCATGATCACAGGACAGTGATCTGAGTTGAGTTCATGTAGTGCTTTTATCAAGTGCAAACGGACATTATTTACATTCTTTAGCTGCGCAACATCAAGAACAACGGGACTATGGTTGGAGTCGTGGGAGAAGTGGGTTGGACATTGCCCGCTGCGATAACAGAGTCACTCTGGCCAAAAAGGGTAGTGAAGTCGCTGGTAAGAGTGATGGGATCGTCTTGTGGAGACAATGGCGAGAGTATGAGGGTATATATGCGGAAATGACAGTGATCGGTTGATGACCAATCATGCCCAGTCGACAGGCAGGGTACTCAAGATGGCAGGGGCGCGGGAGGGTCCAGAGGGATACAATACAGTTCCTTCCTTTAGTAAGTTAATGTCCCTCCACCGTGACAGCGTATCCTATCGATGCGAACTATATGATAGTTGCCAATTCTAGAGTCGCTACGGTGTGGCTTCAGGAAGGTTTCCTGTATGAGAAGAACATCTAGCTGATGGTCGCGGAGGAATTTGGTGATTTCATCGCCTTGGTTGGAGATCGGCATTGAAAAAACCTATTTTTAGGGATCTTGGTTTTAGGCAGTTCGTTTTAAGTAGCTTATCCATCATTAGGTATGCAATCTATCAAAGTCATAAGCAGTGAATAGTTTATGGGTTGGTTTCAGGACATATTGGCCTGACTCCGTGGCCTGACTCGAGAGAGTGCGCGCAATCTTATATCTGTTTGGTCTCCCCACTTGTGACCACTACGTAATCAAAACTAGTAATAAAGTACTGCGCGGCTTAAATTATTAATTATAATAGAATTGAAATAAAGAACTGTAGAGTATAAATTACAATTAACATTTTTCATAATAAATACGCACATCTAAAGTGTCTTTTTTTTGTGGGGTGGGAAATCATCCAATGACTTCTCCCGCTCTGGGTGGAGCGGGAGGGCGTGTCAGACTCTTACTGACTAAAACCCACCCCTGTTCCTTCCTGCCCTTAGTGGGGGGCGAGGTAACTCTGTTTCGAATTTATCCTCAACCCCCGGGCAGGCATCGGCCATGACGGGCCCCGTCCCAATTGCTGACAACTCTTTGAGGCGCGCGTGGAACACTACGCGCCGTCGACTTTCGGGCCTGGTGCTGATCGGACGGCGAGCTACCCATTACTCGCCGTCCGCAGGCCCGGGTATCTAAAGTGTCTAGCTAGGGACCAAGTACATTCTTAACCATAAATAAATATCAAATTAATATTTACCAAATCGTGTCTTCTATACTGGCTTCTTATTCTAATTTCTATGATTAAATTGACAACCTGACCCTATATTTTGTAAAAAGTAGAAATATTGAAATTTATGCAAATTGTTGGAAATTAACATTTGTAAAATGTCAAAAATGAAGTTTTTTTTTATTTTTATAGTGAAGATATAAAAATTTATAATCTATGTTTCCACTATTGACACGAATCACACAATCACAGCCATTTGGCATGCTTAATCGGTTCATCAAAAACACTGAGGAATGCCCACCAAGTTGCTGTGGGGTATGCATGGCATTCATACTCGTCAGAGCTCTTCTTTGGAGCATATCCCATGCGTGATCAATTGGGTTTAAGGTCTGGCGATTGAGCAAGCAACGGCAGAGCGTTGATGCGAGCATCGGCAAGTGTGCGTGTTACAACTCTAGCCGTGTGTGGACGTGCATTGTCGAGTATTGGTCGAAACGAATTACCCAACCGGCTTCGCAAAGGAATGAACACGTATAAACAATCCTCTCCGCATAAATCTGACCATTAGGTAGCTCCCGACCCAAATGAGATCGGTTCTTCCATCTATCCAAATACCGGCCCAAACCATTATTGTTCCCCCTCCATATGAATGAACTGCCAGACAAAATTTCAAATATTCTTGACGATCAGAGGTCCTCCAAACTCAAGTACGTCTTGTATCCGGCCTTATACCGAAACAAGATTAATCGGAAAAGCAAACACAACGCTAGTCTTCTTTCTCCCAATTTCTGTGTTTCCGAGCCCATTGTAATCGGGCCCTACGTTTGCAGGGGGATCGCAGACCCACTTCACGTAAACGATTTTGGATAGTTTGGTCACTTATCAGCAAGCCTGATGAGTTGTGGAGCCTCGTAGCCAACATCATGGCGGTCATGGTACGATTCAGTCGAGCAGTATTTTGGATGTCCCGGTCCTGAATTCGAGTGGTGATGCGATGCTCGTGATGAGATAGCGTGTCCAGAGGCGGTTTATGATGTATGCAGTGCCAAGAGCGACACCCACAGTACGTTGCCTGGAACCAGCTTGCAACGTTCCGACGGCTCTCATCATCTCTTCTCGGGTCAAATGAAGTCGTCGCTCCATATCGATGCAATCTTTTTCAGTTCTGATGCAGAAGTTGTAATGGTTTTGTGAAAACGCTATTACACGCTTATATAGAAATTCTGATTGAAACTTGATTTTCTGTTTTAAATAAAATTTAAAAAAAATGTTTATTAATAATCCTCTTAAATCTTAAAATAATAATCCTCCATTGCGGCGATACTCTAAAACGTACTCGATCCCTAGACATTTTTAATGTGTATATTATAACATTCTAAAATTCAGTCTACATATATATTAATCTAATAATAGTAAACAATTCATTTCTAACATTAAGGACCGAAGAGAATCAAATGGTTAAAAGGGTCGCTTTTCAAAGCGTTCCTAATAAACTATTTATTTTTTTCAAAAACCTTTTGATAGCAAATAACCTATGACTGAGCCAAACGAAATTCTAACTATTTTCAATATATAGCAGTGTTTTTTCCGTGAAACAGTTTCCTTATTGGTTTTCCACTGTTTGTTTACATGGTCCCCATAACATTTGAATCGGGATGGTGTATTTGTTATTTTGAGCAATCGGTAAGCGTTCTTACTTTGTTATTACTGCGTTGTTTATGAAGAATGTGAAACAGTATCGTGTTGAGTTTATGGGCTATCTTTTTTCTATTTTTTTTATTTTCCTTTTATCTGGGTTTTTGTTTATATCGTAGTGTGTTCTTCTTTGATCTTAAAATGAGTATCTGCAGGAACACTAGTTAAACCAATTTTCCCGGTCACTTGTTGGAGCTGACATAATCATGTTTAATTTTATACATTCCCAAAAAAAATCAATGCTTTTTCGTTTAAGACTTTAATTTTGCTAATATTCGAATGGATAATATCGTGTGTTGTTTTTGAACGGTAATGTTTGTAAATAATGATCGGATAGTAAATATTCTTTCACTGATATAAAGTAACACTATCGTTGGGTGCTTCCGAAAGAGTGAGTCTTAAAATGAACATGAACAAAACCAAGATCATGGTAAATACCTATGTAGCACCCACTCCTATCAAGATCGGAGACTCTACACTCAAAGTTGTAGACGGTCCAGTTAGGTAAAGCTCACTTCGAGAAAGAGGTCAATAGTCGAATCCAACTCGGCTGGCAGCATTAGGGAAGCTGCGTGGTATTTTCTCGTTCCACATACCACAGTATCTCAAGACGAAAGTCTATGACCTGTGCGTGTTGCTAGTGATGGCAGTCAAATGGAACCGAAACGTGGTCGCTCACAATAGGCCTCATAAGAAGGTAATGGAGAGGACTGTGCTCGGAGTTTCCTTGCGTGATCGAGTCAGGAATGATAATATTCGCAAGAGAACCAAGGTTACCGACATAGCCCGAAGAATCGCTAAACTGAAGTGGCAGTGGGCAGGGAACATTGTTCGCAGAACGGAAGGTCGATGGGGTCGAAAGGTTCTGCAGTGGCAACCGCGTACCAGAAGACGCAGCGTTGGAAGGCGTCCAACAATCTGGATTGATGACCTGGTGAGGGTCGCGGGTAGCCGATGGATGCAAGACGCACAGAACCAGTCATTGTGCCGACACTTGGGGGAGGCCTATGTCCAGGAGCGGACGTCTTTCAGCTGAAATAATGATGATGATCGCTGAGTGAGAGCTATCGCCATTATGCTACTTTCTGCCATTTAAAATATGAATAGTTCCCGTGGCCTACGGGAGCAAAGCTACAACATCAAGCTTGTCGTAAATATAAAACACGTGGACAGAATGCCTGATCACCAGTTCCCATTTATTTTCATTTTGGCATCGCATGGTTTGTGCATATACCGTAGAAAGTGTTTGTTTTTTTTTATATACAGAATGCAATCACTTTGTTTCTCACTATATTATACGTATAAACATCAATGAAAACTGAGATGGATAAAATTCTTGAGTAAATAAATAAATAACACATCAATCAACCCAGAGTGCTGCAATACATTAGAATCTCCTCGTATATCCTAATATGTTTAAATCACCGGTTCGTAACTATTCGCTCGTTTGCCAATAAACAGTGCTCTTAAACAACAAAAGATTTATTCTCCAGTACTAAATCTATCATTTGTTCGTCATAAACGATGTGTACTTTGCCGCAAATATTTCTATTTGTTGCGTTTTGTGTTTTAAATTGTGAGGATTTTTTGTGTCATAGCCTCTGAAATACGATTATCAGTGATGTTATATAATTTTAGTTTAACTAAAGGATCACAAAAAAGGAGCAGTTGCAATGTTTCTCTTCTGTTATTGATTCAATACTAGCTGACCGACAGACGTTGTCTTGTCTTAGCTAAGAACTGTCAAACGTGCGAAGTTTAGTCATTAAGTTTTCTGAAATTTTCTAATTTTCTGCACAACTTTCTTAACTTTTTCTTTGATAAGAACCTTCTCCTAACAATAAAAAATACAACAAAAACAAGAATAAGCGAAATCGGTCCAACTGTTCACGCATGATGCCGTGACCAAGGAAATAGGGATTCATTTTTAACCGACGAAAAAAGGAGGAGGTTCTCAATTCGACCGTATGTATATTTTTTATAATATAAATTTCTAAGAATTTTATTTTTGTGGGATGAGCGCCCCCAATTTAAGTCAAGAGTGAATAGGTTACTTCTAGGGAAACGTACTCCATCTTCAACCACATCATCGCTTACTTTCAACAGGTGAGATAGTGGTCAAACACGAGCCTATTAAGGATAAAAAAATAACTTATGAGGATTGTGAAGTGGCGACTTGCAACTCTCTCTATCCTCGTGAGAGTGAGTTGCAAGTCTTGGAGGCAATACCTACATTTCCTTTGTAGAATATTGTTTCGGGCGATAAAGATTTCACCCCCGTAATCTTTTATGAAATGAGAAGATTTTGGCCTTATTAGATTCAATATACCTTATAAAGGTCTATACGTTTTTCTTATTTAGTTGTTCAGTTCAGTTTAATTAAAAAAAATAAAACGTTCGAGGAAGTTTTTAAGTCAAAAATTTAGATATTTAGATGCTAATAACTTATATTACGCAATATTTCTTTATTATTTAGAACATTTCCAAAAAATATGAAAATTGGAGTATGTTTACTGTAGAAAAAACGTTATCGCTTTTTGTATAAAAATTTACAGCTTTACAATCCTCTTAACCCCTCAGCCGTCACTCCGCGGATGTTTTACTGTCATCCCGGCCGGTAATCCCGCGATTTATCCGCGTTTACTAAAACTACGATACCTATCTCAGAAATAACACATCATAGCTTTAAAAACCCTAAAAACCTCGCATAAAACCCTGTCCATTGAAATTGCTTTGACATAAGCTATCTGATTATATGTCTAAGGTTTAGTACACTTTTACCTTGTTATTTAATGTGAATTGGAAGTTGAAAGTAGGGTGAACGACTTCTTTCCCAGTTTGTCGTATAAAAGTCGTCATATTTATACAATAAATGTAGTTTTTCCAAAAGTTATTGTTAAATTTTTACTGAATTTTGTTATCGGAATTAATTAAGTATTACTTTCTTGTTTATTTCTATCGGAGAAGCTGTATCTATGAGAATTATGAGTTGTTTTTAATATTGCGATTGTTTAGTTTTGGCAATAAATCTAACTTTCTTTCTTTAAAATATGAACACCGTCGCATTTACGTTGCAAACATTTTTTTTTTGGGTTTTTGAAATCATGCTATGACGGTAATCATAATCATAATCATAAATTATTTATTTGCCAATAACGTAGGTAAACAGATAAGATGGTAATTTTAAGGATAGTCCCGATAGAGCAGGAGAGCGTGTCAGTCTCTTACTGACTAAAACCCACCCCTGTTCCTTCATTGCTTGAGTGCCAAAAGGAGCGGTAACTCTGTTACGAATTTATCCGCTACCCCTTGGCATACAGGCATCGGCCATGATGGGCCCCGTCCGTGGTGGCTGGCATATTTTATAAAGCGCGCGTGAAACACTACGCGCCGTCGACTCACGGGCCTGGTGCTGATCGGACGGCGAGCTACCCATTACTCGCTGTAGGCAGGCCCGCGTCTACGGTGACCGGAAATCGTCCTGCGGCCTCCGACGCCCAGGGCATCTCCTGCGGCGGCTGCGGCTGGGAGCGTGAGGGCCACCCCGTTGAGCCTCCCTCACCCATTGCGCCTCCTCCTTCGCGAGCATTACTGCTTTGCAGAAGGAGGAGACTGCTTCTCATTCCCTCTCGCTACCCTGGACCAGGGCCGGGCACGAGAGGTCGCTGCCGCCTATCGCATTCACGAGGACACGGCGGTGCTCCGCCCAAGCGGGGCAGACTTCCATCGTATGCTCCACCGTGTCCTCCGGGCGATCCGCGCAATGGTGACAACCGGGCGTTTCCTCCCGCCTTATCCGACACAGGAACCTCCCGCAATGTGTCTGGCGAGGACCTGCGTCAGGCGCAAGGTGAGGATGCCCTGGTGCCTCTCTAGACTTCGGTTACCCCGTATTCACGAAAAACTTTCGTCACATTGTCGCGACGCGCGTAATTCTTTAGCCTTTGAGCATTAGCCTAACACTTTAATTTACGTCTTGTAATTACAATAATAGTCAGCAATCTGCCATTACTTTGAGTGGCATTGATTAAGTTATTGACCTTTAGCAGGCATTAATTACACGAGCGGCGTAGCTTGAGGATTCAACTGATTGACACTCGATTTAGTTTGTGACTCCGCCTTACTCGATAATGAAAGTTTGTCGGTGACTTCGAAAGGAAAAAACTTTTTTCGATAAATTGGCGTTTCTAAATTTTGGGTCATCTTTCTCTTTTTCCTTGCAAGTATTTTTTAGTTGTGGTTTAATGACGTAACCAGCATATTGAAGTATTGGGCGAGTTCCAGGTACACGAAAGCAAGTATCTTCTGAATTAAAATGCTTTCCGGATGGCATTTGCTGTTATAGCCTTTCAGTGTTTCCTAGTACACCGTCATACATAATTGCGTTTTTTTTTGGGGTGGAAAATCATCCAATGACTTCTCTCGCTCTGGGTGGAGCGGTAGCGAGTGTCAGACTTTTACTGACTAAATCCCAGCCCTGTTTCTTCCCTGCTTGAGTGTCCAGGGGCACGGTAACACTGTTTCAAATTTATGCATGATCCCTGGACAAATATATTATTATATTGACAAATTTGAAGTAGTCACATAGGTATTCGTTCATCTCGAAATCATCTATTAAGGCCAGAGGCAGCTCCTCTGGCCTTTATCGATTATGAAAAGTCAGGCTTTTGTGCTTTATGAATAGCGGTAGTGTCGCCTTATATTTCAGACAATTTCGTGCAAATATTTGTTGGTACGATAAAAAAATATGTTTACTATTATAGCGTGATCACATTTATGCCTCGATGGTCACCTGGTTTCCAGCTCAACTGGTGAACATAGAGACGTCTTGGGGTCAATTTCTTGGTCGGAACGTGTTATTGGGCCGGTTTTAATTGAGTATTAAGAGCGCCAAACCCGTCATACTTTTCATACTAACGCTCGTATGTGATATCCTTAATTTTAGTTTTAACTAATAGGTATCTTGTACACTATATCTTGGTTTCTATGAAAGAAAATAAAAAAAAATTTGGAGAAACAAATTCAGTATAAGCCTCCAATAATCTGCTATTTTCCTCAAACTTTACCTAAACTTTGGCCGTTCATAATGTACTCATAAAATGTAAAAGTAAAAAAAAATATCATTATAGAAACCTTGCTCTTGTAATGAAGATTCTAAATGACAAATATTTATTTCACAAACTTGTAAGACTTATTCAAAAACACGTATTTCCTGGAACAAGATTTATGAAAATTTCGAATATTATTTTTATGAAATTTTGTTACTATGTAGATAGGTACCTAGATAAGTACCTACCAACTACCTAACAAATTATTCTTACCGCGTATTTGTGTAGATAGGTAGGTAAGTACCTATATCAAGAAAAAAAACAAGCTTTTCGACCATGCTCGCGTTGACGATAGGCAGACCGGAATGGGCCTTTTATGAATTAAGATCGTGTTGAAATTTTTCAGAATTTAGTAGAATTTGACAAACAATAAGTTACGAAGTTTCTCAGTAGTAGACCAAAGTCTGGATTTGTGGCTTTAGGCTCGCTACTTATTTACAAAGGGCAAAAATAACTGGCGAATCCGGCCGTACTAAGAACCACTGCCAAACTGTGATGTGTAATGTGTCACACATTTTCATGTATTCATTTGTTTTAAGCTCTGAATTTGTTTCAGGTTCAATAACAATAATGTCGTACGCGTGCATGGGGCGTACTCTCTGCTCGGTGCGGCCTCCCTTCGACATTGACGAGGGTAACGTCAGTATGCAACAGGTTAGTATAATATTATATTGATGTTAATTTATTTTTATCTGAAAATAAAAGTATTCATATTCATTTATTTGCGTTCCACAAGGTAAAATAGGATGTTACAAAAAGTGTATGTTGTTATGTTATGTTAGTACGTGTAGTCACTGTTACTGTTTTGGAGGTATGCGGAACAGGGTGTAAAGTCCCACAACCTCCATTGAAAAGGGAGGATCCTCCGACCAGACGGGTGTTGTGTCTGGTCCGGGCAACTGCCCAATAGTTGATTTCGGGCTGTTGTATATGTTCAAATCGCGCGGAGAACTCTGCTTGCGCGATGTAGGAATTTAGCTGTTCTAGTTCCTGTGTAGCGTCATAGATGTCGCTACACTGTTAATTTTTCACTAGGCCTACAATAAAATGTATTTAATCACAACTGCACGGGGAGATCGAAGGTTAAACCACGCTATTCATTAAAATATTCATTACAATCGAGACCTCCTTGCCTTAGAAAGTAGTAACGTTAAGTCATTGATCTCAGTAATAAGGTAACTTTGTCAACTAAACTTACAAAGATTTATTATTATATTAATTCGACTACACCTAAACCTACCACAACACAGTATATGTATGTTGTTTTTCTTGTCTTTAGTACCTCCTCCTTCTCGCGTCGTATTCCTCATTACTGAGGGTCATGATTCTTCCGACACGAAGACATTCCTTTAACTATCTTTTGCCATCTGTGCCAATCGTTGGCATTATGAAGCACTTCTTTTGTGTCCAGGGATGTGCCGATTTAGTCTGAACTAAAACACATAATATATATATATATTATATACATATATAGTACTATATTACTGCTATAGTAGTAGTAATCGCCGACTTGAACATGATTACACCTAAAGGCAGAAAGCAGTGGTGGCCCAGTGATATCGGCAGCGACTTACAAGTAGGCGCTTTACTTTGTGTAAATTATTTCATCACCACTGCTCTCAAAACGGTGAAGGAAATCATCGTGAGGAAACCGGCATGTCCAAGAACCAAAAATTCGAAGACATGTGACATCCACCAATCCGCATTGGACCCGCGTGGGGGATAACGGCCCATACCCTCTCACAGAGAGGAGGTATGTGCCCCAGCAGTGGGGACATTAAAAGGCTGATGATAAAAACACATAAATACCACCAACTCCATCAGACTGCTTTAAAGTAAGCTGTTTGGAACTTTTTATTAGTTTATTGTCAGTCGAGTTTCTTGAAAATCTTCAATTTCCACCTCCTTCTTTCCAGATACTACTGACTGTCTCTACTTACGTACAAAGTTACACATAAATACATTAATTAAGCCATTATCAGATGCCGAACTGAAAAGCTTTCCTTATACTTTTCTCAGAAACTGAAACGTAGACTGTCACATAGTATTATTGTTAAATTGAACTTATTTCCTGTACATTTTGTGAAAGAATTTTTAATTATACGTACTCGGCGCCATTTTATAATCGCTTTCAGAAGTACTTTTTTACGAGATGTTTATATGACTTGTGTACAGAAGGTGTTTTGCGTTGATCTTTGTGAGCAAATATCGTTTGAAGTTTTAATGACTTGTTCCAAATATTTAATTTTGTCGATTTTGTGTATGCTCGTACTGCAAGGGAATCAAAATGAGTATCTGAGTAAGTACACGCCGTTTGTTATTATTTTTCTCGAGTCTTTACAAAGTTATTTTGTTAGTAATATGAATAGAGTTTTTTTGAAGACATCTTTAATATTTCGTGTACAATCCATTTTTAACCGACTTCGAAAAAGGTTTTCCACCGATTTCTCTGTCAATTAAGTACCGATTTTCAAAAATCTTTTTTTATCCGATAGAATATACTCCCGAGGTGGCCCCATATAAATTTTATCGAAATTTCATCAGCGCTTTTTGAAAAACTGAACAAAAACGAAAAATACGTATACCTAGATGACGTTTTGGTGTTCTCCAATTACGACTATTTTTAAATCACACGTTCCATGTTATTGGGTTTTTAAGTTCTGAGGTATAACAACTAAAAAGTGAAAAATAAAAAAACATTTTTACAAAAAAAAAAAACCGACTTCCAAAAAAAAACATTTTTACACAATTTCGGAAGTCGGTGTCAAATAACGAAAAAATAATAAAAACACCGACTTTCGAAATTAAAGTTATTTTATAAGTTTTAGTGTTTTTGTTGGAAGTCGGTTGTTTTTTTTTAAAAAAGTTTTTTAAAATTAAAAGAGGTAAACAAGATAAAGATACTCTGCCAAAACCTAAACATCTATACATATAATAAATCTGTAGAAAAGTCATTTTTGTACATTGAAGAAATTGAAACAAAAAATAGCCAGCGTGTGAAAAGATAAGTAACAGAACCCATTTCCATCATTTTTGAAATTTTTGTCTGTTTGTCTGTTTGTCTGTTTGTTTGTGCGCACATCACGTAAAATCTACGAATTCAATGCTGACAATGTTTATATACAAAAATTATACGCAACTTGAGGATTAACTTAGTTTTTGTTTCATCGAAATCGGTTCACTCTATCAAAAGATATGATTAATTTAGTGAGTTCAAGAAGTAAAATATTACGTTACGCAATTAAGTATAGTACTTGCAACGACATCTTAAGACTAAAAATAGAACTAATGTTGATAGTTGAAATCTAAATCCGATAGATGGCGTTGTGCAAATGACGTCATTTTCTGAATCGCGGTGTTAAGATTTTCCGCGCGAGGATGACGTCCACCGTGTTTACTAGGCAAATTGGGTTTCGTTAGGTGTCTTAAAAGTTCTTGCGTGTGTCGTAAAAGTTCTTTGGTTGCTTGGTTTATCGATTTTCTAAATTGGTCGAAAAAAAAGTATTTGCTTATCTTATTGGTTTCGTTTGGTCAACTTTGGTCATTGGTTTGAAGTACGAAGTAAAGATTGTATTTGATTTACTTCGTAGTTTGAATCCAATAGTGCCAATCGTTATACAGTAAGTTAGTGTTGCCAATTCGTTGAGTCACGACCACGAACAGACGATACGTTGTCACACTAGACTGTTCGACGCACCGATCTTTTAAGTTTGTAGGCTATTCAGTCATAAGTGTTGTTAGTTTTGTTTATTGCTTTAATTTTCCTTGAAAATGCCTCAAAGAAAAAAAACTAACCTTTCGCTGCGTAGCCGAAATGCGAAAAGGATGAGACTTTGTAGGTCTCAGGAATCGGAAGAAGATCGTGAAGCACGGTTATCTGCTAACCGAGAGCACATCGCTCTTTCACGTGAATCGGAAACGTTCACCGAAAGGGAGTCACGTTTAAGTTCACAAAGAACACGGACCGCGACTTTGCGGTCTCAAGAGAGTATCCAGGAACGCGAAGACCGGCTGTCTGCTGATCGGGAGCGCCACTCTCTCTCACGTGAGTCAGAGACATTCACAGAAAGGGAGTCGCGCTTAAGTTCGCAAAGAACTCGGACCGCGACTTTGCGTTCTCAAGAGAATATCCAGGAACGCGAAGTTCAGCTGTCTGCTGATCGGGAGCGCCAGTCTCTCTCACGCGAGTCAGAGACTTTCACAGAAAGGGAGTCGCGCTTAAGTTCGCAAAGAACTCGGACCGCGACTTTGCGTTCTCAAGAGAATATCCAGGAACGCGAAGTTCGGCTGTCTGCTGATCGGGAGCGCCAGTCTCTCTCACGCGAGTCAGAGACTTTCACAGAAAGGGAGTCGCGCTTAAGTTCGCAAAGAACTCGGACCGCGACTTTGCGTTCTCAAGAGAGTATCGAGGAACGCCAAGCACGTCTGTCATCTGACCGAGAGCGACACGCTCTCTCGCGCGAGTCTGAATCTCTCTCCCAAAGAGAAGAACGATTACAAATAGCTAGACATAACTATGTAGGTGTACAAAGAAACAATGAAAGTTATCTTGCATCTGAAAGGGAAAGAATAGATGAACTAAGACGAGCAGAAACAGCAGAACAACGTCAATCTCGCCTAGAAATAGAACGAGCTCGATACCATATGAATAGAGAAACAAATAGCGGAGCTGATGAGTCCATGGAAAATGACGATGCAAATATTTTATTACCTTGGGACAATAGGGAAAAATCAGGGTTCACATATTCGTCTAGAATTAATTATGCTGGCTTTACTTTCGTGGGTGACATGAGAGAAATTTGTAATTTTTGTCATGCTTTGAAATGGAGGAAAGAGACAGATGGAATGTGCTGCTCAAATGGAAAAATTGTTCTTCCAAATTTCCAAGATCCACCACACTTACTTAAAAGTCTCCTGAATGGCGATCATCCCCAGTCGAACCGTTTTTTGGATAATATTCGTTTATATAACAGTGCTTTCCAAATGACTTCCTTTGGGGCAAAACAAATAACGGAAGGACCGTTCATGCCAACCTTCAAAGTACAAGGTCAAGTTTATCACCTTATTGGATCTTTGCTGCCAGAAAATGAACCCAAATTTCTCCAAATTTATTTTGTATCCGATTACACGCAACAGCTCAATGTTAGAAATCACAATTTTCCCCAGCTCAATGCTGAGCTTTTGGGTCAACTTCAAGAATTGCTGCATCACGTTAACCAGTACGTTCGTGAATTCAAAGCTGCATTGGAGTCAATTCCACAAGGCAGCAATGATTTCAAAATTGTTATAAGTGCCGATAGACGTCCTGTGGGTGAACACCGTGGAAGACACAATGCACCCGTCGCAGATGAAGTTGCAGTTGTTTTAGTCGACCAGGAGTGTGAGAGACGTGATATCGTGTTGCGTACACGCGACGATCGCCTTCAACGCATTTTGGAAACCCACCGAGCTTACGACGCCCTGCAATATCCACTAATTTATTGTCATGGTGAAGATGGGTACAATTTTGGGCTGTACCAAGTGAACCCTACTACGAGAGTCACTAATTATCAAAAAAAAATATCTGCTCAACAATACTATTCCTACCTTTTACAAATAAGGCAAAACAGTTTCGTATATTTGCAACGATTTCGTGGTTTGTTCAGCCAATTTATTATGGACATGTACGCAAAAATAGAAACTGAACGTTTAGTGTATATTCGCACTAACCAGCGACGGTTACGCGCTGAAGAATACGTGCACTTGCGGGACGCCATGCAATCAGATAATAACGTCGAAAACTTGGGTCGATTGGTTATTTTGCCATCCAGTTTCACAGGCGGTCCGCGGTATATGCACGAACGAACGCAAGATGCTTTTTGTTACGTCCGTAAATACGGCCGGCCGAACCTTTTTATAACATTTACAACAAATCCAAAGTGGACGGAGATTTGCCAGGCACTTCTCACAGGACAGGCGTCATACGACAGACATGACATTATTGCTAGGATTTTTCATTTAAAACTCAAAGTCTTGATTAATCTACTTACAAAGGAGAAAGTTTTCGGTTCAACTCTTTGTTTTATGTATAGCGTCGAGTGGCAAAAGCGTGGTTTACCCCACGCGCACATTCTTCTGTGGCTGGAAGAAAAAATTCGTCCCGATGCTATAGACAGTGTCATAAGTGCAGAATTTCCGGACTATAATGCAGATCCGATTTTGCATGACATAGTAAAAACACATATGGTTCACGGGCCATGTGGCCTCTTAAACAGGGAATCACCGTGCATGAAAGATGGTCAATGCTCAAAAAAATACCCCAGAGCACTGAAAGAACTAACTATGGCTGGGGAAAATGGGTATCCGCAATACCGGCGAAGATCACCGTCACAAGGTGGTTTCACAGCTACTGTCAGATTCCGTGGACAAGAAATAATTCTAAATAATAGTTGGGTGGTACCGTATTCTCCAGTTTTGTCAAACGCTTTTCAAGCACACATTAATGTTGAAATTTGTAATAGCGTCGAATCTATAAAATATATATGTAAATATGTTAATAAAGGTAGTGATCAAGCCATGATAGCACTAAGAAATAACAACCAATTTGATGAAGTGACAAGGTATCAATCTGGCCGATACATAAGCTCTTCGGAGGCAGTTTGGCGCATTTTGAGTTTCCCTATTCATGAAAGGTATCCGCCAGTCATCCATCTTGACGTGCACCTGGAAGGCGGGCAGCGAGTTTACTTTCAGCCAGAAAATGTGGCAGAAAGAATGAACAACCCAAGACAAACCACCTTGCTCGCATTCTTTCGCCTTTGCGAAAGAGACAATTTCGCTAAGTCTCTGTTGTACAATGAAGTGCCACATTATTATACTTATAACAAGCAGCAAGGTGTTTTTAATCGCAGGAGACGTGGAACTGCTGTAGAAGGCGAGTCCGGCATTTTTAAAGAACACGTGATTGGAAGAGTATACACGGTGCACCCAAATAATGCAGAGTGTTATTATTTACGCCTTCTTCTTCACACAGTGCGAGGACCTACTTCTTTTGCTGAGCTCCGCAAAGTGGACGATATAGAATATCCCACATTTCAAGCTGCTTGCCGCGCACGGCATTTATTAGATGGCGATCAGCATTGGGATGATGCTTTAGCCGAAGCATGCGTCAGTGATAGTCCACATCGTTTGCGCCATTTATTTGCCATTTTGTTGACATTTTGTGGCCTATCGGACGCTGGGCAGTTGTGGCAAAAATATAAAGACGCGTTTGCCGAAGATTTTTTGAGACAGCAAAATATAAATAGTGAAACTTCTGACCAAGTACGTGAAAGCTGCCATAATAGGGCTTTGCTGGCTATACAAGATATAGTTACAAGTATAGGAGGGAACCCCCTCAGTCAATACGGCTTGCCGACACCGACAGTTGGTGGGGAACGAATTAATAGGGAGTATACATCTGAAATAAATTACAACCCCGAAGAGTTAGCAGAAATATTGCGAAATGGCTGTTCAAATTTGACGACAGAACAACGTCAAATCTTTGATAGAGTATGCTGTAGTGTAGAACATTCATTAGGAGAAATGCTGTTTTTAGATGCACCTGGTGGAACAGGTAAAACTTTCCTCACTAAAGTTATCTTGGCTCAAATAAGGAGCCAAAACAAAATTGCCCTTGCCGTCGCTTCCTCAGGAATAGCTGCCACTTTATTACCAGGAGGAAAAACTGCACATACAACATTTAAAATACCAATCGACTTGGACCGCACAGAAAACCCTGTTTGCAACGTGTCTCGCAATAGTGATAAAGCAAGGGTTTTACGCGATTGCGCCCTTATCGTTTGGGACGAGTGTACGATGGCAAATCGTAAAGCTGTGGAAGCTGTAGATAGAACGTTGCGAGATATAAGACAAAATGACCGACCGATGGGAGGCTTAACGGTGCTATTCTGTGGAGACTTCAGGCAGACACTCCCTATAATACCCAGAGGAACGAGGGCCGATGAAATAGGTGCCTGTTTAAAGAGCTCTATTTTATGGCGTAGTGTCATATTAACTAATTTGAGCTTTAATATGCGAGCATATTTGGGAGGTGACGCAAACGCGCAGGTTTTCTCAAATTTACTACTTCAAATTGGTAACGGCACATACCCGACTCAAGAAGGAGGTAAAGTAACTTTAGTCGAAAGCCTGTGTTCTTCTGTTGCCTCACAGCAGGAACTCATTTCCTCTGTATACGGAGATCCATCAGAGATCTCGAACCATGACGCTGCTTGGCTATGCCAACGAGCTATTTTGGCACCTCGCAACGACCAAGCAGCAGCAATAAATTCTCAAATATTGGTACATGTTTCTGGAGAAAGTAGGGAATATTTATCTATTAACACGGTTTTAGAAGAAGGAGATGCCACCCACTATCCAGTAGAGTTTTTAGACTCTCTAAATACACCAGGTCTTCCAGCACACAAAATTTATTTAAAAGTCGGAGTACCAATTATTCTACTCAGAAATTTAAGCCCACCAAAACTATGCAATGGAACTCGGTTGAGAGTAACAAATCTCCAACGAAATGTCATCGAAGCCGAAATCTTAACAGGTTGCGGCTCCGGTGATGTTGTTTTCATTCCCAGGATACCCATTATCCCCAATAATTTTCCGTTTACTTTCAAACGTGTGCAATTTCCTGTAAGCCTCTGTTACGCTATGACTATTAATAAAGCCCAAGGCCAGACGTTATCCGTTGCGGGTGTAGACCTTACTTTTGATTGTTTTTCACACGGCCAACTCTATGTTTCTCTATCACGTGTTAGCAACCCAAACAACCTTTTTGTATATGCTCCGGGTAATTCCACCGCTAACATAGTATATAGAGAAGCATTAACGTAATCAACTATACCAAAGTCAGGACTCTTATCTAAATCATCAAAAAGGTGATATACTCTTATCTAAACGACGTTGTTTTGTTCTCGACAACCACGCGAACGAAGTCGCGGGCACAGCTAGTTTATAATAAAAAACTATAGAGAGAAGAATAACCTTTATCTATTTTTATGAAGCTCTAGTCATAACAAAACCAGGTAAAGCTTGGCGTCTAAAGAAATCCTCTCATTAGGTTATTTTCTTTTTATTTTCAGTAACACTTGGGAAAATATTTAGACATTAATAAATTACGTATTAATGTACAAATGGTTGTACTGAACTTCAATATAGCTGATATTTTACTTCAGAAAAAATAAACCCATTATTTACTTTGTTCAGAGGAGTTTAACTGGTTATTTTATCTCTAACCACTTTTCACAACATGCTGGCAAGCCGGATTCGTGTTATATCCTCATTATGGGTAATACCATAGCAGGTGTTCCGAGAGTCTTCGTTACAAACGATGTTGAATAAACTCAAAGAAGGCCAGGTTAAAATGTACTAATAAAGTTCAGTGACTTTTGAAGTATATGTGTGATAGATTTTAGGTGTTTTAACTGCTGTGGGATGCAGCAATAAGTATCTTTAGGTGTCATCATCATCATCATCAGCCTTTTTGATGTCTCCACTGCTAAGGCACAGGCCTCCTCTCTGTGAGAGGGTGTGGCCCGTAATCCACCACGCGGGTTCAATGCGGGTCGGTGGATGTCACATGTTTTTGAACTTTTGGTTCTAGGACATACCGGTTTCATCGTTCCTTTTCCTTCACCGTTTTAAGAGCAGTGGTGATGAAATAATTTAAACAGAGTAAAGCGCCTGCCTGGGTTTGAACTCACAACCAACAACTTGTAAGTCGCGGCCGATATCACTGGGCCACCACTGCTTTCTGCCTTTAGGTGTAATCATGTTCAAATCGGCGATTACTACGACTAAAGTACTAATATATTATAGTATTACATACTACTACTATAGTAGTGTATTAAAAAAACGATAGAAACTACGATAGTGAATATCGAAAGGGTTCATCTTGAGAAAATTCTGAAAAAAAAAAACCGCTCTCGAAACTATAATTTATTCGGCAGTTATTCGGACTAATATAAAACTTACTGACTAAATAGATTTTATTTTTTTTCCCTGCAATCATCCTTCTTAACGTTGAGCGTTTTACCACTAATGTGTTACGTGTCATATCAAAGTCAGATCTTATAAACTTTAACTAGAACAACTTTTCACGAAAAAGGAATGTTCAAATTTTATTTTACGTAAACACGTGAAAAGATAACGTCTTTGCCAACCCGTGTACTCGTCAAAATAAAAAAACCTCATTAGGTACGCATATCTTATAAGTATTTTGGTGAATCTGAAAAGGTCAAAAGGATTTTCTGGTCCTCGTTACTATGTTCTAAATAAAAATAATAATGAATCTCCGTTCTCCTGCAAATACTTATTAATTAAAAAAATAGAAAACCTTAACATTAATAGGTATGTTGTATTATTAGTAAGTCAATCATATTTACATTTTGTTTTTGATTATATTAATGTCAATATACAAATAAATCAAATTAAAGTGTCTATTTGTAATGTCAAAACTAAAATGTAGGAAATAAAAAAATGAATATTTACAAAAAACCCGTCTTAAAGAAGTCACTATTCAAGCAGTCTGATGCAGTTGGTGGAATTTATATTAGTTCAATCACAGATGAGATGCCACCAACTGCATCAGACTGCTTGAAAAGTGACTTGTTTAAGTCGGGTTTTTTGAAAATATTGTAACACAGAATTATCCACATGGGTTTTATTAAATGAAATTCAACAATCTCAGTAAATTATTTTAATTAGGTATTTATAGAAATCACAGTAACTTATTTAAACTGAAATCTGTTATAATTTAGACACACGAAAATCGAATTAATAATCACTAATCAATATTTACATGATTATTCAACTACCTTCAAGATTAGAAACAATATAAATCAAAAGTGTAGCTATACTTATCGAGTTTTAATTAGCAGCGCCAACAGCAATGCAATCAAATAGCAAGTTGACGGAGGTTCGACCTGGTCCGTGTCTTCGTGAGAAAAGGGGACGAGAATGACGTGCAACCTTATTTATGCACCAATTCCCGTCATGGCGTCTTGAAGTGCGTGGAGGGGCTTGACAAAGATGAGGGCACGCCGACGACTGTGTTGCCAGCGTCCTAGCTGGCCAGTATAGATGTTACAATATATATTTTTTTTATTTCCTACATTTTAGCAAGACGTAAGTACAGCAGGCCACCCGTTAGTAGTAACAAAACCAGTAAAAGATGGCCTGACATCCTATTGAAACTGCGCACTATGCCAGGCCAGCTCAAAGTCCTACTGTTACAATGGATATACGGTTTACTGTACCAATATGCCTATGGATTTGTGTCAACTGATTAGGATTATAAATCATGTTTCCATAAAATATTTTCCAGAAACTTCCAGCCCGTAGTTTGCTTTGATAAATTATGTGTATCAAATCTTGCTGGCACATCTTGCTCAACTTAGGATGATATTAAATATTTATCCTACCAATAACTTTTAAATATAAAAACTGTTAGTTTATAACAAATCTTGTAAATTTTTTAACAGATCAAATTCTTTCAGGGTCTTAGACTGATGAAGGAGAGGAAGCGAGTGGCGTGGATTCTGCTCCTCTTGGCAGTTCTGTTCGCTATGTGCTGGATGCCGTACAATATCATGCAGCTCCTACTTGACGTAAACCTTGTCAATGCTAAGGATCTCAGCATGATTCTACCTTACGCGCTGTTCATGGGTGAGTGAAAATATTTATAATTTGACTCCTGGATATAGGCCTCCTTAAAGCGTCACCACAGGGACCGGTCCAGTGCGTCTCGCATCCAGTAATTTTCCACGACCATCACCAGGTCATCGGTCCACCTTATGGGAAGCCTTTCAACGCTGCGCCTCCGGTATGATAATAAAAATAAATTTAAATTAATCACGCAGGTAAAAAAAAGATAAATAAAGGAATATAAATATTTTGACCCGTATATGATGAAATTACACGATTTAATTCCCCAAAGCCCTTTCCATTATCGGATGACCAGGCGTAGGTACAGGCAGTGTGCCTCGTAATAATAGGTGTATATTTTCCACACAAAAACTTTTTTCGAAGCCACCTCCATGGAGGTATATCGTCACTAGGGACTGAAACTATAAGATGGAGTCTGTTTCAATGGTACCTTCTCGTATGCATACCTTCAGAAGTATACTATGAAAGGTACTTTTGAAATTATTAACTAGAACTATTTCGATTTTGTAAACAAATACTCAAAGGTGTAAATTAGAAACATTTTTCTTCTTCTAGGCCACGAGTGCTACAACACAGTTGGCTAAAAATACATATTGCCTTCGACATATGATTATCACCCTCATTACATTTTGTTACATGGGTGACAGCTTTCCGATTAAAATAATATCAAACATACTAGTATTAATGCGTTCCACGAAAAATTAATATCACATTCATAGTCCATTAGCTGTATACATGTTCGAGGGCAGGTAATTAATTTAGCGAAAAATTAACGTTATGGAAACGAACCCTGAACGAGAATAATTTATCAATTATGTTGTTTTTTTACTCGACAGCGCGACGCAAGGGAGGGTAATGTGTTTATTATCAGCCTATGTATGTATGTATGTATGTTGGTTCCTTTGTGACATTTTAGACACCAAACGTGTGGGCCGATTTTGATTCTTACGTCAATTGATTCGTCTTAATCTTGTGAGTGCTACTAAAGACGTGGCAGTAATCAAAATACGATATGGCGACAACCAGACGCCAAATTGTGAAAAAGAAAAAGAAAAACGTCGACGAACTATACTAAGTGGGGTATCAAAAGAAAGGGTTCGATGAGGCGATTCCAAAAATGTAACTCACTAAAATGTTGAAAACATAATTTTTTTAAAATATTTTCAATAAATCCGACTGTAAAAAACCTTTTTTTTTTGTTTACGAAAATGTGTGAATGCGAAATTAGGCCAATAAAAAATATTCCTTTCTTTTTTGTTTTGTATTGGTATTCAATAATTATTTGATCTTGATTCTGGCTCAGATTTTTGTTTTCGAAGGCAAATATTGTATGTTATTCCAAATCATTATGTTTTTATCCGCTTCAGTCAACCAGTAAAATTCGTCTCATTCTGATACGAGTTATGATTCTTGAGGGTCGTCTTATTTGTTCTCATTACTTTTGATGTTCTGATACAGATCTTGAAATGAAAACAAATAAGATGCTAGCTAGTTGATATTCTGAAAGATGATTCTGAAGTTGCAAAAAATAAAAAAATACGTAACAAGTAAAAAATTTGGAATTGATTCTGAGATTACTATATCTGTAATTTTACTAAAAACTGTCTTGAATTAAGATAGAGCAACAAAAGTAAATGATAACCAATTTCTGTTTCGAATGAACTCGCATGTCCTAAATCTACATAGCAAACTAATTATAACTACAAAAACCAAGTTGATAATATTTACTTTGCTCAAACAGAACTACTTATGTGATGAAACTACTAGGTACTACAGAAAATTACTTTACAAATAGGTATTAAAACAACTTCGGTAGGTACTGTTAATTAAAGTTTTTTAAAAGTTACTCAATAAATGTTACATTGACAAGGAAAGGCACAGTCTTCGAAAGTCTTAAAAAGGAAAGCGAATTAAAGAAGAAGAAAAAAGGTAGTTCGTTAAAATGCCATCAATGTATACGTTTCTATAATAAACTTCCTAGCCAATATCAAGTTCTAAGCTTAAATGAATTTAAATAATTTAGTAACCGTAAGCTATGCCAGAAAGCTTTTTACCCAGTGAATTGAAAAAAAAAAAAAAAGGATTGAGCTGCTTCAATGATATACATGAGCCATTGTTTCGTATGTACGTTGTGGTTAATAAACACAGTTGAAATTTTTTTCATGTTCTTTTTTGACATGAATAATTGTGTAGTATTATATTTTTATTAATTTTGTTGACAATTTTTTTTTTGACATGAATATTTTGTAAAGAATTTTTTTTATTATTTTGTTAGACATGAATTTTTACTTCGTAAAGTATTTTTTTTTGATTAAGTACTTAATTATTGTAAATGTGAGGACTCTGCTGGTTATTATTTTTATTTTTCTCCTCCTTTTTCTAGTAACTTTTAACGTTGTCTGACAGTTTGAGTACTTTTGCGGCCTACCCAAATGTCCTTTCTTTGGTATTGTTCGTCAAGTCATTGAGCTCCTTAGTGGTTCTAAGTTGAGGTATTCGACTATTAACAGATGCTTGCACTGGCTGGACAAGTCCACTCAAATATGTGTGGTTCTTTATAACTTCAAAAGACCATTACAGACACTAAGCTGCATGGTACTCATATTGCTTAGTGTGAATGCGAGAACTATGTATGTCGGTATATTCATGCAGATTTTATGATTGTCTGGCAGTTTGAGTATTTTTGCGGCCTACCTAATGCCCTTAATTTGGTATTATTCGTTCGTTGAGCTCCTCAAAGTTCTAAGTTGAGCTTCACGATAACTGACAAATGCTTGCACTGTCTGGACAGGTCCACTCAAATCTGCGTGTTGCTTTCCTCAACAGCTCATCCCAGACATTAACGTACATGGTTCTCATCATTTGACCAGTACATTTTGTATGTATTTGAACACTTTAAAAGATACTTTGACCTCCGGGTTTTGGTGTTTCTTCTCAGGGTAGTCAGCTAGGAAACACCGACCTCATCTAGCTAAAACTGACAAAAAAAATGTTGACGTGTAAGTGTTGTTAAAACCTATTTACATAAATAAAATCATTTATCATTAAAGGTTCTGTATGAATATACTACTTAATACTCTGTGGTCCTGCAATCTGATTGATAGTATTCTCGTCACGTATGGCCGCATTTAACGAGTAATTCGGTTGAGAAACGTGACGATGCATGCTATTGAAGCAAATTGTTCACCTACATGTGGTTCTGTAGGTTTCTGTTGATGAGATATTACGCTGAATTGCTAGTTAATAAAGAAGAAGGCCGTTGGAAGGCCTCCCAAAAGGAGGACCTGCTGATGGCCCGGAGAGGGTCGTGGGTGATGAATGCATTTTTTTTTGTTATTGGGGGAAACCTTCACAAAGCATCTGAATTTTTGGGGAACAAAGACCAAGGACCTACAATTTTGACGTCAGTGCCAGTCCCTGGAAAAAAAGTTGCCAAATCTATTATATACTCGTACCTCCAACTAACCTAAATTGTATCTACAAGTCCCACAATATCACCAATTTACCCTAACGTACAGTGCCCTCAGTACCCACAGCTATTAGCAAACAATATTGATGAAGATAATATCTATCTAAAATCCAATTCTTAGAAGGAGAAATAAACAAATTAATAGTAAATTACTTATGAACAAACCGTAATTTTATCAACAGGTCCTTTTAACTCAGCAATTAACCTAATAATACTTAAACTGACCTCAAAAATGATTGATAATGGTGCAGATTCTCTTGTTCAATAACTAAACAAAAATTAGAGAAAAGGACGGCTATAGCTATATAGCTATGAATTCAGTTAGAGATGTCAAAATAGTTTACGCCTTGCCCTTCACCATGTTTTTAATCGACATGTTTTTACGTGTACCCTTAATCTGTATGCAAATATTAGTTCAACTAAATTTGACAGTCTAATTTACGTCCGTCTCTTTCTTGTTATATTAGAGAGAAAAAGATGGGACCAGCCTAAATTAATTTAGATTGTGCACAACAGAATCGGCACCAATGTACATAATAACCTAGAAATTCGAAGACTACGTACCAAATATTTCTAAACCACTTCTCAATTCTAACAAACTTTATTTTTGCCACCAGGTCACGCGAACTCAGCAATTAACCCGATAGTGTACTGCCTGATGACGCGGAACTTCCAGCGTTCGGCCCGCAAGCTGCTTTGTGGGCGTGGCGTGTGTCAACAGACCAACTTCACGGTAACTTGTTTGTTGTACTAATTGCTTCATTAGCGCTTGTTTTGCAGTTAGGAGAAAAGATTTTAAGTTGTATAATAATAGTCTTCGTGATCTTTAGTTTTTGTATTTTGGTTTTCGGGGAGTTTTGAGGAGCTCGTGGCTAAAGTAATAACAGCCACACGGGTCGATCCATCACGTGCATCCGGTTAGACTAGAAGCCTACCCCAAGAAAGTTGGGAAAAGGCTAGGCAGATTGATTGGTTTTCGGGGGAAACCTTTCAAAAGGCGCCTGACTTTTTGAAGAAATGACCAGGGAGTGTTGGATTCTTACCTCACTAAAACTGCCCCGGTGATCACCATACACCATCATCTCACACCTTAAAAGACCACTCCGGAGACCCCTCTGTGCAACGCCTAATAGGGCACATCTCTGAGGAGACTGTAAACTTGTCTCCTCTGGACCTCGCTGTGCACAGCAGCACGTGATCACAATGCCGCCGCATTTCCTGGAATCACTCTTTTGGCAGTCAGAGTCCCCACCTCGAGCGCCCGAGATTCTAAAGTCCCGCCTGCATTAAATGATGCAGGTGGGGTTTCAGCGTATTAGGCATCGAGGGAATAGGCCTTATCAGAAGGCTTAAAGTCAACCAAAAGAAAATGAAGAGGGCCATGCTCGGAGTTGCCTTGATCGAATCAGAAATGATGATATCCACAAGAGAACCAGGGTTACCGACATAGCCCGAATAATCGACAAACTGAATTAAGTGGCAGTGTGCTGAGCGACCGTGTACTAGAAGACGCAGCGTTGTAAGGCCTCCCACAAGGTGGACCGATGACCTGGTGAGAGTCGCGGGTAGCTGATGGATACGAGAAACACAAGAGTTGTGGCGACACATGGGTGAGGGTTATATCCAGCGGTCGTCTTTCGGCTGAAATGATGAGGCATCGAGGCAGTGACCTCCCCGACGCCTTTTTCTCTGACCGTGCATGACCAGTTTTGGTAAATTTTAGCCAGTGACGTGAAAGATACCAATGCACAAAAATTGTAGTAAACAAGCACAGATGCACTCTCTGTTTCCTCACTCTTTTAGTCCATTGGGACGATATTCCGAAACGCTCAGAGAGGGATCAGGCGCAGAACCTGACGCGCTTTTTGAGGCGCAGTTCAATAAATTTATTAAAGGAGTGAAACCAAAATTGCATGACATTATTAGTCAAGTTACTTAACGTTACTATTTTGGCGGTGGTGAATAAATTTTGTTCCAAGTTCAGTGAAAAATGCTCGTCTTCCAAAGTTAATTTATCTTTTTTTTTATGTTTGATAGGTTCGCGTTTGACCACTATCTCATCTGATGGCAAGCGATGATGTGGTCGAAGATGGAGCACGCTTACCTAGAAGTAACCTATTCACTCTTGACTTAAAGACTCCCAGGTTATAGCTATCAGGAAACACAGACTCCGGTAGGGAATTCCACTTTCTGCTGTCTGTAGGTAACGCTTATAAAAACAAACCTTGACTTTCATTTGGGAAAATCGTCAAAAAGATGAAAAGGTGCGTGTCTAGAAATGTCATCAATTTTCTGGTCTTGGTGGCCGGTTTTTACAATAATTGCTGATTACAGCCAAAAACCTGTTGAAAACGATTATAGGTTGTATGCTTGTTTAGGTACCATATTTTATGATGATTTAGTTAATGTAACACTAGGTTGTTAGTATTTTAGTATTGTATTACATCGTTATTAGATTTTGCTAATAATTATGTTTACAACACATTAGGTCTTTCAAAATAAACGTGGAAAACAGCGGTTTGTTTCACAACATTATTTTAAATTCGTAGTTTTAGAACAATTACATTTTCAAAGAATAGATAGTGTATAGCGTTGCGTTATAATGATGCATTACCAACAGATATTTCATGAGGTTATCAAATTGCCTTTTTTATCACTGTGCATTTTTTCCATTTGACATTAGGAATCAATAAAAGAGAATCTCGTTAGAGACAATCTATGCTCATATCAAATCATAAAAAGAAAGAATCTGCTGTTCTCTACATTTTGTAGAGTTAAGCAAACAAAAATATACTGAACGACTGTTTTTCTCTCTCTATAATTTAAGAATATGTCATAAATACTAATACAGCCTTAGTTTATTGATAAAATAAAACTAATTATGATTATAACGCGACGCCTTATGCCATTAACCGGATAGTATGGACAACACTGCGTCGTCCGAGTAGATCGCAATCGACGAAGTGTGAAGTATCAGTGACGTCATGGAAAGGTCACAAACACATACAAGTAAGAGAAAGTGAAGACTATCGGTCTACCCGCCAATAGAAACCGGCATCACGAAGGAGCTCGTCACTCGCTACTTAGACGGCACAGCGGTCGATAGCCCCACAGTCACCATTGTTGCCCTAAGCTTGTCCTAAACGGAGGCCCCATCGCCCTCAGTAACAGCCTAGCTAGGAGGTTAAGGGATAGGATAGCCCCGCAGTCTATCCCTAGTACCACTAATAGGTATTTTCCTAAAGTAAACATTGTTTAAAATCTAGTAAGTGTTGAAGAATATAAATTAAATTGTCATCCAACGTTGGTTTCATTCCACCGCCACCATCATATTGTTATACTATTTAATTTATAAACTGAAAGAAAAAACATAACTATTGCACTTCGGTATCTTCGGCTGTCAGCGCGTCCTTTGGATCCCAGGCTCCTCCATTTGTGCCAGCGTTTGCGTTATCTTCAACTACTTCTTTTCGACCAAAAAAAAAAACTGATTTGCATTGACTTATACTGTTTTGCATTCCGTTGAAGCTTTAGACCACTAATGATGGGCACACCGCAATTGCGACGGCAAGGCCCCTCTTTGAGGAGTGACTGGAGAGATGCCACGGCGTCCTCACCTTCCGCCTGACGCAGGTGCTCATCGGACAAGGATGTTTCGGGTGGTTCCTGTGTAGGATAAGTTATGCCATAGGGCCATATAGGCGGATAGTTGTGCCCCGCTTGGGTGAAGCACCACCGCATCCTCGTGGAGGCGATCGGCGGCAGCGACCGTCCCGACCATGGTATGGAGCGAGAGGGAATGGAAAGCAGTCTCCTCCTTCTGCGAAGCAGTAATGCACGCGATAGAGGAGGCGGAACGGGTGAGAGGAACTCAACAGAGTCACCCTCACGCCCTCAGCAGCAGCCACCGCAGGAGACGCTCGTCGCGGGACGACCTCCGGCCACCGTAGGCGCGGACCTGTGGACGGCGAGAGTGGGTAACTCACTGTCCGATCAGGACCAGGCCCGAGAGTCGACGGGGCGTTGTGTTCCACGCGCACCTCAAAGAGATATCAGCAATTCATGACGGAGCACGTCATGGCTAAAATGCCTACCCATGGGTCGTGGATAAATTCAAAACAGAGTTACGCCCATGGGCACTCTGGCAACAGAAGGAAAAGGGGTGGGTTTAAGTCAGTAAAAGCCTGACACGACCTCCCGCTCCACTTAGAGTGGGAGAAGTCATTGGATGGTTTCCCAACCCCACAAAAAAAAAGACTGCCGATAATGTGCCCAGCCAGATGGTCCATTTCATTATTTTTGTGTGGTAGGTAGCACCGTTGAGTGTGATGGTAATTTTCCTCTTAAATCTGACGAAGATTTAAGAATTTTGGTTATTTTATTGTTTGTATCTAAAATCACTACTACCAATACTTAATTATAGGTAAGTTCATTGAAATAAACGTCTTAAATTTCACCACTAAATCCAGGCTTATCTAGGCAATTCCCATTTTCCGTAATAAACTCGTTAATACTGCCATCTTAACGAGACAGGGTCAGGGCTCCCCACTAATCAAAATCGACACAAATGAGCTACCACACCTCGCATCGTTCGATTTGCTCAATAGTCTAGACGATTCACACACATCCTGTTACAGAAATATATAGGCAAACATTGATGTTTGTGTAATCCAAACTCAATATGAAGCTGTTATTATGATATTTATTAATGGAACAGTTTGGAAGTTTAATATTGTAGTTGTTGGATTGATTTATGGTTTTAAGGAACTTGGATGAGACTAGCTCATTGACACAAATAGATATGTTACCTGGGTTCAATATAGAGATGTGAATGATGATGTTTTGGCATCATTGAACTGCCTCGTTATTCTAGCGTTTTCGACTACTTGCTATAACGTAGAAGTCAGAAACTTGTACTTACTTGCCATTGCTGATTCTGGTTTTATGAAGTTGCAGTAGTTTTTTGAAATAAAAACTTCTTTAGGCACGTTGGGCATTTTTGAGATGGGAAAAAACTATTGAACTCGCGCGACACCGACACCGCTACGAGTGCTACGACGCGTAGCACACAGTTGTCACTTCTGTCGGTTGTCCCTATAACTGCCAATTTTTTTTTTCGCGGAATTGATAAATCCTCATGGACACCCAGACTGCCTCGCAAGCGAACCAGTCTGAGCAGTGTCAGACTTTTACTGACTAAAACCACACTCCTGCCTCCTAAGTTGTCCTCTGACACTATCAGAGCCCTTGTTTTTGCGATTTGTATTTAAAAGCTTTGTCATTATTAGTTGACGTACTTGTGTCACAATTATTCTCGGATCTGGAGAAAGATCAATAACTATAATATGCACTATGATTATTTCTTCTTTTCATCTATACCTACTTGTTTCATATTACTGACTTAATTTTATTTATCTTATTTTAGAATATGGCATTGTTTTTTTCTTGTAAGTTTAGGTTAGTACCTAAACTTACAAGAAAAAAACTAGTAGTAGTCTAGTGACTATACGCATATGAGATAATGAGTAGCAGTTGTTGGTAGTGTGGCAGGCTTATCCCCACTAAGGCCGCGGGCACGAAGTCAGCGGCCGGCGGGGAGGCGGTGGCGGCGCAGTGACGCAGACCCGGTCACGAAGCCAGCGGGCAGAGCGCGTGGCGTAGTGTTCTGCTATGAGAAATTAGTGTCTTTATTTATTTATTTATGCACACACAAAAACACTTACAAGAGAAAAATAAACAAATACAGATAGAAGAGCACAAAGGTGCTGCTTATTTCAAAAAGAAATTTCTTCCAGCAGACCTGCGACTGGACTGACTGGTTGGTTGAGAAAGAACAAAAGTGCTACAATTTTAGGTATGGCACATTCACTTTAACATTTCACACAAATATGTCCGAACATTCGGCCGGTACTTCATAAAAACACTTCGGAGTAGACCCCCAGTTCCAGTTAGATTAACAAAAAATGTTGGACACGTATTTTTTGCTTTACAAAACCAATAAAAAATGACAAAGATAAAACGCATCAAAGTTCAGGAGTGGGGGCTTGTTACGTAACATTGTAGTAAAAAGTGTTGCACACTGTGACGTCACGCGAAATTTCAACACAACTACATCTTTTCATTTTTAATTATTATTATTTTGTTTATTGTCGTCACTTTCATGTCCGTCTGTCTGTCTGTCCGTCCATCGTCTTTCACAAAATTTTGTTACGAAGAATATTTTAACTTAGAACCTATAAACTTACGAACATACGAGTTCAATATTTTTAGGTAATCTAACTGACGGACTAATTAGATTTTTTTAAGATTTTACTCTATTAGCTCGTTATATTTCATTATAATTAAACTGGCGCCCGCTCCAGCTTCGCATGGGTACACATTAGACACTTAAACCTTCCTCCTGCATCACTCTGTCTATTGATGAAAATCGCATGAAAATACGTTCAGTAGTTTTTAAGTTTATCGGGTACAGACAGAAAAACGGACTTTGTTTTATAATATGTAGTAATGGTGATATAACTGTCGAAAAATGGGTGTGCTGTACATACAGCACACCCATTTTACGTATTTTACCTACATAGGTAGATAGGTATACTTCTGCCTTGGGGTAATACAGGCGTGAAGTCATGGCCCTATGTTTCTCTTACCCTTATATGTCTTCTTCTTCTTTACATTTATCTTTGTCGTCATCTCAGTAGTCACACACTTCTAGACATTATCATGAACATTTCATTCAACATAGTCCATCCATCGACCCATCTTAGTTACCGAGTTCTATTGCCTAGGACGGTTCAACGGCTCATCTATCAGTGCAATTAAGCTTTTTTCAGCTACCGGAAGATCATGTTGACTTTTAAGTGTATTTCAATATGGAGGCTGCGCTCACAACATCAATTCAGTTAGGAAGCTCTTAAATCTGCGTAGTAGGATGCAGTAACTTTGAGAGTTCAGGGAAATATGCCTAAGTTATAATAATATATTATGTATAGCATATTGTCCATCGACTTTGTTAGATTTAACTCAATACAACAATTATATGTAATCGTAACATACAATGAAGTATTTAAATAGGGATTAAGATCGCCACCTTGCCATCTCGGCGCCCATGAATGTATATGGAAATTTTCCGTGGGCATGATAAATAAATTCATGGAAAAGTGCCACAATGGGACTAAACCATTTAAATACATTGTTAAAAACAAAAATGAACGAGCTAGAATTACTCATTCATTTTTATACGAATGAGTACCTATTTACCCGATACAAATGAAAGACAAAAATTGTTATCAAATTCACCACTTCTAATACAAAAATCCAATCAGACAAGAAATATTTAATTTGGCTCGACGAACAGAAAGGGGAGGATAGCGGAGGTAATTCAATAGGATTGCAAGTGACAATGAAATTTCGAAACACTCAGGTAAATAAAGAAAAAAATAAGTTGGGAAAAGAAAATACAAAATATGCCAGTCTCAAAAAAGAAAGTAAGAAAACAAATGAGAAGATAAAATAAATGCTTTACCGAAAAAATAGTTAGGTGCAGGGAAACTCAATCCTCCAAGGATTGAGTTTAGAATCCAGCAGATTTGAGACAGAGATTTACTGTCCGATGGATTTTTGTAACATATAACATGGTGTAGAAAAGTGTTCTTGAAGTTTCTTGCACGTTCTTCTCCATAGAGATCCACGCTAAGGAATGTGCAATTCATCATCATCATTACAGCCGAAAGACGACTACTGCCGGACATAGGCCTCCCCCAAGTGTCGCCATAATGATCGGTCCTGTGCGTCTCGCATCCATCGGCTACCAATGATTCTCAGGACCCTCAGACCCTCCAGGTCATCGCTCCACCTTGTTGGAGGTCTTGCAACGAAATGTGCAATTGGATTTATCTTTCTGACTGACCGACTTTTTGACAGTTCAAAAGTAGGTGTGAATGATTTATTTGAAATATATATATATATTTTTCTTTTTTTAAATCACTGGGACAAACAGATTATATTTTTGAAACTGATTTTTTTTTTAAATTTAGCCCATAAGTATTTGTTCTCTGTTAAAAAATATCGAGCACGCATGATAGTTAGTTACTGAGCAGGAACAATAAGGAAGATCATGCAGTATTCAACTGACTTCAATGAGGAAGCGAATACCAATTTGACTGTATGTTTTTACCTTATCTTTCTCGCTCGTATCACAGTACATAGGTACGTACCAACATACAATTAGGTACGTTCCTATGTAATATTCTTTATTACCTCATGTCTTCCAAATCGCTGGACGAATTGACATAATTTAGATATCGTTAAATGCTATCTTGACAGCCCAAGTGTTCTGATATAGATGACGTTAAAAAACAAATATGGCGGCATGCCGCCATTGTTTAACGTGAAAAATATTTTTTATTGGAGTACTGCAATTTGGTTAAAGTAAAGGGCTTATCATAAGGAATTTAGAACGTGTATCATTACCGTAATAGTAATAAAATAAAATGAGAAATATACGTTATAATACGAAATACGCGAGCGACCCGCTTGGCAAACAAATATTAAAGTGTGAAATGTATATTTTATGAACTAAAACCAACTACTTTCTGTTTATGACGAAATAAAATAGAATCATAAACAAAACATAGCATCGAGCTTGTATGCCCGAAGGGGTAGGCTGCACAGTTCACCAGTTGTTTTTTAGGGTTCCAAAAGTCCGAATGAAAAAACGGAACCCTTATAGGATTACTCGTGTGTCTGTCTGTCCGTCCATCTGTCCGTGTGTCACAGCCAATTTGTCCGAATCTGTTGGACCGATAGAGTTGAAAATTGGTACATATATACGTGACCCAAATACGGATGTGTACCTATAAATTAATTTGTAATATAGGGGTCACTTTTGGGGTGAAATTCGGAAAATTAAAAATTTAAGTTTTTCAAACTGTGTCCTGCCACATATCAAATGAACACATTGTGAGGGTCTCGAATATATTTTTTTCATAATTTTAAAACATACAATTTTGAAGTTATTAAAGAAAATTGATGAAAAATGACAGTTCTCGCCCCCCAATAATTTACGTCGATTTTTCAAAATTACACACAATGAAAATAGTTGCTACTAAAACTTTTTTACAAAAACTAATAAAGTATCAACTTCCAAAAAAGAAAATACACTTAAAATTGAAAAATAACTTTAATTTAAAAAGTCGTGTTTGTATTTTATTTCTTCGTTAATTGTCATCGACTTCCGAAATTAAAGTTATTTTTAAATTTTTAGTGTTTTCTTTTTTGGAAGTCGGTAGTATTTTTGGTAAAAAGTTTTTTGTTTTTCACTTTTTAGTTGTTATACCCCAGAAATAAAAGTAAATATTAAAGTTACGTCTGAATTGATAACCCCAATAACATAAAACATGGAATTTGAACGTACTCGTAATTGGAGGAGACCAAAACGTCATCTACGTATACATATTTTTTGTTATTGTTAATTTTTACAAAAAGCGCCAAAGCAATTTCGATAAAATTGGTATGGGACCACCTCTGGAGTATACTCTTGTGGATAAAAAAAGAATTTTGAAAATCGGTTCACAAATGACAGAGAAATCGGTGGACATACCTAAAAAAAAAACATACATACACTCGAACATAGAACCTCCTCCTTTTTGCGAAGTCGGTTAAAATAAATGAACTCTATTATTCATATATCAGAAAAGTAACAATTCAATGTTAAGAGTGGAGTAGTTTTTACATCATTAATGGTTCAGTGTAGGAGGGAAGTGGCAATTATGTTTTTCTTATTCTTCCGCTGTTCTTTTCTGAATAATTTCGTTGCGGGACCCAAAACAATTTAATCGTTCCTCTGTCGTCGAGCTTTATTGCCTCGGCGTTTATTCTGGTGGTCGCCACTGTTGATTCTGGCTTACAGAAGTTACAGTTTTTTGGGAATAGTGCGATGGGATTGTCTCAAACAAAAATAATTTAGTTGTTTTTGAGAAGAAGACAGAAAATTAAAAAAAAATCCAAGAACTGACACAGTTTAAAAAAAAAAGTTTTGATTTTTAGTTAACTTGACTTAATTTGTTGCTAATGGCCTCTAGTCTAACCCCTTTCAAGGAATAGATCGAGTTTCCCTTTCACCCTGTATACAAAGTTTATTCAAAACAATAATAATATGTTTTGCATTCTTGTAGGAAACGACTGTAGAAAAATTCCTTGGCTTATCTATATATTTACTAGCTGCGCCCCGCGGTTTAGCCCACGTAGACCAGGATAAACAGTAGCCTATATATCCTTTCCCAAGGTCTAGTCTAACTCTGTATCAAATTTCATTAAAATTGGTTCAGTGATTTAGGCGTTAAAGCGTAACTGACAGACAAAGTTACTTTCGCATTTTTAACATTAGTAGGGATTCTCATTTCCATTTAAAATTGAACTGGAAATAGAATTCACAACCTATTGAATAGGTGAAGCCTCGCATCTTCTCACACTTTGTCAAAATATTGTTTTATCCCTGTAGATACTTGATGAAATCGAATTTCAAATGGCAAGGGAAATTCTTTTGAGACTCAATAAAAAAGTCGCGTTTGAGGACAAAAAACAGTACGTTATTCCCTAAGTTAGACGTTAAAAGTTATGTCCACATTTAAATTGATGTTGTTTTTGTTAGCTCATTTTATACTTTCCGTGTCCATTTTGTCGACTTCATTTAAGCAAGTATCAGCGTTTGCACAATCCCTTTCTCCTAGTCTTCAAGAAGTGTCTCTTGAGTCCATTCCAGATACGCTGACTCGTATTTTCGCTGCGAGACTGAAGTTTTAATTAAAGTTTCCAATACTGCAATCACTAGAATATCCTCTGTCGCGTTTGTTCGTCAGTATCTGTTAGTAACTTAGTTCTATCTATTGGAGATTAACAAAAGCAAAATTTCCATCAAGACGGACGCTTCAGTTGGTAGATATTTATCTAGTCTTGTTCGGACTGCACTAAAGACTTTCAATACCTGGATGCAGCAATCTATTGAAGTATTCTTGAATTTATAATTTGAGATAATTTTCTAATTTTGGAACCAGAAACACTTTGTCTATTATGACAAAGTAATAATTACATTGCGACTGATACTTTTAATATGGCCTTTTTAATGCAAATCGTCGCTTAAAATCAGCTTAGAATATACAACGCTAAAGTTGATATTATGAGATATGGGATTGAACTTATTTCGATATTATTATTTTATAGTATCAACTCAGGATGGATGAAATGGCGACAGGTCACTGGAACAACATGTGACAGACGGATACCCCTTTATTTTTTATTTTTTTTGTGGGGTGGGAAACACTTTGTCTATTATGACAAAGTAATAATTACATTGCGACTGATACTTTTAATATGGCCTTTTTAATGCAAATCGTCGCTTAAAATCAGCTTAGAATATACAACGCTAAAGTTGATATTATGAGATATGGGATTGAACTTATTTCGATATTATTATTTTACAGTATCAACTCAGGATGGATGAAATGGCAACAGGTCACTGGAACAACATGTGACAGACGGATACCCCTTTATTTTTATTTTTTTTTGTGGGGTGGGAAATTATCCAATGACTTCACCCGCTCTGGGTGGAGCGGAAGGGCGTGTTAGACTCTTACTGACTAAAACCCACCCCTGTTCCTCCCTGCCCTGAATGCCCAGCGGCAAGGTAACTCTTTCGAATTTATCCTCAACCCCTGGGCAGGCATCGGCCATGACGGGCCCCGTCCTGTTTGCTGACAACTCTTTGAGGTGCGCGTGGAACACTACGCGCTGTCGACTCTCGGGCCTGGTGCTGATCGGACGGCGAGCTACCCATTACTCGCCGTCCGCAGGCCCGGGTGTGTGACAGACGGATGCCCCTTAAGTTAAAGGGGAAAATTTATGAGTCCGTGATTAGATCTGTCCTACTGTATAGATCAGAATGTTGGGCTGTGAAAACGACGGATGAAAAAAATTGCATGTGGCGGAGATGAGAATGTTGAGATGGATTTATGGAGTAACGAGAATGGATAAAGTGAGAAATGAGTACATTAGGGGTAGTTTAAAAGTGGCGCCAGTCACAGAAAAGATGAAAGGGAACCGCTTATCTTGGTATGGTCATGTGAAGAGGAGGGATGAAACCCATGTAACTAAAAGAGTTATGAATATAAATAGATGGATTGTGTGATGAGTGATATGAAAGAACAGGAAGTTAGTGGTAGCGTGACGGCTGACAGGACAGAATGGAAAAAAATATTGTGTTAGGGCGACCCTAACTAACATGGGATAAGGGCAGGACGATGATGGATTGAAATTATTTCGAATTATTTTTACAAATATAGTACGGTATAGCTGTTTGACAACTATTTAACTTGTCAAGGTAGGATTGTGGATTTATTTGAAAATTAATATTCCTGCTTAAAAAAAATAACCACGATCACAAACGCTCGGGACATAAGCAACATTGCGGTAACGATTCCACGAGCATATCTCATAAAAATAGTTTTTCGCAGTGTTGATTCTTTTTTTTATGTTTGATAGGCTCGCGTTTGACCACGGTAAGTTGATGGTAAGCGATGATGTGGTCGAAGATGGAGCACGCTTGCCTAGAAGTACTCGTAACCTATTCACATTTGACTTAAAGACTGCCAGGTAGTAGCTTACAGGAAACACAGACTACGGTAGAGAATTCCACTCTCTAGCTGTACGCGCAATGAATGTTCTCTCAAAACGCTTTGTGCGTATGGAAGGGATGTCCACCATGAACCGGTGGCAATTTGCCGTACGTCTTATGGTCCGTTGATGAAACGGGCTTGGCGGAATCAAATCATGCAATTCCGTCGCACACTCCCCAAAATGTAATCGATAGAAAACCGACAGG
Source organism: Polia nebulosa (assembly GCA_951329385.1). Lineage (NCBI taxonomy): Eukaryota > Metazoa > Arthropoda > Insecta > Lepidoptera > Noctuidae > Polia > Polia nebulosa. The sequence goes on along the minus strand of OX589595.1, from coordinate 1,534,334 downwards.
CTAGCAACTCGGCGACTATGTTCAAGACTTTGGAGTTTCGACTCAACGAGCCTATCATTGCCGATGATCTTCTTGGCTCGTTTCTCAATTGACTCAAGGGCATCAAGCTGGTATCTGGCAGATCCGTCCCAAAGATGAGAGCAGTACTCCATACACAATCGGACTTGCGCTTGATAGAGTTGGAGCAGCTGTTACGGCGTGAAGTATAGTCTCACCTTTGCGAGGATCCCCAACTTTTTGGCAGCCACTTGAGCCTTTGCCTCTATGAAGGGACCAAAATTGAAGGTAAATGTAAAAGTAACACCAAGAAGATCAATTTGGTCGGTTATCGCCACGGTTACACCCCGGAAAGATGGAGCCGAGTGAAATTGGCTCCATTAGCAGAAAAAAGACACGCCTGGGTCTTAGCAGCATTGAACTTAACCAGATTGGCATCGCCCCATTCTGAGACAGCCTGCAAGGACAAGTTCAGGCGCCCAACCATTGCCTCTCGGAGAGACCGGACCTGAGACCCATTAACTCGTGCGTCAGGCACGTATCTCTCGGCAACAGTGCTGTCGTCTGCATACCCAAAGGTACCGGGTTTTAGCAGATCGTTAATATGCAGCAAAAACAATGTTGCCGAGAGCACCGACCCCTAAGGAACACCAGCATTAATAGCCAGCAGTCCGGACGAGCAGCCATCTATGACTACTCGGATAGACCGATCCCTCAGGAAATCTGCAATCCAATCACACAAACCAGCGGGCAGACCGAAGGAAGGAAGCTTGCCAATTAGGCCGTCGTACCAGACCTGGTCGAAGGCCTTCGAGATATTAAGGGAGACCGCAAGGGCTTCCCCTTGTTTGTCGATGGCCTCACTATAGAAGTGAATGGCATACGCTAGAAGATCTCCTGTTGACCGATTTCGGCGGAAGCCGTATTGTCGGTCACTTAGGATATCGTTAGTTTCTAGGTATGCCAGGAGCTTACCATTCAGTATACGTTCCATACTCTGACAGAGTATGGAACTTACCGAGATGGGCCTATAATTTGCTGGGTCAGCTCGACTGCTTCTTGGGTACGGGTTGCATGTTAGTTTGCTTGCAAGCCATCGGCACTTTTCCAGTGTCAAACGAAAGGCGATATAGGCGTGTCAAGATCGGAGACAACTCAGGCGCACAAGTCCTCAGTACAATTGCCGGTATCCCGTCGGGGCCACTAGCCTTGTTCACGTCCAGGTTACGCAGTACCCTTCGGACATCCTTCTGATAAATGCGAATGTCTAACATAATCGACTCGCATCCACCAAGAGTACCAGGGGGCCTCGCGCCACCAGGATCTAGATGTGAAGATTTCGCAAACAGAGAGGCAAACAAGTTTGCTTTCTCCTCAGCGGAGTGGCCCAGCGACCCGTCGGGTTTCAGCAATGGAGGCAGTGAGGGGCGGCAGAAGTTCGATTCAACTGACTTAGCCAGGGACCAAAACGCCTTATTACCAGCTGGGTTAGAAGCAAGTTTGTTCCCAATTTGGCCAATGTGGTCAAACCGAGCCCTCCGCAACACCTTCTTGCAGGACTTGACAGCCCTGTTGAAGACTCTCTTCTTCTGACTCACGTCATTTGCTTTACGCGTCCGAGCGTCGACCCATGCCAGGTAGGCGGCGTGTTTAAGCGCATCAGCGCGATTGCACTCGGCACCAAACCATGGTCGAGCCTCGCCAGACATTGTTACGTCAGAGAATGGAATGTAGTACTCCATTCCCCGCCGCAAAACATCCGTCACGGCGTCCGCGCACGACGAAACATCAGTCGAAGAAAAGCAAGTGGGCCGCCAAGGATAACATGCGAAGAAAGATTGCATGCCATCCCAATCTGCTGACCTGTATCGCCAAACCCGCCTGGTGCCTCTAGGGCTAGGATCGGGCGGGGTGTATACGGATACAGATTTCACCAGACAGTGGTCGGAAGCACTTAATGGTGAAGAAATCGACACTGAGTAACGGTCTGGATCTGTTGTCAGCAGAAGGTCCATACAATTGGCTGTGTGCGAATCAACATCCGGCACCCTCGTTGCCCCCTGGACCAGCTGGCTGAGATTTACCGCTAGCGCTAGCTTATACGTCTCTTGTCCAGCATGGTCTGTGTACTGGTATGGGAAGAGCCACTCCTGATGGTGGGCGTTGAAGTCCCCCAGTAACACCAATTGGGCAGAAGGGTACCATTGCTGAGCCACATCCACCGCTTTACTCAGGTGTTGTGTGAGCCTAGTTGTCTCCAAATCACCGCTGTGCGAACGGTAGACACAGGCGTAGACAATTTTATCTAGGCCTGTGTCCACTAGGACCCAAAGAGTTGAGAACCTGGAGTCCTCAAGGTTACGGAGACGCCGATAGCAGATGTCGTCCCGGGCGTACATGCATATAATAATAATGTAATATACTCGTAATATAACATATACCAGCGCGTGGCTTAAAATTGTGCTCCAGGGTAAACCCTGGGTAAGATAGGTACGCCACGTCAGACGGACATCCGATCTGCGTCTCCGAAAGGAATAAGAGAGCTGGTTTCTCAGTCTCTAGGTGGTGGTGGACTGCGGCAAGATTTGAGTGCAGACCTTGAATGGACCTCGAATGGATATCTGGAGATAGAAACAGTTATATTTTTGTACTAAAGGCAAACTTTCCCGTGTTATATAATAGATAATTATTTTATTACATAAGCAATTACGTGTTATTCGGGAAGAATGTTTGGATAAAATCATATCATTGTGGACGTCAATAAAGAACTTGATACGAGTACATCAGATTATGGTCATGTTATTGCCGGAATTTTCCGTGAATTCAATTAGAGGGGTCTTCCCGTGAATGCGTGTATCATAGATGCTGGAAATGATAATGATATCGATGGTAATAATTTTCGCTGACACAGGTTTTTGAGGTTCAAGTGTTACTAACGACAAACAGATTACCAAAAGTTTCCCTGTTAGATTTACTAATCTTTGTGTTTGTTTGAGTTGAGCTACACGATATCTGACCAATGCATGCACTGTTTGTCGCCATGGGATCTGGAGGCCAGGGTCCTCGCGCTGCTCTGGGAGTGGCGCGAGGAGGCAAAACGCCGGGGCGAAACTCTGCTGCCGCGACACCTCGCGGCTCGGCAGACGGAGCTCCGGCAGGATCTCATGGCGACATGGAAACAGCGACTGTCGCAACCCAGCGCTGGGCACGCCACCATTGCAGCGGTAGTGCCCCTCTTTGAGGAGTGGCTGGAGAGGCTTCACGGCGTCCTCACCTTCCGCCTGACGCAGGTCCTCAACGGACACGGTTGTTTCGGGAAGTTCCTGCATCAGATCGGGCTGGAGGAAACGCCCGGGTGTTACCACTGCACGGATCGCCCAGAGGACACGGTGGAGCATACGGTGGAGGTCTGCCCCGCTTGGGCGTAGCACCGCCGTGTCCTCGTGGTTGCGATAGGTGGCGGCGACCTCTCGCGCCCAGCCCTGGTTCAGGCCATGGTACGGAGCGAGAGGGAATGGGAAGCCGTCTCCTCCTTCTGCGAAGCAGTAATGCTCGCGAAGGCGGAGGATGCGTGAGGGAAGCTCAACGGAGTGGCCCTCACGGCCCCGGCCGCTACGCGCAGAAACTGGGCGTACTGGGCGTAGGACGTCACGAGACGATTTCCGGCCACCGTAGACCCGGGCCTGCGGATGGCGAGCAGTGGGTAGCTCGCCGTCCGATTAGCACCAGGCCCGTGAGTCGACGCCGCGTAGTGTTCCACGCGCGCCTCAAAGAGATGTTGTCAGCCACCACTGACAGGGCCCATCGTGGCCGGTGCCTGCATGCCTTGGGGTAGCGGATAAATTCTGAAAATGAGTTACCGCACCCCTGGGCACTCAGGCAGGGAAGGAACAGGGTTTTTTTTTTTTTTTTTTTTTTTGGGTTTTAGTCAGTAAGAGTCTGACACTCCCGCTCCATCTAGAGCGGGAGAAGTCATTGGATGATTTCCCACCCCACAAAAAAAAAACGACATTAACCTACATGGTTCTCATATGATTTGACCATTGTATGGACTTTAAAAGACAGTTTGACCTCTGCGTTTGTTTCAGTGATTCATTCTCAGAGAAGTAATTAGGAAACCGGTATTATCTAGTCTAAACTGACGAACAAATTGTCGTGTAAAAGTGTTGTTGACAATCAACTTGCAAAATAAATATGATTTATAAGACAAGTAAAAGAATTGGTAGGTACTTATTTACTACCAAAAAACCAATCAATCTGCCTAGCCTTTTCCCAACTATCTTGGGATCGGTTTCCAGTCCATCCAGCTTCTAGTACTTAGTTACTAACAATAAACGAATAAATTAAATGTCATCTACCCATCCAAAATGCTTATGTTCTTGAAGAAAACAAATTATTCGTTTGCTAAAGGAAATCGCAGAAATATGAGATATTAATATTCCAAACAATACGCAGTTTATGACAGGCAGATCTAACCCGTGTTACAAGGGCCGGGTTTCTTTGAAATTGTCTTTCAATAATGGAAACCAGTAGTCTTTATATAAAAATATAAATTCTATTTTAAAAGACCGGACGAGTGCGTGTCGGACCTCGCATATTGAGAGTTCCGTACCAAAAGAGGGAATTATCAAAGAAAAAAAACGAGTGTGTTTTAGACCACACGACTGAAGTAAAACTTCTTTTGCTCCATCTATATGTATGTATATAATATATGTTTATATATGACCTGCTGTCTTGTATGGTTCAGAATGTTGGGCCACAAAAGGAATGAATGAAAAGCAATTGCATGTGGCTGACATGAGAATGCTAAGAGCGATGTGTGGTGTTACGCGCATGGATAGAATTAGGAATGAGTATATAAGAGGAAGTCTGAAAGTGGCACCGCTGACTGAAAAATTGTGTGGAAATCGGTTGTCGTGGTATGGGCATGTGATGCGGAGGAATGAAGAAAATGTCGTGAGGAAAGTCTTATGTATGGATGTGGATGGCTATAAGAGTAGGGGAAGGCCAAAGAAACGATGGTTGGACTGTGTGAAAGAGGATATGGGTAAAAAGGGGGTGACTACAGAGATGACGACTAATAGAGGAGTATGGAAGAAAAAGACATGTTGCGCTGACCTCAAATAAATTGGGATAAGGGCAGGAGAATGATGATATGTATACATATATGTATGTGTGCTCGCAACTCTCTCTCTCTTGCCCCTATAGTAATATACGAAACTTAACTCTCTCTTTCTTTATTCACTAACTTATATCTCCCTCTCAAATTCCGTTCGCCTCGCTCAATCACACTTTTCGTAACGCTCTTGTCACGCATTCACCAGCTTACTCCCCAAGTCAAGCGTGCGTAAAGGAGATTTTCTTCAAAACCTTTGCAGTTACCGTTAATATTTAATTTTTTTCTGAATTATTTGAAATTCAACATAATTCAAAAAAATTGCGAGATATCAAATGAAAGGGCACATTGTGACTATCTTGAACGTATTTTTTTTCATAATTTTAAAGTTATTTAAGACAATAGATGAAAAATTACAATTCCTTATCTACGAAACCGCTGGGCCTAAAATTATAAAAAAAATACCGGAAGTAGTTTTTTATTACATAAAAACCTACCAGGAGGAGGTAGTTGAAAAACAAAAAACTAAAAAATATATTATTTCTTCGGAATCTTTTGCGCGCGAGTCCGACTCGCTCTTTGCCGGTTTTGTGATGTAAAACTGTAGTTTTGTTAATCAAAAGTGGAAGAGTTTGATAGAGATTAGTTAGTTCTTACTCAGTTTAGTTATCTATAATCTATATTGTAATCAAATAATAAGAATATAAATAAGTTATTAGTTTATGCCTGTTTAAGCTCACTTCCTTGAACTTACCTCTTTTTTGATTACAAAGTAACACATTCGTATAAGCAAGTAAGTAAATAATTGGACAATATGTGGAATCATTGGGCCGTAGGGCTTTCGGGACCAGGTCCGCGGTCCCGGATTCCACATAAATATATTTTTAGTAGTATTTTGGGACCACAAATAAAATAAACAAAGTTTGTCTTGGGAAAGTACGGTTAACCAAATATTGAAAAAGCCGCGATCTCGGTAAAATGAAGCTGAGAATATAAACAGTGAAGGTTACCGAGTAGGCCGACTTCACACATTTGCTGGCAAATACTGCGAAAACATTAAAATGTCTTGCATCCGCATTCCAATGGAAAACAAAAACACCTTTTTTACAAAAAAAAACATCCGACTTCCAAAAAAGAAAATACACTAAAAATTTAAAAAAATTACTTTAATTTCAGAAGACGGTGTTTGTATTTTATTTCTTCGTGATTTAACACCGACTTCCGAAATTAAAATTATTTTTTAAATTTTAGTGTATTTTCTTTTTTGGAAGTCGGTTGCTTTTATTTGTAAAACGTTTTTTTATTTTTCACTTTTTATGTGTTATACCCCAGAACTAAAAACCCCAATAACTTGGAATGTGGAATTTAAACATACTCGTAATTGGAGAAAACCAAAAAGTCTCATTTATGTATACGTATTTTTCATTTTGGTTCAGTTTTTCAAAATGCGCTGAGGCAATTTCGATAAAATTTATATGGGACCACCTCGGGAGTATATTCTTCCAGATAAAATAAAAATTTGAAAATCGGTCCATAGCTGACAGAGAAATGGGTGGACATACGTAAAAAAAAACATACATACAATCGAACATAGAACCTCCGCCTTTTTCGAAGTCGGTTAAAAATATACCTCTTTACATTAACAGATTGTATAGAGATAGATTACGGCTACAATATGCTACCCATCCGACAAACATCCTACTATCCTACTTTCTACTGTCCTACTAATTATTATTAAAGCGAAAGTTCAGATGAGTGTTTGTTACTCAATCACGCCTGAACGGCTCTGAAATTATCTGGGTGAAATTTGCCAGAAATAGATTATAGTCTGGAATAGCTCTTATAATTTACAATGGGGAAGTTTTAATTACACGCTGGCGAAGCCGCTGGCAGAAGCTAGTTTTTTTCACTTAAGTAATTTTTTTCCTCTATGTAATTTTTTTCGTATAAGTAATTTTTCCATATCAGTAATTTCTACGAAAAATGGTCATCGTATCGGTTTCATATTTTCACGTCGCGCCTTTTTGTGGAAACCTAGACTACATTATAGGTACTATTTAAATTTTTCAAACTGATATATTTCACGTTAATAACAAAAAGAAACTCATTATTTAAATATCAATCATGGCAGTTCGACTCGACGACAATGTATGACTCTAATACGTGTTTAACTTGATAAATGAAAGTTCTATGGGAATGCCGATTTCTCGCTAAGTCACTGTTATAGCCTTATATTATTATTATGCGTGTGAAACTTGTCATATAATATGTGACCAGTTGGCCTTTTTTTTTGTGGGTTGGGAAATCATCCAATGACTTCTCCCGTTCTGGGTGGAGCGGGAGAGCGTGTCAGACACTTACTGACTAAAATCCACCCCTGTTCCTCCCTGCCCTGAATGCCCAGGAGCGAGGTAACTCTTTTGAATTTATCCTCAACCCCCGCGCAGGCGTCGGCCATGACCAGTTGGCCTGGTGAAGGCAATAACAGAAAATTATAAAATATTTAAACCCAAGCTTCTGCCAGTGGCTTCGCCCACGTGAAATTAGTAATTCCCCCATTATAAATTATAGCCTATGTGCTATTTTAGACTATAATCTGTCTCTATGCCAAATTTCATCCTGATTTGTTCAGCCGTTCTGGCGTGATGGAGTTACAAACATCCATCCAAACTTTCGCTTTATTTTTTTTAGTAGGTACTCGTATTCTCAATACAGATAAAGAGTCCAGGATATTACTTAAAGTCTGTTACACAAATGTGTGAAATTGAGTAGTGTTAGTACTTTGAACGTAGGTACGCATCCCATAAGACTTATGAGAGCAGTGGTGGCGTAGTGGTAACGGGTGAGACATAGAAGTCCCCAGGCAGATGCTTTACTTTGTGTAAATTATTTCATCTCCACTGCTCACAAAACAGTGAAGGAAAACATCGCGAGGAAACCGGCATGTCCTAGAGTCAAACATTCGAAGACATGTGACATGCACTAACCCGTATTGGGCCCGCGTGGTGGATTACGGCTCACATCCTCTCACAGAGACGAGGTCTGCGCCCCAGCAGTGGGGACATTAAAAGGCCGATGATGATGACGTATACCTGCCAGCTTGGGCCAGAGACTAGTATTCTTCTTCATTTCTCGTCAATGGTTAACTTATTAAGATCATTCTAGCCCATTTACCTACTATACACCTACGTATACAGTTGCTTTAGTGGCGTTCATCAGGACCCCAGGACGTAGGGCCTTATTCATAAAAATAACTACGACACTGATTAGCTGGTTCTTAAGGCGTAGTTATTTGCCAGCAGCCTTGAGTGGTTAGCTTTCGTGTTCTGTGCTGAGCTCACGCAACACGTCGTACGTGCGCCCAGTAATAGAACTCGCTCATTATGTAACGCTGTTATTAAACGCATTATTTATTCATTATACATGAAACAACAAGTATTATACTAAAACACTTATACTAAAAGATAAATATTTAAATTATCTTTAAAATGGTAAAGGCTTTATAAAAATGCGCTACATAGATTTGCTGTGATTATCAATTTTCTATTCGAGATAGACATATCTTTACAAGTTAATTACACTACGTTATAAAAATAATATAATTTAAAATATTCACATATCAAATAGCACGGCTGGCTATGTTGGAGCGGCTGCTACAGGTGTAGAAAACCTCAAACGGCGCAAATATAACACCACACACCTGGGAGTTATAATATGTTTGATCTGTTTGGGGTTGAAACACTAGGGCCATGGGGTCTGTGCACGCCGCAATTGCGGCGGTAAGGCCCCTCTTTGAGCAGTGGCTCAAGAGGCACCACGGTGTGCTCACCTTCCGCCTGACGCAGGTCCTCACTGGACACTGAAGTTTCGGGAGGTTCCTGGGTAGGATAAGGCGGAGGGAAACGCCCGGGTGTCACCACTGTGAGGATCACCCAAAGGACACGGTGGAGCATACGGTGGAAATCTGCCCCGCTTGGGTGGAGCCTCACTGTGTCCTCGTGGAGGCAATCGGCGGCAGTGACCTCTCGCGCCCAGCCTTGGTCCAGGCCATGGTACGGAGCGAGAGGGAATGGGAAGCAGTCGCCTCCTTCTGCGAAGCAGTAATGCTCGCAAAGGAGGAGGCGGAACGGGTGAGGGAGGTTCAACAGAGTCGCCCTCACGCCCCCAGCAGCAGCCACCGCAGGGCACGCCCTGGGCGTCGGACTTCGGACGGTGAGTAGTGGGTAGCTTGCCGTCCGATCAGGATCAGGCCCGAGAGTCGACGGCGCGTAGTGTTCCACGCGCGCCTCATGGAGTTGTCAGTAATGCATGACGGGGCTCGTCATGGGTCGTGGATAAATTCGAAACAGAGTTACCGCACCCTTGGACACTCAGAGCAGGGAAGGAACAGGAGTGGGTTTTAGTCAGTAAGAGTCTGACATGCCCGCCCTCCCGCTTCACCCAGAGCGGGAGAAGTCATAGGACGATTTCCCACCACCGAATAAAAAAAGGGGCAGTGGGTCCGAGTGCTCATCGAGTTTTCCGTGACAACAGCAAACATTTAGTTGACTTTTCACGTGACCAGAGGTCTGGCCTTTTTTTCGCCCAAATAATCAGCACTGCCATTCAATGTGGCAATGCTGCAAGCGTTCTGAGCCTTTAGACAAAATACTTTTCTGTTAACGTTAACGCTAACGCTTCGTGCAAAATGTATGACAACGACATTACTGGGCGTGAGTCACATGACAGTTCTCACCGCAGTTATTGTCCGTGCCATACATTTTGCACGAAGCATTAGCTAGCGCTATTATAAAAGTTATTTGGCTAAGGGGGCTGGGCACTTTTCCCATTGACAGCGATATGGACGAATTTTTCGATGCCCAATGAGCTATACTCCTCCCTCTTTTATGCCGTTTGTATATCTTTTATTTATTTTCTTTTAGCCTGTTAATCCCATTAGTTATATGCAAGTTTTGTTGTATATTGTAATCAAATAAAAAAAGATATATATAACATCGATATTAAATTACAAAGAAAATTGTCTAGAATAACATAATTATATTTTTATCAAAGAAATAAAACTAGTCGTTTAGACGTAATGTTCAATCGTGTATCTGCGAATTAATTCATTTTTTTCTACCTGGAAGAAGTATAGATGGGGTTAGTAAGGTACTGCCAATCATTTGTAAGTTTTGTTCTATAATAAGTGATAGATAAGACATTGATATCGTTAATATAGAAAATGCGCTAATCAGTATTATTTATTATTATTGTTACGAGCTGGGTATGGGATAAATTATTTTACACCGATTAATTAACCAAATATCCTTTAATAACTCAACAACTTATTTACACAAACACTAATTCGCCAATAATCACTATTCTCTTCGTAATTGCTTGTATTCGCATCCGTAGTCGAAAACAGACTGACTCACTCGACGCCCGGCCGGCCTATCTATACAGTCATAGAAGTTTCCAGAACATTGTCAAACTATCCTGTAGTGGAATATTCTAGAAACATCTATGAACTTCTACACAGTAATACAATGGAATTTTCTCGAACGTAGTGGAAACTTCTTGAAACTTCGACCACATTCTCGAACGATTCCAGTGTAATACGGTCGACGTTGCATTATTGAGGACCTCCAACAAAAGATGTACACAAACAAGTACAAATGTACAAAAAATAGTTTAAAATAAGTGCAATCCTTCCGTTGTAGGAGGCCACAGCTTGCTTTTGCGTATGAACTAAATTTAAACTAAAACTGATACTAAAAAAAAACCGACTGTAAAAAACAACTAAAAATTTCCAAACAAGTCACTTTTCTAGCTCAACTAAAGTATTAAAACTAGGGCTTAATTTATCAGGCTCCGAAATACCAGACATAATTAAAAACTTAATGTCGCGTCTCCGATCGGGGACGCGCGGGCCTGACGGGATTATACAATACAAAAAAAATACAAAGGTAAACAATTAAAATAATATAACATTAAAATTAAATCATTATTGAAATTAAAATGAAATCATTAAACATCAATCATAATTATAATTAGAATTAAAATCATTTTAAATTAATATAAAATTAAATGAAAATAAATGTAAACAAAATAGAACTGAATTAAATACATGAAATTGACCTAAATATATTGACATAAAAGAAAACGTTTACCTAATGACTGCTTAAGCCAACTAATAACTAATGCTGCTTGTAACGACTCACAAATCTCGATGTCGTGAGTTCTATAAATGTGTTGTATTACCTACAGAACCTATGCATAGCGAATATAGTATTTAAACTAAGCTAGTGTGCGAATATTATAAATAAGACTGCTGGTGTTAAAACATCCATGTCAGATCGGGAGTAATCATTGCTTGAAAGTTTTTCTTAGAACTGTTTTTCATTATTTAAGTAATAATTCACGACAACAAATAAATAACAAACACAGGTAATTCTCTTTGTCTTTAATACAGATTCCGAGTTTTCTTCACCTCGAGACGGTTTCTCATTTTCATGATACCTCTAAAGATACCTTTTTGAGGAAAAATATTTCATAAAGTATATAAGAACCATGACTGTGTTTTTGATAACTAAGGTGATGTAATAAAATTTCTCAGTACAATTTTATGCCAAAAGAGAAAAGAATAGAAAAATAAATGGGATTTAAAAGTGAAAATGATAACGGTCAAAGAAAATGACACTAATATTTAAGGTTTGAATTAAAATGTTTAGTAAGCACTCCTAGTTTAAAATTTTCAACTTAAAAAAAATAAAACTGCTGAATCAATAGACTAAGTCTAAAGTTCGGAACAAACTAATATTTAACACAAAGGAGTATAAAAACTTAACTAAGCTTACAAAATAAATATACAGGGTGTTAAAGAAATTGCGTATTGCATAGCTTATGGGTAGGTACAAAACATATCGAAAAAGGAAAACCGGAAAAAAAAAATTAAGAAAAACATAAAAAAATTATTGCAATCAACCTAATTTAGTACCTACCTACTAACTTACAATAGCAATAGTTTAGAATGGTTTTCTTCTTTGCTAAGATTTCATTGCTGAAAATGATTGCTATTTTAAGTTAGTAGACCGTACTAAATTAGGTTGATCTTGCAATAGTTTTTTTATGTTTTTTTTTTTTCCAGGGTTCCTTTATCGATACTGAACCTACCCCTAAGCTATGGCATGCAATTTCTTTAACCAAACCACCCAATATGTGCAAACTTAAATAACAAAGTATATAAATGTACAAGCTAATAAAAAAATGATAAAATATGTACAAGAGGCGTAAAAAAGGTAGGCGTAAAACTCATTGGGCAAACTGAAAAGTAAACTGAATACTGATGTTTGCCTTACGCTTCGTTTTGATTTCCATTTTATTGTATTTTAAATCACTGTATAGAATGAAGTGTATGAAAGAAAAAGACGTACTTCGTTGAACTCAAATAAAGTAGGCAGGTTTTTGAGGATGTATAAACGTAAAGATTGGATTTTAGAATGGGTAAGGTAGTAGTAATTAGAACATTAGATAAAATGTGCGTTGGAAGTCTTGAGGATAAGAAATAAAAAATATACGACTCTTGGTCATGAAGTACGAGTATGTACCCTACTTAAGGTGTTTAAAAATTGCAATGAGTTAAAAATACCGCTCTGTGGTAGATGTCGAAGTCGGTGGCGAGTTCAATTGTTTTTTCCCATCTCAAAAATGCCAAAGGCGCCTAATTACTTCAAAAATGTTAATCGAAATTACTATATATAAAACAATTTCTCAAAGTGTGAGAAAAAAAATATTGGTGGGACTTTATGTAAATTAATTCAATTTGCAAGTCATCGCTGGTAACACCATCGAGTAACATGTGTGGGATGGGCCCTTACGCGGAAAAAAATTGCCTGCTGCCTGCTAAAAACCCCTAGTTACGACGGTCATGTTATTTTGTATGAGATGAGGCATCTATACGCTAGTATTATATTATCTGTGCTATAAGTAACATTGATTAATGGCATTTTCGTTGTCACCAGTGGCGCTGCGCTCAGAAGCCTGAAGGTTCGTCGAGTGACTACGAGTTGTATCACGAGCCACACAAAAGGTGCTATTTACAGGTTTGTGTTCACATGTCATGATCCTTAACTTAGAAACTTAGACATTTTTGGCTGAAACAGCTAGACACTTACAACAAGACTTAGACTTAGACATATTTAGCTAAAAAAAAAAAAAGATAGCGTGTTTGGCCCACGCTATCTAATTTTTTTAATGACTTTCACTTTTTACTTTGTTTCTCTTGTTTGAACTTGGTGACTGTCGCTAAATGAATATTTTTCTTTCTTTTCTTTGTTACCGTTGAGAAATCGGATAACGACTGAGCCAGATCGGATAAGTCTGGCTCCCTTATTCGTATATTTTAAAAGGAAACAGGGCCTGCGAGGAATTTACAAAATAGGTATTTGAAGAAACTATTGCCGTCGTGCTGCCTCGAGCCTGCCCCCGTATAGTGCGATAGGGACAGCTGCAGCTCAGACCGATTTTATCACAAAATTTTTGACGAGATTGACGTTTCGTATTCCCCTTTTTTTTTCTCGAAAACTTAAATTATTTTTGGCACCAAAATTTTAAGAAAGAGTACCTACGTCTAGGTGTCTATTAAATGTTTTATGTTAAAACTTTTCGAATTTGTCTAGTAGTCCTCTAATAATAGCAGTAAAAATAGGGCCATTTTTTGTCATTTTTAGGGGGTCATATTTTCTTTACTTATAAGTTGCTGAAAAAAAGGAAATGACAGGGACGTGTTTACAGCAGACCTTCACTTTATGAAAAAAAAATATTGTTCTAGAGGCATTATTCAGGAAGATAAAAGAGGAATACATTTGTATGGAGAATCGCAGTTGTTGTTCCCCCTGTTCCCTCTTAAGGTTCAGAAACACACTCAGCTCAGCTCTAAAAGTACCTTTATCTTTAAGGGCCTACCTACGCACAAGTGGCGCCATCATTGAATAAAAAAACGTAGGAAAGCATAGACAAACACGCGTATAAAAACGGCCGTTTTGATATCCAAAGTAGTTAGCAAAAGTACCAAAAACGGCCGTTTTCGACACTTTTGCTTACTATTTTGGATACGAAACATTTTGAGCCCTGTTTTAACAACGTAAAAATACCTTACCCTCTTTGTAACAAACGCAACATAGGATTCGTTAATCTTTATTTTCAACGCTTTGCTACAATTTTTTATTCAATGAGGGCGCCACTTGGCGACAATATACGCCTTAACAAAAGCATCTTTTTCTTCTTTTATGTGTCGAAATCTTAATACCTTATTTTATTGCACTCTGATGTCGGTATAGTAAACTTATATTTCTGCCTGAATCTTTTCGAAGTGCACCTCGTAAAGAAAACGACGAGCATCAAACAGTGTCTTATAACTTTGATAGCTTCCCTCGTAATTACTGAGAAAGTTCAGACTCAAGGTAACTCCTAGCCTTTATTAGTCTAGGTCGCTAGACGACACCTAATAGCGAGATTGGCAACTATTACCTTGGTGAAATATTTTTAATACGTGCTTTGAACGTTATATTCCTAACTATATATCTAGATATAAAAGCCTCTTCCTCAGCTCTTTGTCAAAATAATGCCCTTGGGTATTTTTCTTCAGTATATTTCTCTCAAATTAATCTTATTTTACTGCCCTCATATTATTACTAACTGCATGTACGGCTACTTACACCCCTAATGATTACTTTCACTGTATTAAAACTTTTATGTGTACCCTGGGGCAGATTTATGGGTTGCATTACTGCCAAAATATCACAATTCTCCTGCCCTTATTCCAATTTATTTGGGGTCGACGCAACATGTCTTTTTCTTCCATACTCCTCTATTAGTCGTCATCTCTGTAGTCTGCCAAAATATATTTACGTTAATTAGTTGTAAGATGTCTTAATGTAACTGCTAGGTGTTTGTATTTTGAATCTTCTTTATTTGAAATCGACTTCCAAAATTAAAGTTATTTTGCAATTTTTAGAAGTCGGGTGTCTTTTTTGTAAAAAAGTTTTTTCCAGACAAAAAAAGAATCATCAAAATCTATTCACAAGTGGCGGAGAAATCGCGTAACAAACAAACCGGCCAAGTGCGAGTTGGACTCGCGCGCAAAGGGTTCCGAACGAATCACGTATTTTTTAGTGGATTAAAAAAAAGTAAAAATACTTTTTGGACAAACTTTTACATGAATTAAAAATACCAATTAAAACTTAGATACTTATGTATTTCGTTTTAATTAGTATTTGTATTATAGTTGTACGCTTATGCGTACCTACTACTGTAATGTTTTAGGCTTATCCTAAAAAAAGTGTAAGAGACGTTCACGCCTCAAGCTTTAAAGAAATGTTAGATTTACAACTATAACATTTTCAGTTTACGCCTTAAAAACATTTTAATGTTTACTTTATTTTATACTTTATAACATTTAAATGAATTGAAATACTTATCCTGACACCAGGAGCATATACACTGTAAGGCCGCAAGTGTCAGTACCTGGGGCAGCAGCAATCAGACATTATTCTTCTAGCCAGCTGCCCTATAACTTCTCGTCAGTAAAAATAAAACAGAATCTATACGCCCTGTGCGATAACTTGTCAAAACAAATCTAACTGGCCTTATATCATCGGGCTACATTATTAAGTTGAGGGTTTCATATGATGACCGTCCAGATCGAACGTCAGACCCTGGACTATACCTTTTTTTTTTTGGAACTATAGTTTTAGTCAACACAAAATCGACGAGACCAAACAATACGGCACTTTCTTGTTTAGTATCTATGGTACCCTTCTGGTTCTACTAGTCACCAACTAGTTTAAAGACACTTGTCAGAAAGTAGGTACATATCCAATGAGTCTAAACACAACGGTGCTATGTTCTATGGTTGAAGATCCAATAATATAATTATACATATAATCAGACCCTGATCACCTTCTAGTGTAATAACACTGGTCAGTACAAATTCAATAAACCCAGACAAGATAGGTATATAGTGTTATCTTGTTTAGTTTAGAAGTTGTTATGGATGGTCTCCTTCCGGTTTTATCATCAGACCCTTGGTACCACCACCACTAAATATAATACCGCTTGGCAATATATATTCAATAAGCTGAAATACGATGGTATTATCTTATTTGGTTGCGGAGATCCAATGGCCACATTCCAACTCCACCTTCAGATCTTGTGTACTACCTAGTGTAAAATCACTTTTCAATACACATCAAATGAGTCCAATTACGATGGTGCTATCTTTTTTGGTTACGGAGATCTTATGGACACCTTTCGGCTCCATCATCAGAACTTAGGCATCACCTAGTCGAATGTAACGTCTTGTCAAAACATATGCAATGAGACCAAACACGATGGTGTCCATCTTGTTTAGTTGAGGATGTAAAAATATTTATCTTTTCAGCGGCTAGCGTCAAAAATAGATTTCTGCACAAGTCTCTACGAGTTTACTGCGTGAGGGATGTTTGTATCAATTAGTAGTGCATAAAATTGGTCTTTACTTCTCACATTTATTAGAACACTGTGTCACATATGTAGATTAGGTTTCAGTATAGTTCTATACAAAATTGTATGTAGCACTTACACTTGAGGGTGAACACTTATTACCCATTCATTCGAAGATCAATGATCCAGATCCAGAGAGAAGATCCACAAGCAATATCGTAGCTGTGGCCATACAGGCCTGATTATTCCTGAACACGTGGACGTCTATGTTCAGAACCCTTTGCTAAGACCGCATTGTTCTTCCAATTATTATTCCATAAATAGTGTGGTACGATTTGACCATTTTCTAATAAGTTTTCCTGTAAAAACTTAAATATAATCTAGGACCCTGTCGACAAGAAAATAATTTGGTGAGGTTCACAAATGCCAGACTTAGCATCTAGATAAATTCCAAATAGTACTTACAGCGTTATCATTCTAATGCTTAAAGCATTTGAACTTCATCCTTGTTCCTCCAGCACCTCGAGTCATAATAAAGTGCTTTAGTCAATATTTCAACCAATACATTTCGGTACTCCGTTTTAGATCAGATTGAAAAAGAAATTTCATATAGCAAAAATAACGTTTCATGACGCTAAATCATACGTCTTGATTCACACAAAGTGCAACACATACATTTTTAACGAAGTCGCATTCATTACTTAGTTAGATTTAATCATTAGTATGGACCATTGTGTTTATTTTATTTTTTAAGTTTTAATTACACAATTTCCGTTTTTAAGATTTTAATTAAATGAACACTATGTGTCTAGCACCATCTAGTATCGATAAAGAGCTGCAACAGTAGGTACCTCACTTTTCTACTAGATGTCTCTTTACCTCTAAATTAAGCAAGTAACATTTTTACATGTTACAAGGAGTGAGAAGATCCTTTGGCCACCTTCCAGCTCCATCATCAGACCAGCTTCATACTACTATGTTATTGCATTGGGTACTTAATTTTATGAGTAATTCAAGTTTTAGCTTAATCAAAGACCAGAAATTGTTTGAAAAATGGGTTTCTAATTTGTAACCGGATACAAACCCAAACTAAGCAAATTAATATAAAGTTTGTAAAAATATAGACTTCTCATAGATATTTCTGTAATCTATAGGTAATGAACGACTTTCTGTATTTTTTTCAAAATTTTAGGCCCAGTGGTTTCGGAGATGGTAATTTTTCATCTATTTTCTTAACTTCAAAATTATATATTTTAAAATTATGAAAAAAAAATTCGAGTCCCTCACAATGTGCCCTTTAATTTGATAAGTCGCACGACACAGTTTGAAAAATATTAACCCCCGTATTCCAAATTAATTTATTTAGGGTATATGTCCGTGTTTGGGTCACAAATATTCACGTGTGTACCAAAGTCGATGTTCCAGAAATGTATGGAGCCTGGGCTAGCACCATGTACACTATATGTAAATAATTTTATAAAATACAGTATAGTTACGTTTTTTATTGTTAATTTTCTTTAATTTATACATGGTGGAACTGATCAGCAGTATGCGAAAAATGTTATTTTGACAATCACTTTTTGATTGACGTGTACACTATCGTAATAGGGTATCTGCGATAAAAAAAACACGAATTTCGAAAATCTTGAGTTTCGGTTTCGATAAAATATGACTTCTCTTTCTTTTAAATCTTGCCGAACCCTAAAACAACTGGCCAAGTGCGTGTCGGATTTCGCACATTAAGGGTTCCGTACCAAATATTGGTATTTGTTAGTAAAGTATACGTAATAATAAACATTATCACCAAATTTAAAGTTCATAATTATGTCAATGGGAAGTTAAAAAATTCTTCGTAGCAAAATTTTGTGACAGACGACGGACTTAAAGACAGACGGACACGTGAGTGTCAACAATAGGGCTCCGTTTGGACCTTTCGGGTAGGGAACCCTAAAAACGACAAAAATAACGATGTCAGTGCGGAATTCTATAGAATATTAAAATCAAACAGAAAAGGGCTTCCAAAATTTGCTATTTGTACAATTCGTAATACACGTGTAGGTAAGGTATATTTTCGATCTAAAAAGCCGTACACGTGCCTATCTTAAAACCGGTTAAGTGTGTTTGACTTGCATAAGAAAGGTTATGTACGATTTTTATTATTTGTTGTTATAGTGGTTCTAGAAATACACACTGTCTCATGAGATTTACTGCGAGGGCTTAGTTATTGGGTTTCCGTTGGTTACCCTTCAGGTACAAAACTCTAAAAGTATTCTATTGCGTACCCTAACGATGGTGACAACAGGACAACCTACAATTACTGTGATTCAAATTGAAAAACACGTCGCTATTATAAAATCAAAGCTTTCTTTGGAATCAGAAACAAGGCCTCGTGTTTTTCCTTATCGTTAAATGAAGATTAACCGGTAAGCATCCCTCCCGCGCCGTGCCCTGGTTCAGGCCATGGTACAGAGCGAGAGGGAATGGGAAGCCGTCTCCTCCGAGACGCCGGGGGGTTCGGACGCCGCGAGACGATCTCCGGCCACCGTAGACCCGGGCCTGCGGACGGCGAGTAGTAGGTAACTCGCCGTCCGATCAGCACCAGGCCCGAGAGTCGACGGCGCGTAGTGTCCCACGCGCGCCTCAAAGAGTTGTCAGCAAAGGACGGGGCCTGCCACGGCCGATGCCTGCCCGGGGGTGGAGGATAAATTCGAAAGAGTTACCTCGCCCCTGGGCACTCGAGGCAGGGAGGAACAGGGGTGGGTTATAGTCAGTAAGAGTCTGACACGCCCTTCCGCTCCACCCTAGAGCGGAAGAAGTCATAGGATGATTTCCCACTCCCCAAAAAAAAAAAAAAAACCTGTAAGCATCCCAATGTTGGAGTTCCAAATAACAATAATCTTGATGAATCTGGTCTTACACAAGGTGTTCTCCGAGACAAAAGTTCTAAAAGTAAACTCAGGAAGTTTCTGCATTCACGTAGAAAGTTATACTTGATACTCGTACATCTCGTCAAGTTTTCTGCTTTATCTGGGTCAATTTATTTTGGTTTATCTTAGGAGGATAAACGAAAATAGATATTGACCGGTCACAGATAAAGACAGGTCTAATTTTATAAATATTAGCAAGCTGCCAAATTCTATTAGGTTGTCAGTGTCCACGTTTCGGCACCGTATGCCATAAAGGGCAGGACGCACTGGTTGAAAACCTTAGTCTTCAAACATTGCGGGATAGGGGATGAGAAGACCTGACGAAGTTTTCCAAACGCCAACCGGATCTTACTTTCAGTCAGTCGATAATATTGTTTAAAAAAAATATTTATTTCAGGCATAGCCCTTATTGATCACAGCACAATAATTACAACACAGAGCAAAAAAAACCTATATTCATTATCGCTGCGCCAGTCTGTCTTGGCAGAAAAGTCTATTGTTCTCACCGCAGGAAATAAAACAAAAAATCTAGTTAAATTCCAAGCAGGCAATAAATCTGCATGCTACAAAAAACACTAGCAATTTCCAGAACAAAGTGTTTAAAGGCTTTGTTGGAGACTTCTGAAACAAATTGCTTTAAGACAATGAGTTCAAATACGTATTTCAATTTCAATGGGAAAATTTGAATAATATAAATCAAAGGAGAAATTGTTTTGTGATAGATCACAGTAATATTGTTACTGTAGATATAATGTTATATCTACAGTAACAATATTACTGTGATCTACAGGAGAAATGGGGTTTGTATAGAAAAAAAAAAAAAAAAAAAAAAATATATATATATATATATATTTTTTTTTTTTTTCTATACAAACCCCATTTCTCCTGTATCGTGGGTGCATTTACAAACACCCTGATCGGGAACAACTACCTGCAGGCCATACAAATATTTTGTTTCCGTTCAGGAATCGAACGAATCAAATTAGTTCATAAAGTTAAAGTTACTTGTATTTATGACAGTGAGACAGCCTCATCCTTTTCATAAATAAAGTTTTTTTGCATACCTACTACGTATCCAACAAAATAAGAAAAGACGCTTATGTAATTATGTAGTCTGCATCTCGTAGCACATACGTGCTTTCATAAGTTTATTTTTCAGAGTTACTTTCAGGGTGCCAAAAGTTACTACGTTTTTCTGAGACTTCCATAAAAGAAGGAAAACACGCTTATCTGTTACATCGTAATACATTTATTTTTAAGAGCTCCTTTATGCTGCCAAATAAGTTCCTATTACTACGTTTGTAAATTTACTATTTCATAATTAGCCTCTAGGCTAGTTTAATACGCTTACGTTACTACTGCATGCTGTTCTAAATTATTTTTATAAGTACCAAAATGTGTTGGTACGATGAAAGACATGATGACACAAAAAAACGACAAATTGATATCAGCGATAGTGAATGCTAAAAATGTATTGGACTGAATTGTGCTCTTGAAATGCCATGGTTTTAATCTTTTACATGTATCCCTTTTTGGGGGAGGGGGGGGAGTGGGAAATCATTCTATGACTTTTCCCGCTCTGTGTGGAGCGGGAGCATGTGTCAGACTTTTACTGAATAAAACCAACCCCTGTTCCTTCCTTGCCTGAGTGCCGAGGGCGCGGTAACTCTGTTTCGAATTTATCCGCGACCCAGAATACCACCCCTCCCATACTTATACTAAAACTTTATCTAACCCCCCTTTCCCCCCACAGATGCACAACCTCCGCTACAACAATGGGCACGCCTACAACACGCACGTCCCGCGCGGGATAGACACTCGCGCGCAGACCACGCAGCTGAGCCACGTCACTCGGTCCTCGCGGAGGACGGCGCCTGCGCACGCGCTGTCAGTTGAGGTGCTGCAACGACACGGGCTGATTGATTTTAAACGTTGATACTAAAGTAATAAGTTTTTATAAATGTGTCATGGTGTGTGAGTATTTGTATTGCAGAGCTTATAGTACTGTAAATTGTTGAGCTGAATCTATACAACCAAGGCTCCCATAGACGTGACGCGACAATGCACCAACGATGTCGATGAATCCATTTTTCATAATTAAATCTTGTTGCATCCAAGTCGCATTTTAGCGTTGCGTATACCTTTGGGAGCCTTTTTAATCTCTAAACGCATCGTCTCTGGTAACCAAAAAATTGTCTGATAATTAGAACCATTCACTGTAAATATGAGTTCTTGAATTTGGAATTAAAAGAATAATAATATTAAGTATGTTATTCATGTTCCATTTTTTAGTAACAGGTTGAATTATATTTAAAAAAAATATAATTAATAAAAGGCTAGATTTCTCTCTTTTTCTGATTGTGGCGACAAATACGTTCTAATTTCTGTACTTACGCCACAAACTGCACCTGAGGTAATTTACTCTCTTTATTTGTCTCACCCCTCCTCCTCTATGTGCTGGTGCTTTAATTTTATTTAAAAAAAACTGTAAGTTAGGCCCTGGAGCCTCTTATTATGACTAGTACAACATTTTTTTTTTTCATTTTTTCAACACAGTAAAGTAAATCTTAAAATATCTCTAGGCTACAAATTACGAAGGCCTAAAGTATAGCAAAAATAATATTTTAATTACGTAAGTATACGAGTTAGTTAGTAAGTAATAACTATAAGTAATCTTGTTATAAAAGTTAAGGACCTACATAGTACTTACCCATTACGGTTGGAAGAGTTCGTAAAAAACTTCATAATTTCATATGACTATAAATTCTTATTTGTATTTATACGTTAAAGGTAATAATAATTAAGGTCATAATTTATCAGAAACGAGCTTCTAAGTTTTCATAATTATTTTGTAGGTTTCATACATCTCTGTGGTTACGTACATCGTTAACATATACATATACTCGTAACACCTTCATCGTTTGTTTATTTTCAATTATAACCGACTTCTAAAAAAGGAAGAGGTATGTCCGATTGTATGATTTTTTTTATATATATTTTCATCGATTTCTCTGTCAATTGTGGACCGATTTACAAAATTATATTATTGTACTCCTGAGGGGGTTGGGGTTACCCATATAAATTTTATTAATTTATTGATTCAGTGAAACACACACACATATGATGTTTTGGGTTCCTTCAATTATGTTCAAATTCCATGTTATTGGGGTTATCAATACCAAAACTTTAATATTTCGTTTTGGCTCTGGGGTACAACTATTTTACAAAAAATACAACCGACTTCCAAAAATGAAAATACAGTCATCATTTCAGCCGAAAGACGTCCGCTGCTGGACATGGGCCTCCCCCAAGTGTCGCCACAATGATCAGTTCTGTCGCCGATGTAAAATACAGTAAAATTTATAAAATAACCTTAATTTCGGAAGTTGGTGTCAAATAATGAAGAAACAAAATACAAACACCGACTTAAATTTTTAGTGTATTTTTTTTTTGTGTCGATTGCATTTTTTGTAAAAAAAAAATCTAGACATATTTTACTTATCTTTGAAAAGACTGGGGCCTACTATGACATCTTAAAATCATAATAATTCTGGTGTGTGAGAGAAAGAGAGACGGAGTTATGCAGAACGTATAGCATCTCCCCATTATCCCTTTCTTACACCGGAATAATGAGGGTTTTTGTTTTTTAGGGTGGGAAAACATCAAATAACTTCTCCAGCTCTTGGTGGAGCAGACGGGCGTGTCACACTCTTACTGACTAAAACCCATTCGTGTTCCTTCAGTGACCTGTGCCAGGGCAAGGTGACTCTTTCAAAAACTCTCACGACCCTGGCAGGTTATGATGGCTTTAAGACTTTATAGTAGCCCCCTACTGTAACATCTTAGACCCATCATAATATAAGCTCTCGTTCGTATTTTGCGTTAACACTTTTATTTATGGCAACAAATTGAAATACCTACCTACCTAAACATTGCTTTAAGTCACCTTCAGCGTTTTTTGATAAAAATCAACAAAATCAAAAAAATATGTCTAAACAGATGACGTTTTGGTTTCCTCCAATTATATTCAAATTCAATGTTATTGGGGTTACCAATACGGGCATGTCTTCATGTCTTCAATTATATCATACCCTCATGTACTCTGATCCTATCAGAAGATAAAGTGTTCAAAACAACTTGTTATTTTTAATAATATAAGATTTTCTGATACTTCCAACTAACGTTAAATGATAAATGATAAATTATGTTTATTCAGTAAATAGGTTACAGGGAACACTTTTACACGTCAATGTTTTTTGTCAGTTTAAGCTAGATGAGGCCGGTGTTTCCTAGCTGACTACCCTGAGAAGAAACACCGAAACAAACTCAGAGGTCAAAGTCTCTTTTAAAGTGTTGAAATCCATACAATGTGTACTGGTTAAATCATATGAGAACCATGTACGTTTATGTCTGGGATGAGCTTTTTGAAGAAAGCAACACACGAATTCGAGTGGACCTGTCCAGACTGTGCAAGCATTTGTCAGTCATCGCGAAGCTCAACTCAGAACTTTGAGGAGCTCAACGAACCGACGAACAATACCAAAGTAAGGACATTTGAAGCCTGAAAAATTTGAAGAATTTGTTGTTTTTCCTAGTTAACAAAAACAATATTTTCAGCCAAAATACCTTGTCAAATTACCTTCAAAGTTGATGTATCTAAATGTACCTAATTTTTGTAACTACCTACTACGTTTGTAAAATAAATAACAATATTTTACAAAATTTCGATCATATAATATAGTTATAATTTTAACGCCATACTTATAAAATTTGTATTTGACATCCTTCATCATCTTCCCGACACCATCTTAAATGATTTCATGCAAAATAATAATTTATAATCAAATGGATCTGCATATCCTTTTTTCAACTATCTTGGGGTCGGCTTCCAGTCGAACCAGATGCAGCTGAATACCAGTATTTTAACATGGAGCGACTGCCTATCTTCCTTATCTTTCTTTCTTTTTCTTTCCTTGGTAAGACTGGTTGTCAGACTTTCGGGCGTAATGACTGTCAAAGATCCACCATTGACAGCCGGGACCAACGGCTTAACGTGCTTTCCGAGGCACGGAGGAGTCTTGGTATGTAAAGATGGTCACTGATCCATGGACCAACCCCGGCAAGCATAGCTTAACCTGATGGATCGATCCGTGCGGCTGTTATTACTTTAGTCACGTGCTCCTCCAATAATTTTATTAATTGAAAACCTCATTAGCCAAGTCTTTTGGTCCTTCAAAATTATATTTTTAATAACTATCGTCTGATGAAGATTATCCACTATGTTACAGACAGCTGTTTTTATTTTAAAATGTGCCAAGGCGATTTACAAGACTTTTTTATTTTAGTAAGAGATTTTTAATTTTTGTTTTGGTGACGTTTTAAATAAAGTAAAATATCATGTCTTGTGATTTACCATCGTAAATAACCAAACATTGCATGACACACGATTTGTTAGCAAAATGATTAACTTATTGATCATACTTTTTATACCACCTATTCTATGAAAGTGTGTAAAAGTCTGGATTTTCTTTTTCCCCTAATCGAGCTCAGCTGGCTTCCTTCGACCTAATTTATCAAAGCATCGATTTTGGCCAGCCAATCCATCACGAAATTCCAGCTGCGTAGTTTTGTATACGAAGGTTTATACCGTGTAAAAATTACCATGTAAATAAAATCTTATATAGATATTTTTATTTGTAAAATATTGCAACAGTTTCTATGTATAATTTAAGTAATTCATCGCTTGTCGTATCAATTGTTTGCATATTAAAAGTTCTAGCCTAATGCAATCTGGTGTAAGTTTAGACTAAGCTATTTTGGTTCTTATTTATAAAAAAAGTAAACCGTGATTAGTTTAAACACTATTTAGCAGGTTCTTATTTCAACATTTTCTACCAGGAAGAAGGATAATTATGTAGATGTCAGTGGTAAAGTACTGACTAATCATTTAAAGGCGGTTTTGTCCTATACAGGGTGTAAAAAGTAACATCAGAAAGCCGTCAACTACGCATACTGTACATCTAACAAAGTAGCTTTTCGTGAATAATATTGCTGGGAAACGACTTTTGCTTAGTATGAAAAAAAAACTATTTTTTATTCCGCGCAATGAAACGCGAACCCAGGCAAGCGGAGTTAAGCCCCACCACTTCGCTCAAAGCCACGAAGGTACTTGTACACACACACACCCCCATATTTTCTTTTTTTTGGGGGGGAGGGGGGGGGGGGAGGAAGGGGGGGGGGGAAATCAGCAAGGGCGTGTCAGATTCTTACTGACTAAAACCAACCCCTGTTGCTCCCTGCCCTGAATGCCCAAGGGGCGAGGTAACTCTTTCGAATTTATCCTCAACCCCCGGGCAGGCATCGGCCATGACGGGCCCCGTCGTGTTTGCCGACAACTCTTTGAGGCGCGTGGAGCACTACGTGCCGTCGACTCTCGGGCCTGGTGCTGATCGGACGGCGAGTAACCCACTACTCGTCGTCCGCAGGCCCGGGTCTTCGGTGGCCGGAGATCGTCTCGCGGCGCCGGAAGCTCCTGGCGTCTCCTGGGGCGGCTGCTGCTGAGGGCGTGAGGGTGACTCCGTTGTTGAGTCTCCCGCACCCATGCTATCTACCCCATACCCCCCTAAAAAAAATTGCTATTTTGAGTATGGTCTTGTGGAAAAAAAAATCTAAATAATGGGTACAATTGGCTTTTGGCTTCGGAAACTGTCCTTTTACACCCGATATACAGTTTAATTCGATGGATGAGAGGTAATCTATCTTGAGTTTCGAATCCGCTAATCAGTGTTTAAATTAAGCATATGGTTAGGCAGTTTTATAAATAAGGCTTTTTACTAATATTGTTCCTTTATCAAAATAAGACTCGAGAACCTCTTCATACGAACTACACGATAGTGCTTCAGTAAGTAGATGTCGCGTCAGGAAATAAAGCTTATAAAGAATGCTCGTGTGAACAGGCTATTAAAGAATTTACGGTTCGTCGAAAGATAACAGAAAATAAACGGACCAAATGTAAATACAAACCTTGGAAGTAAATATTTTTATTGTATCTAAATGTTAATGTGTGTAAGTTAGTGTAATCAATGTTACATTTTTTATATTCAATGTGATACTAATATTTAATAAATATACGATTAATTATCTGTTTTGTTTCATTATTACCCGATTTTAAAAGCATCTGGAGCAGAATATCTTTAAACAATGTATCTTATCCTAACGTAGGAAAACCTAAAGGACCTTTCAAGAAATATTTTCTAATATAACTCAAAGAAATTCGGTCTACCATATTTCAAAGACTTTGTATTACATTTTTACTAGGATTACAATTCAGAAATTTTCAATAGACTAGTTTCCAAAAAAATGTAATAAGTCCGTCAGTTATATTATCAAAAATATGTAATAAGTCCGTCAGTTATATTATCAAATAAATGTAATAAGTCCGTCAGTTATATTATCAAAAATATTCGACACGTATTTTTTCTTTTGTCACGTGAATCAAAAAATGAGGACGAAACAGTGCGTTGAAATTTCGCAAGACGTCACACCTCGATACACTTTGTAACGTTAAGTGTCGTAACAAGCCAGATGCGGTTTATCTTTGTATTTTTTATTGGTTTGGTAAAGCAAAATTACGTATCCAATATTTTTAATGATAAATGATTTTCATCATCATCTTACTAGCCTTTCCCAACTATCTTGGGGTCAGCTTCCAGTCTAACCGGATGCAGCTGAATACCAGTATTTTACATGGAGCGACTGCCTATCTGACCTCCACAACCCAGTTACTGGGTAATACGATACCCCTTGGTAAATGATAAATGATTTTATTTTTGTAAATAGGTTTTACCAACACTTTTTTCTGTTTTAGCTAGATGAGGCTGGATTTTTTATAATACGGACTAAATAGAATTATTACTTTTATATCCAGGAAATATTCCTATTCCATCAGTTCATTTTTAGAATTTCTGCAAGAATGATAAATCTAAGTGCCAGTATTCTTCCTTCAGCACGAACTTTCATTTTATGTGAACTCAGGTTTTTCTAAAATAAAAAGGAACGTTTGACATAAAAGATAAGGTATAAAAATGGAATTATCTTAGCTCAGTTTGTACCTATTTGACGCAAAGAACGTTAAATCAGATTATTTAGAACTGAAAAAAGTAATCCAAAGAGATTAAAAACATCTTGGAAAAGTTTCGCTGATGTCTTCATATTCCTCACTCGAAGGGGGATTACTGGGATTACAGATCACGTATTTAATCGAGGTGACGGGCGGAGGAAACTATCTTAGTTTTTGCGTACCTACTTACCTAACCTCACTTTAATATTAATATACTTCGTATTTAATTTCCAGTAATCTTTAGGTAAAGAATTTTTTTTAGTATTACAAAATTTTAGACTCAGTAGTTTCGGAGATAATTGAGCATTCCTGCGACGGGCAATTATCATCTTGTCTCTTTTTTATCATTAATAGCCTCGCGTTTGACCACTATCTCACCTGACGGTAAGCGATGATGTGGTTGAAGATGGAGCACGCTTGCCTAGAAGTAACCTATTCACTCTTGACTTAAAAACTCCCAGGTTGAAGCTATCAGAAAACATATACTCCGGCAGGGAATTACACTTCTCACGCTTACTGTACGCACTATGAATGCTTTCCTAAAACCACAGATAATAATATATAATACTAGATTACAGAGCCTCATCCCATACAAAGAAACGGTGCCGCCGTAACTACTGGTTTTCGTCTGGCTCAAGTACCAAACTTTTGCTCTTCATTCGGGCCCGTTCTCTACACCTCACTAGATGGTGTTATCAGCGACGGCGTGCAAGCTGAATGAATTTACTTAAAGTCTTACCAATATTTTCTCAAACGTTGAGGAATTTTTTTATAGTATTTTTGGCACTTCATAGCAGTTTTACTGTATCAAAATGTGTCAATACTCAAATTTTAAAGAGGCGAATGGTTAGACTCTAAAAAATCAAACAGCGCCATCTATTGGTACAAGAAATATAAATGTCTAAGGATTCGTTCCAATAGTCGTCAAAATTTTAGTTACAAGCCAATTATTCCACAATTTTATGCTTAGGGCCATTTATTAAATAAGAAAATACAGTTTTTACCATAATAGTTCATTTTCAAAATATTAACATTACTTTAAACTTCAATAAGAAATCGATGCATTTTACGCCATCTATTGAGATTTATTTGAACTAACTTTTCTTTGTTAGAGACCCCGTGCTAAAATGTTTTGTGCGTGTGGGTCGGATGCCCACCATGTAAGTACCGGTGGCGTAACGCCGTACGTGTAGTGGTCCGATGATGGAACGGGCTTGGCGGATTCAAATTATGCAATTCCGTCGCACACTCCCAAAATGTAAACGATAGAAAACCGGCAGGCAAGCAACTCGGCGTCAATTCTCAAGACTTTTGAGCTTCGACTAGGCGAGCTTAACATTGCCGATGATCCTTTTGGCTCGTTTCTCAATTAACTCAAGCGTGTAAAGCTGGTAACTGGCAGATCCGTCTCAAAGATGAGAGACCTTCTCAAATTACTACTCTAAATTTAATACTATTATTTTAGAATTACGAACAAAATATGTAAGACCCTCACAGTGTGCCCTTTCTTTGCTATGTCGCACGGTACTGCTTGAATAACTTTATTTATTAATATTCTGATTGTCACCCCAAAAATGACACCTATATCTCAGAATCAGTATTGATGTAACACGTCCATGTTTGAGACACAAATATAATTCACGTGTGTACCAAACAACTCAATCAGTCGGAACAAATTGATTGCGACAGACGGCAAGACCGACAGACACACACACGAGTTATCCTATATGAGTTTAATTTTTCATTCGGACTTTTGGAACTCTAAAAATGACGTTGTAAAATAGCTGTTCTATTGGTTGGATGTTTTCATGGTTCAGACCGAACATGAATTGGATTAGTTATGGAAAGTTTGCAGAGCGTCGACGCTCTTACATTAAACCAATATTTGTTTTACACAATTGGTTAGGAGGCCCCCTATCTGGGATTTCCATGAAAACTGGCCGAAAAATTTGGAAAATATTCGGCGGTTTTTTGAATTGAGGAACATAAATTTTGATATTTGGTATAGACGAAATCAGAAACGAATTCATTTAGTCTAACATTCAAGTCAGTTTTTAGGGTTCCGTACCCGAAGGGTCCAAACGGAGTCCTATTGCTGTCACTCACCTGTCCGTCTGTCTCGTCTGTCCGTCGTCTGTCACAAAATTTTGTTCCGGAGAATTTTTTGACCTACGAACTTGTTTGGTAATATAAACATTATCACCAAACAAGTTCGTAGGTCAGTTATTACGCATATTTTGCTAACAAATACCAATATATTGATAAATCAGATGGTGGATTGGATTTTGGGTGGTGGATTCTCGAGCACATCTATATGCGTAAGCTTGGAGCGCTTGGTTTCATAAAAAATAACTTAGCTCGTTGGTGCGAGCGACATAACAAATATGCCAACTTACAACGCCAGACCTAATTTTAAGTTCCGACATTTATTATTTATTTTTGTCTTTTTTAAATATTTTAATGATTATTGTCTATTTTCAAAATTCTTGGTGTATTGTTTTAATTAATTAGACCAATTCTGTGAATGTTGTGCACGCCTATAATTGACTTTTTTACACAGGATTCCTCTTAATTGTTGTAAAATATTGTAGATATTATTTGTAAATTAATCGTTGGTATGCCTATAGAAATAAATAAACTTACCAGTTTACATACGCGATGCTTGCACGCCGTAACCAAGTTTCAGTTTTCAGATGTTTGATATTGTTAAAGGAAACAATTTATCTACTTATTAGTTCCAGTAATTTAACTTTCCCTGAAAGTTAAACTGCTTGTCATTCTGCGTGATTTGCAAATCTAGCAATTACGGGCTGCGGCATTTAAGTTGTTATTCTGTGAAACAATGAGTTCATACTGCATTTTTTGTACCTAAACTAAAGCCTCTTGAAAAAATAAATCCTTTTTTTTTTCGTTTATTTTCAATACAATAAATTACACTACATAAAAATACAAACTTATCACTTGTCTAAAACCTAAAAAGGTTTTTACCTAATACATTTGAATTGAGAATTCGAGAAAGTTGTCAAAGAAACAGCAAACTCTATGTCATACCCGGGCCTGCGGACGGCGAGCAGTGGGTAGCTCACCATCCGATCAGCACCAGGCCCGTGAGTCGACGGCGCGTAGTGTTCCACGCGTGCCTCAATGAGATGTCAGGCACCACTGACGGGGCCCATCGTGGCCGGTGCCCGCATGCCTAGGGGTAGCGGATAAATTCTCAACATGAGTTTTCGCAACCCTGGGCACTCAGGCAGGGAAGAAACAGGGGTGGGTTTAGTCAGTACAAGTCTGACACGCCCTCCCGCTCCACCCAAAGCGGGAGAAGTCATTGGATGATTTCCAACCCCCTCAAAAAAAAAAATCCATGTCATACACATACATACAAATTGTAATCCATTGCAACTTTTACTTTATCTGGACGCTTTCATACAAATAGTCACTTAAAAATCATTTAAAAATACACCACACTAAAATCGATTCTTGAGTTGATGGCGCTGGATTGAATGATCTCAAATTCTAAATTCAAATATGGGTGTTATTGCAAAATGAAACAAAAACCACACTGTTACATAGGATTTAATTGCCTTCTCGAAATCACAATTGTAATTCCTCGTAACACAACAGTTATAACAAAAGAAATGAACAAATATGTTACTTCGACCAAACTGATTATTGAGCCGCCAAAACTCAGGGAGAAAACACCACCGTACGTTGCTGAAAATAAGAGAAAAAATAATTTAATTTATGCTCTGTTAAGCCCTGGCGAATATTAAAATTTGGAATAATAATTCTGTATCCCTTGTCCGATTGTAATTAATCTTGACAAAGACCAATGAGCTGTGAAATAGGATGAAAAGGAGTGAAAACAGTATTTTATTATTGTAAAAATGTTTTTTTATCTTTTCATGAAGATGGCAGACCTAAGCAAATTTTGGTGTGCCATCGAGGAGGCCAGTACGTGCCTTGCGTGCAGTTCTAAATATCGCGAAGAGCTTCGACCAGAAGTTCTTTGCTATGCCTAAACTACTAGGAGTATACCACACTATGCTATAGCGATACTACACCGGTCGTTGAAGCGACGATGAGGGAGGCCTATGTCCAGCAGTGGACGTCTTTCGGCTGAAATGATGATGATGATACTGTGACGATTGTAGTCACAGCCTAATCTTAGCGGGTCTGTACCGGCCTTCTACTGGCTGGTAAGAATGTTGGAGAGTTATTGGAGAGCCGCTTGAATTTAGAAGATGTAGGGATCACATTTGTTTTAGGGAGCAGTTCTGCTTGCCCGGCCGAAGTGGGCACGTATGTGATTTTCTTATAAAACCCAAAATAATATTATTTAAAACGCCCTCAGCTCTTTTCCTTATCCGCCCGTAGCGAGTTATCCTTTCGTACAGTACTCTCGCAGCAAGCAAGCGAGTCCCCGAGCTTCGAAGAACGTCCCAGGATCGCTGTAGGCCGTACTGGTGCCTTGGGGTCCTACATATTGGTGGAGACCGGCCGCGTACGAGTGCCATATATAACGGTGTGCGGTGGACAAGCGGAGGACTGGCGCAGCGACGACACCAGGATTGGTAGATAAGTGGTTGTAAAAGTGTTAAGTGGCACAAGATGGCACACTTTACTGGCATCGGCGCAAGCTGCGCATTCGATGATTTCCTGATGCAAATTCGCCAAATAGCCGCCATCAATCTATGGCCTGATAATGATTTAGCATTAATTTTGGGTGCATATTTAGGTGGCCCTGCCCCATCTTACTGTAAGTTTATATATAAAGAGGGCGTGTCTTTCAAGGCTTGGAATTCATTCTTTAACTTCTCACAAAGTTAAAGAATGAATTCCCTTCCAAAACAGATTTTGTAGAAAAATGTTATAATGCTCGTCAAGATTGTACAGAAGATTTAATCAGTTTTTTCTAGAGAGAGGCCGAATACGGACGGCAGGCAGAAATCAACAATGATAATATATTCATACGAGCATTCCTGAAGGGAATAACGGAAAATTATAAATTAAAATTGGCAACGAGATTGTACTCGTCAAAGGAGGGTCTTCGGGCCACTATTGCGCAGTTGAAGGCCGGTACAGACCCGCTAAGATTAGGCTGTGACTACAATCGTCACAACACTCTTAGACTATGAAAGGTTATACATGGAGTGCTAAGATCCAGCAATCTGAAGTACCAGAATGAGAAGCCGGCTTGTATCTGTACACGCGAAATAAGTTCACATAGACAAAATGAGAAGCCGATACGTCATCGTTATCTTCGTCAAGGTCACTCATACATTTTAACGATCCTGCTTCATTTATTGTCCAATGACGTTCGGTCTTACATTGAAATGTTTTATTAATTTCAGTAGTGAAACCCCGCAGTCGTGATGGGTAGGTATCGACATGTCTCATGATAGGTCAACCTACCCATCATAACTTTTTTGAGGAGTTAATGCGGTAAGTTAAAAAGAATAACAAAATAAATCTACCTAGCCTATTCCTAACTATCTTGGGGTCGGCTTGCATTCTAACCGAATTCAGCTGAATACCAGTATTTTTCATGGAGCGACTGCCTTCTATCTGACCTCCACAACCCAGTTACTGCGTAACACGATAACCCTTGGTAAGACTGGTTGTCAGACTTTCGAGCTTCTGACGACCCGTAACGACTGTCGAAGATCCATGATTGACAGCCGGGATCAACAGCTTAACGTGCTTTCCGAGGCACGGAGGAGTCTCGCTTAGTAAAGATGGTCACCTATCTATTGACCAACCCCGGTAAGCGTAGCTTAACCTGTTGGATCGACCCCGTGCGGCTGTTATTACTTTAGCCTCGAGCTCCTCTAAAAAAAATAACAAAACACAGAATTTTTTTTTGTTAGTCGTCGTCGTAAATCGTCGGTACCCTGTGAATTCTTTAGAGTATTATTGCTACTAATTATTTAATTTTTATTCTGTTTTTTACCCAGTTTTTAGATTTGATCATTACCTAAACTAATCCCAGCAACTTATTAAGTTGATTTTAGTTCTAGAACCCAAAAATACCTATCAGCACAACAAAATACATTTTAATCGTGACATCACATCCCTTAATAAATTCACCATAATACCTTAAAATGAGTGACAGATTACAGGCTTGTCAACATTTACCCTGATTTCATGGCGAATTACTATAATTTATTTGCGTGCGTAAAACGTCATGCGATTTTGTTTCTAGGTCAGCGTGACATTGACAAAGTGAGGGTAGACCAGTGAGCCGTAATTAGGGTTCCGTGTTAAATGGGTGCCTTGAGAACCCTTTTAATAATTATTGTGTCCTTTATGAAGCTCAATCAAAGCAATGGTGAGTGATTGCAGATTGTCGTATTGGATACACGTCTTAGAGCATAAAATATCATGCCACCAAATGCATCAGACTACTTGAAAAGTGACTTGTTTGGAACTTTTTAGTTGTTTTTGCAGTCGGGTTTTTAAATAATTTTCTGTTCTTTTGTGAGTTAAGTTTTTGGAATGGCCTCTTCAAGCCCTTTATTTTGATAACCCACATAACATGACACAAAAATCATGACCTTACTTACCTAATGGCGGCCGCCATTTTGTTTTCATTTTCAAAATGCTTATAGTCTATGTCACTCGGTAGTCAAACCCAATGACAATCAAATTCAATCCTCAGTTGTTAAAATCCACTCAGCCGTCTAGGCTATAGGCCTTGCTAAAGAAATAGACATACAAACAAACATAAAAGTAAATTTTATATTTATTATTATTTTTCTATTCGTAGTGTAACATGCAAAATTTCGTGTAAATTGATATAGTAGTTTTATCAGAAATTAACCTGACACGGGAACAGCCACTATTCCCGCCAAATCGTTGATAACATTATTTGTTCAGAATGAATTCTAAACATTCAAGATGAGCTGAGCTGAGCTGAGCTGAGCTGAGCTGAGCTGAGCTGAGCTGAGCTGAGCTGAGCTGAGCTGTGCTGAGCTGAGCTGAGCTGAGCTGTGCTGAGCTGAGCTGAGCTTAGCTGATCTGAGCTGAGCTGAGCTGAGCTGAGCTGCGATGAGATGAGATGATGAAGTTCTTACGTGCGTGCGTGTGTGCGTAGTTAATAATAAAAAAAATATTATAAATTAAAAAAAATAAAATTATATTACAATTCCTTCACTAATTAATCGAAAGGAACTTCGTTCCATCCGGGTGTCCCTTGACACCTCTCAAGTTTTTTTTTTTTTATAATTTTGTTAATATATCCCTAGGGTTTCCCTAAAAATAAAAAAAGGGTTTCCACGAAATTTCGAATTATTGAATCATCCTACGACATCTACACGAATGTTAACCAAGAGGTAAAGTTTATGAGTTTGTTTGTAGAAAGTAATCTCTGTAACTGCTGAACCGATTTTGAAATTTCTTTCAGTAATAGAAAGCTACATTTGTGGGTGGAATAGACTATAAATTATGTTTTGTTATGGGCTGTATTTTCGAAATCCACGCGGACGAAGTCGCGGGCGAAATGCTGGTCTAGTTGCCTACACTATCGTCCAAACCGACTCCTTGACGATTATTTCAAAGTACAAAATAACACTAATACCTACATACACCCTATTTAGTCCTAACGCGATTAGGGACGCGACCCGCTGTCATTTGGCCGGCTCTTCCCGGAATTATAAAGACAATAATAAAAGGTCGTTTCTTTACGGTCCAGCTGCACTAATTAGAAACGAACGAAGTTATAATGTTGAATACCTACCTACTGTGGTTGAGGCATTATATAGGAAGGAGCTCGTGGAAAAGTATAACAGCCACACGGGTCTTACTTCAAAGTTTTTCAACGGAATACTATATTAATAAAATAATATAAAATATCTAAAAAAAAATTATCTTCACCGCCGCTTAGGTTAAGCTCTGCACCTATGCCTCCAATAAAGTGACCTTCGTTTCATACCTACGTGAATATTGAAGAATCCGCAGGGCTCAAAAAAAAAATAGGGGTACTCTTATACCTTGGGGAGCTGTCTCACTCGCTGGCTGCGTCAGGGTATCGTGTATTTCAAGTGACTGGCTTTACATGTACAGTGTACGGATGGAAACGCGGTGGGATAGCGAACTGGACTTTATTATGGATACAAAATAAATACATGTGTGCCCACTTCCAAGGACACAAGGACTAAACTGAACTGACTCGAAACAATCTCAATTTCTTATTTTAAATATTTTTATTATAAACATTCCAACTATTCTTCAACATTTACCGTGAGCCCGCTGAAGACCGGTGCACACCCGCCGAGTATAGGCCGTGTATACAGTCGCCACAATATACTACAGAAACAGTTCAATAACACACATCCTACTATTATTATTACTATAAATGCGAAAGTTTGTATGTTTGTGTTTTAATCACGCAAAAACAGCTGAAGGGAATTGAATGAAATTTTGCACACAGATAGATAATAACCTGCATTAAAAAAAACCTAATTTTTATCATACGGTTGAAGCCGCGGGCAGAAGCTAGTATTTAAAAAAACTTTTTAACAAATAAATTAACCGACGAAAAAGAACTAAAAAGAAAAAAATAAATAAACCTTTTAATTCTTGTGTATTGAGCTTATTTACCTACCTAAATAAGCTCGATACTCAAGACTTAAAAGGTTTATTAATTTTTTGCTTTTTAGTTCCTTTTCGTCGGTTAATTTTTTTGTAAAAAAGTTTTTTATGTTATGATTTTTTGTGACTCGCATCATCTTTTAATACTCTGAGGCTAATTTCTAATCCTTCATCATTCCTCTTGCCACTGAGCTGATGATGTAACCATCCTTCCTTGAGGTTCCCAGGATATTGACCAGTTGAGGTTACCTCCAATATTCTAAAGACGTCTTTTCCTCAAAGCATATTAAGTGGACTCTGTCACTAAAACCAGTTTTTTATATCTAACTTCTATTGTTTAGGAAAGGTATGGTTTCCATCATCAGCTCAGTTTCATGATGTGATGATTCCTAAATGCAAATACCTGATTAAGTTATGAAAAGTAAACAGAAACAATATTCGTGCCGATTCCATCATCAGATGCTGATTTCCTTGACATGGGACCCTTGAGGTATGCCCTATGTAACAAAAAAGAATTATCAGAAACCCTTTTTTTATTTTTATGGAAACCCTAGGGATATATTAACAAAATTATAAAAAAAAAAACTTGAGAGGTGTCAAGGGACACCCGGATGGAACGAAGTTCCTTTCGATTAATTAGTGAAGGAATTGTAATATAATTTTATTTTTTTTAATTTATAATATTTTTATTTATTATTAACTATGCACACACGCACGCACGTAAGAACTTCATCATCTCATCTCATCGCAGCTCAGCGCAGCTCAGCTCAGCTCAGATAAGCTAAGCTCAGCTCAGCTCAGCACAGCTCAGCTCAGCTCAGCTCAGCTCAGCTCAGCTCAGCTCAGCTCAGCTCAGCTCAGCTCAGCTCAGCTCAGCTCAGCTCAGCTCAGCTCAGCTCAGCTCATCTCAGCTCAGCTCAGCTCAGCTCAGCTCAGCTCAGCTCAGCTCTGCTCAGCTCAGCTCAGCTCAGCTCTGCTCAGCTCAGCTCAGCTCAGCTCAGCTCAGCTCAGCTCAGCTCAGCTCAGCTCTGCTCAGCCCAGCTCAGCTCAGCTCAGCTCAGCTCAGCTCAACTCAACTCTTAATCTGGAGTTAGATTGTTCCAAGCTCCGCTAGATTTAACACACGAAATTGGTTAGATAATGCTTGATCTGCTTGCAAACTTTGTACCTACCCACCAAAAATACAAGAAGTTTTTATTAGATTGTTTTTCCAACACAATCTTTTTGGATGGACAGCCTCATTAGTGTCGTGACAACTTTTCGTAAGAATTTTTTCCGTCTAGCCCCCGTTCACAACGCGCGATGAGGAACTTCGTTCCAAAAATTGCGAAAACACGGATAATTAAACAATGGTGTAAACATTTTTCAATTAAGTTAGGATATGTTAGGTTTCAACTGTGACGCAGCAGCCGGCGAGTGCCAGAAATGACTAGATTTTATTTTAGAATGCTACCCGGAGCTACCACTTTCCATCATTGTATAATTATCCGTAGTTTCACAATACCCGAAGGGTTTTCGCGAAAATTCGAATTATTAATTTCATCCTACGACATAGATTAACAATGGTATAATTTCGTAAGTTATTTTAAGCACTTTCAAGTGATACTTTGAAAGATTAGCATTTTTTCATACCACACTATTACGCCTGAATTTCAAAGACTTGTACAAAGATGTACCTACTTACAACACTGACGTCCAAAGAAAAAACGGTGCATCTACCATTTTAGGCCTAATTTAATTATTTAACTTCGTATTCGGAACAAGGAGAACATCAGCATCTAGTAATATTTTTTATGTTTTTCTACGAGCTTCCAAGCTTGAGTTCATCATCATCATCATCAGCCTTTTAATGTCCCACTGCTGGGGCACCGGCCTCCTCTCTGTGAGAGGGTGTGGGCTGTAACCCACCACGCGGGCCCAATGCGGATTGGTGGGTGTGACATGTCTTCGAATTTTTGGTTCTAAGACATGCCAGTTTCCTCACGATGTTTTCCTTAACCGTTTTTGAGAGCAGTGGTGAAGAAATAATTTACACAAAGTAAAGGGGCTGGGTTTGAACTCACGACCTACAACTTGTAAGTCGCGGCCGTTATCACTGGGCCTCCACAGCTCTATGCTCGAGTAACACTCGTGAAAATGCTAGTTTCGCAAAACAATGTTTAACATATGAGACATTTTTTAATCCGTGTTGTATTTCGGTCATATGTGTGGGTCGTTTTAACTTTTAATTGAGAATGAATGGAGAGGGAGGTCAAAGAAAAGATGGATGGATTATGTGAGGAGTGATATGAAAGAAAGGGGAGTTAGTGATAGCGTGACAGCTGATAGGACAGAATGGAAGAAAAAAAACGTGTTGCGCCGACCCAATTTAAGGGTAGGAAGATAATGATGTGCCCTTTTAACATATATTGGCAGAACAGTACACCCATATACCCGAAGGGGTCTGTCAGACTTTTGCTGACTAAAACCCTCCCCGGTGTTCCCTCATGTACTTGAGTCGGCTGCGGGTGCGAATGAGATTTCCGCTGCCCCGGACTAGTATCGGCCTGCCGTCTACGGGCCTCGTCCCGTGGTGGGGAGTGAGGTGTTAACTCCCCTTCACGTCTAAAAGAGGCCACCACAATCTCGGGTCCTGATTAATGGGCCGACGAATGTTTCCGAATCCGTCGACCCTAGACCCTTTTTAGGGGGGTTGGAAGAAGGCGTCATCCGCCCGTCTCCGATATCCGGTGTGCCTGGTTCGGGACGGGAGTGCAATAGTCATCTCCTTCTCCCTTGCCGCAACCTCCTACTGCGAGTTGACATTCTCACAGAAGGAGATCATCGCATCCCAGGACTCTGCACTGCCGACCATGTGTAACGTAGTGGCGTTACAATTTCAATTAAAACATAAACATACGGAAAAATCCAGAGACCAAAAGCCACAAAGCAAGCATAGACAATTTTAGTTGACTGACAACACTATTGTCTTTGGTTTCTATGACATCTGTCAATGACGGCGAGATATAAAAACCCGATAAACGACATCGTGGTCCATTTTTCATCTGAATCCAGCTGTTGGCGTTAGACCTCATACTCACCTTGTTCTGTCGAACACCCTTGAGCCGTGAAGCGATCGCCAAGTCCTAGCAGCTGTAGTTTGCATTGGCAAATATTTGCCAACTTATTACGCGATTTCAACCCCTGTAATTGGGGTCCTAGATCCGGATTACCGGCTCCTGATTTCCTGACCCGGCTTCCCGAATTCTTGAAATGGAGGGAGAGGACTTGGAGCCCTGCACTCTGGG
Organism: Polia nebulosa; assembly: GCA_951329385.1. NCBI lineage: Eukaryota > Metazoa > Arthropoda > Insecta > Lepidoptera > Noctuidae > Polia > Polia nebulosa. The sequence goes on along the minus strand of OX589595.1, from coordinate 1,494,836 downwards.
CACGCACCTGCATCGTCCTCCATCGCGGCCATCCTGCCGCAGTGCCTCGTGGCGCGGCCACTAGGCCACTCACCACGGCGGCTCGCTCCACGCCGGGTGCATATTTACCCGCGTGGCCTCAGCAGGCCGTCGCCGAGCCGGCTAGTCCACCTGCCGGCCGATCCATCCTGGCTCCTGTCGACCCTGCGAGCCGGCGCTGCCGTCTGCCGGCCAACACCTCCGGGGGCAAGCGCAATGTGGCTTCCCCGAGACACCAAGGCTGAGCCAGGGCAGTAGCGTGCTATCTCCCAGGGAGTACTGAATCATGTGACTGCAAACCTCCCCACGCCCTTTCTCTAATTTTAAAATATATGTTTTTAACGTTGACTGAGGTACGTGTTGTTCTTTTATTATCCCACGTAGGAACCCTACGTCACACTGGCGCCCAAAAACGTGGTTTTGTAGTCACATTTTTTCATTGTTCCCTGGTGGGTATTTTTTTTTATTTAATTGTGTGTGTTGTCCATGTGTAGAACGTTTTTTTTCTCTTGGTTGACAGCAACTGATGTGTACTCACGGCTATTAAGATAATATCGTAGTAGTAGAGCTATTAGTGAACGGCTCGCCCCGGGGAAGTACTACCACCAATCTTATTTCTATCGGTTAGCAACTAGCGGTGTGCCGGTAGAAGGGATTGGGTGCCGGGTATAAATTACAGGCACAACCAGACTAAACATCTAGTCTTGGAAGACAAATTCTAGCAACTTCTTTAATACTTGCTCATAAATTGTCAACCTACCTTCTTTTTTATTTTTTTTTCTTATTCCATGTAAACTTCAAATTTAAAATCATATTATACCTAAATAACTAAACTTTACATAACTACCTAATAATTAACTGTAACTATCATATTCATATAGAACAAACTTTTGATAATTCAGTATCATAATTATATCCTGTACAATAACCAAGAATACTACAAACATATTTTTGTATAGAACTTAGTAGGTATGGTTATCATCAAAAGTACAGTCAACAACAAATTTTGCTTGAAACACTGAATGTTCAAACAAAATTAAAATTTTAAACTTAGTTTTTTTCCTAAATTGATATTATCAATAATTTAACTTTATATTCAACTTTGAACACTTAGATTTTAAACAAAATTTTATTTTTTTTTGAAAAAAAATTTTTTTTTTACTTTCATAAATTACTTAGCCTGTGTACACACTAGTTGCACCAGTTGCTTAACAATCATTAGACTAATTTTACTTTTATTTCTTTTAAATCAAAACATAACTATAGGAATTTAACCATAACGTTCAATAGTTAGAATTTTTTGTAACAGACGGAGTACTTCACATTACTTTTGTATTGCTGTTTCAACACTCACCATCTTGCATAACATTACCATATATCACAATTGACTAAACTTGTTTACATATGTTAAACACATTACAGTTTGATCAATAATCCAATGAAATTGTTGTCCGCTCAATAATCAGCGACATAATTTATTTTTCTTAGTGGTTCAGAGATTGGTCTCGTAACTCGTTGTGGGTTCGATTTGTGATTCAGTTTATTTTAAGGCCCTACCTTTTCTACAATGTTTTTTGCTTTGAACCAAGTTTTTTTTTTTCCGTATATACAACTATGGGTCCTTTTTATCCATAGTTTTTATTTATTTTACTATCTGAGCGGTTTGCAACTCATTAAATAAGCCATTGCAGGGGCGGTATAGTTACTCCTTAATCAAAACCTAAACTAGAAAAAACGTTACTTCTTGATTTTATTTATCTATTTGAGCGGGTTGCAACTCAGTAAAATAAGCCTCTGCAGGAGCGGGCGGAGACTCCTTAAACAAGCCTTAATCCAAAACAATATTTTATTTATTTCTTTAGTAACTTTGATATATATATTGGTTCTTAGTAATAAACATTCACTGACTAAGTCTGATTTACGCGAGTATTTAGTCAAATAAGGACGATCTACTCTTACATACTTGCTAGGAAGCGGACTCACTTCTTTAATAAGTGGTCTGCTGGTATGATAGGTTTATGAAAGGATGAAATGAGCTAATGATGAATGAATGAAGATGAATAAAAGGGTCGTATTTCAGATGGTGGCTAGTGCAACACCATAAGGATTTTTACCCAGGTAAAAATCCTACCTTTTTTGGGGAGTACTGTAACGTAGTGGCGTTACAATTTCAATTAAAACATAAACATACGGAAAAATCCAGAGACCAAAAGCCACAAAGCAAGCATAGACAATTTTAGTTGACTGACAACACTATTGTCTTTGGTTTCTATGACATCTGTCAATGACGGCGAGATATAAAAACCCGATAAACGACATCGTGGTCCATTTTTCATCTGAATCCAGCTGTTGGCGTTAGACCTCATACTCACCTTGTTCTGTCGAACACCCTTGAGCCGTGAAGCGATCGCCAAGTCCTAGCAGCTGTAGTTTGCATTGGCAAATATTTGCCAACTTATTACGCGATTTCAACCCCTGTAATTGGGGTCCTAGATCCGGATTACCGGCTCCTGATTTCCTGACCCGGCTTCCCGAATTCTTGAAATGGAGGGAGAGGACTTGGAGCCCTGCACTCTGGGCACGCACCTGCATCGTCCTCCATCGCGGCCATCCTGCCGCAGTGCCTCGTGGCGCGGCCACTAGGCCACTCACCACGGCGGCTCGCTCCACGCCGGGTGCATATTTACCCGCGTGGCCTCAGCAGGCCGTCGCCGAGCCGGCTAGTCCACCTGCCGGCCGATCCATCCTGGCTCCTGTCGACCCTGCGAGCCGGCGCTGCCGTCTGCCGGCCAACACCTCCGGGGGCAAGCGCAATGTGGCTTCCCCGAGACACCAAGGCTGAGCCAGGGCAGTAGCGTGCTATCTCCCAGGGAGTACTGAATCATGTGACTGCAAACCTCCCCACGCCCTTTCTCTAATTTTAAAATATATGTTTTTAACGTTGACCGAGGTACGTGTTGTTCTTTTATTATCCCACGTAGGCTCCCTACGTCACACATGGAACGAACCATGGCCCGCAGCGACAGGTCGCCTCCGACTTCCGAAATGCGGGCACGACAGGGCTCGTCCCATGCGACGCACTCCAGCTTATGCCACACCCATATATTTAACCTAACCAAACCTATAGGCTCAATTACACCTTCCGACTTCAAGGGACCCAATTTAGGAAACATGAAGGTGTAATAGCAGAGCAGTTAGTGACCGATTTAGTGAGATTGAAAGGTCCCGATTTAACTTCCTAAATTGTGTACGATTTGGGATAGTGTATTCGCATCACTACGATTTATAGCTAAGTGTTGCCAATTTAACCACCTTTTCGCTACAAATGGGCTATTAGTATTTTTATATGGTTTAAAATAAAATAAAATTTCCCAAGGTCCATTTTCTAGAGAAAAAATCCCGCTGAATGGTCCGCTCCTGGTAGAATCAGTTTTAGAAAATTTCTCGCGACTTTTGATATTCTATCTAGGGGCTTGAATTTGAAAGAGTTGGCAACACTGCCGATTTAGGATTCCGATTTAGGAGTCCAATTTAGCATAGTGTAATCGCTAGCTTCATAGTACCTAGTTAGGTTGTTCCTAAATTCGGTCCCTTGAAATCGGAAGGTGTAATTGAGCCTTAACCAGACACAAATCTTTTTGACTGCTCCCGAAATAACACTGATGGATAAACCCTAATACAAAGTTTAAAAGTTTATCATGCCGAAATACGAGCTTCAAGTACGTAACAAATTGCATGTTTTGTGTCTCCTCGAGCAGAAACCGCAGCAACTGTAGTAATAATGAAACTTGTCAAACTCATCTCACGCTTGAGGTGAAGACTATTATATCGAGCGATCCTCCGTTCGAGGCTGTTTGAAAGAAGTTTTGACGGCGGACGTCTACACACAACACACTCTAACTTTACCTATACCACGGTTAAACTAGCTCTTTTTTTTTTTGGGATTAGAAATCATCCAATGACATCTCCCGCTCTGGGTGGAGCGGAAGGGCGTGTCAGACTCTTACTGACTAAAACCCACCCCTGTTCCTTCCCTGCCCTGAGTGCCCAGGGGCGCAGTAACTCTGTTTCGAATATATCCACAACCCCTGGGCAGGCATCGGCCATGACGGGCCCCGTCATGATTGCTGACAACTCTTTGAGGCGCGTGTGGAACACTACGCGCCGTCGACTCTCGGGCCTAGTGCAGGCCCGGGTATACCTTGTGTTATAAGTACTAAGATAAGTAACCCGTGTGAGAAAGACCGAGGTTGTGAAGATTTGCGTTTCTATGTCTTAGGAGTTTAATATTTTTTTCTCGACAGCTCCAGAAAGAGGCGTTTTTTTCAATAGTTAGTATGTTAATACATACCTCTACACACTGCACTACAGTTTAAATGTCTATTTTTTTGACACGCCCTGTAGCATAAACGAATTAGATGAATTTTAACAGATGAGGTATCATTTGATTGTTATTCAAATTTCCTCTTATTTTTGGCTTGAAGATGGGTATCGGTATTGACATCTTCCACTGTTATGTTAGCCAATTCTATCCCTCTGCAGGCGCTGCTGACCCCAAAAATTAAAACAAACTGTAAAACAAAAAAAAACTGGCCAAGCGCGTGTCTGCTTCGCACATTTAGGATGCCGAACCAAATGTATTTTTGAGTATTTGTATGACTTTGGGTCAACAAGATGCTTATACTGTGAAAATTTTAAGACTGTAGCTCCAACCGTTTGGCTGTGAAACCTGTGTGACAGACAACGGACAGACAGACAGACAGACGGACACGTGAGTGACAACCATAGGGCTGGGTTGGGACCCTTTGGGTCCGGAACCCTAAAAATAAGTGGTTTAAAACTGTATTTTGTTAGGCACCTTCCAATTTAATTTGACGAAAAAATAGAAAAACGATATCAAATGTAAGTAGGTAAATACCTTTGTTACCAAGTATTTTTCATTTGGTGCGTTATTTATGAAATTATCGATATCTTTTCTCGTGAAAACCTTGGATTTTATGGCCTTGTAGCCGGTGGGTAATTTCTTGAGGAAACCCGTCAAATTAACATATTTACACATTTACATTATTTTGTTAGAAACATTGAATATGTGCTCCAAAGGGTTGAAATTTGACATTTTTTGGAAAGTTAATCAAAATATGTAAGAAAAACTCCTTCCGCAAGCGAATCGTGTTTCTGTCCTCCACTTCCTACACTTTTCGTAAGTATTTAAAATAAATGCTTCAACAGATTGAAAATTATTTATTTTCTTTACTCTTCTTTCTGCAAATTAGGGTCTCACTTCTCACTAGATGATAACATTTTCACTGTTTTAAAATAAATTGCGGTCACTAATTCAATTTGTAATTAGAGAAAAGTTCTAAACATTTCGCGCAATTGCCTTTTTTATTGTTGATAGGCACGCGTTTGACCACTATCTCACCTGATGGTAAGCTATGATGTGGTCGAAGATGGAGCACGCTTGCCTAGAAGTAACTTATTCACTCTTGACTTGAAGACTCCCAGGTTTTAGCTATCAGGAAAGACAGACTCCGGTAGGGAATTCCACGCCCTAGCTGTACGCATAATGAATGTTTTCTCAAAACGCTTTGTGCGTATGGATGGGATGTCCACCATGAACCGGTGGCACTTCGCCGTACGTCTAACGTACGTCTTCCCGTCTTCCGTTCGTGTGAAACGGGCTTGGCGGAAACAAATCAATCCTTTTTTTAATATCTTCTGTAACCGCAACACAATGCACGCATTCTGCCGAAGAGTTCACCGCTTTTTGTTCCATTTGAATCTTTATTCATGGTTATTCAACTTATAAATAAAGGCTTTTTCGTTTTTGTAGGTTCGTTGAGGTTCGTTGGTAACAGACAAAAATTAATAAAAAAAACCCTAGAGGATAATAATATGCCATTTAATTAGCTCTCTTGAGCAAAAGAATTAAAAAAATATTTACATAGTTATTTGTTGAGAGTTACACGTGCCTCTCAAAATATACAAGAATATCTATTTCTACGCAATATGATATCTCTGCATATTTATTTATCTGTCACAATTGTAACCTATTCTTATCCATGTTTATGATGGATCACATTTTTATGTCATTCGTTAGAAAGTCAGAAGATTGAACGTGATCGAAACTCTGACGACAAGTTTTAGGAAGAGGATACCTCTTCCTAAAACTTGTTGTCGACTCAAATATTAGGCAACATGATAATGTTGCCTAATATTTGAGTTTGGGAGGTCTCCATGTAAAATACGGGTGGTAAAGTGTTTCTGCAACTACGAAACTCATAAAATCGCATACACTTTCACAACCGAAAGGAATTCCAAAACCATCACACTTATAATGTTAAGCTACTAATATTCTGCCCGGGGGTTGAGGATAAATTTGAAACAGAGTTACCTCGCCCCCGGGCACTAAGGGCAGGAAGGAACAGGGGTGGGTTTTAGTCAGTAAGAGTCTGACACGCCCTCCCGCTCCACCCAGAGCGGGAGAAGTCATTGGATGATTTCCCACCCCACAAAAAAAAAAAAAGCTACTAATATTATAAATGCGAAGGTTTGTGAGGATGTATGTTAGTTACTCTTTCACGCGAAAACTACAGAACGGATTTTGATGAAACTTTACAGTAATATTGCTCATTCAGCAGAATAACACATGTTTATAAAGGGGTGAAGTACTAATACCGCTGGCAGAATCTAGTTTTATAAATGTGAAAGTTTGTCAATGTTTGTGTTTGTATGTTTGTTACTACTTCACGCTCAAACGTCTGGACCGATTTGAATGGGTACGCGCCGTCGACTCACAGATAGCCATACACTGGATAAACACATCGGCTACTTTTTATCCCGGTCTACGTTGGTGAAACCGTAGGCGTTTTAGTCAGTAGGATTCTGACACGCCCTCCTGCTCCACCCAGAGCGGGAGAAGTCATTGGATGATTTACCAAACCACAAAAAAAATTGCTTCATAGGTTTAAAAGTTCGGCATTTTTAAAACACGTAATGAATATACTGATCCTTGCGTGTTTCACGTGGAATTTGAGTACAACGCAATAAGGCTGCCAGTTTGACTGGAAGCCAACCCCAACATAGTTATAAAATGGCTGCTGGGACTTCACAAAAACAGTAAAGATTACCCTCTTTTTTTCACTGGAGTCGAAAAAAATATTTGGTCCACGTGTCAATAGGACCGACCTAATTTATAGGTGTGAATTTGGGTCAAATAATATCTATGTAGCTGCCAACCCACGTAAAGTATGACATCACGTGGCTTTACCTACCTTAAAAGGTGTAACTCTAATACGTGTCGATACTCTTGCACCATCTTATCTTCCTAGTTCATCATGCTGTGTCGGCGCTGCCGCTGCGGCTGCGGCAAACCTCAAGCGGCGGAAATACAACAACCTTATCGGTAGTTACATTTTTAGCCATTTCGAGGGTTTCCACCTCAAATCTTGGGTCGTGGGGTCCGAGTGCTCAACACATTATTTAATGATTTATTTAAACGCCTAGTTGACACTTCGCGTTTGCGTTTCACTGAGCTGGCTTTTACCTCGGCTAGAGGTTAAGCATTCCTATACAACGTGGCATTGCCACCAGTCTTTTGGCCACACAGTTGACCAGTCGATATCAATGTGGAGGGTTTTTTTTTACGCCATATTTTAAGTTTTATTTACTTATGAATTGTTGTTTTGATTATATAGTTAGTTAAGTATTTTATATAATACTAACACTTAACCCGCGAGTAGTCCGCGTGGATTTAAAAAAATGTGCCTATGACACTCAAATAATGTGGCTTTCTATTGTTAAAAGAATTTTCAAAAGTAGATCCAGAGATTACCTCCTACAAACTTACAAACTTTATCTCTTTATAATATTATTAAGTATAGATGTAAAAAACAGCATAGTCATGTTGTTAAACCCTATTCCTTGTTGGATTTATTTTTCAAAAAACACCCGTTTATTTTGCTAAACAATTTTCGCGGAAGTTAATTCGACTCCTTTGAAAGGCTCATCAAATTATGATTGACGTTAAAATTAAGACCTTTAAAACGGCTTTTACCTTCTAATACGACTACATATAGTAATTAGTGAACGAATGGCAAAGTTTCTTTGAAGATATTTTGTAACTTCCTTATGTATCAAGAAATCCGTAAACACTTCATTATAAATAGGTTATTAACTAGATTATGATTGATGTTAATAAGACACAGGCTTTGAAGATATTATAATTATAAAAGCCGTCAAGGGTGATCAACGATTTTCGTTACAGCTTTGGCCGATAAATTAAGTGTTTTAGTGACACCTATTTGCCTAACTACAGGGTGGCCATCTCTGATGTATTTTAAATTAAGATATTGTTACGAGCTGGGTACGGAATAAATGATTTTACACCGACTGCTAACTCGTCACGAGTCTAGTTAGCAGACAATAGATTTTAAATTGTTTACGGTCCATGCGCTGTTCGCTAGACACGCAAGAGGTTATCCAAATTTAATTTTCTCGAATGATCTCGTAATACGGTCGACGTAACAATATTTTTTTATCAAACCTGATATTTATTCATAATTTATAGTTTATAACTTCAAAATTTTCTATCCGGAAGAAGGTTAGATGTGGATGGTAAAGTACTAATCAATATGAAGGAGGTTTTGTTGCATAGACAGAAAAATATGATGGATGTATGATAACTTGAATTTATCAGTTCTCTTATCAGTGTTTAAATTAAGCATTATTTATCGTGTTTCATAAAGAAGGCGGTTGTAATTCTACACCCTTCCTGTAAGTTACAATTTCATCAGGGTTTTATTTATCAGGAGTTTACTGTGTGTAGTGACTAAGGCAAAAGACAGACATCATTTGATAATAAATTAAGTGGGTAGCATAAATTAGGGTTTTATAGACTGATGCAAGTTCGATAACAATATTATTTTTTAAACCAGTTTCAAACAACACTAAAAACACGAAAAGTTGAATTTTTTTTCTTTTGTATTTTTCTCACAACTCTCCTATTTGGAGTTTCACAAAGACAATAACATAAATAATAAATGGCGGCCCCGGGTTTTGGTATTCTGTGACTTTGTGTGTACTTATTTGATTTTCACTGCCAATGCTGCTAGAATTTCCAACTACTTTTTTGAATTATATAAAATCCTTAACATTGAAAATCTTCTTAGATAGACTGCAAATATTGGTTTAAAAAAAAAGATATATGACGTCGGTTAAGACTTCTTGTTTGTAAATAGTAGCACTAAATCCTACTAATCACACTATACTAATATTATATAGGCGTAAGTTTGTGAGTGTGTGTGTTTGTATGTTTGTCACTTCTTCACACTCAAACGGCTGGACCGATTTGGATGAAATTTATACCCTGGAATAATACAAAGCAAACAAGCAAGTGGGTGAAACCGCGGGGCGCAGCTAGTATTATAAATGTGAAATTTGGAATGGATGGATACTTGTTATACAAACACGCAAGAATGGCTGAATGGATCTAGATGAAATTTGTCACAGTAATAGATTACAGTCTAGAATAGCAAATAGGCTATAATTTATAGTGGGGGAAATATTAATTCAACGCAACCACAGTGGCTTCGCCCGCGTAGAATTAGTATTTCAAAGCTAGAAGAACTTTTAGAAGCTAGTAATAAATGCTAAAGTTCGGATGAATGTTTGTTATTCAATCACGCTAGAACGGCTGAATGTTGATGGATGAAATTTGGCACAAAATTTTTTGAAATTTTTCATTGTCATAAAGACACTCACAGTTTCCGAGGCCGAAAGCCACATACATTCGGCCCGTTATTTGGATCATTTTTTTCCAGTAGATCATACCTGGGAATACTGGTTCTGGAGATATTGAAGGTCAAAGTCGCAATTTTTTTTTTTTACTATTTTAAGAAAATGAATTCAAAGTGTTATTCCTAAACTTTTTTCCAAACAAACATTATCTGAATTTTCGATTCTTTTTTCGAAATTTTGAAATCACGCATTTGATATTATTAAAACGCAATGAATGTCAAACGTATCTGACAAGTACCTACGTGGTTTAGAGCGAAGAGGTGAGGTTTAACTTCACTTACCTGGTTTCGCGTTACATTGCGTGTAATAAAAAAATGTATTTTTTTCATACCTAAAAATAAAAGTCGTTTCCTAGCAATAATTTTTGCGCTACTTTGTTAGATGTACAGAAAGCGTAGTTGATGGCTATGTGATATGTCTTTTTAAACCCTGTTTAATGGGGAGAAGTACTTCCACGCGGGTAAAGCCGCTGGCAGAAGCAAGTCTATAATAAAGATACAAGTAATATCATATAGTTCTTGGAGCGAGAGAAGACTTTCCTCAAAGCAAAACTCCCGTAAATGTATTATAGTTCGCACACGCGTGAAGAAATTTACCGTGGCATCCAATCTTAACGGATGAATTCATCTCTACTATGTTTATTTTTGAGGTGAAAGTGAAACTTTTCAAGGTTCACTGGAACATACAAATTAAGGTCTGAAATGTTATTTTGCCTCTTCAGCTTAACTTCGACTTCTGAGGATTGATTAATATATTTCAAGCAAACATCCAAAATATATTAAATCATCATTCTCCTGCCCTTATCCCAATTTATTTGGGGTCGGCGCAACATGTTTTTTTCTTCCATACTCCTCTATTAGTCGTCATCTCTGTAGTCACCCCCTTTTTACCTATATCCTCTTTCACACAGTCCAACCATCGTTTCTTTGGCCTTCCCCTACTCTTATAGCCATCCACATCCATACACAAGACTTTCCTCACTACATTTTCTTCATTCCTCCGCATCACATGCCCATACCACGACAACCGATTTCCACACAATTTTTCAGTCAGCGGTGCCACTTTCAGACTTCCTCTTATATGTATACTCATTCCTAATTCTATCCATGCGCGTAACACCACACATCGCGTATATATATACATATATATCGTTTTTTTAGTATTTTTAAGCTATATCCAAAATATATTAAATATAGCTTAAAAATACTAAAAAAACGCTTTAGTAACGTCATTTATTTTTCAAATTCTCCTCAGCAAACCCTTTGATTTGATCCCTAAGTCATGGTGATGCATAAGAAATATCTAGTCTGTCATCTCCGGAAGTCTGCCATATTGGACTTCGATTATTTTTTTTCCTTTATAAAGTATCACAATAGGTGATTTTTATAACTGTGTGGAAGCTGTGTGAATATTTTTTGGGGTGTATGGTACCTACTTATTTGTCAGTGTGGAAGTTGGTGGTATTCCCACACGCCATTATTTTTGACGAATAGTTACTATACCTACCTTTAGATACTCAATACGTACCAATAAAATAGCTCATATCAATCAGCAACGTCAACTTGTAGCAGTTGCAGTTCGATTTGCCGAAGTACACTTGCAATGCGGCCAACTCGCTCACGTTTAAACGAGCGCTGAAAAGAAAACAGAAACAAACATCATCTATGGAAATTAGACTGGGAAAGAAAGAAATTCTGTGCCAAGAATCAACAGTTTTCAAACGTCAAAAATTATTTAATCCATCGTTCCAACAACTCTCATGCTTGTAAGTTAAGTAATTGTCAAAATTTACTTCAGCCTGAAAATCTGTATTACATCAGCATTTTGGACCCAGAGCTGTCTCAAGTCGTAGCATACAATATTTCAAAAGTTCGCTAGTGACCTTTGAAATGGCAAATGTCTCAACTTGATACAGCACTGGGGACGGAGTTCATACATTTTTTTCCATTGCCCTTTGACATTAAAATAGGGTTGGTACATTCTTATCAATATACTTCACTCAGACACACGCTCTTAACCACTCCCGAGAGTTTGAGCTGCGAAAAAAATTCCTTAGCAACAAGTCACTATTTAACGTCGAATAAACCAACTACTCATATGTGACTGCTGTGCACACCTTTAAGTGCAAAGTTCGCAGTGGTAGTAAAAATAATATGATTAATTTGTTATAACAAATATGTAAATGTTTCTGTGAACTATTCATTGGAGTGCCGTAATGTAATAAATTTCTACATAAATACAACACAGCTTAAAACCAAAGAAAATATAATACACCTTCGAAAGTGTTATACCTACTTATGAGGCACAAAGAAAGGATTTGTCGAAATTTCTGGGAGAATTTAAGCTTCACCTTGAGCAGTTCAGAAGTTATTTGATTATTTCCCACCTAATAAAAAAAAAACGTTTGTGTGCAATCAAAGCCGCCGCTATATATAATTATGCATGATCCTTTGCTGCTCTGATGAAGATACGAAATTTTTGAACCCGTCAGGCAGGCCTCGCGCGCCCCACATGTGGGACGCAACAATAAGTTTTTAATTGTGTCTGATAATCCGGGCCCTGACGGAATATTAAGAGATCAAAAGATTCGTTTTAGAACCGTAGTAGGTGTTAGTTGATTTCTAGTCTGTGTTTCAAAGGTTGCCAATTTGTAGGGTATTAAATGTATTTTAGGATGACTAAGCTATAAATAGCCGTGTGATAGTTGGTTACATTCAGTAATCAATATTGGAATAAAACATCTAACCCCGACAAATTTAGACAATAGATAGATGCTTTTACGAGTATCTTACACCCACGCAAACTGATTTTAAAAGGTAAATGTGGGTCCTAAGAGACAAAGCCTCACAACCCAAAATTTTGTTTGTTGTTGTTATATAGATTATCACGGTCCAAATCCTTAGAATTTTCGTTTCGAATATTGCCAGACCAATTGGATAACTATCTACCTTCATTACTCAAAACTTTAGATAAACTTGAAAAGGGCCATCTGCCGTACAATAAAATACCTGGAATGGACAGAAACTACTATATCGATATGAAGTTAAATATATTTAGTGATCGTTATATTTTTACCCTAGTTAAACAAACTTAAGAATTATTATACTTATTATATTATAAATATAATTAAGGACAATTAGAAGTTTCTGTCCATTTCAGGCATTTTTTGGCATTCCCTTTTTACACTAAATGTTTAATTAAATTCACCTTATGAAAAAACTGGCCAAGTACGTGTCCGGCCAAGTGCAGTGTTGGGTTCTATAGTCACCCGTGATCATATGCAGACTTAGAAGGAGGGCTGTACGTTTATAATTATGAACACATTATTTGAGTTCACGATTTATTAGCAGTCAATCTTCTTCTCCAACTAGACCTTTTCCTTTTACTTGGGGTCAGCCTTACTTGTCCTTACTCTCCATTTAGCACAATCTTGTGCTTCGTCTGTTTTTATCTGAGCCTCCTTCAGCTCCTTTTAGACCGTTGTCTATCATTTGTTAGGTGGTCTACCACGCGTGCGTTACGTCGTAGACAAATCTAGGGCAAGATTTATCAAATGGTAATACGGGCCCACATATGATAGACTGAAGAAAGGACTATTAATAGTTTCTGTCCATTCCAGGCATGTTTTTGTATGGCAGATAGGCATTCCCCATTTCAAGTTCATAAGTCAATGGTAGTTAAAATAATCTTCAGAACAACATTTTGTGATAGACAGACGGAGAGACGGAAACGTGAGAGACAGCAATAGGGCTCCGTGTGGACCCTTCGGGTACGGAACCCTAAAAAGATCATCACCACTTTACGTGTAGGGGAGGCACCATAAAAAAAAGTTTTTTCAAGATTTTATTGTACCGTCCCGTCGGCGTTAATAACCCATAATCATACCCATGCCAATTAACAGCTTTTTAAACAGCGGCAGAGCGAGACTCTAAGGGTTTCGTGGTCCTAACTAGGACAAGGAAAAAAGCTCTCATTTTGAACAATTTCATTAAAAGTTTGTGGTCAACTTACTGGATAATCTTTTTATTGATTTTTGATTATTTTGTTTCAAAGTGCTGTCTTGTAAAGGCACTTCTATTACTCCTATCATTACCTATACAGACGCATTTCAGCAGCTCTTAAGAGATAACAAAAATGATAACGTTCATAGAAACTAAGCCATCGTTACTCCGGAGTCCTCCAGAGAACGATTTGTATTTTACCTTCAACCAAAATGGATATAAGGCTATTACCGTTGATTTCGCAAAATCTCTAGGAAAAAATAAATGGGATTCGATCTTTAGAAGAATACTTTGACAATCCTAGCGTACCTAATCACTTGATTAATCTTTTGTTATAAATTATTACATCACTCTTTTTGATCGGTCTCAAGGGTGTTTAGAAATGCATGAAATTATTTTGATCATAAGTTATCGAAATTGTGTTATGATGCTGTCATTCACAAAAAAACCAGCCAAGTGCATATCGGGCCACGCGCAGTATAGGGTTCCGCAGTCGCCCCGGTTTAACATGCCGTGAGAAGGGGGCTTTATGTTTATTACTATGAAAATTTAGTTCTTTAGAAACAAACTTATAAAATACTTAACTAACTGTAATGAAAACAAAAAACTCCTCACTAAATAAAATTTACAATCTGGCGTCAAAAAATCCTCTATGAACATATTATTTAGTTCACGGGTTAACGTTTAAATAAAAAACGAATATAAAAATCTATTTTTCTAATATTTTACATGTTTACTACCCGTTTTAAATATTAAATAAGTAGGAACTTCACCTAAGGATTTTGTGTTTTGTTCGAAATTTTCCAAATATGTATATTTTATTAGATAGTTGAGCAATTATTACTCTTAAACTAACAATGCTAATTTAGTTGTGATAGTTTGCCTTCAAAGTTCGTTATGTATATTACCATTACTAATTTTTTCAAATTATTCAAGGTAATAGTTTAGCTTTTAGAGGGGATCTTGCTATATATCTATACTAGCTTCCGCCCGCGGCTTCGCCCGCGTGAAAAGTATGACTATAAATTTAAGTGGTATTTCCGGAGAGTAAGTAACACGTTAAAAAAACACTGTAGAAAATTTTTCTGCGTTTATATCCACGTTTGACGTCGCAGGTTTGTTGTTTATGTTAAATTAACTTTTTCATGGTTTTGGCACCCTTTTTTTTTGTGGGGTGGGAAATCATCCAATGACTTCTCCCGCTCTGGGTGGAGCTGGAGGGTGTGTCAGACTCTTACTGACTAAAACCCACCCTGTTTCTTCCTGCCCTTAGTGCCCGGGGGCGAGGTAACTCTGTTTCGAATTTATCCTAAACCCCCAGGCAGGCATCGGCCATGCCCGTCATGGCCGATACCTGCCCGGGGGTTGCCCGTCTTTATTGCTGACAACTCTTTGAGACGCGCGTGGAACACTACGCGCCGTCGACTCTCGGGCCTGGTGCTGATCGGACGGTAGTATACCTGCGGCTTCATCCGCGTGCAGGTCTGAAATTTCTCATATTCATGTTTCTGTTTTTCTTTCTGGTAGTTAAAGAATCTATACCGCTCAGGATTCCAAAAATACTTATTTAAGATGCTACCTCTTGTGATCCCAACCTTGGAATACTTTTTGTGATTCTGATCTCCTGGTAGTGCGTGAATCTATACCGCTCGGCAATTTTACTTCTTCACAATTCTGTTCTCCTGGTAATTTGTGAATCTTTCTCTACCTCTTACGATTCCTGCCCCATAATACTTTGTCTGTTTCTGGTCTCCTGGTAGTTTGTTAGTCTTTATAGCTCTTGTTTTCAGTCCTCGAAATGCCTTTCCTCATGTTTCTGGTCTCCTGGTAATTTGTAAATCTCTACCTCTCCTAATACCAGCTTCGGAATATGTTTTGTGCTTCTGATTTCCTTGTAGGTTGTGAATCTATAACGCTCAGGATTCCAGCCCCTCCGTGGTAGTTTAATTCTGACCTTCTGGAAGGTTGTTAATCTATATCGCTCAAGTTTCCAACCCACTGGCAGTTTGAGAATCTATACCGCTCATGATTTCAGTCCCGAAACACTCTTTGTGTTTCTGGTCTTCTGGTATTTTGTGAATCTATACCGCTTAAGATTCTAGCCACAAAAATACTGATTCAAGACTCTGTCTCCTGGTATTTTTAGAATTTATACCGCTTCGGATTCCAGCCCCCTGGTAGTTTGAAAATCTATATTACTCATGATTTCAGCCCCGAAACACTCTTTGTGTTTTTGGTCTCCTGGTATTTGGTGAATTTATACCGCTTTTTTTTTCTTTTTTTTTTAAGATTCTAGCCCCAAAAATACTAATTCACTACTCTGGCCTCCTGCTATTTTCAGAATTTATACCTCTCATGATTCCAGCCCCGGAAACAGTTCATCATGATTCTGGTCTACTGGTAATTTATGAATCTCTCTCTACCTCTCATAATCCCAGCCTTGTATACCAAGGCTGGGATTAAAAGAAGTAGATTATTATCAACCTACCAGGAGATTAGAATTACAAATGTACATTTGTAATTCTAATCTCCTGGTAGGTTGTGAGTCTATTCCGCTCAGGATTTCAGCCCCAAAAATACTGATTCATGTCTCCTGGTAGTTTTGGAATTTTTACCTCTCATGATTCCAGCTTCGGAACTACTTTTTCTCTCTCTACCTCTCATAATCCCAGCCTTGTATACCAAGGCTGGGATTAAGAGAAGTAGATTATTATCAACCTACCAGGAGATTAGAATTACAAATGTACATTTGTAATTCTAATCTCCTGGTAGGTTGTGAGTCTATTCCGCTCAGGATTTCAGCCCCAAAAATACTGATTCATGTCTCCTGGTAGTTTTGGAATTTTTACCTCTCATGATTCCAGCTTCGGAACTACTTTTTCGTGAATCTTGATCTTCTGGTTGTTTGTGGGTCTATACCGCTCAGGATTCATGCCCCGGAAACACTTATTTATTTATTTATTAAAACTTCATGCAACACAAATGTACAAAGGCGGACTTAATGCCTTAGGCATTCTCTACCAGTCAACCAAGGGTGGTGGTGAATATACCTACATATATAATAATAATATATAAAGTTAGAGATAAGGATTTTGAGACGACTCCTTTACTTGTTAAGAAGGTAATGCCGCAACTTTCGCTTAAATGCATACTGACTGGTGGCCGTCCTGATTGAGGGGAAGCGCATTCCACAGAAGGATGGACTGTATATGAAAGGAAGAATGAATAAAATCAGAAGTATGAGAATGACAAAGCAGTAAGAGATTGTTAGCAGAACGCAAATTCCTGGCGTGAGTAGAGCAAAGATACTGAAAGTGAGATATAAGATAAGAGGGAGGGGTGGCAGAGTTGAGAGAGAAAAGTGTAGTCAGAGCGCGCAAACTTCTTCTCTGACGAATGGGCATCCATTTGAGCTCTGCTCTAAAGCTTGACACATGGTCATATTTCCTCAAGTTGAAAATGAACCGGATGCAGTTATTGAGGAGCCTATCAAGCTTATCCAGCAAAACCGCGTTCAGGTCAAAGTAGCACACGTCACCATAGTCGATTATAGGGAAAATTAAAGACTGCACAAGCATAGTCTTAGTCTTGCGGGCAAAAAGTTCCTTAGACGATGCAGACATCGCAAAGTCCCGCTGACTCTTTGACAGACACTAGAAACCTGGCTTTGCCAGCCAAGCGTCGAGTCAATATGCAAACCGAGATCTTTTACGCTAGGACTGATGGGGATGATAGCACCATTTAATATAATAGGCGGAAGAGAGCTAATTGCCACTCCACCCATCATGCGTGAGCTTCCAATAACAATGGCCTGACATTTTGAGGGGTCACCCCAAATCTATCAGACCAAATTCAAATTCAAATTCAAATTGTTTATTTGCAAGAAAATACATGGTTTACAAGGAAAGATCTTACAGCCTTACAGTCATTGTATTCTGCCTGCAAGCAAGCGTGCAAATTATTTATGTAATTGTCTTAATTATTATACAGGTTATATTATTAGTAGGTAAATTATTATTACATTATTTTTACATTATTATCACACATTATAATTCCAATCATTGATGATTCAATACCAATCATTGATTGCATCCAAATCTCGGTTTACATCCTCTATAGCATCTGACAAACTTTCTACCCGCGCAGCTGAAGATCTTCGGCATATAGATGATATGAACACCAAAGACAGTGAGTTATAAAATTTATGAAGATTGAGAATAACAATGGAGAAAGAATACCGCCTTGTGGCACACCAGCTTCCAGGACACGCCCACTCGACGAATTATCGTCCACGCGAACCGACTGCTGGCGCCCCCGAAGATAAGAAGAGAACCATTCCAGGGCCTCGGAGGAAACCATAAGATGTGAAAGGATGGATAGCAGAATATCGTGACTGACAGCATCAAAGGCATTGGAGAAATCAATTATCACCAAAACAGTAACCTTGGTATCCTCCATAGCTCCTCTAATGTCACCAGTCACTTTAAGAAGAGCTGTGGCAGTACTGTGACCAGGCCTGAATTCGAATTGAAAAAAGCTAACAAGATTGTTCCGGTAAACAAATCCGTAAAACTGCTTGTGGACGCAGGCCTCAAGTACTTTGAATAGAAAAGGAAGAATAGAAATTGGTCGAAAATGGTTAGGTAGGGAAGGATTACTGATTTTAGGAAGCGGACGAACGTAAACCATACGCCACGGGGGTGGGAATTGGGCGGAATCAAGGGAAAAATTAATGATGTGGGTAATGGGCGGAAGAAGAAAGTCAAGGATCAAGGTGATCATATAACGACTAATGACGTCATAGCCCACAGCCTTCGATTTAATGGACAGGATGATCTTTCTGGCTTCCTCCAAGGTTACCGAAGAGAAGTAGAACGGCTCTATGATAGGCCCTGGTAGGCCAGTAATGAAATTAACTTGCTGAGACATCATTTGGGAATCCAAATGACAGGACTTCTTCTTGATTCTGGTTTCCTGGTGGTTTTTGAAGCTATAACGCTTAGGATTGTAGCCCTGAAAATACCTTTCCATTATTTCTGGTCCCCTGGTACTTTGTGAGTCTTTACCGAGCCCTGGAAATACTTCTCATGTTTCTGGTCTCCTGGGTACTTTGTGAGCGTATACCGCTCGTTCGGCCTGACTGAATTTCTACTTCCACCTCAGCCTTCGCTAAGTCTTGTCATTTACCGGGATAAAAAATAGCCTATGTGTTAATCCAGGCTATGACCTACCTATGTGAACAATTTTCTTTCAAATCCCTTCGGTTGTTTTTGCGTTATGGACAGCCAAACATTATGAACAAACAAACATTCGCATTTATAATATTAGTAGGATAACCTTGCATTTTCCGGAGATAAATATTGCCTATAGCACTCAATGATAGTGTAGCGTTCAATTAGTGAATCGGAGCAGTGCCTTTGACAGTCAGGGACTCTTGGATTGAGTAGTTTTCTGCCAGAAAAATATTTTTTTCAGTCGTATCAGTTTCAGAGATTACCTTTTACAAACAAACCAAAGTTTTTGTGTGTTACAAACAAACACTTTTACAAACAAACCAAAGTTTTTGTGTGTTACAAACAAACACACAAAAACTTTACCTTTCCTTTCCGTAGTGTTAGTATTAAAGGTGGGAGGAGGAGTGTTATACCAATACCGGTGGGTAACCGGAACCCCACGTTGATTTTCAAAGTCAATATCGACAAAGGCGGAAATGGGTGTTCTATACTGAATTTATAAATTTTTGGCAGAATTAATTCTTCTCATCCGGCGCCGAGCATCAATTATGGTGTACGCAACACCAATTTAGAAGTTTGTTGATAGCAACACAGGCTTTTGTTGTTGAATTAAATGAATATTAATGCAGAAGCCTTCGGTTTGCGGTGTGGGCGTTTGGATGGCCATTTTCGCAGATGTTTTAATTCTGAAAGGTTTCTTGGTACGTTTTGTAGTCTTAATTAGTTATTAATTGGCTTGGTATTTTATGATTCAAATAAAAAGCAGTTTGCTCAGCAATAACTTGCCTACAAAAAAAAACTCCAATGGTAAACCGATTGCAAATCGCAATTTGAATATTTTACATTTGCAGATAAATACATGAATGAGACATATTGATGTAATTAATAATCATTGTCATGGTTTTAGTCCAAAGATATCCAATCTGTATAGATAAAATTCAAAATCCTGACTAACTGATTGACTGGCTGACTGATATATCAACGCACAGCCTAAACCGCCGGTCGTAGAGAAATGAAATTTGGAGGGTGTGTTCTTTGTGAAGAGTAGGTATCCACTAATAAAAGGGATTTCGAAATTCAATCCTTAAGGGGGTGAAAATACCCGGGCCTACGGACGGCGAGCAGTGGGTAGCTCGCCGTCCTATCAGCACCAGGCTCGTGAGTCGACGGCGTGTAGTGTTCCACGCGCGCCTTAAAGAGATTAGTGTCAGCCGACACTGACGGGCCGGTGCCTGCATACCTAGGGGTAGCGGATAAATTCTGAAAATGAGTTACCGCACCCCTGGGCACTCAGGCAGGGAAGGAACAGGGGTGGGTTTTAGTCAGTAAGTCTGACACGCCCTCCCACTCCACCCAGAATGGAAGAAGTCATTGGATGATTGCCCACAGCCCCAAAAAAAAAAAAAAAGCGGGTGAAAATGGGTTGAATTTCGAAAAACCCTTGGTTAGCGGATAAATTCGATATCGCGCCCCTGGGCATTCAGGTAACAGAAATGACAGGGTGAGTTCTAGTCAGTAAACGAATGATACGCCCTCCCGCTCCACCCAGAGTGGGAGAAGTCATTGGATGATTTCGAACCGTACAAAAAAAAGGGGGTGAAACTGGGGTTGAAAGTTTATAGCGGGGAAAGTACTAATTCTACGTGGGCGAAGCCGCTAGCAGAAGCTAGTGCTGGATATGCAAAAGCCTATTTTTCCTCTGAGCCTTGTCACATCGTCTAGGCAACTTTTCGCAACCATCAAATTACCACGGTCTTCACCAGATCATCGGTCCACCTAGTGGGAAGCCTTTCAGCCACCACTGGAGAGTAATTCGATCTCATCGGCCCTCCATTCTGCGAACATTGTGCCATGCTCACCTCCATATAAGTTAGGCAAGAAATCTGCAGGATAGGCCAATTACCAAAGCCAATCAGTTTTGACCCAAATATTGAATTGAGTTTCACTGATTTTGTACCAAAACTTAATTTGTAAATAAATTTCCTGGATAAAGGAAAACCATGCAACTAATCTTGATTTTACCACGATACCTACTCACGAAGTTAGATTGCAAAAGTTGGCACATTTCTTTACGGCTCATACAATCTGATATTTTGGAAGCCCAACCCATGCAGTGATTTGGCTGTTGGATATAGAAGAGGCCGTTTGCAATTAAGGAATGTCTGATCAAAAAACAAAAAATTCATTTTCTAAAAAAAACTTTTCGTTGTTATCGTGACGAAAGCATTGAAATTTACGAGTATTAAATACTTCATTCGGTTTGTTTAAAAAACCAATATTACTATAGTAAAAACTGCCTTCATAAATCTAATTGGGATCAAATATTCAAGCTAATAATTTTCTTTGAAATACAAAATAAAACTACTTAGAATGGAAATATTAGTTTTTGATCAGACCTTCCACAATTTATAAGGTAAAGTGCAATTGTTTATTCCCGAGGTTATTATTTGTTTTATCTATATACATATATTAAAATCAGTCTTTACTGACTGACTGATATATCAACGCACAGCCTAAACCGCTGGTCTTATAGACATGAAGTTTGGAGGGTGAGTTTTTTGTAAAGAGTAGGTATCCACTAAGAAAGGGTTTTTCGAAATTCCACCCTTTTTTTGTGAGAGGGTGAAATGGGGTTTGAAAGTTTATAACGAGGGAAGTACTAATTTCACGCGGGCGAAGCCGCTGGCAGAAGCTAGTTAACAATAATTGGGTAATTGGGGTTTTATTCTCGGTTTACAAAGTTTAATTGGCCCAAAACTGATTCAAACTTGACCGTTTTATACGTACTAAGGTTTATTTTTAACAACATTCGAACTTTTAGCTCCAATTAAAAGTTTTTTATTCTTAACTCAGTACCACCCTGCGCTCCATAACTCAAGTAGTGGATGTTAGAGACTGGAGCTTTCCGCCTGGGCACGCGTTGTCATGGCCAACTTAGAAAACTTTAAATAGAATCCGTACTCAGGTTGGCCGCAGTAAAGACAACCTCCTCAGGTTCTCAGATGGCTCCGATCTTTGGTGTTTGTGCGGTGTTTCTCCGCAGACCATGGCCCACCTCTCATTTTGCTCTGCATGTCCTGTCACCTGTACAAGTGAGGAACTTATGGCTGCGTCAGCGAATGCAATTCATCATCATTATCATCATCAGCCTTTTAATGTCCCCACTGCACAGGCCTCCTCTCTGTGAGAAGGTGTGGGCCGTAATCCACCACGCGGGCCCAGTGCGGGTTGGTGGATGTCACATGTCTTCGAATTATTGGCTCTAGGAGATGTCGGTTTCCTCACGATGTTTTCCTTCACCATTTTGAAAGCAGTGGTGATGAAATTATTTACACAAAGTGAAGGCAGGCATGCCTTGGGTTTGAACTCACGACCCGCAGGTCGTGAGTTAAGCCCGACTTACAAGTTACAACTTGTAAGTCGCGGCCGTTACCACTGGGCCACTACTGCTGCAATTGTCATCGGTAAATACTGGGCCATTTAGACATTAAATTTGCCATCGACACGCAAAGAATATGAATCGGATGTTAAGGAAAATACAGCCAGGCTGAAGTGGGAGTGGGCTGGTCACGTTACAAGAATGCACCCGGGCAGGTGGGCAAATATTGTCACTCATTGGACGCCAGAGGGAGGACGTCACTGTCGAGGTCGACCGCGGCGAAGGTGGTGTGACGATCAGAAAAGAAAAAAGAAACATTGTTTATTCTGCACAAATATAACGCATAACAGAAAAACAGATTAATAATATAAACATACAAGATTGCTAAAAGCCTTGTATTCACTCAATGTAAGTCTTCTGTTCATTGCATGATGTCAGGGTCCGCCAACAACCAAAGACAATACACATTGCGTAATAATGATAATAATTAATAAAACTATGTAATTTGTGCTGCGACACTGTCAAATTACAACAAACAGACCACATCTATCACATCAGGTGGTGTGATGATCAGATCGATCATGTTTGCGGGGAAAAATTGGCCAGTAACCACGAAAGACTGTTTGGAAAGAGAAAGGGAAGGCTTTTGCCCAGCAGTGGGATACAATGAAGGCCACTAAAAAAATCTCAGTACCATTTTTACAAGATTGTTTGGACCATTTCTTTAGAATATGTTACGTTTGGTGAAATGATACGTGTCCGTTTTGACCCGAGTTTTATTTTGCTATTTACAAGTAATGTTGAAAGAAGGCAAAGTTCCTCATCATACAAAGAAAGGGAGGATTTTACGATCAGACAGTGTTGCGTCTGGTGGGCAACTGCTCGATGGTGAGTACCGGACGTATCTACTCTTTACAGACCATTCATTCCTTTCTTAACTGTTTCGGCCTGTCTCTTCAAAATATTAGGCGCAGATACACCGCGGCGATTTGTAAGAAAATGTATGTGATTCTGTCCACTGCAACTCATGGACACGCTACGCATCAATTGACGTCATTGGTAAATGCGTATCTTGTTCGAATATGGCGCTCACATAGCTCAACACTGTCAACGCTATGCACGCTATGCATGCGGTACACACTAAACACGAATATTAACCCACGACTGTGCAGTGATGCTACGATTGCTACGCACCATATTCTTGCAAAAACACGTGCGTAGCCTCTCCGTGTGCCGCGGTGGGCCACGCTACAGTTGTACATTGTTGTGGGTGCAGTGGAAACGTAGACTCACGTTGTCATACAAATGAATACACGCAGTTAAAATGCGCCGCGTGCCCGTGAACATCATACACCGCGGTGGGTCTGCGCCTTTAGGTACGTAGGTGTCATTATTTTTACTTTAGCTAAAAATAAACTTAACTAAAAACGTTCTTCGTAAATAACAATATTTATAGTTCTAAAAGTGTTTTAGTTTGAACGAAAATATTATTTAAAATAAGTACTATCTAACTAACGTTAGAGCTAAAAGAAAAGCAACTTGCTTGGTTAAAGTTTTGTAGGTAGCTAAAATACTTAATTTTTGAAGTTTCTTGAAAAGAAAACCTTGAGATTATTTCAAAAATATTATGGACTTTGAAATATATTCAAAACTGGATAAAACAGTCCATAAGTTGTAAGCAACCGGTTAAAATTCATAAACAATTTAGTTTTTAGTGTAAAGTAGATAAAAGTATTCATAATGCTGACTAAGTAAATTTTGAACCTGTTCGAAAAACTAGTAAGGACCCGAGGCATTGTTTGAATTGCAAAATGATGACTATAGGTAGGTGTAAGGTTTAAAAAAATACCTAGGTTATAAAACACTCACTGGTAATACAATAGTCAGCGGCAGAGTCAGTGTCAAATTAAAAAAAAAAGTGAGTTATGAACCACAGACCATAGCTTACTTCAGGGTGTCGGATCTAGCTAACTTCAACCTGTGAATTTTGTGTGACAGTGATGCGCGCGCATCTTAAAATTTCACTCTTATCAGTTTTTCATAACGCGCCTAAAGAAGTATACTTAACTTCAATAAATTCACAATTTTAAGAAAAACAATGACCAATCATCGTGGATTTTCTTCATCTAATTTGCAATCAGCAACCCCAAAAACCTAATACACGATACCCATATCGAATGTTTGAGAAAAAGTGTCATCCGCCATCTTTGATTTTAAAATGACTGTCAGATTTGCAATCGGCATCCTCAAAAACCTTTTACACGATACACGATAGACGATGTTTTAGACAAAACAATCATTCTTCATGAACCACAGACCATAGCTAACTTCAGGGTGGATCGGTTCTAGCTAACTTTAACTTGTGGATTTTGTGTGACAGTGATGTGCGCGCATCTTAAAATTTCACTCTCATCATTTTTTCATAACACGCCTAAAGAAGTATAACTTCAAAAATTGAATTGCTTATGTGTTTTTTATCTCAACAGAAAAATGTGCATAAGATTGTGGAAATAAGCTAGTGGCTTCTATGCTGTATTCCATGCGTGCAGGCCGTTCAACCACATTAACTAGGCACCAGATACAAGACTTAAAAAAAATGCTTCTTCTTTTCGTGTCGATGGTGCATCAAATAATACTAGCCTAATAGGTGGCCACGCTTAAAGCAGCGTAGTAGGTGTCCTTGGCTAAAGTAATAACAGCCGCACGGGGCGATCCATCAGGTTAAGCTACGCTTACCGGGGTGCCCATCTTTACATACCGAGACTTCTACGTGCCTCGGAAAGCACGTTAAGCCATTGGTCCCGGCTGTCAATCGTGGATCTTTGACAGTGTAACGACTGTCAAAGATCCACGATTGACAGAAGTCCAAAAGTCTGACAACCAGACTTACCAAAGGGTATCGTATTACCCAGTTACTGGATTTTGGAAGTCCAATAGGCAGTCGGTTCATGTAAAATACTGGTATTCAGCTGCATCCGGCTAGACTGGAAGCCGACCCCATAGTTGGGAAAAGGCGGGTAGATTGAGTTGGCGTCATTTAGATAATCTGCAGCGGAAATTCGAGACACTGCAGCAAAGTCATAGATAGACAAGTCACATTACATTTGCATCAACCTCCTTACTCACTCCAATTCACAAACGACCCAAAAAAAATGCTATCCTTAATTGTGCACTAATAACGCATAAACCACAATGCTTTAATTAAAACAGATTAAAGCAAAGCAGATGAAATATAAACGTAAGATAACTCACGTAACTTCATGCGGGTAGTCGTCAGATAGAAAGAGTATCAGGTAACTGGTCGCACTGTATTTCTTGTGTTAGTAAATAATAAAAGCAAGGCAGATGAAATATGAACGTAAGATAACTCACGTAACTTCATCCGGGTAGTCGTCAGATAGAAAGAGTATCAGGTAGCTGGTCGCACTGTATTTCTTGTGTTAGTAAATATTAAAAGCAAGGCAGATGAAATATGAAAGTAAGATAACTCACGTAACTTCATCCGGGTAGTCGTCAGATAGAAAGAGTATCAGGTAGCTGGTCGCACTGTATTTCGTGTGTTAGTAAATTTTAAAGCAAGGCAGATGAAATATGAACGTAAGATAACTCACGTAACTTCATCCGGATAGTAGCCAGGTAGAAAGAGTATCAGGTAGCTGGTCGCACTGTATTTCTTGTGTTAGTAAATATAAAAGCAAGGCAAATGGAATATGAACGTAAGATAGCTCACGTAACTTTATCCGGGTAGTAGCCCGGTAGAAAGAGTATCGGGTATCTGGTCGCACTGTATTTCTTGTGTTAGTAAATATAAAAGCAAGGCAGATAAAATATGAACGTAAAAAAACTCACGTAACTTCGTCAGGGTAGTTGTTAGGTAGGAAGGGCGTCAAGTCGCTGGTCGCACTATACTTCTTATCACGACACTCCATGTAACAGATGGGATCGCACTGCATCTCCTTCGTGGATTTATGTACTGGAACAAGGATGGTAACAATTAATTTTTATTTCAAAAATCGTAGGATTCACAGGTCTAAGATAGATAAAACCATGTTACACTAAAACAATATTGTAGCCGCTTATGTTTGTCCTGGCCTTAAATATTTTAGGGCATATTTTTAGAAGTCGCATGGCCGTCGCGATGCCGACATCGACGCGTCGAAGAAGGTAATGAGAATACCGTCCCGATATCGATTGGCCGGTACAATTGTTGGACTTTTACAGAGCCTGTGTTTCCTGATAGCTACAACCTGGGCTTCTTTAAGTCTAGAGTAAATAGGTTACTTCTAGGCAAGCATGCTCCATCTTTGCCTACATCATCGCTTACCATCAGGTGAGATAGCGGTCAAATGCGTGCCTAACAAAAAAAAAAAAAGAAATTGAAATTTAGAATTAGTTTAAAAATCAAGTAGATGATTGTTCTCGCTCACAATGGGCCTCATCATAAGGCTTAAAGTCATCCAAAGAGCAATGAAGAGGGCTATGCTCGGCGTTTCCTTGCGTGATCGAATTAAGAATGATGACATCCGCGAGAGAGGAGTGGCAGCGGGCACGGTACATTGCTCGCAGAACAGATGATCGATGGGGCCGAAAAGTTCTGAAGTACCATACCGGCAGACGTAGCATTGAAAGGCCTCCAACAAGGTGGACGTTAACCTGGTGAGGGTTGTGGGTAGCCGATAGATGCGAGACGCACAGGACCGTGACCGGTCCTCTTGTGGCGACACTTGGGGGAGGCCATGTCCACCAGTGGACGTTTTTCGGCTAAAATGACGATGATTATGAATGATTCTTTCATTTGGCGAAGGACTCAACAAAAGCCCTCCTAAGAAGACGAACGTTGGTTTTAGCAGAAAATTATAAGTGATTTGTTGGTGTACCTGGATTTGATTTATCACACTGCACACGTCCTTAACAGCATTACCTCTCGCTGGAGAGCGAACTCTACGTACCCCTACCTTACTACAGAACCATAGGTATTACTTGTCCTAAAAAGTACACAATATCTTCAGAATAGGTCAGGGGAGTTACCTATGTAGCGACGTCTATGACTCCACAAACGAATTAAACAACAAATCCTGCATCGCGCAAGATGAGTTCTCCGCGCGATTTGAACATTATACAACAGTCCGAAACCAAGCATTGAGCAGTTGCCCGGACCAGACATAACACCCGTCTGGACGGAGGAACCTCCCTTTTCAATGGAGGTTTGTGGGACTTTACACCCTATTCAGCATTACCCCAAACCTAATTAATAAAGAAATAATAATAATTATTATTATTAAGCCTCGACGACCACCTGTCGAAGCTATCGTTGCGCGGTTGGATCAAGGGCCTGATACAGAAGGCAGTACCTACTTCTCGATACGACTAGCATTGTGAGGAGGTTCCTGTCTCTGGAGCCCTAACCACCGGTAACTTGAACCCTGCTCTCGATATCGGTGGACTACTATTTTTGTATATTTTTAAATGTTTTTTGTATGTTTTCTTAACTATTTAAAAATTTATTTTATTTATTTCACACAAATAAGTATAACATCTTACAGTCGAGACCAAGACGATGTTATACACACCTATTAAACTATTTAAATATTTTATTATATATAACTAACTTATGTATAAAAACTCAACAATAAACAACTACACACAATACACACAACAGTAACTACATTTGCAATTTATCTGAAATAAATGTAAATAATATGTGTAAAAATAAATATACGAGATTATAATAATAAAAATATTTTTTTTAGACAAATGAATAAACGAATTAATAAAAATGTTTATTTAAGAAAAACCTAACTAATGTGGCTGTGCTATGCACAATACATTGAAACCTTGATCTCCAAACTAGGGATGTCCCTGTATCTTAGAGATCAGTGTCCTTCCGCAGCAATGTCACAAGCCAATATTTTAACTCATTAGAAACAAAGGTTTCCTTTACATAGTTTAGAAAATAGAAGCCAAAAAATTTAAATTAAAAAAGTAGGTATATCTATCAAAAACATTTAGTGTAATCGTAAACTACACCACTATATTACTGGGGCGCTGTTAACATAAAAGTTTAAATACCTAAGGTTATTTGAAACCAAAACAATAAAAAGATATTTTTAAATTATTCTAGAGTACCTAATATGTAGGTAAGTACTCAAGAGAACAGTATACCTACTATTTGTCTGTGATTCCCAAAAGAATAACTTGAAACACAGAAGAACTTAAACAATTTCTCGGTGGAAATCTTAAGATTCGCAGACACAAATTATAATTATTGTTTTTCGTAAAACAAATTAAGTAAGTGCCTCAAACAAAGACACCTAACACCTTCATATTCAATTAAAACCTAATTAATATTCTATCCCTGATTTGATATAATTGGTAAACTGAGCCATCAGCAATATCTGTTTGTACTGAGTAATTTACTTAATTAGTTTTACTAATTGAATTTCTACTACTGTGACAATTGAAACTTGAATTAATGGTATCAAAGGATACCGATTCACATCATAAAATCATAAGACTGGGTGTAAACAAAGATGAAATTAGTAGCTTCCCGTTCCAGTTCCGCACGAGTACATAATTAGGGTACAAGATATCAATTAAATAAAAAAATTAAAATCCCCCGACAATTAAAATAAAAGTGATCATTTAAAAAACATTAAAGTGCTGATGACCTTGAAACGGCTGAACCGATATTGATAAAACATTTCTAAGAACCATTGCTAGAAAACCTGGAAACCTCCAAAAACCTTGGAACCTAGGAAAAATCTTTGGCGCGGCCTTATTATGAACTAGGCTAGGATATATTTACATCTATAACTAAAAATATTATAATATTAGGCATAGAACCTTAAATAAAGTAGATAGATATATACAAACTTAGAAAATACTTAACTGACTGTAATAGAAACAAAAACTAAATAAAATCCCTCCGCATCGCTGTCTACTGGAAGTGTGCCCAAAAGACTGGCGGCATTACGACGTTGTATGGCAATGCTTAACCTCTGGCCGAGGAAAAAGCCAGCCCTTGGGTTACGCGATGTGTCAACAAGGCGTTCACATAGATCTTTGAATACTAAATGAGCACTTGGACCCCACGGCCTAAGGGTTTCAACCCCAAACGGCTCGAAAATATAGGTACCGACGAGGTTGTTATATTTCCGCCGCTTGAGGTTCTCCGCAGCCACAGCAGCAATGTTAGGCTAGGTAAATACAGTTAAGTCAGCTACTTTATTTCATGCAGATGCAACTGAATCCAAGTGTGTAACATGGAATTACTGCCTCCCTATCTAACCTCCACAACTCAGTAACTGGGTAACACGACACCCCTTGGCAAAGCCAGATTTTCTGTCTTCTGACTTTCAGTTATGAATGACAGCCGGGACCAACGGCTTTACGAGGTATGGAGGAGTCTTTTGGTGTGTAATAGATGCCGTCCATCCATGGATAGAACTCTGGTTATTTAGCCTTGAGGATCTAACCGTGCGGCTGTACTTAGGTATAGTGCTGGGCTGTATTGTGAGGATAATGGCTTGAGGCTAAATAATTAGTTATTTAGCCTCAAGCCATTACCCTATCCTACTCACAGTTCCAAGGTTCGTTTGGTTCTAGGTATACTCTGTACTAAAATTACATTGTTTACAATGCAAGGATAGAAGAAAAACTGTGTTTGACTAATATTTATACTAAAGTATGTTCTAATTTATTCAAGTGTTTAATTGTTGCTGTCTTCGTTTCCTCCAAGCCCATATTTTATCGAGATAGCTCGAGGAGGCCCACGAGAGCCTCCTCAAGATTTCGAGAGACATCTTGAGATATTCGATAAAGTCTAAATATTCAGTAATGACGCATACTTTCTTTGACCTGTCTCTGTATACGCTTTTTCTAATACGAAATAACTAAAACAAGTATCAAACGTTACAAGAAACTTGTATAAAAAGGTACTTACTTAGTAGAGTCAGGGATAAAGCCAACATCTATTGTCTTATAACGTTAAAACTATTTATTTAATAATAATGAAAAAAATTCATTTGAGAACCTCACAATATCATAAATTCTATTTGATATTTATGTCGCAAGATACAGTTTAAAAATTACTTGATTTCTTAATATTCTCAATGGGGCTCCTTTTATTTACTTTTTTGGGTTGGGAAATCATCCTATGACTTCTCCCGCTCTGGGTGGAGCGGGGGCAGTCGATGTCAGACTTTTACTAACTAAAACCCACTCCTGTTCCTTCCTTGCTGGAGTACCCAGGAGCGCGGTAACTATGTTTTGAATTTATCCGCGACCCCTGGGCATGCATTGGCCATGACGGGCCCCGTCAAGTATTGCTGACATCACTATGAGGCGCGCGTGTAACACTACGCGCTGTCGACTCTCGGGCCTGGTGCTGATCGGACGGCGAGCTACTCATTACTCGTCGTCCGCACCACCGGTGGAAGGAGATCGTCTCGCGACCCCCAAAGCCCAGAGCGTCTCCACGTTCGGAACCCTAACAATGAGGTTACTAAGTAGGTACATTAAGTGAGCGTTTGCATCAGAGGTGTAAGTGGATGTGTGCAATCTAACAGTATGATTATTTCATCCGCCAAACCTCGCACAGAGCTGCTGTGGTAGAAAAGGACTCAGCAGAGGTTAAGTGTAAAATTCGAAGAGAAATGTGTGCGAGGGATAAGTGCCGTGGAGCGATGCCTTGATGAGGGTCGCGGGTAGCCGATGAAAGCGAGACGCACAGGACCGCCGCGGTCATTGTGGCGACAATTAGGGGAAGTCTATGTACATCAGTGGACGTCTTTCGGCTGAAATGATGATATGATACGATAACTACTTTTACTATGGGACCAACGCTAAAATCGCGAAAAAAAAACAGCTGCCCCATACATTTATGGTTTCACAACTCAACAAAATGTACTGGACATATGTGTTTTTTGATTGTTCTATACATAAAAGATCTTGCCTCCGCTAAATCACTGTTTAAAGCATTCTGACAGGTGTTTTACACGTGTAGCCTCTGGACTAACTGCACTAAAAAACCGTTAATGCTCTTCGCGTCCAGTACAATAATGCATTCAGGATGCTGTGGGGGCTGCCACGCTTCTGTAGTGGCTCAGGGATGTTCGCGGACGCCCAGACTGACGCCTTCGCTGCAATCGGGCGCAAGCGTGCAGCATCCTTGTTGCACAGAGTGCGTGCCAGTACCAACAGTCACCTTAGTGTCATTGCCAACAAGCTGGATTGTCCTTTTGTCATGTAATTAAGCCAGCTACATGCCCCTGTTACTGTTAATGTTTAATAACTTATTTGTTTTTTTTTTTTTTTTTGGGGGTGGGAAATCATCTCATGACTTCTTCCGCTCTAGAGTGGAGCGGAAGGGCGTGTCAGACTCTTACTGACTAAAACCCAGCCCTGTTCCTCCCTGCCCTACGTGCCCGGGGGCGAGGTAACTCTTTCGAATTTATCCTCCACCCCCGGGCAGGCATTGGCCGTGGCAGGCCCCGTCCTTTGCTGACAACTCTTTGAGGCGCGCGTGGAACACTACGCGCCGTCGACTCTCGGGCCTGGTGCTGATCGGACGGCGAGTTATCCACTACTCGCCGTCCGCAGGCCCGGGTCTACGGTGGCCGGAGATCGTCTCGCAGCTCCTGGCGTCTCCTGCGACGGCTGCTGCTGAGGGCGCTAGGGCGACTCTGCCTCAGTTGAGTCTCCCTAACGTGTGCCGCCTCCCTCTTCGCGAGCATTACTGCTTCGCAGAAGGAGGAGACGGCCCCCCATTCCCTCTCGCTCCGTACCATGGCCTGAACCAGGGCACGGCGCGAGAGGTCGCTGCCGCCTATCGCATCCACGAGGACACGGCGGTGTTCTGCCCAGGCGGGGCAAACCTCCACCGTATGCTCCACCGTGTCCTCTGGGCGATCTTAGCAGTGTCTGGGCGATCCTCGCAGTGAATAACTTATTTGTTAAGTTTTCATGTTACTAACATCTTTGTATTTGTATTTGTGTACCTATTAACATAGTTGGTAAGTTGTTGTGATACTAACAATTTTGTATGTATATGGAATTTATTTCTGAAATAAATAGATTATTATTATTATTAAGCCCAGCGTCCGCAAAGCACTCAGCTTCCTCTTACGGAATTGGTGAAAAGCAACCCAATAATTCCTATAACATAAAACAGGTGATCCCATTTTTTTTTGAGGGTGAGAAATCATCAATGACTTCTCCCACTCTGGGTGGAGCGGGAGGGCGTGTCAGACTCTAACTGACTAAAACCCATCCGTGTTCCTGTGCGTTTGAAAGTGTGTGACCCTTAAAATACTCCTACAACCGTGGCAGGCAAAAAAAAAAAAAAAAAAAACCCTGGCAGGCTTCGGACCTAGCCGGGCCCGTCACTTGCTGCTTTTTCTAACGCGCCGTCTACCCGGGCCTGGTCCTCATCGGACGGCAAAATACCCATTGCTCGCCACTCGAAAGCCTGCGCCTACGTTGGAATATGTAGGTGATCTTTTTGATCCCTTCCTAATTGGTCTATTTACCAAGTGTAGTCTCATAACAATACCAAGCAAACATCGAGCGGCACTTTCCTATTCACAAAACCAGAGTATTATTCGGGGCTATGCCTAACATAGAATCTTGTTTACAAACTCTAATTAATGGAATATTTTTAAACATTTCTTAGAGTTTCATCTGAAACGAAAGACGTGACTCTATATGGTAGTACGAACATTATTTTCTTGTTTATTTACCTGTCACGTTGTTCAAACACCACAAATCATCGAATTCACAAATACGCGTCGATTTTTCTGAAACAAAATGAATTAACAGTTTTATTCACACTAATACATTTCGGGGAGTTTAACTTCTTAGGCTCTGAAACTCAGCCCGTTCCACCATTGGACGTTCGGCGACGCGCCACCCTTACATGGTGGTCACCCCACCCACACGCACATAACGTTTTGGGAACACATTCGTTACGCGTACAGCTAAGGAGTGGAATTCCCTGCTGAACTCTGTTTCCTGATAGCTACAACCTCGACAAGAGTGAATAGGTTACTTTTAGGTAAGCGTGCTCCAACGTCGAACACATCATTGCTTACTATCAGGTGGTCCGAAAACACGAGCCTATCAAAGATAAAAAATAATCTCAAATTTACATTGTGGGATGAGTAGTACGACTAGATCGCGAGTCGGGTATAACATACTGACCTTTATCTGTTGTAGAGATGTACTGAGTTTCTATAAAAAAAATAAACCGGCAAAGTGAATTTTCGTTATAAATCGAATTATAAACGTCGTATAAATAATTCAAAATCTGTTTTAGTTTGTGCTAATGAAGTCCTTTCATACAATATCTATAAGGGTTCCTTTTTTTCTTTTGAGGAACGGAACTCTAAAAAGAGGTCAGTTTATGCTGTTTTCATTACCACTGACATACGTACGTAAAAGGTTAATGATGATGATGCTGATTAGACTCTCTACTGATTTTAAAACCATTTTTAATTTTGACTTTGTAAGAAATAAATGTCCCAACCCCTGATCCGTAGGTGCCATTTGTGTAATGAAATAAATAATAAATTATTCCACTAATGTCACCTGCGAAAAATAACGGTAGGTGCTATAAGTGGAATAACTTTTTTTTTGGAACGAAGTTCCTTATCGCGCGTTGTGAAAGGGGGCTAGACGGAAAAAATTCTTACGAAAAAAGTTGTCACGACACTTTTTGCTGTAGTAAGCTATTGTAAGCTGTGCGGCGTCGCATGTTTCTCTGTCTGTCTCTCTCTCTCTTAAAGAAAGCAAGCCAGATATTGCTAAAGAGATGAGTTGAGTTGAGCTGAGCTGAGCTGAGCTGAGCTGAGCTGAGCTAAGCTGAGCTGAGCTGAGATGAGCTGAGCTGAGATGAGCTGAGCTGAGCTGAGCTGAGCTGAGCTGTGCTGAGCTGAGCTGAGCTGAGCTGAGCTGAGCTTAGCCGATCTGAGCTGAGCTGAGCTGAGCTGAGCTGCGATGAGATGAGATGAGATGAGATGAGATGAGATGATGAAGTATAACTTCTTACGTGCGTGCGTGTGTGCGTAGTTAAAAAAAAAAAATATTATAAATTAAAAAAATTAAAATTATATTACAATTCCTTCACTAATTAATCGAAAGGAACTTCGTTCCATCCGGGTGTCCCTTGACACCTCTCAAGTTTTTTTCTTTTGTGGGGTGGGAAATCATCCAATGACATCTACCGCTCTAGGGTGGAGCGGAAGGGCGTGTCAAACTCTTACTGACTAAAACCCATCCCTGTTCCTTCACTGCCCTGAATTCCCAGGGGCGCGGTAACCAACCCCTGGGCAGGCATCGGCCACGATAGGCCCCGTCAGTTGTGGCTGACACTCATCTCTTTGAGGCGCGCGTGGAATACTACGCGCCGTCGACTCACGGGCCTGGTGCTGATCAGACGGCGAGTTACCCACTACTCGCCGTCCACAGGCCCGGGTCTACGGTGGCCGCCGGAGATCGTCTCGCGATGTCCTCCGCCCAGGGCGTCTCCTGCGGTGGCTGCTACTGAGGGCGTGAGGGCGAGACTGTTGTTGTAGCCTCTGCCCCATCCGTGCCGCCTTCTCCTTCGCGAGCATTACTGCTTTGCAGAAGGAGGAGACTGCTTCCCATTCCCTCTCGCTCTGTACCATGGCTTGGACCAGGGATGGGTGCGAGAGGTCGCTGCCGCCGATCGCCTCCACGAGGACACGGCGGGGCTCCGCCCAAGCGGGGCAGATTTCCACCGTATGCTCCATCGTGTTCTCTGGGCTATCCTCACAGTGGGGACACCCGGGCGTTTCCCTCCGCCTTATCCTACACAGGAACCTCCCGAAACTTCCGTGTCCGGTGAGGACCTGCGTCAGGCGGAAAGTGAGGACGCTGTGGCGGCTCTCCAGCCACTCCTCAAAGAGGGGTACTACCTCCGCAATGGTGGCGTGTCCAGCGCAGAGTTGCGACAGTCGCTCTCTCCATGTCGCCATGAGATCCTGCCGGAGCTCTGTCTGCCGAGCCGCGAGGTGTCGCGGCAGCGGAGTTTCGCCCCGGCGTAAGTGGAATACCTCAGGTACCATTCTCTCGGGTGCCGTTAAATCGGGTGCCCAATGTGGAATACTTCCCTAAAAAGATTCCATTCCTTGATTTCCCACCCCAAAAAAAAAACGCTAAAGTAAAAATATTCACTAATTTCATTTAATTGGCTCCAAGAAGATCGTCTATTAAGCAAGTATTAAAACATTTGTTAGTCTTTGTTAACTGCAGCGAACTCAAGACCTCAAGCTTGTGGTTTTTACCTCTGATATATTTATTTTTTTGTAAATTACTAAGGATTTTGAGTTTGATGCTCTTGCAGTGCTAGACAAAGTCATATTTGAACACAAAAGAGCACGGTCGGATAAATCAACTGCAATTTCGAACCAAACTTGATCGGTTTGAATAAACCTACTGTTATTAAAATAACATAGCCTATTCAACCTTGTTCCCACAGCTGGAACTCAGGCCTCCTCTGGTGCGGGTTGGTAGATGTCACGTTTTGGTCCATGACATGCCCGTTTACTCACTATCTTTTTTTTCTAACCGACTTCGGAAAAGATTGTATATTATTTGTCCGCGATTTTTTGAAAACCACTGATCTAGTTTGGATGGGGTTTTCGTTATTCAAATGCATATTTTTCAAGGAAGGTTATAGCATCAGAGATTGACACTGGATTGCTGCGATCGTATGTCTATGTATTTGTTCTGTATCTAGCCCATGATTCGACGAATTAAATAGTAATTGGCTGTTTACGCTCGCTAACTCGGGCGTGATTGGTCGTGACCTACCCACGATCTGTCGTCGATCAGGACGAGATGCATTTGTGCGGGCCAATGAAAAAGGAGTTTGGCCCGCGCGCTCGAACATTCGATATTCGGTGGCCATTGTAATCCCAAAAATTACCTAATTCTTGACTCCGTGAGTGAAAATTGATAAAATAAGGACCAATTGTGCATTACCGTGTGGTGTCACTCGTGCCTGGCCCCAAGATGGACGGTCCACGCAAAGACAGTTTAGATCATCCAGGAAGCCGCCGCAGCAGAAAAAGGGTGAGTCGTACTCATTCCAAAATCACTGTTGAATTTGTTCCTTAATTGGGTGAACGGCGAACCCCGTTCGTACAGAACTACTTATTTGTCAAAAATGTTGCACTTTTATTGGAAGTCGGTTCTATTTTTTTGTAAAAAAGTTATTTTTTGGAAGTCGAAGTTCTTCGAATACACACACACCACATTCTAAAAATGAAGTCGCGGTGAAAGTTACACCTAGCCTGTCTTCTCTTTGGTGTGATTAAGACGAAGAAACCTAGATATTTGTCTGACAAAAAGAAAGCTCAGTTGGATGGCTAGTAAACGGGAATGCGCGCCCAGGCTTTGTGCGCAGCAACTCGCAACATTCTCATAGGACAACAGCTTTCAGAGGCAGTTTCCGATACGCTTCATCTAAGGTGTGGAATAATATCGGCAATAATAGCGTCTACGGCAATATCTGATAGACGCGCAACGGAAACTGGACATGATCACACATAATGTCTCCATCATTAATATGCCTGCACCACTTGTCTTAGCTGTTCCGTCTGTGTCACGCAAAACGATTTATTTAATTTGAAATTATAATATCTAGTTTCCATGCCAATATATTTTTTATTATTATTTTACTGTGTATAACTGTTTTTTATTAAAAATATTTGTATTTGATATTTAGAAAATTATAGTTTATTTTGTTTGAAACGACTTGCTCCGTCACTCGTCACAAAACGTTCACCAGGAAGGAAGCAGGAAGGCCAGCGTCAGACAGCATCTGTCTATCAACAATGCTGAAATGAACCTTTTTGGCGCAGCCGTGAGGCATACGCTATGTTATTTTATTGTTTTCATGTTAATGATTGTCAATTATTGTTTTATTTTCCTTTTGTGCCCGGTGACTGTCGTCAAATAAACGTTTTTCTTTCTTTCCTATACTATAAAAATAAACGTTTTTCTTTCTTTCCTATACTATAAAGCTCATCCCAGACATAAACGTACATGGTTCTCATAGGATCTAACCAGTCCACATTGTATGGATTTGAACACTAAAAGAGACTTTGACCTCTGAGTTTGTTTCGGTGTTTCTTCTCAGGGTAGTCAGCTAGGAAACACCGGCCTCATCTAGCTTAAACTGACAAAAAAACATTGACGTGTAAAAGTGTTCCTTGTAACCTATTTACTGAATAAACATCATTTATCATTTATCATTTATATTTATATTGTTTTTTATTATTGATAGGTTCTCGTTTGACCACTGTCTCACCTGATGGTAAACGAGAAATTTCAAAATAGGCTGAATATTTATTAATCACGCACGCGCTATTCTATTCTATTCTATGGCAGAACGGATTAAGACGGAATTTCAAAGAAAGTTTTACATATATAAACCTGAACTAGAACATAGGATTCGTGTTATTCCAATACAATGTTCCCCTTTGTTTTGGAAGTTGGGAAATCATCAAAACAGTGACTTCTCTCACTCTCGGTGGAGCGAGAGGGCGTGTCAGACTCTTACTGACTAAACCCCACCCTTTTTCCTTCAGTTACCTGTGCCAAGGTGATGATTTTGACTTTTAGGTTGGCGACATTGTTTGCAAAAGCTAGTATATAAATATAAACCTTACCTCTGGGATACTTATAAGGCACACAGCCACAAGCATCCATATAATTCTTCATCCTACATTCCGTGACGCAGGTTTCATAGCTGTACCGGTTAGTATGGCTGAGCACCACCTCATCATGAAACCAGCACCCTCTGTACTTGGGCTCCACTCTTCGTACATTGGAGTCGCTCTGGAAGACCATGGGTTCCACCTTGATGTCTACTGACTCCCCGAAGGTTATATATCTGTAGAGGATGGTCGTTTCTGGGTAGTCGTTTGGGTCACTTAGGAGAACCTGAAAAGAAATGGTTTATGAGATGGATTGATGTATGAGACTGTCGCTGCCAACATTGTAATGTTTTTCTTTCTCTTTTCTCATTTAGGTATATATTATACAGGCTTCTACCAGCGGCTTCGCCCGCGTGGTATTAGTACCAAATACATACAAAGTTTGAACCCTCACTTTAACCCCTTAGGGAATGAATTTCCAAAAACCAACACCCTGTGCGTTGATATGTCAGTCAGTCGTTTAGATAGTTTCTCCTTTTATTAACCGACTTTCGAAAAAGGAGGAGGTTCTATGTTCGACTGTATGTGTGTGTTTTTTTTTTATGTATGTCCGCGCATTTCTCCGTCAGTTGTGGACCGATTTTCAAAACTCTTTTTTTATCCGAAAGAATATACTCCCGAGGTGGTCCCATATAAATTTTATCGAAATTATTTTAGCGCTTTTTGAGAAACTGAACAGAAACGAGAAATACGCATATCTTGATGACGTTTTTGTGTTCTCCAAATGTTTAAATTCCACGTTCCATGTTATTGGGGTTTTTAGTTTTGGGGTATAACAACTAAAAAGCGAAAAATAAAAAACTTTTTTACAAAAAAAACAACCGACTTCCAAAAAAAAAATACACTAAAAATTTAGAAATGTCAAATATCGAAGAAATAAAATACAAACACCGACTTCCGAAATTAAAGTTATTTTTAAATTTTTAGTGTATTTTTTTTTGGAAGTCGGTTGTTTTTTTTTTGTAAAAAAGTTTTTTATTATATCGAATATCAACTTGCTAACTCATGGCATGATGAAATTCAAGCAGTTGGTAAGCTAATGCTGCTGGATGCAGGTGAATGCGCAAGACGCAAACGTTGGAAATCATAGCATCAGCCTTTTAATGCTCCCACTGCTGGGGCACAGGCCTCCCCTCTGTGAGAAGGTGTGGGCCGTAATCCACCACGCGGGCCCCATGCGGGTTGGTGGATGTCACATGTCTTCGAATTTTTGGTTCTAGGACATGCCGGTTTCCTCACGATGTTTTCCTTCACCATTTTGAGAGCAGTGATTATGAAATAATTTACACTAAGTAAAGTGCCACCCTAATATACGACATGTTAGTCAGAGCCGTTACCACAGGGCTACCACAGCTCCTTAGCCACCATCATTCGCCCGTCCTTATACCAAATTTATTTGGGGTCGGCGCAACATGTCTTTTTCTTCCACACTCCTCTATTAGTCGTCATCTGTGTAGTTAACCCCTTTTTACCCATATCCTCTTTCACACAGTCCATCCATCGTTTCTTTGGCCTTCCCCTACTCTTATAGCCATCCAAATCCGTACAAAAGACTTTCCTCACATCATTTTCTTCATTCCTCCGCATCACATGCCCTTAACACGACAACCGATTTCCACACAACTTTTCAGTCAGCAGTGCCACTTAGCTAGCGGTGCTCCTAAGCCACCACTGAATTGAAATCAATGATTTACAATAAAATAACAACGTTATTAATAATACGATCAAATATTTTCCAATTTTATTATTTGTAAGACAAAAATACTAGTGATTTCTAAGCAAACCTTGATAAAAACTGAATGAAATAACCCGACCTCTGAGCTGAATAGCACAACAGTCTGCCTAATACCACTCACACGCTGTGAGCATTGGTTACTTGCCAACTTGTACCCATAAAACTGTGACACAGACCTTTTCATATTTACCCAAATGTAGCACAAACTATTCCAATTTCGCGGTCAAGATAATTTCGGGATGTTTATTAACTTGTTAGAGATATAGGTCGTCACGTTAACCCTTATCCAGTTGGTCTTAACTACAACTTTTAATATTGTCCCTTTCTTGGTCGGTGTGTCCTTATTATTTGCCTTAGTAAACGTCTTGGAGTAGTTCAAGGACTGCCTAAGTATCGGATTTAGTAGTGTTATTATGTACTTCTACTACTACTCTATCCTATACATTTCGTTAATCAGAATATAAATTTAGTAATGTCGGGTGGCACTGGTATCTTGCACTATAATGGAATTTGTTCGTGTCAAAGCGCCATCGGTTTTTAAAATTCAGTAAGTAGTAGTTAGTACTTTGTTTAAAATACCTATTTTTAAGAAGCCAATATTCAGCCGAACCCTTTTTAAATGAATTCTAAGAAGTTTTTCTAAAACTAATTTACTTCTCTAAAAAAATTGCTTCAAGGGATATGAAATATTGGAAAGTCGAACGCCCAAATTGAAAGGAATCCTATTAACTTTGAATTTGGCTTAATAACTAACAGAGCGGTTTCAAATTAATGATAATTTTATTTGTTAATAAAGTATCTTTCGCCAGAGTATCTATTTTCTCGAAGAATTACAGCTTGATGAAATAGAAACCTTATTATTTTTCACTTTTATTGAGCGAATATCATTTCTCGCCCTCTTGCTTTGGTTTTGTCAGTTCAATTCCCGTCAGGCATTTCTTTGACTTTTCTATTAAACGCTATAAAGTGGAATTGAAAACACCAACAGGCTGGCTTTCTCACTATTTCTATGAGAGGTTTAATAAAAATGACTCAGAGAAAACAGATTTTTCCATATCAGGAGGTAGTGCAGCACAAATATTGAGCCTTTTCTTGTGAAGCCTTTCATATTCAAAGACTGACTGAATCAGGAGAAATATTCGTATCAACTTAGCAGGCTTTTCTCAGTATTAGAATAGGAAAGAGGCTCGCTACTTATGCATGCCTTTTTCCCTGAACATAATTATCTTCGTCGTGCTAATCTATTGATCTCAATATAATTTTCTCTGTAGGTAAAGGAGAATGCAAAAAAAGAAAGAAATGTTTTTCATACACCACTTTTTTGTGGGGTTGGAAAATCATCCAATGACTTCTCCCGCTCTGGGTGAAGCGGGAGGGTGTGTCAGACTTTTAGTGACAACAACTTTTACCCACCCCTGTTCCTTCCTTGCCTGAGTACCCAGGGGCGCGGTAACTCTGTTGCGAATTTATCTGCAACCCCTGGGCATTGATTCATACAGCCTACGATACGATTTCTATTTAAAAAATAATTTATTTGAATTTATATTGACATACCATTTATTATAATAATTAGAATTACAGTACGACGGTCGACTTCTACTTAATTAATGATAACTGTGCACTAGTTCTACAAAATAGTTCGATAAGGATTATTAATTTGACGATTCCTCTTTGGCTGAATGTCACTTACTCATGTCAAATAAACACGACATCCAGTAAAAATATAAGGCGGATATCAATTTAAACATTTTAAAGATCGTTAGTTATATTTTAACTTAGTTAAACAAACTTAAGAATTATTTCATTATACACATTTTATTCTAAATAGAAACCAAACAAAACATTTAAAAAATGTAATTCAGGCTTGTACTGTTTTTTTCCTGCAGAGAAATTTGAGTCCACTCTACTGTTTTACTTTCTCATTATACCCTTGTTACGATATGGGATAAATTAATTTACACCGATTGATATACCAAATATCCTTATACAATTTATTATAACTTGTAAAATTTTTTTACACGCACGCCAATTCTCGTAATCGTTTGCGTTCGCATCCGTAGTCAAAAACAGTCTGACTCACTCACGGCCCGCCTGGCCTATTTGTACACCAACCAGTCATAACAGAAGTTTCCAGAACGTTGCCGAAATAGCCCATAGTGGAATGTTCTAGAAACATCTTTGAACTTCTGCGCAGTACCATAGTAGAATGTTCTCGAACGAAGTAAAACCGTCTGGAAACTTCGACCACATTCTCGAATGGTCTCGTAATACGGTCGAAGTAACCTCTATAGGTGAGAGGATCTCGGTGATAGACAAGGCTTTGGTCTTTGTGATACTTTTACTGACATTGGCAACAATTGCAATTAAAAAAAAACCCAACTATTAGCTGCAGGAACAAACATTTTTGACGAGATTTAAAGAACAGCATGTGGTCATGATCTACCCCTAATTGTGTGGGATGTTTATAAAAGGTTGCGAGGAAATTGGGTACTATAAAATTTTAACAATACAAGGTAATGGATCGTTAAGTTGGCTTTATTCAATATATTACGTGCGCAAGTATTTACCTAAGGATAAAAAAATGCTTATTTAACTTGTGTTTCGTGTAGAACATTACACAAAGCTTATTTATGAAATAAAGATATGTTTATCCACCTTTGAAATTGAGTTGAGTCTTTCTTGCTACAAGATATCACTTTGATTAAGTGTAATTAAATTACTTTTGTGGCTTTAAAGTGATTTTTTTGCAAAAATAATTCTTTTGATTTCAGAATAACTTGGTATTTACTAAATAATCAGCTTTGTAATGTACCATTGCAAACTGCTGGGGGTCAAGCCACCTCTCTAGGAGACGGAATCGGCCGTAATCTATCACGCGGGCTTAATGTGAGTTGGTAGATGTCACATGCCTTCGATTTTTTTGTTCAAGGACATGCCGGTTTCATTACGATGTTTTCCTTCACCGTTTTGAGAGCAATGGATGAAATATTTTACACAAAGTAAGGCGCCTGCCTTGGGTTCAAACCTCTTATTTAAATTGGTTATAGATATTGCGCTTTTTCTGGGCCAGTCGTCTAAAAACGAGGCTTGAACTTTTCTTTAAACTTAGCCATTATGAAACGCAGACTATAGAGGGACGAGTTTACGTAAGAATAAATGAAAACGTTAGTGCTCATTGACAAATAAATAAAACTTTTTTGACACCGACTTCCGAAATTAAAGTTATTTTTTATTGTTTAGTGTATTTTGTTTTTTGGAAGTCGGTTGTTTTTTTTGCACAATTTTTATATTTTTATTTTTTACTTTTCACTTGTTTTACCCCAGAACTAAAAACCCTTATAAAATGGAACGTGGAATTTAAGAAAACCAAAACATCATCTATGTATACGTAATTTTCGTTTTTTATTCAATTTTCAAAAAGCGCTGAAGCAATTTCGATAAAATTTATATGGGACTACCTCGGAAGTATATTCTTTCGGATAAAAAAAAGATTTGTGAAAATCGGTCCACAACTGACAGAGAAACCGGTGGACATATATAAAAAAAAACATACATACCATAGAACTTATCATAGAACCTCTTCCTTTTTCGAAGTCGGTTAAAATAGAAAGTTGTCTGAATGTCTTGAGAAGTGATGAGGTTTCATTGGTATAAAATAATATGTTACCCTACCTCGCTGGTCTAGAGCTTGCAAGCACGACAACTGAGCTTGAGATCTTAAATTCAATATCCGGGACAAAGTGTCATTGGATTTTTTATTGGATAATTATCAGAAACTAAGTAGCTGCCAGGTGCTGGTTGATAGCCTGACTGTACTAGGTACCTACGTGTCTGCCTGATCCCAAGGCGATGACAGGCGTAATGTTATGTTATGTAATACAAAGTACTCGTAATTCATACCTTGACTCCGTAATAAGGCACGGGAGACCAGCTCGGATAGTCCTGAGGTTCCACGTTGAAAACCACACTGAGACCTGTGCCTCTAAAACAGAAAATTGATCATGAAAATAAATATGACTAATATCGTATCTCTGCTTTTAGTCAAAGCAATTCATTCTATATTATATTTACATATCTTAACAAAATAATTAAGAACTTTATTTTTTAACGTACATTTTGGCGGAGATGAGAATGTTGAGATAGATGTGTGGAGTATAGAGAATGGATAAAGTGAAAAATTAGTACATGAGAGGTAGTTTAAAAGTGGCGCCAGTCACAGTAAAGTTGAAAGGGAACCGCTTGTCTTGGTATGGTCATGTGAAGAGGAGGGATGAAACACATGTAACTAAAAGAGTTATGAATATAAATGTGGATGGATAGAGAGGGAGAGGGAGGCCAAAGAAAGGATGGATGGATTGTGTGAGGAGTGATATGAAAGAAAAGGGAGTTAGTGATAGTGTGACGGCTGACAGTACAGAATGGAAGAAAAAAACGTGTTGCGCCTATCCCAAGTAACAGATGATGATTTTTAACGTACATAAACGTGGAATTAAGTTATTATGTCTAACTTAAATTTCGAAATTATTAAATGATGATAGAACTTCACTTTTGGTATCAAATAAGGGATTAAATATGTAATACTTTTCGGTATACTTCTTAGGATATACCTCTTCAGGCTCAAAGTTATGAAGACTCCTTCAAAATTCGCGACGAGGCAAAAGTTTTAGCTTTGAACAATACCTACCATTATGAAATTATATCACCCTGAGTTCTGATTGTGAAGGTTTTAACTTAAATTTAAGGGAAGCTGTAGTATTTAATCCTATTATGAAGGTCGCGAAACCAAAGTCAACACGAACAATATTAATTTCGATAGTTTCCTGTTAAAACTAAGTTAGATTGGGTCTTTATTAAGCGGGAACTATTTCTGTTACTTTATAGAACGAGTGTGCTGGATGAAATGTTTTGTAATCACACTACTAAAATAAAGGCGAAAGTTTGCGAGTGTGTGTGTTTGTATGTTTATTACTTCTTCACGCTCAAACGGCAGGACCCATTTGGCCTATACCCTGGATTAACACATAGGGTACTTTTTATCCCGGTCTTCGCTG
Source organism: Polia nebulosa (assembly GCA_951329385.1). Taxonomy (NCBI): domain Eukaryota; kingdom Metazoa; phylum Arthropoda; class Insecta; order Lepidoptera; family Noctuidae; genus Polia; species Polia nebulosa. The sequence continues at coordinate 1,449,877 of OX589595.1, read as the reverse complement.
GTGTAACCGTGGGGCGCAGTTCTCTTCTCTTTCTTCAGTCGTGCACTCTTGACAGAGTGGTAGTGGCTTATGATGATGTCGGACTGTTACGGTTATCCTCTGCGAGTACGGCCGCCCTCGCAATGTGTTTCCAACGGCTTCTGTTGTAGGTGTCGCGAGGGTATTGCACAATGGAGCATTTTGTGGTGCTTTTGATAAGGTCGGTCCACGAATCGTCCATGTTTCCGCAGCGTACAGAAATATTGCGCAGCTAGTAGTATAATAATTATGTGTGATTTAAATTATGAGTCAAACACACACTCACAAACTTTTGCCTTTATAATACTATTCTGTCAAGAAAGTACCGCGAAAACGTCAATAATAAACAAAATGTTAGTTATGCGTCTGAATTTATTTTATCGCCTTCAAAGTATGCTCTTTCAGAAATGATACACTTACGCCAACGAATAATCCAATCATAGAAACATTTTTAAACGCTTTTGCCGGAATCGAGTTCAGTTATCTCCGCGAATTCTCTTTTATGTCTTCTACCGAATGAAAACGGGTACCACGAAGTGGTGATTTTCGTTTAGGAAAACAAAAGAAGTCGGCTGGAGCCATATCTGGTGAATAAGGTGCTCGATGGTATTTGTTGAGTTTTTGGTCAAAAATTCGTTCACAATGATCACTTTTGCGAAGGTGCATTATCGTGGTGCAAAATCCAAGAATTTTCTTTCCACAAATCTGGCCTTTTTCGTCAAATTTGCTTAATGTTCATATAATATTCTTTATTCACCGTTTGAGCTTCCGGCAAGAATTCCGAGTGCACAATAAAACAGTCAACAGGACTTTGACTTTTGATCTACTTTAAAGGCGCCACTCCGAAGCTTGTTGACTGGTTTGCATGCCAAACTCGTAATCTCACGTTTCGTCACCAGTAACAATGCGTTTCATGAACGTTGGGTCGGAATTGACTCGTTCTAGCATGTCCTCAGCGACTCTTATGCGATTGAGTTTTTGGAGAAAATTCAGGTCTTTTGCATGGGACTAGTCGAGCCGCAACATGTTTCTTACCCAAGTAATTATTTAAAATGGTACGGATCGACTCGTGAGACAAGAAAGTTCAGCGGCCATCTCTCTCAAATTTATATGTGGACTTCCAGTCACTATTTCTTTCATTTTTGCGATGTTAACTTCAGTTGAAGACGTTGATGACAGACCAGAGCTCGGCAAATATTTTATCACATCTCGACCGCTTTTGAATGCATTGTCCCACTCCTAGGCATGTATTTTTGATAAAATCAATTCACTGTAAGCCTTCTGTAACATTTTCAGCGATTCGAAACACAAAATTCTATTTGCAATGCAAAATTTGAAACAAACTCTTTGTTCGACGTTTTTGTCCAGTATGAAATTCGCAACACACACTAGAGATGATCCAACAAAAAACGCACTGTATTTAATCTAAATGACAAATACAACTAGAACTCCGTGCCAAAATAAAAAAAAAAACAGTTGTGCCAAACAAGAAACAAAAAAACAGTTGTGCCAAACAAGAAACAAAAAAACAGTTGTGCCAAACAAGAAACAAAAAAAAAACGGCGTAGTGCGTGTCGGACTTCGCACATTTAGGTTCATGTACCAAATGAGGGAATTATGACAGAAAAAATCTGATTTATCAATATATTGGTATTTGTTAGTAAAATATAAGTAATAATAAACATTATCATCACATTTGAAATTCATAGGTCAATGGGAAGTTAAAAAATTCCTCGGAACAAAATATTGTGATAAACGACGGACAGACAGACAGACGGACACATGAGTCACAGCAACAGGGCTCCATTTGGTCCCTTCGGGTACGGAACGCTAAAAATGAATTTGGATTTGGAATCAATTCCTGATACTTTTTTGACAGAATATATTAGTGTGATAAGTGTGATGTACTCGTATCTATTTCTACTTAAATAAAATCTGCAAGAAGAGCTCACCTGAAGCTATGAGTTGTCAATACTCAATAATTGTCAGTGAATAAATATTTTCTGACAGACAACGCAAGCCTAAGGTAGCATTAAAATGTATATTTGGGTCCTGTACCCAAAGGGTCCAAACGGAGCTCTTTTTCATGTCTGTCTGTCCGTCTGTCCATCTGTCCGCCTGTCCGTCTGTCCGTCTGACCATCCGTCCATCTGACTGTCTGTCCGTCGTCTGTCACACAGGTTTTACAGCCAAACGGTTGGTTAGAGCTACAGTCTTAAAATTTTCACACTCTAAGCATCTTGTTGACCCTAAGTCAAACAAATAATCCAAAAATACATTTGGTACGGAACCTTATATGTGCGAAGTCCGACACGCACTTGGCAGGTTTTTTTTTTAAACTGATATTTAACTTGCAATGTTTGTTTGTTCGAGTCAAATCTTGCAAACTGAATCAGAACCACTTCCTTTTATTCTACGGAGTTGATATTCAGTTCCAATGACAATTCGTTTCTATGGTAAGCATGACCTGAATTGACCTTCAGAATTAGCTCCAGATACAGAAACTCTTCGACAGTCATCAGCACAAACCCGAAATTTTAATTTAATTTATTACAAATTTATTGAAACACGACAAACGATAAAAGAATGCATATGGCGGACATGAGAATGTTGAGATGGATGTGTGGAGTAACGAGAATGGATAAAGTGAGAAATGAGTACATTAGAGGTAGTTAAAAAAGTGGCACCAGTCACCGAAAAGTTGAAAGGGAACCGTTTATGACTTATGTATGGTCATGTGAAGAGGAGGGATGAAACACATGTTACTTAAATAATTATGGATATAAATATGGATGGATGGCGAGGGAGAGGGAGGCCAAAGAAAAGATGAATGGATTGTGTGAGGAGTGATATGGAGTTAGTGATAGCGTGACGCCTGACAGGACAGAATGGAAGAAAAAACGTGTTGCGCCGACCCCAAGTGGGATAAAGGCATGAAGATGATGACTAATATATTGAAACATATTGAAGATACACAAAAACAGTGATGCCCTGGCTCTTGTACTAAGACATCCTGTATCACAAGAGCCAAATAAAATGTTGTGTTTGATATTGAAAGCTTGTTTCCAAAGTGTATTTTTTTATCATAAACATTTTTAAATTCCTTCCCTCAAGGATAAAAAAATCACAAAAGGCACTCGGTTTTTTTTTAAATTTGGTAAGAGATGCTACCTAACTAAGTTCTTTGTCCTTTTTCTTTCCATAACGAAACTCAGCAATGCTGTTTCTTTGTTTAGTCTAGTATTAGTAAAGTAGACTAGGTTATGCTGACTGTAGGTAATAAGTCAGAAAGAAAGAAAAATAACTTTCGAATAAGATAAATGACATAGTATGTACATAAGTGTTACCTGCCAGACTCCGATGTGGCTATGATTGTAGGGTTTGTAGCTGTTCCGCCATCAGGGTTCTGGTCATCATAATATTCCAAATCTTTGTCCGGTGTAGAGTGTAGAAGAGGCCTGGATGCAAAAAAAAATATGATTAAGTTAGCAAACTGGTTCACTGTAATTGCAGAAAACTGACTTAATGAATCTAAAAAGAGGTAAAATTGTATGTATGTTTGTTTATAATGTTTGATTTTTTATGTTTGATAGGCTCGCGTTTGACCACTATCTCACCTGATGGTAAGCGATGATGTGGTCGAAGATGTAGCACGCTTGCCTAGAAGTAACCTATTCACTCTTGACTTAAAGACTCCCAGGTTGTAGCTTACAGGAAACACAGACTCCGGTAGAAAATTCCACTCCCTAGCTGTACGCGCAATGAATGTTTTCTAAAACGCTTTGTGCGTATGGATGGGATGTCCACCATAAACCGGTGGCACTTCGCCGTTCGTCTTGTGGTCCTTTGATGAAACGGGCTTGGCGGAATCAAATTATGCAATTCCGTCGCACACTCCCCAAAATGTAATCGATAGAAAACCGACAGGCTAGCAACTCGGCGTCTATGTTCAAGACTTTGGAGTTTCGACTCAACGAGCCTATCATTGCCGATGATCGTCTTGGCTCGTTTCTCAATTGACTCAAGGGCATCAAGCTGGTATCTGGCAGATCCGTCCCAAAGATGAGAGCAGTACTCCATACACGATCGGACTTGCGCTTGATAGAGTTGGAGCAGCTGTTCTGGCGTGAAGTATCGTCTCACCTTTGCGAGGATCCCCAACTTTTAGGCAGCCAATTGAGCCTTTGCCTCTATGAGTGGACCAAAATTGAGGGTAGATGTTAAAGTAACACCAAGAAGATCAAGTTCAATGCCAATGTGGTCAAACCGAGCCCCCCGCAACACCATCTTGCAGGACTTGGCAGCCCTGTTGAAGGCTCTCTTCTTCTTACTCACGTCATTTGCTTTACGCATCCGAACGTCGTCCCATGCCAGGTAGCCCGCGTGTTTAAGCGCATCAGCGCGATTGCACTCGGCACCAAACCATGGTCGAGCCTCGCCAGACATTGTTACGTCAGAGAATGGAATGTAGTACTCCATTTCCCGCCGCAACACATCCGTCACGGCGTCCGCGCACGACGAAACATCAGTCGAAGAAAAGCAAGTGGGCCGCCAAGGATAACATGCGAAGAAAGATCGCATGCCATACCAATCTGCTGACCTGTATCGCCAAACCCGCCTGGTGCCTCTAGGGCTAGGATCGGGCGGGGAGTAGACGGATACAGACTTCACCAGACAGTGGTCGGAAGTACCTAATTGTGAAGAAATCGACACTGAGTAACGGTCTGGATCTGTTATCAGCAGAAGGTCCAAGCAATTGGCTGTGTGCGAATCAACATCTGGCACCCTCGTTGCCCCCTGGACCAGCTGGGTGAGATTTATCGCTAGCGCTAGCTTATACGTCTGTTGTCCAGCATGGTCTGTTCACTGGTATGGGAAGAGCCACTCCTGATGGTGGGCGTTGAAGTCCCCCAGTAACACCAATTGGGCAGAAGGGTACCGTTGCTGAGCCACATCCGCCGCTTTACTCAGGTGTTGTGTGAGCCTAGTTGTCTCCAAATCACCGCTGTGCGAACGGTAGACACAGGCGTAGACAACTTTATCTAGGCTTGTGTCCACTAGAACCCAAAGAGTTGAGAACCTGGAGTCCTCAAGGTTACGGAGACGCCGATAGCAGATGTCGTCCTGGGCGTACATGCATATACCATCGCGTGGCTTAAAATTGTGCTCCAGGGTAAACCCTGGTTAAGATAGGTACGCCACGTCAGACGGACATTCGATCTGCGTCTCCAAAAGGAACAAGAGAGCTGGTTTCTCAGTCTCTAGGTGGTGGTTGACTTTGTGTGAGAGGGAGTTCTGCCGCTGTACAGCTTTTTTCTTTTTTCATTCTTTTGAAGAGTGAAGGAAGGAGAGGAGAAGGAAGTGTAATGAGGTTCCATGCAGGCTACCTTCAGGCACGCACTGACAGGACGGTATCATTTGGGGACTAGTCTGGAGACTGCGGAGACGCCCGAGCCCCCCCGGGAATGTCCATCGGGCCCTCTCGTCTGGTCGCCAACTAGTACGATGGTGCATTCCGGGTTTTTTCGTCAGTTGGTGGGGCAGCCTTTCGTGTGCACTACTTGGGCCCCCAACTAACTGCGGTCGGCCAGCGGCGCACCGTGCCTCGGATCCCGCTACCCTCCGCGACTAGTCTCCCGATACATCCATATTAGCGCGAGCCTGGTTGGTCTGCCTGCAATGGAACAACTATTTCGACCCAACTCCTCTGGATTGGCTACACTGAGCATCGTACCGGAATACGGCCAGGCCGCTTGGCGGTACGTCTTTGCCCAGTGGGTGGTCGCAAGCCATCGGTCGATACCAATCACCAGTCAGTGTCACCTGATTAGCACCACTCGGGGACCACGTGTAGGGACCCAATGGGTATACTCCTACGGACGCGGGTGACTCGGCCCTCAAAATGTTGTTGTTGTTATCTCGGGAAGTATTAGAATGCTACACTATTCCTAAGAGTCGAAGGCTACTTTTATTCCGGAAAAAGTATTACTAAGGGATAAGAAGCGGGAACGAATTCGCGGCAAAAAGCTAGTCTTTTTTACCTCACTGCGACTACAAGTTTTTAGTATATTTCATTAATACGGAACAAGGAGTATACATATATACACGTAATAATATTTCCATTAATCGTATAACACTGACCTCACTCAACATAATTAAATCCTACCAAAAACATAATTGTACAAGAAATCCAAGTTCTTAATAATGGCTCCGCTGATACAAGGAGTGAGATCCAACTGTATTGTTTATTTTTGTAGGAAAAGCCCGCCATACTATTCCCAAGGCATTGTTGACCACCAGAAAAAACGTTGAGGCAATCAAGCTCGACGAGTACCAGAGAAACGATTAAACAGTCTTGGGTCCCGCAACGAAATTAATCGCAAAAGAACAGCGAAGGATTAAGAAAAAAAACTATCACTCAAAGGTTTGCTGGGAGAAAACTCAACATTGAGTTAAGCTCGCCTTTGTACATGCATTGTGTAACCCTTAAGTACTATGTGAAATTTTTGGTGTACAATAAAGAATTAAGAATTAAGAAAAAAGATAATTTCCACTTCCCTCCTAATCAAGCAGGAGACAGAACAAAGCTAGGCCATTCGGCACAAAGGGATATTTATAACTGGGGTAAGCCCAGATGCCAATCACCACGGACTAAAACACTAATATTATTGCTCGTAAATTGTGAGCTGTTACATTTGATTCCAATAATAGGTATGACAAAATCTCTTGAAAGCACAGATATTTTTTATAGTTTCCACAAGGTTCGTGTAATAGACAACTCCAGACGTAAGCTAAATACTATCCAACATAATATTGCGTCCACTTTGCCAAAGAGTAGACTCCCTTTTTTTGTGGGTTGTGAAATTATCCAATGTCTTCTCCCGCTCTGGATGGAGCGGGAAGGCGTGTCAGACTTTTACTGACTAAAACCCACCCCTGTTCCTTCCTTGCCTGAGCGCCCAGAGGCGCGGTAACTCTGTTTCGAATTTATCTGCAACCCAAGAAGACTCCTATAAGATATGATGTGCGGATCGTTCAAATTTATATCTAACTGTATGCCAAGTTCCTTACGTATATAGCTTCTGTTTCGCAAAACTTTCAGTTCTTTAAAAAAATGATTTTGACCTGTGTTACTCAATAGTGCGACTTGGGAAGTTTTTACCCACCAACAGCTTTCTTTGCATACATTTTAGTCATGAATGTTTTTTGTTTTTTTGTTTTTTTAAAAAAACGTTGCCCCACACTAGGAATTACTCCTGTATCGTGGGTGCGTTCACAAACATATAAACTCACATACACAAGACACCCAGACCCGGAACAACTATCTGTAGGCCATACAAATATTTGTTCAGTGCGGGGATCGAACCCGCGACACGCAGCGCAGCAGCCGAAACGCTCAACCACTGCGCCAACCGTGCCGTTCGAATGAATGAATGAATGTGTCAAGAGTGCGATTTTTAGACATCATTCATTTCTCATGAACGGTTAGAGGTTTTTTATTGAAATTTAGGATTTCAGAACTAGAAGAGGGATTTATTAAATAAGCAGTGTATAGGTCAAACAAATTTTCAGTAATGGGGGTGGAAAGCGGGCCGAAATGATTCGTGTGATATAACCCACGGCCGGTGTGTCGCTCTTTTGCTTCGCGAACTTGGCTGACACACTGCCGTTTGTCGAGATCATAATTTTTAATACTACCATTAGTTTTATTCTTATACGGCCAATTATCGCAAACTATCGCAGCAGGACATTCATATTGTACTAATTTCCTAAAAGAACCTTTCTATGAAAGGATGTCGTAAAAATGCCAGTGATTATAATAGTTTGTTCATTGTGCGTACAGCTAAAGAGTGGAATTCCTGCCAGAGTCTGTGTTTCCTGATTGTTACAACCTGGGAGTCTTTAAGACGAGACTGGATAGGTTGTGCGGCTTAGCAAGCCACATTATGTAGTTTAGTTTATAAATTCACCTTTCTAACTGATCAACTTCTCGAGAGTTCGACAAATGCCTGTAAATGGTTTCAGTGAAATAAAAACTATGAGTTAGTCAGTTTGTGTTATTGAAGTTTAACCAAAAATGAAGAATTACGTCAGAGGCGCTGGTGGCGCCTAACACCAATAAGTGGGCGGAAAAATAATTGTTTGCGTTTATCCCAGACGCGGGGAGCTGGTTTGATAGAATAGTGGACTGTATTATGCGAGGGTTGAAAAAAGTACGTAAGTAGGTAACCTTGCAAATGCGACACGAATTAGGACGACGAACCTGTGAATATGGATAAAGGAATTTTGCAGGAAAACATGCAGCACCACTGACCTGTAGATTCGCCGTCTTCAATATCCGCGTCGGCCGGCAGAGGGTTCAAGTCCTTGCTGGATTCAGGGCAGCGCACGAGGGGGGCGCGCTCAAACGTCTTTCAGCACATAAACACGCACTTTTCGTAGTGTTTTAGACAATAGTTCGTAAATGCACTTGCGGCAGTTCGCAACCGTAAATTATTAATAAATTAACAAGGGGACATGTTCTTATTAACGCTCCTCTCGATATTGACCGAGGGTCTTCACACCGTCACCGTAGGCGGTGACAAGAACAGCAATAGTCCAGGTGTGCATGTGGGAAAAGGATGGGACATGATAGGATAGTGACGCACTTTGCAAGTCATTTTTACTTCTACCCTGCAATGAAAATTATGAAAAAATACGAAATCCAACATCCTCCCAGCTTTTGAAGAAACCCTTCAAAAAGGTTAGAAAAGTAAGAGAATCGCTATATTCAGCAACCTCAAGTAGTGAATATTTAGTAATTAGAGCGGATTAATATAATGAAATTTCTAAACTAAACATATCTAACGTAAACTAATTAATACTTATGAGCGAAAATATGTATAAGTATATAAATATATTGACTATTGAGTCGGAAGCGGGCATAACCGCACTACTGGTCGTTTATAAGTACCGTTCTTAGTTTTTACTTCCGCTACGCGAACAACACCATCTTTACCAGGGTATACATTGGTAACAATTCCCAATGGCCACTGCAAGGGTGGAGCGTTGTCTATATTTAATAACACTACGGTACCGACTGTGATCGGGTTACACGGAGTATTCCATTTCTCGCGTTGTTGTAAATTATGTAAATATTCCGACTTAAATCGTTTCCAATATGATTGAACTATCGAATCCATTAAGGAGAAACGAGACAACAGATGTGTTCGTTCTTCGGATAAGTCGGCCGCGGGTAAACATTCTAGCGGAGAAGTAGATAGAAAATGCGCGGGAGTAAGTGCTAATGGCTCTGATGGGTCAGGGCTCAAAATATAAAGAGGACGGCTATTTAGCACTGCCTCAATTTGAATAAGAATGGTCGACATCTCCTCAAAGGTGAGAACTTGATTGCCGATTGTACGAAATAAAAGCGACTTGGTGCTCTTAACGTTCGCTTCCCATATCCCTCCGAAGTGACTTGCGGTAGGAGGGTTCATTCGCCATGTGATACGGTTCTTCGCGAGTTCATGACTAAAACTTTGATAGTAATCAGCGGTTTGTAAAAACTCATGAAGTTCATTAAAATATTTTTTAGAAGCGACAAAATTAGTCCCGTTATCGCTATATAAGAAATTACAAGGACCTCTTCGCGATATGAATCGTTTAAATGCGTCGATAAACGAAGCAGAAGTTAAGTTAGATACTAATTCGATATGCACCGCTTTAGTTACGAGACAAATAAAAATACAAATATAAGCTTTTACAATTCGTACGCCCCGTTTGCGGTAAGGAGTAATATAAAGCGGCCCTGCGTAATCGACGCCCGTATGTAAGAACGCTTTGCACTGCTCTAATCTACATTTAGGCAAATCGGCCATAGGCGGAAATGTAGGCTTAGGATTAACTCGAAAACAATCATTGCATTTGTGTATGTACTGTCGAACCACACGCCTAGCGGAAATAATCCAATATTTGGATCTTAATATCGAAATTAGTAACTGCGGCCCGGCGTGACAATTGTCGCGGTGATAAAATTCAATTAATAATTTAACAACATGTCCTTGCCCGGGAAGTAAAATCGGATGTTTAGAAGAATATTCTAGTGTTGAATTCGATAAGCGACCTCCGACACGTAAAAGTCCGTTACATAAAAATGGAAACAATTTCCGTAACTTGGCCGAACACGGTTGACTTTTAGAAATATTCTTAATGTCTTCAGAAAAGTATTTAGACTGGATCGTGCGAATTATTTCCAATTCAGCCGTGTTTAAATCTTCAGCGGTGATTGTATCGTTTTGCGGCAATTTTTTTATAAAACGGAGCGAAAAAACAGTAGCTTCCAACAGCTTTTCCCAAGTGGAACACTCTGAAGCTAATTTTAAAAGCGGGTTATCGTTATCTGTGACTTTAGTCACGTGTGAAACGGTTTTTTCTTCCGGTAATGAAGGCCGGTTGGATAAAAATCGCTGTATAGGCCAGTCTTGTCTAGGCAAAGAAAGCCAGGATGGACCCTTAAACCATAGCTCATGTTGAATGAGCTGCGAAGGCGTGAGCCCACGAGATACACAGTCTGCGGGGTTATGTAAGCCAGCGATATGATATAAGTTTTCAGGTGAAATGTTTTCCTGAATTTGAGAAATGCGGTTGGCAATATAAGTTTTGAATCTGTGTGGCGAAGTAACAGACCAACAGAGTGCTACTTCAGAGTCCGAGAAAGCATAAATATCTTCGATTTTATGTCGCTTAGATAAAGTGTCATAAACGGTTTTAAGAAGTCGCGACATTAAAAGTATTCCGTTTAATTCCAAGCGTGCGAGAGTGATTTTAGGTTTAGCGGATGCCACACGCGATTTGGAGCACACGAGTGAAATAATAGGCGATTGATCGCCATTTACGACGTGTAAATAAATGACACAGCCGTATGCGGATTCACTTGCATCTGAAAATGCGACTAAGGAAACCATAGAACCGGTTTCTATACCTAGATGGCGTGGAAATGATAAATTAGATATGTGCGGTAATTCTGTTAAGTATTGTTGCCATATTTTAACAATGCGAGAAGGGGGTACATCGTCCCAATCGAGATTTAAAAGCCAGAGTTCTTTAATGATTAATTTAGCGAAAAGAATTATAGGGCCGACGAGTCCTAAGACGTCGTACAACCGAGCGGTAGCGGATAAAATGGCGCGTTTAGTACAAACTGGTGGGGGACTTGATATTTCGAAAATAAAGGTATCCTGAGCGGGTAACCAACGCAAACCTAATATCTTAAATGTATTACCATCGTCGAAGGAAATGCATTCAGATTGTCGGTGCGACTCGGGAATATGTTCGAGCAATTCCAGCGAGTTTGACGTCCATTTAACTAAATCAAACTCGCCAGTTTTGAAGATCTTTATCAGATCGGTAGCTGTCTTGACTGCTTCCTCGAGAGAGGAAGCAGATGAAGCTACGTCATCCATATAAATGTCCCTCTCTAATACGGCTGCCGCAGTTGGCCAGTTATGCCGTTCATCGCTAGCGAGTTGACGTAGCGTGCGGAGCGCCAAAAATGGTGAAGAACGAAGCCCAAATGTGACTCGAGTGAACTCAAAAACCTCGAGTGGGTCGGTTTCTGAAAACCTATATAAGATTCGTTGATATTTGCGGTGCGGAGTATTCGTATAAATGCATAAATACATTTGTTTCACATCTGCACAAAAGGCAATGTAATAAACACGAACATTCAGAAGTATTTGAAATATATCAGCCTGTAGATTGCAACCCGTATAAAGGACATCATTTAGTGATAAGCCTGTATCGGTCTTGGCGCTGCCATCTAGCACAGGACGAACCTTGGTTGTCGCCTTGTCGTTGCGAACTACAGGATGGTGCGGTAGATAAAACCCTGGAGCGGCTAATGCCTCAGGTGCGGTGCGGGACAGTATACCCTTATTTAGGTAATCACGAATAACCTCGTCATATTTTAATTTTAAACTTGGATCCTTAGAAAATTTCTTTTCTAAAAGTAGAAAGCGTTTTTTAGCAGTAGTATAAGAATTGCCTAGATTATTTGGGTCTTCTTTAAAAGGAAGGTCAACTGAATAACTGCCGTCGGAGTTACGAACAGTGGTTGAAGTATAAATGTTTTCACACTGCTGATCGTCGGGACTTAAAAATGACTGCGAAGGTAATTCCTCGACTGCCCAAAATCTTTCGACAATCTGGTGTAGCGAATCAGAAGTAAAAGCACACAATGTGCGGGTAGCGGTTTGCGGGGAAATAATAGGAGCGTCACCTAAAATTAGGTAACCTAAAGTCGTTTCAAGGGCAGAGGGCATACCATCATGTGAGGTTTTAATTTGTCCAGAAAGTAAAATTTCACAATAAAGTTTAACACCTAAAAGTATATCTATAGATCCCGGTTGCGAAAACTCGTCATCAGCGAGCGGTAAGTTACGAATAAATCCAATAGACGCGGTATCAACACAGGTGTCCGGCAACTGTGACGTAATCTGTTCTACTACCATCGGCCTTATAGAATATTCGCACTTATTATCAAAGCGAGACGTGAATTTAACTGAAGTAACACCGAGAATCTTTTGTGAAGCTCCTCCAATGCCTTGAACTTCCGAATAGCGGGTTTGAGTATGAATAGGAAGCGATAGTCGCTTACAACAAGATGCGGAAATATAATCACTTTGAGAGCCAGGATCCACTAGACATCTCAAAAAGTGAGTGCGGTTTAAAGAATCAACAAACTTTACTTTTGCGGTCCCTAACAACGTAGTCGTTTGATAACGAGCTGCTCGATCGTACGAAACTGTACAGACCGATGCATTATTTACAATAGTTGTAGGGTAATTAGAAGCGGCGAGCGAATGAGTCATAGCGGACTCTGCATGACTGCTGGCCGGGGTAGGGCGCGGCGCGTCATGAGCGGTAGCGGGAATATGGTTAGCGGTGTTGGAAACCACGGAGCCAACGTTACAATTTGTTTTATCATTTTTAGTTGGATTGAAATGTAACAAGGTGTGGTGTCGCTTTGAACAATGAGAGCAAGTATGTTTCGAAGTACAAGAAAAAGTCTTGTGTTTTATACTTAAACAATTGTTACAGAAATTATTAAGTTTTATAAAATTATATCTTTCTCGTGGGGTTAATTTATTAAACGATGAACAAGAATATAAATGTTCATGTTGTTTGTCATTGCATAAAGCGCATTTATCGCTTACACTTGGACCACACCCTATGTCTGTATTCACGAAAGACTTGGACGGTTTAGGGATGTGCTTAGTTTGACGCTGCTGTTGAGACTGGGAATGATGATTACCTATCGATTTGCTAAGGTTCGTAGAACGAGACAAAACTTTACTTTGTTCTTTTATGAATTCAATTAAATTATGGTAAGAAGGTATTTTATCTTTACGAAAGGTAATTTCAAATAATTTAATTGTGTCTGCGTCTAACTTTTGCAGAGCCAAATGCAAGAAAATAAATTCGGTTAAATCATTAAGCTTTAATTGCTTAAGCGCTGCTACAGATGAATCAAAATTATTTATAAATGAATCTAACCCATCAGAACTAGCCATGGATAGCGGTTTAAACTGTAACAATTGGTTTAAATAAGCGGATGCGAGTGAGCGAGGATCGTCATACTTTTGCACGAGTGCCTCCCAAATAATAATATAATTTTCTGCGGTTGGAGCCAACCCTGCGCAAATGCACGACGCCTGCCCAGTTAATTTACCTACCAAGTAAAATACTTTTTCACTATTAGTGAGCGATGCGTTATCGTGTATCATGCTTTTAAATTGTTGATAAAACAATGGCCATTTCTTGACATTACCGTCAAATGACATCAAATCAATGGGCGGAAGGCGAGAATTAGATTTTTGTAATGAAGGTTGGGGTTCAGGTTCAGGACACTCGGTTTTGTTATCGAGCAAAACCTGTTTTATAAAACAAAACATTTCTTCAAACGATAACCAGGAATCATATTCGACCTCCGAATCGGGGTTCAACTGTAAATTTAATATATTGAGCTTGTTGATAATCATTACGCAATGTATCAATATTTGAAGCACTAGAACAAAACGACTTAAAATATTGTCGATCATTATTTGTTTTGTGTGCAAGTTCAAAAAGATTTTCTACGCGTTTGTAAATAACATCACGTTTGACTAAGTATAATGATAACTGGTTTTTATTAGTACTAGTAGTGTCGAAGAACATGTCCGCATCACTACTCTTCCTCTTAGGCCTAACCATTGTGAATAACTGTAAATAGTATAGCGGCGATAAGTACGTAACACGAATATGTAAATAAAGTAGATATTTAGAAGCGGTTATTAACGTAAAAACGATTGATTTTAGTAGCGAAAATAAAATGAAATTATTGCGGGTGAGTGAAAAATATCTCAAAGAACTGGTATGTGAACGAGCGCTAACGAAGCGAACCGAAGTTTACCGAACAATAACGAACAAGTTATCTAAAACACGATCATATAGGAAACGATATAAAATGGCGGACCACAAAAATGGAATGAATTTGGAAAGAAATAACTTTTACATTGTGTTGTACTATGCAATGCGGGTGCGGAAATAAAAAGAAATAGTTGTCGGTGCGGGAAAATACAAAGAATTTTAAACGACAATCTATTTGATTACGTAGTACAGTGACTGTTTAGTTATAACTGACCATGCGGTTTGAATTTAGAATGCGGCCAAAATGACCAAAGTTCATTCGGTTCGAAGTGACCAAAAATTAATGGTGGCGCCTAACACCAATAAGTGGGCGGAAAAATAATTGTTTGCGTTTATCCCAGACGCGGGGAGCTGGTTTGATAGAATAGTGGACTGTATTATGCGAGGGTTGAAAAAAGTACGTAAGTAGGTAACCTTGCAAATGCGACACGAATTAGGACGACGAACCTGTGAATATGGATAAAGGAATTTTGCAGGAAAACATGCAGCACCACTGACCTGTAGATTCGCCGTCTTCAATATCCGCGTCGGCCGGCAGAGGGTTCAAGTCCTTGCTGGATTCAGGGCAGCGCACGAGGGGGGCGCGCTCAAACGTCTTTCAGCACATAAACACGCACTTTTCGTAGTGTTTTAGACAATAGTTCGTAAATGCACTTGCGGCAGTTCGCAACCGTAAATTATTAATAAATTAACAAGGGGACATGTTCTTATTAACGCTCCTCTCGATATTGACCGAGGGTCTTCACACCGTCACCGTAGGCGGTGACAAGAACAGCAATAGTCCAGGTGTGCATGTGGGAAAAGGATGGGACATGATAGGATAGTGACGCACTTTGCAAGTCATTTTTACTTCTACCCTGCAATGAAAATTATGAAAAAATACGAAATCCAACAGGCGCCTTCTTATGAGTGTTCTGATGTGACATTATACATCCTACGAGTATCAACAAATGACAATTTTACTTCTTTGGATTATTAGTTTAGATTACTTCACTCGGAAATGAGTGAAATATCGGGAGAGAAGAATCCTCTTATCCTTAATCCGTTAGATTATTAGTTCTGGTACTAAAAACCAGCCAAGTGCGAGTTGGACTCGCGCATAAAGGGTTCCGTACCGTCGTACAAGATACGCGTCTACTTTAGTTGCCATTATTAAGATAGAGCAAAAAAAGACAAAAAAAAAGTTTCATGTAGGGGATCCCCCTTTTATTTTTAATTTACATTTATTATTTGTTAATATAGCGGCAGCAGAAATACGTACAATCTGTGAAAATTTCAACTGTCAACCTATTACGGATCATGAGAAATTTTACTTAAAGAAAACGTTCCAGTTTGTGAATCCCAATTTTATTTCCAATATGTCACTTGTAATGATGTAATCAAAACTTTTAATACTTTAAATGTTAAAAAGACTGCAGATCTATGGGGTAATTCTGTTGACGTTGCTAGGTCTATTATAGACATTGTAGCACCTACTTTAGCAGTAATCTTTAATAATTGTATAGATTGTGGTGAGTTTCCTGATCTAATGAAATATAGTAAAATTATACCATTGTTTAAATCGGGTAGTACATCAGACCCTACTAATTATAGACCTATTTCAGTGCTACCTACTTTTAGTAAAATTTTTGAGAAAATTATTTTAGATCAAATTCAAAGATATTTTAATAAACACAAATTATTACACAACAAACAGTTTGGTTTCACAAAGGGTCGTTCAACAACTGATGCTGGTGTTGAACTTTTGGGACACATTTATAATGCATGGGAAGATAAATGCGATGCGTTGGGCATTTTTTGCGATTTGTCTAAGGCTTTCGATTGCGTTCTCCATGATACATTGATCAGGAAGCTGCACTACTACGGAGTCCGGGGCGCCTCTCTGGATCTTCTTACTTCATACTTGAGTAATAGGATTCAGAGAGTTGATGTGAACGGCAAAAGGTCTTCCGGGTCTGTAGTCAGAATGGGGGTTCCTCAAGGCTCAATTCTGGGTCCTTTTTTGTTTCTAATCTATATCAACGACTTGCCTTACCTCATAAAGGATAAACATGATATAGTGCTGTTTGCAGATGACACTTCACTTTTATTTAAACTCAAACGTCAGCAGGTGGTTGTTGATAATGTAAATAATGCTCTTTCAACTGTAGTTAACTGGTTTAATGTCAATAATCTTCTCCTTAACGAGAAAAAAACAAAATGCATAAAGTTCACATTACCCAATGTAATACAAGTGAACACTAGTGTGTCAATAAAGGGTGAAGAGTTGAAACCCGAGGATTCCACAGTGTTCTTAGGATTAACTTTGGATGCGCAGCTTCAGTGGAGCCCCCATATAGATAAACTGTCCAAAAAACTTAGCTCTGCAGCATACGCCGTAAGGAAAATTCGTGGTTTAACTGATTTAGAGACAGCTCGTTTAGTATACTTTAGTTATTTTCATAGTGTGATGTCGTACGGCATTCTGTTGTGGGGAAATGCCGCCGATATTCAGACAATTTTTGTTTTACAGAAAAGGGCTATTCGTGCAATTTATAAATTAAGTCCCAGACACTCCCTCAGAGACAAATTTAAAGAGATTAATATTATGACTGTTCCCTCTCAATATATTTATGAGAATCTCATGTATGCACATAAAAATATTAATCTGTTTAAAAGATACAGTGATATCCATAGCATAAATACTAGGAACAAACACAAATTTATTGTACCAAAAACCAGGCTCAAGAAAAAAATAGGTGGTTCGTTTAGATGTCAATGTATACGTTTCTATAATAAACTTCCTAGCCAAATTCAAGAACTAAGCATAAATAAATTTAAATCATTTATTAAACGTAAGCTATGCCAGAAAGCTTTTTACACAATTAATGACTTTCTTGATGACAAAAAGGCGTGGGATTGAGCTGCTTCAATGATATACATGAGCCATTGTTTTCATATGTACTACTTACTGATAAAAAAAAAATTATATATATAGATTTTTTTTTAATATTCGTTTTTGACATGAATACTTGTATAGTATTGTATTATATTTTTTATTTTATTTTTTTATTGACATTTTATAATTATAATTTTTTTTTTTTTGACTTGAATACTTTGTTAAGTATTATATTTATTTTTATTTTTTGATTGACATATTATGATTACTATTTTGTTTGATACAAATATTTACTTTGTAAAGTATTATATTTTTATTTTTTTTTGATTACTTAATTATTGTAAATGTGAGGACTATGTGGGTTATTATTATTATTTTCTCCTCCTTTTTACAGTAATTTTCAACGTTGTCTGACAGTTTGAGTACTTTTGCGGCCTACCCAAATGTCTTTTCTTTGGTATTGTTCGTCATGTCATTGAGCTCCTTAGTGGTTTTTAAGTTGAGCTTTTCGACTATTGACAAATGCTTGCACTGACTGGACAGGTCCACTCAAATATGTTTGGTTCTTTCTTCAAAAGACCACTACAGACATTAAGCTGCATGGTCCTCATATAGAATAATGTGAATGCGAGAACTATATATGTCGTTATATTCATGTAGATTTTATGATTGTCTGGCAGTTTGAGTATTTTTTGCGGCCTACTCAAATGTCCTTACTTTGGTATTGTTCGTCGGTTCGTTGAGCACCTCAGAGTTCTGAGTTGAGCTTCGCGATGACTGACAAATGCTTGCACTGTCTGGACAGGTCCACTCGAATTCGTGTGTTGCTTTCTTCATAAAGCTCATCCCAGACATAAACGTACATGGTTCTCATAGGATCTAACCAGTCCACATTGTATGGATTTGAACACTAAAAGAGACTTTGACCTCTGAGTTTGTTTCGGTGTTTCTTCTCAGGGTAGTCAGCTAGGAAACACCGGCCTCATCTAGCTTAAACTGACAAAAAAACATTGACGTGTAAAAGTGTTCCTTGTAACCTATTTACTGAATAAACATCATTTATCATTTATCATCATTTATCATTTATCATTTATCATTTATCATTTATCATTCATTTATCATTTATCATTTATCATTTATCGAGATACAGCCTGCTGACCGACAGACGAACAGACGGATGGACGGACCACTGAGGCTTAGTAATAGGGTCCCATTGGTTATCCTTCGGGTACGGAACCCTAAAAATAAATCATAAAAGGCTTACTAACACTTCACTAGCATCGTTCAAAGCCGCGTAGTTGAAAGTACAGCAATGTCCCTCATAAGTCTTGATCAGCACAAACATGTCTTCACAATTCTTCGCCTTTCTGTTGAACGTACAGTACAGGATCAGATTCTCGCACTTTTGATGCACCTGAAGAAAAATATTCTTTGAAATAGATCAAAGGACCGAAACAAACATGCTGTGCTAAATGTTACGATGCTTTGACACTACATTCTGAAAGAATACACACCACAAAAAAAACACAACATTGGCTAAATATACAACCCCGTGGAATAGTGTGGCTAAAGAAAATAAACCGGCCAAGTGCGTGTCGCACTTTGCTCATTTAGGGTTCCGTACCAAATGAGGGAGTTATCAAAGAAAAATCTGATTTATCAATATATTGGTATTTGTTAGTAAAATATACGTAGTATAAAACATAATCACCAAATTTCAATTTCATAAGCCAGTGGGAACTTTAAAAATTCTTCAAAACAAATTTTTGTGACAGACGACGAACAGACAGACGGACAACTGAGTGACAGGAATAGGACTATGTTTAGAACCTTCGGGTACGGAACCCTAAAAAAACAAATATATGACACTGAACCTATCTCGGCAGCCATGGATTTATTAAGGAATTTTCCGTGGGCATGTTAAATAAATTCACGGTTGCCGAGATGGGAAGGTGCCAAGATGCGACTAAACCGAAAAATTCATGTCAAATGAATAAAAAGATGAAGAAGATGATTGGTTGTTGATCTTCAGTCAGCAAATTACAGTAGTCAACGTTTGACAGTAATTGACAGCTTGTGTTTATGATCAAAAGCCAGCTGTTAGAATTTTCCGTTGTTTAAACAAGAGTCATTGATGTTTATACCTCTTCCATAATAGTATCCACAGTGAAGAAATGGTGTTTCAAAATGTCCATGATTTCTGAGAAGTTTCCCAACTGTCTGGTTCTCTTGCCAAAGTTCTTCAGGATCGGGAGTGCGTTGAAAAAGTTTCTAATTTCCTCGTCACTTATGTTGTAATGCTTTCTGGAATTAAAACATTTTGGTCACTTTTTTTTAACCGACTTCAAAAAAGAGGAGGTTCTCAATTCGTCTGGATGTTTTTTTTTTTTTGTATGTTTGTTACGTGATATCTCCGCCATTTGTGAATAGATTTTGATGATTCTTTTTTTGTATGTTAGGTCATACTTCAGAGGTGGTCAAATATAAATTTTATTGAAATTGATTCCGCATTTTTTTTTTTAATCAACATAAACAAAAAATATGTATACACAGATGACGTTTTGGTTGTCTCCAAATGTTCAAATTCCATGATAATGGTGTTATCTATTCAGGCATAACTTTAATATTTACAACTCACTTCTGGTGTACAACAGCAATAAAAAAAAATTGAAAAAAACTAAAAAGTTAAAAATAAAAAACTTTTTCTTAAAATACAACCGACTTCTAAAAATTACAAAATAACTTTTTTTCGGAAGTCGGTGTCAAATAACGAAGAAGAAAAAAATATGTACACCGACTTCCAAAATTTTTCAATTTTTAGAAGTCGGGTGTATTTTTAGAAAAAAGTTTTTATTTTAATAGAGATTCGGAGTTGATGACGAATGTCAACTTGTCCTTTTATTGGGACTAGTAACACAAAGGGATGCAAAATACTACTTTGACATCTTTTGAACAAACTGTTTCACAAACTCTTGTCGATTTCCAGTGGTTTATTTTTTTCATTAGGTGAGTAACTACAAAGGCCGCAATCGCACAAAATAATATAAAGTCAAGTGTTTGTTATTCCCCAATAACATTCAGATACCTCATAGGGTCACTTATTGAAATCAGCCGGGCAGAAATGAAAACCTGATATAAATGAAATTCTAGATGGAAAATCTATAAAACTTTTCTCAACATGAGAATTGAACCCTCGCTTCAACACTCAATACAACAAAGCAGTCACACAATAATGCCCCTTATTTATTTATATATAGCATTAACTCTCCGCACTAACAGTTTCCACCACCACGTGTCAAAGTTACATTATAGAATACTAGCTGACCCGGCAAACGTTGGTCTACAATTCTAAAATAGGGGGTGGGGGTAGGAGGGTGAAAAATACTTTATATACCAAATATACAAAAAAAAATCGGTCAAGCCGTTTCGGAGGAGTGTTAGATTTTTTTTTATTTTTTAGGAAACGTTGCCCCATATTACGAATAAAATTATCTGTATTGCGGGTGCGTTCACAAACGTGTAAACTCACTTACACAAGACACCCAGACCCAGAACAACTATCTGTAGGCCATATAAATACATATTTGCTCCGTGTGGGAATTGAATTACAAGTCGGATGAATAACAAAATAAATATTACACAGATCAGATAAAAAGAACATTAAAATAACAAAACAGCTATAAAAAAGCACAACTGTTCACGAAAAATGTATACACCACTATCAATAAAATGATTTACAATTAAATATATTCATTTAAATACTGAAACTTCTATCAAACTTTGATATTATTGATCTACTAACGACTTAGCAGAAATTCAAACATAATAGCGAAGTTTACAGGCTTCATTACTCAACAACAATACTAAAGGAATATAGTGTTCGACAATGGGTACCCTTTTTCCAATAACTACTGTTTCAAATAACTTTGAAGGTGAGAAGTACCTACTCTCCACCCTTTCCCGGGTGATAACTAAGTTATTTTTCTGCGCCCCGAGAAAACAATGATATAGGTAGCGGATGTATAAACTTTCTAATAAACTAGTATAAAAATTAAAATGGTTTGCTTGTTTATTGGAGAAGGTAATCTCTGGAAGTTCGGTTCTGATTAAGAAAATTCTTTCACTGATACACTCGTCGTTTTATAAATGTCTGGAAAATAATTAGACAAACAGTAAACTGTAACACTGCAATGCTGGCTTAGCATAGTTATGTACCATCCGTACTTAGATACAGCATTGTATTAAGGGGTAATGGCTCAATTACACCTTCCGATTTCAAGGGACCTAATTTAGGAAACAGGAAGGTGTAATAGCAGTTAGTGTCCGATTTAGTGAGATTGAAAGGTCCCGATTTGACTTCCTAAATTGTGTACGATTTAGGATAGTGTAATCGCATCACTCAGATTTAGAGCTAAGTGTTGCAAATTTAGCAACTTTGTCGCTACAAATGGGCTATTAGTATTTTTGTATGTGTTTAAAATTAAATTAAATTTCCCCAAGTCCCTTTACCAGAAAAAAAAATCTTTTTATTTTTTAGTCCGCTCCTGGTAGAATCAGTTTTTAAGAGACTTTATAGCGACTTTTGATATTCTGTCTAGGGACTCGAATTTGTAAGAGTTGGAGTTCAATTTAGGATAGTGTAATCGCTCGCTTCCTACTTCCTAGTTAGTTTGTTCCTAAATTGGGTCCCTTGAAATCGGAAGGTGTAATTGAGCTTTAGATTTTGACACAGTTTTTAAAGCTCAAAAAAAAAATGTATCCGAGCAATTTGTGGAGCTCACTTTTTAGACAGCTGTAAGCTACTATTTGAAAAACTTAAAATTCTACCTTTGCCAAGTTTATATATTTTTAAAATAAATTGTGGTTAGAGAAACTACAATATATTTGAAACTAGCACAGACGGGCCAAATAACCAAACACGGCATAAAGATACACTTCGGCTGCCACCAAAAAAACTAAAATTATTTAAGAAAAATGTATACTGCATCTGGATTAGTATTTACAATCATCTATCAAATAGTTTTTAAGACTTACCGCTGACAATGTTTAAAAAAATACTTTTGAAACTCAATCAATCTGCCTAGCCTTTTCCCAACTATCTTGGGGTCGGCTTCCAGTCTAACCGGATAGAGCAAAATACCAGTATTTTACATGGAGCGACTGCCTATCTGACCTCCACAACCCAGTTACTGGGTAATACGATACCACTTTGTAAGACTGGTTGTCAGACTTTCGGGCTTCTGACGACCCGTAACGACTGTCAAAGATCCACGATTGAGAGCCCGGACCAACGGCTTAACGTGCTTTTCGAGGCACGAAGGAGTTTCGGTACGTAAAGATGGTCAGCCATTCGTGGACCAACCCTGACAAGCGTAGCTTAACCTGATGGATCGACCCGTGCGGCTCTTATTACTTTAGCTACGAGCTCCTCAATATACTTTTCAAACTATTATTATATAAAATATGTTACATCATTAAGTATTATTTAGAAGGCAAGTCAATAGAGTCTATAATTTATGAATTAGATTAATAATAATTTACATCGATTTATTGTGAATACTCGTACATTTGCACGCCATGTTATGGCAGGATATGCTGAAACAAATTTACTGTGACACCTTTTGTACCATATTCTAGCAAATAAATATTTTGATTGATTGATTGTCACTATAGCTGAGAAAAAAATTGAGTCAGTCGAGTTTTTTGAAAATTTTCAATTCGTTTTTATTTCCTATATATTAGTCCGTTATATTTTCGAAATCATCTCGTCTAGCTTTTTATTTTGATGCTCCTTATGACCATGATACAAAAAATTCAACCACACTTACCTAATAGCAGAACCATTGTGTTTTTTTTTCTCACTCGAAGAACATTACCTTCTTTCTGGGGCAGTCAGATAAAAATTGAAAAGTGACAATATTATCCTACTTTAACTGCCGACCACAAGATGGTAAAAAATAATAGACCTCCCCCGGGAACATTCTGTTTTATAAAGCATGACCATATCTTTTTTTTTTTGGTATGTGGGAAATCATCCAATGACTTCTGCTCTGAGTGGAGCGGGACTTTTACTAACAAAAATCCAACCGTGTTCATTCAGTTGCCTGTGCCTCTCTTTTTTATCGTTTATAGGCACGCGTTTGACCGCTATCTCACCTGATGGTAAGCAATGATGAGGTCGAAGATGGAGCAGCACGCTTGCCTGGAAGTAACCTATTCTTTCTTGACTTATGGACTCCCAGGTTGGTTCACTCTTTCGAATTTATCCGCGATCTGAGGCAGAAGCATGATCATATTAACGAGTAACTTTAAATATTGTGATGATTCGCGACGACTTGTTGTTCTCCACGATTTTCCACGAATCTTGCGGTATTTCCAAATGTAACGACCTCGAAATATTATTCCAACTTCGATAAAATTATTTCAGGTCGAAAAAAATCATTCTCGGGAGTGAAGACGACGGGAAAAGCTTGTTGTTAGGGTTCCGTACCCGAAGGGTCCAAACGGAGCCCTATTGCTGTCAATAACGTGTCCATCTGTCAAGTCAGCCTGTCCGTCTGTCCGTCGTCGGTCACACAGGTTTTACAGCCAAACGGTTGGAGCTACAGTCTTCAAATTTTCACAGTTTAAGCATCTTGTTGATCCAAAGCCATACAAATAGTCAAAAATACATTTGGTAAAGAACCTTAAATGTGCGAAGTCCAACACGCACTTGTCCGTTTTTTTTTGTTAGTCTGATAGTTTCTGTCTTCCTGACCGTGATTATTGGAAAAACATTTTCTATCGATCTAACTCACAAACGATTGATAGCTCTACGTTCGGATTAATTACTTAAATATCCTTAGAAGGTACCCGTTTGCGTGAACCTACTCGGATTCCAATATCCTATGTTTTGATAAATTATTAAACTCGACTCTAGACAGTTTAGATTAGAAAATGATAAATGATGAATATTGCTATATATCTCAAACCCATAGAGCCAGAGCTCTAAGGGTTTGAGATATTTAGCAATATTTAAATCAAAACTATATCTACACACGGCTTAATTTAATACTCGAATAACCAGAGCCTGGGTTGTCAAGCAAGGATAGTAAAATTGTGCGTAACTAGCGAGCTCACTCAGACCTCTGATATACAAAATAATTCTATTTGTGTTTTTATTATTTTGTTTCTTATATTCTTAATTTCAATCAGGAAAATGTCGTAAAAAATAACTGAGTATTAACGTTCAGAATAGGGTGAAGATGAAAAAAATTATGGATCCTCTTCTGAGATAACACTTACAAATAAATATGGAAGAAGAAATGATGTGCCAACTCCAAATAAACTGGAATTAGGACCAAATAAAAACTAGCCTTGTGTAATTCAGGCAATTTGAATCAGATATACTAACTGCTGTAAAGTTTGATGTAGCGACATCTATGTCGCCACATACGAACTAATCACAAAGAGTCTGCATGGCGCAAACAGAGTCCTCCGCGCGATTTGAACGTATATACAACAGCCCGGTAGCAACCACCAGCCAGTTGTCCGGACCAGACACAACAACCGTCTGGTCGGAGGATCCTCCCTTTTCAACAGAGGTCGAAAAGGGAGGATGGTGATGATGTCGTTGGCTTTACACCCTGTTCCACATACCACGATAATACCTGGTGACCCTCGATAATGAACGTAAGGCGCAGTCTTCGTGCATCGTGACGTCATCATCGCTTCCTTGAGAGCTCTCGAGCAGCGAGTCCAGATCCTGACCACTAGCATGCAATGGACGCACGCATTCCTGGTCAGCATCCTCATCCTATACTCATACACGCAAACCAACCCATGAAGTAAGGAGTACGTTATAAAGCTTTTATTATTATATTACTTTTACCCATATCAGTAGCTTTTAGTAAATTAAATGTGGCGTGGGAACACAGAGAATATAAAATGGGTTTTAAGAAAAAATGAGTTGGTTTATTCCAAAAAAAATACAAAGTGTTTGTATTCTAGTGACAAAAATGGTATTTACATAGTTATATACTCGTCTATGGAGGAACTCGTGGCTAAAGTAATAACAGACGCTCGGGTTGATCCATCAGGTTAAACTACGATTGCCGGGTTGTTTCGGAGACTCCTACATGCCTCGGAAAGCACGTTAATCCGTTGATCCCGGGTGTCAATTGTGGATCTTTGACAGTTGTGAGAAATCCGAAAGTCTGAAAACCAGTCTTACCAAGGGGTATCGTATTACCCATTAGCTGGGTGGTGGATGTCAGATAGGCAGTCGCTCCATGTAAAATACTGGTATTCAGTTGCATCCGGTTAGACTGGAAGCCGACCCAAAGATAGTTGGGAAAGGCTAGGCAGATGATGATGATACTCGTATAAGGATATTTTCTGAAATTTTCTATTTAAAACAAAGTTCCTGGAATTTATTTTGAACACTCGCATAATAAACAACAAAAACGGCAAAGTGTTTGTCGGACTCACGCGCCAAGGGTTCGGAAAAACATAATTATTCATTTCAAACCATTTATTATTTTTCCACCCTTTTTATAAGTTTTCCTATATTTTTTATGTAAAGGAGCACTTTCTGTATTTTTTTAATCTTACGCTTTGTAGTTTTGAAGGTAGGGGGGTGGGACGGTAGATTTTCGTTTATTTTCTTCATTAAATTTAAAACTATTTACTATTTTAAACGAAAAATAAAATAATTGTGACCTTCACAATAAACACTATCGTTTTATATTTATCGTACGGTACAGTTTGATATTTTTATTTTAATTTTCAATATTGCTCCCCCAAAAGTAACCCACTATTCAGAATCTAGGTACCTATTCTACTTACCGCGTCGTTGTTCGGGCTACAGAGTTCATATATGTGTAACAATTTTCAACTAATTCGGTCCAGTAGAATCGGAGCAAATTGGCTGTGTCAGACAGACTAAAATTCCTTTCAAATAAAGCTTTGAATTCGGAGAATACTATGACACTAACCTAAAAGCATTAAAAGCCAGTCCATTTTATGTTTTTTATTTACTAAAATTCCATGTAGCACAAAGGTAAAGGAAGATTGGAAAAATAGAACATTATTCTCGTAACATTTTTCAGGAAAATTTAAACGACTGAAACACAACTACACAATTCTGTATGTATCACGTCGGATGTAGCGACATCTATGACGCCGCACACGAACTAAAAAACAGCAAGAATTCTACATCGCGCAAGCAGAGTTCTCCGCGCGATTTGAACATATACAACAGTCCGAAATCAACCATTGGGCAGTTGCCCTGACCAGACACAACACCCGTCGGGTCGGAGGATCCTCCCTTTTCAATGGAGGTTGTGGAACTTTACACCCTGTTCCACGTACCTCCAAACTGGTGACCCTCGAGCATGAACGTCAGCGCAGCCTTCGTGCAGCTACTTCAGCGTGACGTCATCATCATCGCTTCCTTCAAGCTCTTGAGCAACGAGTCATACAGCCAGCCAGTACCAACGGCTTCTACGGGTATCCTGACCACCAGCATGCAGCGGATGCGCATTCCTGGTCAGCATCCTCAGCCTCTTTCATCACCATCAACCTCATCAGCGATCTTGGCGCAGCGAACAGCACCTTCGGCCGATCGAAGAACCTCTCCTGGTCGACGCCAGCAGTCACGCCACTACGTCGCACAGCACCGCTCCGACCCACTGGAGCCTGCAGCATCATCCCGACTCACTGGGACATCATCACCCCGACTCACTGGGGCATCATCCCGACTCACTGGGATATCATCACCCCGACTCACTGGGCATCATCCCGACTCACTGGGACATCATCACCCCGATTCACTGGGGCATCATCCCGACTCACTGGGATAGCAACACCCCGACTCACTGGGGCATCACCGCAGACAGTTCCGACTCACCGTGAACTATGCGGCTCTTCCGGTTCCGACTCACTGGAACCAATCTTCCACTGGCCCGGCAAGCATCACAAGATGTATGGACGACTCATCAAGAACCATCGATCTCCGATCTCCGGAGGGGAGTGATGTAGCGACATCTATGACGCCGCACACGAACTAAAAAATAGCAAGAATTCTACATCGCGCAAGCAGAGTTCTCCGCGCGATTTGAACATATACAACAGTCCGAAATCAACCATTGGGCAGTTGCCCGGACCAGACACAACACCCGTCTGGTCGGAGGATCCTCCCTTTTCAATGGAGGTTGTGGAACTTTACACCCTGTTCCGCATACCTGGAGGTATAATAACAGAAGAATAGTTCATGCTTTTTATACAGTCATAGGTATAGTCCGTCCTATCTAATAAGCAGAGTAGCAATAGTTGGCGTTTCTATTTTCCGATTTAATTGACTGACGTTCTCGCTTTAAAAGAAAATTGAAGACTATAGTTTGTACGGTTTCATTCAATCTTGAAACGAACGATGTTCATTTTTACTAACATCTTCAAAAGGTATGCGGACCAGGGTGTAAAAACCCCTCAAACCTCCATTGCAAAAGGAGGACTCTCCGACCAGAAGGGTGTTGTGTTTGATCTGGGCAACTGCCCAATGGTTATAATCAGACTTTTGAGTATATTAACGACTGTAAGGTCGTTAATATAGTCGGGGTTATTATGGACTGTAAGGTCTGAAATAAAGATATTTTTTATTTTTTTTATTTAATTAACTCTGCTTGCGTGATGCAGGACTTGTGTGTTTAGTTCGTATGTGGCGTCATAGATATCGCTACAGTCTTATTGATCTTTATTATTACAGCCAAAAGACATCTACAACTGGATATAACCTCCCCCAAGCGTCTCCATATTGAACGGTCATGAGCTTTTCGCATCCTGCAGACCCCTCGGCCTTTGACTCGAAGATGTAGTAACACATTTGGTGTAGGTAACACATTTTAGACAAGCGTAAACGGTAACAGGGGTAACAGGTCACTCCAGTTGTTTATTTATGAAATAAACCAATTTTTTAATTCTTTTATTAATTATTATTAAAAAAACTAGCTTCCACCCGCGGCTTCGCCCGCGTAAAAAGTATGATTATAAACTTGAGTGGTACTTCTGGAGAGTAGCACGTTAAAAAACACCAAAGAAATCAACATCAAAAGTTAGTTATTCAAATTAGGTTGCGAGTCAGAACTATTTGAACGTCGGTCTACATAAAGACAGACTCTTCACCATCACCACTTCTTAGCTTCTTGCCCGTGACTTCATCTGCGTAGACATCCGGATTGAGTCCAGAGAAAAATCAAACATTTGTGAAAGATCAAAAGTTAGTACGGGCTAGGATCATGATAAATTAGAATTTCCTACATTAGCAAGGCTTACCAAAGTTGGACGTCGATTGTTTGCGCTACGCCGAACATCTCTTTTCTATGGTCTATCTATTTTTTTTTTTGCATTTGTATAGATCTACGATGTTGAGGTCGAAGTTTTGTTGTTTATGTTAAATTATTTTTTTATGATTTTGGCACCCTGCGGCTTCATCCGCATGCAGGTCTGAAATTTCTCTTCTGCATGATTCTGTTTTCCTGGTAGTTTAAGAATCTATACCGCTCAGGATTTCAGCCCCGAAAATACTTGTTCAAGATGGAATATTTTTTGTAATTCTGATCTCCTGGTAGTGCGTGAATTTATACCGATCGGAAATTTTACTTATTCACGTTTCTGGTCTCCTGGTAATTTGTAAATCTCTACCTCTCCTAATACCAAATTCGGAATATGTTTTTTGCTTCTGATCTCCTGGTAGGTTATGAATCTATACCGCTCAGGATTCCAGCCCCCTCCCTGGTAGTTTGAAAATCTATACCGCTCATGATTTCAGCCCCGGAACACTCTTTGTGTTTCTGGTCTCCTGATATTTTGTGAATCTATACCGCTTAAGATTCTATCCCCAAAAATACTGATTCACGACTCTGGTCTCCTGTTCTGGTAGTTATAGAAACCTCTCATGATTCCAGCCCCGAAATCACTTCTTCATCATTCTGGTCTCCTGGTAATTTATGAATCTCTACCTCTCACAATCCCAAAAAAAAAAGCCTTGGTATAAATTTGTAATTCTGATGTCCTGGTTGTTCGTGAATCTGTCCTGCTCGGAAAACTTCTTCATGATTACATTCTCCTGGTAATTTGTGAATCTGTAGCTCTCAAAGCCTCAGAATATATTTTGTGATTCTGATCTCCTGGTAGTTTGAGAATTTATACATCTCATAATTCCAGCCCCGGAAACACTTCTTCATGATGCTGGTCTCCTGGTAATTTATGAATCTCTACCTCTCCTAATCCCAGCCTTGGTATACATTTGTATTTCTTATGTCCTGGTTGTTCGTGAATTTGTACTGCTCGGAAATTTTACTTCTTCATGGTTCTGTTCTCCTGGTAATTTTTGAATCTGTATCTCTCATAATACCACCCTTTTTTCCCTCAGAATATAATTTGTGATTCTGATCTCCTGGTAGGTTTGAAATCTATACCGCTTAGGATTCTAACCCCAAAAATACTAATTCATGACTATGGTCTCCTGGTAGTTTTAGAATTTATACCTCTCATGATTCCAGCTGCGGAACTACTTTTTTGTGGATCCTGATCTCCCCTGACGTAGTTTGTGAGTCTTTTAACGCTCATGATTTCAGTCCTCGAAATACTTCTCATGTTTCTGGTCTCCTGGTAATTTGGGAATCTCTACCTCCCATAATACCAGACTCGGAATATATTTTGTGATTCTGATCTCCTGGTAGGTTGTGAAGCTTTAGGATTGTAGTCCCGAAAATACCTCTTCATGATTCTGGTCTCCTGGTACTTTGGAGTCTTAACCGCTCATGATTATAGCCCTGGAAATACTTTTGTTCTCCTGGTACTTTGTGAGCGTGTCCGCTCGTTCAGCCCGTCTCTTGATTTCTACTTCCACCTCAGCCTTCGCTAAATCTTGTCATTTACGGGGACAAAAAGTAGCCTATGTGTTAATCCAGGCTATGACCTACCTGTGTGCAAAATTTCATTCAAATCCCTTCAGTCGTTTTTGCGTGAATTACAGGCAAACTTTCGCATTTATAATATTAGTAGGAATAGTAGGATTAAAGGTAGTTTCACCATAAGATCGATCAGTATTTAAACATTCTTGGCATCACAAATTAAATAAAATGAAACCATCCAAACAGTTTTTCCTGTGGTGTTCAGGATCGATATGGTGGGCCTTTGGAAATGTTTTCAAAACTAAATGGTTTTATTATATTATTATGTTGCTTCTACAACTTCGCTAATAGTTCGCCTGCAAAAACTTTTTCAGTTATATTGCGAATCGCTCGTGAATTACTTTATGATTCACGAAGTAGTTCAGGCAACTGCAAAAATGGCATCCGCAGTGCTATTTTTTGCAGAAATTAACCTTTGAATTTATTGATATGATGTGTTAGGATGCTTGGTTTCTAGGTACAGTATCATGTCATTTATACGTACGTCATCTAGTATTCCAAATAAAGAACTTGAAGGGACATAGAGCTGCATGTGAGGTATCCTCTCATTCTGAAGCCTCCTCAGTTTTCAGCACATTAATTTTACATTAATTATCTTCAGCAGTGTCTTTCGAATAACCTTCAATTTCGCTACCGTTAAATTCGCCAAAGTAACTTTGAAAAAGCAACAATTCGTTTGGCAAAAGAAATACTCATGGAAACAGTAACAGGGGTGGCGAAACACCCCACAAGTACCTGATATTTCTGAAACGACGGCCTGAAGCTAGCAATGCTCAACAGTCACGTATTACACGAAAAAAAGGCAAGAGAACAAGGGGAATAGAATATTAAAGCAAACAAACAAAACACCTTCGTGATACCTGCCCGAGATTGTTCGTCTGGGGTACGCACCCCTGTTACCATCCTAAGATTAAATGACTTAGGCCCTACTATGAAGTCTTAAAATCATCATGAATCCGGTATGAGAGACAGAGATGCAACTATACAGGATGAAGCACCGTCCCTTCCTTATACTACGTAGAGTAGTTGTATCTAAATTCATAAAATATAATCTCCTAAAATGCATTTTTAAATTATCCTATAAGTTAGCGTCGTTTATCTATCTATATATTTATATAAAAATGATCTCTATTTCTCTTGGTCACGGCTTCACGCATGAACGGTTGGACTGATTTCCCTAATTCTTTTTTGTTGTGTTTGTTATTATCAGGAGAAGGTTCTTAAAAAAGAAAAAGTTAAGAAAGTTACGCGAAACTTTAGAAAATTTCAGAAAACTTAACGACGATTTAAACTTAGAGCGTTTGACAGTTCGTAGCTAAGACAGGACAACGTCTGTCGGGTCCGTTAGTTAATGATAATAAACGAAAGTATATTAAATTTAAAATTCAAATCATTCCAAAGTTTAAGTACTTACAAGACTCTGGCAATATTCTGCGACTCTTTCACAGACACCATGTTGAAGTTGCAGATGCTGACGGCCGGGAACGGCACCTGGTTCACCTTGCAGTTCGCGTTGATCTGTTCAGTAACATTGATTTGTTAAAAGGCTGCGTTCATGAATAATTTAGGTCATCATCAACCTTTTAATGAACCTGCTGGGGCTCAGGATCCTCTCTGTGAGAGGGTGCAGTCATATGTTATTGTAGAAAACCCAAAATAAAATAGTGCTTATTATTGCCTTTCTGGTAACTTACACTTTACTAGCACTCCGCCAGCGACTTCGTCCGCATGAATTTCAAAAATATTTATAGCCTAAGACACTCACAATTAACGTGGCTTTCTATTGGTAAAATATTAGTAATAATTTTCAAAATCGGTTCAGTTGATCCAGAGATTTCCCCCTACAAACTCACAAACTTTACCTCTTAGATAACACTTTGCTTTACTTAAGGTGAATACCCCGCGCTATAACTTGAAAGAAAAATACAAACAACATTATGATAAAAAAAATGTTTCATAGGCTTCTCCTGTTCTCATAATATCGGGGTCGGGGTCGGGTCTCGTCACTATTCTGCGCCAAGATATTTAATCCTGGGTTTGCTGGCTCTGACAAATGGGCCTATTTGAGGTCTCTCTCGATTTTGGACCAGCTGGTAAATGGCGGACAGCCTCTGCTTGTTTCTGTTCTGGCAGGTTAAGTGCTATTTTTTCAACCCATAAGAAATGCTTACAGGAAAAAAAATACAGGTGATGCTCATGTGAGAATCCTTTGTACTTGTACCTCTGAGCAAGCAAAGGAAACCGTTGTTGGCCCTTAAAAGAAAAAACAAAAAGCGAAATCGACAGGAATTAATGATTTGTTAAGTATCTGAGAAGTTTGCGATCTGTTTAATATTAAGAATATTAATTACTGAGTATGTTCTTTTGCTAACTATCGTTGTTTTGATTTAATTACTGAACTTGTTGTATTATTTCTAGATCTAGCTGTTACTATAAACACCAAAACGATAAAAATCTGCCCGCGCCTTATCCCAACTCTCTTGGGGTCGGCTTCCAGTCTAACCGGTTGCAGCTGAATACAGTATTTTACATGGAGCGACTGCCAATCTGACTGAACTCCACAACCCAGTGACTGGGTAATACGATACCCCTTAGTAAGACTGTTTGTCAGACTTTCGGGCTTCTGACGACTCGTACCAACTGTCAAAGATCCACGATTGACAGCCGGGACCAACGGCAACGGGCAACGGGCGTGCTTTCCGAGGCACGGTGGAGTCTCGGTATGTAAAGATGATCACCCATCCATGGAGCAAGCCCGGCCAGCGTAGCTTAACCTGATGGATCGACCCATGCGGCTGTTATTATTTTAGCTCCTCTATATATACTATAAACACCAAAAATAATAATATATCAACAAAAGAATGATCACTATCTTTTTTAACAAAGCACAATCCAAAATGCTTTAGAGGCCGCTACGGAAAATTATATAATTTTCAGTAGACGTTCGAGTTAGGTAATCTCTGTCTTACTGTAACGTCAACTCACAAATCTACGTCATAGCAAATTTTGCTCAATCCGGTAACAAAAACAAAAGTACCTACACACCTACAATAACATTTTCTTAATCTATCTAAATTTAGACTAAATCAAGGAAATGTTCCCACTTGTGCCACACGTATTTGGCCTTTGCTACCTACATATTAATTATGAATAATTGTACATGTCATTGAAATACTTAATGACTGCAGCAATAATTTTGCTGTACCTACTCGTATGTTAGTACTCTACCAAAACAATCTTGGATATTTATACAAAGTATTATGTTAAACGAAGTACTCGTGCAAATGAATATTTTTTTCTACGGGACCACCCTTAAGTATGAGAAAAATCTACTTTTCTGATAATAATTTAGTACTTTAATTATTTATTATTAATCTAAATTAATAATAAATAATTAAAGTACTAATACTTTAATAATTTAGTAAGTGCTATCATAAGCACTACAGATTCTTAATTAAGGTATGTTTCTCACTTAAACTAACACATATTAATAGACTGTATAGGCATTCAAGACAAAGATTTACCGGGTATATATATTTTGGAGGTGATGACGTCATGACAAAGGCTGCGCTCACGTTCATAGTCGAGGGTCACCAGTTTAGAGGTATGCGGAACAGGGTGTAAAGTCCCGCAAACCTCCGTTGAAAAGGGAGGATCCTCCGACCAGAAGGGTGTTGTGTGTGGTCCGGGCAACTGCCCAATGGTTGATTTCGGACTGTTGTATATGTTCAAATCGCGCGGAGAACTCTGCTTGCGCGATGTAGAATTCTTGCTATTTTTAGTTCGTGTGCGGCGTCATAGATGTCGCTACAATATAATGAAATAGGTAGCAAAATATTCTAAGCAATACTAGAAATATCTTAATCCCTTTATAACTAAAATTTCACCACAAACCAATGACAGCGTCTAGATCTCGATAAGATTAGACCAATCTCTATAATTTAATGTACCAATAATTGGGATTCGAATTCGTTTAGCTAGATTTACTTGAAATCCTCTCTCGGATAAATTGGCAGATGTGCCGTTTGTTTTATACCAAGAAGAGAATAATAAATTGTTCAAAATAAACAGGATTCTATGAATCCTGCTTTTATCAATTTTAGGATTTAGTTTGGTTAGTTCAAAACTAATTTAAGACGACCTTGAGTTAGTTTCATAAAATTGAAGTATTTTAGTGGAAAATTTAATAATCACCTGAATTTTCTGTGATGTCATAATCGTAACCTACCAAGAAAAAAGAAGGAAAATTCTTCACTTGATACATACATACGTTTTGTCAAATTCATTGGTCGGCGCAAGACATCTTCTTCTTCCATTCTGTCCTGTCAGCTGCCACGCTATCACTTACTCCCCTTTCTTTCATATCACTCCTCACACAATACATCCATCTTTTCTTTGGCCTCCCTCTCCACTCTAGGCATCCACATTTATATTCATTACTCGTTAGTTACATGTGTTTCATCCCTCCTCTTCACATGACCATACCAAGATCAGCGGCTCCCTCTGGCGCCACTTTTAAACTACCTCTAATGTACTCATTTCTCACTTTATCCATTCTCGATACTCCACACATCCATCTCAACATTCTCATCTCCGCCACATGCAATCTATTTTCATCCGTCTTTTTCACAGCCCAACATTCTGATCCATACAACTATTATCCAATATAGGTAGGTAAATTTACTTAGGGGCGTATCTAACAGACACTTTTTAGAAATCGAGAAATAGTTAGATATTCACAATTATAAATAGTAATATCCAAAGCCGATTAAATATAGCATACATTTTAAACTCAGTGAGTTATCTAATGCCATCAGGTTATAATTTCATTAACATAATGCGTCTCGCCCGAGTTTCTCCTACATCCATGAATGATCCATACAAATGGTCATCAAAGCTGCTCTTTGAATCTCTGTAGTAGGAACGAAACAGCGTCCGATATTATGGAACCGCTTTGATCAGACAGATGTATCCTTTGACTGCTACCTTAATTCAAAAAGCCAATCAAATGTCCAATTTTCCTGAGCTTTGCAGAGTCATGCTGTGGCCACACAAAGCAAAGATGAGCTGAAAAAGATTATTTTATCAAAGTGATCCATCACAGTTGACAGAATTAAGACACCTTGTTATGAGTTGAAACTCATTAGGTATATTATTCATTTATGTCACTTGCACGTCATAAAACCACAAAAGCATAATGCCTACGTCACAGTTTAAACTTTAGGTCTTAATTTACTGAGATAGTAAAAATAAAAATTTATATCTTGGACTCGACGTTAGCCAAACTTTCTTTTTTAATTCTTTAAAACATTTTCAAAACTCACAGAAAAGTATATTGGAGACGGTAAGTCAATATTTTACCTTTACTGGAATATTTTGATTTGCATTTTGTGTACTAAGATACGGCTGAAAACATATCAAACAGACAATTCTATCCGATTGACCGACTGAATTTTATCCTAATCCACCAAGACAAATCCATCATCAGACCACTTGACGGTGGCGATCACACCGTTACAAAGTGGACATCTCACCCACACGTACAAAGCGTTTTGGAAACACTTTCATTGTGCTTAGAGCTAAGGAGACGAATTCCCTGCCGGAGTCTGTGTTTCCTGATAGATACAATCTGAGAGTCTTTAAGTCAATAGTAAATAGATTATTTCTAGGCAAGCTAGCTTCATCGTTGACCACATTATTGCGTTCTCCCACACACAAACAATTATACCGATTTATAACAATCCGTCAGGCCCCGGAATAGCAGATACAATTAAAAACCTATTGTCGCGTCTCCGTTTGGAGACGCGACGCGGGGCGTGACGGATTAAACTTAATTTATTCTCCGCGGTGATCTATACTAATATTATGAACAGGTAACGTTTGTGAGTTTACGAGGTTGTAGGGGGTAATCTCTGAATCTACGGAACCGATTTTGAAAATTATTTTACCAATAGAAAGCCACGTTATTTGTGAGTGTTATAGGCTATATACATTTTTGAAATCCACGCGGACGAAGTCGCAGGCGAAATGCTAGTTGTTGATAAAGTAATAAAAATGCCTGTGATCGATTGTCAATACATCATCGTATACCATCAGGTGTGAAAGTGGTCAAACGCGACACTATTAATAAAAAAGTTTTATTTTTTACTTTTTTGTTACGGTTCCCCATTAAATTGTGACAAACGATCGCAGTAATCGCGAGTCATTTGCTGTTAGTTATTGAAGAGTTTCACCGTCTATCTCCAAAGTTCTTCATCAGATCCTAATGATGTATTATACTCAACAGATTTGGATTGGGTTTTCGTTATTAAAATGCAAACCCCACCAACACCATAACCCAAACGAAAACCCCATCCAAATCTGATCAGTAGTTTTTGAGAAAATTTTGAACAAACATACATACATACAAACATACATACGGGCCGAATACAGAACCTTCTATTTTGAAGTCTG
Source organism: Polia nebulosa (assembly GCA_951329385.1). Taxonomy (NCBI): domain Eukaryota; kingdom Metazoa; phylum Arthropoda; class Insecta; order Lepidoptera; family Noctuidae; genus Polia; species Polia nebulosa. The sequence goes on along the minus strand of OX589595.1, from coordinate 1,413,127 downwards.
TAAATAAAAATAGAAAATCTAATCTATTAAATGCTTCTCATGTAAATATTTTTCTTATCCTAATCACCTGTGCTCTTTCAACAGAAATAAAAAAATCAGTGCCTACTCGTACCGGAGATTATCCTTATTTACCATTTTTCAGTTTCCTTTGAAAACATCTCTGAAATGATCTAATAAAAAACGCTATTTTATATGACCCTTTTATCGATGATTGATCCTAAACTAGGAAAGTTGAATGAGAATATCGGTTAAGGTTTTTATACAAACCTTTTTGCACGGATTGAGAAAAAATTATTTCGATTATATTTTCGTATTTGGTTTTTAGGGTTCCGTACCCACGGGGTCGAAACGGAGCTACTGCTGTCACTCACGTGTCCTTCTGTCTGTCTGTCTGTCTATCTGTCCGTCGTCTGGCACATAGGTTTTACAACCAAACGGTTGAAGTTACAGTCTTTAAATTTTCATCTTGTTGACCCAAAGCTATTCCATCAATCTGCCCAGCATTTTCCCAACTATCTTGAGGTCGTTTTTCAGTCTAAACGGATGCAGCTGAATACCAGTATTTTACATGGAGCGACTGCCTATTTGACCTACACAACCAAGTTAATGGGTAATACGATACCCCTTTGTAAGACTGGTTGTCAGACTTTCGGGCTTTTGACGACTCGTAACGGCTGTCAAAGATCCACGATTGACAGCGGGGACCAACGGCTTAGCGTGCTTTCCGAGGCACGAAGGAGTCTCGGTATGGAAAGATGGTAACCCATCCATGGACCAACCTCGGCAAGCGTAGCTTAGTCAACCCGTGCGGCTGTTATTTCTTTAGTCATGAGCTCCTCTGACCCAAAGCCATTCAAATAGTCAAAAATACATTTGGTTCGGAACCCAAAACGTGCGAAGTACGACACGCACATGGCCGGTTTTTATGTTCATTCAATATGTGAACATTGTTTTTGTGTACCTTTCGACAACAATAGGATTATTTTTATTACTTTATATATAATCACCACGGAGAATAAATAAAATTAAGCTTATTGTTATGAATCGGTAAAAATCTTTGTTTGTTTGTAGGAGATTGTCTCTAGAAGCACTAACCCAGAGACGGACTCGGTTCTTGTGGACAGGTAGATAGGGCAGAAAAATTACGTGAAAACATACATATTGTTTCTTACAGCCAAATATATGATTAATATTTTAGTAGTCTAAAAAAAATGACCACAAAATACACTTTTTTATTCTTCGTTTTTGTCTTAGCATACCTTTTTATGTGATAGCCATTTCATGGAAATGCATAAAAAATAACTAGTCTACCATCTTTTTGAGTCCACCGTATTGTATACAGGGTGTAACGGAAAGGTGTGGTCATATTTTAAGAACCGGTTCTGCCCATGGATATGAACAAATTTCTCTAAGAAAAAATAAAAAAATCCCTAAAAAAATTGGACTTTTCATACAAAGTTATCATCAGCTGATCAATATTTGTATGGGAGGTAAAAAAAAATTTTGAGAATACCTCAGGTTCTTTTGAAGAAAGTTGTTCATATCGATGGGCAGATGCAGTTCTTAAAATATATAGTTCATAAAATATGATCACACCTTTCCGTTACATGATGTAAAGAATGACGTCACTTAGCAAACCATGCATTGTCATCCAAATTAATCATGTACGCAAAATTTCAGCTTAATCGGAAACCGAAAGGTGGATCAAATTTAACTTTACAAGTGAAGCCTATTTGTTTCACTTGTAACTTATCAACTAAGTTTACTTAAGTGTGTTAATAATTAACCTGTAAAGCCCGGAAACTCACTGGTGAGTTTCATTAATCGAAACCACGTTGAGCACTGAAACTCACCAGTGAGTTTTGCGATTCTTGCGACTCACTCGTTTATTACCTCTATTATTACCAAAACGCAATGTATTTTATGCTGTGGCAACATTTACACGCTTGGCCATAGACATTATTGGTCGTCTCAGGTGCCCTCCGACAAAAAATATATGCTGTCATAACTGAGAAAAAATGTCAAACTGACATTTGAATCCGGTTTGTCGTATGCGGGCGGGGCTTGAAGGATGGTACGTTTGACGAATGGCGGCTTTCAGAGGAACCACTAAGAAGTGTATTTCACTCACAGCAGTAACAATCTGGTTCTCATTAAACTTCTGCTTGATTGCCATGATGAAGGCAATGGTCAGCAGCACGTTGCCGACCACGACCAGGCTCCACAGCACCAGCGACCTTCCACTCTTGGACGTGAAGTGGCTGGTCCCGTGTAACGTCGTGACCCTCTCGATCAGAGACACGTAGTATGCGCTGTCTATCTTCTGTTTCTTCTTTGACATTTTGAGCTGGAAAAAGAACAGGGCCTAATTAAATATAACTGACATAATTTTATAAATGTCAGAAACGTCACATTTTTGAGACAAGTGTTATGTACTACAGCAGAAAATTTAAGTTGGAAATTTACAAAATGATCATCACTAGCCAGCCACATAAAGGCCCAAACAATCTAAGGAATTTACCGTTGACTCGATAAAAAAACTTTTTACAAAAAAAAAAATACAACCGACTTCCATAGATAATACTAAAAATGCAAAATAACTTTAATTTCGGAAGTCGGTGTCAAATAACGAAAAGAAACCAAACTAGAAACACCTCTATTTTTTTTTTCTCACACTATTTTTTTTTTGTAAAAAGTTTTTTATTTTTCTCTTTTTAGTTGTTTAAAAAGAATTGATAGCCCCAAAAATAGGGAATTTGAATACAGTTTGTGAAATTAGGGTATCAGTGTGAACTGTACGAATCTGTATACCCCTTTAGAGCGTACCAGCGTGATGTAATGTTGTGAAGTGGTGAAAACAATATACAGACATGCGATTGTAGCAATTCTGGAAGGTTTGCTATTATTTATTGAAGAATTCCACTGTGTATCTCCGAAGTTCTTCACCAGATCTTCACCAAATAAAATGAGACTACATGTAAAGCACCAGCTTCAGATAAAAAAAAATCATCAAAATCAGTTCACCTAGTAAAAAGTTATAAGGTAACACACATAAAAAAAAACACAGTCGAATTGAGAACCGCCTCCTTTTTTGGAAGTCGGTTAAAAAGAAGATAAAGATCAGATTGTCTCCTGACACATAAACCAGTTGGTTGCCTGTAGGTGTTAAATAGGCCCTGGGTACTAAGATTTAAAAATAAATAAAAATAACAAACTAGAAATTAAAAATAACAAAGAAAAAAAAGACACTTTATTTTTCAGTATATTCGGTAAAACTAATACTTTTGTAACTAAATTTCTAATCCATCACACCCAGAGATAACCTAAATATCACCTCAATATCATGTCTAATAAATCTTACCTCAAAAGGTTCGTATCTCGTCCAATCTGTTGATCCTCTGTCCTTAATGAATGTGATTTAGACTGAACGAGGAACGTGTCTTAAAAGCCTTGATTACATTTTAATTTGGGCCTGAATAAATAATTATTTTCCTCAGTAACATTTATGTGGATTTTTTTTTTGTATGTTTGTTTTCTTACTGAAATATTCGTGAAAATTACCAGTTTTTGGGCTGAAAACAGAAGAAATTACTTTGATATTTTAGTTTTAATGTTTTTTTTTTCATGAAACAATAGGATGGCAAATTGTGAATGTTGTGAGTATGCCAATATAAACACACACAATATTAAAAAAAACCGATTGCGTGTCGGACTTCACACATTTAGGGATCCGTACCATATGAGGGAAATCAATATTTTGGTATTTGTTAGTAAAATATACGTAATAATAAACGTTCACCAAATTTCAAGTTCACTATGAAGTTAAAAAATTCTTCGGAACAAAATTTTGTGTCAGACAGACGAACAAATGGACAGTGAGTGACAGCAATAGGGCTCCCTTGGACCCATCGGGTCTTCTTCCTCTTCGTCGTTCCCTCACTACTGAGGATCGTAACCACATACGACGCGGCTTGAAGTTTTGCGGTCTTCTGCAACATGGACCGCTCGGTATATGCTGTCTCCAACAGCCTTCGGGTACGGAACCCTGAAAATCGACATTTTAAAACTATTTTTTGTTTTTTTTTTTAAACTGCCTCTCTCTAGAATTAGATACTTATTAAAGACAACACTAAATTAATGTTATAATAAGTTAGTTTACTATTATTTATTATTTTTTTATTACTGACTTGCCAACTGGATGATCTTAACTAGTCGAAAAATATAATATTAGTATAAAACTTTGAACATCAATAACTTTTATCAATAAATAATTATACTCTTTCTTTCTACTTCACCTAAGTAATCTTACAAATTGATTTGAAATAAATTGAACTTCTCCAACAACTGCAATTTATTCTGATTAATAAAATGTTAATAACTCAGAAGTGTATTCTTTCTTTAATTTGTGGTTTACTAGCCTTTACCCTCGGCTGCTCTCCCTTAGTATGCCAGCGCGTTATTTATTTATTTTTTTAAATATCGTAACATTATGCTGAGTTAGGAGCCATTTTAACCTCGCACAGGTCCTTTCTATACCTTAAGTTATTATGTTGTTACTTACAGGGCTCCGCACCCGAAGGGTCCAAACGGAGCCCAATTGCTGTCACTCACGTGTCCGTCTGTCTGTCTGTCCATCTGTCCGTCTGTCTGTCTATCCACCATCTGTCACAAAATTTTGTTCCGAAGAATTTGTTAACTTCCCATTAACCTATGAACTTGAATGTTTATCATATCGTATATTTTACTAACAAATACAAATTATATTGATAAATCAAATTTTTTCTTTGGTAATTCCGTCAGGTACGTACCTAACTAAATATACGAAGTCCGACACGCTCTTGGCCGGTTTTATAACTACTGCTCCGATATGGATGGGCTTTTTTTTGTTTCAATGCGTATTTTTAACCGACTTCCAAAAAGAGGAGGTTCTCAATTCGTCTGTATGTTTTTTTTTTTTTTTTGTATGTATGTTACCCGATTTCTCCGTCAGTTGTGAACCAATTTTCTTTCATCTGAAAGAATATACTCCCGAGGTGGTCCTATATAAATTTTATCGAAATTGCTTCAGCGCTTTTTGAGAAACTGAACAAAAACGGAAAATACGTGTACCTCGATGACGTTTTGGTGTTCTCCAAATGTTTAAATTCCACGTTCCATTATATTGGGGTTTTTAGTTCTGGGGTATAACAACTAAAAAGTGAAATATAAAAAACTTTTATACAAAAAAAACAACCGACTTCCAAAAAAAAATACACTAAAATTAATAAATAACTTTAATTTTGGAAGTCGGTGTCAAATAACGAAGAAGTAAAATACAAACACCGACTTCCGAAATTAAAGTTATTTATTAATTTTTAGTGTATTTTTTTTTGTAAGTCGGTTGTTTTTTTTTCAAGGAAGGTTTTACTATATAATACATTAGGATCTGATGAAGATCTTCCGAGATAGACAGTGGAACTTTTCAATAACTAACAGCAAATAAAGTCGGTTAATGACTCGCCATTACTGCTATCGTTTGTCTATGTATTGTTATCATAATTTAATGGCAAACAACAATTAAAAATTGAAAAATAAAAAATCTTTTTACAAAAAGTAGTATTACTGTCTTCCAAAAAATAAAAACCAAAAAACGTACAAACAAACTTTTATTTAATTTCACCTCACTTTGTTAATAGTTTATCATATTAAATATGGATAGGTGTTAGACGAAGTACTCTTATTAATCTATTGAAAAATGAGATTTAGAGCACCTGAAGCCTTTAAACAAAGTGGTTGGTTCAACATTAAAAAAAACAATCTGACAATGCTTCAAATATTATTTAGAGCTCTTGTCTTATAGATTTAATCTTTAATTCAATTTCATTTTCCTGTAAGAACAAATTTACATAAAAAATCAGCGGCCTTTTTTCAAAATGGCGCCCGACCACACCCTAAAAACGACACTCGTTTCAAAATCAAAGTCGTTTTGCAAGCACTGCACTCTGCATGGGGTGTACTACTTCTACGAAGCTTCCAGTTGGGGTGTGCATCTCTTGTGGGCGCTGATCATAGCCACCAGCATGGCTTTGTGCTGCTTCCTCGGTCACATGATCTGGGAAAAGTTTGTTATTGATCCTACTTTGACTGTGGTGAGTAAAAATTATTTTAATTGATCATCATCATTCTCCTGCCCTTCTCCCAATTTATTTGGGGTCTGATTTTTAACCGACTTCAAAAAAAGGAGGTTATCAATTCGGCTGTTTGTTTGTTTTTTTTTTATGTATGTTCGGTTATGGGTTTCGGAGACAGACAACGGAACTCTTCAAAAATTGACAGCAAATCAACGGCGATTGCTGCGATCGTATGTCTATGAATTGTTGACACAGTTCAATGTGGAACAACAACTAAAAAGTGACAAATAATAAAAAAATATAAAAATATAGAAACGAATTCCAAAAAAAGTGCAAAATAACTTTAATTTCGGAAATCGGTGTCAAAAAACGAAGACAAAACCAGAAAAACTAACTTCCGAAATTAAAGTTATTTTGCACTTTTTTTGGAAGTCGGTTCTATTTTTTTGTAAAAAAAAAATTATAAAAGAAAGGTTTTCTAAAATTTTATTCCTCTTTGAACTTTATCGTAGTGGTTTATACTCGTACAATCAAAAATTGTAATAAAGGTGGTACGTACATCATTACAATCGGCCAATCAGCCTTTTAATGTCCCACTGTTGGGACACAGGCTTCCTCTATGTGAGAGGGTCTGGGCCGTAATCCACCACGCGGGCCCAATGCGGGTTGACGTATGTCACATATTTTCAAAGTTTTAGGTTTATAAGACATGCTGGTTTGCTAACGATACTTTCATTTACCGTTTTGAGAGCAGTGATGATGAAATTATTTACACTAAGTAAAAAGCCTGGGCTGGGTTCGAATTCGATGACCTTGTTGCGGCTATAAGACTGGGCCACCACTCAGATTTCCTTTTTAGATAAATGCGTTTTGAATAAATCATTCATTATCAGCCTTTTAATGTCCCCACTGTTGGGGCACAGGCCTCCTCTCTATGAGAGGGTGTGGGCCGTAATCCCCCACGCGGGTCCAATGCGGATTGGTGTATGTCACATGTCTTTGAATTTTTGGTTCTAGGACATGCCGGTTTCCTCACGACGTTTTCCTTCACCGTTTTGAGAGCAGTGGTGATGAAATAATTTACACATAGTTAAGTGCCTGCCTGGGTTTGAACTCACGACCTACAACTTGTAAGTCGGCGCCAATACCGCTGGGCCACCACTGCCCCCCGTTTTGAATACGCATCGTCATTTTATATTTCCTACTTCTAAAGTCTATCTCTCCTTCCTATAAAACACACAACAGAACATTTTATTGAATCTTACTTAATAACGCAGTCAGGTTCTAAGATATTTCTATATTTTTTTTATTAAGTTATTGTATCCAATTATATATTTAGAGCCGAATTCAATATTAGATTTCGTCCACTCAGTCACAGAATATACCGCATTGAAGTTAATATCGTTCCTGTAAGTAATGTTGTATGTTGCAAAGTAATAAAATTATATACGTCGGATATAAAAAGGCTGCAAAGTTACTTCTATCCCAAGGTCTAAAAATATACCTGTCAAATTATTCAAATAAGTACAAGATGTTCTTTTGAGATTTCATCCGTCAAACAAACTATCTTTCAGTTGGAAGTTCATATTTCACCCTTTTATTGTGAACCTTTGTAATCTTGCTGTGATCGAAAAGTTGCTGACTATGATCAAAATCTAATATGGCCGACAAAGGTTATCTTGAGCTAGCTGACACCTCAGGAGATTTCTTCCTTCTCATTTGTTTCGTTTAGAAAAAAAACTAAGTCCTGGCTTTTGACTTGTTCCAATAACCGATTTTGTTGCTAACAGAAGTCTAACGGTCCCCATTTTTTAGGGTTCCGTACCCGAAGGGTCCAAACGGAGCCCTATTGTTGTCAGTCATGTGTCCGTCTATCTGTCTGTCCGTCGTGTGTCACAAAATTTTGTTACGAAGAATTTATTAACTTCCTAGTATATATATAATGTTTATTATTACGTATACTTCACTAACAAATACCAATAATTGGTACGGAACCTTTATTGTGCGAAATCCGACACGCACTTGGCCAGTTTTATGTATATTGCAGATTATATTACTTAAACCAAACTAATGCTACCTCATTAGTTGAAATCCATCCAACCGTTTAGGCCACAAAGCATGGCATAGGTAGAAATAGACATACAAATCTAGGTACATACATACTCTCGAAAACATTACCCTCCTTCTGGGGAAGTCGGGTAAAAAGTTAACGCATTTTTAAGCAGCAAACTTAATGAAGATTTGCGAGGGTTTATTCATAGAAAATTTCAAAATCCAAATAATATGGGTACATTATTCTGTAAAAAAAAAATCAGTTTACTATCGTTTGATAAAAAAAATATCTTAATTTAAAGTTTTAATCATCCGATTTAGCCATCTTGTATCTCTCAAACCAGTTTTCGTACAATTTCTATGAAAACGCGTTGGCACATCGCATCACTGTTGCATTATCACGTCGTGTCTAACTGAAGAGCCTTTACGCTTTTCTATGAGAGGAGAAGTGGTTGGCCTCACTACGCAGGCTTAGTGCGGGTTGGTAGGAGTCACAACAACGCCACTCAGGGTACTCTGTTCGTCTACCGAGTGATCCCATGAAAGACGGTGGCACAGTGCACAGCAAGTCTCTGTGGAGACCCCTTTATTGTCTCCTCAGGGATTTGCCGCAGCCGCCGCAGGAGACGCCCTAGGCGTCGGGGCTCGCGAGACGATCTCCGGCCACTGTAGACGCGGACCTGCGGATGGCGAGTAAGGGGTAGCTTGCCGTCCGGTCTGCATCAGGCCTGGGAGGCGCGTAGTGTTCCACGCGCGCATCATTGAGATGTCAGCCACCTGTCAGCCACCAGCACCCATGCATTAGAAGGGGTCGCGGATAAATTCTTAACAGAGCTACTGTGCCCCTGGGCACTCAGGCAAGGAAGGAACAGGGGTGGGTTTTAGTCTGACACGCCCTCCGAGACCACCCAGAGCGAGAGAAGTCATAAGATGATTTACTAAACCAAAAGAAAAAAAAAGAGATTTACCATACTAGTCGTTGCACAGAGGGGTATCCCCTTCCATGTGCTGATGGTGATTATGGGGGTGGCTTTACAGCGTAAAAATCTCACACTCTCTGGTCTTTATTCCCCAAAAGTCCAGGCGCCTTTTGAAGGCGGCTGGACTTTCCAGACAACAAAAAAAAGGTGTCACAACACGCCTCTTAGTTTTAATTTTTGATTCCAGAACATTATGGTTTTTTCACAATGTTTTCCATTACAAATCACTAATTTGTATGTACTGTATGTTATACGATTTATTTAAGGAGCTGTGAGATGTTACTCTCATCATGCAGAGCAAGTTAATAAATCAGTCCACTTCAGAAACGAACGTGTAAGCAGGGACTTGAAAACACCTTCATAAAGGTTACAGAATTATAAGTGTTACATATTGAATGGGTAACAGAATCAAAAATGTAACACTTGTCTATGTGTTTTTTTAATGTGTTAACCCAAAACACTTACAAAAGTGTAACCGTATTATATCTGTGTAACAGTGTTAATAAGTGTACCAGGTAAAGGCGACGTTGCCAAATTTACTATTAGACAGTCGCAATCCAGTCGCCGCGCGCCGTCTGTTATATCCGTGCAGAACACGTACTCGAAGTATTTAAAATATTCGCTGCAATGGATCAATCAATGATTTCTTTAAAAAAAAACTTTTTACAAAAAAAATACAACCGACTTCTATATATGTATAATACTAAAAAATGCAAAATAACTTTAATTTCGGAAGTCGGTGTTTCTAGTTTGGATTCTTCGTTATTTGACACCGACTTGTATTTTTTTTGTAAAAAGTTTTTTATTTTTCACTTTTTAGTTGTTTTACCGCATTCTAAAACTAAATTAATAGTAAAGTTTTGCCCGAATTGATAGCCCCAAAAATAGGGAATTTGAACGTAGTTGGTGAAATTAGGGTGTATCAGGGTGAACTGTACAAATCTGTATACCCCTTCAGAGCGCATCAGCGTGATGTAATGTTGTGAAGTGGTGAAAACAATATACAAACATGCGATTGCAGCAATTCTGGAAGGTTTGCTATCATTTATTGAAGAGTTCCATTGTGTATCTCTGAAGTCCTTCATCAGATCTTCACCAAATTAAAATGGGACCAAATGTGAAGCAACAGCTTTCAAAAAAAAAAAAAAAAACTTCAGAATCGGTTCACGTAGTAAGAAGTTATGAGGTGTTACCTCATAACTTCTTACTACGTGAACACATAATAAAAAAATAAAAAAAATACAGGCGAATTGAGAACGTCCTCCTTTTTTTGAAGTCGGTTAAAAACCGTCCAAGTGCGAGTCGGACTCGCGCGCAAAGGGTTCCGAACGAATCACATATTTTTTAAATGGCTTATAGTAAAATCTATTTACACGAACTTAAAAATACCTACTAATTCAAACTTAGATACATAGGTATTTATGTTTTAATTAGTATTTGTATTATAGCGTACAACGCTTATGCGTATTTTTTTTTTGTGTTCGGAAATCCTCCTATGACTTCTCCCGCTGTGGATGGAGCGGGAGGGCGTGTCAGATTACTGACTAAAACCCACCCCTGTTCCTTCCTTGCCTGAGTGAATTTATCCGCGACCCCTTGGCATGCAGGCATCGGCCATGATATGCCCTGTCAGTGGTGGCTGACATAAGTACATCTCTTTGAGACACGCGTGGAACACTACGCGCCGTCGACTCTCTGGCCTGGTGCTGATCGGACCACGAGCTACCCACTGCTCGCTGTCCGCAGGCCCGGGTCTACGGTGGCCGGAGATCGTCTCGCGGCGCCGGAAGTCTCAGGCGTCTCCGGCGGCGGCTGCTGCTGAGTGCTGAGGGCGTGAGGGCGACTCCGTTTATGAGTCTCCCTCACCCATGCCGCCTCCCTCTTCGCGGGTATTACTGCTTCTCAGAAGGAGGAGACAGCTTCCCATTCCCTCTCGCTCCGTACCATGGCCTGAACCAGGGCCGGGCGCGAGAAGCCGCTGCCGCCTATCGCATCCACGAGGACACGGCGGTGCTCCGCCCAAGCGGACCAGACCTCCATCGTATGCTTCACCGTGTCCTCTGGACGCTTATGCGTACCGACTACTATAATATTTAGGCTTATTCTTAAGAGGCCGTACACGAAATTTTGGCCGATTTCACTGATTTACGTGATTTTACAGTTAAAATTATGCATTTCTATGAGTTTTAATGCACAACATGAAAGATAATTTGAATTATGATCTAATTAATGAACTAGATTTGAAGCTTGCATTGCGTATTATAAGTCGAGATTTGAGTTGTTTTAATAGATTTTTTATTGCCAATTTTTTGTAATTTTTAAATTTTTTCTCGAGAAATGGATTGATGGTGAACTGGAGCACAGATAATGTAATACAAGCGTAACTGGAGTTTATTTTTTGCTGTTTAAATTTTATGAACGAGAGTTTTAAATAGCCAAAATCAAAAGCAATTCTTTGCCTATTTACTCTAAAATTTGACTAAGTTAATTTTTTTTTCTCATTACTTTTTAATAAAAGTTGTAAAAAGTGATTCATAAATTATTTAAACGACTTTTGCAATAATAAATTCAAATTCTTTCATACCTTTTATACGTCAAAACGATTCGTAATTATGTGATACTAGCTGCGCTTCGCGGTTTTACCCGCCTAGACCGAAATAAAAGGTAGCCTATATGTTATTCCAGGCTATAAGCTATCTACATACCAAATCGGTCCCGGCGTTTGAGCGTGAAGAAGTAACAAACATACACACTTACAAACTTTCACATTTATAATATTAGTAGGATTCTAAACCCCTTACAGCAAAAATTCATAAAACCGTCGTCGGTTTGTGGTCGATTAATCGTAATTATAATAAAAATAAAAATAAACTAGCTCATACATTAAATCATAATTGAAATAACCTTTCATGTTGCGCATTAAAACCTTTACAAATACATTATTTTAACTGTAAAATAACGTAAATCAGCGAAATCGGCAAAATTTCGTATACGGCCTCTTAAAACAGTCCACGCCTCACGCTTTAAAGAAATAGTAGAGTTACAACTATAACATTTTCAGTTTACGTGGTGTATTTTCGTTTATTTTCTTTAATAACTTTAAAACAATTTATTTTAAAATTATGAAAAAAAAAATATTTGAGACCCTCACAACCAGCCCTTTAATTTGATATGTCACAGGTACAGTTAGAAAAACTTTATTTTTAAATTGTCCGATTTTCCCCCCAAAAGTTACCCCCATATTCCAAATTAATTTATTTACGTTACTTATCCGTGTTAGGCTCATAGAAATACACCTGTGTAGCTAATTTTACCTTAATCGGGCTAGTAGATTCGGAGGAAATTGGTTGTGATAGACGGACAGACAGACAGACGGACGCATGAGTATAAGGGTTCCGTTTTTATATTCGGATGTTTCGGGAACCCTAAAAATGGCGCGCGCACGATAGGAAGTAGGAATCGCAACTGCAATAATATGATCGTCTAGTCGGCCTCAACGCCGCGCCGTCGCGCGCGTTGTTGCCATACCGTGCAATTATATCTAAAACCATGCTAAAGCTACTTATTTCTGTTACACATATTAACACTTATTAACAGATATAAAAGGTTACACTTTGATTCGGTAACATTATTGTTTCTGTTACATTTATGTAGGTCTGAGGCGGTGAAATAATAGCAGATTTACTATTTTAGACTTTTATTAATTTAAAATTAAACAGAGTACACGCTATCGGTTCTACGGTTATCGCCATCTTAACTTTTCCCCTTCCATCCTTCCTCTCTCTCACACACATATGTCGTCTCGCTTACACTCACTCATGCTTATTATTATAACTACTAAGTACACATTTTAAAATCCCACATTTATAAAGGTTTCTTTTTAAAACAGTTTGAAAAAAACAGTGTTAAAAACACTTATGGCGGTTACAGTTTGAGTCCCTGCGTGTAAGAGCATGTTCTTATGTTGAACACAGACACATCTTATAAATTATATAATTTGCACCTACTTTGTGATGTTAATGAACTGAGCAAAATGCTCACTTTGTGATTTCAGTGCAGCAGTCTCTCTTCATATAGTCGGCTTATAGTTACTTCATACTAAACTTCTAAGACGGAATCGTATGCACCAACGTTTGTTGTGAATTTTGAATGGAGTAGTTCAAGTTTAACATAAATATCTTTAATCGTGTATGTAGATAATTGGATTCAGTCTTGTTACCTATTTTATTTATATAGATCAACGACCCAGACTAATTTAATTTTATATCGTGAGCTGCCTGTTGAGCAGGCTCTTGAAAACCCGGTCACATCGCGATACCTACATCCTCCTCATACTCTCAGTAGGTATTGGATCTCCCACATTATCTGGTTCATGTTAAATGGTTTATCTATATAAAAAAAAAACCGGCCAAGTACGTGTCGGGCCACGCACAGTGTAGGGTTTCGTAGACGCGCGTTACAATACAAATTGTGTTAAATAAGGATTTTGTGTTAGGTACGACAAGTAGGTACATTTTATAAGTTGGGCGACCATTACTCTTAAACTAAAAAAACTTTTTTACAAAAAAATAGAACCGACTTCCAAAAAAAGTGCAAAATAACTTTAATTTCGGAAGTCGGTGTTCCTGTTTTGTGTCTTCGTTTTTTGACACCGACTTCCGAAATTAAAGTTATTTTGCACTTTTTTTGGAAGTCGGTTCTATTTTTTTGTAAAAAAGTTTTTTATTTTTCACTTTTTAGTTGTGGTTCCCCATTAAACTGTGTTAACAATTCTTATACATACGATAGCAGCAATCGCGGTTGATTTGCTGTCAATTTTTGAAGAGTTCCGTTGTATGTCTCCGAAACCCATCATCAGATCTTTTTGAAATTTAAATGGGACCATTTCGGCCTTCGACCCTTTCGAAAAAAAAAGAATTTTGCAAATCCGTCAATATATGACGGAGTTATGCCCGAACATACGTAAAAAAAAATAAAAAACTTTTTACAAAAAAAATACAACCGACTTCCATAAATAATACTAAAAAATGCAAAATAACTTTAATTTCGGAAGTCGGTGTTTCTAGTTTGGTTTCTTCGTTATTTGACACCGACTTCCGAAATTAAAGTTATTTTGCATTTTTTAGTATTATTTATGGAAGTCGGTTGTATTTTTTTTGTAAAAAGTTTTTTATTTTTCACTTTTTAGTTGTTTTACCCCATTCTAAAACTAAATTAATAGTAAAGTTATGCCCGAATTGATAGCCCCAAAAATAGGGGATTTGAACGTAGTTGGTGAAATTAGGGTGTATCAGGGTGAACTGTACAAATCTGTATACCCCTTCAGAGCGCATCAGCGTGATGTAATGTTGTGGAGTGGTGAAAACAATATACAGACATGCGATTGCAGCAATTCTGGAAGGTTTGCTATCATTTATTGAAGAGTTCCGTTGTGTATCTCCGAAGTCCTTCATCAGATCTTCACCAAATTAAAATGGGACCAAATGTAAAGCAACAGCTTTCAAATAAAAAAAAAATCTTCAAAATCGGTTCACGTAGTTAGAAGTTATGAGGTAACACACATAAAAAAAAAAAAAAAAAAAAAATACAGTCGAATTGAGAACCTCCTCCTTTTTTTGAAGTCGGTTAAAAAGCTATCTCAGCCGTGGTAGTATCCGCGCTGGGCACGCCACCATTGCGGCGGTAGTGCCCCTCTTTGAGGAGTGGCTGGAGAGGCCTCACGGCGCCCTCACCTTCCGCCTGACGCAGGTCCTCACCGGACACGGCTGTTTCGGGAGGTTCCTGTTTCGGATCAAGCGGGAGGTGACCCCCGGGTGTTTTCACTGCGAGGACCGCCCAGAGGACACAGTGGAGCATACGGTGGAGGTTTGCCCCGCTTGGGCAGAGCACCGCCGTGTCCTCGTGGATGCGATAGGCGGCAGCGACCTCTCGCGCCCTGCCCTGGTTCAGGCCATGGTACGGAGCGAGAGGGAATGGGAAGCCGTCTCCTCCTTCTGCGAAGCAGTAATGCTCGCGAAGGCGGAGGCGGGACGCGTGAGAGAGCACCAACAACGGAGTCGTCCTCACGCTTTCAACAGCAGCCGTCTCAGGAGACGCCTGGGACTTCCGGCGCCATCTCCGGACACCGTAGACCCGGGCCTGTGGACGGCGAGTAATGGGTAGCTCGCCGTCCGATCAGCAACAGGCCCGAGAGTCGACGGCGCGTAGTGTTCCACGCGCGCCTCAAAGAGTTGTTAGCAAGAGACGGGGCCCGTCATGGCCGATGCCTGCCCGGGGGTTGAGGATAAATTCGAAACAGAGTTACCTCGCCCCTGGGTACTCGAGGCAGGAAGGAACAGGGGTGGGTTTTAGTCAGTAATAGTCTGACACGCCCTCCCGCTCCACCCAGAGCGGGAGAAGTCATAGGATGATTTCCCACCCCAAAAAAAAAAAAAAAGCCGTGGTAGTATTCCTTCAAAGTTTGTTATTCAGACTGCCATTACAATTTTTTTTCATATATTTCAAGCCAACAGTTTAGGTTTTAGTGGCCGGGGGACGCCCAATTCGTACAAAAAAGTATCACTTTATAGTTTAATATTTGGTAAACGAATCACTGAATCAAAAATAGTATATAATACCTCAGTATGATTTTAAAAGATCTGTCCAGTGATACCTTACAGCAACACTTTAGGATAGACGATAAAGGTTGCAAGAAAAAAGCTAATTTGAAATAAGTGCTTTAGAGTTTGAGTTTATCGTCTTTTAGATATTCACTCTGAAATTCCATAGTTTAATATGACAACGTTTTGGATCTTTTGTAAAATAGTTGCCTTCAGATTTTTTTGTTAGCCTGTTCTGTCCCACTCTTTGGCAAAGGCCTTACTCCACTCCTTCCACCTTTTGCGATCCCATGCTGCTTCATTTCAGTTCTGGCCAGTTCATCTTGGTATCGCCATCTCTTTCGTGGTATGCGGCATCCCTGTCTCAGCGTCTCAGAGCACCAGCTTTGTGCTACTTCGGTCCACAATCTGTTCGGCATGCGGCAGACAAGTTCCGCCCAGTCCTAGTCGTAGTGTTTTGCATTGAATACAGTACGATAGAGGGGTTTAGGGTTTATACGGGGCAATTCGAGGGGTGAAAGGCTATGTCTAAAGTGACATTTTACGAACTTTACAGAAGAGCCATTTAAAAATTTTGTTATTAAAAAACTACTGATCGGGGATCTTTATTGCAACAAAATCCCTTAAATTTTTGGCATTATTTTCAATATAAAGCAGTTATGAGTACCAAGATAAATGTTGCTTAATACAAAATGATCTGTATAACCTTATTTTTAGAGTAAAGAAAAATTAATCAACTTCCAACATTATCACTATTCAGCAGCAGGCAAAATGGTTTAAGTGACTTTACTTAAGTATAGAACTCAATCATCAGTCTCTTGCACTTATCCCAATTTATTTGGGGTCGGCGCAACATGTCTTATTCTTCCATACTCCTCTAATAGTCGTCATCTCTTTAGTCACCCCCTTTTTACCCATATCCTCTTTCACACAGTCCAACCATCGTTTCTTTGGCCTTTCCCTACTTTTATTAGCCATCCACATCCATACACAAGACTTTCCTCACGACATTTTCTTCATTCCTCCTCATCACATGCCCATACCACGACAACCGATTTCCACACAACTTTTCAGTCAGCGGTGCCACTTTCAGACTTCCTCATATATTATACTCATTCCTAATTCTATCCATGCGCGTAACACCACACATCGCTCTTAGCATTCTCATCTCACCCGCATGCAATTGCTTTTCATTCATCCCTTTTGTGGCCCAACATTCTGAGCCATATAAGACAGCAGGTCTGACCATTGTTTTATAAATCTTCCCCTTAAGTTTAAGGGGAATGCGGGCGTCACAGATAGTCCCGGTGACCTGCCACCATTTCATCCATCCAGTGTTAATTCTGTGCTTAACAGTCCGATCTATTTTGCCATCGCTTTGCACGAGTGAACCGAGATACCGAAAATCGGAGCAGACTGTGAGAAGCGCGCCATCTAGCACTATAGCTTCAGAACTAGAGA
The DNA here is from genome assembly GCA_951329385.1 of Polia nebulosa. Taxonomy (NCBI): domain Eukaryota; kingdom Metazoa; phylum Arthropoda; class Insecta; order Lepidoptera; family Noctuidae; genus Polia; species Polia nebulosa. The sequence goes on along the minus strand of OX589595.1, from coordinate 1,395,925 downwards.
GACCGCCGAAATCGCAGAACATGTATTCAGTTTTGGTTCTGCTAATTTTCAAGCCAACTTTCTCCAGCTTCTGTTGCCATTTCTCAAATCTGCTCTGGATCTCAGGTCCATCTTCACCGACCAGAACAACCTCGTCGGCAAACAGCATGCACCAGGGTGCCTCCTCCTGTATTTCCGACGTAAGAGCGTCCATAATCAACAGGAAGAGATAAGGACTTAAAGCCGACCCTTGATGTAAGCCCACAGCCACACTGAACTCATCGGTGTTGACAGCAGCCGACCGGACGTAGGTACTAGATTGTCTGTACATAGCACGAATCAACTCAACATACTTCCCAGGCAAACCTTTCTCTTTCAAGGCCCACCACACACTTTCTCAAGATCAATGAACACCATGTGCAAGTTCTTGTGCACATGTCTGTACTTCTCGCACAATTGACGGAGAGCGAAGGTGGCGTCCATTGTCCCTCAACCTGGCATAAACCCAAACTGATTCGGAGTAATGTATATAACTCAATATCGCCCAAAATATCGCTTCTAACAAATAGCCTTTCACCCCTCGTTTTAATAAATAATTATTAAGCATGATGTTTAAAAACCGGTGTTGCTAACCCTAAAAGGTCTCGACTAGACAAACAGTAAAATAGTCATAATAATATACCAAAATCAGTCAAATTGAGTTATTAACAAAAATACGAGTATCTACGCAATCATAAAGAATGACGTCAGGCGAAAGCTATAACGTTTCACCGTCAGTCTTTACACGTGATCGAACCTTTCCTCGCAATTTTACTTACCCTTGCGTATTTTTCTTGGAAAAAGGGTTGTAACCTAAGCAAAAGAAGTCGAGTGCTATAGACTACGAAAATCGTTCGTAACATCTTACGCAATGATCTGAGTAAAACCTTTCCATGTTTGCGGTTTGCATACAGTCTGACTTTCATATTTTTGGCAGATTGTAGTTGGTTTCGTTATGTAAAACAAATCATTCAAACTCACACTGGGCAGTATTTTAAAATATCGGCGTAAATAAGTGTTTATTTTATTAGCAACTGCTGTCGATTATAATCTCCTTAAAACTTAATATGGAGGGATCATTATGAAGTTAACGAATATATTTGGAAAAACATCTGCTCAATATTTTTGATAATCATCTTCGTTTTCCTCATGTTTTTAGAGCTATGGTTTTCAATTTTTTGGTTGCCTGATTTTTGTATCTGATGTCACCAAAAGCACGAAAAAAAGAAAATCTTTCCGAAAAAATAAAAATATTATTTTGCGGTTTCTCATTAAAATTATACTCTTGTCATGTGTTTTATTGTTAACTAGCTTCTTCCAACGTGTATAGACCGAGGGTCGACTTGGAGAGGGGTAGCTAATTTAAACACTGAGTTATTAACTTATCGCGTATATTATTACAAATAATATTGTACCGAACCACAGTGTAAGCTACAATACTGCTCACCTCAACGAAATATTTGGTATAGACTATGTATTACGCGCGGTAACGAAACCATAGCGACTTCTAACTCGACGCCAACGCCATCTATCGAGCTAGTGGGTACTAATTGTCCGATATTAAAGTAATATTGGTCGCTATGATTCCGTGTCCTCATTTTAAATCTAAACATACCGCCCACCAAGGACATTATTGCCGAATGTCCTTATTAACGGCCGCCCACCATGCCAACGGTAAAGGGTCATAACCAAACCAAAATCAACAATATCGCTAGACTGCAAATACGTCCTTGGTAGCAAGTATGTGTATAAATATATGTTTACTAACGGGAAAACTTAATAACTATACAATAGTAATTGTGTTACTGGGCAACTGGCAATACACATAATTTGGAGGTTGGCCTTTTGACAATTGAGGCCTTTGTGCGTAACGTCACTACCCGAGTAATTCCGTCAGACCCACAATGCTTCTGCTCAATCCTTCCCAATAACCACTTGCCGGGAGGCATGTCATCCTCCTTTACTAATACTATATCCCCAACAGATGGTTCTGGGTTTTTATGAGCCCACTTGTGCCGTTGCAGAAATTGATTGAGGTAATCCTGCGACCACCGTCGCCAAAACTCCTGCATCATTCTCTGCTGGAGCTGCCAGCGTTGTAAACTGTTAACGTTTGAACTTTCATAATTGGAATCCGGCACTAAAACAACTGGTTCTCCAATCAGAAAATGACCCGGTGTTAATATATCAACCTTATCTTGATCCTCAACATAGGATAATGGTCTTGAATTGAGGCACGCTTCGATTTGAGCCAGCACAGTAGCCATCTCTTCATATGTCAAAGTGGTGTTTCCTATGATCCTCTTTAAATGGTACTTGGTAGAATTAATTCCTGCCTCCCAAAGCCCTCCAAAATTTGGGGCGTGAGGAGGAATAAAGTGCCATTTAGTGCCGTTAGTAGCGAGATACTCTGCTAATTCCGAATTAACGTTAGATTTTTCTTCGTTATATAAATAAAGCAGCTCACGAGCAGCACCTACAAAGTTGGTACCATTGTCGCTGTACAACTCGGCGCAGCGACCACGCCTAGCCACAAATCTTTTGTACGCAGCTAGAAAACCTTTGGTACTCAACTCGCTAACGGCTTCTATATGCACTGCTCGAGTGGACATGCATATAAAAAGTGCAATGTAACCTTTATAGGATTTGTTCCCGCGACCCTTTGATACCCTTATGCTTATGGGGCCTGCGTAATCTACTCCTGTACACAAAAATGGTTTATTTGGCGTCACACGTGCCGATGGTAGTTGCCCCATAAGTTGTGTCCGTGCCTTTGCTGAATACCTAAGGCATTTAACACAGCGCCTTACATATTTCTTGGCTAGCAACTTAACCCCTATAATCCAATACTTAGATCTTAAGTACGTGACCATAAGCTGCGGGCCACCATGCATGGTTTTTGCATGAGCGTCAGCAATCAGAAGGTTGCTCAGAAAGGATTCCCTTGGCAAGATGATTGGGTGTACGCGATTATAACCTAATTGCGACATTTCAAGTCTTCCTCCAACTCTTATAATTCCATTAGAGTCAATAAAAGCGTTCAACGAAGTTAGATTTCCCGTTTTCTTTGTTATCTTACTATTTTTTAATTCTTTAATTTCCACAGAAAACTCTTCCTGGCATTTCTTTATGCATGTGTCTGTGGCATCGTCAAGCTCTTGTTTCGATAATTCCCGTGTACCATGTTTAATAGTTGACTGTTTCCTTAGGCTCAGAAAACGTCTACAGTAAGCTATAACTCGAATTAACGTTGATAACTGGGAGAACTTATTCCAGACGGTAACTGTATCAAAAGCAGTCGTGTGTGCTTTAACTTCTTCCAAATGTGTTACGAGATGTTTCGGTCTTTTGTATTCAATTACCTGCTGTCGCAACAGATCCGGACCATTCCACCATATAGCCGTAGAGTTCAATTCAGCTGGGCAAACACCGCGGGAAGCACAATCTGCGGGATTTTGCTTAGACGATATATGAGACCAGTGGTATGTGTCTAAGATGTTTAAAATATCCGAAACTCGATTGGCTACAAAAGTTTTCCAGCGGTTAGGATGACTATTGAGCCAAGCTAGCACCACCTCACTGTCTGTCCATGCATGCCAGTCGAGCTTCTGGACACCCATTACTTCTCCTACTTCAGCCATTAATTTGGCTAGAAGAACAGCACCACAAAGTTCTAGTCTCGGTATAGACACTTGTCTAATGGGAGCCACCTTCGTCTTTGAAGTGACTAAAGAGATGTGAATGTTTCCTTGGTGATCTACAACTCTGAGATAAATTACGGCTGCATACGCCATTTTGGAAGCATCCGAGAAGCCATGCAGTTCCCTCTTTACGCTAGTATCAGTATGTAGCCATCGTGGGATTTTCACCTCCACCAAAGAAGATAAGTTGCGATGGTAAGTAGCCCATTCATGTACTAAATTATTAGGAATTTCTTGGTCCCATTCTAACCCTGCCAACCACAATTTTTGAATAAATGTTTTGGCTAATATAATACTTGGTGCTAACCATCCTAACGGGTCAAAAAGCCTTGCTATGTCGGAAATAACTTTTCTTTTTGTTACAGGTGCAGTTAGTGGCGGAAGTTTCACCGAGTATTGGAAGAAGTCCTCGCATGAGTTCCAGGTAAGTCCCAGTATCTTTGTAACATTATCAGTTTTTATCCTTAGTTCCTCATCTGTAGTTCTTTTACCGTCCCTGATTTTATCTAGTAATATTTTGCTATTACTTCTCCATTTTTGCAAGTGGAAACCACCTTTAGCTAAGACAGCATTCATTTCGGTATAGATTTGAAATGCTTCTTCTATATTTTCCGTTCCCGTCATCAAATCATCCATATAAAAATCGTTGAGAATTATTTTCTCTACCTGCGGGTTATTTTTACATTCATCATATGCGACTTGATGCAAGGCGCGAACCGCTAAATATGGTGCTGATGCGGTACCAAATGTGACAGTCATTAACTCGTATTCTTCTATTTCCTTTTCAGGGTCGTTTCTCCAGAGTATACGTTGATATACTGTATCCGAGCTATTAACCAAAACTTGTCGATACATTTTGATAATATCTGCCACAAGACATATCTGATATGCTCTCCATCGCATAATCGTGTGACGGAGTTCAGCTTGCAACGTTGGGCCAACTAACAAATTGTCATTTAACGACATTCCATTCGTTCCTTTGCAGGAAGCATCGAATACGACACGAACTTTCGTCGTATCTTTATCCTCCCGGACGATGGCGTGGTGAGGTAAGTATATTGCTTTGCTTATATCCCTTTTCTTATCTGTTACCCTTCTCATATGCTTCAAATCTAAATATTCTTGTATAACCTTTGCATAATCTTCTCTTAATCTACTGTTTTTTCTTAACCTTGCCTCTAAACTCTTTAGTCTTTTTTCAGCAATGCACTTAGACTCGCCAACTTTACTGACTAGGTCACCATCACGCAGCGGCAATTTCACTATGTATCTACCTATGTTACTCCGCGTTGTGGTAGCTGTAAATATGTTTTCACATTTAATTTCATCCTCCGTGAGTAATTTATTTTTTCCAGATGGTTCCGCTTCCAACTCCCAAAATCGTCTCAGCATGTTGTCATCAGCCTGAACGCTGGAATGCATCACGGTAATGTGTGAATGATTACTTGACTCATCATCCACTTCACAAGCGCCCGATAATATCCAGCCTAAAGTGGTATGTTGCGCTAATAGAGTTCCACTTATATTCCTTTTAATGCCTTCCTGGATGATTTGGCTGTAAACCTCAGCACCTAATAAAATATCAATTTTATTGGGTCTGTGGTATTCGGGATCAGCCAAATCCTCAACGGTCAAGTCTGCCCATTCTATCTTCGCTACTTTCGTAGCTGGGAGAAGAGCGGTGACTGACTTCAGGACGTAAGCATTAACCCTTACTTGAAATTTGGGATCTATTCTAGACCTCAAATTAATGACGACAGTGGACTGAGACGTTACGCTTTTTTCACCTCCTACACCTAACACAGTGTGCCTTGATGGCTTTTTCTTTAATCCTAAGTATTGGACTGTGGATTCTGTAACGAAAGAACCCTGTGAACCTTGGTCTAGCAACGCCCTAATTACCCGATAGGTCCCATCTTTCGATTCAGCTTTAACCAAAGCTGTAGTCAACAGTACAGTTGTCTGACCACCTGTCGAAAGACATGAGACTACTGGCTTGCTTGACCCCTCCGCTTGAACGGTTACCTCATTATTATCCTCCTTCATCAACCTTCCAGCGGCCGATGAGGTTTCCTCGGGAGCAATACTACTATTTTCCCCATTAGCAGACCCAAAACCACCTGTTGGGTGTAATAAAGTATGGTGGCGGCGTTTGCACACCTGGCATCTAAGAGTGGTTTTACAGAATTTTGCAGAGTGGTTATTATGAAGGCAAACAAAACACAATTTATTTTCTAGTGCAAAATTACGACGGGCATCATTAGATTCTTTACCGAACCTTTTGCATAACGTTATTTTATGACCTTCAGCACAATACGCACATGACGCGCTGTTGGTATTCTTAACAATGTGAAAAGATTTAGTAACTTTCTTATCAATACTATGTAACTTAGGCTCTAAATTTTCCAAACCTCTGAATCGACCTATTAAGAACTCTGAGAACTGTACAAACGTTGGTAATTCATCAGTTCGGTCTGAGGATACTTTTAACTCCCAGGCCTTTCGAGTATCATTATCTAATTTGGCACTTATGATATGAATAATCAAAATGTCCCAAGATGAAACATCTACACCTAGATTTTTTATAGACTCCAAACAATCTGATGTTGTACTAATTAGTTTCTTAATTTCCGAAGCCGATTCAGACACCAAATTCTTCTGACTTAGCAGCCGCTTCAAAATGCCATTAGATAAAAACCGTTTATTGTTATACATACTATCTAACTTCTCCCAAGCGATTTGGTAACTATCGGACGACACTTTAATATTTCGCAACAACTGTTCCGCTTCACCAGTTAAATGTCCCCTGAGATAGTAGAACCTTTGAGCGTCATCCAGAGACTTGTTTTCATGCACAAGCCCTAAAAACAAATCTCTGAACGTTTGCCACTCTGTATATTTCCCTGAAAACGTAGGTATTTTAATTTCTGGCAACTTGAAACGCCTAGCTAAACCTTCACATTGACTTGTAGAACTTGAATTCAACTCGTGTGTACTCGGTGTTTTTAAATTATATAACATTTCCTTTAAATCAGTCTTAAATTGTACATACAATTCCTCCACATCATCATAAATACAATTTTTGTGATAATCCGAATTATACAAATCACTTCGCTTAACCTGACTAATAATTTTAGTGTGAGTGCTGGTAAATAAACTCCACTGTTGCTCTAGGTTGTCAAGTCTAGTTTCAATATATGGAACAGTCAAACGCTCTTTAGGAGACTTTTTAAAATTAGTCTTAACTTTCAGCATTTTCGCTCTAATATCCTCCTGTAAATCGTTGAACGCTTCCATCTTTAATTGATTATCTAAATTGTAATTGACTCAAAAAACACTCGAAACAAAATTGTTTCCCAATACAACCACAAATGTATGCTAAATTAAACAGAAGTCTCTTAGCCCGTGCTTCCAATAAATGTACGCAAAATTAAACACAAATTAGCAAATTTTACAAGTCTTTTTGTACGTAATTCCACAAAATTTCGGGCATGGATTCCCCGTCTCAACCAACTTTTACTTAAAACTATTACAAGTCCAAACTAACTAAATTCTTCAAGTTAAATCGCACTATCTTCAAAGATCCTTGATTTTTTCTAAATGATATTTAAGTTCAAATTAGATTGTAAATTGTACTCACGATTTTTTTTTCTTAAATTCACTCACTCACTGACACTGCACTGACTGATGACCCTCGTGACGCTGCGTCGTGATGTAATGCACCACACAAGTGGCGCCCTCTGCTTGACCACGCTCTGCCGTCTTTTTCCTCCCTTGCGTCGTTCCTCCAGCTGTAGCTGCCACCAGTAATGCTGCACCACGCTCCACTGGCTGCTCCCAGCTCCAACCGGATCCACCTCCAGCTCCTGACACCTCTCACCTGGTGTACCCCACTTGAAGGGGATGCTCTGGACAGCGATCCACTGCCCAGTAAAGACGCGAAGGGTGGTAATCTCTACCACCACCGGAGACCACCAAAAACACTCCCGACCACACCCGGCTCTCGAAGGACCATGTATAGACCGAGGGTCGACTTGGAGAGGGGTAGCTAATTTAAACACTGAGTTATTAACTTATCGCGTATATTATTACAAATAATATTGTACCGAACCACAGTGTAAGCTACAATACTGCTCACCTCAACGAAATATTTGGTATAGACTATGTATTACGCGCGGTAACGAAACCATAGCGACTTCTAACTCGACGCCAACGCCATCTATCGAGCTAGTGGGTACTAATTGTCCGATATTAAAGTAATATTGGTCGCTATGATTCCGTGTCCTCATTTTAAATCTAAACACAACGGCTTTGCTCACGTTTATTTAATACTTCCCCATTATATATTATAGTCTATATGCGATTCCAGACCATAATCTATTTCTGTGCCCCGTGGTTTCACCCGCGTAGACTGGGATGAAAAGTAGCCTATGTCTGCCTTCATCATCATCATCATCAGCCTTTTAATGTCCTCACTGTTGCGGCACAGGCATCCTCTCTGTGAGAGGGTGTGGGCCGTAAACCACTACGCGGACCCAATGCGGATTGGTGAATATCACATGTCTTCGAATTTTTGGTTCTGGCACATGACGGTTTCCTCACGATGTTTTCCTTCACTGTATTGAGAGTTGTGGTGATGAAATAATTTACACAAAGTAAAGCGCCAGTCTGGGTTTGAATTCACGACCTACAACTTATAAGTCGTGGCCAATACCACTGGGCCACCACTGCTCCTATGTGTTAATCCAGGGTATAAGCTATCTGTATACCAAATTTCATCCAAATTGGTCAAGATGTTTGAGCGACGTTTGAAGAAGTAACAAACACACACTCATGAACTTTCGCCTTTATGATATTAGTGTGAAGTGTGATTTAAGGTTCATATAGTGGGATGATAAAATCCTGTTCCCTCTAGTTCAATAAAACACAAAACATCTAGTAAATAAAAGTACAGTAACTCTCCTAAGAAGTTACTTTGGAAGAGGAAATTACTCCGGCAAACCTGCAAACTGTTATAATAGTTTGAAAGTGATTCAGCTATCATAATATTGTTGTGAACTATTGGAATAATAGTTTTCTTTCAATATTGCCCTCGTTCTTTCTTATAGATGAATCGACAAATTATTTTATTAAAGTGACATTAGAAGAGCTCGTGGAGAAATTACCGCACGTGTGGATCTTCGAGGTTAAGTAACGCTAACTGAGGGCAATCCATGGATGGGTGACTATACATACCGACACCTTCATACCTAGTAAAACTTACTAAGCCATTGGTTCCGGCTCTCATTTGTAGATCTGTGATAGTACACAGCGCAATCATGTTGTTGTAACATGGGAATCAATGGAAATAGCAAATGGGACCCATCGTTAATATCCGGCTCGATCCGGCTCCAGTAGCAGGCGGTGTTCGGAAGACCAATGACAGACGTGTCTTGTTAGAATTACTAACGTTTAATGCACCAACTTACATGCTAAGTACAATTAAATAGGGAGTATAATGTTAAGTACACACTACAATAGTAAGTCTTAGACTTATAGAACAGAATAGTTAGTCAGCTGAGTAGTCATAGATATTCAGAAATCAAACAATCTGATACTAATTTGGCCAGGAGCTATATATATTACTTAGATATTGGGTTTTGGAGGTCAGGCACGCACTGCAAGTAAAATCCTATTAGAACATGGTGGAGCATACTGTGCAGTTGTGCCCCACTTGGGCTGAGCCCCACCGTGTTCTCGTGGAGGCGATTGGCGGCAGCGATCTCTCGCGTCCAACCCTGGCCCAGGTAATGGTACGGAGCGACAGAGAATGGGAAGCAGTCGCCTCTTTCTACGAAGCAGTAATGCTCGCGAAGGAGGAGGCGGAACGGGTGACGGAGACTCAACAGAGCCACCCTCACGCCCCCAGCAGCAACCACCGCAGGAGATGCCCTGGGCGTCAGGGATCGCCGGCCACCGTAGGCGCGGGCCTGCGGACGGTGAGTCGTGAGTAACTCGCCGTCCGATCAGGACCAGGCCCGAGAGTCGAAGGCGCGTAGTGTTCCACGCGCACCACAAAAAGATGTTAGCAATACGTGATGAGGCCCGTCATGGCCGATGCCCAGGGGTCGTAAATAAATTCGAACCGGAGTTACCGCGCCCGTGGGCACTTAAGCAGGGAAGGAACAGAGGTGGGTTTTAGTCAGTAAAAGTCTGACACGCCCTCCCGCTCCATCCAGAGTGGGAGAAGTCATAGTATGATTTCCCACCCCCACAAAAAAAAATAAAATCCTGTTAGACACAGTTAGACAGTGAAAACAATATTTCGTTTTCTTCCTTACCATTTCATCCTGGGATGCACGTGGGGTGTCTCCCACAAAATTCCTCAACAATATTTTTATCCGTGAGTGTTCTTAAAGGTGAACCTCGAAGTGCTAAGCACACACTTAGTGCAGTTCCAATGTTTTCTAACTAAACATTATACAAGTATGTGAATGAGAATACTTAAGGTACTATTGTTAAAAGTTACATTTGTAACATTAAGTATTAAAACTTATTTAGTGCCTGTTTATGTTATTCTGTTTGCTTTTAGATTTTTTTATGTTTACATTTCTTTTACTTATTCTCCAAATATCTTGTTTTTAGCTCAAAATTGTAATAATTTAATAAAACATGGGAAGAGCGTGACAATCCCAACACAAGTGTTGTGAACTACTTACTGGTGCAGCCTCAATATTATATTTAATGCAATATTCGAGACAATAGACACAATTTATTATTTATTAATATTTATTATTACTATTTATAACGTGAGACATAGGAAAATAAGAGGTATATACGCTCAACTTAGTGTACAAGTATCTATCTAACGCAGCGTCGGTAAAATGGAAATCTCGATTTATGGACGTAATTGTAAAACAACACAGTAAATAATTATATATGTGGCGTCACTTGGGGGAGGTCTATGTCCAGCAGTATTCAGGGTGCCGTAAGTTCCATAGGACTAAATATTAAAGAAAAAAAGGAGAAAAGGGACTGCCGGTTACCAACGGCGTTATTTGTGGGACCCGGCGCTGGCTGCGGAGGCACTCTCAAAAGCGCTTGTGTTTTCTGAAGATTATACTGACAGACATGGTATGGCTGGATTGGGAACGTTTGTTAAAGACTAGGTATAACTTAACATACCATTGGAGTAAGAATAGCTACATGCCTTTTAAAAAACCGCTAAGTGCGTGTCGGACTTCTCACATTTAGGGTTCCGTACCAAACAAATTTTTTACTATTTGTATGGCTTTGGGCCAACAAGATGCTTATACTGTGAAAATTTGAAGACTGTTGCTCTAACCGTTTGACTGTAAAACCTGTGTAACAGTTGACGGAAAGACAGACAGACGGACAGACAGACACGTGAGTGATTCTGTTTGGACCCTTCGAGTACGGAAACCTTAAAAATAATAGATTATGTAACAATATAAAGACATAAAATTATCGCTTTTACGAAATCTAATATCAAAACTCACAATGATATGTTTAACTTTATTTCCATTGCAGGTAGAAACAACCCACTACTCCATGGTCAACATACCGTTTCCCGCGGTAACTATCTGTGACACAGAGAGTGTGTACTTACCCACCACTCAGAAGATCACCGATTTGCTGTAAGTAGATTAGCAAAGAACGTAGTTATTTAGCAATACTAATATTATTTTTGTCGTAACACCAATAAAAACCAGCCAAGTGCGAGTCGGACTTGCGCATGAAGGGTTCCGTACCATCGCGCAAGATTATACGCGTCTAGTCGTAAATAATTAAGATCCAGCAAAAAATGCCAAAACAAACACGTTCCTTGTCTTTATGGGAGCCGTCTTTAATTTTCAATTTATTTTTATTATTTGTTGTTGTAATAGCAACAGAAATACACTGACTGTGAAAATTTCAACTGTCTACCTATTACGAATCATGAGATACAGACCGCTGACAGAAAGACGGACGGACGGACAAACGGGCAGCGGAGGCATAGTAATAGGGTCCCGTTGGTTACCCTTCGGACTTGGAACCCTTAAAATGAAAGATACTCGTACTACTACCCATACAACGTTGATGTGACAGAGGGGCATTAAATTAAACTACGTATACTATACGTGTTTAGTATTAATTCGATACGGTATAAAAATAAAAATAATAATAAATGAGGTTTTTTTTTTTTCAAACAAACTAAATAGCTTACAATTCAGAGTAAAACGCAACCACCCTTTATACCATACTTTATACCCATTATCCTTGTTTGCATTGCCATCTTATAGCGAAAATGTACTTGTGACTTGCGTGAGAACGGCAACAACGCGTCGTATCGTAGGTTATACTCAGATTTATCGTTTTAAGGTGCATGACCTGTGCGTATAGACATAATCAGCTGTTAGGAAAGATACATCGTGTTCAAACGAGGCCAAAACTTAAAAAATCGTTTGTGACTAAACTACTGCTCCGATTTAATTGATTTTTGGTACAGAGCTTGAAAATAGTACCTAGTATAGGCAGTTTAAAGGAAAGCCCCTCTGTCGTATCAACTTTGTATAACGTATCTTTCATTTTCAGGCTTTATAGATTTTTTAACATGTATAAGACCTGTTGGGCACCGACATGTACAAAATTGTACATGTCGACTCCGCTACCCTCAGGCACCGCATGTACAAATTTGTACATGTCGACTCACGCGTTTAAAACCTCTATTATTACTATAATGCAAGGTTTTTAATACTGTGGCAAGGTTCAATCACTCGGGGCATGATGATGGTCTGTAGTAACCATGGTTTTTTTACCAAAAATATGCATTGAGGGTATTTTAAAAAAATGTTTTAATACGTAAAAATGTCAAATGCGGGGACCGCCCGCGATGCCTGACGGATTTAGACGAATTGACGTTTGTTGCGCCCGGTACCTCACTTCTCCTGAAACCAGGCGGTATTGCTTTTAGTTTTTTCCCCTACTAGTATGGGAGCGATCTTTTTTTTTTATTGCAGCAATAGAAATACACATTCTGTGAAAATTTGTACTGTGTACGGATCATGAGATACAGCCCAAAAAAATACCAAAAAAGACACGTTTATAGAAACATGTTTTTTTTTTCAGTTCAAGGTACGGAACCCTTCGTGTGCGAGTCCGACTCGCACTTGGCCGGTTTTTTATATTTCATCCCACCTCTTTCTTAACCGGCCTTGGCGGCGTCGCCCAACCCCAGACACACACTTTACAGAGACTATTACCCAGCGGTCACTATGCATGCGTCTGACTTGACCAACCCAATCCCATTTTTTCTTGGCAGCCTTTTTGCCTACGTCAATGAAACCTACACACACTACGCATAGCCCGACACGCATTGGGCCGGTTTTGTTGTTTTCCACTATTATCGTCTTCGGAATTTCACCAGCATTTTCATTTCATCATTCTCTCAGGTGAGACAGATTCAATTCCAAACCAAATTATTGTCAATTTCAATCAATTTATATATTCTGCCTAATTGTATTTAACCTCGGAGAGATCGATGATCCTTTTAGATAAATGAAATTCTATGTTCGACAGTGCATAAATATCTCGGCAAGCTGGCATTAAGGTCTGCTGATTTACAAATAAGATTCATTTGAAAAAACGCTCTTGCCTTTTAATATTTCTTGGTGAATATTTTATGTTGTAGGTTTGTTTTTAAGTACGCCTGATATAGTATTGAGGTTTGGGATTTTTCACATATTAGCAGATGTAAAGAAGGTACTGAGAAGTGAATTGTTTCCAGTGTTTTGATTGATTCAGACAGAATGTAAAGCCATCACGAAAGCTAAAGACTCGTTCAAATTAGCCCTGTTGTAGCTCGCATCTGCAGAAGTCACAGACATTGCTCTTTTTACTTTACAGGTTATCACTGAAATTGTTATTTTTACTTTACAGGTAAGAAGATAAATTTCTGAGAAATCGCGTTTTTGTCGCTAGGTCGCACCGCTTTCGCGAGAAAATCGGGTTTTTTTATTATTATTCTGAATTGTATATATAAAAACACAATGGGACAGTTAACTACAAAGAACGATATTAAAAATTACGAGCTTCACCCAGCATTTGGGTTTTTTTACTGCAAATCTCAGGGTGAAAAAGACATTTGCATAATTCGAACAGTGCATAACAAAAACTTAAAACATGCTTTAAATAAACAAAACAAATATGTGATGTGTAAACATAATTGAGCACTGAACTTGAACGATTGAATAATAAATAATACTGAAACTGTTTGCATAAGTTGTAAATATAATGTAATGGGTAAGCTCTAAATCTTAGTTTGGGTGCCAGAGGTCGATAATCTGTGTTAATGCAATTTTTAATAGAAACCATTTCTCAATATTTAAATTAATATTATACTGTAATACTCTTGTAAAAATTGTAAAATGGGAAGTAAATAAATAATTTTTATATTATATTATTATAATAATAATATGTAGGTACCTATTATATAAACAAAGAAATTCTATATAAATATAATTATTAATAAGATCATGTTGACAGAAAATGCTCCCTTTTATTTTTGCAATTGTCTATTTTACTAAGTCGGTTAAGACAATCCCGGAATATTTTTCGACTTCAACAAAACGACTGCATCTTAGTGCTACTGCATTTATATCAATAAAAATAATATATTTCTTTGTTTTCAGGGTCCTTCGAGGCTTTAACATGACTGAAATAAACGATTTCTACAAGAGCTTCAGTGAGGTCAAACGTAAAGATTATACGCCAGAGCCTTATGTACGGAAGATGCATGCCTTGCTTGAAGACCTTGGGTACCCTTTGAAGCTTTTATTGAATATGGTAAATAAACTTTATTTCAATTTATTTGAGATAGTGTGACTATCTGTCCAAACTCCTATGTAATTAATTTCATAAAGATTATATTTATTTAAAATCCTGCACATATCGGCATTTGGATCATCCGCTTTTCACACGCGATAACTTTACGTTACTTACTCCCGCATCACCGCACCTGCCGACCTAGTTATACCTTGTTGTTGTTTTGTTTATGTATTACTAACCGTGAATTCCAAATATTAAATTCACTTAGTGTCCTCCCCCTAGTTCCCTAGCTTTTATAAGTTGGAATAAAGGAGTAGTTGTAAGAATTCATTCCGAATAATCGGTGGGCGATTGACCAAATATGGAGACGATGTCGTCCCCATAATTTGTCTTCCAGACTACTTCCAGATTCTGTAAATCTCTACAAAATCTGGACGGATGGATGGAGCTAAGTTCCTTCCCCGCAGAGAAAGCCGATTCAAAACCTAAATCTAGGATAATTTAGGAAAAACCAATTTTAGCATTTCAGCCAAGGGTCATTTAGGAAAAGTCACAATAGCGAGGTGGAAAATATTATCAAAAGGGGTCTGCTACTGCCTAAAGCATTAGCTCCTAATAAGTGTTTCGCGGAACCCAAGGGTTAGGTGAAAGGGTCACAGGTTTGCCGATACTTGATTTAGGATTTTGTGAACCCTGGCCACTTAGGATTCTACAATCGCCCAATTTATTTAATACAATCTTGCTATAGATAAACTGAATTAGTTTAAAAGGCTGCTGCACAGATTAGATTAGTAAGTAACATCTTTTGCTATACAGAACGAGGAAAATAACGTTTTATAATTTTGTTCTTATTTAGACAGAAGGAAAAGAAGAACGAATGACGTTATTTTAAATACAGATAACATACAAAAAAAAATCATTATTGATCATCATTGAATTTTACCCGAATTTCAATATTTATTCAGTCCGAATATATATTCATTATAGACGCAATAAATTCCTTTTGTGAATCGTTTGTCATTTGTTTTCGGAATTCGCGAGCGAACCAATAATCAATTACTGGAACTGTTGAAAAGATAATTCATTGGAAGCCATATATCTGTCGATACTTGTTAATTTTAAGTTCAAATGTTGTTTACTGTTTTTAAGTTTTTATCCATTGTCGCGATGACTTTGGGAAAATCACTACGTAAAGTAATAGTGAGAACATTCCACGGGAAAACTTGTTCCTTTCAAATAGATTTTTATGTAAAATATTGTGAGTTTATGCCAAAAGGAGTTTATAGTTAGATACTCTAAAGAACAAATAAACAAGCTAGTTTATAAATGGTACCTAACTACTACGTTTAAAAACAAGCTTGCTCAACTATATAAAGGCCCCTACGAATTCCAAACTATATAATTTTGTGTGATCTGTTCTTTCTTACACACACAATAAATTATATCTTGTGAGATACTGTTGATTTGTTAGAACTACGTATTTTCTGGTAATAAAGAACATACAACAACAAGTAAATAATTATGATGTATTTCATGAAATTTACTTCACTACCACTGATCAAAAATGAAAGAGGTTTTTTAAAATTTCGTACGTGAAGGGTTCAAACGGAGCCCTATTGTTGCCACACACGTGACCGTCTGTCCGTCTGTCCGTCTGTCCGTTTGTCCTTCTATCCGTCTGTCCGTCTACCGTCTGTCCGTCTGTCGGTCTGTCCGTCTGTATGTCTGTCTGTTCGTCTGTCCGTCTATCCGTCTGTCCGTCTGTCCGTATGTCCGTCTGTCCATCTATCCGTCAGTCTGTCTGTCCGTCTGCCCGTCTGTACGTATAATACAACAAATACAAATTTATTGATAAATCAGATTTTTTCTTTTAAATTCGGTACGGAAAAATCTTAAATGTACGAATTCCGACACGCACTTGGGCGGTTTTTTTTCAACGTGAGAAAAACATTTCACTGTTCTAAGAATTAGAGAAAATTGTGTCATCTACCTGTGACCTTGCGGTGGATCACAGCCCACTACCTCTCAAAGAGTGACGACCTATGTCTTAGAAATCAGATGTGGGAACGCTTTAGCCTCTCCCATAGAAGACGTCTCGGCCGTAATGGTAACATTAAGGCTGATTATGCTTCATCATCATCACTTCAGCCGAAAGACGCCCACTGCTGGACTTAGGCTTGCCCCAAGTGGCGAGACAAATACCGATTCTGTGCGTCTCGTAACCATCGACTACCCGCCACCCTAATCAGGTCATCGGTTTACTTTGTTGGAGGCCATACAACGCCGCGTCTTCACCACTCCAGAACTTTTCAGCCCCATCGACCGTCTATTCTGCAAACGATGTGCCATGCCCAATCCCACTTCAGTTTTCTTATTTTTGGTCGGTAACCTTGATTCTCTTGCGGATATTATCATTCCTGATTCGATCACGCAAGAACATTCCGAGCATAGCCCTCTCCATTGCCCTTTGGGTGATTATGTTTATCTTTTTGCAGTTCAAGAGACCATGCAGCGACATAGCAGTGGAATGCAACTGGAGGTCCCGACCATACAACTGTTCGGAGATGTTCCGCTCTGTGCTCACAATTGTGGGGCATTGCTGCCAATTCGATGTACCGTATTTTATGTAAGTTTCTCAACTACACTTTAAATTCAAATTCATTTATTTACCAGAATGTAGGTTTACAAAGTATGATCTTAAATCTATGACGGCCCCTTTACATTCTACCATTAAATATGGTGTGTAAATGTTTTAATTAAGAAAAAGACAGTAAGAACATAAAAGACCTTATGCACTAGGATTTTTAATGAACAAATTAATTAATTATTTATGACAAAGTTATATTATTATACCTATGGCAGTTCAAGAGATATAATTTTAATGTACTGTAAGATTAAGAATATTAGTATAAATTATTGTAAACTGTAATTGATAATGTCATATCTATTACAAACTCAAAGTGTTGATTCAGTACATTTTGAACATTAATTCATTATGGTATATACCAATATTATACTGTATATTTCAAACTGTTTGTAAATTATGTCTTACTATATTAATATTATTATTAATTAAAGTTTGGATGGATGGATGTTTGTCACTCAACAACGCCAGAACGGCTGCACGAATCTAGATAAAATTTGGCACAAATAAGATTATGGTCTGTAATAGCACATCGGCTATAGTTTATAGTGGGGGAATATCACTGAAGCGATCTGAATAACTTGATCGTCGAATTGTTTTTAACGTTCTCCCAAAACGTGGAATTTTGCAATGAGTACCTACGCATAACTTACGGTTTGTCTGTTTAACCTAGAAAAATCTACGATGCGTCATAGAAATTATTTGTAATGACACTGAATTCAAAATCGTGGCTAACATTTTAGCTCATTCAACGACTCAACCGATACAATCTAATAGGCTAGTTTCTAGAAAAACCTTTTTTTTTTTTGGGTCATGTCCAAAAGCAAAAAAAAATATGGGACATTCAGCCTTCTCCGACTTTCGTTGAGCATAAATTGACACAATTTCCTAAAAGAAAACTTGACGAATTGAGTAGACGCGGCCACTTAACATATCTCTGCTCATTTCAGGGAACATGCTGATAATCAGACTAACTTTATATCTGGGCTGGATTCCACTGAAGCCTTGGATGTTATAGTCAAGGGACAGAGCGCTAATGGATATTCTGTGGTAAGTTAAGGTGAAAGCGCCACTATAGCCCGCGAAATTCAAAATTTCTTACGATTTTTGCGTTCGCATGTCAAGAAATACTACATTTTGACATCAATTCTAACTGAAAGAATTGTATTGATGATTTTAATAATTATAATTCTATAACTACGTACTTGTTACGGCCGCGAACATACAACCTGATACTGACCTGCAAATTGCAAAAAAACGTAAGAAATTTTGAATTTCACGGGCTACCCTTTTTTTTTTTTCGTTTGGCGCTTCCACCTTAAGGGAGAAAATTTTCCGAGTTATATTGTGAGAGCTTGAGGGATTTATGGCGTATGCTTGCAGCGAGAGTCGTTTAGGTAAACTGATGAACTAAAAGTGTGCAGCATAACAAATAATAAAACCAGCCAAGTGCGAGTCGGACTCACATACGAAGGGTTCCGTACCTTAAACTGAAAAAAACCCCAAAAAAAACACGTTTCTAGCTAGAAACGTGTTTTTTAATAAAAATTAAAGGGGGCTTCCCCATCTAAGGGGTAACAGAAATACATATTCTGTGAAAATTTCAACTGTACCTATCACGGATCGAAAGAGGTGGAGTGTTAGTAATATGGTCCCGTTGGTTGCCTTTTGGGCACAAAACCCTAAAAAGCAGGCATCTTACTGGATAACTTATATGTATTTGAGCTAACACAAATGTCCGTCCTCTTCGGAGGGCTTTCTTGAAGTTCCTCACAAATAATCTACTTATTATTCAAATTAATTCCTTAATTGAATCACTCTTCAAACGTCCAACAATCTATCCGTCACACCTTCATCGACGCCGAAATATATATAATGTAATGGAAATGGACTGCTTCTATCCAAACAAATGAACAAATTTCTAAGAAAGTATTAGTGAATAGGGATGTTTACTGGATATTAAAACATTAATTCTATTTAGTCCGTAAGTAAGATAGATTATCAAAAATTATTGGACACGTATTTTTGCTTTACCAAATCAATAAAAAATTACAAAGATAAAACGCATCAAAGTTCAGTAGTGGGGACTTGTTACGTCACTAAACCAAAAAAGAAGAAATTACTTGTCCAATATTTATTGGTATCTAACTGACGGACTTATTTGATTTTTTTAGTAAACCAGCATGTAACGTAAAAAATGTTGAACCTCCTATAATAGTTTTGATCAGTTACTATTGATGATAAAATTGTACAGAAGGTCCAGTTTTTTTTTGAAGAAAGCTGTTCATTTCCATGGGCAAAAACAGTATCTTAAATATGAGCACACTATTTCTTTGAACAAAACCTAGTCTGGGTTTTATACTCTCAGTGTTGTTCGCTATTACGTGATGTTGAATAAAAAGACGAAAAAAATAAATACCTACTTGCGGACATAAACTTTTGTCAATGTTATTCTGACCTGAATAGGGATCGAAGTAAAACATAATTAAATAGAGTACCTACTTGTATAAGTTGTTGTTAGATAACAGTAATGAAATTGTTAAAAGACTATTTGTATCTTTATTTCGTTCAACATTTCGGCCTGTAATCAATTTACATCATCATCAGCCTTTTAATGCCCCCACTGCTGGGGCACAAGGCTCCTCTATGTGAGAGGGGGTGGACTGTAATCCACCACGCGGTCCATAGCGGGTTGGTAGATCAATTTACATGTAATCACACAACTGTCAGCTGGCCATTTGTAAAATATTCATTTCATTTGTGAAAGGCGACACTGTACATTTATCTGGTTCTATCACAATAGGTAGGTATCTATTGTGATAATATGTAGTTGGTACCAAAGAATATGAATGAATAGGGTGTAACAGAACATAGGCGCGGGTTTGTGGAGGGCGAGTAATGGGTAGCTCGCCATCCGATAAGGACCAGGCCTCCTCGCATTAAAGAGATGTCAGCAGTACATGACGGGGTCGTCAGGACCGATGCCTGCCTGGGGTTGCTAATAAATTTGAAATAGAGTTCGCGGCCCTTGACACAAGCAGCTGAAGGAACAAGGGTGGGTTTTAGTCAGTAAGAATCTGAAACGCCCTCCCGCTCCACCCAGAGCGGGAAAAGTCGTTGGAAGATTTCACATCCTCCAAAAAAAAAGGTGTAACAGAAATGGGTGGTTATATTTTAGATACCGTTTCTGCCCTTGGACATAAACAACCTTCTTCAAGGAAGCCATAATCAATTGCCAAAAGAAAAATTGGACTTACCCTACAAAGTTATCGTCAGCTAATCAAAAATTGGACTTACCCTGCAAAGTTATCGTCAGCTGATCATAATTGGACTTATCCTACATAGTTATAGTCTGCTGATCAAAGATAGGACTTACCCTAAAAAGTTATCGTCAGCTAATCAAAAATTGGACTTACCCTGCAAAGTTATCGACAGCTGATCAAAAATAGGACTTAACCTACAAAGTAATCGTCAGCTGATCAATAATTGGACTTACCCTACAAAGATATCGTCAGCTGATCAAAATTAGTACGGCAGGTAATATTTTTTTTTCGGAATGTACTTTTACTTTCTTGAAGAAGGTTGTTCATTTTTACGGGCAGAAGCGGTATTTAAAATATGCCCACACATTTCCATTACACCCTGTCGAGAAACGACGTTAGAACCTCCTTACAAACATACATTTATTATATTACGTAAAATAAAACAGTCTGCCTAGCCTTTTCCCAACTATCTTGGGGTCGGCTTCCAGTCTAACCGGATGCAGCTGAATACCAGTATTTTACATGGAGCGACTGCCTACCTGACCTCCACAAACCAGTTACTGGGTTATACGATACCCCTTGGTCAGACTTTCGGGCTTCTGATGACCCGTAACGACTTTCAAAGATCCACAATTGACAGCCGGGGCCAACGGCTTAACGTGCTTTCCGAGGCACAATGGAGTCTTGGTATGTAAAGATGGTCACCCATCCATGGACCAACCCCGGCAAGTGTAGCTTAACCTGATGGATCGACCCGTGCCGCTGTTATCACTATAGCCACGATCTCCTCGACGATGTAAAATGAAACAGTATAAAATTGAAAAGGAGTGAAACTAAACTAAACCCAAGGACACTTTGACGTGGGTCGCGAATATATTCGAAATAGAGTTACCGCGGCCCTTGGCATAGAGGCAACCCAAGAAAAAAGAGTGGATTTTAGTCAGTAAGAGTCTAACACTCCCGCTCCACCCATAGCCGGAGAAGTCGCTGGATGATTTCCCACCCTCCAATAAAAAAGGACACTGACGTCGAAGTACCTTTTTTTTACTCCCTCACATTGAAATGTCCCCAGAAGACTGGCAGCATGATCGAAACAGTGCCAGTTTCGCTCAAACGTTCACACAGTCAGAAGGGTACAATTGCTTCACGCATGTCTATCCATAAAATGACAAATCCTTTTTGGACAGGCCAATTCTGAGTTGCAATGGACTAGTGGCTTTAGGTGATTATTTCGGTGACATAGTCAATAGCATAAACCTTAGGCCCTCCATAAACGGACTGCTTAGAGCATAAAAAAAAAAAACAATAATAATAATAATAATTAGAGACCAACTGTACGAGAGCAGTTGTGTTGCGGTTGAAGTCGACTTCAACCAGATTGCTCTTAGCAGTCCTTGTACAGTTGTATTTGACCGCAACACGATTGCTCCAATGCCACTGTTCATTCAGTTGCTGGCTGAACTGGGTGCGGAGAGAGGAAGTGGCGAGCAGTCGGAGCGAACCGCATCAAGTGGCACGTCTATAGATGCCCTTATATTCGGTATTAACATATTTTGGTTTCGCTTCTATATATTTCACATTATATGACAATACAGTCTCGCTATACGGACCTTTTTCGGGCATAACCGTACATTGTAGCACATCTTCTAAACAAAGGAATGTATCTCGACAATTCCACTTCTGTATTTTTATTTGTGAGAAAAAACAGGGAAATAAAGGGCTATATATGCCAGCAGGAAGGGTATACACGAATAAAGGGACGTCTAGTATAAAATTGCTTCCCTCGATTCGATGATAAGGAAAAAAGTTCTACCGGTTTTAGATTGGCACTGTGATAGTAATTACTGCGCTGACTGGAGGATAAAATGAGGTCGTGCTGATTAAGAAATTTAATGAAGTTTTTTATAGTATCTTACTACTTTATGTTTTCATCGTTGATAACTTAAATCTGTCTCTAATTAGCAGCCTACGAATATTTAGAAATATTTTACTTAATCATGTTATTGCTCAAGTACAATGTTTCTAAATATTCGTCATTATACTTCATCGTAACAACATCCTGGCATCAGTGACATATCTATATCTTACTTGCGACCAGCTTGGTACCACGTGGGTGCAATATTTTTTTCAATTTTCCAAAACTTTCTTTCATAATAAACTTTGTCCTGACAAACAACTGCAACTAAAACTGCACAAGTGTATCAAACAACGTTGTTTAACAAACTTTCTCCAAAGAGGGTAGGGGTAGGAGCGTGTTTCCGAGTAAATGTGGTAAAAAAATTGTTTTTAGGGTTCCGAAAGTCCGAATGAAAACACGGAACCCTTATAGGATCACTCGTGTGTCTGTCTGTCTGTCCTTTCTATTCATCTGTCACAGCCAATATGCTCCGAATTAGCGAGACTGATAGAGTTGAAATTTGGTACACACAAGAATATCTGTGACCCAAACATGAATGTGTACCCTAATTAAATTTATTTGGACTATGGGTGTCACTTTACGGGTGAAAATCGAAAAAAAAAACAAAGTTTTTAAAATTGTGTCGTGCGACATAATATATTAATTGAAAGTGCACAGTGTGAACATCATGAATGTATTTTTTTTCCATAATTTAAAAGTAGTTTTAAAGTTATATAATAAAATAGATGAAAAATTACCCCGCCCCCCCTTATCTCCGAAACTACTAGGCATAAAATTAAAAAAAAAATACAGAAAGTAGCTATTTATTTATAGATTACAGGGAAACCTATAAGGAGGAGGACGTTTAAAAAAAAAATGAAACGAATATGATTTGTTCGGAACCCTTTGCGCGCGAGTTTGACTCGCTCTTTGCCAGTGTTTTTATAAAGGCACAATTATATGTTTGTAAAAGTGTTCTGGAAGTGCTAAACCGATTTCACTGAAACTACATTATCGCTGAGTGTCATAGGTCAAGTCTTATGGTGTTTATCCTGAAAAAATACATGTTTCCTCTTAGATCTTCCAAGTCATTTTAACAATATTGTTTGGTTTCAGCTGTACGTGTACGACTACAAGGACAAAGTGACTCTAGTGGACAGCTACTTCAGTCTCACTCCAGAGTCATTCTTTGATGTAAACATCTACGTCTGGGCGATAGACTCCTCTACTTACGTCAAAGCACTGCCGATTTCCAGCAGGAAATGTATATTGGAGACGGTAAGTCCATATTTAGCCTTTACTGGATTATGATACGGCTGAAAATATATTAGACACTCATTTCTATTCGATTGACCGACTGAATTTTGAGGAGTGTGCATGAGATTAACATCTTTTAATTCCATCAAAACCGTTCCATCATTAAACCACTAAACGGTGGCGATTCACGCCGTTACATAGTGGACATCTTTTTCTTTTTTTTTGTGTGGTGGGAAATCATCCAATGACAGCTCTAGGGTAGAGCGGAAGGGCGTGTCATTCTCTTAATGACTAACTAAAACCCACCTCTGTTCCTTCCCTGCCCTGAATGCCCAGGGGCGCGGTAACTCACTTTCGAATTTATCCACAACCCCTGGGCAGGCATAGGCCATGAAGGGCCCCGTCATGTTTTGCTGACAACTCTTTAAGGCGCGCGTGGAACACTACGCGCCGTCGACTCTCGGGCCTGGTGCTGATCGGGCGGCGAGTTACCCACTACTCGCCCTTCGCAAGATAGTTGACATCTCGCCCACATGCACAAAGCGTTTTGGGAACACATTCATTGTGCGTACAGCTAAAGAGTAGAATTCCCTGTCAGTCTGTTTCCTGATAGATAGAACCTGGGGGTCTTTAATTCAAGAGTGATTAGGTTACTTCTAGGCAAGCGTGCTCCTTCGTCGACCACATCATCGCTTACTATCAGGTGAGATAGTGGTCAAAAGCGAGCTAAACTAATAAAAAAAACTCTATGAAAAAACTGTCCGTGTTCGAATTTTTGTAGCTTTTTGTAAGTAGATGTGAAGGTAGGTAAGTATATCTACCTGTTAATTTTGTTTTTTTTTTTTATGTACTGACTTTGTAGTTACGTCATTCTATCCTTTTTATTAACAGTCCTACCGCTTCATTCTCCTTCCCTTGTGCCAATTTATTTGGGGTCGGTGCAACATGTCTTTTTCTTCCATACTCCTCTATTGGTCGTCATCTCTGTAGTCACTCTCTTTTTACCCATATCCTCTTTCACATACAGTCCGTCCATCGTTTATTTGGCCTTCCCCTACTCTTATAGCCATCCACATCCATACACAAGAGTTTCCTCACGCCATTTTCTTCATTCCTCCGTATCACATGCCCATACCACGACAACCGATTTCCACACAACTTTTCAGTCAGCGGTCCCACTTTCAAACTTCCTCTTATATACAGTTCATTTTCTTTTTTGCCTATTACTTTTAAACACACTAGTAGAAATGATTGAATAAAGTTTGTTTTAGTAGTATTTTTTTGCTATGCCGCCATACATACCTTGTACCATAGCCATATAAAACACTATAAGCCTTATTTATAAAATACCGGCTCAGAGCGCGTCAGACTCCACGCATAAGGTTCCGAACAAATCATATTTTTTTTCAGGTATTTTTTAAACTGTAAATTTCTTATTATGTTTTCCTGTAGTTTGTAAGTAAAGAACTACCTTCTGTATTTTTTTCAAAATTGGGGGGAATGGTCGGACAGACAGACAGACGAATGATCCTTTATGGGTTCCGTTATTCATTCGGACTTTCAGAACCCTAAAAAATTACCATAATAATATGATTAGTTTAAACACTGATCAGCAGGTTCTTATTTCAACCCGGAAAAGGCTCGATGGGGATGGTAAAGTGCTGTGTGCTGTGACGTAGTACTGTTTGCAGATGATACCTCTCTTATCTTTAAAGTAGATAGGAATAGAAATGATTTTGATAACGTAGATAGCGCTCTCTCAATGGTTACGGATTGGTTTACGACAAATAACTTAGTTCTTAATGCTAAGAAAACTAAATGTATAAAGTTTGCCTTACCTAATGTTATAAATCTAGGACCTAATGTCATCTTAAATAAAGAAGTGCTTGAAACTGTGGAGTCGGCAGTTTTTTTGGGTATTATTGTTGATTCCATACTTCAATAGGGCTCACATATATCAGGCCTGTTAGGAAGGCTCAGCTCTGCCGCCTACGCCGTCAGAAAAGTTAGACAATATACTGACGTTGACACAGCACGGTTAGTCTATTTTAGTTATTTCCATAGTGTTATGTCTTATGGTATTCTTTTGTGGGGTAAAGCTGCGGACATACAAAATATATTTGTTTTACAAAAACGTGCTGTACGAGCAATATACAGGTTAGGGTCAAGAGTTTCTTTACGAGAAATTTTCAAAGAGATTGGAATTCTCACGGTGGCATCTCAATTCATTTTTGCAAACATATTATACATTAGACAAAATATACATTTATACAAAAAGACCAGTGATATCCACAATTTTGACACCAGAAATAAGTATAAACTTCATGTTCCTGCCCACCGTGTTCGTAGGGTTCATGATTCGTTTGACGGTCTCGGTATCGAATTTTGCAATAAGCTACCCCGTTCTTTTCTTGACTTGCCTTTTAATGCATTTAAAACTAAAGTTAAATCTAGTCTCTTTTCGAAGGCATACTATTCCATCAACGACTACTTAGAAGATAATAATAGTTGGTCGCTGTGTTGAACGCAAGACAATGTTACACTTGATGTTCTTTCTCCATATTTAGCTTATGGTTATGACAGATTATATGAGTTCATATAATAATTGTCTACCAATTTTAGTGTGATGGCCCTAGTTCATCACTTGTGGCTTCGAATCACAGCCCTTTGATAGTTTCTATCTTTGTTCTTGTAAGCAGGCACACCAGTTATGTATGGAGGCTTCTTTAATTTGGTTTAGTGTTTACGCTAGAGTTTGTTTTTAATGTCATGATAGAGTGTGCTAGCTGGCAAGTGGCGGATTATTTAATTTTATGATTATATTTTAGACGACATATATTTATTTTTCTGTTTTACATAATGTTAAGATTGTTGCATAAAATTATATAGATTCAAGTTCTTAAAACTTAACAGACAGATGTGTTGCTGGGGAGTTTGTTGGCCACTTCTTCTTCACAGCTAAAACACTAGGAAGTGGTGACGGGCGGGCGTTTTTTGGGGACTGTCTTTATGTAGAACTTTGACGTTCAAAAAGTGCTGGTTCTCAGCCTAGTTTGAATAAATGACTTTTAATTTTTTTTTTTTTGATTTTTGATTTTTTCTGAATACAGGCATTTTAAGGAAGTTTCCTCCAATCATCATCATCATTGAATTTAGGCAAGGTGGAACGATGATCTTCGCAGGGTGGCTGGTAGCAGCTGGATTAGAGTTGCCGAGAATCACGCTGAATGGCGTGCAATTGGAGAGGCCTATGTCCAGCAGTGGACTGCTATAGGCTGATGATATATCATCATCATCATTCTCCTGCCCTTATCCCAATTTATTTGGGGTCGGCGCAACATGTCTTTTTCTTTTTCTTGCTGATGATATATATAATATATAATATAATATTCCACAACTATCACACAACGCCATCTAGTCCCAAGCTAAGCAGAGCTTGTGTTATGGGTACTAGACAACTGATAAACATACTTATATATTTCAAAATACATACATATTATAGATAAATTACACCCAGACACAGAACAAATGATCGTGCTCATTATACAAACATTTGTCCTGGGTGGAAATCGAACCCACGACCTCCGGCATAGCAGTCAGGGTCACTAACCACTAGACCAACAGGCCAGTCATGATGATGATGATGACGGTTGAATTTCATGAACAAAACGTATGTTATTTTTATTTAATCCTCTAGTCATAGTTTAAACAAAGCATATGGTTTGTAAGTTTTATAAACAGGGCCGTATAACTTTCAGATTAATCTTCAGGCCAATATTAAAACAATGCACAATATTGGTCGAATTTATAAAGCCAATATCATCAATCATGTCGTTTGTCGATCAGCGTTATATTATGAGCCCTTATAAATTCAGGCTGTGGGGTGAAATATAGGTCACGGAGATTATATATACCAACCTACTTATTTTATTTTTTTTTATTTTTTTTTTTACTCGAAATAACAAAATATATGTACATAAATATTAAATAACTAGTTATAACCAAACTACTTAATATTTATATATACAAAATCAGACATACACTTTTACTTAGGCGTGAAGGCACTCCTCCTCATCACTTTTATCTGAGCCACGTTGAATGGCAATGCTAATTAGATTATAACCTACTCTATTTTACAAACCTATTAAAAATAATGTAAAAAGCCAAAGCAGAAACCCTTTTAAAGGGAACCGTCAAACTTGTTTGAAGCAATGATTTAAGCTGTGGATATAAGTTTTTTACTACCAGATGGATCCACCAATTCAGCTTATTCTTTTTAGTCAGACAGAATTCTTAATATATAAATTTATTAGCCTTTTACTGCTACAATAAACGCTAGCTCGTGGCTGAAGTAATAACAGCTGCAGGGGCCGATCCATCAGGTTAAGCTACGCTTGCCAGAGTTGGTCCATGGATGGGTGGCCATCTTTACATACCGAGACTCCTCCGTGCCTCGGAAAGCACGTTAAGCCGTTGGTCAATCGTGGATCTTTGACAGTCGTTACGGGTCGTCAGAAACCCGAAAGTCTGACAACCAGTCTTACCAAGGGGGGTAACCCACTAACTGGGTTGTGGACGTCAGATAGCCAGTCGCTCCATGTATAATACTGGTATTCAGCTGCATCTGATTAGACTGGAAGCCGACCCCAAGATAGTTGGCAAAAGGCTAGGCAGATTGATTACTACAATAAACGCTACTGGGCCCAAACAGTGATGCACCGACAACACGGTAAGAAGATGAAAAATTTATTATTTTAAACTAAGCAGCGTTCCTCGGTCGTAGTATAGTCACGCATACTACAATACTTTGGATACGTCTCTAAGGAGGACAACGACTCCATAGAGCGGTTGGTCGTACAGGGAAGAGTAGAGGGAACCTCATTGCGCGGCAGGTCACCTATACGCCGCTAGACTGACCAAGTGATTTAATCCGCAGTTACTGTTGGTGGCCGCGTATCTGACTGCGCACGACAGTCCGCTAATAGGGTGAGATGGTGAGAGATCGTGAACGCCAGAGTAAACGTGGTCACGTCGCGAGCGTTCACGATCTCTCACCATCTCACCCTATTAGCGAGCGAAACAACAGAGAAGACATAAAACTATGACCTGGCCCGTTGTTAGAGCATAACTCGAATTCTGGTTCGATACTGAATTATGTATATTACGAGTATAAGAATAAAAATATGTACTTGGATAGCCTTACAAAAATAACTACACCGTCGTAATCGGTTCATAAAAACTGATATACGAGACCCATTGAAAACGAGGGCACAGTAATATTTTACCAGAAGGGAGATGAAACATTTACGTATTGTATGAAAAACTTACGTAAAACTCCTCGAGGATTTCACCCTACTTCAATCGGGAATACTTCATCATATTACTATTTTTTTTTTGTTTTTTTACCATCCCACTGCTGGGCCTATGCGGTAGGCATATAGATCGTCTCGGCACCTCTTCCTTTCTTGGCCTCGGCGGCACCGTCCAGCCTCTAGCACCCACTTTGTGGATACTATTGCCCAGCGGTCAGTGTTTATACAGCTGACGTGACCCGCCCAATCCCATTTTAGCCTGGCATAGCATGGCTCAGCTTGGTTTGTTATAGTGGTCAAAAATCCCGTACCTGGGAACTTGTATAATCAAATAAACAGAATGTCATGTCCAGTCGAATACACGAATAGTCTACAAAAACTAGTGTTTCCCAGTACGCCAGCAACATTGTTGGCTGAAAAAATAAAACCTGGAAAGTCAAAACAATACTGCGCTACCATTACTGAAAACACAACAATTTATACTCAGCTGTGAGAACAATTTGCTGCCTGAAAAATTCCAAATGGCAGCCACGGACTGCATTTTCTGTTTTACGTACATGAAAAAGTTTTAGCATTTTTCCTAAATGCTGCTGGCCGCAACACTGACGTTTGAAAAGAGAAGATTTAGAATAAAAAAAAATTAACCGACGAAAAAGAACTAAAAAGCAAAAAATAAATAAAACTTTTAAGTCTTGAGTAATGAGCATATTTACCTACATAAAATATCAAATTTTATATAGACTAATTTTGAGTCGGCGCCAAACAACAATCTGATTATTAAATATCTAAATTTTATAAGTACTTACAAATGAAGAAGGCTGTAAGTAGGTAATTAATCATTTTATTAATTGGCGCCGACTCAAAATTAGTCTATATAAAATTTGATATTTTATGTAGGTAAATATGCTCATTACTCAAGACTTAAAAGTTTTATTTATTTTTTGCTTTTTAGTTCTTTTTCGTCGGTTAATTTTTTTGTTAAAAAGTTTTTTATTTTTTGATTTTTTGTGGCTCGCATCATCTTGTAACACTCCGAGGCTAATTTCTAATTCTTCATCATTCCTCTTGCCACTGAGCTGATGAAATAACCATCCTTCCATGAAGTTCCCAGGATATTGACCAGTTGAGGTTACCTCCAATACTGTAAAGACGTCTTTTCTTCAAACCATATTAAGTGGTATTTGTCACTAAAACTAGTTTTTATATCTAACTTCTATTGTTTAGGAAAGCTATGGTTTCCATCATCAGCTCATTTTCATGATGTGATGGTTCCTAAATGCAAATACCTGATTAAGTTATGAAAAGTAAACAGAAACAATATTCGTGCCCAATTTTCGAGGTTCTCTCTCAATTTTTTCAGGATCCCATGATCAGATCCTGATGTCCTTGACATGGTACCACCCTTGAGGTATACCCTATCCAAGAAAAGAAGAATCATCAAAATCGGTTCATAAATAACGGAGTGAGGGCCGAACATACGTACAGAAACGCTAAACGTATCCACAATTTTCGAGGTTTTCTCTCAATTTTATCAGGATTCCATTGTCACATCCTGATTTCCTTATTATGGGACCATCCTTGAGGTATACCCTATCTAACAAAAAAAGAATAATCAAAATCGGTTCATAAATAACGAAGTGAAGGCCGAACATACATACAGAAACGCTAAACGTGCCCACAATTATCAAGGTTTTCTCTCAATTTTATCAGGTTTCCACTGTCAGATCCTGACTTCCTTGACATGGGACCACCCTTGAGGTAAACCCTATCTAATAAAAAAAGAATAATCAAAATCGGTTCATAAATGACGGAGTGAGGGCTGAACATACACAAAAAAAAAAAAAAAAAAAAAAAAAATATATATACGGTCGAATTGAGAACCTCCTCCTTTTTTTCGTCGGTTAAAAATCAGCCAAGTGCGGCTGCGTGTCGGACTTCGCAAATTTAAGGATCCTTACCAAATGTATTTTTGACTATTTGTATGGCTTTGGGTCAACAAGATGCTTATACTATGAAAATTTGAAGACTGTTGCTTCAACCGGTTGGCTGTAAAACAGACGACGGACAGACAGACAGACGGACAGATGGACAATATCATCGTGAGTGACAGCAATAGGGCTCCGTTTGTACCCTTCAGATACGGAACCCTAAAAAAGAAGCTTCGCTACACTGCGGTGGGTTTGAGGAGCCAAAGTTACTCATTTCTTTTGTTTAGTTCAAAACAACTGAGCGCCACAAGTAGTGATTTTGTTT
The DNA here is from genome assembly GCA_951329385.1 of Polia nebulosa. NCBI lineage: Eukaryota > Metazoa > Arthropoda > Insecta > Lepidoptera > Noctuidae > Polia > Polia nebulosa. The sequence goes on along the minus strand of OX589595.1, from coordinate 1,364,774 downwards.
TTTTTAAACTTCAAATCGGAGTAGAAAAAGTAAATACCTAACCGCATACCACATTACAAAACAACATTAAAAGCTATTACTTTACTCTTTACAAGAGTGGATTATTCTGTTTTCAGTTATTGCGTCTAATCAATCATTATTACACACTCATTCTTTCATAGTCAATCAAAATTGTCTATACCACCGATAATATTATAGAGTTTGAAAGGAAAAGAAATATTCTCCGTCAAGCCCTTCATTAGTAGACACACATAAAAACCTATTGTCGCGTCTCATTAAGGAGCCGCGAGGGGCTAGAAGGATTAACGCCTGGAGTTCTATACGGGAAATTTAAATGAAGGTTCTAATGATCTTCATTTACATGTATACATTGTTAAAGTAATAAATATAATAAATTTTGTTCTGTTGGCCTATACTCGTCCAAAAGCCGAATCAAAATATAAAAAAAAATTAAACTATTAGAAAGGACTCTTAAAGGGAAATCTAATGATACCCATAACACCCCATATGTAACAATGAAATGGTATCAAGATTATAGTTTTTATATGCTCATACAGCTATTTTCATGATACTTAGGCCTTTTATTGTGGTTGGGAAATCATCTTATCACTTCTCCCGCTCTGAGTGGAGTGGGAGGGCGTGTCAGACAGCCGCTGGCAGAACCTAGTCATAAGTACAGTTATGAGACAGTAATAATGATGTATTTACTTATTTCGTGAACCCGACGAATAGAAAATGTTGCCATAGCAAAATATTACCCGTTTCGTAGACGTATTCACGTAAAACACACACGGCCGTGTCCACGACACAGCCACACCCCGATTTTTTTTTAAATTCTAGTATTAAATGTTGCTGACTGCGCAGCCAATCCTTAAAGTACCAAACTATACTAAAGATTAGCTTGAGTCATTATTGTGGTAGTAGTTTACTTACTAACATTTAATTTTCGTAAGTTTGCGACCGCCGGCCGGAAACTAAAGATAAAGAATCACGAAGATCTTCTTTTTGAGTCGATGGTAAACTTATGTAAGACTATAAATTAAAGCAGTCGGACCTAGTACCAAGATAGCCATGCCAGTTTGCAAGTAACAACTAAAAATAATTGTTCAATGTTAGAATCTTTTCTGTAGCCAATTACTGACGAGGTAAACAACTAAATAAAATCATAAAGTGAACGTTATTTCTTAAAATATCTACAAATTACGAGTAGTTTAATTTGCCCACTCACTTTAACTTGAGTCTTCAGTTGGAACAGATGCATTTCTAGTTAAACATTAACTAAATAAAACAAATTGAAACAATGAGAAACGAACTGCAGGTCCATAGTCCTTACAGGGGTGTAAGGACTCACAATCTTGCTTTTGTGCAATGAAGCTAGTTTTATAAATAAGGCTGAATATCTTCTTTTTTTTTTTTGGGGTGTGCAATCATCCTATGACTTCTACCGCTCTGGGTGGAGCGGGAGGGCGTGTCAGACTCTTACTGACTAAAACCCACCCCTGTTCCTTCCTGCCTTTGAGTGCCCAGGGGCGAGGTAACTCTGTTTCGAATTTATGCTCAACCCCCGGGCAGGCATCGGCCATGACGGGCCCCGTCTCTTGCTGACAACTCTTTGAGGCGCGCGTGGAACACTACGCGCCGTCGACTCTCGGGCCTGTTGCTGATCGGACGGCGAGCTACCCATTACTCGCCGTCCGCAGGCCCGGGTCTACGGTGGCCGGAGATCGTCTCGCGGCGCCGGAAGTCCCAGGTGTCTCCTGAGGCGGCTGCTGCTGAGAGCGTGAGGGCGACTCCGTTGTTGGTGCTCTCTTACGCGTCCCGCCTCCGCCTTCGCGAGCATTACTGCTTCGCAGCAGGAGGAGACGGCTTCCCATTCCCTCTCGCTCCGTACCATGGCCTGAACCAGGGCAGGGCGCGAGAGGTCGCTGCCGCCTATCGCATCCACGAGGACACTGCGTGGCTCCGCCCAAGCGGGGCAGACCTCCACCGTATGCTCCACCGTGTCCTCGGGACGATCCGTGCAATGGAGACACCCGGGCGTCACCTCCCGCTTGATCCAAAACAGGAACCTCCCGAAACAGCCGTGTCCGGTGAGGACCTGCGTCAGGCGGAAGGTGAGGGCGCCGTGAGGCCTCTCCAGCCAAGCCTCAAAGAGGGGCACTACCGCCGCAATGGTGGCGTGCCCAGCGCGGGGTTGTGACAATCGCTGTCTCCATGTCTCCATGAGATCTTGCCGGAGCTCTGTTCGCCGAACCGCGAGTTGTCGCGGCAGCGGAGTTTCGCCCCGGCGTTTCGCCTCTCTTTTTTGCCTCCAGATCCCATGGCGATAATCCGGCAAGGATTCTCGCCGCCTCGCAGGAGATCGTACGGTATCCTCGGATCATACGGATCGCCATGACCCTTTGGGACGCGTTCAGACGGCGAGTCGATCGCTGCCTTAGCGAACGGGCCCACACCGGTGCTCCGTAAAGGGCCATGGACCGCACGATCCCCGCGCACAATCTTGCTTGGAAATTAATTTCTGGTGAAGTCAAATGATTAATGAAGGCTATTTATAAATTCAGAACTTTTCAAGATTTTTCTGAACAAGTAATTCATTTATTTAAATTTATTTAAGTTTTGTAGTACTCGTAGAATTAAATAAAAATAAAAATACATAACTGTTTTTTTTTTAAATTCAATTATTACTTTTCATTAACTGACTCTTTTATCTATGAATTAAATAACATTATTAATTAATTTGCAACTAAGTAAGTAAGAGGTTCAAACTAAGTACCATGACGTGGGAAAAGAATTTTATTTCAGGCTCAGCCGTAATTAAATTTAAATTTTCAATCTATCTCCACAAAACTGTAATAAATAAAGTGAAATGCTAAGTTTTATAGCCCATTTTGTTCTTGGGTGCTTAAAATGTCGCAACAAATTAAATGTTAGACAACTTAATAAATTCTGCTATGAACAGGCGGTAAGAAGATTATATTGTCAGAGAAAACAAATTAGTGAAAAAGATAATAAGTTATAAAGCTTGTCAATTTGTTATTAGTAGTTTAAGCCGAGATAGGAGCCCTTTTGGCCTCACTTATGCTTTTAATTTAATCTTTTTGTTGTTGTTTATTCCATATTAAAATTTACTTACTTTGTTTCCATTCATCTAGTATCTAATAAGAGAATTAATAACCCATATTTTTTTATTCTCTCCATCCTAAGTAAGTACCTATTGCCGTTCGTATGTCCAAGACAAAACACAATCCACGCCAAAAATCAAGTAAGCAAGCATTGATTAGAGCTTTGGCTCTAGACAAATGAGATTCTGTCAGCGATAACAATTGTCTAAAGATCAAAATAATTATATGAAACTGATCACGTGATAAACCCGAGTGATCGACACTTTGCCTAATATGCTCTCAGGTATCTTGTCCAATTTCAAATCCTGTCTATACGTCTTGTTAACACTACGCGTGACCCAAGAGTTGATTTTTACCTTGGACAGAGGATTAACATTGCCATACAGCGTGGCAATGCCGCCAGTCTTTTGGGCACATGACCAGTTGACAGCGATGTGGACGAATTTTTCGATGGCATTTTTTTGACTATTTTTAGTTGGTTAAAGATTAAATTTTTAGGTTTCCGTACCCAAAGGGTAGCCAACAGGACCCTATTACTAAGACTCCGCTGTCTGTTTGTCGGTCAGCGGGCTGTATCTCATGATCCGTAATAGGTAGACAGTTGAAATTTTCACAGAATGTGTACTTCTGTTGCTGCTGTAACAACTAATAATAAATTAAAAATTATAGGGGCTAACCTGCTAGAAACGTTTTTTTTCCCTCCTAACCTACGGTGCTCAGACTTGGCCCTGCAGTCTCGACATTGATAGCGACGCGCTACGTCTTAACGATCGGTCGCTACGTCGGAAAAATGATTGATTTTCTTGAAATATGGACAGAGACCAGAAGATCAGTTGATCAGTTTTCATGAAAAATAGTGCTTGCAAGTTAAAAATTACGCCGTCTCTGTACATATTTCAAAAAATCAATTATTTTTCCGACGTAGCGACCAATCGTTAGGACGTAGCGATCGCTATCGATGTCGAGACTGCAGGGCCTGGTCGCTTACCGATTCGCAAAAGCGATGGAACGTAGCAACCTGGGCTTGCAGTCTCGACATAGTTAACGATCGGGTAACGACCGAATTCGTTCGCTAAGAAATTAATGTTCCAAGGAGGCAACCTTTTATGTCCTTTAAAATTTGAGGAGGCTTTTGCCCAGCAACGGGACAATGCAGGCTAGTCAAAATAAATGGGTAAATAAAATGTTGCCCTACTATTCAGTGTTAAAATTTCAAATCTTGTGTTATATATACTTATGAAGGCTAAATAAGTGCAAATGGAGAAGTATAATGTCGGGCTGATGATGAATGATAAGTTTCTTTTTTTGTGGTAGCCACTGTTTTCTTTTCAGGACCAAGGCGCTGGCGCTGGTTTCCACCAGGGATGCATGACGCGCCTGATCTTGAGGAGAGTGGTCAACCGCTGCAGATGCTTGCCTTTTGATTACACTTGTAAGTTGATAATATCATGCCTGAATTTTTGAATACTTCCTTCGCCTAAAATTTTTCACTTTGAAGGGTTAGGCAGGATTTTTTTTTTATTGTTGATAGGCACGCGTTTCACCCATTTTTGAAGGTAAGCGATGATGTGGTCGAAGATGGAGCACGCTTGCCTAGAAGTAACCTATTCACTCTTGATTTAAACACTCCCAGGTTGTAGGATGGACCTATAGTACCCACACTTTGCCAGTTATGTCTAAGTACCCCCACTATAGTACCCACACTTTGCCAGTTATGTCTAAATACCCACACTATAGTACGCAAACTTTGCCAGTTATGTCTAAACTCCCACATTATAGTACCCACAACGAATCCTCGATGGAATAACCCAATAACATAATGCCCGAGGTGCGAATCGAACTCGAACGAAAAGAAAAGGCAAATCGACAGAAGGTGCAGCCTCCTTGTTGATTAACTCCATATCAGCAACCATAGAAAAGTGTAGACGCAGCTGGCGTAAAGGGTAAACCACTTGAGTGGTTTCAAAGCTACGTTATATCTGGCGAGCACTCCAATGATCAACTTCCTATAAACTTTGGAGTTCCGCAGGGTAGTTTACTGGGCCCAACCTTATTTATAATATACAAGAATGACATACCGAACCTCAAACTACTAAACGCTGAAATCATATCTTACGCAGACGATACGGTTATCACGTTTCATGGTCGAACATGGGAACAGTTCTACGGCCTTGCTGAAGGAGGATTATCAACAGTATCGCAAACACTCAATCAAAACCTACTCACACTCAACATGAAGAAAACCAGAAATGTTACGTTTTTCAAAACTCATTCATCTAGCCCTCCACCAGACCTTACATTAAAATTCCACACATGTCTAAACTACTGATACACCCCACGGGAAGACTGCTAATGCGACTGTATTGACCGAACACAGTCTATTCGTTATTTAGGTCTCCTAATTAATGAGAACCTATCGTTTAAAGACCATATTCAATATCTTTCGGGCCGAGTAAGGAAACTCATTCATTTAAATACAGAAATTGAGAGACCACACACCACAAAACATCATGCGAATGGTTTATTTAGCTATATGCCAGTCCATTATTCAATATGGCATATCCATTTGGGGCGGAGCTGGTAAATCAATTATGATAGAGCTAGAAAGAGCCCAGAGAGCCATCATAAAAGTCGTATTAAAAAAACCATTCCTCTACTCTACTGACTCCCTGTACAAAGAGTATCAAGTTTTACGTGTTCGTCAACTTTATATTTTGAATGCATACCTCCGTACTCTCAAAGCCATAAAGCTTCGGCCTGACTATCAATCCGAAAAAGATAAAGATACGTTTAGAAGTTAACTTCTAAACGTATCTTTAACATTCCGCTGCAACGAACCACCTCACTCCTAGCAAGACGCTGTCCGGCCTATCTTCACACCTACGTGTATAATAAAGTCACCAGTAGCTTAAATTGTGTACAATAAATGACGGAGTTATGCCCGAACATACATAAAAAAAATACAGACATCCGAATTGATAACCTCCTTCTTTTTGAAGTCGGTTAAAAATGGCTAGTAAGTCTGTCATACGATGAAACGGAAAATAAACTCACATAATGTAACTCGGAATCCCATCTCCACCGCACACACGCACTCACACCATCACACACACCTATCTTTATTTTTCTGGTTTTTTCAACTTACTTATTATATTCTTTGTTTTATATTTTGTGTAATTTACACAATTGTAAGTTTAGCTTTAAAACTCAAGTTTGATCTCATTTGTTTTACTATTTCTATAACATTAGTTTTTATTTTTAACTTCATACGTTTATTTTTTCACAACTCCGGTCTTACCCAAAATACAGGCGCCTCCTAGTTTGTTGACCACTGGAAGAAATTCTTATTTTATCCGAAAGAATATACTCCCGAGATGGTTCCATATAAATGTTATCAAAATTGCTTCAGCGCTTTTTAAAAAACTGAACAAAAACGACAAATACGCATACATAGATGACGTTTTGGTTTTCTCCAATTATGAGTATGTTTAAATTCCACGTTTCACATTATTGGAGTTTTTAGTTCTGGGGTTTAATAATTAAAAAGTGAAAAATAAAAAACTTTTTTACAAAAAGAATACAACCCACTACCAAAAAAGAAAAAACACTAACAATTAGAAAAAATAACTTTAATTTCGGCAGTCGGTGTCAAATAACGAATAAATAAAATACGAACACCGACTTCCGAAATTAAAGTTATTTTTTAATGTTTAGTGTATTTTCTTTTTTGGAAGTTGGTTGTTTTTTTTTTATTAAAAGTTTTTTATTTATTAACAATTTACATTACTATTCCAACTTAAAACCGTACAATATTTCATATTCATCTGCGCAATTTCTTTATACAGGCTAGTCGGGGTGTTTCAATTTTCGGCTGATTTTTGCCGTAGATTGAAATATTTTTTTTAGTTACCTAAATAAGTTGCAATTTTGTTTTGAATAGCTTTTAGTACCATTAAACTGTAATAACTTCAGTCTTTGAATTCTAAAGCTCGAACGCGAATTGAAACACTACATTTATTTTTTAACAACTTTATTTTTTAGGTAACGCGTCATTGTTGCCCGAACTCACGAGGTTCGATATAGTTATGGTGAATTTTTCATTTGTTTCATCTAAAGAAACGTGTCGTTATTAAGTTAAGCCTAAACAATATAATAATTTTAAAAAAAATCTAGTCAATTTCGCTAGATAAAAAAAGTGTGAAAAGCATGATTTATAATTATCTCAATGACAATGTTCTAATAGATCCGTCTGTGACTTGTAACTTTCAAAATAAAATTCGAAATAAAATATCTTTCTTTTTGTAGATACAGAGAAAAAAACCGGCCAATTGCGAGTCAGACTGAAGCGCAAAGGGTTTCGAACGAATGATATATTTGAAAAATGTGTGTTTTTTTTTAATTAGAATAATCAGGCTTATTGTAAGGGTCTCAAAATAAATGAAAATAGGTGAAAATTGAACATTCCCCCCCCCTCCCCCTTATCTCCGAAACCACTAGGCCTAAAATGTTGAAAAAAAATACAGGAAGTAGTTATTATTATAAATTACAGGACAACGTATATTTAAAAAAAAACCTGTTGTGATTAGCGCGCGAGACGCTAGGACTTGGCCGGTTGTTTCATTAGGACTTTCGGCACTCTAAAAAGTTTTATGTTCGCACCTTCAAATAACAACTATATATAACAACTGTTCAAAAATTAAAACCAAAAGTCCTTTATTCAAATAGACTGACAGCCAGCACTTTTTGAACGTCAAAGATCTACATAAAGACGGTCTCCCAAAAACGCCCGCCCGTCAGCACTTCCCACTGTTTTAGCTGTGAAGAAGAAGTTGCTGTTTTACATATTACTTAAAACAAGATAGTTGTTGATTGAATTGCTTTCTTGAAACATACAAGCGTAGGTAAATGCACAGTACCGAGTCTAACACACAGAAAAACTTAATTATCCATATACTTATCATTCTTATTTTCAAACAACGCAGATTTTATGAGCCATTCGCAGAAAAAGAAGCCTAAAAATTACTTATATTGTTGTTTAGATTCAAAGTAATTCTACTGTTCAATAACTTTTGTAAGTCTGCAAGAATTGATTTAACTTGGAAATATTCAAATTTAACTTTAGTTCTAAGTAACTAAACGAAGAAGAATAATACTAAACGTTTTATCAAACTTTGGACCCTTAAAAAGTTGTTGTAAGCGATCTTTTGTTGAAAAGAGATGACGTCTTAATTAATGCCGATACGCTGTTATAATTTGATTGTATTTTTATAACTTTGTTTCGGATAAACAATAGTATGTCAAACGTTAACCAGCAAGATATCATAATAATTTAAGGTTTTTTTTTAGTAAGATATATGTATTAATAAACATTATTACCAAAGTTCAAGTTCATAGGTCAATGGGAAGTTAAAAAATTCATCGAAAGAAAAGCTTGTGACAGACGATTACAGACAGACGGAGACGTGAGTGACAGCGATAAGGCTGCGTTTGGAACCCCTCGGGTACGGAACCCTAAAAACCAAGATAAGGGCTTCCTGAGTACCTACTAGTATTTACAGGCAGCAATTGCCTATCTGACCTTCACAATCGATTGTCTTCAATATATCAATTTGTTATAAATACTTGTCCTTTTCTTTGAGTGGGAAATCATCAAATAACTTTTCCCACTCTGATATGGAACGGGAGCCCGTGTTAGACTCTTATTAACTAATACCCAACCTTGTTCCTTCATTTGTCAGTGCCATGGTCGCGGTGACTCTTTCACATTAATCCGCGACCACCTACTCGTACTTGACTACTTATATTTCATCCGCGACCACCTACTCGTACTTGACTACTTATATTTTATCCGCTACCACCTACTCGTACTTGACTACTTATATTTTATGTACGACCACCTACTGGTACTTGACTACTTATATTTTATTCACTACCACCTACTCGTACTTGACTACTTATACTTTATCCGCTACCACCTACCCGTACTTGACTACTTATATTTTATCCGCTACCACCTACTCGTACTTGACTACTTATATTTTATTCACTACCACCTACTCGTACTTGACTACTTATACTTTATCCGCTACCACCTACCCGTACTTGACTACTTATATTTTATCCGCTACCACCTACTCGTACTTGACTACTTATATTTTATCCGCTACCACCTACTCGTACTTAACTACTTATATTTCATCCACGACCACCTACTCGTACTTGGCTACTTATATTTTATCCGCGACCACCTACTCGTACTCGACTACTTATATTTTTCTTTTAGCCCAAGAACTGGATGTAGAAGAGTTTGCAATTTGTTCCTGGGACCATTTCATCTGCATATATCAAACTATAGGTGAGTTTATTGTGTTAATGTGAAAACTTAAACTACTGAATTTTTAGGTTTTCACATGATTGTGACCCCCGAACTTCAGGGGATTTTCATTAAAAATAAACTTTAAGTGTATATTTGGGGTCGGCCACAAACAAGACAGACTCAATATCACACTTTGATCACGTTTGCAAAGTTTGCTGAAAGAGTAAAACTTAAAAGCCCAAGTTACAAACCTGATAGCATTTTTCTTTTTGTGGGGTGGAAAATCATCCAATGACTTCTTCCGCTCTGGGTGGAGCGGGAGGGCGTGTCAGACTCTTACTGACTAAAACCCTGTACCTTCCCTGCCTGAGTGCCCAGGGGTGCGGTAACTCATTTTCAGAATTTATCCGTTACCCCTAGACATGCAGGCACCGGCCACGATGGGCCCCGTCAGTGGTGGCTGACTACATCTCTTGTTCGGCGCGCGTGGAACACTACGCGTCAATTATAAAACGCCGAATTACGCGCCAAATAATAAAACGATTAATTACCTAAATCTAGCCTTCTTCATTTCTACGTAGATTTAAAATTTAGATATTTAATAATCAGATTGTTGTTTGGCACCGACTCAAAATTATTTTATATAAAATTTGATATTTTATGTAGGTAAATAAGCTTAATACTCAAGACTTAAAAGGTTTATTTATTTTTTGCTTTTTAGTTCTTTTTCGTCGGTTGAATTTTTTTTTATAAGCGCACAACTCTAGTTTACGTTACAATGACAAAACAATATAAAAATATATAATTTTGTCAGTTATTGTGTTACTAACAATACTGATTTATATTTTTGAATAAACATACCTAGTAACGAAACACAACTTATAAATACGCCCCGCATTTATATGCCACTTATACATATCTTATTTATTTTCTTTTAGCTTGTATATACTTCGCAATTATTGTAAGTATTTAAAATAAACAAAATTTATTAAACAAAAAAAAACATTTGTAGTTTTGGCGGCAGACGTATAAAAAAATTTATAGACATTTTTTATACGAGTACGTTAACGTTCTTGGGTAGGGTGCGTAGAGTAAAGTAATCATTGGTAGATAAATCCAAATAATTCAATGAAATTTTCAGTAAACTTTCAAAGTTTATCTTTTACCTCAGTTAACAAGATCAGTTACTTACTCAAAGATATGATTCAAATGATAACAGTTTCACTGAACATCAATAAATCTTTAAATTTTTTAGTTTTAGTTTCAAATCTCGTTTGTTTGCTTTCAGAAATGATTGAAATTGACATAAAGGATATAATATCTGATAGCGAATGCTATCAAAGATGCGACTACGTGGAGTATGACACTGAAGTGGAATTTGTCAAAAACCAACGGCATTTGAGGTGAGTATCAAAATTAAGAGGATATGTCATTACTTTTTTTGTAATTGATAGGTCAAACACAAGTTTCATCACTTTCTCACCTAACGGTGAGCGATGATCTGGTCGACGATAAAGCATGCTCGTCTAGAAATGACCTTTTCACACGTGACTTTAAGACCTCAGGACCTTTGAATAGTAGTTAGCTTCTTCATAGAAGTATGCTATTTCATTTTTCTATGCCGTGAAGAAACCGGGATGTCCTAGAAACCAAAAACTTTAGAGACATGTGACATCCACCAACCTCCATTGGGCCCGCGTGGAGAATAAAGTTGCTGACCAAAGAAAAAAAATGGTTTAAAGTGAACAAACTGCGCGAGCCGCGATAGTCATCATGGCGTTCCTGAGGACAATTATTTAGACCTCCGTGGTCATCTGGGCGCTTGAGTGGGGGCGAGGATGGACCTTATCACAGAGAGGAAACCTGTGCCCAGCAGTGGGAACAATAAAATACTGAGTTTGCTGTCATGTGTATGTAGTCCCATGTACGAGTATCTTACTACTGTTTTCTCTTGGCAATCTCTCTGCAAAACATCGGAATTGTCACGCCAGCATTTTCTTCTTCTACTTCACCGGCAACTTTTTCAGAGTATGTACTGAGTGTCTGTAAACCATTTAATCCTGCATTATTGATTTTATAAATGTGCAAGCTTCTGCCAGCGGCTTCCCTCGCGTGGAATTAGTAGTTCCCCCGTTATAAACTTTCAACCCCTTTTTCATCCCTTTTTTTTTGTGGAATGGGAAATCATCCAATGACATCTACCGCTCTAGGGTAGAGCGGAAGGGCGTGTCAGACTCTTACTGACTAAAACCCACCCCTGTTCCTTCCCTGCCCTGAGTGCCCAGGGGCGAGGTAACTCTGTTTCTAAATAATCCTCTACCCTTGGGCAGGCATCGGCCATCACGGGCCCCGTCATGAATGCTGACAACTATTTGCGTGCGTGGAACACTACGCGCCGTCGATTCTCGGGCCTGTGGCTGATCGGACGGCGAGCTACTCATTATTCGCCGTCCGCAGGCCCGGGTTTTTCAACCCCTTGAGGGTTGAATTTTGAAAAACCCTTTCTTAGTGGATACCTACTCTTCACAAAGAACACATCCTCCAAATTTTATGTCTCTAGGACCAGCGGTTTAGGCTGTGCGTTGATATATCGGTCAGTCAGGACTTACAATTTATATGCAAGGTGTAAAAAGACTCATCACAAAGCGGTCAACTACGCATACTGTACATATAACATAGTAGCTTCGCGCAAAACTTATTCCTGGGAAACGACTTTTATTTTAAGTTAGGTATGAAAAAAAAACTATTTCTATACTACTTTTATTGCGCGCAATGTAATGTAAACCCCTGGGGTCGCGGATAAATTCGAAACAGAGTTACCACGCCCTTGGGCACTGAGGCAAGGAAGGAACAGAGGTGAGTTTTAGTCAGTAAAAGTCTGACACGCTCCCTTGCTCCACCCAGAGCGAGAGAAGTCATTGGATGATTTCCCAACACCACAAAAAAAAAATTGAAGCGGAGTTAAGCCCCGCCCCTTCGCTCTAAGCCGCGTAGGTACTTGTCAGATATGATTGATATTCATTGCGTTTTTATTACTTCTTATGCAAAGTTTGCTAAGAAAAATCGAAAATACACGTAATTTTTGTTTGAAAAAAAGTGTGTAACATTTGGAATTCATTATCAAATGAATAAAAAATAAAATTACAACTTTGAACTTCAATATCTCGAAAACCAGTGGATTCCCAGGTATAGTCTAGCATATTTTTCTCATTATAGAAAAAAAAAAAATAATGGGTAGAATATGTGTCTTTCGGCTTCGGAAACTGTCTTTTTACACCCGATATACAGATTCTTAAGTAAATTCGTAGACTAAAACCTATCCCATCCTATGGTTATACTGATCAGGCCTACAATTAAACCATTTAGTAATAAAATCTCTTACAACCTAGAAACGAATTATATTTGATCCTAAGAAACCTCAATGTAGTTAGTAGACAATAGGTACAACCCGATACTAAAACACAGTAAATTCTACGGCGTCTCCATGGACCGATACCGCCAACATCGCTGTCTTATCGGCTTACTTATCGTCCCTAAGGACCGGCAACATTGTCCCTTAGGACCAACAATATTGCTTTATCTACCTCCATGTAAAACACACAAGAATCTCTGGTTGATTTTGACCTATATTTTTTACTTAAGACAATATTTGCAGTGGAAATTATTAATGTTCTTGGGAAAAATTTTAAAGCCCAAAATATCGGGAGTAACAAGATACTTCAGAATTTGATACGTTTTTATAATTTTTAGGATTCCGTACCCGAAGGATCCAAACGGAGCCCAAATGCTGTCACTTACGTGTCCGTCTATCCGTCTGTCCCTCGTCTGTCACACAGGTTTTACAGCCAAACGGTTAGAGCTACAGTCTTCAAATTTTCACAGTATAAGCATCTTGTTGACCCAAAGCCATCGTCATCATCATCAGTCTTTAATGTCCCCACTGCTGGGGCATAGACCTCCTCTCTGTGAGAGGGTGTGGGTGGTAATCCACCACGCGGGTCCAATACGGATTGGTGGATTTCACATATCTTCGAATTTTCGGTTCTAGGACTTGCCGGTTTTCTCACGATGTTTTCCTTCACCGTTTTGAGAGCAGTGGTGATGAAATAATTTACACAAAGTACAGCACCTGCCTTGATTTCAACTCACGACCTACAACTATTAGATCGTGGCCACCACTGCCCACCCAAAGCCATACAAATAGTCAATTTAAAACAAAAATGATTTTAAGGGGTCCCATGCACATAGCTAACGAGAAGCGCGAAAAAAAAATGTTGACCTACCCCATCGAGTGGGATATCGTTGTTTAGAACTGGTTAAGTATATACATATTGTATTTTTTGTTTAAAAAATATTGTTAAACTAAGGATTGAGAAGCCACCAAAGTCAGTTTTTTTATATAATTTGTCTAGTCTTTAAACTTGGTGATAATGTTTATTATTAAGTACGTGTTTATTAACAAATACCAATATATTGATAAATCAATGTTTTTCTTTGAAATTCTCTCATTATTGCATTTCAACATGGCTTATATTCTACATCTGGTACGGAATACTAAACGTGGGAAACCGACACGCACTTGGCAGTTTTTATTAACCTGGACCATATTTATTTGCCTTCTCTGTTATAATGTTTGCTCAAAGTAACTAAGTTTGATATAAAGATCCGTAGACTTACTAAATTATGGGTATTTTTAGAATGTGTATTAAAAAACTTGGAAAACTTTACCTTTTCAGTGCGCTGAATGAAACTCGCAGCAGGGTGTTGGTACACTTCGGTCAGAATACTTGTATGAAGTATAGAAGAGAAGTGCTTTACACTTGGGATCAAATGTTAGGTAAGTTGGTTGGAAAGAACGTTCTAAAATGTCGATTGAAATACGGTCTGGGCGACAACAAAACGAACTTTCATAAAGATGTGAAAAACTTACAGTAATCATAGGGACTGAACATGTTTTGTTATTGAAATAGTCCTAACATTTTTTGTTTTACATTAAACTAGCCATCTGCTTAGTTCTAAAGAAAAAGTTTAACAAAGAATTTAAAGTATAAATAATGTTTTTCAAAGCCGCATATTTCGTTTATTTTTATCCAAAAACTATCGTGGTCACAAATTGTATAAAAATGCATCACATTTTGTGGCAAACGAACTACATAATAGCCGTATCATAAAAACTTTGACTTTTAAATTAAAATTGTTGCTTTTTCCTTATAAAGAAATTTTAGACACTAAAACGTGTTTTTATGGCTTAAATAGTTAAAATAATTTTTTAAACAAGCTCTTATACCGGCTACCACAAATAAATTGTGTAAAGTACACAAAATTTCGTGTCCGTACTTTTGAGCATTGAAGAGTTCCTACGAAATAAAATAGCAGGTGCAAACGAAATAAAATCGAAAGATTTTTTTGTCATATTACGCTTGATGCCAATTTTTTTCAGCAAATCTCGGCGGTATCTTCGGCCTTTGCCTCGGCGGGTCTATCATCAGCATCATAGAAATCATCTGGTTCCTTCTGGAGATTCTCTTCGCTGTTCTCGGCTCTTGGTGCAAAGATCCCGTCATCGTAACGAAAGAGAACGCGAAGAACAAAGTTTTCACCATCTCTCAGAAGGATATGCTTTCCAAAAAGAGTTCAGGAAAAAAAGTTGTGGGAAAGTATAAGTTTGTGAATTAAATCGAATTAAAACAAAGTATGCTTTTAGGTCAAGCCATTAAATAAAACGATGTAGTTAATTTGGGTTTTATTTCGGAAAAATCCCCTAAATTGGTCTAATAGTTCTCAATTACATTGAAATCGTGGCCACGCTAATCCAAGAAACGTGTTAAGCCTAAATTGTATGGTCTTCCTTTGAACAGTCTGACCCATTTGTATTTTTTTAAATGCAATCTTTTGTCTTTATCTCAGCGTGAAGCAGTTTTAACCGACTTCGAAAAAGGAGGAGGTTCTATGTTCGACTGTATGTATTTTTTTTTATGTATGTCCACCGATTTCTTTGTCAATTGAGGACCGATTTTCAAAATATTTTTTTTATACGAAAGAAAATACTCAAGACGTGGATTAAAAAAAATAGTTTAATTTCGGAAGTCGGTGTCAAATAACGAAGAAATAAAATACAAACACCGACTTCCGAAATTAAAGTATTTTTTTTAGTGTCTTTTTTTTGGAAGTCGGTTGTTTTTTTTGTAAAAAAGTTTTTTAAATATATAATGTTTGGCCCAGCATGGCAACAGCATTCACTGACGCAATACTAAGTTCCTTGATTATGACTTTTCAACAAAATCATGATGCTACGAGTACTTGATCAGATTACTTGACAGGGTCAATCAAGACCGATAGTTTATAAACATGCTGACTGGTCAGGGGACTATTGATTTAAGTAAGCAATGATTAAATCAAATATAAAGGAACGTGTTTGAGTGGATTAGGGCAGGCTTTCCCAACCTTTTTTAAAGGCGGACCCTTAGGTGGGTTAGCAATCATCGTCACGGACCCTTCGGAAAAACTCGGGAAATGAAGTTATTGAATGTCGTCTATTTCTTGTATGCTTAAATTTTGCTTATTTAGAGAGCTGAAAATATCAGCTAAATAGGCTACCGTCAAGCGCTTACCACGCCATGCTTTCGTAATTTAGATTTCAACTTTCTGTTATTTTATTTTTCCGCGGACCCCTTGGGACTCGCTCGCGGACCCCATCGCGGTCCCATTAGGTCAGCAAATAGTCAGCGTAGCTAGTAAACATTGGCCTTAGAGCCGGATTTTTGGATTTAGTGGCCCAACTTGGACCACTACGCCGTGGTCGCAGTGGATTTCTGCAAAGGTACGCGGTACTTGTAGCAGTGTCACTAGCAGAGAAGGAGGTGAAGACAGCTACGTCCAGCGGAGTTGGACGGCTGAGGTAGTACAACGTGACGTCGCAGAGGGCGCCACCAGTCACTTGGTTTAGTGACATCAGTTCAACCAGCAATAACCACCATCGTAGTACACGTGAGTGAGAAGTGCAACTATGAGTACTGTTCAATACTTATATAAAGTGCGGTTTTATAATATTTCAAGCAATATTGAGCTTTATATCTATCAAGGATTTGACTTTGACAATTTACGAAGAAATTTTGGACTTAATAAATTTATCGGAGTTGTGATCTATGAAGAAAAGACTTTAACTTAGATTAATAGTGTGCATGTTAGACTTAGAAAAATTTGGTAAAAAACGAGGGAACGGGAAATCAATGTCCTATTTCCACCACAGTGCATTTTTAAACTTAAAACACTTAGATTATTTTGTGTCTAATGTTTTTGTAGATTTTTACACTTGTAAATTATTTTTGTGTCTTTTCTCACATAAAATATCATAATAAATTTTTACACAATGATGTGAATTAGTTTGTGTTTTTAGTCACAAGAATTACAATATTTTAGAAGATTATAAGACTGATAATTTATATTGGGTTTTTAGTTACTTAGAATATTTTAGTAGCTACTAGTACTCAGATACCCAACCAGTTTATAGAATTTGTTTTACGTTTTATTGTGATACGATACTTTATTTGTTTGGTTTTAGTTGATCGATGAGATTATTATCTCTAACCAAGTTATAGACGATATTAGACATATACTAGATAGGTATTTATTAATTTTTTTATTTATTATATTGTTAAATATTGGTTGTAACAAAATGGAAGGAATAATCAATGTTATAAAGGAACTTCAAAATGTAATACAACGGGGCTTTTTTTTTGTGGGGGGGTGGGAAATCATCCAATGACTTCTCCCGCTCTGGGTGGAGCGGGAGGGCGTATCAGACTCTTACTGACTAAAACCCACCCCTGTTCCTTCCTTGCCTGAGTGCCCAAGGGTGCGGTAACTCATTTTCAGAATTTATCCGCTACCCCTAGGCATGCACCGGCCACGGTGGGCCCCGTCAGTGGGTGGCTGAGAACATCTCTTTGAGGCGCGCGTGGAACACTACGCGCCGTCGACTCACGGGCCTGGTGCTGATCGGACGGCGAGCTACCCACTGCTCGCCGTCCGCAGGCCTGGGTCTACGGTGGCCGGAATTCGTCTCGCGACGTCCTACGCCCAGTACGCCCAGTACCTCTCCTGCGGTGGTAGCGGTCGGGGCCGTGAGGGCCACTCCGTTGAGCTCGTCACGCGTCCCGCCTCCGCCTTCACGAGCATTACTGCTTCGCAGAAGGCGGAGACTGCCTCCCATTCCCTCTCGCTTCGTACCATGGCCTGAACCAGGGCCGGGCGCGAGAGGTTGCCGCCACCTATCGCATCCACGAGGACACGGCGGTGCTCCGCCCAAGCGGGGCAGAGCTCTACCGTATGCTCCACCGTGTCCTCTGGGCGATCCGCGCAGTGGTAACACCAGGGCGTTTCCTTCCGCCCGATCTGATGCAGGAACCTGCCGAAACAACCATGTCCGGTGAGGACCTGCATCAGGCGGAAGGTGAGGACGCCGTGACGCCTCTCCAGCCACTCCTCAAAGAGGGGTACTACCGCCGCAATGGTGGCGTGCCCAGCGCTGGGTTGCGACAGTCGCTGTCTTCATGTTGCTATGACATCCTGCCGGAGCTCCATCCGCCGAGCCGTGAGGTGTCGTGGCAGCAGAGTTTCGCCCTGGCCTTCTGCCTCCTCGCGCCACTCCTAGAGCAGCGCGAAAACCCTGGCCTCCAGATCCCATGGCGACAGTCTGGCAAGGAGGCTCGCCGCCTCACAGGAGACCGTGCGGTATCCTCGGAAATACAACGAGGCAAGTTAAAGGTAGTTAACTACCTTTAAAAGGAGTCCGAAGGATAGATTAACAGTTGATTACATAGAAACTAGAGAAGAGATATACAGGGTGTAAGGTACATGAACGCACATACGTGTACTAGTGATTCAGTACATGATTCTGGACCCCCTAGCGTTGGAATTTTTCGTCGGCTTTTTCCTAATTTCCAAAGATTTTTGGATTTAGTGGCCCTTCTAGTGTTCTAGTGTATCTCATTAGGTCAGCAGATCGACTAGTCAGCGTAGCTAGTAAACACCCATTTCAAATTGTTATAATAAAAAACATTTTCACAAAAAAAAAACAACCGACATCTAAGTTGTCCTTCGAAAGTTATTTTTTAATTTTTACTGTATTTGTTTTTTTTGGTAGTCGGTTGTTTTTTTTTGTGAAAAAGTTTTTTATTTTTCACTTTTTAGTTGTTATACCCCAGAACTAAAAACCCCAATTACATGGAACGTGGAATTTAAACATTCGAAGAACACTAAAACGTCATCGAGGTACACATATTTTTCGTTTTTGTTCAGTTTCTCAAAAAGCGCTGAAGAAATTTCAATAAAATTTATATGAGACCACCTCGGTATTATATTCTTTCGGATAAAAAAAGAATTTTGAAAATCGGGCCACAACTGACGGACAAATCGGCGGACATACATAAAAAAAAAACATACATACAGTCGAACATAGAACCTCCTCCGTTTTCGAAAGTCGGTTAAAAACCGTCGTTCGTATTTCAGGCTCAAGGTAATGGAAATCAGGAAAACCAATTATTTGAACGATCTCTGTCACCATTATGAGTTTAATTCGGGAAAGTTTTCACTCGTGTCGGCAGAATCTAAAGAGCGTAAATCACGATGTACATAAAAGTGATCGGGACACAAATTAAATCTATTGTGTGTGCTAATTTGGACGCGCAGTGTTAGGGTATATTTTTGGCTGACCCTTTAGAGAATAATAATTCAATATACCTAATATAATACCAAATCTATAAGTCCGTGATTAGACCTGTCGTACTGTATGGATCAGAATGTTGGTTGATTACATGTGGCGGAGAATAGATAAAGTGAGAAATGAGTACATTAGAGGTAGTTTAAAAGTGACGTCAGTCACAGAAAAGTTGAAAGGGAACCGCTTATCTTGGTATGGAATGAAGAGGAGGGATGAAACACGTGTAACTAAAACATAAGTTATGTTATGAATATAAATGTGGATGGATGGAGAGGGAGAGGGAGGCCAAAGAAAAGATGGATGGATTGTGTGAGGAGTGATATGAAAGAAAAGGGAGTTAGTGATAGCGTGACGACTGACAGGACTGAATGGAAGAAAAAAACGTGTTGCGCCGACCCCAAGTAACATGGGATAAGGGCAGGAAGAAGATGATGATGATACATAATATAATAAGTATATTTCCAAAATAATGCATGTACTCTTAAGACGCTATTAATGCCAATGACCTTGAGCGATTAGCTAGCGTGTTCTGTGCTGAGCTCACGTAACGCGTCGTACGTCCAACTAGTAATAGGGACTCGCCCATCAAGGAGCGCTGTCCGAAATTAGACGCATTATTAATTTATTATACATTAGACAACAGGTATTATACTAAAAAATAAATAATTCAATTATCTTTAAAATAGTAAAGGTTTCATGGAAATAAGCTTAATAGTTCTTGCGTGATTCTCAATTTTTCATCCGCGTTAGACATAATTTTACAAATTAATATTACACTATGTTATAAAAATACATTTAATTTCAAATATTCACACATCAAATTACGAAAGAAACTGTCTAAAGTAACATTTTTTTTTTCAAAGAAATAAAACAATTTGTTTAGACGTCATGTTCAATTAAAATCAATAGAAGTCGTATAACTGCGCCTTAAATTGCAAACATATTAATAAATGTGGTCTGAATTGATCACACACAGAAAACGATATCAAACTTCAATATGCCTCAATACTGTTGATTGAGGCTTGTTACTTTAGCTGCCACCATTGATGCAACGCCATGGCTTGGCGTGTAGCATATGCCGCTATCCTGACATGTTGGTAAATATCCTAGAGTAAAGAATTGCCACGCCAGTCTGTCATGCCCTACCGCTCCACCCTAGAGCGGAAGAAGTCATTGGATGATTTCCCAAACCCCAAAAAAAAAAAACGGTACGCAATATTGATGACGTATAGTTAAGAACTTAAAACTTGTAAACGAACAAATTGCGTATGATTGTTTCTATCGGGTTCGTTTGGGTAATTTTACCTCACTAATAACCCTATGTCTCCGGACAGTTACGGGTTTCTTTTTTTTTTTTGGGGGTGGGAAATCATTCAATGACTTCTCCTGCTCTGGGTGGAGCGGGAGGGCGTATCAGACTCTTACTGACTAAAACCCACCCCTGTTCCTTCCCTGCCTGAGTGCCCAGGGGTGCGGTAACTATAGTTACGGGATAATATTTCAAAAACGAAAGCTATTAAACCAATAACATACAATTCGTTACGATATTGTACGTCATTGATATTGATATTACACAAAATATTTAGGTGTATATGTGGATGAGAAATTGAACTAGCATACACGCTTAGAATACTTAAAAACCACAACGAGTTAGACGTCTTCTCTATTTTTTCAAAAGCCTCCGGGAGTCAGCAGATTATAACACCCTAAGAAATGTTTACCAGTCTATCCTCTCATACTGTATCCCAGTATGGGGTGGGACTGACAAGACGGCAATGTTAGGCATTTAACGAGCCCAAAGAGCTGTTCTAAAGGTAATGATGCAAAAGCCACGTCGATATCTAACGTCTGACCTATTTTCAGAATGTAATATTCTATCTGTAAGAAAACTTTCCATTTTGCGAACTATTCTTAGGAAACACGGCTCCGTTCCATTCGACGGAAATATCTCCCTTCGCACCGATAAACCTATATGTAGAACAGAGCAAATCAAAACAAGTTTCGCGAGACGGCAATTTTCCTTTCTTGTTTCGAAATTATTTAACCAATTAAATAAATTATTATCCATTTATTCCCTAAATAAATTTGAAGTAAAAAACAAATTAAAGAATTACTTACTACATTTATCTTATGAAGAAAGAGAAAATCTCTTTATATGTATATCATAAAATATAATCAAATAAGTATATTTATAGAGAGTTCACACGAAGACACACTCGCACACACACACACACCATCACCACACACATACACACACACACCCATCTACACTCTTTACTACCCAAATACGTAAACCCTACAAACCCTACAAATAGTTGCCCTTGCCCACTACTACTCGCCACACTGTGTTCTTGTTGTACTCAGGCTTATTTGAACTATCTAGAGGAATCACTGACTCTAAAGACTATGCATTACCTAGTTTCAGAGCCAGAGTTTTCAACTTCTGTATTTGCCCCATAATACTGTAACCCCAAAATTTTACAATGTATACTTACCAGTAATGTGACCTCCATATCTACTGTATACTTGTTCTCAAATCTGTTGTTGGTGTCTAAGGGTTTTTTTTTAAATAAATTATTGTTATTATTATTATATTGCAAGCATTTTGAAACACACTGTTTCTAATAATGTTTTTTTTTTATTGAGATTAGTCATAATTTTTAGCTATACGATATGTTTAAATGAAATTTGTGGTCATAAAACTACGAAGATAATCAAGTTTCCGCTGCGCTGACGTTTGGCTATTTGATGAAAATCATATAAAATGGCTTAGTGCAGAGTTGTGATTTCTTTTCGCACGTTGCTTTGAATTTGTGTGTAATGTTTGTGAAAACAGATTTTGAAAAAAACTTACCGTTCAAAAGATATACACTTAAAAATAAAAAATAAGGTTATTAGGTCCAAGTACTTATAATGGGAACTCTAGAGCCTAACTTATCACGTTTATTTGTGTCTTTGAAGGGTCTACAATCCCCACCGAGTGTTTCTACGTTGCCGTCGTGGTGGGGCTTATGGGTCTCCATGATCCTGGGGACTTCCGGCATGAGTGACTAACTTGGGCCGGAAGGCTCCAGGGGAGAGGCCCGACTAAGAGGAACACACCGGGGGTCGCGTCCATTGTCAGTCGATCATCGTCGACTGCCAGTGGATGCGACCTCCACCCAATCCCAGCTTGGAGGCGTGGCTATGGGATGCGTATTGGAGGGATGTCCAAATGCTAGCGCCTCACAAGAGGGCTGCGCCGTTGGGAGGCTTGAGCAAGCTGTTCGAGCCTCCTAACGGCATGGAACCTGGGGGAACTTCGTCGCTACTCTCTGGTACGCATCTGTTCATCAGATGCGACTGTGAGAGTGGCGCCGAAACTGGGGGGGTAGAGTGTGTGAGTGAGTGAGTGAATGAGAGAGAGTGAATGTGGACTATATGATATGCGAGGAAGGGATAGGGAGGTTGAGAGGAGGAGACAGGGACCACACCCTCCAAAGGAAAAAACAATGATGCCAAAACAGATTAAAGAAAATAATTCCCAGTTCCGCCCCCATTCGTATGCTGGGGGGGGCGGCTTTAGTCAACCGAATACCACCAACGACGACCTGGATCCGTCTGTCGGGAACAATCCCGACAACAAGAGCCGAGGAGGCTCCAGATCATCTCCTACCTTTGAGGAGATGATCAATTTTAGCTTCAAGACGCCCGACAAGCCGCGGTCGGGTGATACAAGCCAAGGTGAAGTCGGCAAAGAGGCGGAGAGTGGTGCGGCGTCGGCGACCGACGCAGCACCACTACTCGCCGCTCTGAGCTCCTTTAGGAGCCTGGAGCGTGAGGAGGGGAGCGCTTCCGGAAGCGCCGTGAGTCAGGGCTCGCGGTTCTTCCGGAACCAGAAGCGTTCCAAGGCAGGGGACGGCCGTGAGTCGTCCTCTGACGCGGAGGTGATGGCGCCGCCTCCCAAGGTTCCCACCAGCACGAGGGGTAGGGGGGCGGGGAGGCCGTCGAAAGGCTCCAAGGGTGGCAGGCGAGCCCTGAGGCTCGCCGCGGAGGAGGAGCGCCGGTCCACCGCTGAGGGTCCCCGGGTATCGATCTCGGGGTCCTCAAGCGGAGTATCGGCGTTCTCTGTCAGCTCCAAGTCGGAGCGAGCGGACAGGCTTGCGGGGGTCGTGGTGAACGCCATCAAGGATGTGGTCCACAAGAGGCTTGGCTCTTCTAGGAGCAGGGCCACATCCGCGGCCACGGCCACCATTGTGGCGGCGGCGGAGGCGAGCTTCGGCGGGCCTTCGTCTGCGGACGAGACGTCCAAACTGCGGACGGAGGTCGCCCGCCTGACCGCCACTACGGAGCACCTGGTGAAGGAGAACCAGAGGCTCCGGGCAGACCTGGCCGAGCTCCGACGAGGAGCTGGCCCCCGGGGGGACGCGCGGGATGAGCTCCAGCACGGGCCGAGTCAGCCCCTGCCCGCCGCGGAGAACCAGGTTCTCGAACTGGTGCGGCAGGAGCTGGCTGCCTTCAACAGGCGGTTCTCCGTGCTGGAGGGCATCGTGCTGCGGCCCCCGCTGGCGGCGAGTCAGCCGGCGTTGGGCCAGCGGCTAGTGGGCTCATTTGCCGCCGCTGCGGCTGCTGCGCCCAAGCAGGGTCCGGTGGCACGGGCCGACAGCGGGTCTGTGCTGAGACCCGCGGGGTCGGCCCCGCCGAAGGCGCCAAAGGCGCCGCCCAAACCGGGTGGGGCGGCTGCACGGGCGGCGAAAGCCCCGAATGCCCCAGCTCAGGTGGCGAGACGGCCGTCACAGCCTGCCCCGACTTCCCAACCTCCTCCGGCCGAGGCTGCCGAATGGCAAGTGGCCGGGGAGAAAGAGAAGGCGGGAAAGGCCAAAAGGGCGGCCAAACGCCGAGAGAGGCGGAAGCGGCGCAAGGAGCGGGCCGTTGCGGCCAGGCTCCGCGCCCCGAGGTCCGCGGCTGTGGTGATAACGCTGCAGCCGGAAGCGGTCCAGAAGGGCGTGACCTACCGCAGCGTGCTCGCCAAAACCAAGGCGGCGGTGAGCCTCGAGGAGGTGGGGTGTGCCGACGGCGTTCGGGTGAAGGTCACCAAGACCGGAGCCGGATGCTGGAGGTCCCCGGCGCCTCCAGCGGCCCAGCTGCTGACGCCCTGGCCGAGAAGATCAGGGCGTTGCTGGTCGACGAGGCTCGAGTGTCCAGGCCCACCAAGAGCGCAGACATGCGCATTATGGGCCTGGACGACTCTGTGACGGAGGCGGAGGTGAAGGCCGCCGTCGCCAGGACTGGAGGGTGCCCTGCCGAGCAGGTGAGGGTAGGCACTCTCCGTCCTGATCGCGCGGGGCTTCTCACCGTAACGGTGAGCTGCCCCGTGTCGGCGGCGAGCCTAATAACTGGGAAGGGCCGAAGGCTCTTGGTGGGCTGGGTGTCTGCGCAGGTGAAGCTGCTGGAACCCAGACCTCTGAGGTGCTTCCGCTGCCATGTGGGCGACCACGTGGCAGCGAGGTGCACCTCGGAGGTGGACAGAGGGAACAGCTGCTTCCGCTGTGGTCGGCCCGGTCACAAGGCCGGCTCCTGTGAGGCCGCGCCGCACTGCGCAGCATGTGCGGCAGCTGGCAAGCCGGCCGATCACCGGGCTGGGAGCAGGACCTGCGCCCCACCCGCCAAGACCAGGGCCAGGGGCAGGCCCTCCACCACCACCACCACCACCGCCACCGTCGCAACCGCCGCCGTCGCCGCTTCCGCCGACGCTGCCCCCACAGCCGTCGTCGCCACCGCAAACATCGCGGTGGCTGGACCCTCGCAGAGGGCTGGGGAGGAGGAGGCTGTAATGGAATGCCAATAACGGCCCCATTACGCCTCCTCCAGGCGAACATCAACCACTGCGCCGATGCTCAGGACCTGTTGTTCCAGAGCATGGCGCAGTGGTCGATTAACATCGCCGTGGTCCCCGAGCCGTACTATGTCCCGCCCAGGGATGACTGGGTGGAGGACCTGGACGGCTCGGTGACCATCATTTCGTCGGCCGCCGCCGGTACCCCGACCCTCGAGGAGGTCAAGAGGGGTCGGGGTTGCGTGGCAGCACGGTTCGGGGAGATAGTAGTGGTAGGGGTGTACTTCTCCCCGAGCCGAACTCTCGCCGAGTTCCACAACTCCCTCGCGGAGTTGAGAGACGTCGTCGTCGGATACCGTTCCCTCCCTGCGCTCGTTCTCGGGGACTTCAATGCCAAGAACTTGGCTTGGGGTTCCCGGTACACGGACGCAAGGGGCAGGATGGTGGAGGACTGGGCTCTGGAGACAGGCCTGGTCGTCCTGAACCGGGGTTCTGTCCCCACGTGCGTGCGGTGGCGGGGCGAATCGGTGGTGGACCTCTCGTTCGCCAGCCCCGCTCTGTCACCGCGCGTACTTGACTGGCGCGTTCTGGAGGAGGTGGAGACGTCTTCCGATCATCGGTACATCCGGTTTGACGTTTCCGCCCAGACCTCCAGCGTGCCGCCGGTCCGACAGAACCCGAGCGGTCCGCGTTGGTCGCTGAAGCAGCTGGACCGGGAGCTACTCCTGGAGGCCTCGATCGTGCAGGCCTGGGTGACATCACCGAACAGGCCTGCCGACATAGACGACGAGGCAGAGTGGTTCCAGGAGGCCATGTCCGAGATATGTGACGTGGCAATGCCCCGGGTCCAGCCTTCTGCTCGGCGACAGGTGTACTGGTGGTCGCCGGCGCTTACGGCTTTACGCCAAGGGTGTATTGCCGCGCGACGCCGGTACACCAGGTACCGCAGACGGCTCCGTAACCGCACGCCGGAAACGGAAGCCGTCGAGGCGGAGCTATACGAGGGGTACAGAGCTGCGAGGATCGCCCTCCGAACGGAGATCTTGCGGGCCAAGAGATCGGCCCGCGAGGAGTCGCTGGAGACTCTGAACAGAGACCCATGGGGGCGCCCGTACAGAGCGGTGCGGGGGAAACTCCGCCCATGGGCCCCCCCACTGACGCAGAGTCTCCGGCCACAGATCGTGGAGGGCGTGGTGAGCGCTCTGTTCCCCTCGCGAGGGGAACATACTCCTCCGCCTATGGCTCCGTCTCCTGCGGTATCTGACGCGGACCAGGACGACGACGACGACGACGATGCTCCCGAGGTGACCGAGGTAGAGCTGAGAGCGGCGGTGCGTAGGCTGAATGCCAAAAACACCGCCCCAGGACCCGATGGCTTTCATGGGAAAGCCTGGGTCCTGGCCTTGCAAGAGGCTCTCGGGCCTCGACTCAGAGTGCTCTTAAGCGCATGCTTAGAGAGGGGCCAGTTTCCACGTCGGTGGAAGACGGGGAAGCTGGTCCTGATCAAGAAGGTGGGGCGCCCTGCGGACTCTCCGTCCGCTTACCGGCCCATTGTGCTGCTCGACGAGGTGGGCAAGCTCTTTGAAAGAGTAATTGCAGACCGCCTCGTCGGGCAGTTGATGCGGGTGGGGC
Organism: Polia nebulosa; assembly: GCA_951329385.1. Taxonomy (NCBI): domain Eukaryota; kingdom Metazoa; phylum Arthropoda; class Insecta; order Lepidoptera; family Noctuidae; genus Polia; species Polia nebulosa. The sequence goes on along the minus strand of OX589595.1, from coordinate 1,338,165 downwards.
CGGACCTGGCGGAGAGCCAGTACGGCTTCCGCAGGGGGCGCTCCACGGTGGACGCAGTCATGCGCGTAAGAGCCCTCACGACGGGGGATGCAGTGGCCCGGGGTAGGGTCGTCTTGGCGGTGTCTCTGGACATCGCCAATGCCTTCAACACCCTGCCCTGGAGTTGTATAGTGGAGGCACTCCGGTATCACCGGGTGCCGCCCTACCTCCGTCGCGTAGTCGAGGCGTATCTGACGGACAGAGCCGTCATCTACCCCGGTCATCAGGGAGTATGGAACCGGCGAGAGATGTCGTGCGGTGTTCCACAGGGATCGGTCCTGGGGCCGCCCTTGTGGAACATCGGATACGACTGGGTGCTGCGCGCCGACCTCCCCGCTGGCGTCAGCGTAGTGTGCTACGCTAACGACACGCTGGTCTTAGCGCAGGGGAGGTCGCACGAGGCGGCGGCCGAACTTATGACACGCGGGGTTGCGACAGTCATAGAGAGGATCCGGCAACTGGGACTCGAGGTGGCATTGCACAAGTCCGAGGCCATGTGTTTTCATGGTCGTCGGAACGCGCCACCTGCGGGTTCCCAGATCACGGTAGGAGGGGTTCGCATCGGCGTCGAGGGTACGATGAAGTACCTGGGACTCGTCCTCGACAGCCGGTGGAACTTTGTCGAACATTTTCGACGTTTGGCTCCCAGATTGGACAGGGCCGGGGCCGCCTTGAAGCGGCTCCTACCCAATCTGAGGGGGCCAAATGCCTCCTGCCGGAGGCTCTACGCGGGGATCGTGCGGTCCATGGCCCTCTACGGGGCACCGGTGTGGGCGCGTTCGTTGAGGCAGCGATCAGCTCGCCTGATGAACGCGTCCCAGAGGGTCATGGCGATCCGAATCATCCGCGGATACCGCACGATCTCCCGTGAGGCGGCGAGCCTCCTTGCCGGACTGTCACCGTGGGATCTGGAGGCAAAAATCCTCGCGCACCTGTACGAGTGGCGCGAGGAGGCCAAACGCCGGGGCGAAACTCCGCTGCCGCGACAACTCGCGGCTCGGCGGACCGAGCTCCGGCAGGATCTCATGGTGACATGGAGAGAGCGACTGTCGCAACCCAGCGCTGGGCACGCCACCATCGAGGCGGTGGTGCCCCTCTTTGAGGAGTGGTTGGAGAGGCGTCACGGCGCCCTCACCTTCCGCCTGACGCAGGTGCTCACCGGACACGGCTGTTTCGGTAAGTACCTGTGTCGGATCAAGGCGGAGGTGACCCCCGGGTGTTTCCATTGCGAGGATCGCCCAGAGGACACGGTGGAGCATACGGTGGAGGTTTGCCCCGCTTGGGCAGAGCACCGCCGTGTCCTCGTGGATGCGATAGGCGGCAGCGACCTCTCGCGCCGTGCCCTGGTTCAGGCCATGGTACGGAGCGAGAGGGAATGGGAGGCCGTCTCCACCTTCTGCGAAGCAGTAATGCTCGCGAAGAGGGAGGCGGCATACGCTAGGGAGGCTCGAACACAGCCGAGTCGACCTAGCGCTCCCAGCCGCGACCGCCGCCTGAGACGCCAGGGGGTTCGGACGCCGCGAGACGATCTCCGGCCACCGTAGACCCGGGCCTGCGGACGGCGAGTAGTGGGTAACTCGCCGTCCGATCAGCACCAGGCCCGAGAGTCGACGGCGCGTAGTGTTCCACGCGCGCCTCAAAGAGTTGTCAGCCAAGGGAAGGGGCCTGCCACGGCCGGTGCCTGCCCGGGGGTGGAGGATAAATTCGAAAGAGTTACCTCGCCCCCGGGCACTCGAGGCAGGGAGGAACAGGGGTGGGTTTTAGTCAGTAAGAGTCTGACACACCCTTCCGCTCCACCCTAGAGCGGAAGAAGTCATTGGATGATTTCCCACCCCCAAAAAAAAAAAAAAAAAAAAAAAAAAAAGGGTCTACAATGTTTTGCCAAGTTTCATTTATGTGCTCTTAGTAATTAATGGCATATTTTACTACGACTGGACCACTGTATTTTATGACAACCGGTTGTAGGACTTTTTAAAGGAAAATCATAATAAAACATATTCAGATATTTAGTGTATTAATGCAACTATTCACATGTAACATTTCAGCGCATTACACTTAATAATTAAAGAGATATAATAAAAATACCAGAACAACCTCAATAGATGGATAAACAGACCAAGTTTGAATGGCTACAAAAAAGCGGCTGTGCAGTATATGGAGCTACCATTCTAAAATTTCCAGTGTCGTATCGTTATTGTGTTTAACAGTTTTCTACATGTGCATACACAATAGTTTAGTAGAAAATAAAACAACTGCATTAACTTTGTACTAAGTGTTTATTAGTAAATGACTAATTAAATAAAAAAGTCAAAATATAAGTCTTAAACGCTTTAAGCATGTACGGTTGTATATTTCTCTAATGGCTACGTATGTATGGTATCGTTCACCAACTAAAAGGGAGCGGCTACGAGTCGAGCGCAGAGATAGTAGTAGTAAGTTCTTTAGGCGCGATTCGTCAAATTCACGATTCGTCCAATGGTAAAAAATGGCCAATTCGCGTTTAGCCCGCTCCTGATCCGCAGTCGCTTTGTAGATGTTACTATCTGTGCCAGGGACTTCTTCCGCGTGGTAGTTTATTTATTTTTATTGGGTTTTAATTTTTTTGCGTGGCACCCTAATTAAATTTCTAAAATAAAAGTAGCCTAAGTTACTAGTGACTAATTAATGATATGTACCCACATAACATTCCTTCACCTTTGATCACAAGAACTTCCTAGAATCCATAACAGATCGGTTTTGTATCAACCGAGTATCTAGCTCTGGTTCGATTGAGGGAGCTCCCTCCACAGGGGCATCCTTTACAGAGACTTCGGATAGCTGCTGCCCTGAGCTCGTCAAGCTTGAGGGTATTATGAATGCGGGAACGATATCCTCGTATGGCCCATCTCCCCTTCCTCTATATTTAAGCAACTGATTAGTGTGCCTTTTTAAAGTATCATCCGGTGCACTCTGTTTCACTAAATACACCATATTTCTAATTCAAAAATTCATTTTATTCTGTTTTTTTTTAAATTTTGTTAAAGCGGCAACAGTAATACATCGTCTGTGAAAATTTCAACTGTTTAACTATCACGGTTCATGAGATACAGCCTGGTGATAGACGGACAGACAAACGGACAGCGGAGTCTTAGTAATAGGGTCCCGTTTTACCGTTTGGGTACGGAACCCTAAAAAAAGAACAGGATGACAATGGTTTCCTGACCCAAAAATCTAACTTACTCAAAAAGGTACGTGCGTTTTAACTGTTTTCTTGAAACGCTTCAATCCACATCACAAAAGATTAGACGATTTTTCAGTTAACAGCGCGACTTCTTTGAAGACAAGCACCTTTGACTTACCGGAAAACGTTTTGTTTGCTGGGATACTACAAAATGAGGGACCGACCGCCTATAGGACCGGTCACAAGCACAATTTTTACAGCCCTGTAATGAGTTCGATATATAATTATTATTTCAGCTGAAAGACGTCCAATGCTGGACATCTCCCAGGCTCAGGCCTCCCCCAGGTCTCGCCACAATGATCGGTCCCGTGCGTCTCGCATCAGCATCCGCATTCCGGTATGAGGTCACCACTCCAGAACCATTCGACTCTTTGGACCACACTGGCCGTGGACCGCACTGTAACGTGTTAAAGCCATCATTGTCTAGAACAAAGATGTAGAGAAGCGATGGGAAAGGACAAAATAACGTTATTCAGTACAAGTCTTAGTCAGCTTTTTTTGTCAAGTCGACAATAATTTAGGCCATTTAATGATTTTTATAACTGTGTGGAAGCTGTGTGAATATTTTTGAGGGGTATATGGTACCTACTTATTTGTCAGTTTTGATGTTGGTGGTATTCCCACACGCCATTAAATTTTGCGAATACTATAGCTTAGACTTTAGATTTGTGCTCGGTTGATGTCAATGTTCTCGATTCCAATCCTTCGAAATACTTATTTATATTCTGTTGTATACTGTTAACACTTCTCACAGAATTTCTAGTGTGCGTAGTCGCAGCGGAAAAATGTCGAATTTCTTAATTTCAGTTTAGCAGATATTTAGTGTATGACGTCGTGTAAATGTGTATGGTAAGTACAAATTTGTGCAACCAATAATTGCGGAGTTATTCAACAAAAAGTGTTTCCACTGAAACTACGTCATCCTAGCGGCACTTTTTTTTTCTTAGGGACGACCAAGAAAAAAATACCGTCAATAATTAGTGTGTGAGAGGTAAATGTGTATGTTTAAATGAAATTTGTGTGTCATAAAACTACGAAGATAATCAAGTTTCCGCTGCGGTGACGTTTGGCTCATCATCAGCCTTTTAATGTCCCCACTGCTGGGGCACAGGCCTCCTTTCTGTGAGAGGGTGTGGGCCGTAATCCACTACGCGGGCCAAATGCGGGTTGGTAGATATCACATGTCTTAGAATTTTTGGTTCTGGGACATGTCGGTTTCCTCACGATGTTTTCCTTCACCGTTTTGAGAGCAGTGGTGATGAAATAATTTACACAAAGTAAAGTGCCTGCCTGGGTTTGAACTCACGACCTACAGCTTGTAAGTCGCGACCCATACCACTGGGCCACACTGCTCTTTACAGAAATTATTTGAATAAATTATAATGTATAACACAAATACTTGAATAAATTATTACATAGGTATATCACAATTACTAGCTAGTAATAAGTATATTAAGTTGTAAATAATTCAAAACAGAATATTTACGAACAAAACTCCGGTTGACAATAATAATTATTTTTATATTTCAAAAGCTTTGTTCTAGAATGAAGACTTATTCGGTATCAAATACACAAAGTACCTACTTATAAAATACTTTATGTTATACTAAAATACGTCCTGAAGAAAAAAATACAGGCCTAAAATAGAAATATTTCAATACCTAACTATAAAAACTCCAAATTAATATAATAATTATAAACCAAATTATTAGAATATTTTATAATAATATAAATAATAAAAATTAGGTTGTTACCTATAAAATTGCCATTTTATGTAACTGCACATTTTGAACTGTAATAACTTTGGATTGACTTGGATTCTAAGTTCAAATAAACTTTAAATTTCAAGATTCTACTCCTGCTACTTTTTCAAGATTAGCTATTCACTTGTTTCTTTATGTTTTTTTTTCTATTGTATAGCTAAAAATTATGACCAATCTCAATAATAAAAAAAAAAACATTAATAAAAACAGTGTGTTTCAAAATGCACGCAATATCAATATCAATGACGTACAATATCGTAACGAATTGTATGTTATTGGTTTAATAGCTTTCATTTTTGAAATATTATACCGTAATTGAAGTTACCGCAAAAAAAAAAAGTGGCTGCATGCCTAGGGGTAGCGGATAAATTCTGAAAATGAGTTACCGCACCCCTGGGCACTCAGGCAGGGAAGGAACAGGGGTGGGTTTTAGTCAGTAAGAGTCTGACATGCCCTCCCGCTCCAAAAAAAAAAAAAAAATGTATGATGCTGAAAAAATAATTGAGAATCATCCAAAAACTATAAAGCGTGTTTTTATGAAACCTCGACATTTTAAAGATCATTTGGTTATTAATATTTTAGTATACCTGTTATTTTATTTATTATAAATTAATAATGTCCGGAGACGAAGGGTTATTAGTGAGGTAAAATTACCCAAACGAACCCGATAGAAACAATCATACGCAATTTATTCGTTTACAAGTTTTAAGTTCTTAACTATACGTCATTAATATTGCTTACCGTTTGGTGTGCGTTCTCTTACATTTGGTACAAAAATGGTTATAAAAATAGCGGTATTATAGAAAATACAAAAACCTAAACCTAACCTAACCTAATTAATAACATAATTATATCAAAAAAGCAATGAATATTGCATTCAATTTAAATTGCGTATGAACTTATGATTTCAAGTCAATTCACTGCTTAAAGTGACTCGTTTTCTATAACAGAAACTGCAGAAAATACCTAATAATATCTTTTGTCAATTTTGCCAGTGGTTTCGCACAGGAACTACCGTAATGAAACTGTCCTATAAAAACACATCGAACCGAACTGAAGATGATAAGACTCAATTGCTGTGGACCTTGTGTGGAAGAAAAGTGTGTGGATTGTGAATATTAGAGTAATATAGGTGCTATTATGTCTACATGTTTGTTTGTGTGTAAAGTATAATCCTAATACATTGAAACATTCAGACTTTCACATATAAAATATCAGTAATGTTATACAAGTTACGGTTCTTACAGTACTTCGAGCTATTTCAATGTTTCTATACTATCACAATTTCGTCGACGAAATCCAGAATCATATAAATGTATAGTGAGACCGGTTCTAACACAGTATGTCCAATAACATCAAAGCCACATAAAATTAAACATAACGCGTGTTTCCTCGCCCCATTTCTCTTCATGTCGTCGCTAATCCGACTCCGAAGCCTAAGCCGGGAGTGATTGTGGCTCAGGAATCAATTCAACTAAGATTTCGTTTCCCTTCCTTGTTCCTTTATTGTTGTTCTACGGAATTTTAAGTTAAGATTTTTATCCTGCAATTTATTTGTAATTGTACGCTTAGAAGTTATTTCTTATGAACAAGACAATTCAATGTTGTAAATGGGTACTCTCCTGTGTTTATTTTTGTACAATATTTTATATCAAATAAAAAATAATACAAAAAAAAAGTTTCTGAAAACAACATCCTATTAGGTTATTAAATGAAGCAGCAATTGGCATTTAAAATATTGGTAAGAAGAAGAGCACTCCCTGCGGGGGCCATCGCACTATCTCTTTTGTACGCGTGTAACCTAATGACGGTGGTGAATCAGTATGTGCATCCTTTTTCTGTTACTTGACAGGTTCATCTTCCACTCGACTTTAAAGATTTTTAAGTTACTTAATTTTGAACTGATTTAAAAAATTCTTTCTATTTTCAAAAACTCGTATTTTGTTGATGGTCCTATGGAGAAGAATGGAGGTCGAATTTCTACTAATATAAAGATCCCTACTAAATATAAGCTCTGTCGGCAAGCCGCTTCTTTGTTAGGGGCTGAGGGTCGTAAGATAGAAGCAGGTGTTTCTTACTGTGAGGACCTCACATAGTAAGTACAGTTCAGAGGTCGGAAACGTTCCAGGCTTTTTTGCCTGTACTTTTAAAACTGCTCTCTGACCCCTCTCTAGCCGTAACATGGTTGTCTTGTGGGTTCCCCCACCATGTAGTTATATATTAACTCAGAACTGATTAAGCGTGGACAAAGTAAACCATTTTTAGTGATTGCAAATACAGCCGCTCGATGTTTTTTACATAAATAAATCAACCTCCTGACTCGAACCACAACAGAATTAACCTGTTTTTTCCACGACAAAGACTGTCTAATATAACCCCATGATTATTTGATGCTGTCAGATTTGGCACAGTTACAGGTGTTGGCCACTGTACACACATGGGCCCTGCAGGTGTATTCGCTAACTCAGTTGACATCAATTTGATAGGCACTTTGCAGTACATTGATCGGTGGACATTGATTATAATAGGTACTACGTGGTAATTTTTTGTTTTCTTATACCTCAGAGCAGCACTGCAAAGTGCCTATCAAATTGATGTCAACTGAGTTAGCGAATACGCCTACTGATCTTAAACGACAGTAGTGGTTGACTAACAATACTCGGAGTGAAAGAGATGAACTTAGTCTTATAGATCATAACCTTTCTCAGACCCAATTCTGCCTTCTCACGAGTCTCAGAACAGTCCCTCCCATAGGTTATTAGAGCATTTCATTTCACTTTTAATAACTTTCTCGAAGATTTTTGAGATGGTTGTAAGGACGGATATAGGCCTATAATTCAAAACAAGATCCTTGTCTCCTCCCTTGTGAACTTGTGACTATGGCAGTTTTAAAAATATCCAGAAAAACACAAGAAGATAAGGAGAGATTAAAAATGTGGACAAGGAGAAGGATAATTGTATCTTTTGTGGCCTTGATAACTGTGGAAGGGATTCCGTCATAACCGACAGCACATTCATCTTCTTCTTACTAAAACATGAGAGAGACCCGAACACTGGAATACTCATATTCTTTGCCTTTTATGTAATGCCCTCTTTTCCCCTTTCACCGCTCTTTATCTCAAAAAACGTTTCCAGTTTCTTTGCGATTCTCGAACGGAATTTTTAAGGTCATCAGATAACTTACGACTCAAAACGCCAATGTGTTCAACAACTTTCTTCTATAAATCTTTTACTGTCTAGGTTACTCGTTTGTGGAATGCATTGCCAGACAAAATGAAACGATCGTTGCCCGTGTTTAAAAGACTCGTAAAGAACATTACCTGTTACTGTGATCATCGGTAGTTGTTAATTGTTTCTTGCCTATATTTTTAGTATGTATATAAATAATGTATCTATTATGAGTGCTGGTAAAACCACATTCTTAGAAATAGAAAGAGCTCACAGAGCAGTTATAGCTATAGGTATATATAAAGTAATATATGTGGTTTAAAATGAATATCCTGTTCTACGAGTGCGTCAATTATTTATTCTAAGCGCCACACTACATAGGTACTCACAAAATTTTAAAAAATAGGCCGGATTATGAAAAACTTTTTTCCAAACGCGTTCTACAAATCCCTCTTTAAGAGTATTTTGGCTAGACGCTGTCATTCTTACTCTCACACTTAAGTTTACAATAAAATTAATAAATCCTGTAAAACCAAAGGCTCAAACAATCGCAAATTTAAAAAGGTGTCCAAAAATTATTTGTCACCTTCTCATACGCCGAAACCGTGAATGTAATCAATTAAAAATTTCAAGATTGAACTAATCACACACACGTACTGACATCAAAAACATACGCACATCAAACTTCTGGCTCCAATACACCCGCTTACAAATCACACACACTCACACCATCACACACAACCATAAACATTACAGATTTTTTTTTTTTTTTTTATTTTGTACTAATTCTATTCTAGGCTTAATTTTAAAATGTAACCTAATTACCAAAATATTATGATCTTAAAATACTTCCTCAGAGTTATTGACTCTTTTATTTACAACATGTCTTTTTATAATTTCATCACAACTCCGGCCCCCAAGTAAAATGTATTTCTTATTTTGTAAACAAAACAATGGTTTAAATAAATTTTATTCTTAAAAAAAAAATCTTATTCTTATATAGCATATGTATAATACTGGTACTGTCACACCAATGACAGATAGAGCTATCTCCGGAGATATATCTCTAGAGAGATTGGGCTATCTCAGGTTGCCTGGATAAGATCGTGAAATGTCCTATGGCCGCCCATTGTCATTAGTTTCTGATAGGGGGACAGATAGGAGTGAATAAAGTTTGAACTGTTCCCTCGTTGCTAATAAGGGGACAGACAAAACTTATTTTTTCTATCTGTTCCCCAGGGGGGTAGAAGCAGGATGACAGATCGGAATAATTAATTAAAACTGTAAGACAATAGCTCATACAGTGAAAATAATGTTAAAGGAGCGTCGTATCCAATCTACCGGAATGTGATACTCGTGGAGGCTCTTTTTATTCATGACATCCCAATTTCAATAATTAAAGTAATATTTTTATTATACTCGTATTAATATTTAATATCATCAAAGTTCCCAATCTTATATTTCCCAAATAATATCAACAAAACAAAGCAAATATTTTTTTACAAACGTATGTACGAAAAGTTTATTCTCAGATGTATACATATCGACAAGCTAAAGTAAATTCAGAATCCAGCTATAAATATGATCCTGTCAACAATATTTTCTCCTTTATAGAAAGCTCTTCCAAATGGAAACCTAAACCCATGAATATGTTCTGTTACAAGGCCAAACCAGACAGTTCAATTACCTCAGAGATTGGTACAATTTTGGCAGATTTTATCTTGAACTTTACTTAGTTTATTTTTAGAGTTCCGTACCCGAAGGGTCCAAACGGAGCCCTATTGCTGTCACTCACGTGTTTGTCCGTCCGTCTGTCTGTTTGTCCGTCTGTCCGTCGTCTGTCACACAGGTTTTACAGCCGGTTGGAGCTACCGTCTTAAAATTTTCACAGTTTAAGCACCTTGATGACCAAAAGATTGAAAAAAAAAAGCCTACAATAGTCAAAAATACATTTGGTACGGAATCCTAAATGTACGAAGTCCAACACGCACTTGGCCGATTTTTTTCACAATTTTTGGGTGTGAAACACTTTCAATTAGGATTCCTGGAATCACGATATATTACACGAATACGCAAATCAAAATAATTCCTCGAAATTTATAAAATTAATTAATTATGCTATAAGACGGTACATGAATATAATAAGATATCTGTTGTTTGATGATAGAACTACGATGAAAATATCTGAGATGGCTGGAAGGCAAAATATCTCTTTGAAAGTGCTCAGATTATATCTATCAGAGAAAATTACATGTTTGCGAATAAAAACTACGAATAGTTGCAACCGCATCTAATGTTTTTCAGCACAAATTGTAATACTAGAACTACGAGTAAGTGGGCTTAAGTTTCAGCTTTATTCGCGTCGATTCCAGAATGAAGTTTTGACGTGAATACGTCCTTAAAGCTTGCATTGGGAGGCAATCCAAAAAACCCAATGATAACAAAATAGAGGGACAAAGTTTGATGTTGCAGCTACATTTGTGTCTATCATCTCCATCCAATATTTAATTACACCATTGGATAGTTATAGGATCAAAAAATTTGTTACGCTAGGTGAAGACTGTGACGCATCGCGCGCTGTGGTGGAGGGCGTCGCCATTTTGGCTTCGTTGCAACTCATCCCTATTCCCAACTGGCCCGGTCCGTATATATCTACCTACATGTATAGCTAGAAGGCGCAAAAGTACTAATGGTAAGAAAAGTGCTTGTATGGTTTGTATTTATCACATCACAAATTACAGTTTTGACTATAAAAAACCTCTTAGCTGAAAAATCACAGTGTGTATATATAATAATTTAAGCTATATGTCTAACAAATCACAGTTTGTACAATAATTAAAACTCTCTGCTAAAAATCAGTATGTGTAGGTATAAAATAATTTAACCTATCGCCTAAGAAAATGGTCATGAGCAAAATTTTATACGTGTTTATACGTGATAAACAAGTATCTATTCTCTACATCGTAGCACTTTTCCGATAAACTGTACCCTTGCAGTTAATAGACATATAAACAAGTGGGCGAGTTGGGACTAGGGATGAGTTGTAACTAAGCCGCCATTTTGAGGTAAACTTTTGACTCGGAGCAACTAGCACGTCCGTTTTGATTTCATTTGACAGCTTTCATCAAGATTTATCGACTGCATACATAAAAAAATATTTTTAAACAGTTATAGTAAATCTAAGTAGTATTTAAGTAAACACAATAGAATATATTTTGATAAGAAATGTGGGCCTATACTCGTAAAAAAAACCAAATTATAGCAAAAAGATATACTATCTTTTTGCTATGATTTGGTTTTTTTTTGCTATGATTTGGCTTTTTGCTATATTTGCGAGATGATAGATATGTAGCTCCAACACCAAACTGTATCCCCTGATTTGGTTTACCCGTTACGTAGACGTATTCACGTAAAACACACGTTTTTTTTGTTCATTTTCGGGTTTCGGGCCGCCATTTTGAGGTAAACTTTTGACTCGGAGCAACTAGCACGTCCGTTTTGATTTCATTTGACAGCTTTCGTCAAGATTTATCGATTGCATACATAAAAAAATATTTTTAAACAGTTATAGTAAATCTAAGTAGTGTTTAAGTAAATACAATAGAATATATTTTTATAAGTGGAATGTGTAAATGTGGGCCTATACTCGTATAAAAAACCAAATTATAGCAAAAAGATATACTATCTTTTTGCTATGATTTGGTTTTTTTTGCTATGATTTGGCTTTTAACCAAATTATAGCAAAAAGATATACTATCTTTTTGCTATGATTTGGTTTTTTTTGCTATGACTTGGCTTTTTGCTATATTTGCGAGATGATAGATATGTAGCTCCAACACCAAACTGTATCCCCCGATTTGGTTTACCCGTTACGTAGACGTATTCACGCAAAACACACGTTTCTTTTGTTCATTTTCGGGTTTTGTAACTACGAGTATTATGTAACCACTCTATCGCTGGGACCATTTTGAGAGTTTTAAAACGAACGAACCGCCACGGTTCTGCATGGCTACAAATTATACACCTTGACCGTCCTCATGAACCACTCAGTCTATTGGTGAAAGCCGCAATAAAAACCGTTCAGAAGTTCTTGAGTTTTTCGGGGACAGACAGACAGACGCGGTGGGGGACTTTGTTTTAAAATATGTAATAATAAAGTGATTCATAGGAACTTGGTTTTTTGCCACAGATTTATTCATGTGAAAAACGTATCTTTTATAGTTCGATCCGGTTAACAAACCAGGCCAAAGATTTTTTCTTTGTCCATTCACAGTTACAATGTTTAGGGCTTTATAAAATATGGTTATGGAATAAAGACTTGTGAAGCTGTCGGAAACTTTAAGTAAAATTCCTTACAAACAAGAACTTGTACTAAGGAATTCATCGGAAACAAAAGAAACTTTTTTAAATTATCAATTAGTTTTGCTGTTAAAGCAGACAGTCAAAAACCTTGTCTGACATTTAAAATAATTTCAAAAATCCAAAGATAAACCTTAATTCCTGTTTTAAGGTTTATCTTTTGATTTTTTAAATTTTAGGAACAAACTACAATTAATATAATGATGCCGAAAATTAGAGAAACTCTTGGAAAGTGTTAGCGATCTCGTTTCTTCTGCCTATTATCAAGGTGAAGGCTTATTTTTTTATTTTATTTTTTTATTTATTTATTTATCAAGTAACAAGACTCATAGCATAGTGTTAGTTACAATTTACTTATAATCTATGTTAGTAAAAGAATAAAACAATGCAGAACAATATGGAATCATAAAAAATCAGGCTTGGCCTTGATTTGTGATAAACAACAATTCGGTAGCAGTAATCAAATAAATCGGTATGCAAATGTCAATAAATTGAGTAAAATAAAATAAAAATTATGTCAATCAAAACCAAAAAGGAACAGAATGTCAAGAAAAAATAAAAATAAAACATAAATGTTAATAAATTAAATAAATAAATTATATCAAATTACACGTATCAAATGAACAATAATTCTTATCAAAAATAATGTGAGTACAGAATTTAAATTTAACAAATTAAACATTTTATTTTATCGTCCCAACCACGATGCTTACCCAGAGCGAGTGTATCGTACACTGATATTTACTAGAAACTATCCTCAGGATTTCGTTGCTGCTACCGCGTACTCTGCTCAACAGTGACAACACACGCTTGCGTCTTATTGCGTAGAAGTCATCTGTACGCGCTTCTGCAAACATCGCGGACGCACTGCAGAACCGCGGCAACCGAAGCAACGTCCTGAAGACGTTGTTGTATTGTACCCTCAGAGCGCTGTATGCCCTTTGAGTATAATTAACCCACAGGCTGCTCGTGTAGAAAGATTGGCAATATGCTTTGAATAGCACTAACTTGACTTCATCTGAGCAACGAGCAAACCTGCGAGCCAACATATTACCCCGGACCGCCAGCGCTCTGCGTTCACGTTCAATGTCCTCGTTGTCCTTTAGATCATCAGTGACAATGTGCCCTAGATATTTAACCTTTTTTACTCTAGTCAGAGGAGAACCGTTCAGAAAAATAGGTGGAGGTTCATGAGGGGTTTTATCACCAAGACCAAAAAACATACACTCGCTCTTGGAAGCATTATACCTTAGACCATGACTCTTAGCATACCGCTCACAAACTCTCAGTAGCTGACGAAGGGCCCCAATTGACGGGCTCAGCAGCACCATGTCGTCGGCATAACTTATATTATTAACAGCGACTCCATCAATATGACAACCTACATGCATACTACTGAGCTCGCCAATCAGGCCGTCCATATACACATTGAAAAGAGTAGGTGAGGAGATTCCCCCCTGCCTCACGCCACACTCTAGCCTGTACTCCTCAGACAAGCAATCCGCCCACTTAACGACATTCAATTGATTGTCATACCAAAATTTCAGAATTTCAACTAGTTCTGTAGACACATTTTGACTACGCAGTTTATCCCACAGGACCTCATAACAGACTAGATCAAAGGCCCTGGATAAGTCTAAGTAACAAGCATAAACAGGTGTCCTACGATCCAAGTAATACCTTACCGTGTGCTTCATACAGAGAATAGCACTCTCAGTGGAAAGGCCAGGTTGGAAACCAAATGGCGCGTGATGTAGGTTAAGGTTCCTTCTTAAATGCCGGCTAAGCAGACCATCCAATACTCTAGCCAGAATTGTTGCCAGTGAGATGGGACGATAGTTACTTTTATCACAAATATCTGCAGTTTTACATTTAACAATTGGTATGACTATTGTTCTCATGAGGTCCCCAGAGAGATACCTATGACTTATGCACAGGGAGAACAGCATGGCCAATACTCTGGGTTATTTGCATGCCCTAAACAGGCTGAGAGGAGTCAGCGAATAATCCGACTTAATGGGTAGATGCTAACTAGGGCATTGTTAATGGTGTGGATCGAGGAAAAACAAAGCGTATTCAGCAAAGGATTATATTAAAAAAATTGTAGGGTTGGACAACAAAACTTTTAGGTTAGGAAGCGCGCGCTGTCTCAAGCGTTAGTAATGGTACTGTCTTTTCGCAAATCAAAATGGCGGTTTGAAACGCCCTCCCCCCCTTGTGCCGCTCTGACCCCGCGCACTTCCTTTTACAATTTTTTTTATTTTCTTTTTGTTGCGTCGCTTACATTCCCCACCCCAGTGCTGCCTCAGCAGCACTCACCATCAACTGGTATTCGAGCGACGCGCGTGACCGATCTAGTCAACACTCCTGATTTGGTCTTTATTCGAACCATTCTGACTCGGTTGTCTTTTCCAGGGATGACTTCCTGAATTATTCCCTTGGGCCAAGAGTTGCGGGGACTGTTAGGATCAACTATGAGTACGCAGTCACCCATTTGTAAATTTTTATGTTCCTCTTGCCATTTCTTGCGGGGTAGCAAGTCTGGCAGGACTTCTTTGACCCACCTGCGCCAGTACATGTCAGCTAATCTTTGTGAAATTCACCATTGTTTTCGCAGATAAATGTCTGAATCATCAAATTTTCCTATATGAGGTAAGCCAGACGACGATCCCAGCAAGAAATGATTAGGGGTTAACGTTTCAGGATCATTTGGGTTCACAGACACGTGAGTCAACGGCCGGCTGTTCACCATATTCTCTACTTCTGTCAACAGGGTGTTTAGAGTGTCATCTCTGGGAGCACGTTCTTTTAAAACTATTTTCAGGCTGGTCTTCACGCTTCTGATGAGCCTTTCCCACGCCCCACCCCAGTGGGGACTCGCGGGCGGTATGAAAGTCCATTTGGTTCCGCGATTTAAGGCCTCATCTTTCAGCACTTCTTCGTCTAGTTCTTTTAGAGCCTTTTTCATCTCCATATCCGCTCCTCGCAGGTTTGTTCCATTGTCGGAGTATAAATATTGTGGCCATCCCCGTCTTGCGGCCATCCTTCGCAATGCCAGTATAAAGGAATCAGTTTTAAGGTTAGTGACTACTTCCAGGTGGATGGCTCGTACTGTTAAGCACGTGAATAAGACGCCGTACCTTTTCTCGCGGCGCCTTCCCACCGTGACTTCCATGGGGCCAAATAAATCTACACCGCAGTAAGTAAAGGGCCGTTCATGATGGGCCATTCGAGCACCGGGTAAGTCTCCCATTCTTGGTACTTCTGGTCTGGATTTTCTTATTCTGCAAGTTGAGCATTTAGATGTCACATGTTTAACGGTAGGTCTAAGTCTGGTGATCCAGTACCTTTGTTTGACTTCATTTACTACTGTTTCTTGATTTCCGTGTGCGTAGCAGTAATGATAATACTTGACGATCAATCTCGCAACGTAACTTCTACCATCTAATATTACAGGGTTTTTTGTTTCAGGTTGAATTCCAGCAGCAGCACTAATGCGGCCACCGACGCGCATGAGTCCGTGTTCGTCCAGGTAAGGAGACAAGGTAAGTATGTTACTTGTTTTTGGTACACATCTGTTGTTTTTTATTTCAGTTAACTCCTTGCTAAACGATTCAGCTTGCGATTTTTTCAGTAATAATATTTCACCATTCTTCATAGTGTCGTCGAACTCACAAGTTATCTTCTTGCATTTATTTATAAATTTGAGTACCAAAGAAGTCGATCGACGTAAGCGAAGCCAGGAATTAAATCGAGTAGCGTCAGGTACGGGTAAGTTAATTTCTTGTACATTTATTCTTATTAAATTAATACACTCCGATAGTGTTTCTTTTCTTTCAACAGATGTGACGTCATGCGGCCATTCGTCTTCTTTGCAGTGTAAGAACGTAGGCCCGTATATCCATTCATCTTGCAGGACAGGGCAGATATAGTTTTCTCTCGTGGCCATATCAGCTACGTTCAGCTTCGTAGGCACGTATCGCCATTCATTCATATGTGTTAACTCGTCAATTTCGCCCAACCGGTTTGCTACGTACACTTTATAATCGCGAGCATCATTTCTTATCCAGTGTAGCACTGTCGTCGAGTCGCTCCAGAATATTCGTTGTTCAGGCTTTATATTATGTTCTCTACCAACTGAGTCTGCTAGTCTAGACCCTAGGACAGCAGCTTGAACTTCCAAGCGTGGAATAGTTATCGGTTTGTTTCCTACAACCCGACATTTACTCGCGATGAATGCTACGCGTGTATTATTCTGGCCATCATTCCATCTCCAGTATGCGACGGCGCAGTATGCCTTGCTAGACGCATCACAAAATACATGCATCTGCAGGTGTCTATAACAATCTTGAGTAAAAATCTTTCGGTCATTGACATTACAACAGCTGTGCGTCGTAGTACTCGTAGCCGATGTCGCGTCTGCTACGTTCGTAGCAATGTTCGTAGCATTCGTAGCCGTAGCGCTTGAGGTAGATGGCGGAGGGATTTTATTTTTCTTCTCGCTCACTCCTGTAGTAGCAGCCGGAGAGTG
Organism: Polia nebulosa; assembly: GCA_951329385.1. Lineage (NCBI taxonomy): Eukaryota > Metazoa > Arthropoda > Insecta > Lepidoptera > Noctuidae > Polia > Polia nebulosa. The sequence continues at coordinate 1,321,085 of OX589595.1, read as the reverse complement.
CCTTGGCAAGCAAACATTTTGCAATGATTTCAATAAACAAATCCATTTGGACCATTTCTCAAACACTGTATCGGGTATATAATCATCCCAACTGATATTTAATTTCCAAGTTTGTTGTAATATAATTTTTCCGTTTATGGTGTACGGTGCTAGAATGCCATATACGTCAAAAATGGACATTACCACACGTAACATTTCTCTCTTAGTAGGCTTTTGTGTCCCATTTATAATATTTTCGGGTATCCGCTTGAAAGATACGTCGAATCTCAAAATATCATCACTTGGATGCCAAATCAATCCAAGCGTGCGTTTGCCTTCATACTGTTGACCTATTTTGAATTTGACGGCTGCATCGCCTAGTAAATCTTTAGGTAGGCTCGCAAGTACTTGTTTACTATTACTCGTCCAATTCCGCATCTCGAAACCGCCTTTCTGGTGAATGGAAATGACGTCTTGAATCAGTTGTATCGCGGTCTCTTCGTTAGGTAGGCTGTCTATATAATCATCCATATAATGACTTTTATATATAGCAGAAGCCGCAGCGGGCATTAATGACTCATACTGCTTTGCGTTTTTGTTTTTTATAAATTGGGCTATAAAGGGCGAGCAATTAGCACCAAATATTAGGGACGTCATAACGTAAGTGTTTATTGATCGTTCTGGTTCTTCTCTATACAGAAATCGGAAGGCGTCCTGGTCTTCTGGTCGAATTTTTACTCTGAGGAACATGTCTTTAATATCTCCAGACACGGCTACTCGATTTTCTCTAAATCGCAACATAATGCCGAATAACGACATAAGTAGGTCAGGGCCTTTTAATAAGTAATCGTTAAGTGATAACCCATTTGTTTCGGCTGCCGCGTCAAACACTAAACGCAGTTTCTTTTTGTTGGGGTTGTCAACTCCAAAATGAGGCAGGTACCAACATCTCGGCGGTGTAACATTTAAGTTGTTACATATTTTTGCGTAGTCGTTATCAAATAGATGTTGTATGCGTTCTTCGTATCTTTTCGCATATTCTTTGCTTTCTCTCTTCTTTTTAATTTTATTTCTACTCCTTTCAGCCTACATAAAGCCTTCGGGAACGAGTCCGGCATCACACATTTCTCGTCTCGCCAAGGTAAGCCAACATGCCATTGACCATTGATGAGTACAGAAGTTCGTTCTAAACTTTCTACAGCACGTAAGTCTTCCGAGTTCTGTCTTGCCCTGCCAGACACACCCATGGACTCGATTGAGAACGACCTCCGTACCTCCTCCTGAATCTCTTGCAGTTTACGTTCGGTTTCTAAGCCGTCACTACTAGTGATAAACAATGAGGGGTGACGTACGGCAGAATCAGGTAAGTAAACATTAGGCACCCTTCCATGCAGGCACCAACCCAGAGGAGTCCGGGTGGCGCAGGGTTCATTGGGTCTACCCACCCTCATTTCCAAGGGTAAGAGAAGGTGACAATTATCTTGTCCGATTAAGACTTGTGGTTGTTGTTGTGTTTTTGTGCAAAAATTATGGCTGACGTCACGTAGGTGCGTGTAGCTTTTGCTATTTACTGAAGGCAAACTTTGTGGTAGGCTTAATTCTTCAACAATTCGCGCGTCGACTGTAAACATCTTGTTATCAACACCACACAAAGTCACCTTCGCGCGCTGTGCGTTGCACACTAGTTCGGTGTCGTTCCACGCGCCGCACACACGAAGACATTCCCGGCGGCCGCGCAGCCCCACTTTATCCGCCAGCGAAGCGCTAACTAACGACACAGTTGAGCCATCGTCTAGCAGGGCGGTCGTGCTCACACTTCCGTTCGGTCCGTGAATGTTTATAGGTACAATTTTCAACATTACGGAGCAGCTGACATTAATATTTGTAACTGTTTCGGATGGGACTTCAGTTTCGGGTGGGACTTCGGGTTGTACCGCTGGCATGGATTCACTGTTGTCTTGACGCGGCACATAATGTAATAATTGGTGATGCAATTGTCCACAATTGTTTACATCACAGCTGGGAGCAGTGCACGTGTCCCTACGATGATGCGCTATTAAACACTTATAGCAAATACCGTTACGCTTCACGTGCAGCCATTTCTGTCCTTTCGTAGTGATTTTTTGAACTTTTTACACTCAGTTAATTTGTGACTAGCAATACGGCAATAACGACACTTTTCTACACTTTGTCCATCTTGCACTAGAACAGTTTGTATATTGTTCACTTTATCACTTTGTTTACGTTTGAAATTGTCTGACCTAGGTTGTAATAAAGTAGCACTACAGGTTGATATTTTCACAGCTTCTTCGGTGAGGAAATCTGACAGCACATCTAGTCTAGGTTTTGGTGATTCGGCAGTGATAAACGGGTAACTATAATCTGTCCACTTCGCGAGTAGGGTAGTAGGTAGCTTGAATAAGATTATATTAGTTAATTCCATGCCTTGTAGGTATTCATGGCGGCCGAGGGCTCGTACAGCTGCGACGTAGTTCTTTATTTTGACAGAAAATGGCACTATTTCTCGATAGTAATCTGTAGACAGGTTGTTCATCTTTTTTATGTCTGACACGATGCGGGAAAGAATGACGTCAACGTTTCCGAATTGCAGTTTCAAAGTGGAAATTACGTCTGCAGATGAAGCACCACTGATAAGCAGGCCGGCTACAGCTTCTTGAGCGGCGCCACGTAGACACTTACGTAAGCGCCAAAGGTTTTCTTTATCGGTGAAGTTACAGATTTCTGTGGATTCCATAAAAGCTTGTTTGAAATGGAGCCACTCTTTTGGGTCACCGCTGAAACTAGGGAGCTCTTTCGGTGTGCTGAGACGACTTATAAATTTGGTATTTTGCTGGATGGCGGAGGATGTCACGAGTTCTTTGATTGCACTCGCAAGCTGTTGAACAGGTTGAACTGCTCCTTCTGTGTCGGCCAGGTTCGCGTGCACCTTGTGTTTGTCTCTGTCAAGCTGCTGAAGTTCTTGTTGACTATGCTCCAACCACTTTTCAATATCACCCGTGCCGTTATTTTGCTCCGACGTTTCTGATGGTGGACTGTATTCTTCTTCGAGTTCTGCTAGGTCCGCCGCTAATTTTCTATCGATGAGTTCCATTTCAATACGCGCCTTCGCCTGGGCTGCTTCTAGTTCCAGTCTCTTTTTCTGTACTTGTATCGATTGTGATGATGACGGTTTCTTGGACCTGACTGACTGACGTGATGTATGTGAAGGCGGATTTGGTTTTCCGGTTCGTTCCGATTTCACAACACTCGCGGCACAAGAACTTTTTACTTTAAGTTCATCATCCTTCTTCTTTACTGGTGTAGGCGGTGGCATTTCTTGTGCTCCGGTTTCCGATTGTAGCTTTGACTCCAACTCCCTCAGTTTGCTAGTGGTACTGCGGGTATTTACCATGTTTCTCCTCGGAGGCGGAGTATTAAACATTTGCGATCAGGCTCGAAGACCACTGTTAATGGTGTGGATCGAGGAAAAACAAAGCGTATTCAGCAAAGGATTATATTAAAAAAATTGTAGGGTTGGACAACAAAACTTTTAGGTTAGGAAGCGCGCGCTGTCTCAAGCGTTAGTAATGGTACTGTCTTTTCGCAAATCAAAATGGCGGTTTGAAACGCCCTCCCCCCCTTGTGCCGCTCTGACCCCGCGCACTCCCTTTTACATTTTTTTTATTTTCTTTTTGTTGCGTCGCTTACAGGCATCTTAGGGTTCTTCTTCTTCTTTCGAATCGATGGTTCCCTAACTTTAAAATTCTTTGGGCCCAGAAACTGGCCACATCAATTGCAGCGTCTGTAGCATTCATCAGGTCCTCCATAGTGCAAGAGTATGGGCACTTGCGGCATTCCAGTATGTATTCTATTCCACCGCATTCACACTGGGTATCAGACGAGTCTATAAAACCCCATTTTGCTAAGTTGTATTTGCAGCGGCCTACCTGGGTACGCAGCCGATTTAGTGCTTTCCATATAGGCCACTGCAGTTTCTTTTTCTTTTCTTTCTTTCTTACTTGTTTCTTTCTTTCTCTTTCTTCCTTTTTATCTTAGGGTAGAAAATTAGCAGAGCGCGTTGCGTTGATAATATCGTCAATGAAAAAAAATAAACAAAATGTGTGTATTTTGCGCCAACATGACGCATGTCAAAGAAAAACAAAGAAAATAAAGTTTAAAGAATAAGTTATACAAGTACGGTAAATATGCGTCACATCCACGTGAATCGGCCATCGCTCAATAAATGCTGGGACTCACTAAATGGAGGCAAGTATCTGGATGCGAAGGTCGCACGGAGCCGAATAAGTTTTCAGAAGCAAAGGGAGACTAGTATCCACAAAAAAAAAAAACCCAGCAGTGGATGTTCCTGGGTTGAAATGAAAATAAAAAGAGATTCTCAGATAAAAAAAACATGGGTTCCAACTATAAGGCGTCTGAAAGATCTAAATGCAGTATTTAATTTTTTGCATTTAATAACACACAGTACTAATAAAACTATTACCTGTCTATTATTCATTCTTACAATTTCACTTACGTGAATATTAATTAAAATGATTGTTAGATTCTGATCGTATCAGAGGATGACATAAAGCACAATAGACTAGAAACACTGTGAAAGATTAATTTAATATATATATACGCGTGTACATCAACCAATCTTGTTCAATTTCAAATCTCAATACATTTGTAGTGTTCAGTTCAGTGAGCAAGTGCTAAGAGCATTCCGAAGTCTTACAAATTCAATGCGTAAAACATTATTAGAATAGATTGAAATCATAAGGTTTAGGCAAATCACAGTATTCACAGTAGCATTATATTGTCTCATGGGACACAATTCTGATTTGGTTTATTTGTGTTTTAAGCTTAAAATATTATAATATAATAAAAAATAACTAGTCCGCCATCTTTGGGAGTCCGCCATATTGGATATAGAATGACGTCACTTAGCTTGCCATGCATCGTCATCAAAACTAAAAATGTATGCAAAATTTCAGCCCAATCGAAAACCGGGAAGTGGGTCTAATTGAACTTCTAAGATTTTTATACATAGTTACGGATGAAGCTATAGAAGCGTGTCAAAAATAAAAAAAAATAAAAATCTTTATTTTAGAGAAGCTACGTCCATAGATAATAGGTATATGTATGGCAGCATATTAGAATCCGCAAGCGTTATATGGCGTCCATTTTATCAGAAATATAGTTAGCTTATCGAGTCTATACGACGGAAATTTATCAAGCATTTAAATTACAAAACTAAAGCTGGCATCTTAAATTACCCGGACTCCTGTCGATACCACAAACTAAATTTTAATACTCTGGCAGAGCGACGACAGATAAATGACATGGTGTTAATATACGACATACATAATAATAAATTTGACTGCCCACAATTGCTCCGCAAAGTTAACTTTAACGTCCCACTTAAACGTACTAGACATACCAATCTGTTAGCTGTTCCTTCGGCTTCCACTAATTATATGAAGATGTCACCTTTCTTGCGACTACCAGCATTATATAATGACAAGTTTCCAATACTGGACCTCTTCAATATCACTCGGAACCGTCTTAAAAAAGAGATCATCCTTATGTTAGACCAAACGCGAGAGGCCCAGTTACGCCTGTAGTGCCAGTTAGTCATACATACACACATCATCACACACATCCACAGAAACCCACACCGTACAAATATACACACGCACACACTATACATACTTCATGTCACTCTCTTCTATGCTTGTTGTTTTATCTGTGTACTTCGTAATTGGCGTATTGTTTATAATTATTCAATTTATGTTTACTTATTGTCAGCTGTGAAGCTACCTTTTATAAATAAATAAATAAATCAATAAGACAAGTATCAGGAAAGAGTTATGAACGTTTTTCTTAAGGTTTTTATTTTAAGTCACAGTTTTAATTCACGACGCAACAGTAGCAAACAAATCATTACTGGCTCTCTAACTGAGTCATGCATTTGACTGTAGTTCACAAGTTCCGAGTGATTGTTTTTAATTTAAAAAAAAAACAATCTGCCTAGCCTTTTCCCAACTATCTTGGGGTCGGCTTTCAGTCTAACCGGATGCAGCTGAATACCAGTATTTTATATGAAGCGACTGTCTATCTCACCTCCACAACCCAGCTATCGGGTAATAGATACCCCTTGGTAAGACTGGTTGTCAGACTTTCGGGCTTCTGACGACCCGTAACGACTGTCAAAGATCCACAATTGACAGCCGGGCATAACAGCTTAACGTACTCGTACTTGCCGAGACACGGAGGAGTCTCGATATGTAAACATGGTCACCCATGGACCAACCCCGGCAAGCATAGCTTAACCTGATGGATCGACCCGAGCGGCTATTATTACTTTAGCCACAAGCTCCTTCGACCCTGTTCTTAATTCAATTATTCATGAAAACATTTATTTTCACTTCAGCCGCCGGGAGCACGTGACATAACAATGAAATGACGGTCAGCTATTAAAAAAATAGTTGTCCACTAGAATAGCATTTATCTACGTAGTTGTGTCCCACAGGGTTAGATAATGACGTGGTTGCAAATTGCAGCCTCTCTGTCTGCGTCACGGAGAGATAGACATTGAGTTATGTGGTGGGTTCTGTAGGAATTTATAATAATAAATGAGAACGTACCCCTCTAGAGGGCATACCGGAACTGTGTTTCTTTAGTGGCAGTCATGAAATAATGTTCTATTTCAGAATAAATAATGAGCAACAAAGGACAACTGTGTGTTACACACAATGGACTAAAATGGAAACTGGAAATCAACAATCCAGAAGGAGGAGGACTAATGCACTTTGATGCATGATTTTATTGAATTATATACAAATTCAAATAGCCTTTATTTCGGATAATAAATTAATTTCATTACAGTTATTTCTGATCGCACTATTATACTCGTACATAGTTCAATACATTAAATTTACATGCATTATTTTTAAATCGATTAGTGAGAATACAATAATACTTGATTCTTGGTAATTACAAATAATATTAATAATAATAATAGTTCTATTCCTCGACATCGGTAACATTATCCGCTTGCTCTTTGGCATAGGCCTCCCCTAGGGCTTTCCAAGATTTTCTGTTTTTGGCGTGTCTTTGCCATGTTGCTGCAACTACTTTGTTGACATCGTCTTCCCATCTAGTTTTTTGACGCACTTTATTTCATTTCCCATCTCGAGGGCACCATTCCGTAACATCTTTCGTCCATTTTTTCTTCCTGTTTCTGATCATATGGCCTGTCCAGTTCCATTTGAGTTTTGTCACTGTGTATGTGACATCTGCAACTTTTGTTATGTTTCTTATGTTTGTGAGTTTGATTTTGTCCCTTAGTTTAATGTTTAAGATGCTCCTCTCCATTTTGTTTTGACACACTCTAGGTGCTCTACTCTGTTTATTAGTATGAGCCCAGGTTTCAGCGCCATAGGTTAGACATGGTAGTATGCACGAGTTGAATATTGTAGTTTTATTTTTCAGGGGCATGTGAGGGTATTTCATTACCTCTTTTAGGGACCAGAACCTTTTCCAAGCTTTACTTATTGTAATGTTTATTTCTTTCTGCATCTGGTTTTCCGGTGCGATACTTTCTCCTAAGTATGTGTATTCATCAACATAATAATATTCTATTTGGTTGGAACTTAGTAATAAAGTTGTTTTTACGTGGTTTGACATTAATTTCGTTTTATCTAGGTACATGGTCAGACCCACCTTTTTGCTTTTAGTTTCTAGTTGTGATAACATTACTTTTAAGCCTTGTTGGTTTTCGTTAAGTAGAATTAGGTCGTCTGCGAATTTTAGATGGTTAAGCTTTCCGCCATTAATATTTATTCCAAATGTGGTCCAATTAATTTTCCTGAATATATGTTCCAGTACCGCTGAGAATAATTTTGGCGAGAGGGGGTTTCCTTGTCGTACTCCTTTTTTTATTTTAAATGCTGGGCCTTTTCTTCAGTCTGGATTGTTGCTGTTGAATCTTTGTATGTGTTTTTTATTATTCTAATATACTTTGGATGTACTCCTTGTGAATTTAGAGCTTCCCAGATGTGTGAGTGTTTCAGAGAATCAAATGCCTTGCTGTAGTCTACGAATGCCAAGTAGAACGTTTTTCCGTTATCTCATTATTTTTCTGAATAACTTGCTTTACGACATGGATATGGTCCATTGTTGAAAAGTCGCTCGATTCTCTCGGCTGATTTTTGTCCAGCACTGAACCAATTCTGTTCAATATTACCTTTGAGAATACCTTGTATAGGTTGGAAATGAGGCTGATCGGTCTATTGTTATTTATTTATGTTTTGTCGCCTTTCTTATGGAGCAGTATGATGGTTGAAGCTGTCCATTGTTGTGGTATTATTTCTTTAGTTAGAATATTGTTGTATTGGTTTGTAACAGCTATTATGTGGTCTAGACATCCTTTCAGAATTTCGTTGGTTATTCCATCATCCCCGGGCGCTTTGTAGTTTTTTTGAGACATTATTGCATATCTTATTTCATCTTCTAGTATTAGAAGGATAGGTTCTGTATCCTCCTCTTGTAGACATTTTGCTATAAAATGTTGTTGCTATTTCCATAATCTCAGGCCTTTTAGTTTCTTTTATTCCAGTTGTTTTGTTTTCTATAAATATATATATATAATTTTTTTTTAAAACGTTGCCCCACACTAGGAATTACTCCTGTATCGTGGGTGCATTCACAAACATGTATACTCACATACACAAGACACCCAGACCCGGAACAACTATCTGCAGGTCATACAAATATTTGTTTCGTGCGGGAATCGAACCCGCGACACGCAGCGCAGCAGCCGAACGCTCAACCACTGCGCCAACCGTGTCGACATATATATATAGATAGAATCCAGTCGGTTTTCTCTTTTAGTTATTTTAGAGCTTTCTTTATGCCTGCTGACTTTTCAATGTGGTCTTATTTCTTATCTGTTTTCTATGTGTCCTTATTTTTTCGTTAATTTGTTTACTTAAGTCCGTTATTTGTTTTCTATTTTGTTTTTTATTTTCCAAAAGAATTTTCCTGGCCTTAATTAAGTGTCTGGCTTCATCTTCGATTTTGTCTTTTTTGTTTCTTGAGGTATACAATTTTCTAGATACTTCTTGAAGTGTTTCTTTCAGTAGGTTATATTTTTTCTGTGTGTCGTCACTTGTATTGATAGGCAGTAAGTTATTCTTCAACGTGACCAGCAAGTTTTCTGTGATGGGAAGTGGGATTTCATTAAAAAGTTCCTTTCCTGGTGTACTGTCGCTTTTTCTTTATCTCATTTAGATAAATTGTTCCTCTTACCATTCGGTGATTTCTGTTGAAGTTGAGCTCATTGATTATTCCTACATCTTTAAAGAATTGGGGTTTATTTGAGAGTATAAAATCTATCTCATTCTTCACATTCCCGTCGGGAGATACCCAGGTCCACTTTCTATTTCTGTTTTTCCTAAAATAACTATTTAGGATCTTGAGGTTGTGTGCTTGTGCTAAGCCCACTAGTCCCTTATCATTTCTTGTTCCCATACTAAAGTGACCAAGTAAACCATTTTCACTTGGTAGCCTTTCACCAATCAGGCCATTGAAATCCCCCATCAGAATATTTTTTTTGTGTGCACTGGCAAGGGTTTTGTCCAGGTCTTCATAGAATGTGTCTTTTATGTCCTTGGGTGCCATCTCTGTGGGTGCGTATATTTGAATTATAGATAAAGTTTCATATCCTGGCAGGTTGATATTTAGCTGTGCAATTCTCTCTGAGATTCCAACAAAGGACTGTATATATTCACTGTAGCATTTTTTGATAAGGAATCCAACGCCATATAGGCCGGGTGTGTTTCTTATATGATAGTAAATGTAGTTTTCGTGTTGTTAAATTTTTTCGCCCATTCTCCTCACTTCACTTAGGCCAATAATGTCCCAGTTTAGAGAATTTACAGCATGTTCCAGTTCTTGTAGGGATTCATCTGTTCTTAGGGTTCGGGTGTAGAGTGCTGATTTGTAAAAATTATTTCTTTTATCTTTCTTAGTTACTATTCTTCTTCCGCTATTTCTATTTATTAATATGTTGAATTATATACCAAACACAAAATTTCAAAAATTGATTGAAAAAAAAAATTGCTAACCATCAAAAGTGAAAGATTATGATGCTTCGAAGACCTTAGCTCAGCATTGAGAAGATTTAGGTTGATCAACTAACACCTAAAAAATAAAAATAAATCTTTGCTGCAACATAAGAGAAGGGTTTTTTCTCAGCCCACCTAGAACCCTAATATAAATGAGTAGGTGAATAATTCCTCTGTCACGGACAGATACCTGACCCTCGTACAAAAGAAATTTGAGTGGACTGGCTGAAGCTACCCACTATTTATATAAATAAGTAAAACTCGGTATAAACCTGGAATGTTCTACAACTTAATTATTTTAGTTAGTATTAGCTTCTGTCAGCGGCTTTGCCCGTATGGAATTAGTACTTCGCTGCATTATAAATTATAGCATATGTGTTCTATACTAATATTATAGAGAGGTAAAGTTTGTGAGTTTGTGAGGTTTTAGGGGGTAATCTCTGGATCTACTGAACCGATTTTGAAAATTCTTTTACCAAAAGCCAGGCACAGGCTATAAATTTTTGAAATCCACGTGAACAAGGTCGCGGGCAAAGTGCTAGTTCTGATATATAAGCAATATTACTGTAAGGTTGAGTGCAGTGGTGGCCCAGTGGTATCAGCCGCGACTTACAAGTTGTAGGTCGTGAGTTCAAACCCTGCCTGGCTCTTTACTTTGTGTAAATTATTTCATCACCACTGCTCTGAAAACGGTGAAGGAAAACATCGTGAGGAAACCGGCATGTCCTAGAACCAAAAATTCGAACACAGGTCACATCCACACCCGCATTGGGCCCGCGTGGTGGATTACGAGCCCAGGGAAAAGGCCAGTGCCCTAGGAGTGGGGACATTAAAAGGCTGATGATGAATATTGTAAGGTTTCACCAAAATCCTTTTTGTAGTTTTTGCGTGAAAGAGTTACAAACGTCCATATATCCTCGCATACTTTCACATTTATAGATAATAAATATATGTAGGATTTACGTAATAATCCAAACGTAATTGGTATTAGGTATAAAATAATTTACGTTTAACTCCAAAAGTAATCAGTCTCTAATTACATAAGAAGCTGGCAAATGCCACAAACCTTAAGGCTATATACTGAGTTGTTCTAGAAGATGAGTTGTTCAAGAAGATTGGATGTAGTGTGAAAGCAAAACGTGAAAAAAAGTTACAAACGAATTCACTTAGAAAATTAACTACCTAGAGTAATATTTATGTAATACCTACCTAACTTTTAACTTTTTTTTAATTTTTATTTGTTATTGTAGAGGAATACCTACGTGGGTTATTTACTCATTTTTTAATTTTTCCAGTACTTGTTTAACGTTGTCTGACAGTTTAAGTACTTTTGCGGCCTACCCAAATGTCCTTTGCCTTGGGGTAGTGGATAAATTCGAAACATGAGTTACCGCATCCCTGAGTACTCAGGCAGGGAAGGAACAGGGGTGGGTTTTAGTCAGTAAGAGTCTGACACGCCCTCCCGCTCCACTCAGAGCGGAACATGTCATTAGATGATTTCCCACCTCGCCAAAAAAAAGAAAAAAATACCCAAATGTCCTTTCTTTGCTATTGTTCGTCGGTTTGTTGAGCTCCTTAAAATTCTGAGTTGAGATACACGAGAACTGACAAATGCTTGACCTGCCTGGATAAGTCCACTGAAATCTGCGTAGTGCTTTCCTCAAAAGCTCATCTCAGACATTAACATGGTTCTCAATGATAATTATGACCAGTACAGATTGTATGGACATTAAAAGAGACTTTGACCTCTGCGTTTGTTTTGGTTTTTCTTCTCAGGCTAGTCCTAGCTGACTAGGTAGGAAACACCGGCCTCATCTAGCTTAAACTGACAAAAAATATTGACGTGTAAAAGTGTTATTTTTAACCTAATTACAAAATAAAAATCATTTATCATCATTTATTATAGCAACAGATTCTAGTTGTCAATCAAAGTCTCATGGAAAATAAGAGCCAAAATAAGTCACACAACTTTTTTTGACTTTTACTTAATAAAACTCGAGTGAACGTGATTTCAAAAGGTTTGTGACTCTTATCTCTGGCGTCCTCCTCATTATGTACCACTTTGTACCTTTTTACGAGCGTAATGAAGAAATATGACGCTCGAGTATTGTGACGATTCCCGTGCGAGAGAGAAATGGTGCTACACAGGACGTATAGCACTATTCTTTTCTAACATAAATTCGTGATGGTTAAAACGTCATAGTAGGGGGGCTGATTTTTAGGGTTCCGTAGTGCTAACAAAGATAAGGAACTCTAATTGTTTCGGTCTGTCCGTATGTCCGTCTGCCGCATAGCTAAGAGACTAGGTAAGATTTTACATGGGTATATATATTTACATTAAATTCGCCAAAAAAACGAAATAATAAAATTTTGAAAAAAAAAAATTATGGTGGTAGTTCCCGTACTTGTAAATTGGGTATGGTTTTTATTCTGGCCTATCTTTAAAAAAAACGAAAAAGAATCACTGAATCGAATCAAAATCATTGATTCGATTCAGTGATTCGTTTGCGAAATATTAAACTTTAAAGTGATATTTCTCCAACTAAAAGCTAAACTGTTGGCTTAAAAAATGTGAAAATAAAAAGTCCGCATGTTATAACGGGCGACTAGGAAACCCTACACTGCGCGTGGCCCCACATGCACTTGGCCGGGTTTTTTCTATTGAAGTATGTATGCTGTATAGTGAATCCGCACATTCATTTAATTAAAGATTTTATGTAAATTGCTACGCCTGATTTCGACGAAAACGGTGCATGAGACAACAGAAAATGCTACGTTTTGATATGAACTTTTGAACGTGTGAGTTTTGTTAAAACTCGACAAGGTAAAACTAATTAATACCTAACCATTAAAATTTTAAAATCAAACGGAACAAATCCATTTGCGTTTCAGGAAGTACGTCAGGTGGTCTGATCTCCAAAGAACTGGGCATAAACTCCTTTCATCTCAAATATTGATTCGATCAAAATGCTGTTGATCTGCCAGTCTCATATTTGTAATGCTCACTTATGACCTTTATGAAACAACACAACTTCAAAGTTTTGCCGGTTAACACTCCAACACAATTCAAAATAATTGTTTTATGGTAATTTAAAGCGCAGAGTTTAAACAATTACTTATCTAGCGTGTGGGTTGTTGCAAACTTCTCTAACGACTTTGTTTAGAAATGTGCTGCCAAATATTGTATTAGTAAACTTATAAAATGTATAGAGACTCTAAACTGGGTCGCGGATAAATTCGAAACGGAGTTACCGCGCCCCTGGGCACTCAGGCAAGGAAGGAACAGGGGTGGGTTTTAGTCAGTAAAAGTCTGAAACGCCCTTCCTTTCCACCCAGAGCGGGATAAGTCATAGGATGATTTACCACCAGCCAAAAAAAAAAAACAAGGAACTCTAAACTGGCATTATTTATACCTAAACAAGATGATTTTTAATTTAGTGGTGACTACCTTCTGCCAGCGGCTTCGCCCGCATGGAATTAGTACTTCCCCAATTTTTTTTTTTTTCTTAAAAAAACGTTGCCCCACACTAGGAATAACTCCTGTATCGTGGGTGCGTTCACAAACATGTAAACTCACATACACAAGACACCCAGACCCGGAACAACTATCTGTAGGCCATAAATATTTGTTCCGTGCGGGAATCGAACCCGCGACACGCAGTGCAGCAGTCGAACGCTCAACCACTACGCCAACCGTGCCGTCGAATTATAAATTATAGCATATGTGCTATTGAAATTAACGTAATTGAAAGAAACGCACCCACGATACAGGAGTAATTCCTAGCGTTTTTTAAAAATAAGAGAATAAGAGAAAGAGAAAGAGAAATTCTACAGTATATTATCTAAATCTTCAGACTATTATCTATCTCTGTGTCAAATTTCATCTAGATTCGTTTAGCCATTCTGACGTGATTGACTAACAAACCTCCAGCCATCCATCCCAACTTTCGCATTTAAAATACATAATATATATAGTAGGATTTTTTTCTCTATATTCTATCAAGAAAGTGCTCATGAACCACTTTTACTATAAGGTTGGCTCCATAGTGTTATCGTGAAAAATCAATCACCTGTTTCCTACATTTTGTCCAGTTATGCGAATATAAACTGTACTGAACAACAGATTAATTAATCTATCTACATAAAGATTGTACTATCTTACAACCATCTGTAGGTATTCACCATAAGACAAAAAGAAAATTTCTATTGGTCACATTGTTAGTAAAAACCATAGTATAAGTAATAATTAAATTACTTCGTTGTCTATATGTTACCGGCAATCTTTATAATCCAATGCAATACTTTGCCGGTAACATATAGGCATACAAGGCTAGATTTTAGTAAGATTAAGAGTCCAATATTTCGATGAACTCTTTGATAAAGAAAAAAATCTCTAAACAAGTCACTTTTCAAGCACTACAAGCACTCGAACTAAAATAATTGCCACCTGCGTCAGTAGATGCAGGTTTTTTTTAATTGTTGATAGGCACGCGTTTGACCACTATCTCACCTGATGGTAAGCGATGATGTGGTCGAAGATGGAGCACGCTTGCCTAGAAGTAACCTATACTATTGACTTAAAGACTCCCAGGTTGTAGCTACCAGGAAACACAGACTCAAAACGTTTTGTGCGTATGGACGGGATGTTCACCATGTACCGGTGGTACATCGCAGTACGTCTTGTGGTCCGTTGATGGAACGGCCTTGGCGGAATCAAATGGCAATGGCAATTATTTTAGTTCAGTCATAGATTTCATGCCTCCAACCGCATCAGACTGCTTGAGAAGTGACTTATTTGGAACTTTTAAGTTTTTTTTTACAGTTGGGTTTTTTGAAAATATAATAATGCAAGTTAATTTTTTTGGAATCTTCTTCTGGAACCTTTAATTTTGATACCCCACATGATCATGTCATTTTATTTTTTTTCCAAATTCTTATAACCTATGTCACTTCGGCAGTTATACCCAATCTAATAATACCTCGTTTGTTGAAATGCGACCAGGCGTTTAGGACACAGTGCATGCCGAAGAAATAAACATACATACATACATAACTCTCGAAAAACATTACTCTCCTTCCCCAGAAGGCGGGTAATGTTTTTCGAGAGTTATGTCGGGTAATAAAAAAAATATCTTACAACTAAAAGTGGAGAATTATTTTTTTCAAATCAGCCATTTGATACCTAAAAACTTAACCAAACGTACTCAATACTCAATACTTTATTGCATTCCATGTGTTAAATAGGTGGTATAACATAATAAAATATCAATATGGTACGTAAGGTATATTTACTTGATCTCGATTAGTGTGAAAACTGGATACTGAAAATACACGACAGAAAATCAGTATAAGTGATTTGTGGTTCAGTTTTCGAACTTGCAGCGATATCTTCTCACCAGGAGACCAAATAAATATACATTTTCCGTACTTCAACTACAGATAACCACAATTTCTCAGATCACTGCCATCTATTCACTGAATACTGAAGTCAGGAACAAACATCGTGAATTCACTGAAAATATTACACAAACAGTAAGGCGGTTTAGTTTCACAGGATGTCGGTAGGTGGCTCTGTTCAACCGTGTTGATTAGTGAAGTTCTTATTCCTGGACATAGATGGCATTGATAGTCTTATTTTCTACTAAGATCGCGATCGTTCGGAATTATAGCTCGGAAATAATTTCTAGGTACTCTAGCAACGAATCAATTAAACATTCTCATTATCGTGTGGAGACAATAATGCTATAGTTGATTTTAAAATTTATCGAAAAACAGAAGCCATAATTATAAGTGCTTCATCGTTGACCACATCGTATCACATCGCTTACCATCAGGAGATATAGTAGTCAAACGGGAGCATAACAATAATTAAAAATAAATATATAAAAAAATAAGATACGATTAATTTGTTCGAGATGCTTGATCAAAAGATTACATGACAAAAAAAACAACCGTCTTTCAAAAAAGAAAATACACTCAAAATTAGAAATATTTCGGAAGTCGGTGTTTTCATTTTATTTCTTCGTTTTTTGACACCGACTTCCGAAATTAAAGTTATTTTTAATTTTCAGTATATTTTCTTTTTTGGAAGTCGGTTGTTTTTTTTTGGAAAATAGTTTATTTTTATTTTTCACTTTTAAGTTGAAAGACCCCAGATTAAAAACCCCAATAAAATGGAACGTGGAATTTAAACATACTCGTAATTGGAGAAAACCAAAACGTCATCAAGGTATACGTTTTTGTTCACTCAAATTATGTTGTTTGGGTTAGCTAGGAGATTTACATTATCTTAATCTGAATTATTTACTGTACCTATACTAAAACAACATAAACTACACGGAGGTCGAACAGTTCATGTGTATCTCTGATTTTTTCCATACTAAAAATTATACTAAACAAACACATTTTCAGGCTTTCCAGCCTGAAAAGGTGTTTGCTAATACACTTAGCTTTACGGGCCATCTCTACCTTCAGCACACGTTTAGTCATTGAGTATCCTCAATTTTTAGGATCCGTACCCGAAGACTCCAAACGCAGCCCTATTGCTGTCACTCACGTGTCCGTCTGTCCGTCATCTGTCACAAAATTTTGTTTGGCAGAATTTTTTAACTTCCCATTGATTTATGATTTTGAAATTTTGTGATAATGTTTATTATGACGTATATTTTACCCAAATATTGATAAATCAGATTTTTTCTTTGTTAATTCCATTATTGTGCCACCCTTAAGGCGCTATTAGCTGCCAACGACCTTGAGTGGTTAGCTTGCGTGTTCTGCGCTGAGCTCACGTAACGCGTCGTATGTCCACCCAGTAATAAGACTCACCCATCAAGGCGCGCTGTCCGAAATTAGACGCATTATTAATTTATTACACATAAAACAATAAGTAATAAAATAAAACACTAAGAGTAAATTATAAATAATTAAATAATCTTTAAAATGGTGAAAGTTCCATAAAAATACGCTTTATAGTTTTTGCGTGATTCTCAATTTTTTATCCGCTTTAGACAAAACTTTACAAACTAATTACACTATGTTAAAAAAATATTATATCAAATATTCTCAGATCACAATTACGACGAAAATAGTCCAGAGTAATATATATTTTTATTCAAAGATATAAGACTAGTCGTTTAGACGTGATGTTCAATTAAAAACCTTTAAAAGTCGTATAACTGCGCCTTAATGTGCGAAGTCCGACACGCACTTGGCCGGTTTGTTCTAAACAAAGTGATCATCAACGCAAAAAGTATTCACATCGTTACGTATTAGCATAACTTCTCAGCCCAACTTCTCGCTACCTACATCTAAGAAGTAACTGGATACAAGATCTCCTGGTAACGTTTCAAAGTGTATAACAAGGGTAGGTACCAGAAAGAAGCCGAACAAGTTATAGTCTGCACACGGTGCAGGTTACGCTACGTTAAATTCGACGTATCGGGAAAACTCGCTCGTCGAAGATGTGTAGAGAGTCTGCTGGAAAGGCAAATATTTAAAAAATAATACATGTAGAAGAAAAGAACAACTAAAGCAACCACAACCAACCAACCAACCAAAAAAAAGCAACTAAGTTTTGCATTAAATTTCGATTCATTACAATGATTTATAGATAAAAAAGGCAGATAATATGTGAAGACTCGAAAACGTCCTAATTGAGACTTTTTGTCATAATCTATGCCTCGACAAAACAACTGAAGCGTAATCGCTCAAATGCTAGCTATCTCTTTCACTTACATGCTTATTCTATCTTATGTACTATTCTTTAGCAACACTGGGTGCACTACATGCCAACGCGAACAGATTGACGTTTAATTGAACGTGTAACCGACATTTAACAAACGTAACCTATCTTGTGTAAAATATCATTGATTCCTAATTAGTTATTAATTTTACCGACGTATGTTGACTAGTACCTAACATAGAAAAAAAAAATCAAAGTTAGAGGTAAGTTTGATGATTTTTAATGTGTTTTGGAAACAACCAAATTCTGACATGGTCTGTTTATCTCATCTAGAGAGCTAATGTTGGTGTTTCATAAACTTACGTACATAATTATTAGTAAACATGTGGGTGGCGTAATCAGAGACCTCGAATGTTGTTCAAAGTTAAAACATAACATTTTGTGATAATACCTGCTTAAGAACGACCTAGTTATTGGTGAGACTGGATTATACTCGTATTATCATGAAATACATTCAGAAACATTTCTGAGTTTAATGCCTAGTTGGTTTTAAACCTTATTAAACTAATATTATGAATGGTAAACCGGAGGTAATGCCAGGGCAAAGGATCCGACTTGAGGAGACAAGAGTGTGGAAGCGTGCCTGTCGGATCCCCAGCTCCAATCTGATTGCAAACTTGTCTGCAATACGCAGAGCTAAACGAATATTTTTCAAGTGTTTTTATAAGACTTACCCAAGGTTTCCGAAGTCTTCGTCCAGGGACCAGGGGTTATAATTATGTATGTATGTCAGAGTTAAATGTGGTAGTGTAGTGCTTGTTCAGTAGGTAAACCAGACTCTAAAGGTGACCCTAAAAGACGTCGATGATCTCACACAGCGCGCGGTCTCTCGCAAACCAACCAAACTTCCAAGTATTTTCACAAAATAACCCGTTTCACTGTCACTACATCAAATGAGGCTTTAATCAAAATTAGTTTAATAGCAAACAATCAGGTCCAAACCCAATAGATTCGGCTAGATTTGAATCCCAAGCCCAAAATCTACATTTTATTTATTTATTAAAACTTCATGAAACCAAATGTACAAAGGCGGACTTAATGCCTTAGGCATTCACTACCAGCCAACCAAGGGTGGTGGAGAGATAACATGGCAGGTACATAAACTGAAAGAAATAGTAATACTAAGACGAAAATAGTTATGAAAGTATATATATAGGTATATAGTTAAAATAAACACACACGCGCGCGTGCGCGTGTTACATATATATACACGCTTTTTCACTACGGTCAAAACCAAGTGACAGATGACTGGAAAAAACTCATAAGTGACAGCTGTCACCTCTCATGGTTGCGTTCGGAAATGCACTCGGACAGAACAGATCCGATTAAGAACATTCTTATAGTGATAAAAAGATATACCATGGCTGAGCCTTAGGCTACTTTCAGATTGCCATAGACTACTATCTGATTTCCGTAAGCTACTTTCTGATTACAGTAGGCTACTTTCTAATTGCCATAGGCTCCTTTCTGATTGCCATAGGTTACTTTCTGTGTGCCGTAGGCTACTTTCTGAGTACAATAGGTTACTTTCTGTTTTTCATAGGATAGTTTCTGAGTGCCGAAGGCTACTTTCTGATTACAAGTAGGCTACTTTCTGATTGCCATAGATTACTTTCTGAGTACCATAGGCTACTTTTTGATTGCCATATGCTACTTTCTGGTTGCTGTATGCTACTTTTTGACTGTAGGTAATTGCTTATTTTTTATGCCAGTTCCTATGGGATGGGCCATGCACGGGGCCGAATACGCAGGAAATTGCTAGTTTTTTAATCATTTAAATTATCTGAAAGAATGGGTCGGAACATCGGTGACACAAGTGCAACAGATTACGCAGCAATGTACTGATCACCAGGAGTTACCTACGGGAGGCACCTTTTTGGGGTGGTTTGGGATCTACCTCCTAGCGGTCCACCCCGGGCAACGGCACCACAGGCTTGCCTGAGGTACGGCTGAACGAGAGATCGTTCATCCGTACCACCGGCAAGCAGTTTAGCTTAGATGGCAATCTAAGCTGTGGTAGGCTCCGCAAGGAGCCGCCTGGTTCGCGGCCACCATCCCACCATAGTCCGATGCCAAGCAGCTTGCTGCGTTCCGTCGGTGTGCGGGATTACCAGTGCCTATGGGGGAGAAGGAAGCTGTCAGTTGTGCTGTTCAGAACCGGTCTTGGTCTGGAATTCATTTTGAAACTCATTTTGGAGGGTAGTGGGATCTGAAGCACGGTGGCAGCCGTTGGATGACCGCAATCAGTAGGGGGCCCAAGTAGCACGCAAGCCACGTGTCAAATACTGCCCCACCAACACGCGAAAAATCACGGTATGCTCCATCGTGCCAGCCGGCGACTGGATGGGAGGACCCGGTGGCCATATCCGGGGGGGTTCGGGCATCCCCGCAGTCTCCAAATGAGTTCCCCAAAGGTTGGATTAGCTCTAGTGTTAGCAGCGCTTCGACAGTTCGATTTTTTTCCCAACTACTCCTAACACACAACCATAAAAAAAGCAAAAAATAATAACGTGAAACAACGGCTGCACTTCCTCCCACTAAAAGGGCACCCCACCAACATCAGGTAATTGCACTCCAATCTCGATCCGGTCCATCACTACCTAGAGACCGAGAAGCTGCACCTGTTTTTCTTAACGGAGACGAAAATAGCAACCCCGTCGGACGTGGCGTACCTCAACTACCTGGGTTACTCTCTTGAACACAAGTTCAAGAAGCAGGCGGTCTGTGTGTACGTCCGCGATGACATTTGTTGTCGTCGTCTCCGTTGCTTTGAAAAATAGGGTTTTTCTACCATATCGCTACTTGTGGACACCGGCGTGGAGAAATCACTCTTCATCGGCGTCTACCAATCGCACAGCGGTGACCAGGAGACATCAGTGCTGTTTGATTTCCTCATGGAGTCGACTGACGTAGCCCAGCAACGGTACCCAACAGCGAAGCTCATTTTCTGGGGGACTTCAACGGCCACCATAAAGAGTGTTTGTTCCCGTACCAGGAAAGGTTAGAGGCGCGTAAGTTTGCTGTAATGCCAGATCATGTCGGACGTATCGGGGTCAAGCTGGCATCGTACTGTCCGGGTAGTTAACAGTTCTGGTCCCTGTCGAAAGCGGTTGAAACGAATTTCTGTTGTCCCACTTTACCTTCAATGTTGAAACCTAATAGGGTAGATTGAACTGTTGAACTGCAAAGACGTGTTACAAGTTGTTTATTGGTTTTTAACCGAAAAAGTTGGTTAAAAGTTGTCGTTTGCTCAAGAATTAGATACCAAAGTGAAGACATTTAAATAGGCTACATATTAGTGAAAAGTGTAAAGCGATAAGTGAAACCAACAAAAAGTTATAAGTGAAAGCAGTTTAAAAATTAACCAAACGAACTGTGTCCCTGACCTACGACAACCCGTACAGCGCCTGCTGAGGTGAGTCACCAAGCGACGAACACAACATCACTTAGAAACACTTAACTATCGCGACACGAAATATTTGCATTTGTATCCACAATAATGAATTGTGCGGGCTGTAAACATCTAATAGCTCGAGGAGAATTGCTCAGATGTAGTACTTGCCATCTATTGTACCATTACCGATGCGTTAATATGACTTCATCGTACTACGTGGAAAACAAGGCTAAATTGAGTAACTCATGGCGCTGCCCGTCTTGCAAAAATACTATTAGACAAATCAGAACCGACGACACACCTGTTAGAAGACTTTCACCACCGACGCTTGATGACACAATAATGTCGATTGACGACCAGCAGGATGACAAAAGTTTACTGGGAGACACCAGAGTGTATGACTCATCCCGCATACCTACAGATAGCCCTACAGTTAAATCACCGACCAAATTGCTACAAGAAACACGCTTGGACACAGTAATTCCGGGGGAACTGACATTGCATAATCTGAGCGAAATGATAATTCTTCGTCTACAACAAAACAATAAATCTATAATAGCTGAGATTCAAAACACTATTCAAACCGAAATAAACAAGGCAATTACCAAAGTTAGAGAAGACATTGAAAGGAAAACAAACTCACTTTCAAAGGAAAACGAAAAAAGACGAGAAGACATAGAAACGATAAATAAAAAAATAGAATATTTAACCACGGAAAACGCGAAACTTGCGAAAGAGGTTAAAAATTTAAAAACAATAAAACCAGCAAAGCACTCAAAATGTACTGAGAGCAACTGCAGGAAAATCGTACTTTACGGCTTCACTGAATATTATAAGGAACTAGATTACAATCAGCACTGTAGATTGATTGATATTTGCTACGAAAAACTAAATATTGATCTTACAGGGTATATTGAGGAAACATATAGGCTAGGTAGAAATTATAATAACAGCAGACCTCTAGTAATTGAGCTCATTTGTAAAAGAATGGCTAAATATATCATAGAAAATAAGCATTGTCTTCAAGGAACAAGTTTGTTTGTGTCCGAATTTTTAGATGAAAATGCAAGAACGGAAAGAAAGCAAATGCGTGAAGAAATGTTGAAAGCTAGGAAAATAGGGTTGCACGCAATAATAAGAAACAATCAGTTGTTTATAGAAGGAAAAAAAACGGATATACAGACGAAGCAAATCAATACAAACACTAACAATAATCAAGTACAGGAACACGAAAATCATTCTCATTACTACATGAACGAAAATAGCGACAATCGTACATTTCGTAACTCCAGGCCAACAATTTAAAATTTTGTTTCAAAACTTCCAAAGCATTAATAACAAACAACATCTTCTAGAGGCTTTCATCAATGATAACCCTACCTACAAAGCAATATGTATGAGCGAGACCTGGCTAAACAAGGATAAATTGGATACTCTGCAATTTCCTGGATGTAAAGCTGCAGCATCTTACTGTCGCCGCTCTCGAAGTGGTGGTGGTGTCTGTATTATATTAAGGGACGATATAGAATGTATAGAATGTTGTGATATTAGAGATATGACTGTTGAATATTGTATTGAAGTATGTGCATGTAAGCTACCAAAACAAAACCTAATAATAGTTACCATGTACTGGAATAGAAGAGAGGAAGACATTTTTATTAGTAAATTAAAACAAATAATGCAGTATATAAACAACAAATACAAAACATATAAGGTAATAATTGGAGGGGATTTTAACACAAATATTTTAGAAAATAATGTAAAAACGAACCAATTAATTGATCTCATGCTAGAGTATAAATTTGAACAGCATATAAAGGAACCAACGCGTATGTCACAAACCACGTCAACATGTTTAGATCTGATCTTCACAAACTTTAACGATAATAAAATGTATTCAACTGTAGATGAATTAGGTTTTTCAGATCACTGTGGAACAATTATAAATGATAAATAAATGATAAATGATAAATGATGTTTATTCAGTAAATAGGTTACAAGGAACACTTTTACACGTCAATGTTTTTTTGTCAGTTTAAGCTAGATGAGGCCGGTGTTTCCTAGCTGACTACCCTGAGAAGAAACACCGAAACAAACTCAGAGGTCAAAGTCTCTTTTAGTGTTCAAATCCATACAATGTGGACTGGTTAGATCCTATGAGAACCATGTACGTTTATGTCTGGGATGAGCTTTATGAAGAAAGCAACACACGAATTCGAGTGGACCTGTCCAGACAGTGCAAGCATTTGTCAGTCATCGCGAAGCTCAACTCAGAACTCTGAGGTGCTCAACGAACCGACGAACAATACCAAAGTAAGGACATTTGAGTAGGCCGCAAAAAATACTCAAACTGCCAGACAATCATAAAATCTACATGAATATAACGACATACATAGTTCTCGCATTCACATTATTCTATATGAGGACCATGCAGCTTAGTGTCTGTAGTGGTCTTTTGAAGAAAGAACCAAACATATTTGAGTGGACCTGACCAGTCAGTGCAAGCATTTGTCAATAGTCGAATAGCTCAACTTAAAAACCACTAAGGAGCTCAATGACATGACGAACAATACCAAAGAAAAGACATTTGGGTAGGCCGCAAAAGTACTCAAACTGTCAGACAACGTTGAAAATTACTGTAAAAAGGAGGAGAAAATAATAATAATAGTCCTCACATTTACAATAATTAAGTAATCAAAAAAAAATAAAAATATAATACTTTACAAAGTAAATATTTGTGTCAAACAAAATAGTAATCATAATATGTCAATCAAAAAATAAAAATAAATATAATACTTAACAAAGTATTCAAGTCAAAAAAAATAATAATAATAATAAAATGTCAATAAAAAAATAAAATAAAAAATATAATGCAATACTATACAAGTATTCATGTCAAAAACGAATATTAAAAAAAAAATATATATATAAAAAATTTTTCATCAGTAAGTAGTACATATGAAAACAATGGCTCATGTATATCATTGAAGCAGCTCAATCCCACGCCTTTTTGTCCTCAAGAAAGTCATTAATTGTGTAAAAAGCTTTCTGGCATAGCTTACGTTTAATAAATGATTTAAATTTATTTATGCTTAGTTCTTGAATTTGGCTAGGAAGTTTATTATAGAAACGTATACATTGACATCTAAACGAACCACCTATTTTTTTCTTGAGCCTGGTTTTTGGTACAATAAATTTGTGTTTGTTCCTAGTATTTATGCTATGGATATCACTGTATCTTTTAAACAGATTAATATTTTTATGTGCATACATGAGATTCTCATAAATATATTGAGAGGGAACAGTCATAATATTAATCTCTTTAAATTTGTCTCTGAGGGAGTGTCTGGGACTTAATTTATAAATTAGACTTAATATACATATTATGATACCGAAACAACAAACTAATCAATCAATTTGGTTTGCCAATAAACGATTATTTAACAAAAGTAACATCCTAAAATTCAAATCCAAACTTCAAACACAAAACTGGAATAATATTATACAGCCGAATAAAAATGTAGATGAGAATTATGAGTCGTTCCACAACACATTGACAGATATTTTAGATGAATGTATACCTATACGTCGACTTAAATTAAAAACAAAAAATAATAATTATTGGCTAACCGTTGGCATAAAAGAATCCTGTAAAAATAAAAGACTATTAAAAATCCTATCCCTAAAAATTAATAATCCAATACTCACGAAATACTATAAAAATATGAAAAAATCCTAAAAAAATCTGTAATAATGGCAAAAAAAATACATTACATAAATAAAATGAATAAATCATCAAATAAAGTTAAGACCATGTGGAGCATTGTAAAAGAACGAACAAACAAAAAAATTAAAAAAGACAAACAAAATATAATATTACTGACGGCAAACCTACTAAGTGAACCAAAACAAGTAGCCAACCTATTTAATGACTTTTTCGCATCTATTGGAGAAAATACCACCCAAACTCCCAGTGTCGAACCAAGGAAAACATCGGTGATTAAGCCCACCGAAAACACTATGTTTGTTACCCCAGTCGACGGATACGAAGTAAACAAAATATTAAAAAGCCTAAAAAACAAAAATAGTCACGGCATAGACGAACTCCCACCAACTCTTTTTAGACAGTGTGCTGATGAACTAATCTTACCTTTTGTCAAATTAATTAACCAATCGTTCGATAAATGCACTTTCCCCAGTCAACTAAAAAAAGCTATAATTAAACCAATTCACAAAAAGGATGCAAAAACAGACCCAAGTAATTATAGACCAATTGCCCTTCTTCCTACAGCATCTAAAGTCTTTGAAAAAGCAATGTGCGATCGCGTATATTCCTTTTGTGAAAAATATGAATTATTCGATGACTCCCAAAACGGATTTCGCAAAAAAAGATCTACAACGCTAGCTGTTTATAAGTATATCCAAGAAGCATTAAATATTTTAAATAATAAGCAATACGCAATAGGAATATTACTCGATATGACTAAGGCCTATGACAAAGTCCAATTTAAAATATTATTAAACAAGTTATACGGGATAGGAATACGTGGAAAAGCCCACGACTGGTTCGAATCATATTTGACGGGTAGAGAACAATTAGTTGAGATTGAATATTACAATAAAAAAACCAAAGAAATACAGCTTATAAGATCAGACATAAGACCGATATATGCTTCAATTCCCCAAGGAAGTGTGATAGGGTGCCTCCTTTTCCTCATATATATAAACGACCTCCCCAAAATCATAGACGAACCATGTGTACTGTTTGCGGATGATATTTCTATCCTCACCTCATGCCAAACTAATGCTCATTTAAATGAAAAACTTACCACTATTCTCAATAAAACCATAAAATGGTTGAGTGAACATAACTTCGAAATTAATTTTACCAAAACCAAATTAATCACCTTTCATCCTCGGCAAAAAAAACAACTAGATATAAATTTTACATTTAACCAACATAAAATAGAAGCAGTGAACGATTTTACTTTGCTAGGTTTGACAATAGACACACACATAGACTGGAAAGTACACATACAGCAAGTTAAATTAAAAATTTTAAAGTTCTCTTATGCCCTTCGTGAAATTAAAAAGACTACAAACTTGCAGACCGCACTAGTCACATACTATGCGTATGCGCACGCTTGGTTCAGCTATGGCATTATTTTATGGGGAAATAGCACAGACGCACCCTCCCTATTTAAACTACAAAAAAAGCTCATACGAATAATAACCAACATAGATCAAACAGATAGTTGCAAGCCTCACTTCAAGAAACACAAAATCCTTACCTTAATTGATATTTATATTTTAGAATTATGCAAACTAGTCCGCAAACACCCAGATTTCTACACCACCCGGGCAGAAATACAAACAAAATATTCGCTGCGCCATAAAAACAGACTTAATTTACCTCCATCCCGCCTTAAATTGCACTCTTCCAGTCCATATGCTATGTCAATAAAAATATACAATAAATTACCGGAACACTTAAAAAAAGAAAATAAAATAAGTATATTTTTAAATAAACTAAAACAATTTTTAATTACTAAAAACTATTATACAATTGACGAATATCTAACGGATAAATTCAATAATAAATAGATAAAACAGTTTACTTAATAAATAAAAAATAAACGAGTTAAAATAGACGAACATATTAAATATTAATTGAAATAATAAATACAATAATGTGGTCGCAGTGGACAAGGGCCTCACCCCGTTGTCCATGGCTAAAGAGAACTGGCGCAAACTTGTAGTACTTACTACTGATGACCGCAAGGAGGTATGGAAAAGCAAGGAGCTTCACGGGCGCTATTATCAGGCTCTTCATGGGCCTGATGTAGATAGCCTGGCGTCCGTGGCCTGGCTACGGTTTGGTGACCTCTTCGGGGAAACTGAAGGTTTTGTCTGTGCGATTATGGACGAAGTTATCTTGACGAACAACTACCGGAGGCATATTATGAAGGATGGGACGGTTGAGGTGTGTCGGGCATGCCACCGTCCGGGTGAGTCCATCAGACATATTATCTCTGGATGTTCTCGTCTAGCTAACGGCGAGTATTTGCACAGACATAACCAGGTGGCCAGGATTATCCACCAGCAACTTGCTTTAAAATACAAACTTGTGGATTCTGAGGTACCGTATTATAAATATGTGCCCGACCCAGTTCTCGAAAATGACCATGTCACGTTGTACTGGGATCGGTCTATCATCACTGACAGGACTATTGTTGCCAATAAGCCGGATATAGTGGTGATAGACCGATTAGCGCGCCGCACAATGATAATCGATGTCACCATCCCACATGACGAGAACCTCGTGAAAGCTGAGAAAGAGAAACAAATTAAATATCTTGACTTGGCACACGAGGTTGTCGATATGTGGAATGTGGACTTGGCTGTCATTGTGCCGATAGTCGTTACCGCCAATGGCCTGATGGCCAAAAGCCTCGACGACCACCTGTCGAAGCTGTCGTTGCGCGGTTGGATCAAGGGCCTGATTCAGAAGGCAGTACTCCTTGATACGGCTCGCATTGTGAGGAGGTTCCTGTCTCTGGAGCCCTAACCACCGGTAGCTTAGACCCTGCTCCCGATACCGGTGGACTACTATTTTTTATATTTTTAAATGTTTTTTTTTTTTAATATTTAAAAATGTAAATAATATGTGTAAGAAAAATATACGAAATAATACAATAATAGATTTACAAAATATGTAAGCGAATGGATAATAATATTTAATTTAATATAAAATAGATCATTTATAAAATAACATTATAATAATTATATAATATAAGTAAAACAAATAGTAATATTAATAGACAGATATGAAAAACTGAAATTGAATTTAGTACATAAATTAAAAAGGATAATATTAAAGTGGTCTTCCCCTCTCCTACTTTTAAATTTTGCTGTGCCCGACAGGGTCCATAATTGTTTCAGTAAATATACTAAAAAATTACCATCTCTATGTACATTATGGATGCAAAAAAGAATTTGAATTGAATTGAATTAATGGATCGCTGAATCACTCTGCAATTTTTTTTTTCCTGTTTCTTGATGCAATCTGTCCATTAATTGACACTCAGTTGTGTTTAAATGGGATTTTGTCATGCTTGGTATGCGCCCTCTGGTGCATCCACATTAATCCGCTTTAAGGTATGTCAGCTGTCACAGTAACAAGTCTTGTGGGCTAAGTCTCTTAAGCCTCCTGAATGTCTTACCCTTCATCAAGTTTGATGCTAGTTTATTAGGATAGGTCGTAATCCTTTTCTTGTAGGCACTGACTGCATGCGTGATTTCTTCTTTTACCTTAGGTATTTTGAAGTCCCGATGCAAGCTATCGTTAGTCATGTACTATGGTGCATTAGTTTTAATCCTCAGCATATTTGATTGGAACCTTTGGAGGATGTCTGTGTTTGAATTGGCTGCCGTGCCCCACAGCTGTATTCCGTATATCCAAATAGGCATTATGACACACTTATAAATCCTTGAGCTTATTTTTGAGCGAAAGCATGGACTTTTTTGATAGCAACCAATAATGTTTCCTAAGTTGTAAGCTTAATGCTTTACGTTTCGTGAATATATGTTTTCTTCAGGTTAATCGACGGTCTAGGTACATTCCAAGGTATTTAGCCTCTTCCGCTTGAGGGATCACAACTTTGTACTTTTGTTGCATGAAGTGTAAATAAATAAATAACCCTAATCTCTTCAAAGTGAGAGTGAAAAGGCTTCTTCTGGGTAAGCTCGCTCCATCGTCGACTTTGTCTCTGCCACCTCTGACCTAGACTAGAGTCAAGAGCAAACACATCTTAATTTAAAAAAAAACAATCCAACACATTATTTCTGTTCTTCTCGTCTAGCTAACGGAGACTATTTTAATAGACAGAACCTTGTAGCCAGGATTATCCACCAGTAACTTACTCTTAAATACAATCTTGTGGAATTAGAAGTACTGTACTCTAGGTATGTGCCCGCCCAGTTCTCTAAAATGGCAATATCACGTTATATTGGGATCGATCTATCATCACTGACAAGACTATTGTTGCCATTAAGCCTGACATAGTGGTGATAGACCGACTAGCGTCGCACAATGATTGTTGACATAGCTGTCCCTCATGACGAGAACCTCGTGTAAGCTGAGAAAGACAAGCAAACAAAGTATCTTGATCTGGCGCGCGAGTTTGTTGACATGTGAGAGGTGGATACAGTAGTCATTGGGCTGATAGTCGTGATGGCCAATGATTTAATAGCCAAGAGCCTCGACGAACACCTAAGAAAGCTCTCGTTGGGCAGCTGGATCAAGGGCTTGATCCAGAAGGCAGTACTTCTGAACACGGCACGTATCGTTAGGAGGTTCCTCTCTCAGGAGCCCTGACCACCGGTAGCTTGGACTCTATCCCGATACCGGTGGGCTACTATTTTTTATATTTTTAAATGTTCATATATTTTTATAAGTTAATTTAAAAAAAAAAATATTAAAAATATGTAATATTTTGAAATAAATGATATAATAATAATGATATTTATTTTCAGACCAAGGCCATAGTGAGAAAAAAATTACACAATTTACTTAATTTACTTAAAACCAGCTATTTTGCGCCTAACACTACCCTTATCCAATGATTCTGAAAAGGGCAGATTTTCCCAGGATTTGAAAGGAAATAAGAATGAATAAATTTGAAAACAGGACTAATCATTTTATTACTTAGGTACAAATTTAGGCAATATTAGTCAAATAGTCATTGGAAGCGTGTTTAAAAAGAAGAAACTGATGGAAGAAAATGATATCGAATCTTTTATTAACTTTTTGTTTTTTTTTTTTTTTTTGTTGGCGAAAACCTGCAAAAATCGCCCGAAATTTTTGAGGATAATACCAGGCACTGTGAAATTCTTACCTAACTAAAACCAACCCTGGTGATCATCGTCAGCACATGGAAACCCCGTTACCTCTTATAAGACCACAGTTTTGCTAGAATGTGAAATAAACGGGACAGCTCATCTTGATCGTCTTTTAATCCTTTTTTTGGCGCTCCACCCGCTGGACCGTGCCCCGTCGCATAGCGCGGGATGGCAGATTTTACTATTGTATGCAATTATCTCAATTTATATAGAAATCACGCCTAGCACAACACACTGCCGACGCGGAAATGCGTGGGAAGGCGCCTCGCGCGCAGAAGGCGCTCCGCGCACCGTGGCGGGACGCACCTTTAATGGGTGAACCGCCTCATAGAGTCACGAGCAAACCCATCTAAAATAAAAAATAAATTAAAAAAAAAAACCTACGGTTAATAACAAACATCATGTTAATATGGCTGATTTGAAAAGTCTCTTTTATACTATCTGTAGTCATAAATTCTAGCGCCACTTTGTTAATTAGTTTCTTTTGCAAGCCAATGGTGCCAATTCTCTTGTTCAATACTTAAATTAGAGAAAACTAAAATTAGAGAATCGCTATCTTTTACTAAAAAGCAGTGCAAGAAAAGGACGGCTATAGCTATGAACTAAAAGATATGTAAAACTAGTTTGCGCGTTGCGCTTCACCGTGTTTTTAAGCAACATGTTTTCACGTGCACTCTTAATTTGTATGGAAATATTAGTTCAACTAAATTTGACAGCTCTAATTTACGTCCATCTCTTTCTTGTTCTATAAAAGAGAAAAACATAGGAATAGCCTAGATTAGTTAGTTTAGTTTGTGCACAACAGAATGCGCACCAATGCCTCATTTCTGAGCAACAAACAAATTACATATTTTTACATTGAAAAGCGCCGTCAAATTATTAGTCGAATGTATTATTTCGTTTTGAGGCAAAACTCGAGGTGATTATATGTGAACATTTTAGAGGGAATATTATTTAAACATTTTCCGAATTGAATAATAAATTATTTAAATATTTGCTTGGCTCAGACTAAAATTATAATTTCTTTCCAGTGTTTATAAAGCGTTTAATTTTCTGAGAATAACGGGTACACTTTATTATACACGTGTAGATTTGGACCCACAAAACTGGGAAACAATAAGTAATTTCCCTAATAGCATTTATTGTTAATTTGGCCAACAAGAAATGCTAAAAAAAAAAAAAAAGTTATGGGCAGCCTATGGGTTAACTATACACGGAAGGCGCTAGACGTGCTGCGGGTGCAATATAATAATGGTTTCAGGGTGCTGTTGGGGTTGCCGCGTTACTGTAGTGCATCTACAATGTTCGCGGAAGCGAGAGTAGATGACTTTTACGCCATAAGAAGGAAAAGAACCGCTTCACTTCTGACAAGAGTGCGTTGCAGTTCCAATAGCATTCTGAAAGGCCTGTGTGAACAGCTGGATTCCCCCCTGCTGAGAAATTTTGTAAGTGTACTGGTGCGACAAGGGCAACCTTGTCGCTCATGATGTGTTTGTATTGTTTATGTCAGGTGTTTTGTTGTGTTGGTTAAGTTACTACCCGTAGATTAAGTTTTTTACTAACAATTGGGCCTGTGTTGTCAAATTTTCGTAAATAAATTATTATTATGTCGTTTATTAATTTTCTATACATATATAAATTATAATTTTAAATATTTCTTACAAATCATATAAAAAAGAAGAAAAAAAACATTTAAAATTATAAAAAATAGTAGTCCGCCGGCGTCGGGAGCAGGGTCCAAGCTACCGGTGGTTAGGGCTCCAGAGACAGGAACCTCCTCACAATGCGAGCCGTATCGAGGAGTACTGCCTTCTGTATCAGGCCCTTGATCCAACCGTGCAACGACAGCTTCGACAGGTGGTCGTCGAGGCTTTTGGCTATCAGGCCGTTGGCGGTAACGACTATCGGCACAATGACAGCCGAGTCCACATTCCACATATCGACAACCTCGTGTGCTAAATCAAGATATTTCATTTGTTTCTCTTTCTCAGCTTTCACGAGGTTCTCGTCATGTGGGATGGTGACATCGATTATCATTGTGCGGCGCGCTAATCGGTCTATCACCACTATATCAGGCTTATTTGCAACAATAGTCCTGTCAGTGATGATAGACCGATCCCAGTACAACGTGACATGGTCATTTTCGAGAACTGGGTCGGGCACATATTTGTAATACGGCACCTCAGAATCCACAAGTTTGTATTTCAAAGCAAGTTGCTGGTGAATAATCCTGGCCACTTGGTTATGCCTGTGCAAATACTCGCTGTTAGCAAGACGAGAACAACCAGAGACGTCCCATCCTTCATAATATGTCTCCGGTAGTTATTCGTCAAGATAACTTCGTCCATAATCGCACAGACAAAACCGTCAGTTTCCCCGAAGAGGTCGCTGAAACGTAGCCGGCCACGGACGCCAAGAAATCTACATCAGGCCCATGAAGAGCCCGATAAAAGCGCCCGTGAAGCTCCTTGCTTTTCCATATCTCCTTGCGGTCATCAGCAGTGAGTACTACAGGTTTGCGCCAGTTCTCTTTTGCCATGGACAACGGGGTGAGTCCCTTGTCCACTGAGACCACATCTCGGTGCATACCCACGTCGGTTTCTAGAAAATATTCTCTTAGACTGCACACCTCGCGGTTGTGGAGAGTCTTAGCGTTTAAAAAGCCTCGACCTCCACACTTCCGCGGGATGTACAGTCTCATCACCGATGAACGTGGGTGATGCATCCGGTTTGCGGTCAGCAGCGTACGGACCCTCCTATCCAGGGCGTCGAGTTCGGTCTGAGTCCATTTGAGTATGCCGAAAGAGTACATCAAAACCGGCATGACCCAACCGTAGAAGGCGCGCACCTTATTCCCGCCCGATAAAAGGCTGTTCAAAACCTTTTTCAGGCGGCCAAAGAAGCGCTCCTTCAGCGATTGTTTCATGTCAGTAACATTAATGCCTAACGCTTCCGATATACCCAAATATTTGTATGTTTCGGTCGAGGAGAGGGATCTAAGGTGTATGAAATCCGAGAGTTGGATCCCTTCGGATTCCATAATCTCCCCTCGCTTTACATGCATGACTGCACATTTGTCCACACCAAATTC
This sequence comes from Polia nebulosa, assembly GCA_951329385.1. NCBI lineage: Eukaryota > Metazoa > Arthropoda > Insecta > Lepidoptera > Noctuidae > Polia > Polia nebulosa. Next base: position 1,287,849 of record OX589595.1, on the reverse strand, counting down.
CATCCTGATCGCGCTACTGAAAGTTTCAGTTACCTTCAGTAACTCCATCGGTCGCAAATTGTTGGGGGCAAAGAGTTTCAGGTCATCCATGTAAAGAAGGTGAGATATGGCTTGACCACCTCTTCTCAACCGATAGCCCAGCCCCGAGTCCTCCAGCAACGTGCTTAGAGGATTCAGGGCCAAGCAGAACCAAAGAGGACTCAAACTGTCGCCCTGAAATATTCCCCGTTTAATCCATATAGGTTCATCACTCCCCTGGATTGGTCGACATCCTGGATAGCGAAAGACTGTCTTCCATTGCCCCATACATGACCCAAGGAAGGTGCGCAGAGTTGCATCTATTTTGTACAACTCCAACACCCTCATGAGCCATGTATGTGGAACAGAGTCGTAGGCCTTCTTATAATCTATCCAACATGTCGACAAATCCATGTGCGATCGACGAACCTGCTGGCTTATGGCCATGTCTATGAGGAGTAGCTCCTTAGTACCGCGGGACCTGTTCCTACATTCATTCTGAGAGGCAAACATAATTGAATTACTGTCAATGTGCAGATTAATTTTCGCTCTCAGGATGGATGTAAGAAGTTTATAGACCGTCGACAAACACGTTATCGATCTATAATTCTTAGGTTCCGCGGGACTGCCTGTTTTATGGAGCAGGTGGGTAACACCAGTTGTTAGGAACTCAGGCAGCGACCCAGACTCTAAGGATGACTGGAACTGAGATGCTAGAAGAAAGAAAGAAAAAGAAAGAAAAATGATTAGAAGCGCGTGTGAGCTGCTATACCACTTTAGCCAGAAGTTATGCAGCCCGTCCGGTCCTGGAGACTTCCAATTCGGTAACGGACGGACTGCTCTGGCTACATCTAATGGGCTGATGTCTATTTTCTCCATTTCTGGTATAGCTTCGCACACACGCTCGAGATCACGCATCCAGCCACCCTCAGTGTGACAGACGGGCACCGACCAAATGCTGCGCCAGAATGTACTCGTGGCAACATCATCCGGGTGGCACCCATCCGTCACATTTTGTTCAGGTCGCTCCCAAGCTTTATATACCCACCTCTCATCGCTCTGGAACATGCGATTCTGCGAGTACCGGTCAACTCGCCGCTTATACCGCCGAATACGGTTTGCCCATGCACAAACTTTCTGCTTCAGGAAGTCGATGCGCTCTTTGACTCGGGACATGTATTTTCGAGGGTTGATTTCAGTCCCCGAGAACGCCCGCCTCACAAAGCGCATCACACGTGAACGTGTATTGCCCTCCCTGAAGCAGATTAGTTTGCCGATGAGTACCCTGGCCCCATCGATACGCCTCTCGATCCTGCATTGCCAGGCTGGTACAGCAGGCTTTGGCCGAATATCTCCGTCGCTAATCGGAGACTTCACGTTGGCCAAACGATATGCCGCAACAGCCCCGCAATACAAGATTGAGTGCGTATCAACGAGGTTCTCGCTGCTTTCAAAGATGTTTTTAAGCAGCGAGTCCAAAGCACACACCAACGCCCTATTTTTTTTGTGCATGGGTAAACGTGGTAAACGGGGTCTAAGTTCGGTCGGAGTGAACCTATACTCGCGAAGCGCATCCTCCAGTGCGCTCCTCAGTCGATCGTTGCACTGGCTACTTACCGTAACAACCCTATCATCTGCCTCATCATTTATATGATTGGGATGCGGTGGAATTGCGCCACTAGCGGGTGCTTGTACCGCTGTCTGTGTCGGGGTTGAGATGATAAGGTTGCTCAGTACCTCTGAGCGCAGCCTATCAAGTACAGCATCGTCCAACCTGCGGTTACGTTGGATGACCCGCACCTGATCCGACAATCGTTGCGCCGTGACGTCGACGGTTGGTTCTAGTTCCTGGAACAGAGACAGCATCCTGACACGGTACGCAGTGAGGTTAGTTCCCTCCTCTGTAGACCCATAATATGCGCGCATGACGTTCTCGTTCATGGACTGAGTCCATTTCATGCGCTGCACACAACCACCGGCAGCGGGGACCCGGCTCGGGGTCGGTTGGCCCCTAAGTCCCAGGCTGTTCGGTGGCCGGCCTCTCCCCTGCCGACGTACAGGTGTTGGCGACGTCGGCGGGGAGAAATACTCGTCGCTCGAGCTCGACGCGGCTGCAGCCGCCGGTGACACTGGTGATCCGAGGACCGGCGGCGGTGAGGCGGAGCTGAGCATCGAGTCCGGGGGTGGAAGGCGTGCGCTACGGGCAGCTGCTCTAGTCAACATTTAATTTTATTTATTCCATTTTTCCATCATTCTGTTTACATAATGTACGTCGCCATTGACAGACGTCATACTGCGATCCTGCATAAATATTCTTCTTTTTTGTTTATTATTTGGTTTGTTTGAGTATTTGAAGGTTTTGCTATAATATTTCTTGTATGGGCTTCTTGTTTGGTACAATTGATTCCAGTTTTGGGTGAAAAAATATGGATTTTATGATTTTAAAGTGGAATAGAAAAAAATATGACATGTGTTGCCAGTGGGTTGCCATGTAATTATTATTCCATTTATTTTACAGTTTAAACATACAATTTACATTTTTAAATATTAAAATATCAAAATATAAAAACATTTAAAAATATAAAAAATAGTATCCCACCGGTATCGGGATAGGGTCCAAGCTACCGGTGGTCAGGGCTCCTGAGAGAGGAACCTCCTAACTATGCGCGCCGTGTCCAGGAGTACTGCCTTCTGGATTAAGCCCTTGATCCAGCTGCCCAACGAGAGCCTCCTTAGGTGTTCGTCGAGGCTCTTGGCTATTAAGCCATTGGCCGTCACGACTATCGGCACAATGACTGCTGTATCCACCTCCCACATGTCGACAACCTCGCGAGCCAGATCAAGATACTTTGTTTTTTTATCTTTCTCAGCCTTCACGAGGTTCTCGTCATGAGGGACAGCTATATCAACAATCATTGTGCGACGCTCTTGTCGATCTATCACCACTATGTCAGGCTTATTGGCAACAATAGTCCTATCAGTGATGATAGATCGATCCCAATACAACGTGATATTGCCATTTTCGAGAACTGGGTCGGGCTCATACCTATAGTACGGTACTTCAGATTCCACAAGATTGTATTTAAGAGCAAGTTGCTGATGGATAATCCTGGCTACAAGGTTGTGTCTATGCAAATAGTCTCCGTTAGCTAGACGAGAACAACCAGAAATAATGTGTCATTATTATTATTATTATTATTTATTATATCATTACGTCATCATATTGACCCAGCAGCTGGTGTTTGGTAGGGTTCCTTTTCTGATCTAGGTATGCCGATTACGAACCAAATCCCCTATCTTTCTTACTCACGCTTTTGCCCTCGCTAGTTTCCACCTCTCGGTAGAATATTATCTTCGCCAAAGCTTTAATCGATGCTATTTTAAGCTGTCTCAAAAAAATAAAAACATGTTTACCAACTCATACGCCAAATCAAACATTTATATGTAACTGTACAGTCAAGCGTACAAATCACGTACGAACGGATCACGTTCCGTGAACCGGCGGGACGACGGCGTGTTTGCGGGTATTTGAATTAAATTTTCACGTCGCGAAAAACATGAATGTGTGCGTGACACGGTCCAGATCGCGTGACAACTCGTGTACCTTTTGCTACCTATACATCTTAATTTCTGCGGTCACTTTATACTCTTAGTTGATATTTATGAACTCTATTTTCAAGGCACGTTTGCATAAATAACTGAAGTAAATGTCAAAGGTAAAAGATAAAGTTGGCAAATGTATTTCTTTTTTAAAGAACTGCTAAGCTATTTATTCAAATTATGTGCATTTGTTTGTAACTGCAGTTAACTATCATAAAAATAAATCTCAAGGTTTTACAAAAGGTGAAGTGTTTTATTAACCCAAGCCTTTGTTTTCTTTGACTTTTGTATTTATACAAATTTAAAGTTTAATTACATAATATTGAATACTTATTTGCAGCTGCGTGGCTATTAACCTTTAAGTACCGACGTGTGGTCTGACAGACACTTGTTACTTACGTTACTAATGAAAGCGGAATTGTATCACTTCGCTCTTCTCTCTACCCAGAGAGTACTCTCCCAGAAGTGGCGAAGTCGATGCGATTTCAATAAGTTTTGGTTGTGTTAAGAGCACGAGTGGTGTGCGAGGCCACTGGTCGGTACTTATGTACGAGTATCTTTTTTGGGTCTATATTATTTAAACTAATGTGAATTTCCCCTTTTTTATGCCAACCAGGTTTTTTGTCATGAAACGGGTACACTGAATGAAAATAAAACAATAGTACTCTTCACACTAGAAGTCACAAAATAATGAATACGAAGAAATTTTGGCAAAATGCCTAAATGAAAGCTCCGAGTTATTCTCTGATGTTGTTGACTGCAACTTAATTGTGGCGGAGAGTGATCATTTTCAGGGCTCTGAACAGAAACTGATGATATGATATTCCTCTTACTGACTAAAACCCACCCTGTAAGAGGAATATCCTAACATTAGTTTCTGTTCAGAGGCCTTAAAATGATCACACGAAGTATGAAATCGAATAATGGAAGGTCAATCGAACGCAATGTTTTCAATCAAACTTGATTCCATGCGGTTCTTGAGAAAACGCCTGATATTTATGTTTTCTTTGTCTATTAAGTTTACTTGGCTATTAATCTACAAGAAATATTTTTTTCTGAAAAAAATAACCTGTTAAATTAATGTAGGTACATTATATACTTAGGTACTTAACAGTAATTTTTTTCTTCCAAAAAAAAGATGAGATTTTAATGCTTATATTTTAGTAATAATATGAAAATTTTTAATTTTTGTTTTATTTATTTATTTTATATATTATGTATAAATAATACATAAACGCAGTTTTATTTCTTTAAAAAATACAAATTAATTAATTAATTTTCGAGAGTAAACCTGGCACGTTGATACATAAGTATCTAAAACGGCACATCGGTATCTAAAGGTTAACGATGATTGGCAATCAATAACACAATTACTTGGTAGGTGCTTTCAATCAACCGTCAGTCGTTGATGTGAACTTGACAGTCGATATTAGCATGTTTCAATCAAAGGATTGGCGAAACATCGTTTCCAATTCCGGATTATCTACCAATTGTAAGTATAATGTGAGCCTGGGTTTAATTTTCGTTTTGTTTGCTTTGGTAATGCAATACTAATACCAATAGTTGCCTATGGTAATAAATAAAATAAATAAAAATAAAAAAGCCTTTTATTTCATGCATTACATTACATTTCAATACAATTCAATTCATCATTCATTTCATTTCATTTCAATTTGTTTGATTATTATAATGACATATTCTTTTCAAGTAAAAAAGAAAATTATTACATATATGAATATTATTGCAATTACAAATGTCTGGATAAATTTTTTAAATGTTATTTGTATTCATATATTTATGATTATCATTTTTGGTATTTTTAATTTAGATTATATTATAAATAATGTGTATTTTTTTAATTAGAATTTATTTAATATGTATTCGTACAATAAAAAGATAAATTATAGCTTCTAAAATTATTGCATGCATGAACCCTCTTTAGGTGAAGGCCTCCTCCAAAGATTTCCATTTTTCTCTACTTTTTGCCATTTCTCTCCAGTGTGGTCCCGCTACCTTCTTTATGTCGTCTTCCCATCGTGTGTATGGTCTGCCTGTGCGTCTTTTTCCTTGAGGTCCATTCCATGAGGTTACGGTGGATGTCCATCTATCGTCTTCTAGCCGTGCTATATGGCCAGCCCATCTGAGTTTCTGTTTTTGAGCATAGTTTAGTGCATCTATAGTTTTTGCAAGATTTCGTATTTTTGTATGCCGAATTTTTTGTGATTTTTTAATTTTTAGCATACTACGCTCCATGCCTCTCTGGCATGTCGTTATTTTGTTTTTAACTTTCTTAGTGAATTTCCACGACTGACACGCATAAGTTAAACAGGGAAGAATACAAGAGTCCATCACCTTCTTTTTCAGCGTTACAGTCACATCATTTTTTAGAACTTCTTTGTATGTCCAGAATTTATTCCATGTTATTTTTGTCCTTCGCTCTACTTCAAGGTAATTGTTATTGCTTTCAAAGCTGATTTGTTTGCCGAGGTATATATAGTTTTCAACATATTCTAGGGTTTCATTACCAATCCTGAAAGTTTTTCTTGCGTTGTTTGTCATAACTTTTGTTTTTGATAAATTTACCTCTAAACCCACTCTTTTGCTGCCTGCATGAAGAGTATTTATCATGTATTGTAATTCCTCACTTGTTTCGGAAACTAACACCAGATCGTCAGCGAATCTTAGATGGCTCAAGTGCTTTCCTTTTATATTTAACCCACATGACTGCCATTCGAGTTTGTTGATGACACATTCCAAAACTGAAATAAACAATTTTGGGGACAATGGGTCTCCTTGTCTTACTCCTCTAGACATGGGAAAGCTTGTACCAGTTGTTTCTGTTTTGACTTTACTCGTACTTTTATTATATATATTCTTTATTATTCGTATGTACTCTTCCTCGACTCCTTGAGCTTTTAAGGCTTCCCAGATGCTTGAGTGTACAATTGTATCAAAAGCCTTCCGATAATCAATGTAGGCTATGTAGAGTGGACGGTTACTTTCTTGATATTTTTCAATCACAAGTTCTAGTGTATGTATATGGTCTAGAGTTGAAAATCCCTTTCGAAACCCAGCCTGTTCTTTCGGTTGCCTTTTTTCCAAAGTCTGGCTTAATCTGTGCTCTATAATAGATGAAAAGAGTTTATATATAGCTGGTAGTAGGCTAATGGGCCTGTAGTTGCCAATATCATTGGGGTCTCCCTTTTTATATATGAGGATTATTTCTGACTCTGACCATTGTTCAGGTGTTTTTGTGGACTCTAGTACCATGTTGAACAGAATTGTAAGTGGTGTAGCTAGTATATTGCTGCCATGCTTTATAACTTCGTTTGTGATTTTGTCAGATCCTGGACTCTTCTCTAATTTAAGTTTTTTTATTGCTTGTATGGTCTCCAACTCTACTATTGGCTCTACCTTGTCCTTATACTCTTCATACCATGTGTCTTCATTTGTGTTTATTTCTGACTTCTTTTTATCATGGTATAAGTTTCGGTAATAGTCTGTAGCAACCTTAATAATGTCTCTACGGTTGTGGGACATTTTATCTGCCTGTTTCAGACCTTCTATCCAGTTTTTGCTAGTTTGTAATACTTTATATGCTTTTTTGAGGCTGTTACCTTGTTCCAAACTTTTTTGTAGAATCCTTGTTCTATGTTCTTTGTAATCAAATTTAATATATTTGTTTGTAAGTTTATACAGAGCACTAAGTTCATTTTTTTGACATCTTGATTTTTCTTTAACTTTCTGTAATTCTTGTCTTCTTTTCAGTAATAGCCTTGTTCGTTCTGTTAGGATTGTTTGTTTTGTATTATCTTGTTGTCCTTGTTTCGTTTTTTGCATACAATCTTTGATAGTAGATATTAGCTTGTCATAGTAGTTTTGTATTCCTTCTGGTGTTTTACTGGCAATTAATTTTGGTATACAGCTTAACAGGTTTTCTCTGTATTTTTTTATTTCTCCTTCCGTCTTCAGAGACTTTAGTAGATTATTTGTAAATTTTGTTCGGCTCTTCTTTAATTTTTCTAGCATTATTGTGGCTCTTAACATCCTGTGGTCTGAGAAGAAGTTTAAGTTTAATGTCTGTATATTTAAGAATATTTTAGGTTGGTTAGATAATATGTAATCAATTTAAACCTGGCACGTTGATACATAAGTATCTAAAACGGCACATCGGTATCTAAAGGTTAACGATGATTGGCAATCAATAACACAATTACTTGGTAGGTGCTTTCAATCAACCGTCAGTCGTTGATGTGAACTTGACAGTCGATATTAGCATGTTTCAATCAAAGGATTGGCGAAACATCGTTTCCAATTCCGGATTATCTACCAATTGTAAGTATAATGTGAGCCTGGGTTTAATTTTCGTTTTGTTTGCTTTGGTAATGCAATACTAATACCAATAGTTGCCTATGGTAATACTTACCATTAAGTTCAGGCAGGGAGCTTGCAAATGCGGTTTTGGTTTTGCATTCCTTAAAGATGTCGGAGGATCTTGCTCCTTCGTACATTGAGGGATCCATGATCCATTTCGGCCCACTAAAACAATACAGGAAAACTATCTAGTTGAGTTATGTATGAACACTATACTTAATGTATATTTATTGTTATGTACTTCCATGCTATGTTAATGGTATATTGTTTTCTGTGAAAAATTATGCTTACCTACTTAAAATTTACTATGTCACGAACGCAGGGAAGCGTCATTATGTCACTGGCGAGGTAGTTTTCTGAAAAACAGTGCTGTTGACGATAAGTTCGCCTGAAGTCGCAGTATTAAGCTGAACAACGACCTTGCACAGATGCGACGCACAGCCTACTTGTTTTGTGTTTGCTAAAGAGATTAGTTTAGTTGCTTTTCTACTTTCACCAGCTTTTTCACTTTTTTTTTCGCGTTGATGGCGTGTTTGCTCTGTTGTTTGTTATCATTTGACAGTGTCGCAACACAGATTACATAATTATTATTACGCAATGTGCATTGTCTTTGGTTGTTGGACCTGTCATCAGGCAATGAACAAAAGATTTTCACAGGTCGAATACGAGGCTTTTAGCCTCGTTGTATGTTTACAATATCAAACATTACAATTTATTCTTTCTTCTTTCTTTCTTTCTCTATTTATATATAAATATTATATACACACATACACACACCACACACACTCCATCGCACTGTTCACACGTTGGCAATCTTTACTATTATGATGTGATGGGGACCTGGAGCTCTGAAATACAGGCCTAGGCTTAGTTCAGACTCCAGATCCCCCACAAATTACAATTGTTTTGCCAAAATATCATTAAAGTAATTTTGTGGAGATAAATAAACATTTTTTATTATTATTTTATCGTTTCCGTTGTTATAAATTTATTAGTTATTATGCTTCAGCTGATTTACAACTGAAAATGAATAGTACAAACAAAATCTAAAGGTACCTAACTAATGAGAGATAGACAGAAAAACAACACTTATCTAAAGAATATGTAGCAAGATTGCTGTTTACTTTACTACAAAAAAAATATACTGGATGTAACTGGAAGTTATGATGAAGGTACCTACGCTTTTGGGATGGTAAGCTGAAAACAACCGTATTTTATACGACAGGCCTTAAAAGATCTAACATTTAGTAGCTTATACCAAACAACTCATTCTTATATTCCTTTTATCATAAAAAGCTTTCCAACAATATTTCCGACTCACATTTGAAGCCTAATAAATCTTACGACAACACACATTCAGTATTAATGTCTAAATTTTAAGTACCGCACGTCTGTACCATCAGGCCGACTGTCTCTGAATAATTAAATCTGGTCTGTTCTCAAGAAAAATTGATAGCGATCCGGATCGAGCCAATCGGAATATTGAACGCGTGACTGGCGTTCCAAAGACACGTTTTATTTTTTTACCAGTTGTACGCGAGGCTGACTGTACTTGTGCGTGCAAATATTTTTATGCTCTGATGTTTATTTAATGCGAGTTTGGACTTTTTTGTGGGAGATGTTTGATCATGTTTATGGCAGTATATTATATTATACTATTTTGGTGTCGGCTTCCAGTCTCACTGAATGGAGCTGAATACCAGTATTTTACATGGAGCGACTGCCTATCTGACCTCCACAACCCAGTTATTGGGTAATACGATAAGCCTTGGTAAAACTGGTTGTCAGACTTTCGTGCATCTGACGATCCGTAACGACTGTCAAAGATTCACGATTGACAGCCGGGACCAACGGCTCAACGCGCTTTCCGAGGCACGGAGGAGTCTCGGTATGTAGAGATGGTCACCCATCCATGGATCAACCCATGCGGCTGTTATTGCTTTAGCCACGAGCACCTCGTAGAGGGTATTTTGTAAGATGCATTGCTTTGAAAGACATGGGGTTTTGGGCTTTATGCGTGTCAGCTGAGTTTTGATAAAGACAGCAAAAGCTAGTCTTCAGTATAATAATGTAAATATTTTCATTCATTCAATTATTTTTTTAAAGTCTACTTTTTCCTAATAAAATAAATGTGAAAGTCTATTTGTTTTGATGTCTGTAAACGGTAACATTTTAATATCTGAACGAATTTGGATGAAGTTTAGAACACATTACCTGTGTACTATGGCCTTGATTAGAAATTAAGATACATATTATTTATCCCGGTAATGGAGACGAATACGCTTTCATACAATCTTGGGCCTGGATGTAAATTGATGAAATCAGTGTCAATTGGTAGCTACTATGCCATCAAACCATCACTGAAACTTTTGTGGATTTTGGCAATCTGAGAGCTTAGCTAAAAAAGATTTAGTAAAAGTGAGGTTACGTAGCAATCTTTACTTGACAGCTGATTTTTTAAAGTGCGATTCGGTAGGCCAAAGTAACAAGTCCATTGGATGATTTCCTACACGACAAAAAAAAAAACTTGAGAGGTGTCAAGGGACACCCGGATGGAACGAAGTTCCTTTCGATTAATTAGTGAAGGAATTGTAATATAATTTTATTTTTTTAATTTATAATATTTTTTTAATTATTAACTACGCACACACGCACGCACGTAAGAAGTTATACTTCATCATCTCATCTCATCTCATCTCATCGCAGCTCAGCTCAGCTCAGCTCAGCTCAGCTCAGATCATCTAAGCTCAGCTCAGCTCAGCTCAGCTCAGCTCAGCTCAACTCAACTCAACTCAACTCAACTCTTTAGCAATAACAACAACTATAACAAAAGTAATTGTAATAAAATTTTATTTTTTTTACTATAGCAAAAAGTGTCGTGACAACTTTTCGTAAGAATTTTTTCCGTCTAGCCCTTTCACAACGCGCGATAAGGAACTTCGTTCCAAAAGTCCAACGTAAAAAATGAGGGCTCTACGTGTACGGTATGGTAGCAAGGGTCGTACATGAAGCAAGATCAGAAGTTCATAGACAAAAAGCAGGAGTTGAGGGAAATATCAATAAAATTTGGGAGGATGTCAGTCTATAACAATGACCGACAGTGACACTCTCTCACTCACTCGTTTCGAATCGTTAAGTACTTTTTGAGTGTTTCGACATGATTAAAAATACAATAATCGATTAACAAACGTGAATCAATTTTAAGATTTTTCTTTATTATGTAGATCTTATAAATGATTGGTCTCGCGGCGCTCGACTAGATAACGCGCTATCTAAAGGCAACAACGCCGTGAATGCGGCAACTCAATATTGTAGTGTGTGTAAGACAATTTGCAAGGATGCTAGTATGCGTGAAGAATTGTGTTGGGAAACATAATTATTAGCTTTGGTCTATTACTTTAAGTTACTGGTTATAAATGTATTGCATTGTGACTGACTCGGGTACGCCGACTTCGGCGTAGTATTGTTGCATTTGACAAGTAGGCGCGGTATCAATGTAGCGAGACCAATCATTTATCTTCGATGTAGATTTTTTTTTTTTTTAACTATATAATTCGTTAATTATAATAGATTAAATTATTGTAATTGAATTAATCATCTGATAAAAGCATTTTTTTTAAATACCATGATTTCTGTCACATTAATCGATTGTAATTTCAATGATATTTCATTTCATTCGTCACCACTTAATTTTTGTCTTTCTTATTTTCCAGATTGTAAATTAGGCCGATTTTTCACATTTTGAAATAGAAATATACCCCTTTTTTAAACCATACCTCAACTTATAACAATCAGTCCCAGAAATCCCCGTCTCCTTTCCATGAGATAATTTTCAGTTATGACGCAGCTGACGCGGCTGTCAAAAGCTAACAACTAAATAAACTCAAAATAAAAAGAGAGATGAATAAACTAATTTAAAACAGCAATTTGATGTTGACGTAGGTACTAAACAATGATGATGTTTTTATGTAGTTCTGTTCCAAAATAAGACTATGTCCCTTAGCTTTGTTCTCTATTTAAGTAGGCAGAGCTCATCGTTGGCGTAAACAACTTTTTATAGGGTAGGATACACCCACGGACTTCATCACAGGGACGCACAGCCAACTAAAGGAACTGGGGTGGGTTTTAGTCAGTAAGTCTTGACACGCCTTCCCGCTCCAGCCAGAGCGGGCGAAGTTATTTAATGATTTCCCACCCAAAAAACGAAAAGAGTTTATCACAGCATTCGGTTAGTGTCCGTTAGTGAAGATCACCTTTTTTTTTGGAGGATGGGTAATCATCCAATTACTTCTCTCGCTCTAAGTGGAGCGGAAGGGTGTGTCAGACTTTTATTGATTAAAACCCACCCTTATTCCTTGTTATTTCGAATTTAGGCAAACCAGGCAGGCATTGAACCTAACGGGCCCCGTCAGGTCCTGCTGCTATCTCTTTGAGGCGCGCGTGGAACACTACGCGGCGTCGACTCTCGGGCTTGGTCCTTATCGGACGGTAAGCTACCCACTACTAGCCGCTCGCAAGCCCGTGCCTGCAGTAGTTGGAGATCGGCTTGCAACACTCGACGCCCAGGGCGTCTGGGGGCGTGAGAGCGACTCGGTTGAGTCTCCCTCACGCGTTCCACCTGGCTGCCTTGGCGCCACTCCAGCCACTCCTGAAGGAGGGACCTTGCCGCCGCAATTTGTGGGGTGCCCATAGTGAAGGTCACCTGCGGAACTGTCTGCCCAAGCCTGTTACCTCGTGTCAAGAACAGTTTAGCAGCAGGAAGCTGATTGGTATTTTGAGAAATAATTAACTATTTACTTTATTAGCCGAATTTCTTAATAGCCCACAAAGGAGTTTAATTAAATGTTTTTAAAACTACAGGCTTTAAATCAGCACTTCTTATGTAAGGTTAACTTTTGTTACAATGACGTTGTATTGTTTGAACAAATCCTTTTGGATCACTCGTGTGTCAGTCTGTCTGTCGATAGACAAAGCCAATTAACTCCAAATCTAATAAACCAATTAACTTGAAATTTGATATATACAGGAATATCTGGGACTTAAATATATAATTTGGAATAATAGAGGTCACTTTTGGGGTGAAAATCGGAAAATGTTAAAAAAAATATTTTGTACTGTTCGACATATCAATTAAAAAGGCATATTGTGAGGGTCTCAGATACTTTGTTTTCATATTTAAAAAAAAAAAATTAAGTCGGACTCGCACTTAACCGGTCAGGTTATTAATTACTATTTACAAGTCAAGTTATGTTTTTAATTAACTTAAATAATTAACTTAAATAACAAGAAGTTAAGACTGCTAGACACAGTCAATCAAAATATGGCCTTAATTAAAGTACCATAATAATGATTCCCAACTAATCTATAATACACAATATACAATAATAAAAAACAAATCAGGCACACCTGCAAATAAAAAAGAGACATTTTAACAATAAATCCTTGTTTCTGACATAAAAATAAAACACAACGCCTTAATTCTCACCGCAGATCAAAACACAAATACCTCACAGCGCGTCGTGCGTAATTCACAAAAAAAAAAAACGCTTCCGGAAAAGAGGGCAGTCAAAAACAGATAAAATAACAGTCGCTATCAGTAAACATGGAATATTATTAGGGCACATAAACGCTCCGTAATAAACGTGCACTAGATTTTTATGTGTTTGTAATAAAAGTTCTGGTTCTCTTCGGGAGACAGGCGCTTGGAGGTGGTATTCTGGTTGCCTCTGAGTGATCTTGCTGTTAGAAAACCTACTATAATTATATATATATTAATTTTATAAATGTGAAAGTATGTATGGATGTATTTTTTTGGCACAGATACAGATTATAGTATTTTTTTATAAGATGGGTTTGCTCTTGACTCTAGTCTAGGTCAGAGGTGACAGAGACAAAGTTTACGATGGAGCGGGGTTACCCAGAAGAAGCCTGTTTACTCTGACTTTGAAGAGATTTAGGTTGTATGCGTTCGGCAACACAGACGCAGGTAGAGAGTTCCACTCCTTTCCTGTGCGCATTATGAACGACGCGACGTTTGGAAACGCTTAGTGCGAATTGATGGAATAGCAACAAGGTAGGGACGGTAACTTGCTGTGAGTCTGGAATGGCACATAGGCTATTTAATTTTATAATTATAGGGAGGAAGTACTTATTCTAAACGGGCGAAGCCGCTGGCTAGAGTAGTGGTGGCCCAGTAGTAACGGCCGCAACTTACAAGTTGTAGGTCATGAGTTCAATCCCAGGCAGGCGCATTACTTTGTGTAAATTATTTCATCACCACTGCTCTCAAAACGGTGAAGGAAAAAATCGTGAGAAAACCGGCATGTCCTAGAATCAAAAATTCGAAGACATGTGAGATCCACCAATCCGCATTGGGCCCGCGTGGTAGATAACGGCTTACACCCTCTCACAGAGAGGAGGCCTGTGCCTCAGCAGTGGGGGCATTAAAAGGCTGATGATGATGATAATGATGAAGCCGCTGGCTGTAGCTAGTATGTCATAATTTTGATATTGTTACTGCTTCTTTCTTTCTCATTATTGCCATCTTTCATACGCCTCTTCGTTCTTACCTTTCATTAAGACTCTTGTTTTTCGTTTAGTTTTTCTCTCATCTTTAAACTATTTATTGGTCCTAGAACCAAAAATTCGAACAAGTTTAAGATTTACCATCCCACACTGGGCCCACGTGGTGGATTACAGCCCTAGAGAGTAGGCCTTAGTCCCAACAGTGGGAGCATTATAAAGGTTGATTATTTAAAGTTATTGCCAATGCCCTTTGGCCTTTCACCGTTTTCTTTTGTTTTACTTTCTTTTGTTAATTTACCTTTAAAGTATATTATAAGACTTTTGTTATTAATTACAGCAGCTTAGCAACATTCACGTGTATTATTTCTATAAATTCCATTAAACACAGTCTCACATCTCGATCGTCACAATCCACACTCACATTGACCAGAATACCGCCAAGGTATCGCGAAAAAGTGGCGTAACGGAAGCAACGGCTGTATTCATTCGGAATTTCAATGTCCTTTATCTGAGAGGAAGAGAGCCATAAACATAGTCGTAAATTTGGTGTTATTTGTGAAAAATTTTGTGTGCTACGCTTTATTTTTACGCACTTATTGTGTTTAGTGGCGGGGGATTGTCTAGGTTGGTTTGAACTTCTATTTTTTTGCCAACGTTGAAATATTTTCTGTATGTGAGGAGCTGGAATTTTTTGTTATGCGTATTAAAATCACAGTCATTAATTAAATTATTTCTGTTTCAATGATAATATTGAAAGAACCAATATTTATTTAAACTACGTTTAGTTTTCAGGTATTTCACCATTTGCAATATCAACCAATTCTTATTACCTACTGTATTCATTAAACATACTCGTATCAATGCTCTCTAAGTCTTCCGAGTTTATTTAAACTATTATTTGCATATCCGTATTTAAAACAAGAATGTTGGCAAGAAACTTTTAAACCGGTCTCTGCGTTTGAAGAGTCAGCTAAGTATAAGAGATATAATTAGCAAATTGACGAAGTTTATGACTCAACAGAACCTGATAATCAGTGTTTAAAATTAATCATATGTGATTAGTTTAAGCACTGATTATCAGGATTCTAATTCAACATTCTCCATGAAGAATTTGATTTAAGAATTCACTGTCTGGACAGGTCTACTCAAATCTGCGTGGTGCTTTCCTCAAAAGCTCATCTCTGACATTAACGTACCGGTTCTCTAGGATTTAACCGATACATATTGTTTTGATAAAAACACTTTAAAAGAGACTTTGACCTATGAGTTTGTTTCGGTGTTTCTTCTCAGGTTAGTCAGCTAGGAAACACCGGCCAAATCTAGCATAAACTGACAAAAAACATTGACGTGTAAAATTGGTATTAATTTGTAACCTATTTGTTGCAAAATAAATATCATTTATGTATTATTTATTACTAATCCTGTCGGCGTCTGTTTCCTGATAGATGACACCTGAGGGTTTTTAAATCCAGAGTGAATAGGTTACTTTTAGGCAAGCGTGCTCCATCTTCGACCACATCATCGCTTACCATCAGGTGAGATAGTGGTCAAACGCAAGCTTATTAAAAATATGAAAATATGGTTAACGAATCCTACTGATATTATAAATGCGAAAGTTTGTATTTTAATCACGCAAAAACGGCTGAAGTGATTTAAATGAAATTTTGTACACAGATAGATTATAACCAGGATTAAAACAGGGGCTACTTTTTACCATGCGGGCGAAGCCGCTAGCAGAAGCTAGTTTTATAAATAAGGCTGAATATCTTCTTTTTTTTTTTGTGGGGTGGGAAATCATCCAATCACTTCTCCCGCTCTGGGTGGAGCGGGAGGGGGTGTCAGACTCTTACTGACTAAAACTCACTCCTGTTCCTTCCGTGTCCTGAGTGCCCAGGGGCGAGGTAACTCTGTTTTGAATTTATCCACAACCGCTGGGCAGGCATCGGCCATGACGGGCCCCGTCATTATTGCTGACAACTCTTTGAGGCGCGCGTGGAACACTACGCGCCGTCGACTCATGGGCCTGGTGCTGATCAGACGGCGAGCTACCCACTACCTGGAATGGTTAGCTTGCGTGTTCTGTGCTGAGCTCACGTAAGGCGTCGTACATACACCCAGTAATAGGACTCGCCCATCGAGGAGCGCTGTCTATTATTTATTATACATAAACCAACAAGTATTATACTAAAACACATAATATATATATAGATAGATATATATATAAATAGTGATTCTCAATTTTTTATCTAAGTTAAACTTAACTTTACCAACTATTATTAATTTGATTACACTACGTTATAAAAATACAATTTGAAATATTCATATATCAAATCACGGAAATTGTCTAAAGAACATTTATTATATTTTTTTTTCAAAGAAATAAGACTAGCCGTTTAGACGTGATGAAATTTAAAAAAAACTTTTTTACAAAAAAAACAACCGACTTCAAAAAAAAAATACACTAAATATTAAAAAATAACTTGAATTTCGGACTTGGATTTCGACTTCCGAAATTCGAAATTTTTTCGTTATTTGATACCGACTTCCGAAATTCGAAATTTTGTCGTTATTTGATACCGACTTCCGAAATTAAAGTTATTTTTTCATTTTTAGTGTATTTCTTTTTTGGAAGTCGGTTGTTTTTTTTGTAAAAAAGTTTTTTATTTTTCACTTTTTAGTTGTTATACCACAGAACTAAAACCCCAATAATATGTCACGTGGAATGTAAAAAACGTACTCGTAATTGGAGAACATCAAAACGTCATCTAGGTATACGTATTTTTCGTTTTTGTTCAGTTTCTCAAAAAGCGCTGAAGCATTTTCGATAAAATTTATATGGGTGGTCCCATATAAATTTTAACCCTCGAGAGTATATTCTTTCGGATAAAAAGAATTTTGAAAATCGGTCCACAACTGACGGAGAAATTACATTAAAAAAAAAAACATACATGACATACAGTGGAACATAGAACATCCTTCTTTTTCGAAAGTCGGTTGAAAACCATTAGAATTCGTATAACTGCGCCTTAAGTAGACAATCTTATGTTTCAAGACGACCATCCTCCACATTAACTTGTATAAGCACATAAGAATCCACTGCTACCATCAAAGTTGAGCTGTAGTTACAACTTGAAGCTATTCATCGCCATTTTAATATTCACCAAGGAACTGATACTCGCCTAAGTTGGAGGGTAGTTTTTAACTATTCTTACGTGGGTAGACTTGAATTTCGGAAACTTTATGGTTTGATACCGAGTTCTTCGTTTACAATACCTTTTGAAATTAGTTTTATGGTTTTTATTCCGTTAAAAATACCGAGCCCATTTTTCAAGTTCAGTGGTATAATGTAGTAGGATGATATAGCTTTTAATTATTATTAGGTGTATAGAATACTACCTAGTAACCTGTGACTGAATTTAATCCTGACCTCTTTCTTTCTTTTTAAACATTTCTTTTTACAGGAGTTCCTAGTGTGGGGTAACGTTTCATCGTTACCCCACACTAGGAACTCCTGTATCGTGGGTGCATTCACAAACATTCAAACACACTTACATAAGACACACAGGCCCGGAGCAACTATCTGTGGGTTATACAAATATTTGTTCCGTACGTAAATCGAACCCACTACACGCAGTGCAGCAACCGATCGCTCAACCACTGCGCCAACTGTGCCATGCTGCTGTGTCATCAAACTACGTACAAGCAAAAACCATACAGCAAAACGAAATTTTAAACCCCAAAATCACAGTAAATTAAATCAACGTGCTAGTACAAAAAGGCTTAACCAAAATTCACAATACTCACAGTCAAGCAGTAACAAATTAAAAGTAAATAATTTCAATACTGCAGTAAGCAATTTTATGTGTACAATTTTATTTCATATTCTTTTTAATCAACCGCATGAATTGCTGTTTTACCGTGACACGAGAGTACGGCCGTGTTTCGGACGAATTAAAATTATGTTTTCATCTCTTAATTTATTCAAATATTAATTTCCTGGGGTTCGGTGTGAGAGGTGTGTTGGATGTTTTTATATAACAAACTTTGTGGGAAGGTTTGAAAGCCTTCCCGGCCATCCTTTAAAAGCTTGACCAAATGAAAACTAAATAGTATCTGTGACTATTCGGCACTTCTACATAACAAAAGATTTTCTTTTTAAAAACGGTGTTGATTGGACATGCTTGCTTCAGCAAAATCCTGTCGAGTATTGGACGCGAGAACACGGCGAACTGCCACTATCTGTGGACTATGCCAAGATATCTTACCTTTACGGCATGGTATCTTGGCATACAGTTAAAGAGTACCCTGCAATGGACTCTGAGCGGTGGGTCCAGGTTGACAAGATGGGGTATCAAACTCTAATAGCAGTGGTTTCGGCTATGATTGCAGACCGCGACATCATGGAAAATCAAACCACCTCAAATTTTTCGCTATATCAACAAAATATGCATTTGTTAAAAGCATCTTTTTTCGCTAACCTACTCGTACTATCGGCAAATGACCTCCCTCTTCTCCAAAGTTACTTTACTTCACATAATAAATTCAGAGATAACAAGATACCAATTAAATTAAAAATTTAAAAAACGAGTTTTTTTAACGTTCGCTTTTCTTTTAAGCGTTGGGGCGCTTAAAAGAAAAGCGAACCTTAAAAAAACACAAAAGAGCTGATGATCTTGAAACAGCTGCCGGTTCAGCTGTTTCAAGATCGTATTTGAAACAGCTGAACCGGTTTTGGTAAAACATGTCTAAGAACCATCACTGGAAAACCTACTTTCAAATAAAAAAAAAACGCATTTAAATCGGTTCTCCCGTTTAAGAGCTACGTTGCAACAGACAGACACACAGACAGACAGACACACACACATAGTGGAAAAACTTATAACACCCCTCTTTTTGCGTCTGGGGTTAAAAATAGAGATAAATGTAAACAGAAACCGCAAAAGGAGAAATAAAAGGAATCCCACTATTTCATCGTAAGCCGAAAGATCAAATTAACATGAAAAAAATTCCTAATTAAAACCGCCATTGCCACTCAAACCAACTCATTACTCAAAAAAAGAACGCTATATATTTTTTTTATAAAGAGGACGCCAGGCGTTTCGCTCGCTCAGTTGCGCTCTGTGACCTCGTTCCGCTCGAGACGGGCTGGAGAGCGCTTCAGCTGCTTCACAGCTTCGCGGCAACGCTTAGCATGCATGTCGCTCAAATATGCCCGTCGTAATTATTTTTGTAATTCAATTGTATGTGGATTAAACTTTTATTTGTGTTTTGTTATGGCGTTTAGCTTTTGAGAATGGTGTATTTTTTACGGTGAGAGGACAATTAGCGCTTTTTTTTTTCTTCGGAAGTTACAATACTTAAATATCATGCGACAACCCTAAGTGGAGGGATGAAAGGAACTACGTGGCTATCGCCTTTCAGGCCTCCTCTAGCTGGCTAACTCCTGAAGATTGCTAGGCTATCGTAGCAGGAACTAGTCGTACTAAGGAACAGAGCTGGCTACGTGGCTACCGGGCTCATAACCTCTAGCTAGTGAATGACGATTTGTTCGAAGACAGCTCTGCCTATAAAGGCGGATGGTTTACATGTGTGCATAATATCTACAAGTAGTCGTCTGTAGCTGTAGTGCTGATAAGTTACACTAGATGGCGCTATATGTCTGCTAGAAAGTTGTTTTTGGAAAACACGTTAATTGCAACCAAGTGCTATCTCTAAAATACATATATAATATAAAAATTAATCCCTATTTCCTTGGCCACAGCATCACGCGTGAACGGTTGAACCGATTTCGTTAATTCTTCTTTTGTTAACAACCTTCAAAAAGAAGGAGGTTATCAAATCGGATGTCTAGAAATACATTTTTTTTAAATGTATTTTCGGGCATAACTCCGTCATATATTGACGGATTTGCAAAATTCTTTTTTTTTTCGAAAGGGTTTTGTTCCGAAATGGTCCTATTTAAATTTCATATAGATCTGACGATGGGTTTCGGGGACAGACAACGCAACTCTTTAAAAATTAAGAGCAAATCAACCGCTATTGCTGCGATCGTATGTCTATGAATTGCTAACACAGTTTAATGGGGAACCACAACTAAAAAGTGAAAACTAAAAACTTTTTTACAAAAAAAATTAACCGACTTCCATAAAAAGTGCAAAATAACTTTAATTTCGGAAGTTGGTGTCAAAAAACGAAGACACAAAACCAGAAACACAGTCAGGAGAAGGTTCGTATGTGGTCAAAACAGTATAATTTAATGAACCGTCAACATGAGAAAAAGAAGAATCGTTAAGTTTTTCCCAATTACTCCAAACAAAAACAACAACAAAAAAAATAATAATTGTATGTGTACTAAATAAATAAATAAACAATAGTCTGTCGTATCTAAGGCGTTTATTAAATCCAGTGCTAAAATCAAGAATGTCGATGGACTATAAATTCTTCGACTTTGACCAGTTTTTACCCAACTGGCTCAGAAGGAGGGTAATATTTGCCGAAAGTATGTTTATATGTATATAGTATGTAGGTATGTTTATTATGTATATATATCTTTTTCTTTGTATATTTCTTTGGCACTCCCTGCAGCCTTTTTTTATTTTATTTTTTATTTTTGGGAGTGGGAAATTATCCAATGACATCTCCCGCTCTAAGTGGAGCGGGAGGGCGTGTCAGACTCTTACTGACTAAAACCCACCCCTGTTACTTCCCTTCCCTGAGTACCCTTTGAATTTATCCACAACCCCTGGGCAGGCATCGGCCATGCCATGATTGCTGACAACTCTTTGAGACGCGTGTGGTTGACTCCCGGGCCTGGTGCTGATCGGACGGCGAGCTACCCAGTACTCATCGTCCGCAGGCCCGGATATGCACTGCAGCCTAGGCTGGATAGACTTAAACAAATGAGGTATCACTAGATTGTGTTTGACTGCCAAGTGTCATAGGCTACATAAATTATTATGAATAAAATAAAATAAAATTGCGGCCCCCCTAAGGTTAGTGAGTTCGAATTTATTTTGTGACAAGATCATTTGGGGTAAATAAATAAAAAAGGGAATTACAAAAATAAAATCACAGTCATGTTTAAGAAAAACAGGAGTGGAGAAGAGCTCGTGGCTAAAGTATTAACAGCCGCACAGGTCGATCCATCAGGTTAAGCTACGCTTGCCGGGATTGGTCGATGGGTGGGTGACCATCTTTTCATACCAAGACTCCTCTGTGCCTCGGAAAGAACGTTAAGCCGTTGGTTCTGGCTGTCAATCATGGATCTTGGGCAGTCGTTACGGGTCGTCAGGAGCCTGAAAGTCTGACAACCATTCTTACCAAGGGGTATCGTATTACCCAGTAACTGGATTGTGGAGGTCAGATAGGCAGTCACTCTATGTAAAAAACTGGTATTCAGCTGCATCCGGTTAGACTGGAAGCCGACCCCAAGATAGTTGGGAAAGGGCTAGGCAGATTGATGTATAAAAAAAAACTGTATAAAGATACCTATTATCAACTTAAAACATGCAATCTTTTATTGAAATAATAAAACTGCCACCAACTGCTTTAGACTGCTTGAAGTGTCTTTGGATTTGTTAGTTGTTTTTTGCAGTTGCGTTTTATGCTGTGATAATTATGAGATAAGCCAATCATCATAGTTCTTAGTGTGGCTGACCAGCCAGGGCGCAAACCACCGATTAGAATTTAAACCGTATCCCATAACGGCATTAGGTAATAAATAAATTAATTAACTCGTAGTATAACCGGTGAAGTTGGCGTAGTTACCCAAATGTAAACTTGCTCAGTGCACTACATTTACTATATAGAGTACTACATATACTTCATTTTAGAGGCCGATAGCAAAATAATATAACTTTACCTTTTGTATAGAAAACCTAACTAAAGCCAGCATGAAAAATGTAACCAAAATAATACCCAAATCAGACAACCATAAAAAATTCAAAAATAAACATAAAACACGGAAAAATAAAAAGGAACAATATACAAAACAGCCTACCGTCGTAATGAAAAGTAAAATTTTAACCATCTGTGCTACGATGGCCCCGGGATAAATTCCGAGGGTCATAACAATAAAAACTTTTAGACTTCTCACCTCCTTAATTTAGCCACGGCAACTTTGCACCGGGAACTTGGCCCACTGTTTCACGCGATATTATTTTGTTAAATATTTGAAAGGAGCCGGTATTCTGCAATTAAAATTCAATATAACACCTCGAATTTTGTTTAGACTTCGCAGAATTTGGTGGTGAGTAGAAACATCTGTAGAATCTCTTCTTGGTAATGAATAGATTATATTAGTTGTCATTAAATCGAATTTAGAACCGATGACAGATAACTTATAAGAGGGAGCAAGTTCAGTTTCATAATAATAAATTATTACACAATATCGTATTACAAGTATGTGCCCGACCCAGTTCTCAAAAATGATAATAAGCCGGATATAGTGGTGATAGACCGAGTAGCGCGCCACTCAATGATAAAATCGGTGTCACCATCCCACATGACGAGAACCTCGTGAAAGCTGAGAAAGAGAAGCAAATCAAAGATCTCGACTTAGCACACGAGGTTGTCGATATGTGGAATGTGGACTCGGCTGTCATTGTGCCGATAGTCGTTACCGCCAACGGCCTGATGGCTAAAGGCCTCGACGACCACCTTTCGAAGCTCGTTTGTCGTTGCGCGGTTGGATCAAGGGCCTGATACAGAAGGTACTCCTCGTACGGTTTACATTGTGAGGAGCTTCCTTTCTCTGGCGTCCTTACCACCAGTAGCTTGGACACCAACACCGGCGGACTACTACTTTATTATAATTTTAAATGTTTTTTTATGGTTTGGAAGAAATAGGTATTTAAAATTATAATTTACATGTATAGAAAGGTAATAGACAAATTATTACCTATCGTCATAATACTACACCTATAAACTTACAAAGCTAAGGCAGAAGGTAAGATACTACGTACACCCTCATTTTGGCAGTTATTATCGGATATTCCATGGAGGCAAACTATCAACCGCGCACAAATCTCCAGACTCCGCGTTGCTGTTAGTAATAAATTATTCGATATCTCTTTGAAATCAATCCTTTTGATGGAGTCCGTACTGCAATACTAATGCACCTTCGGATGTTTTGCTTATCTTGATTCAATCCTATAACTGATAGTACAGATCCAGGTCGGAATGAGGACTATACAGTCTAAATCTACTATTGGCTTCTGTGGGGCAGGGAAGTGGTTATAAAATGCATCTTAATCAGTAGGTACCTATATTCCTTCTGTGAGACCGTGATGGTCGAGAAGAAGAAGAAGCCCAGCGGGATTGTGAGAGGACTAATCCGGCTCGGAGAAGAAGGTTAAGGTGTTGCACAGAGGGAATTCCGGAGTGGTCTTTTAAGGCCACCATGTGCTGATGGTGATCACCGGGGTGATTTTGGTGAGGTAAATATCTTACACTCCCTGGTCTTATCCCCAAAAGTCCAGACGCCTTTTGAAGGTTTCCTCCTGAAAACAACAAAAAAAGGTACCGCTAACAAATATCACTAGTTACTATGATTTTATTCGTCCTAAATTCAAACGTTTGTACTTTCGTTTTGGTTTCGAGTTCAGCAGGAAACATTTGAAACCGATGTGACCTAAAGTTTTTAGGAACCAGAAAATATAAAAGTAGGTAAAAAAACAAATATTAACTTTCACTTTAAGCTAACCTCTGAAGCCAGTCTGCGAGCATTACCGGAGGTCCAAAAAAGCGTGTGTCGTGGACGTACCCGACCGGCTCCGAGATAACTTTTGCCCTGTTAAATAAAGACGACAGTTTTATTGAAAGTAGGGCCGTTTGCCTTCTGTAATTTTCTCGGGATACCCTTGTTTTGTGGTCTGAGTTATAAGAGGAGTGCGTAGTGGTAATTTGTTTTGTTTTTTTCACTACCTATTGTTTGAATTTGAAATGGGTAGACGCCAAGTTTGACATTTATCCATGCAAAAATGCAGCTTTCTAGTACTAACAGTATTTAAGCTAGGTAATGGACGGACAGACTGATAGAGCGAAACTATAAGGGTTCCTTCTCCTACTTTTATAGTTTCTCTCTATTCATCTGAGTTGGGACTTGACTACGGAATCCTAAAAAAAGCAATTTCTCATAATAACTTCTAACTCAAGATCATTAAATAGTATTTGTTCTTGATCCTCAAATAACGAAAAATAAATCAATAGATTTCTACATTAATGCAAGGTACCTACTCATTGACTAAATCACTAACATGCTAAGCAAACGAGTAATTCACTTTGAGGATGAACAGTAGCTGGTCCTGAAAGATTATAAAAAATATAAAATCCAACTGCATGAAGACCACCGCTGTGAGGGGCTGCGCCCCGCAGATCTGCGGATCTTCACTGATGGATCCAAAACACGGGTGCGGGATCATCTAGGAGGACCTCAACATCCACATAACCACACCATTGGGGGTCCATAACACAGTCTTCCAAGCCGAGTGCTTGGGAATTTCTCTGGAAACTTCACCCATCCCAGCTAGAGATGTTAAGGATCACTCGGTACGCATACTTTCGGACAGCATGCAGTCCTGCAAGCGCTGACCAGCCACACAGTTAACTCTGTGCTAAGCCAGGTGGGTAAACACAACAAAGTAACCATTCAATGGATTAAAAGACACAGTGATTCCCGTGGCAACGATGCAGAGGACGAGCTCGCCAGAAGGGGGTCGAGCATGGCAGCGATAGGACCTGAACCCATTGTGCTTCTCCTCTTTGGATACTGACGTAATTGGTTAAGGAAACGCACCAGTGATCAACACAACAAGGCTGACTATAGTGAGTGAAGACAGCCCAAGGAGGCACTTCCCTCCATTTATGACCGCTTCACAAAGCAGACCCTATGACTTACCAAACCTCAGCTTCGGAAAGTCACGATCGGTAGGAGTTGCAGGCTCTGCAGAGTGGGCTACTCTGCAGAGCCTGCATGGAGGAGAACGAGACAGCAGCTCATCAGCTACTAAGCTGCCCAGTAGTAGTTACAAACAGACAAAATACTTCGGACACCCAGGTAACCTAAACAAGATAGTCAGTAACACCAGGGCGCTGCTGGACTTCCTTGAGGAGCTCGGGTGGATCGAATGACAAACCTATCCGAGAGAGCGTGGAGTTGTGGAAACCAGCCAGACATACATACAAAATGTATATTGCATATATATCGTTCAAACCAAAATACAGTGGTGTGCCAATTGCGAATGCCGTTTCATCAATGACTGCTTCCAGTAAGAAGTTTTATTTAAATATCAAGTTCGTACAAAACAAAACAGCAGTTTCTAGCTCCCGCTGCCGCTTCTACCTTCAACCACCCCCCGGAGGAGATAGAGACATTTTTCGCTTTTCCACAAAGTTAAAAACTCGTTATTCGCGGGCGAAAAGTTAAGGGGAGAGAGCATTGTGTCTGGCGTCGAATTTATCGCTCCAGCCGTGATGACGACGGCCCGATTATGACAACAACTGGCAAATGTTAATTGGAGCATTTGCTGTTTGCTGGAATGGGCTGGAATGACCTGGGAGGAGCACAGAGGAAGTTATGTGTTGTTTGAGATGTCGTGAGATCCCAGATTGAAGGACGGAGGTGGGGTTCATACGGTTTTGATTAGTGGTTGTCTTATGGTCTTGTTATTTACTTCATGACTGTGACAAAACCTTGATTGAGTAATAATGCATTGTTTTTATAGAATAAGTGTTGTAAAGTGTTGTGTGTCGTTATGTGCTCGACACAATAAATAGGGGGCTGATGAAATCAAACAAATACGAGTATATACGAGTATATCAACTTTTTATAACCTATCCAATGATAGGTATGGCGATGACGGTAGCGGGTACTGACTGAATTATTTCGCTAGGTATTTACTGTGAATATCATGGTGGCCGTGCCTCACGATTTTCAAATCTTTACTCGCCAACTTCATTTACGGTATCACAAGAAAAGGTGTTTGAGATCACACATTTTCTTTACTATAAAAAATAAAAGCAACGTTACTTGAGCGACGCACATAAAGTTATATTTTTCTGTGACCTCAATAAATAAAACTACAATATGTCTCTTCAACACCGGTTGAACAGAAGTATTATTTACCTCATAAATACCTGCACGTACGAACGTTTTGCCCGAATTATGTATCAGATAATAATAACACGAGAAAAAACGGAGAAAAATAACGAAAAAAGCCTCTCGTTGGAGACGCACTTTATTCTCACGAATAAAACACCCAGAAACATATGCCAGCAACTGGCTACAATATATATAAATATGTAACGCTACACCCGCCTTCTGCCCTCCAAAATTCGGTTTCAAAACAGGATCTAACACACCCATCTCTGTCTTTACTTTGAAGGAAGACAAGGATAGAAGTTGACAGTCGAGTCGAAATTTTCCAGGGCGTGAAAATACCCGCTCACTCGCTCCCCCCACAATATATTTTATGGAGAGCGCAACGTTCTTTTTGCAATAGCAACCAGAAGGTGCTCTCGAACCCTTCATATTTACGATTAAGTCGTGATCAGAAATATAAAATACTAGTGTTTTTTGTCGATAGGCTCCTCGATACACGGTGCTAGTCAAAATGCGATTTTTTGTACATTTTGCTTGTACTGATGTTACATTATGTAAGAGGTGTCACTGTTTCGTGTTAAGATTTGAAGAATATTCGCTGGAGTGCCCGAGGGCTTGCATTAAAAATATGATGTGACACGAGCAACCTATCTTGTGCCTATTTTTTTAAACCCAAAAAAAATTGAGGTCTATAACTCAGAAATTCTGCTGGCTGCGTTACAATAATCTTTCATTGACAATATCTTCACGTTACTAAGGAAAAAAAGACATTAAATATTGTTATCGAAAGTAATATCAACAATAATCCTATTATTACAATATGTAACACCACCTAATCTCTTTTATCGTCTCAATACGATACACCTATTTGTTGAGTGGTCTCGAGTAGTGAGAGATTACTCTTTCATCCCGTACCCTAACAGGCTCGTGGGAAAGAGATAGCACTCGGTTGTTTATATTCGTATGATAATGTTCTGTTTTTTGTTTGGAAATCATCTTCATTCTTCAGTGCCTTCCATTTACTTTAAACTAGCTTCTACCAGCGGCTTCACCCAAGTGGATTAGTATTTCCCTCACTGTAATTTTGAAGGTGATGGATGGTGTCCATCCATGCATCCAAATTTTCGTATTTTATAATTAGTAGCATAAGAATAGTAGAAAGTAGGAAGCTGACGATTTTCGATTCTAATTTTTTGACTGAAATTAAATGTAGAACAAGATTTTTTTAGAAATCTATCTACTTTTATTGTGTCCTACTGTTGGGCAAAGGCTCCCCCAAATCTTTCTAGATATTCTTGTCATGAGCCACGCCGAACCAGCCCATGCGGTAGGCACTCTTCATACTTGTAACAATCAGTTAAAGCACATAGAAATCGAGGAAAATATTAAAAGAAAGAACTCTAGAAATGTCTAAAAATCGGTCCAATCACATACTCCTACACTTACGTACATTAGCTACATCCGCAGAAAAAAAACTAACCTTTCTGTCTATTAAAAATGTAGAAAAGTCGATGAGTTTTCGAATCACGATCTGATCATAAAATGGGGATCGGGCATCGCGATATTTGATTTCAACTCCACTATATAATATGTATGTAGGCAGCGCGCAGATATCGTAATGTAGCCGAAGTTTATATGCAAAGAGGACAGATTATTATCATATTTACTGCAAATTTAAGAGGGAAAAAAGAAGATGCACGGTAACATAAAATGGGGTTTTAATTACACAGACCCACAACGAAATACCATTTTTTAGTTTAAGTACGGAAAAAATTGTTTAAAAAAAATCTATCATAGATTTTTAAATTTTTAGTTTTTCATATTTCTGTAGGAGTTATGGTTGAAGGCTTTAAGTTAAACTTATTATTATGATATCGATTTGACACTGTCTGATTGTAATGGATCGGCTAACATTTAAAAAAAACTTTTTGTTCTTAGAAAAACGACAACTTTACATTTGAGCTACTTTCCTGCTGACTTAAGTGAATTTCATGAGGAACAAGGAAAAGTAAAGGGTGATCCAATTTGATGTCCCTATGTTTGAACCACTGTAATTTAGACAGTGATTAATAATTTTATACGTCAAATTTTAGCTTGAAACAATGCATTTACGATATGAATCGTTTGATTCTAAAATTACCGCTCAAAGCGTTAATTGTTCAGTAGTTCTACAGAAACAAAAAATTACGGTCAGTTCAATCCTTTTCCTGCACATTTTCATGCTCTTTATCGTCTGTGTTTTTGGTTGTTCTTAAGAGATATGGCTATACACGGCTATGCCAACAAACTTGCAATGTTGGAGCACCTAAAACTCTAGTAATTGCCGAGATAATTCCCTAAATCGACGAAAAAGTCGTCAAAAACGACCTTGAGTGAATCAGCTGCTGCAAAATGTAAGGTCGTGATTGGTCAGACATCATCTTTACATAATAAATGAATGATACCAAATTATTTTATTATTAAAAATTACTTCAATACTAAGACATTTTGTATGTTTTTTTTTTTTATTTATTCATATTTACTTCAGGTACATACCCATATGTGTAAGTATTACTTAAAAACTATGTTAGTACAATTATAATTAAATTAATATTAATTTATATTACTATTCCACTTTCTGGAGACACCTGGTTACAATACATGCACTGCTCAGGAGACCGTTGTCGCTGTCCCGCATCCGACGCAGCAACGATGCAGCTCTCCTACGCATGATCGCAAAGAAATCGTCAGTACGCGCTACCGCAAACATCATCATAATGAAACTCAAGAAGCTAGAATTGGATCACCCTAAATTTCATCAGGATATAAAGGAAATGGAGCGCAGGTATCAAGCAAAGTGGAATATTACCATGATGGCTGACTTCTGTTGGTTGATAAAGCGAAATGATCCAAATCGGAATCCCAAGAGAAAATCGCTTAATAAAAGCTAAAGTAAAAAATTAAAAGTTTAACAACAAGCCTGTAGTAATTAACAGTTTTTTTTCGCATAAACAATCAAATAAATAAAAAAAGTATTAACTAATAACTTATTTTTTAACTTTTGATTTTTTTATTACCAATCCTTACATGATTCCTCTATATTTTGTAAAAACTGTAATGTGACAGACAAAATCTGATTTCAAATTCCTAATCCCTATGAATCAGCCCTGGAGTAAAACAAAATGGCTCTTCTGTTATATAGATTTCTAACGCTAACTTTAAGGATGGTACCTATTCACTTTAACAAGACTAGTTGCTGAAAATAAAACGTAAGAAGACATCAAAGGCGAACCTATCAATAATAAAAATAAAAACCTAGTGAAAATTATTACTAAATCTCCATCTTTTCAAGCGATTACTTTGTTATACATACACCAGATGAAACGCCTATTTAAAAACAAAAAACTAAGGTGCATGTAATGTTTGTAGGTATGAGCTTGACCCTCTCTATCTGCACCAACTTTACCCCCAGTTCCTTTAAACAACAACAGAAACATCAGAATATCAATCCAACCCGCAAAACAATCTGCCCGGGGGTGGAGGACTGCCCGGGGGTGGAGGATAAATTCGAAAGAGTTACCTCGCCCCCGGGCGCGTAGGGCAGGGAGGAACAGGGGTGGGTTTTAGTCAGTAAGAGTCTGACACGCCCTTCCGCTCCACCCTAGAGCGGAAGAAGTCATAAGATGATTTCCCACCGCCCAAAAAAAAAAAAAAAAACCCACAAAACAATCCATTCTTTCCTCACATCCGAGAAGTGTCGTCTATAATGAAAGCGAACAAACGAACGAGCAATTAGGCGCTTTATTTCGCTCAATTAAGTAGCTGTAACAAATTAAGAAACGTGAACGAAAAGCTCGCTCGCTGTTAACAGATTATGTAAACACGGTAACGAAGTGAGGTCTGTGGAGGTGTGTGGTTAGGTAGTGGAGGTGGTATTGTGCTATTAAAAAACTAAAAACTATGAGATCGATGAAAGTGAAGTTTTAGGTTATCCATGTCCCCATGATAATAATTTATTTATTTTTGAGTTGTTGGTTTCTGCAGTTCTGCTACCTGTAACAGCGGATCTCAAGGATAATGATTAAATTTGATTTTCTCTACAGGGTGTAACGGAAAGGTGTGATCATATTTTAGGAACTACATCTGCCCATCGATATGGACATTTTTCTTCAAGAAAAGCCGAAGAAATTTAAAAAAAAAAATTTCACCTCTCATACAAATATTTATCAGCTGATGATAACTTTATATGGAAAGTCCAATTTTTTTTTTTTGGAATTTTCTATTTTTTCTTAGAGAAAGTTGTTCATTTCCATGGGTAGAACCGGCTCTTAAAATATGACCACACCTTTCCGTTACACCCTGTATATGTCGTAGTTTTCAATATGAGTCAGCTTCGCATTCCCTGTACAGGATAGTTAATCAAACAGAAGTATTTTCTTTTACATATTCGCACTTAGAGTTTCTCAAGCTTAAACCTGACATAAATACTGCGTTAGGAACTCACGCACTCAGCACATGATCACCGCACCAGCAACAAAATATTGTAGCGACATCTATGATGCTACATACAAACTAGAACAGCAAATTCCTACATCGTGCAAGCAGAGTTCTCCGCGCGATTTGAACATATACAACAGCCCGAAATCAACTATCGGGCAGTTGCCCGGACCAGACACAACACCCGTCTGATCGGAGGATCCTTCCTTTTCAATAATAATAATAATTACCCGAACTTAGGCCACGTTTGCCTCGTTTGCCCATGCATAATAGGAATAAGGCGCTGGTGGTCAAATTATTTTGATAACTGCGAAGACCTCACCGACACACACTCGATAATGTACTGCGTGGCTGTAGTGGCATGTCGTGTAGCTCACGTCAAATTCCCTAATGACAGAGCTACACGACCGAAACCAGCCGTACCAGCTTGGCAGCGCAGGATCGAGTGTCGTATTGGTGGGGCCAGAGCACTCATCGACAAACTTACCTGCTTCAGGGAGGGCAACACTTGTCCAAGAGTGATGCGCTTTGTGAGACGGGCGTTTTCAGGAACTGATGTCAGCTCCCGAGACTATATGTCCCGTGTCACAGAGCGCATCGACGTCCTGAAGCAGAAGGTGTATGCATAGGCAAACCGCATCCGCAGGTATAAGCGTAGGGTGGAACGATACATCGAGAATCGCACATTCCAGAGTAATGAAAGGTGGGTATATAGGACTTGGGAGCGACCGGAACAAGGTGTGACTGACACGCGTCTGCCAGATGATGACGCCATTAGTTCATTTTGGCGCAAAATCTGGTCGGTGCCT
The DNA here is from genome assembly GCA_951329385.1 of Polia nebulosa. Lineage (NCBI taxonomy): Eukaryota > Metazoa > Arthropoda > Insecta > Lepidoptera > Noctuidae > Polia > Polia nebulosa. The sequence continues at coordinate 1,255,947 of OX589595.1, read as the reverse complement.
GTTAGTCACACCGAAGGTGGCTGGACTCGGGAGATCGAGCGAGAGTGTGATCCAATAACAGAAATGGGAGCAATCACTATCAGCCCCCAAAATGTAGCCCGTGCAGTCCGTCCGTTGCCTAGTTGGAAATCTCCAGGGCCGGACGGGCTGCACAATTTTTGGATAAAGTGGCTGCAAAGGTTGCACGCCCGCTTGGCATCTCAATACCAGGTAGCCTTGGTGTCTGGTTCGCTACCCGAGTTTCTTACAACAGGAATAACCCACCTGCTCCATAAAATAGGTAGTACTGCGCAACCTAAAAATTATAGACCGATCACGTGCTTACCGACGGTCTATCAGGTTCTTACATCCATTTTGAGAGCTAAGATGTAAATAATAACTGTATCATGTCTGCCTCTCAAAATGGATGTAGGAATGGGTCCCGCGGTACTAAGGAGCTGCTCCTTATCGATATGGCCATTAGCCAACAGGTTCGGCGTTCCCGAAAGGATCTGTCGACATGTTGGATAGACTATAAGAAGGCCTATGACTCAGTTCCTCATACATGGCTCATAAGGGTGCTAGAATTGTATAAAGTTGATGCACCGCTACGCACCTTCTTGATGTCATGTATGGGGCAATGGAGGACGGTCCTTCGCTATCCAGGATGTCGAAATATCCAGAGGAATAGCGAACCGGTAAGGATCGAGCGGGGTATATTCCAGGGTGACAGTTTGAGTCCGCTTTGGTTTTGCCTAGCCTTGAATCCTCTAAGCACACTGCTGGAGAATTCAGGGCTAGGCTATCGGTTGAAGAGAGGTGGTCAGGTTATATCTCACCTCCTTTACATGGATGACCTGAAACTTTTTGCCCCCAACAATTTGCAACTGATGGAGCTACTGTAGGTAACTGAAACCTTTAGTAGTGCCGTCAGGATGGAGTTTGGTGTGAACAAATGTGCGGTCATGCAAGTAAAGCAAGGGGAGATTGTGGACTCCGTGGCAACTCAACTCTCGGATTCCATAAACCTGAGATTCCTCTCTCCAACCGAAACCTATAAGTATTTGGGTATGTCGGAAGCGTTAGGTACGAGTATCAATGACTACTGAATGTAGTCATTGATACTCGTACCTGTATGAATTACTGACATGAAGCAATCGTTGAGGGAGCGCTTCTTTGGCCGCCTGAAGAAGGTATTTAATAGCCTTCTATCGGGCAGAAACAAGGTCGCGCCTTCAACGGTTGGGTCATGCCAGTATTGATGTACTCTTTCGGCGTACTCAAATGGACTCAAACAGAACGTGACTCCCTGGATAGGCGGGTCCGTACACGAATAACTGCATACCGTTTGCATCATCCACGTTCGTCAGTGGTGAGACTGTATATCCCGCGGAAATGTGGAGGACGAGGCTTTTTAAATGCTAAGACCCTCCACAACCGCGAGGTATGCAGTCTAAGGGAATATTTCCTAGCTGCTGACGTGGGTATGCATCGAGATGTAGTGGCGGTGGACAAGGGCCTTACTCCACTTTCCTTGGCTAACGAGAACTGGCGCAAACCTCTAGTGCTTGACACTAACGGTCGCAGGGAAGTATGGCACAATAATGAACTTCACGGATGCTTTTCCGGGCCCTACATGGGCCCGATGTGGGAATGGGCCCAACCAACTAGCGTCCGTAGCCTGGCTGCGTGTTGGTGAACTCTTTGGGGAAACCGATGGTTTTGTCTGTGCAATTATGGACGAAGTTATCATGACGAAAAACTACCGCCGATTTATTGTGAAGAACGGCACGGTTGAAATCTGTCGGGCATGTCACCGTCCCGGAGAATCAATCCGCCACATAATCTCTGGTTGTTCTCGTCTAGCTAACGGTGAGTACTTGCATAGGCACAAGCTTGTAGCCAGGATTATCCATCAGCAACTTGCTCTGAAATACTCTCTTGTGGAGTCGGAAGTGCCCTACTACAGGTACGTGCCCGACCCAGTTTGGTCCATCATCACTGACAGGAGTATTGTAGCCAATAAGCCTGATATAATGGTGGTGGACCGAATCGAGAGGCATGCAATGATTGTTGAACTAGCCGTCCCGCGTGACGAGAACCTCGTGAAAGCTGAGAAAGATAAACAAATCAAGTATCTAGACTTGGCTCCCGAGGTTGTCGACATGTGGGATGTGGACTCGGCGATCATTGTGCCGATAGTCGTGTCAGCCAATGGCCTTTTAGCCACGAGCCTCGACCAACACCTCAGAAGGCTCTCGTTAGGCGGCTGGATCAAGGGCTTGATTCAGAAAGCTGTATGAACACTTTCACACATTCTGGGCACTGCTTGCATTATCAGGCGGTTCCTGTCTCTGGAGCCCTCACCGCCGGTAGCTTGGACCCTGTTCGCGGTACCGGTGGGCTACTATTTTTATATTTTTAAATGTTTTTTTATTTAAATATTTAAAAATGTAAACAATATTTATGTTTATACAAATAAATAAAAGGGATAATAGTAATAATGTTTATTTAAAGAAAGATATTTAGACATTAATTACAAAATATTTTAGCAGGCTAAATTAGGTCAAATTAAGTGGTGTAGTCATCTGTAGCCGAACTAGGCAGAACCTATATTTCGGCTATCAGCGCCAAACCCCTCAAGTATTATGCATATATAATAGCCATTATTATGTTTACGTTTGTAGATAATTATCTTGTACGAAAAAAGTAAAACCAAAAGGAAAAAGTTTGTGTAGTGTTTGCATGCAGGTCCTCTTATTTGTGTGAGATGGGAATGTACGTGTCTGATGTGTAAGAGGATGTGTGGTGTTGTCTAGTGTTCTGCTGTGTGTATGGTGTGAGTGAGCGTGCGCGCATTTGTGTGTAAGTTGTGAAAAGTGTATTTTCTAGTGTATTACATAGTTTTTATTAGGATGCTATGTACAGAAGAAGTTCAGTTTGTTCATAGGTAAGACTTTTCAGATATTCGGTAAGTTTCTTCTTGCATTGCATTTTTGTTAACGGGTATATATCAAGGTTTTTGTTTAGCCTATTGTAAATTAATGGACCAATGGAGTGGGCAAAGCGTTGACTAAATTTAGTTTTAAGCAGCTTAGTTCTTTCGCATACTAAATCTTTTCGTCGTTTTTGGAGGAATAGTGGGTTGTAGCTTAGTTTACTGTGTTGTAGGAGGACAACGCTTAGTATGTATAATTGTGTCACGGTCATGACTTCCCATTTTTCGTATAGCGTTGTTGTAGAGAATCGGATAGGCTTGAACGTCGCGACCTTCAGTATTGCACGCTGGGCGATCTCGATAGACTTCAAAGTTGTTTTTGATGTCCCTCCCCAAGAAGATAGACAATATGTAAGAAGCGATTGACAGAGCGCATAGTATATCTGCTTTAGCAACTCAAAGTGAGCAATGCGCCTTAGGATTTTAAAAATATATATGAGCTTTCGCATTCTACAGCATAGTAGCCTAACATGTTCTTTAAAATTGAGATTGGTATCTATGTTAACTCCTATATATGTCACTGTATGAACGCGTTAATGGAGGTTTGCGGGACTTTACACCCTGTTCCGCAACCTCTACAATATAAACGCCAAATACAAGACCATGCATTTTACGCAGAGCACAAGATTCAGCTGTCATGACAATTTTAACCAAAAATTGTCAGTGGCTGTCAATTTCTTTGACTAAACGGAGCCACTCACCGAACGCTTTGTTTGAAGATAATGCGTTTCAAAGAAGACGCCGAGTACTTAGTAAGTAATGGGTTGCAGAAATGTAAAAATGCAGGCAGCATTTTTACATTTCTGCAACCCATTAAACTAACGGGTAGTTGAAAAAAAAAATACATGTGTGCAATTCACACGTGGCAGAAGTGAAACCTTCAAAAATGTTAACTAAAAGAAAACTAAGCACAAAACACTGTATAATGCTTCCTATCTCATTTTGAAACACAAAAACAAAACACTGTATAACGCTTCCTATCTCATTTTCTCCTACGTTAAATCTAATGTATCTTGTGTAATCTTATGTGTCTGTCTCTTTTTACTGTCGCTTTTTCATTTCATCGACAACTTTTTTCTTTCAAATCACAACGATGTTAAAGAAGTTTTCACTTCAATAATTATAGAAGACTCAAACTCATTTTTCTCACACTCATTTGCCTGAAACTTAAACTCATCCTCCGCAATCTCATGTCTCTCAAACTTGCAATCTCATATCTCTCAAGCTCTCAATCTTATGTATCTCATACTATCCATGTCATGTCTCTCAAACTATCAATCTAATGTCTCTCAAGTTCTCAATCTCATGTCTCTTAAACTCTCAATCTCATGTGTCTCAAACTCGCAATCTCATGTCTCTCAAAGTCTCAATCTCATTTCTCTCAAACTTTCTAAAATCATTTTAAAATTACCGCATCCATTTTTCTCTCGCTCAGTGGTTGGTTGCCGCGCCGTGTCCCTGATTACGCGACACCTGACGAACTGCATCCGCTGTGAGCTAATTGTTTGAAAAATTGCATTCGATTCAAGTAAGAGAATTTTATTGTGTGTCATCTTTTTTTTTCTTTTATTTTATTGACCAGTGTCTCCAATAGTCTTGATGTCATTTGTCCATGTTTTATCTTGTCTGCCTCCTTTTCTTTGATTTTACGTGAATTTCTTTCATCACATGATTGCCATTGTGTTATGATTGTCGTCCATTTTATTCTGATGTTCATTGCCATTTCAAGTGTTTTATTTTTGTTGGTAGAAATATCATCCACTATAGTTCTAAATCTTTTAGCGTCACGCTCAACGTACTTCTTTCAAATTTGACACGTTCTCAGTGACGATCTGTCATATATGTCCTTGCCTCACACCTCTAGCTATTGGGAACTCCACACTTGTTGATGCCAGTTTAATTTGTGCTATGGTATTTCCATAAATGTGTTGTACGTATATATTTTTAGGTATTCTTATCGTATATATTGGTATCTAGGACGTATGGATTCAAATGCTTTACTATAGTCTGACGTCCAATAATTCGAATTACAAAGCTTTAATGTATTCTTGGCATTTTTTATTAACTATTTTACGACATGCACATCTAATCAGTAGCTGAAAAGGACTCTGAAACTAGCTTGTTCCATAGATTCCTTGTTCCAAAATTTCGAGAACATTTTACAAACATTCGACAGGAGGCTTATAGGCTTATCGTTTTCAATGATGTTCCTATCTCTTTTTTGTGTAATAGTATAATAGTGCTCTTGGTACATTGAGATGTCAATATTCCGTGCTTAAAATTAAAATAGAGTTGTATATTTCCGTCATTTTTCTTAGCTGTTTCGGTACCTACAGTAACTGAGGTTTTGATAATTTCAAGGTTGTGACTATAATTGTCACAGTATGGTGCAAACTATCAATTTATGTCGGTAACTGAATAAATAAATTAATAAAGATTACCTAGCAGAGGACATGGACTATCACAAGTAAACCGATACAGACGACGATTAAACCCGATTGAACAGGGGCAGTAACAGACGTCGGCAGTACACAATTCTGTCTGGCTCGGTGACCCCATAACACTAACTACAATTAATTCCCCAACAATCCAAGTAAGCGGACCAGCGGCAATAACTAAGTCGGGTCAAATGTACCGCCATAACTTGCGGAGAACGACCGCACATAGAATATTTACATGAGCTCACTCAAACACCTTGCCACACTTTGATCAAAAGTTAGCGTTACCAACAGTAATCCAGAGAGATTAGGAAACGAGTAGCTGCAATGATATTAGAGTATTTGTTAAAGTTAACTCTAGTTATAGTTCGGTGGAGTCGGATTGTTAAATTAGTTAGGAAGTTGCTTGTTTACGCTTATAGTTTGAGGTTGTGTGTTTGTGTGCTTTTAGTGTTTGAAATTGAGCTGAATAGCTTAATATACGAGTGGTAGTGTGGCATGGGCTATAATAATTATTAATTTAGGTTAGTTTTCCCTTTAACTGTTTAAACGTCGCTAGCGAAATGGCAGACCATTTCGAATTCTAGATAAAATACACACTCACTGAAACAACAGAAAAGAGCGTTTTGGTATGGTAGTGAAAAGATTAAAATGACAAAGCTACATAAAACTCTATTTTAAAGTCTTGGTGTTAGAACAAACAAACGTGGTTATTACAAAATTTTATTTTTATTGCGCTGTGACATGTTGTATTTAAGATTTATCTTCAAACTAGTGACCCGCTCCAGCATCAAACCGGTACAAATCATACACGGGCCTGCGGACGGCGAGTAGTGGGTAACTCGCCGTCCGATCAGCACCAGGCCCGAGAGTCGACGGCGCGTAGTGTTCCACGCGCGCCTCAAAGAGTTGTCAGCAAAGGGAAGGGGCCTGCCACGGCCGATGCCTGCCCGGGGGTGGAGGATAAATTCGAAAGAGTTACCTCGCCCCTGGGCACTCGAGGCAGGGAGGAACAGGGGTGGGTTTTAGTCAGTAAGAGTCTGACACGCCCTTCCGCTCCACCCTAGAGCGGAAGAAGTCATAGGATGATTTCCCACCACCAAAAAAAAAAAAAAAAACAGGTACAAATCATACACTTAAAACCTTTCCTCATGAATCACTCTGTCTATTGGTGAAAACCTTATAAAAATTCGTTCAGTAGTTTTTGAGTCTGTCGTAAACCGACAGACAGACGCGGTCTTTTAATAAGGAACTTTGTTTTATAATAGGTAGTGAATGTACTACGAAACTAACTACTGTAATAATACTGCTTCAGCAAAACGGGGCAAACAGAGTGAAACAAGTTTAATGTCTGAACTTGAATTATCATAATCGATCCTAAAAACGAATTCAACCTCCTTTACAACAAGTAGCGATATACATATTTTTGTTTCATCGTCCCTAAAATGTTAACCACCCCGGAAACACTTCACAAACGAAAAATTAAAAATTCCCACACATGTCTCGTGTCCATAATCAGATATTCACATAAAAACATCTCTATTCGGCAGTGGTAGTAAATAGTGTCGAGTCGCCAGACGCGGTAGGTAGCACGTAGAACCATGTAAAATATTCAGAGGTGAGGGGTGAAATAAAACCCAGTGCTGTCTACCAGACGGAATGCTGGCATCGGTATTAACTTTTCTAGAGGTGATCAGGAAATGTGGGAAGGAAATTGTAGATGTTGCTGTTTTGTTTTATGCTTTAAATGTGTTTTGCTATAATACTAAGTGAAACTGGTAAATACAATGATTAAGTAAGTTACCTAGACCTACTAAGTTTGTAGTACCTACTAATGTAATCCTACTAACCTACTAATATTATAAATGTGAACGTTTGGACGGATCGATGGATGTTTGTAACTTTATCTCACCAGAATGTCTGAACGGATCTAGACCCGGATCCGGGATCTGAGCACAGAGACAGATAATAGTCTGGTATAGCACATAGGCATCATTTTATAGTAAGGAAAGTACTAATTCCACGAGGGCAAAGCCGTTGGCTTAAGCTAGTTTTCTATAAACATGTAATTCTTGAGATTTAAAACGATGCATATAGAACCCCTATAATCCCAAGTCATATCCTCCACCTCAATTACCATTTATTGTTATATTCAAATTGACGTCATTAAATTGACAATTATTTCTTGTTTTATTTATTGTTGTTGTTACGAGCTGGGTATGGGATAAATTATTTTACACTGATTAACTAACCAAATATCCTTATTAACTTGAACCATTAATTTACACAAACACTAATTCACTAATAATCACTATTCTCTTCGTAATCGCTTGTATTCACATCCATTCGCATCCATAGTCGAAATCAGACTGACTCACTCGCCGCCCGTCCGGCCTTTATAATTTTTTTTTTTTTTTAAAACGTTGCCCCACACTAGGAATTACTCCTGTATCGTGGGCGCGTTTACAAACATGTATACTCACATACACATGACACTCAGACCCGGAACAACTATCTGTAGGTCATACAAATATTTGTTCCGTGCGGGAATCGAACCCGCGACACGCAGCGCAGCAGCCGAACGCTCAACCACTACGCCAACCGTGTCGATTATACAGCCATAGAAGTTTCCAGAACATTTTTGAACTATCCTATAGCGGAATTTTCTAGAAACATATATAAACTTCTACACAGTACCAAAATGGAATGTTCTCGAACGTAGTGTAAACTTCTGAAAACTTCGACCACATTCTCGAACGTTCCAGTGTAATACGGTCGACGTAACACTATATTAAAATTATCGTCATTAAATTGACATTTATTTCTTGTTTTATTATTTGACAACTGAGGGTTTTTTTATAGTCATGGCTTCATGTTGAGTTCGAGGAGGTTCTTCAATCTAAGTTAGAATATGAGCTTAAGGGACTTTGAAAATCAATGAGTTAGTTTTTTAATAATGTGCGAGCACTTAAGAGATTCAAAATGATTTAAACAGAAAATATTAATCATATTTTTTACCGTTATCCCAATTTATTTAGGGTTGGAGCAACTAGCCTTCTTCTTTCATAATTCTCTGTTAGTCGTTATCTCAGTAGTCACGCCTTTTTTAAAATAAATGATAAGTAAAAAAATATTTTTATAAACAAGCTTCTGGAACAATGAACTAAAAAGTCAAAAAATAATTCTAGTAAGTATTTGGCGTGTAGGTACTTACCTATATTCTTAAGAGCTTGAGGCACTACCCGTTACAAGTTACAGGTTAGGTACTTACTACACTTCTGTGACTCAAGCTTTTAAGGATATAGATAAGTAGTATACCTACACGCCAAATACTTAGTAGAATTTATTTTTAACTTTTTATAAGGTAAGTATTTTATAGTAGGCGTGATCTTTTCAAATACTCTACGGATATTATGATGTGATGTAAAGTGCTCCTCAAAACGAATCAAGTGATCCTAAACTCGGTGGGGTTATGTTGTTTTATCAAAAAGATGTCGTGCCCAACTTCCAGCATAATTATCAGTCCCTGGATATCGTCTATATGTAAAGTGTTCCTCAAGACGAATCAATCGAACCCAAACTCGGTGGAGTTATGTTTTATTATCACAGAGATGCCGTGGCGACCTTCCAGCTTCTGAATCAGATCCTGTATATTATCTGGGCGTAAAGTTCTCCTCAAGATGAATCAATCGAGTCCAAATTTGATGGGTTAGACTCTTATTTAGTTCAGAAGTTTCTATGGTCATCATCCGTCTCCATCATTAGACCAGGTTCATGGTACCATATCGTTGTGTTGTCACCAAAAATACATAAGTACACCAAATTTGAGTTCAAACCAAGTGGGTCTAATTTAACTTACAAGATTTGATTACAGACACACAGACAACGGGACAGGTGAAATCAAATAAAAGCTTATAATAATTATGCTTCACAAAGTATAGAATATAACATACAGCCAGAGTTTTGTCATGCCAGTACAATAACATTGAGTATTTTGAGATGAAGCCGATTACCTCGTTTCTATTTTAAGAAAAGTTTAAACTTATATTGCACCGGAGCTGGTCTCTTAACTCTAATTCAACCTATCCTTTTAACCCAGTCAAGTATGTTATAACGAAATATAGCCCTATTGGCTACTGATTCAACAAAATTGATGGCGTCGATTACCTCGATTGAGCCTGCAGCATGAATGTTTAAGACCGGAGCGGTCATCACCATCCATCGCGAGATTGAAGGTCGGACGGTACTTGGTACTAGTCCCAATTACTCGTGTATTCGTACCAAGAGAAGAAATTCTTAACTAGCTTCTGTTAGCGGCTTCGCCTACGTGGAGCTAGTGAGGGAAGTCCCATTACGACATGATTGGCGCAGTGGTGAGCGTTCGGCTGCTGCGGTGCGTGTCACGGGTTTGATCCCCGCAGGGAACAAATGTTTGTATGGCCTAGAGATAGTTGTTTCGGGTCTGGGTGTCTTGTGTATGTGAGTTTACATGTTTGTGAACGCACCTATACAGGAGTAAATCCTACTGTGAGGCAACTATAATCTGTCTCTGTGCCAAATTTCATACAGATGTGATACTGTTCTGACGTGATTGAGTAACGAAAGTATTAAACGTATACATCCAAACTTTCTCATTTAAGATATTAGTAAGAAGGATTCTAAATCGTCGTGAGTTTGTAGCGTAGTACAGTAGCGATTTATATGAAAGAAGATATTGGTAGAAGTCACACATCACGTGACTACGATGTAGACGTTATGTGCAGTCACAAATAGTCACAATAGGGTAGTATCCTAAAAAATTCTAATAAGTCCGTCAGTTCGTTTGCCAAAAAATATTGGATATATATTTTTTTTTTTTGTCACGTAAACAAAAAATGAAGATCGTCCTCATTACGATCCAGTGCATTGAAATTTGCGTGACGTCACGGTGTGTGACATTTTTTACCACAAAGTGACGTAATGAGCCCCCACTCCTGAACTTTGATGTGTTTTATGTTTGTCGTTTTTTGTTAGTTTGGTGAAGCAAAAATTCGTATCCAATATTTTTTTTAAATAACTTACGAACTAAATAGAACTATTATTATTTTTATACCCAGTATTGGCGACTGACTTTGCAATAGTCTCAGATTAGTTCCAGATTAATTACAACTGGTTTCTGACTAGTTTCAGATTAGTCACGCCTGGTTTCGACTATAGTATCACAATTTTTTCTCAGTTTAAATAGCACCTCTACTAAAATGCTCAATCTCTTAGTCAATAATTTTGATTATCATCATTTAGCAGTAGCTGCAAGGAAGAATGAATTTAATTCAAACAAATTTATTTATGCCCAGAAAAAAATGCAAGAATACCCCCAACCAATTACTTCGTTATCTTGGGCTCTAACTGAATAAAACTCTGGAGCGTTTCATCATTTTCGCGTGGCAAAACTTTTAGTTAGTTTTTGTGCTAACTTCTGATTTATGACCCCACCGACCATCCCTCACGGCATACTCTCTAATAAAGGAATTTACTCGAAAAAAGGTCAAGGAATTATTATTTTTTTCGCTCCCACTTGATGAAATTTAAGCTGGTTTTGACGGGAGACTGTGTGTAATATTTTATAAGGACGAGGGTTTTTGTCAAGAATCTTCTAAGAGAATACGGTGTAGAATGGAAGTGGGATAAAGAGTGGATGTCGCTTGAAGATGATAGTTAAGGTTTGATACGGCAGGCTACCCACCTATGGATAGTTCACATCCGATTTTTGGAACCTGAAAATTCCTATGGAATATAAATTATATGATTGATGGATTGGAGATATGATGATACAAGTAGCACACAGTTCTGCTGTTTGAAGCTGGTAGAACCATGTTCAAAGATCTTGGAAACTGCAAGCGTAATTACTATGGAAGCCACACCACCGAAACCGCAGCCTCATATCTAGTAAAATTACAAAATACAGGAGTTGATGAAAAACCCGATTTCACGTGTTACGACCTGCACGTTTTGTTAGCCACGCGAAATCCCCAAAATTGGCTTCTTTAATGTATGGCACGCGCAAATGTATGAAAAAATCGTGTGCAGATGTACGACTTACACAGCAAAAGTTTGGCATCAGCCAAACGTGGGTAGATGGGAGAAATATGAAGGAATATTTCAATTTTACAAATGGTGATTTGGAAACATCGCAAAATCGCTGGGACTGACTTACGTTTCTTTTTTTCATCCGAACCCTTTTTTAGCGAAGTCTGAATATTTTCTCCTTCGTTCGCTCATTAGCACATTCACCCTGAACACTAGCATATATGCTCTTATCCAACTATTAACGTTTGAAATCCGCTTAACTTATTATATTACTTACTTTTGTTTCATGAATTAAAAGAAAAATATCGAAGGTAAGTACATTTATACAGCCTTCATATTTCAATTCCAAGTTCAAACCTTAATAAATGTAATGACGTAGCTTTTATATTCAGACTATTGCTAACTAACGTGGGTTGCGACATTTGTAATTTTCCTGTTAAGCCACAATAATAGGGAAATGGAGTGGGCTCACTATTATATAACCCACATCTATGACAGTAATAGATTTAAGCGAAGTTAGAAAATTTAATATTTCTACGAGCATGATATTTTCGAGATGTAATCTCTTAGCCAGTAGTGATTGATTATGCTTGATGGAATTTTCTTATATTAATAATAGCAGTAACACAAGATTCATGGAAGAAGAAAACATGTTGCACCAACCACAATTAATTGAGTACCGGAAGACGCAGCGTTGGAAGGCCTCCAACAAGGTGGACCGATGACCTGCTGAGGGTCGCGGGTAGCCGATGGATGCGAGACGCACAGGACCGGTCATTGTGGGGACACTTGGGGAGGCCTATGTCCAGCAGTGGACGTTTTTCGGCTGAAATGATGATGATGATGAAGTCACGAGAATAATGATTATTATAGAAAATCGTGGAATTATTATAAATTATGCTATGTGCTATACCAGACTATAATCTATCTCTGTGCCAAATTTAACACCCGCACGGGTCGATCCATCAGGTTAAGCTACGCTTACCGAGGTTGGTCCATGGATGGGTGACCATCTTTACATACCGAGACTCCTCCGTGCTTCAGAAAGCACGTTAAGCCGTTGGTCCCGGCTGTCAATTGTGGATCGCACAGTCGTTACCGGTCGTCAGAAGCCGGAAAGTCTGACAACCAGTCTTACCAAGGGGTATCGTATTACCCAGTTACTGGGTTGTGGAGGTCAGATGGGCAGTCGCTCCATGTAAAATACTGGTATTCAACTGCTTCCGGTTAGACTGGAAGCTGACCCCAAGATAGTTAGGAAAAAGTGTAGATTGAGTAGGCTTAGGCATAAATATAAATACAAATATCACTGTTTTAATAATTAATAGTAAATAACAAACAGGGATAAAAAATCTGACGCAAAAGACTAGCTTCTCTATTTTCTATACCCTTTTGAGATCATCATTTTCCTTGGCATGTTCACCCGAAAATTATCCATCGCCTCACGAAATGCCGATAGCAAAATAATGTATCATAAAGGCGGGTGCATAATGTCGCCGTTGCACGCGCCACCTGCGACGCTAGCGACACATTTTATGACCCGCCCGTGGCGCGAATTGCAACTAACTGCCGATACGTTCGGGAATCTACGGGGCTATAGTTTGGTCGGTAACGTGGTGTGAGTTTGTAATTTTATTTGTATTAAAATTTTACTGGTTCTTCGTTTTGGTATAACTGTGTAAAAGTGTTTGTCGGATTGTAATCGTGTACGACTTTTTGCATACATTGTGATTATGGAACATTAAGGAACATTCAACTAATAGGTGATATCAAAGCAAATAGAATGTTGGTGTTTAAAATACTATATTTTTTCAGACGACACAAACCTATACCAAAAGATCTAGTTATAAATTTATATATTATTACAGTCTTAGGTTCGCTTACACTACAAATCAATATTATGCGTTTAGCGCTATGCATATTTAAAAACACTATTCTCTCTTTTATGGATTATTAAAATATTTTAACGCTAATGTACTATGTGATTTGTGGTGCAAGCGAGCCTAAAACCTATTATTTATTTTAAGCATTATTGGGTTAAAAAATATTGAATTCTTGGTACAATAAGCTGAAGTTCACGTTCTCAATATCATCTCTTAAAGTTTCTCAATCGGCTGCCAATAAGCAGTGTGTTGCTGAGCAAAACTCGTGTTGTAAGCTATTTATTGGCTATTTACAATCATTCCGAGTCGCGCGACTGTGCGATTTACAACGTAGTCCGCTATTGTACCCCCGCCTTGCTACACGCGTGAAAAACTTGCCGAGTAAAGAATGAGAAATACCCTGTCAACATCCAATAGGCCCCAGAGTGCCGGTAAACGGAATTACCCGACAACGTCCAATAGGCCCCAGAGTGCCGATCCGACTAGCGCGGTTTCAACCTCTATTACTAATTAACTAAAGGTCATATTCCTGTGGAAATTTTTACATACTCGGAGAGTGATAGTATAGTAGTTTTACAAACATTTCCATAGACAAATACTGTTGCGAAAAAAATTAAAAAAAGTTTTTAGTAGCATGTTTACGTTTGTGAATGGCGGACGAAATTTTGCTAGAATTGTGTGTTTTAAACAGTTTTGTGTTTGTTTATGTGTTATGTTGAGTATTATATTTATTGCTGTGTTATTATTACGTCGTAATAACATCGGTTTAGATAAATATTTTGAAGAAATATTACGTAATAACATTTTTATCAAGGTCAGCCGATTTTATTCGTATTGTTATTGTGAGCGTGAATGATGTGAGCTTGTATGTGTTATTCAAAGTTTGAGAGTATGTATTTATTCAAAGGTAGTTATTACATAGTATTAGAAAAAAAACGCAACACAAAACGCAACGCAAACGCAGAAACGCAATTTGAAAAAGCAGTTACTTTGTTTCGTTTCCGTAATATGAAGTTTGAGTATGAATAATAGGAAAATATTTTATCGGACTGTACAAAAAAAACAATGTTATTAGTTTACTTGTCTATTCATAGTGTAACATGCAAAATTTCGTGTAGATTGATACAGTGGTTTTATCAGAAACCAACTTATCACGTGAACAGACACTATTCCCGCCAAATCGTTTATAACAGCATTTGATTAGAATTCAACTCTCGTAACACAAGTATTGTTTACATTTTATTATAAGGTCTGTTTATTCAACAACCCACAAAAAAATACTTCAAGTGCCTCGCACCAATAGAAGCGTCAGCGATCCGTTTTATGTAAACAAAGTCGTAAACATGTCAATGGCGGGAAACAGCGCGGATGTTGACGGATGTGGCGGTTTCGCGCGTAAAGATGTTCACAGGATACCTCTCTTATGTTCGGAGAAAAATACTTTGTTTTGTGATACCAGTGTATGTTTCATTCTGAGTATCTTTATTCGGGTAAAATGTATTTCATCTTTGCACCGAAATGTTTCTTTGGTGTATTAAAATTCTTTGGTTTGCTTGCCAATGCTATTTTTTTGTAACATCGAATAGTGGACATGATTTGTTTATCTTTGCTTCGATATAATTATGTGTTGTACATGAGCACTAATTTAATTGATTTAATGACCAGTAGTTAGGAAGTAATAACATTTGTATGTTATTGACAAATTAATTGCACAACTTTTGTATCTCTTGTTTGTATTTCAATTCACTTCATGAACCATAAATAAAAAAACCGGCCAAATGCGTGTTGGACTTCACACATTTATGGTTCCGTACCAAATGATATCTTGGTATTTGTTAGTAAAATATACGTAATAATAAACGTTATCACCAAACTTCAAGTTTATAGGTCAATGGGAAGTTATAACATTCTTCGGAACAACAGTTTGTGACAGACAACGGACAAACGGACATATAAGTGACAACAATAGGGCTATGTTTAGACCCTTCGAGTACGAAACCCTAATAACTGAATTTTGATTATGTGAGCAGTTCAAAATCACAGGCTTCTAGCCTAAAATTCTTTCGCACTACGATGGAACACCAGTATTTTCAAAAATGGAAAAAGTCCAGCGTTTCCAGCAAGGTTTCATCTAATTCACTCCGACTCCCAAAAGGCCAGTGCAACAATAGGCCCATTCTTCACACAGTTGTACCTATTCGAGGGTAGAATAAATCCCCGATGAGCGAAGCCTTGGTTTGGACTAATTAATGCGCTGGTCACAAAGCCTGGCGTCCTAGTGAAACTAGCTTTGTGTTAAGGGATTTAGGTATTGGTAGGGAATAGAGGTACTGTGGGAAACAGATTTCTGATTTATGTTTAATTTCTATAATAACAATGTTGGAACTATTTATTAATTTAAAAGTAGTCCGTGGAATTACTTGCACGCTCTTCTCCATAGAGATCTACACTTTACAATATGCAAATAGCTTCATCTTTTTTTTTTGACTCAGCGACCTTGAAAATTCAAAAGTGCCTGTAAATTAATTCTTTGAGTTTGAGTTGATTTTGTTTCATTTCATTTCACAAAATTCTCTTCCAGTTCCAAAATTGTACTACATTATTCCTTTGCATACATTAAAATTCTACTTCCTCGCACTTACCTAAATCACAAAACAAACATAAAGATATTGCAGATTCCTATAAACTGCAGCAAAACTTACAAATCCGTACCAATCTTCCATTACAGCATTAAGTCTGGGATCTCTGGCGCTGACCACTCTGATTAGTATGCTTGAGGCTTGCCGCAAAGGTATCGGGAGTTATGACAACCGCCTTGCAGGAAGAGAGATGCAATAAAGTGAATTATGCACACAACTGCGATACTTTGTTCTGTACCCTCGAGAATTGGGGTGGGTTTTGGTGAAGAGGGAAGCGGGAGCGAGGTTGGATTCTTTGGAAATAGCATCTTTTAATTTTTGGCAAATAAGTGTTCAATGTTACAAGCGACATAAAACCAGTATACAAACTAATCATTCCAATCAAGAAATATTGGATTAATTACTGGTTTTCGTACAATGGTACTAAGCCATTTTTTGTTTGGCAAAAGATGGAATGGAGAGAGCTATGCTCGGAGTTTCCTTGCATGTTTGAATCTGAAATGATGATATCCACATGAGAACCAAGGTTGCCGACTGTTTTGTTTTGTTGGACTCAAGATACTTTTATAAAAGTGCGATTAGCTAAGACCGAGATTGATAAACGTAACTTTTTTTACTATTGATAGACACGCGTTAGACCACTATCTCACCTGATGGTAAGCGTATATGTGGTATACAATGGAGCACGCTTGCCTATTCACTCTTGACTTAAAGACTCCCAGGTTGTAGCTCTCAGGTAACACAGACTCTGGTAGCGAACTAAACAAGTGCTTTGGTAGATTTATGTTCCCATCTACATTGTGCACTTGTATATTATGACAGTTCAACAGGGGCAGGAATAATGCTTAGTAGGCTAAAGGCGAGTTTTTGGATCAGTCAACCAGTAGTTAAAAATATTAACTATTTAATAGCTTTTCGACAATATTCAAATAGATAACTGTTTATAATCAAGAAAGAAGAAGAATTTAAGTACTTATACATTTTAACGTCATTTAATTAGTGAAAATCGACAACCGAATATCTATTTATCTACTATATATTTCTATTTATTTACCCGACTGCCTTAGAAGGAGGGTAATGTTTTTTTGATGTATTTGTATATCTGTTTATGTCTATTTCTTTGACAAGCGCTGTAGCCTAAACGGCTTGATAGATTTAAACAAATGAAGTTTCATTAGATTGGTCTTAACCGCCGAACTGAAATAGGTCATAGGAATTTTGAAAAAAAAATTTGGCGACCGCCATTAGATAAGTGTAATCGTATTTTTTGTGACCTGGTCATGTAGGGTATGAAAATAAAGAGCTCGGGAAGGCGATTTAAAAACATACCTAACTAAAATGTAGGAAATAAAGTAACATTTTAGTTGCTTTTAATCAAAAAAATTTCATTGAGTTGTCTTGTTATAACTATTGGTTGAGATAACTGTAAAGAAAGAAGAGTTAAATAATAAAGTAAGATTAAAGAAGCGTCAATCAAGACCTACATGAGGACTAGAACAGTAAAACAAAAAACGCGTCACCAATTTCTAAAACATGACAGTTGACCCACTTCTGTAACTATAGAAAAAAAAACACAAGAGCCCCTACACACGCCACCGACTGCGCACTAAGCCATCATCCCGACACTCGTATACCCACGGGACTCCTAATGCAGACTTACACGGAGCCGCAGTGTTCGTTCAATTTAAACTTTAATATGCAACCGACTGCGGCGCCAAATTGGAAATAATGATCTGTGAGAGCACTATTTTATTTTTCCCGGCTGTATTGTGTTCATGGAACACGGCATTAATGCAATACCGATATTACGATTCAGGGATATAATTTTAGTTTGGTTCGTAAATAAAATTATTTGTTGAAAATTGTGTGAGGTTTAAAAATTTAACGGAGATTTTTTTTTACAAAAATGCTCCAAGCAATAAACGAGTAAGCTTTGGTCAGGTTTTTATAAAATGTGACAGTGAAGGAATATAACTGCTGAATATAATTTTATTGCATTCCAAAGGAAGCTCTTCTTATAGTTACAAGATGGTGGAGATGACGTGAACGTGACACAGTGCACGCTACGCCGGTAAGGCTAGTGACTTTTTATTACCCAGGCGAGTGCTATGAAGATACATTGGAGTGCGCTGATCATGGTGACGTGACAATACGGTGACAAATAGTTCCTAGGTGACTTAATTTTGAAGGATACTGACGTAGTTTAGAATATAAAGTGTAAAACTTTCCTCAAAACCATCTTTCAGTGTATATGGGATGCACCCAAATGGCGCTTTTTTCGTTACATTTTTCTTCTTCTTATGAGCGATGAGACCACTTATTACAGCAATCTGTACGAAATCCATTTCAAGAATGAGCGCGTTTGGTTGCCCAGTGACTTTTCACGTGGCCGAATCGTGGGTGACAGTAGGTGACAGTGACAAAAAGTCACGATGACAAAAATCGTAAGTCAGCGGCTAGCTTAAACGTAGCAAGACGTTTGACTTTCTACGTTTTGTCTAATACTTTAGTAAGATAAAGAACATTAGATATTCATCTAGATATGAGACATCACTTTCCTGCCTTTGACGCATATGAGATACTTGGGTTTGGCGGAACACGATATATTCTTCCATTCGTCCCATCATACATCGCACTTTCACTGCATCTTCTTTTACACATATTTATTTCAGAGTAAGAAATTGATTCTGAAAGAAAGAAATGTACTCAAGTTTTGTTTCAAGGTAAGGTGCATCATATTAACCTCCATAGCTTGAAAACATCAAACTTTAACATTTATTCCTACAATAGGCTTCATCATTCCTCTTTATAGGCACACAGATAATTTCAATCGCGCATCAAGCCACATTTTATCGCACGTCCTTCGGAACTATAAAAAATATATTACAGCCATAACACCATAGAATCAGCGGCTTTTTGCCACGAGATACAAATAAAACACGGCGATAACGCAACACGACAGGCGATAAAAGTGATATACGTTATAAAAATCACGCTCGAAGCACCGTGTTTGCATAATGTAAGTTTTATTTTGTGGCTTATTGAATATGTTTATGAGGCGTGGTTGCGAATTTTGAATTACGACGTCTCGAAGTGCTGGTTAGTGGGTTTCTGTGGCTGTTGATGACGTTTGATTAGGGATATTACCGGATAGGTAGGTGCCATTTGCTTTGCTGGAACCTCTAACTACCAAAGTTTAGGTGTTTGAAAGATAACCAGTTTTGGAATAGTAGTGCTATCCTATCCTACTTTATCTTTTTTTTTTGTTGAGGTTCGCAAATCATGAGATGACTTCTCCCGCTCTAAGTGGAGTGAGAGGGAGTATCAGACTCTTACTGACTAAAAATCACCCGTGTTCCTTCGTTTGTTCTTTGCCTTTTTTTTATTGGGGGGTGGGTAATCATCCAATGACTTCTCCCGCTCTAGGGTCGAACGGAAGGGCATGTCAGACTCTTACTGACTTAAACTCACCCCTGTTCCTCCCTGCCCTGAATGCCCAGGGGCAAGGTAACTCTTTCGAATTTATCCTCAACCCCCGGGCAGGCATCGGCCATGACGGGCCCCGTCCTGTTTGCTTACAACTCTTTGAGGGACGCGTGGAACACTACGCGCCGTCGACTCTCGGCCCTGGTGCTGATCGGACGGCGAGTTACTCACTACTCGCCGTCCGCAGGCCCGGGTCTACGGTGGCCAGAGATCGTCTCGCGACGTCCTCCGCCCAGGGAGTCTCCTCCGGCAGCTGCTGCTGAGGGCGTGAGGGCGGGCCTGTTGTTGCAGCCTCTCCCTCACCCGTTCCGCCTCCTCTTTCGCGAGCAGAGGAGACTGCTTCCCATTCCCTCTCACTTCACTTCTGGGGCCGGGCGCGAGAGGTCGCTGCCGCCGATCGCCACCACGAGGACACGGCAGGGCTCCGCCCAAGCGCGGCAGTTCTCCACCGTGTGCTCCACCGTGTCCTCTGGGTGATCCTCACTGTGGTGACATCCGGGCGTTTCCCTCCGCCTTATCCCACACAGGAACCTCCCGAAACTGTCCGGTGAGGACCTGCGTCAGGTGGAAGGTGAGGACGCCGTGGCGCCTCTCCAGCCACTCCTCAAAGAGGGGCACTACCGCCGCAATGGTGGCGTGCTTTTTGCTCTTTGCCTTCGAGGGCTTTTTTTTTTTTTTTTGGGGGGTTGGAAATCATCCTATGACTTCTTCCGCTCTAGGGTGGAGCGGAACGGCGTGTCAGACTCTTACTGACTAAAACCCACCCCTGTTCCCTACCTTGAGTGCCCAGGGGCGAGGTAACTCTTTCGAATTTATCCTCCACCCCCGGGCAGTCCTCCACCCCCGGGCAGCGCCTTCGAGGGCTGCGGTAACTCTTTCGAACAGTCCCAAGACCTATCGTGCCATATTTAACCTAATATTCTTTAAACTCTGAAACGTTTGGTGCTTTTCAATATTCCTTAATAGATCTATAGTCATTGTTGTGAACTAAGTATCGTTAAAGTCATTCATCTCTTGTCACAGAACGATAAAGTTTTAGAACAATAAAAACTACCGTAAATTTTTCCTGAATTTTAACACTGCAACCGTAGCTGTGAACTTCGTGGTTTTTTATTAACTTTTAACTCAAGTCAAATAAGTAAATCTCTCAAAGACAACAATTAATAAAAATCTCATTCTCTTTCTTCCCCCCAAGCTCCCGTCAAAACTAAACAAATAACATGCAATCAAAATCTGCATTTCAAATTCATAATCTCGCTTTTCAATTTAATTTCGAGGAACAAGATGCAGAGCTAAAGAAATATTCGCTGCAAACGCTCCGTTGCGGTGATGTCCCGGCTTGTGATTTGCCAAGCGAATATAAATCTTAATTGCCACATTTTAAGGGCCCTAGTCGCGGTGTTTTTTTCTGAGGCCCTCCACATGGTGCTAGAGGTGCGCCGTACTTGAACCTCGGCTATGGTGCAAGATAGTGGCGAAACAGTTTTTTGTAATGGGATTTTGGATGATGTTACATTGTAAATCATGTTGTTGTAAATCAATGTTTTTATTTACCCTCGTCCGTGCGTCACTGCGGGGTACCAACTAAAAACCAGCGGTGGCTGTCCAACGCCCAGCAAATGCTGAGATTGTAACCCTTTTGATATGGGTACGCTCAGCACAATTGATTGTATCTTTGAGTACCTGCTATTATTTTCTTTACCTTTTCTTTGTTGCTGTTGTGTTGTGTCTGTGTCGAATAAACGTTTTCTATTCTATTCTACTCCATTCTATTGTAATCTATTCTATTCTATTCTATATACCCAGATGGCCAAAGCTGCTATGAGTAAAATTTTGAGGCTATGACATAAATATCTCTAATAACACCAAGAAGAGACTAGTTAGGACACTTGTCTACGGCTCCGAATCATCCGCAATTCGAGCGGTGGATCGAAAAAGGATCGAGGCCTTTGAGAAGAATGTTGCGCATATCATGAACAGCAACACGCCCTATTAAGTCCGTTCTAGACCAGCTAAGTATCAAAACCAGACTCTCCACGTACTACTACCAATAGATCTTAAGTTATTTTGGTCATATTACCCTACTACACCTACAACCAGATAACTTGGAAAAACTGGTTGTAGTTGGAAAAGTGGATGGAAAAATACCGCGTAGGCGTTCACTTACTCGCTGTTCAGATTAGATTAAGGAGATAGCGGCACTCACGGTTACCACTGCCTGAGATGAGCCGGTGGCCTGGAAGCAGCTCGTCAGTGAATCCGTCAAAACTTTCCAGGACGGGTACTACCTTCAGCAATAAAGAAAACCAATTAAAAGAGATACCAATGAAGTAGAAGTTAAATGAAACAACCGAACATATACGAGTACCCAATGTTGTATTGTCAACTGAATTCAAAAATCAACACCCGCTCAAATATACTCCGCTCTCACCTTCAACTTGCGCCACAACATACGGTGAAAAAGTAAGGTTTCCTTGAGACGCTGTCGCAGAAAATTTAAGCCTGCATTTATGTTAGTTTATTTTTCGAGTGTTAGGTAATTTTCCCATGTTTCTTACGCGGCCGAGTTTTCTTTATTCCAATGGAATTTCTTTGTACATGTTTCTGTGAGTGATAAAGTATTATATACGACATTCGAATCTATTCTGTGTCTTGTTAAGAAATGGTTTGAAATGAGCCTAAAGCTTTGAGTGTATTTTTTTACGTCGACCTCGATTTTCGACTAAGTTTTAATTATACTAATGTTAAGGTAATTGCTAGTGTCTGTTTCAAAACAGACTGGTTGACATTCGATTAGTTTGTAGGTCAAGGTTGCTTGTTTCTTGTATTTCTTTCTACGGACTGTATGATGGCTGGTCTTAATTAAAACGATTTGCTAGTTAATTCCCTTTTAATTACTTATACAGATGTAGGTACACACAATATACGTAAGAAGCGAGTTCTAGTTAGCGAGTCACATTGACATAAGATTTAATTAATACAGACTAAATATAATATAACTTTGTGTTGCCATAAACAAAATTAAATGTTAGAAACAATGACAGGTAGATATACTGTATAACAATCCATATGGCAGTCACACACGGTGAAGTTATTATACTTTATAGTATTCATTTATAATGTTATATTAATCTACCAGATACAGTTAAGTTAAAATCTTCTCATTCTGTCCGTAATCAGAATAAAAGATGGCATATTTATTTATTTAAGATAGTCATATTAACATAAACCTTCGTTCGCTATCTTAATTTTCGGACACATAATATTTATCATCTTCGTCGTGTGTTTTGCTTCATTAGCTTTTCAATGGCATTCATAGTTTATGGTTAGGAACTATATGTATCCAGGGTTGTGGGACTGTATAAATTCGAAACAGAGTTACCGCGCCCCTGGGCACTCAGGCAACTGAAGAAACACGGGTGGGTTTTAGTCTGTAAGATCCTGACACGCGCTCCTGCTCCACCCAGAGCGGAAGAAGCTATTTGATGATTTTTCACCCTTAAAAAAAATGTGTCCAATTCACACGTGGTAGAAGTGAAACCTTCAAAAATGTTGACTAAAACAAAACACAAAAACAAAACACTGTATAATGCTTCCTATCTCATTTTCTCCCAATTTAAATCTTATGAATTTATGTGTCTGTCTCTTTTTACTGTCGCTTTTTCGTTTCATCGACTTTCAATCACAACGATGCTGAAGAAGTTTTCACTTCAAAAACTATAAATAATTTTATTAGTATCTTCATTCTGTGAGACGGCCTTTATTGTTCGCTGAACCTAAAATCAGTACAATCCACCAAACACAGCAGTTTTACTCAGCTATTCAAATAACTAAAGTGTTCATAGAAACCTTCTTAGAGGTTATACTCGTACCAAGAAATGTTTCTGATATTCCTACAAAATAATATCTACTCGAAACCCATTTCTTTCAAGCTTAAAACTTTCACAATATTACTTTCCTTTAAAAAATTTATTTAGGCATTTGACTTCATTATAACAAATCACTTCGTAAAAAACTAGAGCAAACACCTAGTCGCTGTATTTCACATTTCTGGCGGGAACATAGGTACCGGGTTCCAATTAGTCGATTCTCAACGAGAAAATTCGGCAAAAACTTCATGGCAAGTGAACCCATGGATATCGGCAATGCATTTTTTTTTTTGTGGGTAGGGAAATCATGCAATGACTTCTCCCGCTCTGGGTGGAGCGGGAGGGCGTGTCAGACTCTTACTGACTAAAACCCACCCCTGTTCCTTCCCTGCCTGAGTGCCCAGGGGTGCGGTAACTCATTTTCAGTATCTATCCGCTACCCCTAGGCATATCGGAAATGCATGGGAGGCGGTATTTCTACCTAGTTTACCAAAATAAGGTAATCTGCCGCACTCAGAATTATGAAATACCTAGAATTAATTAATCACATGACAACTAAAATCAAACTAAGTCTAAACCACAAGTCCAAACTAATATTTTAATAAGATAAAGTTGTTTGTTTGCAGGGGATAACCTTTGGAGTTACAACTCAGATTTCAAAGATGTTTTACTTATAGAAATTTACATTATTCCTTTGTGTTATTAGATATTTGTTATCCCAGAAAATGGCACGGTTGTTGTGGGACAGGGCACAGCAAAGTTGGAGGCAAAAATCTAGTTTACTTTAATTTGGCTTAGGTTGCATTATTGGACCACTGTAGAAGATTAAGAACCTGATTTATTGATGATTATTTATCTGATTTATTGACATAGTAGTTATAGTTAATGGATACTATAGATACAGTAACAAACAATTCTGTGTATATTATGTATTGTGATATCTTAGGACGTTGTATACTTTTTGTGTGCTGTCTTTTTTTTTTGAGGTGGGAAGTCATCCTATGACATCTCCCGCTCTGGTTGGAGTGGAAGGGCGTGCCAGACTCTTACTGACTAAAACCCACCCCTGTTCCTTCCCTGCCTGTGTGCCCAGGGGAGCGGTAACTCTGTTACGAATTTATCCGCTACCCCTTAGCATGCAGGCACCGGCCATGATGAGCCCCGTAAGTCGTTGCTGACAATCATCTCTTTGAGGCGCGCGTGGAACACTATGCGCCGTCGACTCACGGGCCTGGTGCTGATCGGACGGCGAGTTACCCACTATTCGCCGTCAGCAGGCCCGGGTGTACGGTGGCCGGAGATCGTCTCGCGACGTCCTACACCCAATGCGTCTCCTGCGGTGGTAGTGGCTGGAGAGAGACCGACTCAACGGAGTGGCCCTCAGCCACTCCATTGAGTCTCCCTCACTCATCCCGCCTTTGCCTTCGCGCATTACTGCTTCGCAGAAAGAGGAGACTGCTTCCCATTCCCACTCACCCCGTACCATGGCCCGAACCAGGGCCAGGCGCGAGAGGTCGCTACCGCCTATCGCATCCACGAGGACACGGCGCCGGTGCTCCGCCCAAGCGGGGCAGACCTCCACCGTGTGTTCCACCGTGACCTCTGGGCGATCCGCGCAGTGCTAACACCCGGGCGTTTCCTCCCGCCTTATCCACTGAAACAGGAACCCCCCGAAACAACCATATCTGGTGAAAACCTGCGTCAGGCGGAAGGTGAAGACGCCGTGACGGCTCTACAGCCACTCCTCAAAGTGGGTCACTACCGCCGCAATGGTCGCGTGCCCAGCGCGGGGTTGCGACAGTCGCTGTCTCCATGTCACCATGAGATCCTGCCGGAGCTCCGTCCGCCGAGTCGCGAGGTGTCGTGGCAGCGGAGTTTCACCCCGGCGTTTGGCTTCCTCGCGCCACTCCCAGAGCAGCGCAAGGACCTTGTCCTCCAGATTCCATGGTGACAGTCCGGCAAGGAGGCTCGCCGAATCACCGGAGACCGTGCGTAATCCTCAGGTCGTTCGGATCGCCATGACCCTTTGGGACGCGTTCAACCGGCAAGCTGGTCACCGCCTCAAGGAACGCGCCCACACCGGTGCCCCGTAAAGGGCCATGGACCGCACCATCTCCGCCTGGAGCCTCCGGCAGGAGGCATTTGGACCCCCCAGATTGGGCAGGACCCTTGTGTGCAGTCTTAGGTTTCCTGTGTGTTAGAATAGAAATACTGGTCTGGTCGTAATACTTGATATTCTTATATTATAAAATCAATACTTTTTCATCGACAACAATCTACCGACGGCCATAAAACAAATCAATATTTTTATTTTATTTAAATTCTATTCAAAATTTTATATTGCATCACCTTTTAAAAGTATCTTTGACCAACCAGCCTGTTTGCTGACAGGCTCCTTGGATGTCATATTTTATGAATATACAGCCCATCAATCCTTTAGTCGTCGAAAATCATACACTAATGTACGATTTCTATCAAGCGGGCTGAGCGAGAGCGCATTTTGCAATGTCAAAGGAAATTGAAGCTAGCGTAAGCTAGTTAAATGTCATACTTGCATGGTAGCCGCCCGGCTACCGCGACGTGCATTTATATCCAAACGGGTTCATTTTTTTCTCAATTCCATCCAAATTTGACATATACCTAACCATTTTACAATGGCTTCGATTTCTCTCAACACATTGAAAACTGCGCTCCGGCGCGGCCCGGCCGATGGAAATCATCCTTAGCTCTGCAATGCTCTATGACCGTATTGATCAAGGTGCAGTACAATTTACACGTGCCTTAACACCCAGTGGCTTTGTGTCCCACAATGGAGGATTAACTGAGTCCCGTTTGTCTATGTTGGTGTCGTTATGCCATAGTGGTTGATGGCGCAAAAACTATGGGATTTAGAGGGTTGGCTTTGAATGTGTTTTGTTGGTCCTGTGGATAGCTAAATAAAATTTAATGTGTTAGTTAAATGTGAAGGTTGTTGCGTGAAATATGGTTTAGTGATGTCCGTCATAATATGTAAGCATCTACTACTATATTATATAGTGATGAACGAAACCGGTCAAGTGCGAGTCCGACTCGCATGCAAAAGGATTCCGAACGAATCATATTTTTCAAATTAATAAGTTTTTTTTAAACCATACATACTACGATTTTTCCTTTAATTTAAAAGTAAAGAACTAGAAATTATGTATTCTTTAAAAATAAAAATTAATTCAGTAGTTTCGGACGTAAGATAAATAGTCCATTTTAATTTATTTTCTTAGATAACTCTAAAACTATTTATTTACAAAATTTTTCATTAGAAAAAAAAAACAAATCGATTTCATCGTTGAAATTTTACTTATCTTCAACTAATAGTTATCTACCAGTATATTTATTAGAACGAGTAATTCTATCACTTTCACATAATGCTATTCTTACGGTATCACCCATACATTATCTGCCAAAAAGAAGGGTAGTGGGAGTGATCAAAGAAGTCACCGCGGGCCTTGCTTGATGAATACGTTCCCATCCAATAAAAATTAAACCATGCATAAGAGTATAGAGCATCGTAAACATTATTTTATTAATAACGAGATGGTATTTCACCAAAGTTATTACATGTATAAAGGGTCTCCGTATGTTATAAAGGGCGACAAAGGGCACATTATAACGATGGGTGACAAAGACTTCCTATGTACTTTGTCATTCTTTTCCTGTATCGACACGATCCATTGGTAAGAAAACATACATTCAAATCTTATCTTCTATGTAAAGGTAAGAGTGTCCATTTTTAACAGAGAACGTTTTGACGTAGATATATTGTTTCACAATGCACTCTGCATTGTGAAACTGTGCAGGACGCTCAAACGAATGTAAATAGGAAGCGTCATCGCTTTAGTTCATACTAAACCTATAGTTAATTTAGTTTATTTGTCATGTTTTCATTATATCTTATTATGTTTAGTAATGTCTTAAAATAAGGATAAAAGTATGTTTTAATGTCAAGCTCACTGAGGTAACTTTTTTGTATAGCGCAAATAGTGCATGTCACAGCGCTAAAATTGACCAATAGTAATAAAGCTCGTAGTTAGGAATTTTGGCTAGTCAGTGATTGGTTGTTCCAATTCATGCTTCTCATGGATTGGCTACAGACAGTGGAAAGTTTTCGAAGTCCACCATGTAAAATTATGTACATGTTGAGATACATATGTAAAGTTGCTTTGTTTTTATTGTAGTTTATAGATTTGTGATAATGTAAAAATAGAATATAAAAGTAAAATATAACGTAGAATCAGTTTGTCCATAGAATACATACTTTGTAGTATATATATATATCAGTTTTGTTGTTATTAAGATCATTATATATGTAATAGTAAATATGCAGGTGTTCATTACCTAATAGATTTGTAAAACCCTTCTGATTGGTTATTGTCAGAATGTCAAAATGTTTGTGATTGGTCGAATGTTAATGTCCAAGTTAATTTGTGAAATGCTCAAAATGTATTGGCTGTCCGGGTTTGCATTTGCTACACTACGTGTCCCATAGAATTTGGGTAATAAATATAGGCATCCCTGGCAGTCAAATTCAGTCACTCAGCGGCAGTTGACTCAGTGAGCTCGAAAGTCCTCTGGCTTTCGCTCTATTGTCTAGTACCACACCTTGTACAGACTATTGTCTTGTTCCACACCTTGAACAGACTGAGTCTCGTTGTGTTCCACACCTTGAACCGACTGAGCATTGTCGTGTACCACACCTTGTACCGACTGTATATTGTTTATGTAACATATTCTTTTATGAACCATATTGTGAACTGTAAAATAAATAGTCTTCAAGATTTAAGAAGAGTTTAATTGAACCAAGTGACTCCTCCAACCCAGCAAACATTATAGTTTGGGTTCCATCCCAAATATTGGTCCTTCGAGCCGGATCCGAGGAAAGTCACTATAGAAAAGACTCCAGCGAACTTATTGAAGATTATTTATGAAGATTCATTATTGAGAAGAATTTACAATGCCAGTCACGAGGTCTACGGGAAAACGAGGCGGCCAGGCGTCGACTACAGTTACAGAACAGACTGAAACCGCTACGGAAACCGCTACAGAAGCCACGACTGACACAAGCGCTACAGAAGCGACGCGAACAACGGCCAACACTTTGGAAGCCCCAGCCGCCACCGCGTCTACAGTTAAACACGCCGCGCAAGAAGACGTCACAACTGAGAACAAAGAAAGTGGTCGCCGCAGCAAACCTACGTCACAGAAGAGTGATAAAACTTCGAAAGCGCGCCGCATAGCCAGGGCCAAAGCAGAGCTGGCACAACGATTAGCCAATTTAGCGGCCGCGCGCCTAGCCGAAATCGAAGCTGAGTCAACTGATGAAGACGTATCCTCCGTCGCCTCGGAAGCTGGAAATGATCATCGAGTGACTAATTGGCTCCATTCAAGTCAGTTGCTCGCCATCTCCAACAGACCTTATCAATCCGAGGTGAAGTCGTCGATTGATCCCACAGTTCCAGTGACGACCGCCGTAGCCTGGGACATCCCGGCGACTTTACCGGCGGGAGTCAGCACCAGACCCCCGCAACCGAACCCGCCGCCAGTGATCGCTGCCGCCCTCTGGCAGCCGAACCTTGCAACTGAACAGTTGCACCCGAACCTGCCGCCAGTGAGTGCCGCCGCCTCCTGGCAGCCGAACTTTGCGACTGAACAGTTGCACCCGAACCCGCCGCCAGTGAGTGCCGCTGCCTCCTGGCAGCAGAACTTTGCGACTGAACAGCCGCACCCGAACATGCCGCCAGTGAGTGCCGCCACCTCCTGGCAGCCGAACTTTGCGACTGAACAGTTGCACCCGAACCTGCCGCCAGTAAGTGCCGCCGCCTCCTGGCAGCCGAACTTTGCGACTGAACAGCCGCACCCGAACCCGCCGCCAGTGAGTGCCGCTGCCTCCTGGCAGCAGAACTTTGCGACTGAACAGCCGCACCCGAACCCGCCGCCAGTGAGTGTCGCCGCCTCCTGGCAACAGAACTTTGCGACTGAACAGCCGCACCACAGAACTTGCTGCCGCAATTACGCAAGCTGTGCAGACCGCACAGTACCAACAGCCAATGAAGCATTCTGAACTTCCCTGCTTCAATGGAGCTCATCAAGATTGGCTCACGTTCCGCGCCGCCTATTGTGAGACAGCGCATCGATTGTCAGCAGTGGAAAATATGTCAAGACTCAGAAGAAGCCTTCGAGGAATAGCAAAAGAAGCTGTACAGGGTCTGTTAATAGTGAACGCTGACCCGTACGAAGTCATGAAGACACTCGAGCTACGCTTCGGTCGGCCAGACTCAATAGCCATGGCCGAGATGGAGCGACTACGAACCTTACCTCGCCTCACTGAATCTCCGCGTGAAGTCTGCACCTTCGCTACCAAAGTAGAAAACATCATTGGTACTCTGCGAGCACTCAACTGCGGGCATTATCTCTTCAATCCAGAAGTCACGAAGGCTATGGTTGAAAAGCTCACACCGACCTTGAAAAGGCAATGGTACCAGTTTTCAGCAGAACAACCCAGAACTGAACCTGATCTGCTGAAGTTTACCCGATTCATCAAGATAGAAGCAGAGATGTGCAGCCCGTATGCACTGCCTGAGAACATCGCTGCAACAACATCAACGCCTCAGAACATGCAGCGACGTCAGCAGCGGGTACATGCCACGCAAGAAGCAAGCAAACCAAATTGTGGCTTATGTGATCGTCAAGGGCACAGCATCGTGGAATGCGACCAATTCAAGAAGGCAACTACTGATGCAAGATGGGACATCGCAAAGAAGCATCGCCTGTGTTTTCGCTGCCTCAGATTTCGAACAAAGCAACACAGCTGTAAACCAAGGAGATGCAAGATAGGCAACTGTGTGCACTTACATCACAAGATGCTACACTCCAATGGTGCAGCGGCCAAGAAGAAAGAAGAAACCGATAGCTCCAAAAAAGAACAAGAGAAGGTCCATTCAATGTGGACACCGAGAGTATCTTTTCTCAAAATAATACCAGTGCACCTTTCTGGACCGGCGGGAGCTGTCAATACCTACGCGCTCCTTGACGACGGCTCTACCGTAACTCTGATCGATGAGAGCCTAGCCAATCAAATCGGAGCAGAAGGATCCAGTGAACCACTTCGAATAGCATCCTTTGACGGAGAACCCACAGTCGACGTGTCATCTCGAAGAGTGAACTTCTTCATAAAAGGACTTCACACGTCCGAACGTGAGCTACGAGCGAGAACAATCAAGCAGCTAGAGTCGGCCGCACAGAAGATCCCTGGAGAAGCAGTCAGAAACTGTGAACATCTTCATGACATCGCCAGAGAGATAGTAACAGAAGATGCAAGACCTAGACTTCTGATTGGCCAAGACAATTGGGATCTCCTCATCGCAACGGAGGTCAGAACAGAAAAAAAGAACCAACCAGTGGCCTCACTAACACCATTGGGTTGGGTCCTGCATGGCAGTCACACGCGAACACTTGGCCACAGAGTAAACTTCATCAGATATGCCAACACAGACGACGAACTTCATGAACTGGTGAAAGAATACATCACGATAGACAACATACAAGTCAATCCGAAGAAGCCCATCAACGATCCCGAAGAAAAAGCACTCCGAATCCTTCAGCAGCATACGACCAGAACTCCAGAAGGAAGATATCAAACTGCCCTATTGTGGCGAGATGAAAACGTCAAGATGCCAGACAACTATGACAGCGCTCTGAACAGACTCATGAGCGTAGAGAAGAAGCTAGATAAAGAACCTGAACTAAAGAAGAAGTACACTGAACAAATGGAAGCACTAGTATCAAAAGGGTACGCCGAACCAGCTCCACACTCGACATCGGAACATCGAACATGGTACCTACCTCACTTTGCCGTGTTCAACCCCATGAAACCAGACAAACTTAGGATTGTCTGCGACGCAGCAGCCAAGACTAGAGGAGTCTCATTAAACGACCAACTACTCACTGGCCCAGATCTACTGCAATCCCTACCAGGAGTAATAATGCGTTTCCGTCAGCACTCAATCGCCGTGACCGCTGACATCACTGAAATGTTCCTGCAAATAGAACTACGACCCGAAGACCGGGATGCTCTCCGATACTTATGGCGAGGAGACCGAAGAGACGGCCAGCCGCCGGAACAATACCGCAAGAAGTCGCTAATCTTCGGAGCTTCTTGCTTACCAGCGACGGCAATTTACGTGAAAAACACGAACGCCGAGAGATTCCAGCAGGAACATCCAGAAGCAGTCAAAGCTATCAAAAGAAAACATTACATGGATGACTATCTGAATAGTTTTGACACATTGGAGGAAGCCGTGAGAGTCTCGCAAGCTGAGCGTGACATACATAGAGAAGCGCACTTTGAACTCAAGAAATGGTCATCTAACTCGAGCACCCTTCTAGAAGCGCTAGGGGAAGTCGCCAAGACTGAAGACACAATCAAGCTGGACGACAGCATCAAGACAGAACGAGTTCTCGGTCTAATATGGAAGCCAACGGAAGACTCCCTCACATTCAATCTAAATCTTGCGCGCATACCTCAGAACGTCTTACAGAACGACACGCCAACAAAGAGAGAAGCTCTCAGAATAGTTATGTCCCTGTTTGACCCATTGGGACTCGTTTCACCGGTCACCATCAGAGCCAAGCAAATACTACAAGAAGTTTGGCGTCGTGGAACAGCATGGGACGAAACCCTAGACAGTGACCTGGCTGCCAGCTGGAGAAAATGGCTCACCCACCTCAGGAAGTTGGAACACATGTCCATTCCACGAACTTACCCAGGCTTCAGCGACACAGAATCCCTACAGCTGCACGTGTTCACAGACGCAAGTGAATCTGCATACGCAGCAACCATGTACTGGCGAACAGTCACCAAAGATGGAAGAGTCTACATCTGCCTAATCACAGCCAAAGCCAAGGTGGCGCCACTGAAGCTGATGTCGATTCCGCGATTGGAACTGCAAGCAGCAGTACTCGGAGCACATATGGCGTCATCAGTTAAAGAAGAGCACGAACAAACGCCAGAGTCAACCACATTCTGGAACTACACTGTCATGGATCAGAACCGGGTCTCGAACCTACAAGCCGTATGTAGCTCATCGCATCGCAGCAATCGAGGAACATAGCTCCACCAACGAATGGCGCTGGCTGCCGACCAAACTGAACCCAGCAGACGACGCTACGAGAGATGTACCAGAGAACTACGGGCAAGATCATCGTTGGTTCAACGGCCCAGAATTCCTTCTCGGTTCCCCAGAAACGTGGCCAGCCGACGAGAAGAACCCTGTCATAATCACAGGGGAAGTGAGAACTTGTGCCTTCACTGACAAGAACGCACAAATCAGTGAAGCAATACCGGACGTCAGTAGGTTATCACGCTGGGAGAGATACTTACGATCTACAGCACGAATGCTGCAGTTCCTGCACCTCTGTCGCCAATCAAGGCAAAACATCAACTACAAAAGAAATAAAAAGAACGACAGCAACGATCCTGATTGGAGGAAGAACAAACGAACATTGCCAGTCAAAGTGGCAGAGAGACGAGAGTCCACAAACATTTATTTACCTCTCTCCACTGAATTTCTTCGTAAGGCCGAGAATCTGATCCTGCAAGCTTCACAAGAACAATCCTTCCAGGAAGAAATAGAAGCTCTGAAGAACAAAAGACCCTTACCACGAAGTAGTCGCCTACACACATTGAGCATAGAACTCATAGATGGAGAGATTCGACTGAAAAGCAGAATAGCCATCATGACAGACATCGCTGAGAATCTGAAGAACCCAATGGTCCTTGATGGAGATCACCGTGCAACACGATTGTGGATCGAACATGTCCACCGCCAGCTGCATCACGCGAGCACTGAGATGACAGTCAACGAATGCCGTCAGCAGCATTGGGTGCTCCGCCTACGACCTACAACCAAGAACATTATCAGTAAGTGTTTACGATGTCGTATGAAGGCAGCCTCTCCACCGCAGCCTATGACAGGAAATCTTCCTTCCTGTCGCCTAGCTCACCACCAGAGGCCATTCACCTGCGCTGGTTTGGACTATTTCGGGCCAATGACCATTACAGTGGGACGAAGTCATCAGAAGAGATACGTCGCCCTATTCACCTGTCTCACGACGCGAGCCATTCATCTGGAACTTGTGGCATCGCTCAACACAGATTCGGCGATCATGGCACTGCGTCGTATGATAGCGCGCCGAGGATGTCCAACACAGTTGTGGTCCGATAATGGAACTAATTTTCACGGCGCTGAGAAGGAACTACGGACTGCCATCTTCGCAGCTACAGCGGAAGAAGCCTCGAAGAAGATGATTGACTGGAGATTCATCCCGCCGGGTGCTCCTTTTATGGGAGGCGCATGGGAACGCATGGTGAGATCTGTGAAGACAGCACTTGCCGCCACTTTGAACGAGCGCTTCCCGAGCGAAGAAGTGCTTCACACGTTACTCATTGAAGCCGAACACACAGTGAACAGCCGGCCACTTACCCACGTATCCGTGAACCCCGAAGATCCAGAAGCCCTGACGCCCAATCATTTCATCTTGGGAGGTCCGGGTCGTATCGCAGCACCAGGTGAATTCAACGACAGTGACCTGCATCTACGAGCAAGTTGGCGCGCATCTCAGAGACTCGCCGATATATTCTGGGCCAGATGGCTTAAAGAATACCTTCCAGAGCTACGGAACCGTAGAGAACCGCACACCAAAGGCACGATTCCCAAAGTCGGTGACCTAATACTCATCGCGGACGGCAACCTTCCACGGAACATGTGGATCAGAGGACGCATCTGTGCTACGTTTCCCGGCCCAGATGGAGTGGTACGAACGGTGGACGTGACCACGAAAGGAGGAACCTTACGACGTCCAGTGAAGAAAATAGTCGTTCTACCGACCGAGACCGGCGATCCTGCACCATCTACAACTGCGACGTCAGCGGCGGGCGTCGCACGGCGGGAGGAATGTGCAGGACGCTCAAACGAATGTAAATAGGAAGCGTCATCGCTTTAGTTCATACTAAACCTATAGTTAATTTAGTTTATTTGTCATGTTTTCATTATATCTTATTATGTTTAGTAATGTCTTAAAATAAGGATAAAAGTATGTTTTAATGTCAAGCTCACTGAGGTAACTTTTTTGTATAGCGCAAATAGTGCATGTCACAGCGCTAAAATTAACCAATAGTAATAAAGCTCGTAGTTAGGAATTTTGGCTAATCAGTGATTGGTTGTTCCAATTCATGCTTCTCATGGATTGGCTACAGACAGTGGAAAGTTTTCGAAGTCCACCATGTAAAATTATGTACATGTTGAGATACATATGTAAAGTTGCTTTGTTTTTATTGTAGTGTTAGATATTCCCCTTCCAACCTACCCGCAACGAGTGGAAGTGTATAAAAATGCATGGCGCGCTGTCAACGGGCTCTTCTTCGTTTGGCTCCGGACGCGACTGACGTATTTTAGAGTCGTTATAATGTTATTCAAAGGTCGTGTTTATAATGTTGTAGAAGTAGGAACGTACTTGTTATTGTAAAACGTTTTTAAGCAATAAAACTTTCTTGGTTGACGAGTCATTTATTTTCATTTAAATAATAACCGCTTCTGGTCCTTAAGATCAGAAGTGGGATAACCACGCGTTCTAAGCCGTTTTTTGCCATCTAAATACCTAAGTGCTTGGTTATTTTATCCTGTCAAAGAGAACGTTAAAGTGAAGTGTTGTACTTTTAATCGTAAAGTGCAGACTTGTCAACCGTAAGTAAGTTTTGTTTCCTTATAAAGTGTCGAGAGCGTGTTTCGGTTCAGAGAACGTAAGAACTCGTTGGAGCGACAATTTGCTAGTCTTAGTTCTTACGAATCGCGCCGCGATAGTTTTAACTACACGCCACTTTTTATCACTCACTACCCTCAAAATAGATTGATAGACCATAGCGACAGATTTTCTAATCATCGAGTGTATTGCGTAGACCTCTTCAGTCCTTGTTTTTGTAGATCAGTGTTTTTCAAACCGTAGGTCGCGACCCCAGGGGGTTCCAAAGTTTTGCTTGGGGGGTCACGGTTGCAAGCCAGGTAAAAATAAAAAGCGAGGATTGCTAATCTTGCACTAGAAAAAGGCCCATGCCTGTTAATTTTTCAACATTTTTAAAATCTTTGTTCTATTTTTGTTTCGCAAATAGTGTAATTTGAAACATATTTGACTTGACGTTTAGGTTTAAAAATAAATCACAAGAGTGCATTACACTCGCTCGCTCACCGCATTGTTACGGCCCTAGGAGGTAGCCACAATTATTTTTTACTTAATAATTGGTCGCATGTTCAATAGTATTGAAAAGTAGATATTGCAAAACTTGACGACTTGTGTGACGGTGCTCTTGGTCGAATTCTTATGAGGTTAGAAGTTATTGAGCGTAAGTTACCGAGTATCAATTGGTGAACGTCTGTTGCATTCAAATAACGAAAGCCAGTTATTTTCATACAATACGGTTGAACGAACCCCTGATTGCAAACAATGTTCAAGTTTTAAGCGGCTACACTTTTTAAGTTGAAAACGACCTACCTGTTGAAGTTTTAATTCTGGCGGGTTTGCCATTCCTTTTTCGGGAAGGTAAGTCAGTTGTTACCAGGGGCGACTGATTGTACATGGTCAGGTACGGCCGAGCCCAGGGAAAGTGAATACTCTCTTTCGATCATCGGAACCTACTAACGTTACCGGTCCTGTAGTTTCTGGGGCTTGCAAGCTATTTTCGCTGTTAAATTGCAGGCCATGCCTCTTAAGACAAGCATATCAAGCCTGCTGAGGAAGGGTAAACCTATTTTGCGTGCCGCTGAGCAGTATGCTCGCGACTACCCACATACATAAACTGCTTGACTAACGAACCGGTTTTAGCAATATTTGTTACCAGTGTCCCATGGAACACACACACAGTGTCCACTGGTCAACTTTCAAGGTTGAGCAACCCTTGAAGGGGTTGGTCCGTGGATGGGTGACTGAATTATTACATACCGAGACTTCTCCCTGCCTCGGATTGGACCTGTTTCAGGATAATGCAGACTAGATGTGCAGTCGCTGCGTGTGAGGTGCTGGTGCTTGCCTGCATCCTTTTTCTCGTGTATATGAACGATCTTCTTTGTCTAAACTCATTTCATGGTAAAATAATCTCATATGCAGAT
Organism: Polia nebulosa; assembly: GCA_951329385.1. NCBI lineage: Eukaryota > Metazoa > Arthropoda > Insecta > Lepidoptera > Noctuidae > Polia > Polia nebulosa. Next base: position 1,219,399 of record OX589595.1, on the reverse strand, counting down.
GATACTGCCCTCATTTTCGTTGAAAAAACATGGAATGAAACTTACCAGCTAGCGCAAAAGGGTTTTCATTTAGTGAAGAAGTGGCTTGCCGAAAACATGCTTACCCTGAATGTTAAAAAAACTAAGTACGTGACTTTCTCGATCCGTAGTTTATCACATGTGAACCTAAACCTTATCGCACATAACTGCTCAACTCACGATTCGTTTGCTTCTAAATGCTCATGTGATTCGCTGGAGCGTACCAAAACAATTAAATACCTAGGCGTAATAATTGACGAAAATCTTAGCTTTAAATCCCACATTCAAGTGCTAAGTAAGAGAATTCGCAAACTTACCTTCGTGTTCAGGACATTGAGGCATGTAGTCACCCCGATAATACTGAAGCAAATATATTATGCACTTTGTCAGTCACTCATTACATACTGCATCTTGTCCTGGGGTGGTGCACCGAAGACTACAATGAAACAACTTGAGGTTTCCCAAAGAACCATACTGAAACTCAGTACATTTAAACCTTTTCGTTACCCTACTACCCTCCTTTATGAATACTGCGAGGTCCTGACTGTTCGCCAACTATTTATCTCTAGCATTATTCTAAAACAACATGCCACCATGGAGTACAGTCCGAGTCGGGTAACAAGGCGGAAAGGTTTACCTGTTTGTAACAGGGTACACTCAAGAACTGCCTTTATTGGTAGATTTTTCCCCTTTTTGGGCCCGTTTGTATATGACAAAATCAACAAAATTCTTCAAATCTACCCTAAAAATAAACAAACTCTAAAAAAATCTTTATTCCAGTGGCTTTGGAAATTAACATACGATGGAACTGAGGATTTGCTGACCATCTTAGGGTAGTGATTACGGTTTGTGGTACCTATCAATAAAAGATCTATAAAACTATAAGTACTATTTTATTTTAATATTACACACCCTCTCACACACATACACTCACCATTTCACCTTATTACACCCAGAGGACAATTACTCTTCACAATTTTGTTTTTATTGTTTAAAATCCTGCAAATTATATTATGTTAATCAATTTTCTATTTTGTTCATGAGCTAGTACTTACAGATCCAGCTCCAGGGCTTGAGGCGCTGCGTGCCGAAATACAGGCCCTAAACCTAGTTCGGCAGCAGAGGCTTATATTAAGACACAACTGTAATTGTTTCTAGTTTACTCTGTGTCAACCTATATTTCTTTTTGATGTAATAAATATATTATTATTATTATTATTATCCGCTGTGTCATGCGCAGTGGCCTGTGTCGTGGTGCGCGGCGGCGCCCTGCGTGAAGCGCTATGGTGTGCGCTGCGTGAAGCGCTATGGTGTGCGCTGCGTGAAGCGCTATGGTGTGCGCTGCGTGAAGCGCTATACTGTGCGCTGTGTGATGTGTATGGCGTGCGCCACGTTATGCACATGGTGTGCGCTCCGTGGTGCGCGCTGGCCACTTCATGGTGCGCTGAGTGTGCGCTCCGTGGTGCGCAGTGAGGCGCTGGGAGTGCGCTCCGTGGTGCGCAGTGAGGCGCTTCATGGTGCGCATGGAATGCACTATATGGTGTGCTGTGCTGCGCTGCGTGGTGCGCATGGTTTGCGCTCCGTGGAAAGATGCTGACTTGATGCCTGTGTCTTCATGATGCATTGCTCAGTACCGCGGGCATATGAGAGACATGCGGACTCTATGCCTCTGTCTTTATGACGTGGTTGGTAAGTGACGACGAGCCTTCGTGGGGCCTCTGTCGTGGTTACATTGATGAGCATGCTAACGTTTGGGCCTCTGCTCTGTTTTGCGGTCATGGTGGAGACATGCAGAACTTTTGGGCCTCTGTCTCAATGACGCAATGTGTCACAAATTCATAGTAAGCATAACCTTTGGGCCTCTACTATCTATTCGTGAAAACGACAAGCGAACGTTTGGGCCTCTGTCGATAACAATGTATTGCGAGTGATGGAAATCCGGATTCTATCATTAGCAATGCACTGAATGTCTTGGGTTTGAAGCTGTTTCAACTTTAAAAATCACTATTGATGGTCCTTGTTGCTGGCACTTGAGTGCACGCTTGCGCCTGGAACACTGGACAAATTCGTGAATCCTTACTTATGAAACTACTTCAGGCTGAATAAGCTTCAAACCATAGTGGTCATGTTATTTAATTACTCATGTACTCTTATGTATTTTCAGATAATGATGATGGTTAAAATAATGATGATGGCCAGGTTGTGAGAGATGGATCTAATGGGAATGAAGTTGCGGTCGAGGACGTCACGCTATCAGGAACGGCCGTGTTAGATATTCCCCCTTCCAACCTACCCGGAACGAGTGGAAGTGTATAAAAATGCATGGCGCGCTGTCAACGGGCTCTTCTTCGTTTGGCTCCGGACGCGACTGACGTATTTTAGAGTCGTTATAACGTTATTCAAAGATCGTGTTTATAATGTTGTAGAAGTAGGAACGTAATTGTTATTGTAAAACGTTTTTAAGCAATAAAACTTTCTTGGTTGATGAGTCATTTATTTTCATTTAAATAATAACCGCTTCTGGTCCTTAAGAGTAGTTTATAGATTTGTGATAATGTAAAAATAGAATATAAAAGTAAAATATAACGTAGAATCAGTTTGTCCATAGAATACATACTTTGTAGTATATATATATATATCAGTTTTGTTGTTATTAAGATCAGTAAATATGTAATAGTAAATATGCAGGTGTTCATTACCTAATAGATTTGTAAAACCCTTCTGATTGGTTATTGTCAGAATGTCGAAATGTTTGTGATTGGTCGAATGTTAATGTCCAAGTTAATTTGTGAAATGCTCAAAATGTATTGGCTGTCCGGGTTTGCATTTGCTACACTACGTGTCCCATAGAATTTGGGTAATAAATATAGGCATCCCTGGCAGTCAAATTCAGTCACTCAGCGGCAGTTGACTCAGTGAGCTCGAAAGTCCTCTGGCTTTCGCTCTATTGTCTAGTACCACACCTTGTACAGACTATTGTCTTGTTCCACACCTTGAACAGACTGAGTCTCGTTGTGTTCCACACCTTGTACCGACTGTATATTGTTTATGTAACATATTCTTTTATGAACCATATTGTGAACTGTAAAATAAATAGTCTTCAAGATTTAAGAAGAGTTTAATTGAACCAAGTGACTCCTCCAACCCAGCAAACATTATAGTTTGGGTTCCATCCCAAATAGAAACAATATATCTAGCCTTTTTACTTAACTACCCCAGAAAGAGGGTAATATTTTTCGAGATTTTGTATATAAGGAGGTATGTTTCTATGTCCATTTCTTTGGTAGAAGCGGCTAGATCGATTTTAATAAATAAGGTATCATTAGATTGAACTGAAGTGTCGAAGTGACAAACAAGATGGCGGACGCGTTAGGTAAATGAAGTCGTATTTTTTGTAACAAAGTCGTGTTTCCAACTACTTAATATAACGTTGAGGTCATCTGAATACCAGTTTTTAGGATTCCGAATATCCGAATGTAAAAACAGAACCCTTATAGGATCACTCGTGCGTCTGTCTGTCTGTCCGTCCGTCTGTCATATCCAATTTACTTCGAATCTACTCGACCGATTGAGTTGAAATTTTTGAAATATATACTTTTTCATAATTCCAAAATGTATACCTAGTTTTTAAGTTATTTGAGAAAATTGATGAAAAATGACCATTCCCGCATTAGGTTTGTCTTGAATGAACTTGTATTTTTTTGTGACATATTCATGTTTCTAACTACATAATTTTTTTATAAGGAGTGACTGCTTATCCACAACCTAGTAACTCGGTAACATGACAACCCTTGGCAAGACTGTACTCGTAAACTCGTACTATCAAGGATCTAAAAAAAACTTTTTACAAAAAAAACAACCGACTTCCAAAAAAAAAAGCCACTAAAAATAAAAAAATAACTTTAATTTGTTTTTTTATAAAAAAGTTTTTATTTATCACTTTTTAGTTGTTATACCCCAGAACTAAAACTCCCAATAACATGGAACGTGGAATTTAAACATTTGGAGGACACCAAAACGTCATCGGGGTAAACGTATTTTTCGTTTTTGTTCAGTTTCTCAAAAAGGGCCGAAGCAATTTCGATAAAATTGAAATGGGGCGACCTCGGGAGTATATTCTTTCCGATAAAAAAAGAATTTTAGTAATCGGTCCACAACTGACGGAGAAATCGGCGGACATACATTAAGAAAAAAAAAAAACATTCATACAGTCGAACATAGAACCTCCTCCTTTTTCGAAAGTCGGTTAAAAATGACTCCCGGAAGCAAAGACTTAAGGTGGAAGGTCCAGGGTAGCCCGCGAAACTGAAATTTTCTTACGTTTTTTTGCAATTTGCAGTTAAGTGTGAGGTTGTATCTTCGTCAAAATAAACGCATAGTAGCAAGTATGTATTTATAGAATTATAATCATCATCAATACATCTCTCTCAGTTAGAATTGATGCCAAATGTCATGATTTCATGAAATACTTACATTTGGCATCAATTCTAACTGAGAGAGTTGTATTGATGATTTTAATTATTATAATTCTATAGACACATAATACTTGCTACGGCCGCGAATCAAATTTTGACCAAGATAAAACTTGATACTGACCTGCTACCCTGGAGCTTCCACCTTAACGTGCTTTCCGATGGATAGAGTAGTCTTTGAATGTAATAGATGGTCACCTATCCGAGGACTGGCCTCAGCAAGCGTTGCTTAACATCGAACATTGACCCGTGCGCCTATGACTGTTTAGCCACTAGTGGAAAGCAATCAAATATTTACGAAAATAACCTAGAACTCAAAACCATAATTCCAAATTGAACTTAATAATTCAGCCACTCTCAAAGCGTACCATTCATTTCCATATTTTCTCGAAATCACCAAGTAAATGGAACGTTGACTGTAGTCTCGACGACTCGTCGCCCGAACTAACAACATTCTGTCGCTTGGCAAATTGCTCGCTTGCAACATAATACCTTTGCGTCCTTCATAATAAAACAGCCTTTCTTAATTAATATTCAGCAACAGTACCGTTTCTTGAATAATTAAACTTTTTTATGGAAAATAAGAGACTCTTTACTTATTAGTCGTCAAATGAAGTTAGCATAAAGTAGCGTTAATGAAGCATTTGTCTGTTGGATGACATTAAGGGGTAAGTGGAAAGTGGTGGCGTTTTTTCAGAAAAATACGTGGAAAACTTATTTTATTCAGTATTTTTCGATAGATTTTGTCAGATCATCATCATCATCATCATCATCATCTCAGCCTTTTAATGTCCCCATTGCTGGGGCACAGGCCTCCTCTTCGTGAGAGGGTGTGGGCCGTAATCCACCACGCGGGCCCAATGCGGATTGGTGAATGTCACATGTCTTCGAATTTTTGGTTCTAGGACATGCCGGTTTCCTCACGATGTTTTCCTTCACCGTTTTGAGAGCAGTGGTGATGAAAATAATTTACACAAAGTAAAGCGCCTGCTTGGGTTTGAACTCATGACCTACAACTTCTAAGTCGCGGCCAATACCACTATGCCACCACTGCTCTCAGCTTGTCAGATATTGCTGCTGATTCTCTTGTTCAATAACTAAACTAAAATTAGGGAATTGCTATCTTTTACTAAAAGGCAGTGCGAGAATAGGACGGCTATAGCTATGAACTAAGTTACGAGTAAGAGATGTCAAACTAGTTTACGCCTTGCGCTTTACTGTGTTTTTAGTCGACATGTTTTTACGTGTATCCTTAATTTGTATGGAAGTATTAGTTCTATTATATTTGGCAGTTGTAATTTACGTCCGTCTCTTTCTTGTGTTATTAGAGAGAAAAAGATAGCAATAGCCTAAAATAAGTTTAGTATGTGCACAACAGAATCGGCACCATTGTTGGCCAGTTTTTTTAATAATGATGATTTCGTAATTTTTACTATATAAAATTCATGCATAATTTACGAGTTATGACTTCTTAAATAAATAAAAAAAAGGCTAATCTAGATTCTAACAGAGAATTTCAAAACATTAATATTGTAGTGTCGAGGGTTCTCAGTGTAACTCAGTGGCGTGTAGGTACTTCTTCAGAGTGGTCTTGCGTTGGCTTTTTTTTTTTTTTTGTGGGGTGGGAAATCATCCAATGATTTCTCCCGCTCTGGGTGGAGCGGGAGGGCGTGTCAGACTCTTACTGACTAAAACCTACCCCCTTCTATCATGATATATTAGTTTTGGAGACATGACAAATACACACACACACACACGTAAACTCACACAACAACCGTACGTATTGTACTTTTTGAACTACGATGAAAGAGACTGGCCTCCACGACACAGGGAATCCTAGTGTGGAGACCAGTGATTTACCTGTTTGAAATATGTATTTTTCTGAACAATAAAGATTATTATTATCATTCCATTTATTTCTATGTTTTATCTTACAATTTACATTTTTAAATATTAAAATATAAAAACATTTAAAAATATTAAAAATAGTATCCCACCGGTATCGGGATAGGGTCCACAAAGCTACCGGTAGTCAGGGCTCCTGAGAAAGGAACCTCCTAACTATGCGCGCCGTGTCAAGGAGTACTGCTTTCTGGATCAAGCCCTTGATCCAGCTGCCCAACGAGAACCTCCTTAGGTGTTCGTCGAGGCTCTTGGCTATTAAACCATTGGCCGTCACGACTATCGGCACAATGACTGCTGTATCCACCTCCCACATGTCGACAATCTCGCGAGCTAGATCAAGATACTTTGTTTGTTTATCTTTTTCAGCTTTCACGAGGTTCTCGTCATGAGGGACAGCTATATCAACGATCATTGTGCAACGCGCTAATCGATCTATCACCACTATGTCAGGCTTATTGGCAACAATAGTCCTGTCAGTGATGATAGATCGATCCCAGTATAACGTGATATTGCCATTTTCGAGAACTGGGTCGGGCACATATCTATAGTACGGTACTTCCCATTCCACAAAATTGTATTTAAGAGCAAGTTGCTGGTGGATAATCCTGGCTACAAGGTTGTGTCTATGCAAATAGTCTCCGTTAGCTAGACGAGAACAACCAGAAATAATGTGTCGTATTGATTCCCCGGGCCACAACTCGATGCATACCCACGTCAGTTTTGAGGAAGTATTCGCTAAGGCTGCATACCTCGCGGTTGTGTAGGGTCTTAGCATTTAAGAAGCCACGACCCCCATACTTCCGCGGGATATACAGCCTCATCACCGATGATCGTGGGTGGGTAGGTTTCGGTTGAGCAGAGGTATCTAAGGTGTACGGAATCCGAGAGTTGAGTTCCCACGGATGCCATAATCTCTTCTCGCTTTACATGCATGACTGCACATTTGTCCTCACCAAATTCCATCCTGATGGCGCTACTGAAGATTTCTGTTACCTTCATTAGCTTCATCAGTTGCAAGTTGTTGGGGGCAAAGAGTTTCAGATCATCCATGTAAAGGAGGTTGGATATGACTTGACCACCTCTTCTCAACCGGTAGCCTTGGCCCGAACCCTCCAGTAGAGTACTGAGAGGGTTTAGAGCCAGACAAAACCACAGTGGACTCAGACTGTCGGCCTGAAATATGCCACGTTCGATTCTTATCGGTTCGCTGTTCTCCTGGATTTGTCGACATCCTGGATAGTGAAGAACCGCCCTCCACTGCCCCATACACGACATCAGGAAGGTGCGCAAAGTTGCATCCACTTTGTACAGCTCCAGCACCCTCATGAGCCATGTATGTGGCACTGAGTCATAGGCCTTCTTATAATCTATCCAACATGTCGACAGATCTTTTCGAGAACGACGAACCTGTTGGCTAATGGCAACATCAATGAGGAGGAGCTCCGTAGTGAGAGGCAGACATGATAAAATTTGTGTCAATATGATTGTTTATTTTGGCTCTCAGGATGGATGTAAAAATTTTATAGACCGTCGGTAAACACGTGATCGGTCTATAATTTTTGGGTTACGCAGTACTACCTGATTTATGGAGCAGGTGGGTTACTCCTGTCGTAAGTAACTGGGGCAGCGACCCTGACTCTAGGGCAGACTGGAACCGAGCTGCCAAGCGAGCATGCGATCTTTGAAACCATTTTATCCAGAAATTGTGCAGACCGTCCGGCCCTGGCGATTTCCAGTTAGACAACGGACGGACTGCACAAGCTACATCTTGGGGGTTGATGGCAATAGCCCCCATTTCTGGTATAAGATCGCACGCGCGCTCGACCTCTCGAATCTAATCACCCTCGGTGTGCCTGACGGGCGCCGACCAGATGCTGCGCCAGAATGAGCTCATGGCGTCTTCATCAGGTAGGTGCGTATCAGACACACCTTGGTTCGGTCGCTCCCAAGTCCTATAAACCCACCTTTCGTTGCTTTGGAATGTGCGATTCTGAGTGTACCACTCCACTCGCCGCTTGTACTGACGAATATGGTTTGCCCATGCATAGATCTTCTGCTTCAGGAAGTCGATACGCTCTGTGATGCGGGTTAGATAATCTCGGGAACTTATATCAGTCCCCGAGAATGCACGCCTCACAAAGCGCATCACCCTAGGGCGCGTGTTGCCCTCCTTGAAGCAGATAAGCTTGCCAATGAGTGCTCTATCCTCACCGATACGAAGCTCGATCCTGCACTGCCAAGCTGGTACAGCTGGTCGTGCAGCTCTGTCACTGTTGGGGAACTTGACGTGAGCTACACGACATGCCGCTATTATTATTATTAACTCTGTTTCGAATTTATCCTCAACCCCCGGGCAGTTGAGGTGTGTAATAAAGGAAAAACTAATCCAGAATACTTGATATGTTATTTATATAGCAATAACATATCAAATATATCAATCTTTTTGCATTGACATATTCATAACTGACTTATAACAATCCAAATCTTTTCTTTTTAATTTCAAACCTGTTCTAGATTTGGATCACCCTTTTATATTTGATTAATCAGCCTGTCTGTTGATAAGGTTGATATTCTGACTCGATCTCCTTAGGCCCTCCATAGACGAACTGCTTAGAGCAGTTGAGACCAATTACTGCACGAGAGTAGTCGCATTGCGGTCGAGGCTTCCATAGACGGACTGCTTAGATTTTTAGCTGAGAAAACAAATGAACTGCTTGAGCGGCCCGACAATATGAAACTATCATATTGTGGGGCTCCAATGTTTAGCCATCATGAAAATAGATTAGCTACTGCAATAATATCTGAAACGAAAGCAAAATATGGAGCACAGACTACAACGTGTAAATGTTTCTGATTTTTTATTTATGTTTTTAAAAACTAAGTATATTGTTTTACTTGCATAAAATATTACAAAGTCAAAGACCTGTCTGTCTTTTTTTTTCATCTGTACAATTTCTACAGAATAGGTCGGACGACTAAAAAAATCTAGAGTCCGTCAGTTAGATAACCAAAAAATATTGGAGAAGTATTTTTTCTTTAGTCACTTTAATTAAAATGAAGACGATACAGTGGGTTGAAATTTCAGATGACGTCACACTTAGGTTAAAATTGTAACACTTTTTACTTAAAAGTGACGTAACAAGGCCTCACTCTTGATCTTTAATGTGTTGTATCTTTGTAATTTTTCATTAATTTGTCATAGCAAAAAATACTTGTCCAATATTTTTTGATAATCTAACTTACGGACTAATAAGATTTTTTTTTTACTCTGTCCCTATTAATGATGGATTGATGAGACAAATAATAATAATATTATATTCTTTAGCTCTAGCTTGTACTGAGGGCGCAGATATTTTTTCGTATCAGTACAAAGTCAAGCAACACATTTCCAATGTATTGGAATTTAAAAAGCCGCATCCTCCTCCCGTGACAAGACGCTGGCTAAGCGCCAAGGAAGCCAAATCTTAAATCCTTAAACAAGTCTAGTTCAGTAGAACCTCTCGGAATAGTGCTGTTCTTACGAATTTTCAATATTCTATCAAGTAATAGTGATGCGGAAATTCTTCTTCGTATATAGTTATGGTCTTTGTCTAATATTTTGCATGTTCAAAATAGATACCGACGTACCTTACCAGTGAGTATGAAGAGTGGTAAAAATCGAGTAGCTGATACAGTCAAAGACCTGATTCCCGTGTAAACTGCTGGATTTTCTTTACGAAGAAACGCCAAAATATCCTCATAAATGATAATGATAAATGATGTTTATTAAGTAATAAGTTACAAGAAACACTTTTACACGACAATGTTTTTTGTCAGTTTAAGCTAGATGAGGCCGGTGTTTCCTACCTAACTACCTTGAGGAGAAACACCGAAACAAACTCAGAGGTCAAATTCTCTTTTAAAGCAAGCCTCTCAGTCAAGTTTCTCAGAAAGCGAGGTCCCTTTTTTTGAAGTTATACTTCTTTAGGCGCGTTATGAAAAAACGATGAGAGTGAAATTTTAAGATGCGCGCGCATCACTGTCACACAAAATTTACAGGTTGAAGTTAGCTAGAACCGACACCCTTAAGTTAACTATGGTCTGTGGTTTATGAAGAATGATTGTTTTCCTTTTGTAAACTTTGTGAGAATTTGGTTTTTTGTTTTGTTACGCCAAAGAAGTATAACTTCTTACGTGTGTACATAAGTACACACACACTTTTTTTTAAAGAGTACAAGTACCGAAGCACATGTCCGGTAAATTTGGAGACACTTGGTCGAGGTCTTCGTCTTAGTATTAGACGTCTTTCGACTGATAAGATGATGTTCCCAACAGTGCTTACAGTTACTACCGAATTGAAACCCCTCGTATATGAACATAATGAGCAAGGACACCAACACTTCTCTACCCACTGTAACACTTCAAAAATAATTACATTCGTGTAATGGAGCGTTATTTTTGCAAGATGACAGATAGTAGTCTGACGTTTCTTTTTCCAATTTGATATGGAGCGACTCAGACTCCATAAACTAAAATTATTGGATTTAGTACTAATAAATACCTAGTGATGTCTGGAGGAGTTAAAGGGGCCAGAGTCAAGTTCAAATGCAAATGTTCAAGTTCAAATGTTTTCTTATGCTTAAAGCATTTGAACTTACAGCGTCTGCTTTAAGTACTACTTTGGGATTTTTTCTATAGAGACACTAACTTTAGACGTGGCATTCGTGAGCCTCACCAAGCTTTCTTATAGTTGACAGGGTTCCTATATTTAACTTAAGATTATGGTTTAAAACTAGAAAAAACTTATTAGAAAAAGGTCTGATCTTGACCACACTATTTATTGAATAATAGGAAGAATAATGCGGTCTTAGCAAAGGGTTCTGAACACTAACGTCCAAGTGTCCAAGTATAATCAGGATTGTATGGCCACAGCTGCGATATTGCATGTGGAATCTTCTCTCTTGATCTGGATCTTTAATCTTTAAATTGTGCACCAGCAATTGTAAGTGCTACATGACATACAATTTTCTATAGGACTATCATGAAACTAAATCTAATTTGACACAGTGTTCTTAATAAATGTGAGAAGTGAAGACCTATTTGATGAATTATTATTTGCTTACAAACATTCCCCAAGCTTGTAGATTGGTAAATAGGGTCTTTTGCAGAAATCCAACTCTGACGCTAGCCGGTGAGAAGAAAAAAATCCTTTACACTACTACGTTAAAAACACATACTTTTCAGAAACCCATTAAAATTGAAATAATTAAAACACATTTTGCAGAAAGCAGAAGTCCCGTGTTCATTATTTTTACGGCAAATAAGAGAGCTTCATTCAACGCCTTTCGCTCAACATAAAAGGATGTGACTTGTTAACGAAAATAAAGAAAAAACTATTTGCTTGCCATTTCACAGCGGGAACTATTATTTTCTTTATAGTTATGTAGAGAAGTATTGTGAAACCTTGATTTTTGAGTATTTTATTTATTTTTTTAAGCATGATGGAAGACTTACAGCTAAAACAAACAGATCGGGATCAGTAAATAAGACTGTCAGCCAATCACAAGTCTCCACATATACTCGTAAAATACAGAAATAAGAAGTAAGTTCTATGGATATTCACAATTTCACAACAAATTACTGAGTAACTAATACTTATACTAATATGTTGTACTCGGCTTAAGCACTTCCTGCCTTAGGACACACACGTTGTGAACAAATCTAAATCGTGCTGTTTACAAAGTTTGTTTACATTTCTGCTTGCGAGTATGTTTGCAGTATTAGTCAATGAAAATGCTTACATCGAATATCAATTTATCGTTATCAACTTAATTATTGGATTTGATTTGGATGATTAGAATAGTTTATATAAGTGACCACTCAAGAAACCGGCATGTTCTAGAACCAAACATTCTAAGACATGTGACGTCCACCAACCCGCATTGGGTCCTGGAGTTGCATAGTGGAGGCACTCCGGTATCACCGCGTGCCGCCCTACCTCCGTCTCGTAGTCGAGGCGTATTTGACGGACAGAGCCGTCATCTACCCCGGTCATCAGGGAGAATGGAATGGAATGGTGTTCCACAGGGACGGGTCCTGGGGCCGCCTTTGTGGAACATCGGATACGACTGGGTGCTGCGCGCCGACCTCCTCATTGGCGTCAGCGTAGTGTGCTACGCTGACGACACGCTGGTCGTAGCGCAGGGGTGATCGAACAAGGCGGCGGCCGACCGTATGACACGCGGGGTTGCGACAGTCATAGAGAGGATCCGGCAACTGGGACTCGAGGTGGCATTGCACAAGTCCGAGGCCATGTGTTTTCATGGTCCTCGGAACGCGCCACCGGCGGGTTCCCAGATCACGGTAGGAGGGGTTCGCATCGGCGTCGAGGGTACGATGAAGTACCTGGGACTCGTCCTCGACAGCCGGTGGAACTTCGTCGACTTTCAACGTTTGGCTCCCAGATTGGACAGGGCCGGGGCCGCCTTGAAGCGTCTCCTACCCAATCTGAGGGGGCCAAACGCCTCCTGCCGGAGGCTCTACGCGGGAATCGTGCAGTCCATGGCCCTCTGCGGGGCACCGGTGTGAGCGCGTTCATTGAGGCAGCGATCAGCTCGCCAGATGAACGCGTCCCAGAGGGTCATGGCGATCCGCATGATCCGAGGATACCGCACGGTCTCCCGTGAGGCTGCGAGCCGGACTGTCACCAGTCCTTGACGGACTGTCACCAGTCCTTGACGGACTGTCACCGTAAGATTTGGAGACAAAAATCCTCGCGCACCTGTATGAGTGGCGCGAGGAGGCCAAACGCCGGGGCGAAACTCCGCTGCCGCGACACCTCGCGGCTCGGCGGACAGAGCTCCAGCAGGATCTCATGGTGACATGGAGAGAGCGACTGTCGCAACCCAGCGCTGGGCACGTCACCATCGCGGCGGTAGTGCCCCTCTTTGAGGACTGGCTGGAGAGGCGCCACGGCGCCCTCATCTTCCGCCTGACGCAGGTACTCACCGGACATGGCTGTTTCAGGAGGTACCTGTGTCGGATCAAGGCGGAGGTGTTTCCACAGCAAGGATCAAGGACAGGACACGGTGGAGCATATGGTGGAGGTTTGCCCCGCTTGGGCAGAGCACCGCCGTGTCCTCGTGGATGCGATAGGCGGCAGCGACTTCTCGCGCCGTGCCCTGGTTCAGGCCATGGTACGGAGCGAGAGGGAATGGGAAGCCGTCTCCTCCTTCTGCGAAGCAGTAATGCTCGCAAAGAGGGAGGCGGCATACGTTAGGGAGACACAACAACAGCAGAGTCGCCCTAACACCCTCAGCAGCAGCCGCCGCAGGAGTCGCCAGGGGGTTCGGACGCCGCGAGACGATCTCCGGCCATCGTAGACCCGGGCCTGCGGACGGCGAGTAGTGGGTAACTCGCCGCCCGATCAGCACCAGGCCCGAGAGTCGACGGCGCGTAGCCACGCGCGCCTCAAAGAGTTGTCAGCAAAGGACGGGGCCTGCCACGGCCAATGCCTGCCCGGGGGTTGAGGACAAATTCGAAAGAGTTACCTCGCCCCTGGGCATGTAGGGCAGGAAGGAATAGGGGTGGGTTTTAGTCAGTAAGAGTATGACACGCCCTTCCGCTCCGCCCTAGAGCGGATGAAGTCATAAGATGATTTCCCACCCCCCCAAAAAAAAAAAAAACCCGCATTGGGCCCACGTGGTGGATTTCGGCCCACACCCTCTCAGAGAGAGGAGGCCTGTGCCCCAGCAGTGGGGACATTAAAAGGCTGATAATGATGAAGATGACCAATCAATCTGCCCGTGCCTTTTCCCAACTATCTTGGGGTCGGCTTCCAGTCTAACCGGATGCAGCTTAATACCAGTATTTTACATGGACCGACTGCCTATCTGACCTTCACAACCCAGTTACTGAGTATTACGATACCCCTTGGTAAGACTGGTTGTCAGACTTTCGGGCTTCAGACGACCCGTAACGACTGTCAAAGATCCACAATTGACATCTGGGACTAAGGGCTTAACTGATTAGTGTAGCGTACCTGATGGATTGACCGGTGCGGCTGTTATTACTTTAGCCACGAAGTTTATAAGTGACCATTTAATTAAAAGGGTTCTACAAAAAGTATAGGTTGCAATAGAATTTGTAGATAGTTTGTTATGTATGTCGTAGAATTTGTTACTCCAACGACTACGACGATTTCGAATTTTTTAATCAAATATTATCTACTTACAATGTGGTTCAATTGACTCACTTTTCAAGCAGTCTGATGCAGTTGGTGGTTTATTTTAGTTCAATTATTGATTTCATGTCACCAACTGCATCAGACTGCTGGAAAAGTAACTTGTATGGAACTTTTTAGTTGTTTTTTAACAGTCAGGTGTTTTGAAAATACTTTTTTTTTTACTTTTTATTGAGTTTTATTTTCTACATTTGACGGTTTTGGGAATCGCCTCCTCGATCCATTTATTTTGATACCCTACTTATAGTTCGTCGAGTTTAATTGTTGTCACCATATTGTATTTTGATTACTGTTATGTCTTAAGTCCCACCAGTTCTTCCCATCGGTTTGCAAACGGCTGGATGGGACATGGCTGGAGGTGGATCACTGTGTTGCCCAATTTCTCACAGGTCATGGCAACTTTAAGAGTAAATTATTTTCCTTCAAGCTTGTTGCCTCACCTTTACCTATGTCAATGTTCTATACCTGATTGCGAATACGAACAATCCTCACATCATATCCTATGGGAGTGTACTCTTTGGCAAACTGAGCGCAATATTATGTTGGATAGTATTCAGCCTACATCGGGAGTTGTCTATTACACAGACCTTGTGCAAACTAGAATGAATTTCCGTGCGTTCAAGCGTTTTTGCCATACCTATTATTGGAATCAAGAGTAACAGCTCACAA
Source organism: Polia nebulosa (assembly GCA_951329385.1). NCBI lineage: Eukaryota > Metazoa > Arthropoda > Insecta > Lepidoptera > Noctuidae > Polia > Polia nebulosa. Next base: position 1,204,114 of record OX589595.1, on the reverse strand, counting down.
TTGTAGGACCCATTAATATTAGTGTTTTTAACCAGTGGCGCTTGGCAACTGAGCTTACCCCATTTGTAAAAACCTCCTTTGTGCCTAAGGGCCTAGTTTTGTTCTGTCTCCCGCTTGATTAGGAGGGAAGTGGAAATTATGCTTTTCTTACTCCTCCGCTGTCTTTTCTGATAAATTTCGTTGCGGGACCCAAGACAGTTTAATCGTTTCTCTGGGACTCGTCGAGCTCATTGCCTCGGCGTTTTTTCTGGTGGTCGCCACTGTTGATTCTGGCTTACAGAAGTTACAGTGGTTTGGGAATAGTGTGGCGGGCTTGTCCCAAATATGTCATGTCTTTAGTAGCACTCGCAAGATTAAGACGAATCAATACACATAAGAATTATAAAAATTGGCGCACGCGTTTTGTTTGTAAAGTGCCACAATGGAACAAACATACATACTTAATAAATAGGCTGATAAACACATTACCCTCCCTTGCGTCGCGCAGTCAGGTAAAAAGCACACACTTTTAAAACAACATTTTACTGTACGAGTAATACACATTTCTGCTTAATCCCCTAAGGGATCAAGTACTACTCCAACAACACACTCGTACGAATACCACGAATTACTTTAAGATTAATCATAGGGTGTAACATTCCATTTCTTACGTCTTTGTTTCGAGACAGCTGACGTGCTCATTAACATTAATCATGGCGCGTGTGACGTCACTCACGTAATGATGACGTTGCACACACGGTCGCCAATTATTAATATGTATGTACCTACTTTGAACTACTTTTTAATATCTTTCACTAAGATCTTTTATTATAGGAATGTTGTATTAATAACAGATAAAATTTGTTGTTTCTTTTGTGTGTGGATAAGTTAGTTTCCACAAAAGCTAAAATGGAAATGGGCAGGCACGTAGCGAGGCTTACAGACCAGAGATGGACTGTAAGGGCACCCCTATGGAGAGGTACTCAAAGTAAAAGAAGCTGGGGAGATCACCAACACGATAGGAAGACGAGATAAAAAAAACCAGCCAAGTGCGTGTCGGACTTCGTGCATTTAGGACTCCGTACTAAATCAGGGAATTAATAAAGAAAAAATGATTTGATTTATTAGTATTGATATTTGTTAGTAAAATAAACGTAATAAGTAGGTAATAAAAATTATCACCTTTCAAAATCATAGGTCAATGGGAACTTAAAAAACTCATCGAACAAAATTTTGTGACAGACGACGGACAGACAGACAGACGGACAGTGAGTGTCAGCAATAGGGCTCCATTTGGACCCTTTGGGTACGGAACCCTAAAAAAACTTTTTTACAAAAAAAACAACCGACTTCAAAAAAAAATACACTAAAAATTTCTAAATAACTTTAATTTCGGAAGTCGGTGTTTGTATTTTTACTTCTTCGTTATTTGACACCGACTTACGAAATTAAAGTTATTTAGAAATTTTTAGTGTATTTTTTTTTTGAAGTCGGTTGTTTTTTTTTTGTAAAAACGTTTTTATTTTTCACTTTTTAGTTGTTATACCCCAGAACTAAAAACCACAATATAATGGAACGTGGAATTTAAACATTTGGAGAACACCAAAACGTCATCGAGGTACACGTATTTTCCGTTTTCGTTCAGTTTCTCAAAAAGCGCTGAAGCAATTTCGATAAAATTTATATGGGACCACCTCGGGAGTATATTCTTTCAGATGAAAAAAGAATTTTGAAAATTGGTTCACAACTGACGGAGAAATCAGGTAACATACATACAAATAAAAATAAAAAAAAGATACAGACGAATTGAGAACCTCCTCTTTTTGGAAGTCGGTTAAAAAGAACCGCCGGCTCAAACTGGAGCCAAATAGCAAAAGAACGAGATAAATGGGCACCTTTAGAGGCCTTTACACAAGGACGAATACTTACTAAACTAATAATTAAATTATTATTCTATTATTAAATTATATTTAAACTAATAAGACACTCAATACTCTAACCCATTATCATAAAAGTACTAGATTTAGAATAGTGTTATATTAAGAATAGGTATTGCAAGCAATAACGGCTTTTATTTTATTAACCGACTTTCGAAAAAGGAGGAGGTTCTATGTTCGACTGTATGTATGTTTTTTTTTTTTATGTATGTCCGCCGATTTCTCCGTCAGTTGTGGACCGATTATCAAAATTCTTTTTTCATCGGAAAGAATATACTCGCGAGGTGGCCCCATTTCAATTTTATCGAAATTGCTTCGGCCCTTTTTGAGAAACTGAACAAAACAGAAAAATATGTATACCTCGATGACGTATTGGTGTTCTCCAAATGTTTAAATTCCACGTTCCATGGTATTGGGGTTTTTAGTTCTAGGGTATAACAACTAAAAAGTGAAAAATAAAAAACTTTTTTACAAAAAAAACAACCGACTTCCAAAAAAAATATACACTAAAACTTTAATTTCGGAAGTCAGTGTCAAATAACGAAGAAGTAAAATAAAAACACCGACTTCCGAAATTAAAGTTATTTTATAATTTTTAGTGTATTTTTTTTTTGGAAGTCGTTTGTTTTTTTTGTAAAAAAGTTTTTTATTTTAATTGAGTTTGAGCTAAGTAACGGTAAGCATTGAAACTAAAACCGCCCAAAATAACATGACTTAGAAATATTATTTATCAATATTTTCAAGACAACCAAACGGTTGTCTTGAAAATATTGATAAATAATTCTTAAAACAGTCTGTGTTAGTATGAAAATTGTTGTAATATAATAGGCAGAGAAAGAAAGAAGATTTGTTAGATAACCATAGTTAGTGCTAAAAAACCAGGGCCGTACAAAATCACATAAGTATTACGATATCGTCAAAGTCGCGAGAAACTCCTGGATGAGGGACGCACGGAACCAGAAAGTGTGGAAGTATGAGATTCTTCTTGGTGAGAACCATTCCCTTACGTTCAAAACGAGCTCTAAATACTCTTCTAAAATCCTCAACCTAAAACTAGGACTTATCGGTGATACAAAGTGTAATGTGTTTAACCACAGATTTTAAGAGTAAAGAGGTTAAACGAGTTAGTTTACAGCACGAGAAGGTAAACAGGTTACTTGTCGGTTAACGGTCGCGGGTAAATCACAACACCGTTAACCGTAGTTAACTAACTTATATGTAACATGAGGTCGTTTGCGAAGCTACTTTATTAACATGACCGACTTATTATGAACAGAAAATTAACAACATAACGCTTGTATACCTCATAGGGTAGGCAGAGGTGTTCAGCACACTCGAAATTTGGAAGTTGATGGTGTGACACTACCCGGGCCTTCATACGGCGAGTAATGGGTAGCTCGCCGTCCGATCAGCACCAGGCCCGAGAGTCGACGGCGCGTAGCGTTCCACGAGCGTCTCAAAGAGTTGTCAGCAATAATGACGGGGCTCGTCACGGCCGATGCCTGTCCAGGGGTTGTGGATAAATTCGAAACAGAGTTACCGCGCCCCTGGGCACTCAGGGCATGGAAGGAACAGGGGTGAGTTTTAGTCAGTAAGAGTCTGACACGCCCTTGGATGCCCACGTCATTGGATGATTTCCCAGCCAACAAAAAAAAACGCGTGCAAAGCCGTTGGTCTTACGCCTGATCACTTTTTGCTCACGCGGATTGCCGTCTCCTCGGACTATGAGAGTCAAGGAAAAGAGAATACAGCTGTGTTTGTGCACAAAATTTTCGCACGATAATATCTCTCGCGTCAATGGTCAGTCTCTGCTGAGACTGGCTGCCATGATCCAAATATATCTGGGGGACTATCCGCCTCTGTTCTTGTATGTGCATAAAGTAATAAATAAATAAAAACTAACTATTGATCACAGTTCTAAGTTCAAAGTTGCTAATGAAAATCCCAATAAACCATCAGAAATTGAACAAAAAACTACGCTTAACGACTAATCATAAACCAAACTGAGCGTACAATAATATGATACCTATTATTTGTAGCGACATCTATGACGCCGCACACGAACTAAAATAACAAAATCCTACATCGCGCAAGCAGAGTTCTCCGCGCGATTTGAACATATACAACAGTCCGAAATCAACCATCGGGTAGTTGCCCGGACCAGACACAACACCCGTCTGGTCGGAGGATCCTCCCTTTTCAATGGAGGTTTGTGGGACTTTGAACCCTGTTCCGCACACCTCCAAATATGTACCCAGTTTAAAAAAAAACAAAAAAACAAGCTTTTGAGTGACATCATTTTATTTTTTCATATTTTTCTCAGCAAACCCGTTCCTTTAATACAGATATCATGGGAATGCATAAAAAATAAATAGTCCGCCACCCCGTTGAATTTCAGCTCAATCAGAAACTGGAAAGTGGATCTAATATAAATTTTAAGTTTTTTTTGACAGTTATGTTATATTATTGTAACATGTGAAGTTCGGGTAAAGAAATTTATTCTCGTAAAAAATTACAGTCCGCTTATAATGAGATGCAAAGTAATAAGTATTTCTGTATCATTTGTCATCCAATGACATCGGCCGCTCTGGGTGGAGCGGGAGGGTGACAGACTCTAACTGACTAAAATCCACTCCTGTTCCTTTTCTGCCTGAGTGCCCAGGGGAGCGGTAACTCTGTTAAGAATTTATCCGGTACCCCTAGGCATGCAGGCACCGGCCACGATGGGCCCCGTCAGTGGTGGCTGACAATCATCTCTTTGAGGCGCGCGTGGAACACTACGCGCCATCGACTCACGGGCCTGGTGCTGATCGGATGGCGAGCTACCTACTACTCGCCGTCCGCAGGCCCGGTGTACCGTGGCCGGAGATCGTCTCTCGACGCCCAGTGCTTCTCCTGCGGCGGTAGCGGCCGCGGGTGTGAGGGCCACTCCGTTGAGCTTCCCTCACCCGTCCCGCCTCCGCCTTCGGGAGCAATACTGCTTCGCAGAAGGAGGAGACGGAATCCCATTCCCTCTCGCCCCGTACCATGGCCTGAACCAGAGCCGAGTGCGACAGGTCGCTACCGCCTATCGCATCCACGAGGACACGGCGGTGCTCCGCCCAAGCGGGGCAGACCTACACCGTATGCCCCACCGTGTCCTCTGGAAAGTATTAAGTATGATAATACAGTACAATACTATTTTCTACGGAGTATAAGAAGTTATAATGTACATATAATTATGTTTCTTAAGCTTTAGTTAATAAAAGTGTGTTAAAAAAAACCATTTAATTTATATCCCTAATATCACACAAAACACTGCAAAAGACAAGAGCTACCCGGTAAGTAAATATATCAAAATGGCGGCGGCAGCTCATCTCCTCATCTCAACAATCAGTCAACGTCATATCGTCAAGATAAAATGCCATTTTGTATCATCCACTTTAGATTTATCGCGTTTAGGTATTGCCACACACTTAACTCGATTATTTAAAGCCTCGCCAGCTTTATTTAATGGCTTTATCTTACGATGTTCGTTTATTTTGTCCGTGGTTTCTGGTGGGGTGAAATAATATTTGCACGTAAAACCAAAGATCAACAATCTCTGGTTTTACGGGTAAATATTAGAAGTAAGGATGTTGAAAGTTATCTTACACTAGCTTCTGTTAGCGGCTTCTCCTGCGGGGAATTAGGACTTCCCCCATTATAAATTATATTATATGTGCTAATCCGGACTATAATCTATCTCTGTGCCAAATTTCATCCGGATGCGTTCAGCCGTTCTGGCGTGAGTGAGTAACGAACATTCATCCAAATAGTAAACAAACGAACATAGTAGGATTCGTGAAGGTTTTCATTATCTGCTTGTCACTTCCAGTCTAACCTGAGGCAGTTGAATTTCTATTGGAAACTATGTAGCTTTAACAAAACTTCTCTCTCGTGGACAATCTCACAGGAACCATGCATTTCCTCGGGATCAAAAGTAGCCTATAGCATTCAGCGATGTAGCTTTCTTCAATGGGGTATTTTACAAAAAAAAATCTAATTAATCCGTCAGTACAAAAAATATTGGACACGTTTTTTTTTGCTTTACCAAACCAATAAAAAATGACAAAAATAAAACGCATCAAAGTTCAGGAGTGTGGGCTCGTTACGTCACTTTGGTGGTAAAATGTATCGCGCCGCGTGACGTCACGCGACATTTCTACGCACTGTATCGCCCTCATTTCTTGTTTACGTGACAATAGAAAAAATGCGTGTCCAAAATTTTTTGGTCATTTTAACTAGATTAGATTTTTTTTTGTAAAATACCCCATTAAAGAATTTTTGCAATTTGATTGCTGTTACCAGTGATTACTTTCTACAACCATAAATGCCCATATAAATAATTTAACTTACAATAAATAATTAAGATAACAACCGCTCTTTAAAAAAAAAATTAGTATTTTCAATTTCAAGTTAACAGCACTGACTTCCATCACTAGCTTTATTGTGAAATAAAGTCGCCCGTGTCTGTCTGTCTGCTCGCGATAAACTCTAAAACTCAAGAACGGATTTTCATGTGGTGTTTACCATTAGACAGAGTAATTCATGAGGAAGAATTAGGTGTATAATTTGCAGCTGTGCAAAGCTGGGGCGAGTCGCTAGCTATTTACAAATAACAAACAATTGAGACATTTACACACAAAACCAACCTACCCATACAATATCTGTTCCACCCACCAACACACCACGCTTTACAGATCCCTTAATCCTCGCAACACTTCATTATTAATGAACGACAAAAACAAGCGAGTTTTAACGTAACTTAATGAATGAATGTTATGTGAAGTACAGATGATCTATCAACGTCTTCTCAAGATAAAATTACGTCACACGAATTAGATTTATTATTGTCTAAGGTTAACTGAAGTGTGTCATGCGTTCTTAAAGGTTTTCTGTCGGTTGATTTATTGTACCCGGTTATGAAAGTGCGCTTGTCTTATATTCACTTAGAGCTGTTGCAGATGGGTTTAGCTTTGAATAATTATATCAAGATGAACCATTTCAATGGAGGGGGCTATTCTCGGAGTTTCCTTTCGTAATCGAATCAGAAATGATGATATCCGCAGGAGAACCAAGGTTACTGATATACCCCGAAGAATCGCTAAACTGAAATGGCAGAAGGCAGGACACATTGCTCGTAGAACAGATAGTCGATGGTGCCGAAAATTTCTGGAGTGGTGACCGCGTACCGGAAGACGCAGCGTTGGAAGGCCTTCAACAAGGTGGACCGATGACCTGGTGAGGGTAACGACCACAGGACCGTTCTTTGTGTCGACACTTGCGGGGGGTCTATTTCTAACAGTGGACGTCTTTTGGCTGAAATTAACCAATTCAGACCACAGTTCCTTGATATCCTTGACAAAAATACAAAAAATACTTACTTCATGAGAATCACACACACACACATACAATCTCTCTGAGGCCATTAAAAGATTAAAAGAGGATGCAAGTCACAAAAAATCATAAAATAAAAAACTTTTTAACAAAAAAATCAACCGACGAAAAAGAACTAAAAAGCAAAAAATAAATAAACCTTTTAAGTCTTGAGTATTGGAGCTTATTTACCTACATAAAATATCAAATTTTATGTAAACTTATTTTGAGTCGGCGCCATAATAAAATGATTAATTACCTACATCTAGCCTTCTTCATTTCTACGTACATATAAAATTTAGATATTTAATAATCAGATTGTTGTTTGGCGCCGACTCAAAATTAGTTTACATAAAATTTGATATTTTATGTAGGTAAATAAGCTCAATACTAAAGACTTAAAAGGTTTATTTATTTTTTTGCTTTTTAGTTCTTTTTCGTCAGTTGATTTTTTTGTTAAAAAGTTTTTCTTATAAATAATACTAATAAATGCAAAATAATTTTAATTTCGGAAGTCGGTGTTTCTAGTTTTGTTTCTTCGTTGTTGAGAAATTATTGATTGAAGAAAGTCGGTTGTATTTTTTTTGGAAATAGTTTATTTTTTAACCGACGGAAAAAAAGGAGGAGGTTCTCAATTCGACCGTATGTATATTTTTTTTTGTATATGTTCAGCCCTCATTCCGTTATTTATGAACCGATCTTGATGATTATTTTTTAGTTAGATAGGGTATATCTCAAGGGTGGTGTCATATCACGGACGTCAGGATCTGATCATGGAATCCTGATAAAATTGAGAGAAAACCTCGGAAATTGGGCACGAATATTGTTTCTGTTTACTTTTCATAACTTAATCAGGTATTTGCATTTAGGAATCATCACATCATGAAACTGAGCTGATGATGGAAACCATACCTTTCCTAAATAATAGAAGTTACTCGTAGATATAAAAAACGTTTTAGTGACAGATACCACTTAATATGCTTTGAGAAAAGACGTCTTTAGAATATTGGAGGTAACCTCAACTGGTCAATATCCTGGGAACCTTATGGAAGGATAGTTACATCATCAGCTCAGTGTCAAGAGGAATGATGAAGGATTAGAAATTAGCCTCAGAGTATTAAAAGAGGATGTGAGTCACAAAAAATCATAAAATAAAAAACTTTTTAACAAAAATTCCACCGACGAAAAAGAACTAAAAAGCAAAAAATAAATAAACCTTTTAAGTCTTGAGTATTGAGCTTATTTACCTACATAAAATATCAAATTTTATATAAACTAATTTTAAGTCGGCGCCAAATAATATAATGATTAATTACCAATTGCCTTCTTCATTTCTACGTACTTAAAAAATTTAGATATTTAATAATCAGATTGTTGTTTGGCGCTGACTCAAAATTAGTTTATACATTTGATATTTTATGTAGGTAAATAAGCTCAATACTCAAGACTTAAAAGGTTTATTTATTTTTTTGCTTTTTAGTTCTTTTTCGTCGGTTGAATTTTTTAGTTGTATCCCATTCTAAAACTGCCCGAATTGATAGCCCCAAAAATAGGTAATTTAAACATAGTTTGTGAAATTAGGGTATATCAGGGTGAACTACAAATCTGTATACCCCTTCAGAGCGTATCAGCGTGATGTTATGTTATGAAGTGGTGTAAACAATAAACAGACATGCGATTGCAGCAATTCTGGAAGGTTTGCTATCATTTATTGAAGAGTTCCATTGTGTATCACCACATGAGAAGCATCATTAAAATCTGTTCACCAGTTCAAAAGTTCTGAGGTAACACACATAAAAAATACAGTCGAATTGAGCACCTCCTCCTTTTTTTGAAGTCTGTAACCCGAAACAAATACACATAACACCGGTGTCAGTTTTTAGCTGATCAGGTCACATTACATTTCGTACACAACAATGTTCTGCCAAACGACTGCAAGCAACAAGTGCAAAACAATAGGTACAACAAAATAATAATTCAAAACAACATTTTTATAAATACACCTACAATTCATATTATTCTTCCATATTCCCACGGTAAATTCGTCCTTCACACACATGGCGGCTGACGTACATACAACGAAGGTAACTAGTGTACGCTAAAATTATGCGAATATTACCACTTGTCGGGTCCCGGCCGGAGTTCAGGCTTGTGACGAAAGATTGGGGTACACTGTGGGATGTGTGACTTGGGACGTAAGTCTGACTGCTGAGGCTGAAGGTAGACGGATTTAAAGCTATTTTTAACCGACTTCAAAATTAAGGAGGTTATCAATTCGGATGTTTTTTTTATGTTTGTTCAGGCATAACTCTGTCATTTATTGATGGATTTGCAAAATTCTTTTTTTTGTTCGAAAGGGGTTTGTTACGAAATGGTCCCATTTAAGTTTCATATTGATCTGATGATAGGTTTCGGAGACAGACAACGGAACTCTTCAAAAATTGACAGCAAATCAACCGCGATTGCTGCGATCGTACGTCTATGTATTTTTAACACAGTTTAATGGGGAACCACAACTAAAAAGTGAAAAATTAAAAACTTTTTCACAAAAAATAGAACCAACTTCCAAAAAAAATGCAAAATATTTTTAATTTCGGAAGTCGGTGTCAAAAAACGAAGACACAAAACCAGAAACACCGTCGAAGCCAGTTCTATTTTTTTGTAAAAAAGGTTTTTTTTGGATCATAACTTAAAAAAAATTAAAACTTAAATTTCAATCCGTCAAACTATCTGCCCTTTCCCCGTCATAACGAGGTTGGAGACGCCTTTTCAGTCAAAACAGATACAGCACAGTAGTTAATTTACAATAAGCGTCTGATTACCTTAACAACTCATGGCAGTAACTGGGTAACACGATGAAACGCTTGAAATCTTAAATCTAAGCTCGATAATCCTAACCCGCAATAGGTACTATTTTTCCATTTCATTCCATTACTTTAATACTTGAAGTGCAGTCACGAGCAATAATATGAAACGAAGACGACGAATACGAGGCTTTTAGCATTCTTGTATGTTTATGTTATTTTCCATTTTTCTGTAATGTGCGTTATATCTGTGCAGAATAAATTATTTTTCTTTCTTTTTTCTTTTCTTTTACTCATTTTGCGATTTAATGTTGCAACTTGAATTTGAATTTTTAAGGCGTTTCTATGTTTATTGCTCGTGACTGTACAGGCTCGATGATATATGACTAGGAAAGTAATGGGTCCATACAGGGTGTAACGGAAAGGTGTGGTCATATTTTAAGAACTGCATCTGCCTATCGATATAAACAACTTTATTCAAGAAATCCTGACGAAATTGTCAAAAAAAATGTTTACCTCCCATACAAATATTGATCAGCTTATGATAATTTTGTACGGAAAGTCCAATTTCTTTTTTGGGAATTTTCTATTTTTAACTTTTCTGACTGTCTTCTGACTTTCGAAAAACGAGGAGGTTCTATGTTCGACTGTATGCATGTGTTTTTTTTTTTCTATGCATGTCCGCCGATTTCTCCGTCAGTTGTAGACCGATTTTCAAAATTCTTTTTTATCGGAAAGAATATACTCCCGAGGTGGTCTCATATAAATTTTATCGAAATTGCTTCACGGCTTTTTGAGAAAGTGAACAAAAACGAAAAATACGTATACCTCGATGACGTTTTTGTTTCCTCCAATTACGAGTATGTTTTAATTCCACGTTCCATGTTATTGGGATTTTTAGCTTAGGGGTATATCAACTAAAAAGTGAAAAATAAAAAACTTTTTACAAAAAAAACAACCGACTTCCAAAAAATGGTACTTATAGTACACTAAAAATTTAAAAATAACTTTAATTTTGGAAGTCGGTGTTTGTATTCTATTTTCTTCGTTATTTGACACCGACTTTCGAATTTAAAGTAATTTTTTAATGTTTAGAGTACTATGAGTACCTTTTTTGGAAGTCGGTTGTTTTTTTTTGTTTAAAAGTTTTGTTTCTTAGGGAAAGTTATTCATGTCCATGGGTAGAACCGGTTCTTAAAATATGACCACACCTTTCCAATACATCCTGTGTACCGAAATGTCAACATATAGATAAAATTGTAAAGAAAAACTCATGCAGTGCCGATTTCTAAATATATATATATATAAATTAGGAAAAATAAGAGCATGAGAATAAAATAATGAGTATATGCTTAAATATAGGCCAATAACTATCATTTGAACAACTTCAATTTGAAATATCGTCCCAATATATCTTGTTTTCAACCAACAGAATCAAACAACATGGAAGGTTTATCACTACTATTCACAATGTTTGAAAGTCAATTTCCCGGAAAATCAGACTTCCCAAACACAACATAAACCCACGTTGAGCTCTCAGCTTTAAATCAGAACGTTGAAATGAAACAAAATTTGGGCGGTAGTAAAAACTGCAAAAAGGCCGGCGCGTGTTGAAGTGGTCGACTGTGGCGCTGTGCTTTGTGAGTACTGGGTACCGTGCACAATATTGTTCCTGCGTAATAATGCCGAGCGGCTGATTTAAACGACCGCGGCTTGCATGTGTGGAGGTGGAGGTCTTTCGTTTTTATCTGTCAACGTTCTTTAGTATGTAGTTAGCCTATTATTTTTCTCGTGATATCTCATGGAAATATCTACTTATAAGGATCAACGTCATTAAAGATGATGATTTGGCCTAAAATACATTTCATCACAAAGATGTCAGCCCCACTGATATAATATGATTAGTAATAAGATTTAATGTTCTCGTGTCTTAATAAGATTAAAGTTCTTTATACCGAAGCTGTCAGTGGTGTCTCGATGGAAACAAATTGTTTCAAAATTAAACAATCAATAGGCCACCGACATATTAAAAATAAATGTAGATAATAGCCTTTTTTTGTGGGGTGGGAAATCATCCAATGACGTCTCCCGCAGGCTGTGAGTGGAGTGGGAGGCGTGTCAGACTTTTACTGACTAAAACCCACCCCTGTTCTTTCAGTTGCCTCTGTGCCAAGGGCCGCGGTAACTCTATTTCGAATTTATGCGCGACCCCAGGCAGGGATGAGACCCTAAATAAGACCCTAACTCCCTGTTTCAAATAATTAACAGCCCATCTTGCATGTTTCAGTTAACGGTAAACTATGCACCTGAAAACCTGCACAAAACACAGGAAATAAAAAAGTGAGAGCCAGAAAAACGCATACCGTTTGAAATGATAATGAAGTATCATTATAATATATTCAAGCACCTTACGAACTCTTTGAAGATTAGTTTCAGAGTCATCAGTAATAGCGGAGTCTCCGTCTTCGATGCAAATCGTGAATCGATTTTGCCCCTGCCAATCGGTTCTCAGAGAATTTAACAGTTTTGAATTCATAAACGTGAGATGGAAAAGTTTTTGCGGGTCTCCTTGGTTTGTCAAATAACTTGTTATTACTTCGAAGCCGGGTAGTAAGTTCTTTTAAAAGGGTATTTTCCTTTTGGGACCGGATCGCAAACGGTATCAATGTTGGATGCAGCGATTTGATCAAAGCTTTTTGTAATAATATCACGTTATGAGAACACTGGGGTTCTGAGAAATATTAACTCTAGAGAATTTTGTTTCTTAACAAGTCTAGATTTGAGTAGAACTTTAATTTGTTACTGAACTTCAAAGATAACTAAGTTAATTCATTCACAAAACAAAAACAAATTCATGTACGGCTAAATCTAATTTCACATCCAAGAGAAGGTACATTAAAATTATACATTTTGGAATGTTCTGCTTTTAACATGCCAAATTATTATTGTTTATCAAACAAATAAAAAGCTTGAACACATCTGTCAAAAAAACCTTTTCAAATTCCCTTTGAGTCATTATATCCTAATGGTGTTATAATAATTTAAGTGTAGGAAAAATATTTAAAATTCTGCGTCGGTTCTCGCCGGTCACGTTCGGGATCGGGTTAAAATTCAACAGTTTTCGCCTTTTCCGTAATTTATTCAAATAAATTTTGGACATGCGACGCGACGGGAAAATGGCCTGTTTAGGCACGTCAGGAGAACCCGTTTTGTATTTAAATTGTACGGTCATTATAAACGTACTAATGGAAGATCAACACATCTTTATTTATAAACATTAATTTGTTCTTAGTTATGAAGGAGCGGGAAGAGTAATGGAATTTCTATTTATTTGTGATGTTGAAAGTGTCTGGAGAATCGTTTCAACTCATGGTTAATCGTTTACTAAGATAAGCGGCTACTATAAAATCACTCTACTTGAAAAAAATCAAATGGAAATCCAATATAGGTACTAACCTACTTTATTATTGCTTAAGTAGTTACAGTGTTTATACAGAATAAATTAGAAATAATCAGACTTATTAATAAAACTTGCTAACCATATGCATACATAGTATAAACACTGATTATCGAATTCTAAATTTAAGCTAAATAAAATATGTCTCATTAATCAAATTTAACAGGACAAAACCTCCTTTAAATAATTAGTAAGCACTTGACCACATCTACCTTTCTTCCGAGTATAAAATTTTAAAATAAGACCCGTCTAATCAGTGTTTAAACTAACCACCTGCTTATTTTTAATAAAGAAATTCCAAAATCTTAAACATTCAAAAAGTTCAAAATCAGAAACACTTTTTTTTATAATACGACCAGCCGATTAGGAATACTAAAATCATCACAGCAACCCGTTAAACTTTACTTGAGAAGTAATTCTGATAAAAACTCAAAATGCAACAAATTGTAATGACAAGAAAATATGCGCATCGCTCTAATTCAGGATATTAGATAATTCACAAGCATAACTATGGCACTATCTTATATCCTGCATGATACAGCCAAAGCTCAACTAGAACACAAAAAAAACTCAAACTGTGTCCTATTATAAGAGATACTTATAATCTGTCCTAAGATAAAGTAATAAAATCCATTTGTATTTGAGTGGACTTCGTTCTGTGAATTAATTCATAATTACATTACCTATTTATTTTTTCGTCTTAGCTGCGTTCCACTTCCAAACAACAGCTATAATTTTCCGAACACACGCCATCTCTGTCTATCACGTGTCGTCACTACACGATTCGTAGAGTAGATTCGCGCTTGCGCACCGCTCGTCACCAAGCAAGGCCAACCGGCCAACTGTCAAATTAGATAAACACTCCAAGTTGGTTACACTCATAGTACAGTGTTTTGAATTGTCAACTAAGAAATATTACAACAAAATGGTCTATAAAATGTGAATTCTATTTCAAAAGTGAAAGTGTACAGCTTACTTCTAATCCACAGTGATTTTAACATGTCTATGACATAACCTCTTATGGATGTTTATCAATTATTCTACAAACAAAAGTGAACTTTATTTCCCAGAGATTACGAACTGTTACATCAAACATGAAGTGCGGCAAAAGAATAGTGTTATTTACGTTATTCGCGATGAATTTAGTAGATCAGCCGGCTCCCGAAGTGTCTATCGAGCAAGGGATTTTGAGCGGTAAAATTAGTACAGATGGGTCGTTTTTTGAATACGTTGGAATACCTTACGCTACAACTAACAGCAGCACAAGGTTCAAGGTAAGCGTGATCGATAACTAGTTAGTTATCTAAAGGCGTTTTAATCAATTTAAGGGTAAAACAAACATAGATTAATAAATGTACTAGTTGGTTTCATAGTATAAGAAATCCTAAACTTTATCACTGTGACTCATGACGACATTACTTTGCTAAGATAAGACAAATCATGTAGGTCAGCATTACTTTGTAAAATAATTATCTAAAGTTATTTCAAGGGCACTTAATATCATAAGTATTACCTGATATTATAACATATTAACTGATAACATCATAATAAACTAGCTTTTGACGGTGACCTAGCCCGCGTAAAGTACGAAAATTACGCACGGGAATGTTTCTTTTTTATTCTTTATATGTACGCGTTTGACCACTATCTCACCTGATGGTAAGCGATGATTTGGTTGAAGATGGAGCACGCTTGCCTAAAAGTAACCTATTCACTCTTGGCTTAAAGACTCCCAGGTTGTAGCTGTCAGGCAACACAGACCCCAGCCAGGGAATTCCACTCCCTAGCTGCACGCACATTAATGTGTTTTCAAAACGTTTTGTGCACGTGGATGGGATGTTCACCATGTACTGGTGATGCATCGCCGTACGTCTTGTGGTCCAAAGATGGAACGGGCTTGACGGAATCAAATTATGCAATTCCGTCGCACACTCCCCAAAATGTAACCGATAGAAAACCGACAGACTAGCAACTCGGCGTCTATGCTCAAGACTTTGGAGCTTCGACTCGACAAGCCTATCATTGCCAATGATCCCCTTGGCTCGTTTCTCAATTGTCTCAAGGGCATCAAGCTGGTATCTGGCAGATCCATCCAAAAGATGGGAGCAGTACTCCATACACGATCGAACTTGCGCTTGATAAAGTTTGAGCAGTTGTTCCGGCGTGAAGAGCCGTCTCACCTTAGCATGCCCAACTTTTTGGCAGCCACTTGAGCCTTAGCCTCTATGAAGGGACCAAAATTGAGGGTAGATGTTAACGTAACACCAAGAAGATCAAGTTTGTCGGTTATCGGCACGGTTACACCTCGGAAAGATGAAGCCGGGTGAAATTGGCTCCTTTTAGCGGAAAAAAGATACGCCTGGGTCTTAGCAGCATTGAACTTGAGCAGATTCTCATCGCCTCATTCTGAGACAGCCTGTAAGGACAAGTTCAAGCGCCAGAGCCTCTCGGAGAGCCCGGACCTGAGACCCACTAGCTCGTTATCAGGCACGTATCTCTCGGCAACAGTGCTATTGTCTGCATAGGCATACCCAAAGGTACCGGGTTAAAGGTAATGTAGGGACAAAAAAAGTATTATAACTCATTTATTAGCCTAAATGGGAATCTAAATTAATTTTTAAGCGTGATTGATTTACAAACTTTTCCCATTTATAATATAAGTAGGATTGTATAAAGAAAAGATGCTTAATACACGGTGCGAGTAACTTGCACAATATTTTGGTAACTATGTGTTTTATGCGTCACATACAGACAAGTGCTCTTAGTTAAACGATGCATTGTTATAGCATACTCAAGTGTATTGACATTTTAACTTGTGCATGATCATATCAAAGGTAGATTAATCAAACCAAGATCTTTCTTCCCTAGGCGCCCCTACCACCACCATCTTGGACCGGAGTTTACAAAGCAGTGGATGAGATATATCAATGCCCACAATCCTCACTATTCGGTATCGTGGTTGGAACCGAAGACTGTCTGAAAATCAACGTTTATGTACCAGCTTTAGCTAAAAAACCACTACCAGTCATGATATACATCCATGGAGGAGCATTTTTACTTGGTAGTGGAGGAAAATTCATATACGCACCTGATTTTCTCGTCAAACACGACGTAATATTAGTTACATTTAACTATAGACTTGGAGCGTTAGGATACCTTTGTTTGGGTATCAAAGAAGCACCAGGTAACGCTGGAATAAAAGATCAGATCGCCGCTTTAAGATGGGTCAAGAAAAATATTGCTGCCTTCGGTGGAGATCCAGATAATGTCACTGTTTTTGGACAAAGTGCTGGAGCGACATCAGCGTCGTTGCTTCTAGCTAGTAATGCAACAGAAGGGTTGTTTCATAAAGTTATCGTACAAAGTGGTTCTTCGATTTCTAGTTGGGCAATCAACAGACAGCCATTATGGGTTGCAAGTCTAATAGCGAAAGAGTTAGGCTACAACACTGAGGATCCAAAGGAAATATACGAAATATTTTCTAAAATACCATATAAGAAACTATTAAAAGCTAGACCCAAAAAGCCACTTGGTATGTATTTTGACACTCAATTATTGAACTATCCGTGTGTCGAACAAGGAATGGAAGGTGAAGAGGCTGTCATAACAGATTACCCTTACAATATTTTTAGTAAAAATCCTAAAAATATACCTGTTATATATGGAACAACAAGTAGAGAAGGAATATTCTTATTACCTGATGATACGAAAGAGTCTTTAGCAGCAAGAGATGCAAGATACATATTTGCATCTGATCTTCAGTTTCCTTCAGAAGAAAAAGCGGCTAGTGTATCGAAGATGGCAAGAGAGTTTTACTTTGGTGAAAAGAATATCAGTTTAGAAGTACAAAGTATTATTATTGATCTCAACACACAGTTGTATTTTGAAACACCTGCTATATTAGAGTCAGAAACTCTAATTAAGAACGTAGAAGCTAACGTATATAATTACTATTTTAATTACTCTGGTGGAAGAAACTTTCTCAAGTATTTATCTGGATTTAGGAATGAACCTGGAGCTTGCCATAGTGATGAAATTTTGTATTTGTTCAAAGGAAACATATGGCCTTTCCCTATCAATACAGATGATCAAAAACTAATAAATTGGATGACTAAAATGTGGACCAATTTTGCTAAATATGGGTATGTATCTTCTTGTTAATTACTTATTTTGATAAAACATAAAATTCACACAAGTTTTCATCGTATTTATTTTACGATGCTTTTTTTTTCAGTAATCCTTCACAAACGGATGATATACCTGTTAAATGGAAGCCAAGTAGCAAGGAAAATATGAAATTCCTTTACATAGATCAAGAAATGAAAATGGGTCCAATTCCTAATCCCGAAGCTAATCACCTATGGAGAAATATTTATGAAAAACATCGTAAGAAGAATAAACCAAATGATTTTAAATGATGAAAAGTTTGATGTTTTTTTTAACATACGAGTACATTCTAATATTACTGACCTAAGTTAAAAATACATATTTTATTAGAAGACTTCGGTAATTTCCCAATTCTTACTTCAAAGGGGTACTTGTAAAGGGGTATTTTCGAGTACCTATCTTTTTTTATAGGTTTCTTTCTCTAAGTATTAGCTGTCTAGTACATTTCCAACCTACGCGAAACTATTATCAGTAGTTTTGAAGCAAAATTGTGAATTATTGATAGTTATAATTAGTAGTAGGGCCTTGAATCGCACTCGTAACACCAGCTTAGAAACCTTTCAATTAACAAGCAATTATAAACTTTGTCATAGTCGAAGTAAGAAACGTAATTTATTGAGACACACTACTTCTAGTGACATTTTCATGTAACATCGTACCTACATTCAATGATACTTTCTCCATTTACTTTACAAACATTCAAAGTCAAAAGCTAAACCTGGGAAAAACCAAACTTACCGTTTATTTTAAAGCTGAAAGTTGAACTATCAAATATGAAAAGTGGCAAAAGAATAGTTTTATTTACATTATTCGCAATAAACTTGGTGGAGCAGCCAGCACCCGGAGTGAGGACTGAACAATGGATTTTGAGCGGTAAAGTGAGCACAGATGGGTCGTTTTTTGAGTATGTTGGCATTTCTTATGGTTCTACTAAAATAGCAGCACGAGGTTCAAGGTAAGCTTTGATTGTTCGTTTGTATATTTCACAGCATTTTATAGCCTACTTTAAACAGTTAATTTTAGTGATTTGTGTGTAAATAGTGTCAGAACAATTAGTAAGAGAGGTATTACTTTATATTTCAGGCTCCATTGCCACCGCAGTTATGGAATATAGTTTACGGGCGGTTGATGAGAACTATAAGTGTCCGCAGCCTTCCATATCCGGAGTCATTGGAACCGCAGACTATTCAAAAATTAATGTCTTCGTCCCTGAAATCTAGTCATGATTTACATCCATGGTGGAACTTATATTATTGAAAATGGTGGAAAAGTTTTATAAGGACCTGATTTCCTTGTCAAACAAGAAGTTATTCTAGTCAGTTTTAACTATAGACTCGGAGCGTTAGAATTCCTTTATCTAGGTATTAAAGAAGCCCCAGGGAATGCAGGATTGAAGGACCAAATTGCCGCTTTGAGATGGGTTAAAAAAACATTGCAGCATTTGGCGGAGACTCCGATAATGTTACTGTTTTTGAATTAAGGCGCAGTTATACGACTTTTAATGGTTTTTAATCGAACATCACGTCTAAACGACTACTCTTATTTCTTTGAAAAAAATATATGTTACTCTAGACAATTTTCGTCGTAATTTGATCTCAGAATGTATGAATTTATATTTTTATAACATAGTGTAATTAATTTGTAAAGTTATGTCTAACGCGGATAAAAAATTGAGAATCACGCAAAAACTATAAAGCGTAATTTCATGAAACCTTCACCATTTTAAAGATCATTTAATTATTTATAATTTAGTCTCAGTGTTTAAGTTTAATAATTGTTGTTTTATGTGTAATAAATTAATAATGCTTCTAATTTCGGACAGCGGTCCTTGATGGGCGAGTCCTATTTCTACGTGGACATACGACGCGTTGCGTGAGCTCAGCGCAGAACACGCAAGCTAACCACTCAAGTTCGTTGGCAGCTAATAGCGCCTTAAGTGCCAGTGCGATGTTAGTTTCTATGTTCATAGCAAGTGATGCTATCGAGGGTTTGTTTAAACAAGCAATTTTACAGAGTGGCGTTATCTACCTCCAGTTGGGCAGTCAACAGACAACCATTATTTACCGCCAGTCATATATCTAAAGATCCACAAGCGTTACATGGAAATATAATGTATAAATTACAATACAAAGATAGCTACTAAGCCAAAGAAACCTATTGGAAAATAATTTGAATTTCAGTTG
Organism: Polia nebulosa; assembly: GCA_951329385.1. Taxonomy (NCBI): domain Eukaryota; kingdom Metazoa; phylum Arthropoda; class Insecta; order Lepidoptera; family Noctuidae; genus Polia; species Polia nebulosa. Next base: position 1,184,190 of record OX589595.1, on the reverse strand, counting down.
ATAAATTATTCGTGCATTGATAAAATTAGTTTAGTGTGTATTATGCTAAATCGAATGTATTGCACAAAAGGTACTCCTGATTCTCAAGCTAAACTTGAGCTTGTATTATGGGAAATAATCTTATCTATCATTATTATTGTAATTATTGTAGAGGAAGACATTTTATGAAATTCATATTGGGATACATGAATGAGCCGGGAGCGTGTCATGGAGATGAAAATATGTACTTATTCAAGGCAACAGTTTGACCATTTGCAAATAGTAGGAGACATCAAACCATGCATTATTAATTGAATGACTAAATTGTGGACAAATGCTAGCTTATTTTTATCGAAACTGCTTCAGAAAGTCATTTAATATGAAATCACCTTAAGATCTAAAGATGAATTTTTGTTTTCCAGAGATCCAACTCCTAACACACATGACATGCCTGTAAAAAGGGACCCCAGCACCAAAGATAATATAACATTACTGTACATAGATTTACAATATTTTTAAAGATATATATTTAAAAGATATAGAATTGAAAATGGGTCTTATTCCGAACCCAGATCTGTATCGACTATGGAAGGTAATTTACAGCAAATATCTTTAAACTAATAAAGCAAACGATTTGAAAATATAATTCCGAATTTTATTCAAAAGAGAAGACTGATCAGTGATTAAAGCAGGTCAGTCACTTTATACGAGTGCTAGCAATAATTATTATTAACTTGATAATATATGCACATTCCTTACTCAGTTACATTTCTAATTTATTATTAAAACATTCTAGTTGTGCGTGCTTATAATGTACCATGTACTAATAATTTGTGCTACTGGAAGTATTATATGCAACTAGAAAAAACAATTATAGAAAACGCAAGGGTAGTAATAAGAAGCTTTACAATTAATTGCAATACGTGACTTCGAACAATGCTTTGCCTTGCGTTATTTGCTGAAGATCTAGTTTCCTTTTTTTAGAGTTTTATTTTGTGTTTGTGTAGAACAAAATTGTGTACTGCGATAAAATGTTTTGATAACACAATCAATAAAGGTCAGTTTTTATCTGTCCGTTACCGTATACATACGATTCACCTAAACTTTCGCATTTATAATATTAATGGGATGTAATGAATTCCTAAACAATCAAATAGGTGTAGAAAGCAAATTGTTTGATTCGCAGCTGGCGGCACCCGAAGTAATGATTGATTTTTAGCAATAAAGTGTGCAGATGGGTCTTTTTAGGTATTCTGTATACCTACCTACTATTTCTAATATTGATTCAGGATTTCAGGTAGAAAATGTTCATTTTGTTTGTATTTGTCGCGATTTTGATTCAACTCAATGTATTGCATGCCAAATGCCCACAACTAGATATCTGTACTAACATGACTCTTGTTTTGTGTAGTTGGTCTAAAAAATAATGATTTTCATAGAGTTACTCACAGATGCAAATTAACTAACGGTAATCTTAATTAATGGTAGACCGCACATAACTATAAATCATACGATATTAAAAATAGAGAAAAATAAAATACAATACCTACCTACATAATAGGATTTCTTACACTATGAAAATTACAAAAAATAAAATGTGTTGTTGTTTCACTAAAATGTAATGTTAAACTGCATGTTTGATTTCATGCCTAGGGGTAGCGGATAAATTCCTAACAGAGTTACCGCACCCCTGGGCACTCAGGCAGAAAAAGGAACAGGGGTGGGTTTTAGTCAGTAAGAGTAACACGCCCTCCCGCTCCACTCGGAGCGGGAGATGTCATTGGATGATTTCCCACCACGCCAAAATAAAAAAACTGCATGTTTATTGTTGCTTTTAAAATCTTTAACGAGTTTAATGTTTAATTCATTTTTGCAGGCACCACTGCCTCCTCCGAAGTGGAAAGGTGTCTTCAAAGCTGTCGATGAATTTTACCAGTGTCCACAAAACACCCCTTTTGGAGTAGTTGGTATTGAAGACTGTCTTAAAATTAATGTGTATGTGCCAGCTCAGGCCAAAAAGCCACTACCCGTCATGGCCTATATACATGGAGGTGCTTTCATCATGGGAAGTGGCGGGAAAATAATGGTAGGACCAGATTTTCTAGTAAAGCAAGATGTCATTTTAGTCTCATTTAACTACAGACTTGGAGCCCTGGGCTTTCTATGCTTGGGAATTAAAGAAGCACCTGGCAATGCAGGCTTGAAAGATCAGATAGCTGCTTTGCGATGGATTAAGAAAAATATTGCAGCATTTGGGGGAGATCCAGATAACGTGACTATATTTGGAACTAGTGCCGGTGGAACATCGGTTTCTTTGCTTGTTGCTAGTGATGCAACAAATGGTCTATTTAATCGAGCAATCGTGCACAGTGGATCGTCGTTGACAAATTGGGCTGTAAATTATAATCCTGTATCAGTAGCAAGTACTATTGTGAAAATGTTGGGATACGATGTGAAAGAACCTGAGAAGCTTTTTGAGTTATATTCTAAGTTGTCATACAGAGACTTGGTATCAGCAAATGCACATATTCCTGTAACACAGCTTATGCATAGTAATGTTTTTCAGCTGCCATGCGTCGAGAAAAACTTTCCTGGTGTAGAATCAGTACTTAGTGATCTACCATATAATTTACTATCCAAAAAACCCAAAAATATGCCGCTAATGTATTCCTCAACAGATCGAGAGGGATTATTTTTCATAGATGAAGAAACTGAAGAGACACTTGACCAATGCAACAGACGCACTTTGTTCGGTGCAGATTTAATATTTGCATCTAAAAATGAAGCAAACAAAATGTCTCGCAAAGTAAAAGAGTACTATTTTGGAAAAGAAAATATTAGTGAGAAAAATATTATGAAATTATCTGAATTGTATACACATTTATACTTTGAAGTACCTATGATATTAGAAGCAGATAAAATGGCTCGTACTATTGAGGCTCCCGTTTATAGTTTCTATTTCACATATTCTGGTGGAAGGAATTTCGTCAAATTGGGCAGGACTAAATATCCCAACGAAACAGGAGCATGCCATGGAGATGATCTGCTTTATATCTTCAACAGTCTAGTATGGCCTTACAGAATTAATAATAAAGATCAAATAATGATAGACCAGTTGACAACAATGTTGACCAATTTTGCGAAGTATGGGTAAGTTTCACTTTCACTAAGATATAGTTCTTTCCCATTAATCCACTTTTATAACCCTACTAATATTATATTACTAACTTCTCTTCTTTATCATCTATTGTGTATTACCCATATTTGCAAAATAAATGTCTATTCTATTCTATTCTGCCAGCGGCTTTGTCCGCGTAGAATTAATACTTCCCCCACTTTAAATTGGGAATCCCCCTTTTCGTATAAAATTTTAAGGCATAATATTGTTTGGCATAACATTTTCACATATCTTTGATTAGCATAATAATACTGTGACATAATAATACTTTGGCATAATGTAAAGGTTAGCATAACTATCATTTGGTCTAATTTGATTTGGCATAATTTGGAGTTGCATAATTTTTCTTCACTAACCAAGTAGCAGAACATAGGGCTTGTGGAGCACTCCGACACGGATAGGGTGGGTTAGTTCATGTTAGGTTCCTTTAAACCCTGCAGACAGAAATAGGAGCCCCGCTGAGCGGGGCTCCATCGTTGAGGCTTTTTAACGCACCCGTTTGGGTATAGTGAAACAGAAACGTTTTGAACTCGCTGAATGGCGATGGACGCGATGGAGCGAACAATCACCGTGTCGCAGTAAAATAATTAAAAATCTAGGTCTGACTGGTCAAACCTCGATTTCATAAAATTGAAATTATGCGTTTGTAACATTATGCTTTGTAAAATTGTGCTTCATTATTATTATGCCAATAAACATTTTTAAATATAAACATTATTAATTATTTATGGCAATAAACATTATGGAAAAACATTTATGCCTAATTTTATTATGCTAAATTTCGTTATGCCAATTTAAATTATGACAATATATTTTATGTGACATTATAAAGTACCCCTCTACGTTATAGCCTGATCTATATCTGTGCCAATTTTCATCCAGATCCGTTCTGCAAATCCATCCATTCATCTATCTACACCAACTTTCGCATTTACAATGTTTCTTCATTATTTTAGTTGTTTTGTTCTGTTGAGTTGTTGTAGCCCAGAACTAAAACTAAATATTAAAGTTATGCCCGAATGGATAACCCCAATAATAGGGAATTTGAATATACTAGGGAATATGCTACTATTTTTTTTTGTAGTACTATACACTCAAGAAAATTAATTTAAAATAAATTCAAGCACTCCATGTCGCTCAAAAAAATAAATAACTCCTACAATTTTACGGTTCAAATATCATTTATTTCTCAAAGATTTACAATAATCACTTAATGAGAAACAAAGTTTTATATAATAACATGCAGGTAATTGTCCAGAGCGCTTGTCATTCATATATGTAGAAGTAGAAATAAATAGTAGGTGAGGGTACATCGTTAAAATACTCAAAACGCGCGCATCGTTGTAAACATCGAGCGCGCTATCCTTATCAGTAATAATAATAATAAATTCGTTTATTTTCTCCCTTAAAACATATTAACAATTAGAATTAGTACAAAATTGGAAGAGAGACAGGAGCCCAAACTAAGCAAAGCTTGTGTCTTGGGTCTCCTGGCCCCAACCGGAGATCTTAAACGCTACTTATTTAATCTTCGAAGGGATGTGTATGGGAGTACTGGACGACGTATTTATATATATTAGTGTATGTGTGTGTGTATGTATGGGTGTGTGTTTGTGTGTGTGTTCGCAAGTGTGTGTGTTTATGAGAGATAGGGAGAGTTTGTGTGTATTAGAATAAGCAATCTCTCGCTAACATATTGTTTTTTGGTGACCCTAGATGTCTCTGTGTCTGTTTAAGAGTGTCTCTGTTTCATGGTAGCCAAGAGTGAGAAGCCATTGAGTAATATTTATCTTGCATTCCATTCTGGTTTTGTGGTAAATATGCAGCATTCTGTTGGCATGGTTGTATAGTCTTGGCCCTTGAAAAAAGAAGAAATTTGCGCTAGCAGCTGTTTTGGTTGGATTTATTTGACAGACTTGGAAGTTACGACGTCGGGTAAGCACTTGGTTGTTTGGATCAAATTGTATGCGTTTATGTTCTTTTAGGACAGCATTCAGTATATAAAGCTGCCTGACTGATAAAACTTCCGCTAGGTTAAAAAGTTCCACTGTAGGGAAAAGTCTCGGTTTGAATAGACTTATTTTCAATATTAGTCTTTGAGCCCGCTCAAGTTCAATTAGATGACTTTTAGCTGCTGCACCCCAAGAGGAGATACAGTAAGCAAGGACAGATTGACAGAGAGCTTGGTAGACAGTTTTCATTATCTTAGGATCCGCTACATGTCTTAACTGTTTGAAAACATATGTTAGCTTCCTAACTCTCATAGCTACGTTACTAATATGTTCCGCAAAACTAAGATTTCGATCAACTGTAACCCCTAGATATTTTATTGAATTTGTTTTATTTATGTGTGGACAGTTGCAGATTGAATCTGGTATTACGTTACAACAATGGGCTACTATTAGGCGTTGCAAAAGGTCAGAGTTATTAATATTATAATTCCTGAACGAAAAGGTTATGTATTTGGTTTTGTCTGCGTTTAAGGTTAATGAATTAGATGCTAACCATTGACAAACCCTATCAAAACCTTGTTGGGCATGTGCGAAGACGTCTTCCCAAGATTCCCCGTAAAAGGTGAGAGTAGTATCGTCAGCATAAGAAATTATTTTACAACTATTGAGATTTAGTTGACAAAGTTCGTTAATGTAGCACAGAAATAAAGAGGGACCCAGAATACTTCCCTGTGGTACTCCGAACTTAACAGGTTGCTCATTGCTCAAATTGTCACCTATCCTTACCCGCTGCATTCGACCAGCGAGATAACTTTTAAATAAAAGCAGCTGTTTGTCTCTGATACCCAGTGTTTCAAGTTTAAGCAATAGGTTGGGAAGAGAGACTGTGTCAAAAGCTTTTGCCAGGTCTAAAAAGATTGTCAAGCACTTGCTTTTCTTGTCTAGATTAGTTGCAATAAAATCTATGAACGAGTGCACAGCATCATCGGTTGATCTATTTGGCCTAAAGCCGTATTGGGCGTCAGACAATAGGTTATTCTTTTCCAAATAATTTGTGAGTCTCTTATTAATAATTTTCTCTAAAACCTTAGACAAAGAGGGCAGGATAGATATCGGACGATAGTTATTGACACAATCTCTCTTCCCATTTTTGTAGATGGGTATCAATATGGATCGCTTGAAAGCATCTGGGAATACCCCGAGCGCTAGGCAGCTATTGACAATCTTCGTTAGAGGTGGGACTATAAACTTTTTAATTTTATTTAATATTTCGCTAGAGATATTGTCCCAACCGGTACTAGTTCCCGACTTCAAAGTGCTAATAATGTCCTCCACCTCATCACAGTCTGTATCCAATAGGGCAAAAGACATATTTGGGACACTTTCCGACGTAAAGTTTGACGTCATTGGCCTCGGTCTTATATTCCTTGCCAAATTTTCGCCAACATTTGCAAAGAATTCGTTTACAGCATTGACAGATTCGATTGCAGTGGTTTTTAGTGTCAAAAGTTCCCTATTTGTTTCATTAACTTTATGCGAGTTTGTGATACTTTTTATACTGTTCCAGAGCTTTTTACTATTGTGTTTTGCTAGTTGAAGTTCATGTTTGTTGTAGGTAATTTTACATTTTTTAAGTATTGAATTACAGAAGTTCCTATATCTTTTGTAGGTAATGGCAAGTGTTTGATTATTAGGTTCAGTTTTAAGTCTCTTATGCATCCTATCCCTGTTTCTAATGCATCTTAATAAGCCAGAAGTAATCCAAGGTTTAAGAGTAGCTTTCATACGTGGAATTTTAATTTTAATTGTGTTAGCAACAATTATTTTTTGCAAGAGCTCGACGAGGATAGTAGTTGCCAGGTTTGGGTCTTGGTAAGGCAACAGTTCGTCAAAGTTAGTGTTTTTAGTCCTGTATAACATTGTCAAAATTAATTTTGCTAACTTGCCCGGTTTTTGGTAATTTATTTATTTTATTTTTGTAACAAAATAATACCGGCTCATGATCTGTGATAGCCGCGGTGACTATGATTGACAAGGAAGGTAAGGTTGTTTTCAAGATAATGTGATCAATACAACTTCTGCCTCTTGTTGCAGTGTCATAGGCAGGGATCAAGCCATGAAAAGATAGTAATTCAAGATAGCACGAAGTGTTTGAGTTAATATCTAATATATTAATATTAATGTCACCAACTATGAAAATATTCCTAAAAGATGATAGTTCTGTCAAAATAGTATTCAGCGAATTTAAAAAAATATCTATATTTTTAAAACAGTGTGGTCTATACACTGAAATAATAGCTGTATCCTTTCCTTTTTTAATGATTAAGCAATTGGCGTCCATGCAAGCTGGTTCTTCAATTTTATAGCAGATAGATTTATTAATGAGTAAAACAATTCCATCATTTTGATTATGGTGTTTAGAGCTGCTGTATGTATCATACCCATCTAAAGTAGGTAGATTAGTGACACAAGACAGCCAGCATTCTGTTAAAATTATAATATCACACTCTATTTTTATTTGTTTTAACAAAACGCAAAAACTATCGTAATTTTTATTAATGCTTCGAATGTTCTGATGTAGGATATTAACATAAGATTGAGGGTTTTTAACTATATCTTTACATTGACATGGGTCACAGACATATACTTCACTTGGTTTGTAATTATCTATATTATTAAGTAAGTAGTTAATATCTGAGAATTTTTTAATTTAGTAAGTTTTCTAATAGAATTGAAGGCGGGTAATAGGTAAATATGGCGTTTGAGAATGTATGTCTGTATTCGCGTAAAATAAGATTAAATATCCTCGTTCGACAAGTATGCCACATGCATGCTGTAATATATGTGATGTGAATTATGTGATGTGCTAGTATGCGTTTTGGTTTTGAGAATAAGTGGTTTTGTAGTGGGTTTTTAAGTGTATGTGAGAGTTTTTTATAGGAGTAAGGAAAATATGTTTTGCGAATTACATTACAATGTATATAAAAAGAGTTACTTATGTTATTAAAATAAAGAAAAGCATGCAATATAAAAAGTTCTAACATTATAGTATAGAGACATTCAAGAACAATGACTGATAGTCATATTGACATTCTTAGCTTATTCAAGTCCATAACGTTGTTTATACGAATGTGTGAGGTTTCTTCGTTTTTCTTGAGATAAACAATTCCGTTTGCCGTCCAGCAAAATCTAAAGTCATGGCTATTTTTAAACTGTCTCGCCATATAATATATCTTTTGGGTTTTGTACGTGAGGGTTTCTGCTACAAACAGGGGTTTTGCTTGATACTTGGGGTTCAAGTGAGTGGTACTAAGTTTATTGCCTTTACTTTTCGGTTTGTTGAAACTCTTGACAGCCTTGAGGACTTTGTCTTTCAGCATTACCGTAGTCAGGTCAACAATAACCGGGTTTGATCCATCTTTTGACTTAAGCCGGTAGATATCCTTTATACTAGAACAATCTATACCAGCGTCAATAATTTTTCCCAATTGGATAACTTCCTAACATAGAGTCTCTTTTGTTTCTATGCCCTGTTTCGGAATGTTCCGTATTTCGATACCAGTAACACGAGATTTACGTTCTACTGCCTCCAATTTTTCTTCTAATTCTATAATGAGCAGTTTATCATTCTTTCTTTCGTTTTCAAGAGCATTTATCTTCGATAGGAATTCGTCATATTTATTTGACATTAAGTCCATGCTTGATTTAAGCTCTTGGAAGCGCATTTCTTGCTCCTTAGAAAGCGATTCAAACATATCCTTGATAAATGTCGTGACGTCAGTCTTTTCGTCATCGTGCTTCCGCTTCTTCCGCTCCGTAATATTGATCGCAAGTGAGTGGAGATCAGGTTCAGACTCACTATGGTGCAACTGTGAGTCAATTACCGCCTTTGTAAAGGATAGCGTGGTGTTCCGTGCGTTCTCTCCTGCGACCGACGGCGTCAGCGGGGCAGGTGAAGCAGGGGGAGTTCGTGTTAGTGACATCCCAATTAAGCTATTTTGTTAATGCAACAAGTTATTACACCAAAAGCACCAGGGCAAAATACGTTGTGTCAGCGTCTTCACTAGTGCGACGGGGGTCTAGTTTATTTAGCCGCTATCTACGAATGGGAAGTTATTGCCTTTCCGTCCAGTATAATGTGAGCTATCCGTTCCCAATAGTTGCGCGTGCACACTGTTTCAGAGTAGCTGTCGGAATCTATATATCTTTTAGCGCAAATGTTTACATTTTTCAGTAGTGTTATAAAGCGCCGTACACACTATACAACACTAGACAATAATATAGTATTTTATTTATTTATGTTGGACCGGTCGAAGATGTGTTTTTTTAACATTTTTTTAAAATATAAATTAGTTTTAGCTTCTTTAATGTTTTTTGGTAGTGAGTTATATAGTTGTACTCCTTCATATTTAATATTTCTCTTTCCTTGACTTGTTCTAGGTCCGTGTAATAGTACTAGGTCATTTGCCCGACGTGATGATCGTGTTTGCACTTCATTGTTCCTTTTATATGTAATTTCTGTGTGTATTTCTTTTGTTAGGATTTTTCTTATTAATATACAGGTGTTATATTGGTAGGTTTTGGTGATGTTAAAGAGCTAAGTGTCGTGATAGATTTTGTTTGTGGATGTTAAGTAGGGATATTGAAAAAGGGCTTTAATAATTTTATTTTGAGCTATTTGAAATTTGTGTAAATTTGTTTTTGCTGTCGATCCCCAGACCTCAATTAGATATTCGATGTGTGGCTTGACTAATGAATTGTACACAGTATATCGAATTTTTGATGGTAGACATCTAGCTATACTGCGTAATTTTCTACTACACTTCAAACGTCCGTGACTGTCAAAGCTGTACCGTGACGTCACATAACTCGATACGTCTTACCTCGATACGCCAGTACTTTTTACGAATAAGTTTTACTTTGACTCAATTATTTTTTTGTCACTACCGGCATTATTGAGAACGATACGTTTTGAGTTTGTTTAGTTTCATCAAAACCATGCAACATAAAATGATGAATTGTAAAATATGTGATGAATTAAAAAATTAAACAAGTGAATAACCAAATTTTTTCTATGATCCAATACCATTCTTAATGAAAAATAAAAAGTTTTTAATTACTTGCATAATTATTTCCTATTGGGCAAAATCAAAAAGACGTCTGTGTGTATTTTTTTTGTTTTAGTTAATTCCCCTTTTTGATATGTCGCACGTTACAGTTTAAAAACATGTTTTTTAATTGTTTGATTTTCACCCCAAAAGTGACCTCCATAATTCCTAATTAATTTATTAAGGGAACCAAATTTTAACTCTATCGGTCCAGCAGATTCGGAGCAGATTAGCTCCGACAGATGGACAGACAGACAGACACACGAGTGATCCTATAAGGGTTCAGTTTTTTCACTCGGACTTTCGAAACCCTAAAACACAACAACATACCTACAGATGAATTGAGAACTTCCTCGTCTTTGAAGTCGGTTAAATATAGTAAAAATTAATGTATGATATAATATTCTTCTAAATGTCACATTTTATTTCAGGAATCCTACACCAAATGACTTGCCAGTAAGATGGGTCCCGCACAGCAAAGATCAACTGAACTTTTTATACGTAGGTGATGAACTGAAGATGGGGTCAGTTCCAAATCCAGATACCTATCAGCTCTGGAAGGATATTTATAACAAGCACAGAAAAACTACGGTTGATTAGGACGAAACCAGTGAGATATACATTTTTGAAGATAACCAATTATAATTTTTTACGGTAGAGGGCACAAGTTTTAAATATATATTTTTTACAGGAATTGTTTGATTTTTATATTTAAATTTTAAGTCAGTTTTGAGTCTCCAAAATTTTTTGTTAGATCCGCTTTTATATTCTTCACTTACATATTTCTATTCAAATTACAATCAGTGTTCTTATAGTGCACAAACTCAGTTTCTACCTGCCATTAGATGTTTAATTTATAGAAAAAGGAATCAGAGTGTTACTAATAACTGGAATACGTGACTTCGAACTGTTCTCTTTGTTTTTCTTAATTATATTTTACGATGAAAGGTTTGTTAGCACAATCATTATGGGTAAGTCCTTCTCTGTAACATACGGATATTATTCTGGACATATTCAAAGTAGTCTTTTAGCGTTAAATTATAAAGAACTTATTTCTGTATCGGTATCAAACAACACTTAACAAGTGGGAATAGGTATGGTTTTATTACAGTTATTCAAGAATACAATCGTCGCAGCTCATACCTATGTACTTGTGTAAAATAATATCAGTTGTTATTCAGTGGAGTTCAACAGCAGGATATTTACAGTATTCTTGTTCAAATTGTGCCAGAACTTGGTTCAAATTTTACAAAATATGATCTATTGTACACACGGGTATAAGGTGAAAATCGGGGTTGGCATATGTTAAGAGCATAGAGGTGAGAAGTAAGTTAGTTATTTTAAATGCAAGAAGCAATATAGAAAAAAAGCAAAGTACTGCTAGAAAAAAATCATATTCTAATATTTTTGTATCTTATAATCATAGAACGAGAACTAAACAAACCAAAATAAACAAATATTGATTACAAAAAAAAAATTGCTAGAAGTTTTCTTGGTGGTGTTGGTGTGAAAACCATCAAAAAACTTTTATAAAATTGTGTATGACTATGTAGTCATGCACAATGTCATGCTCAGTGTAAAATAGGTTGAATGTAGCAGCATTTAGTTACATCATAGGCCGGCTCTAACGTAGTCGAAACTACGCGAGGCAGCCGCTGATTGAAAAAAATAAAATAAAAAAAACAAGGAGGTCAATCAAATAATGAGTCCATTTTAAATATTCAGGTCCAAATTCCGCTTACACTTAACCATTTGCACCACAAAAAATAGTCGCAGCGCGGAGCTGAACTACAATGTCTGTTATGAATATTGTACGAGTAGCCTGCGTCTGCGACACTCTTGTTTCCTGTCTTACTCTTGTGTAGCCCAAGGCTGAGATTATTGTTCTTATTTTAGGGTTTCGTAGTCCTAACCAGGACAAGAAACCCTTATAGTTTCAGCCTGCCCATCTGTCCGTGTAAGGCATAGCTAAGAGACTGTTAGTACTAGAATGCTGAAATTTTGCATTTATATATCATAATCACGCCAAATAAAAGAAATAATAAAATCTTACAAAGATTTTTTTATAGTAGCTCCCCATGATGACTTACCTTTTTTCACCTATCCTATTGTGAGTGGTATCGTGGAATAGGGCTTTCAACTCTACTACTACGAGTCAAGTGCCCCCCCCCCCGCCCTCCTAAAAACTAAACCTTGAAGAAAATCTAAATTTTGTGATGGTAGTATATATTATATATAATTAACTTTAAAGAAAAATCATCACAGCTAAGATAACTCTGTTTGTTTTAGAGTAATAGTCGCTCAACTTACAAAATGTTTCTACTTGTTAAATTTCGCACAAAATACAAATCCTTGAAAAAAAATTACTTAGTGAAGTATGGTCTACGGAACCTTACCATGCGTGTGGCAGACACGCACGTGGCTGGTTTTTTTAAGTAAAACTTTTAATCATATTTTAATGATTATGTCGTTGTCATCTTTTTACTTATTTAATATGTATATTTTTAAATATATCTTAAAAAAATAAAAAACATTTCAAATATTAAAAAAAAATTGTATCCCACCAATATCGACAACAGGGTTCAATCAAGATACCAGCGTTCAGGACTCCAGAGAGAGGAACCACGATACGACTGTCGGTACAATGATCGCTGACTCCATATCCCACATGTAGACAACCTCGCGAGCCAAGTCACTGTACTTCATTTGCTTATCTTTCTCAGCTTTCACGAGATTCCTGTAATGATTATTTATTATCATTATCATCTTCTTCTTGTATTTTGAATTGTATTTTGACTTGTATCATTTATTTTGAATTCTATTTTAATAGTATTTTAAATTGTATTCTTGATTGTATTTTTTAATTGTGTTTTTGATTGTATTTTCGATTGTTATTTTAATTGTAATTTAATTTGTTTTTTCATTGGTATTTCAAATTGTATTTTGTGGTAGTAACATTGCTTTGGCGTTATGCTGTTAAGGTGTTATTTACGTGATTTTTAATAAATAAATAAATAAAAAGTCGTCATTGGGAAACGTGTTCTTTTCACTGCTAAAAGCCATACTTCCTTTGTGCTATATTTCTATTCCGTAAAATATAAGATTATTTCATCTACGCGTAGCCATAGGTATATTAATATAAGAAGAAATCTCTTTAACAGCCACTGTTGCTGAAAATTTTGACAAGGCAATCATCTACACATCTATATTATTTTTCTTATGAAAAACGGGTATCCAATCATTGAAATACAGAGCTCTAGTATCCTGCATAGTAGTAGAAGAACAAACTTCGATGATTTCTTATTTATTACTACGCAGATACATTATTTATTACTTTATAACAATAACGAATCTCTAATTAAAAACTCGTTTTATTTAACATTTCCCTGTAGGGTCTCTATCTCATAGAGCCTTAACTAAACCCCTCGTGGTGTACAATTATACTCCAATTAGCCTTAACCACAGATATTTTCATTTGCTACCCAAAAAAATAGGTCCCAGAGCACACGCCACGAATTTTAACAAGACATTACCAACCTTTATCTAGCTATGTTTTCATTACGCTCCCTCTGTAGGTACAATTGCAAAATTTTATAAGTATTTAAGCAATAAAATTAAATTTACGAGGCTCCTTAACAACGCCTGTGCGCTTAAAAAGATAACCCCGGGACGAGTAAAGGCGTTATTTATCGCAACTTCGGACTTTCTATTCATAATGTTGTGGTTTAATATTTATATTTTTGGCGTTTATTAAAATTTTATTTGTATTAACTTTTTAATTAGTTTGGGTGAGATCGGGTCGTGCTCCTTGGACACTTTTATTTTCTTAGTTGTTATCAGATCTCGGGTGCGGGGTTTTTAATTCAGGAAACCTTTTTATGGCATGAATAGCCTCTTAATTTCTATTCCATCTGTCCTTAATGTTGATGGGAAAATACATTTTTAATAGAAGACATGTCCCAATCCAAAAAAAGATATATAGAACTTGCAAATATAAAATGTAACACTTCGTAACACTCACGTTACTAACCCAATATTTAGGTAAAAATTACTCCATTATTAAGGAAATCCAGACACATATTTTCCGAAATCGAATCGAAATAATAGTGGCGTCGCACCGAAGCTATCTTGTATGTAAAATAATCCGGCGCTGCATTTGCCATTCATTGCGCTTTAGATAAAACACGCAGACATTTTTATTTTTCCATGTAAAATGTCCGTTTCAACACGCCACTTCGACACCAAAAAATGAACTTTATGCTTTAGTTTCAAAGTTTAAAATTCGTTGAGGGTTTGATTTGAAAAAGATTGCAAGACAATTTCTCGATTTTCAAAAGGGGTCGTGCAGACGGGACGCTTTTTACAGTTGTTTAGTTTTGTAATATCGAGAATGTGATAGAACATTTATGAAAATATTGAGTGGGTCTGCTTGATAAAATAGCATGATGAGAAAACCGTAATTTTATACAAACTTTTCGTATGATCTTTGTTGAAATCTCCACTAGCTTTGCAGCATATTATTTTGTTACACATTATATTGGTCCATAAATACGCACATATAATTTGATTAGTTACAAAGTTATCTGTGCATCTGCAACTACCTAATTATGCAGGAAAGCTTTATAAAATATTTACCTTTACCGCACACTGACGTAAACGACCTATAGGTATTGGAACTAGCAATGAAGTTTAATTTGTTAACAGTTCAGAGTTCATTCATAGTTTTGCACAAAGGTTCTTCAAACATTCAGGCACGACTCAAACATCCGACCACCCACGACCAAAAAGTCGCAAGCCTATACAAAAAAAAGCGAAATGAATAACAAAAAGCACTCGAAGCCCACAGCGACCGCGGAAGCGCGAACCAGCGCCGATAAACAACAGACAATCGTACTTATCACTCGCCAGTCGTCGGCCATATCTGACGTCTTTGTCATGTTTGTGAGGGAAACATCGAAGATTGGCGCAGTAACAGTATTGGTACTAGTGTTGGATCTAGTGTCAATGTTGGGCTATGAGTGTTGAAAGTTTAAATTAGGTGGTTGAATATAGAACTCACAATAGCATGCGTATAATGACGTTAGATTGTTGAGGCCATTGCCTAGCCGCATATTTATATAAGGTGTAACGGAAAGATGTGGTCATATTTTAAGAACCGGTTCTGCCCGTAGAAATGAACCACTTTCACTAAGAAAAAATAGAAAATTACCAAAAAATAATTGGTCTGTCCATACAAAGTTATTATCAGCTGATCAATGAAGAGTAAAAAAAATTTTGTTTTCCCTTAGGTTTTCTTGAAGAAAGTTGTTCATATCGATTGGCAGATGCAGTTCTTAAAATATGATCACACCTTTGCGTTACATCCTGTATACGTTGTTGAAGATCAAAATTAAGTCGGAAGACTCCTGTAAAGCCCCGAAACTCACCGGTGAGTCGGACCAAAAAAAAAAAAATTAAAGAGAATAAAAAAATAAAAAAAATCGGCTGTCAACCCGGGTTGTCCTCGGGGTTTAATTTGACAACCCGGATTTTGCCATGGGGCTTCACAGGTTAAAAGAAAATAAGAAAGAACTCATGGTAAAAAGTATATGTAGTTTATAAAAGAAGCTTTAGAAGTCATCTGGAGGCTCATCTTATTCAATATTATAGTAGTTGTCTACTATGTAAACAGCGGACTTTTCATCTTTCATGAAAGAAAAGCTACAGCACCAAACAGTGACCCCTATAGTCATCAGTGTGACACTAAGAATGTCATATTGTACGTTGTAAATATTATTAAATTGTCCAATTTACATAATTGCTTCATAAAACTGGACTTTAGTATTTTGCTCTCAAAGTACGATTGTTCCCTAAAAGCTTTGTTTCTATACAATGGCATACATAATTAGCTACAAGAGTATCTCATTTATGACGAATTGATCATGCAATGATTATTTGTATCTACTTTTTAGGGTTCCGTACCCAAAGGGTAACCAACGACTCCACTGTCCGTCTGTCTGTCAATTTTTATTATTTTTTGTTCTAGAAATACACGCTGTCTGAAAATTTCAACTGTCTATCTATTACGGATCATGAGATACAGCCCAACAAAAAACCCTAAATAACACGTTTCTAGAAACGTGTTTTTCTTGTGATTTTTTCAGTTTATGGTACGGAAACCTTCGTGTGCGAATCCGACTCGCACTTGGCCGGTTTTTTATGTAGCATTCGTATTTAATGAAATCCCCCTCCGCCGCACTGCCGACTCATAGAGTCTTATGTCTAAAATGCTAATTAAGTATTTCATCAACAATGATAGGTTTGTATATAAAAGAAACCAACACTTTTTACTAGTTCTACAAATAAATAAACAGCCGGACATCTGTATTCATTATCAAAGTATTATTGTCTATACACTTTGTGATTACGTTCCTTGTCGCCCCCGGCCATCCTCGGGCGTCCCCGGTCGGCTTTACAATTTTGTGCCACTAAACAACGCCATATTGCCTACCCTCATTTAAATTATTGGTTCGTATTTTGTCCTGAATTTGGATCTTGACTTGATTTGAGCTGTTAAATATGGAAGGGCCTGGGAAGATGCTAATTTTGGAAGAGAAGCTTTCGTTAATTTTGTTTCGGTTTTAAATTTTAATGTTGATAAGGAACAAATAATATGAGTTAAAACATCTGTTACATTAACTAATTCGGCAAGCGAAACAGTAGTAGATTATTTAATAAAAGAAACAAATAGTCTTTTAGAGACGAAAGCACTTGTAAATGAATAGCTACGGATCTAAGCCGAGAGTCTGGGGAGTCGGTTAATAGAAACAGGTGTCGGTTTAATTGTACCCGTAGGTAGACTCGACACCTTTTGTACGAATTAATAGATTATTCCACACACAAGTAAATAGCTCGCGTACCATTCGAGGTGTTAATTATCTCGTGAACTAAAGCAATTTGAATAGAAGACGACGTCTGTTTTAGGAAATTTGTTCATTAAATTACGTCAAACTCTTTTTGTGCAAATTGTAAGCATTTTTAGCTATTCATTTTAGTTTTCAAAACAAATCTGGCAACAGAATATAGTTGGCAGTTAATTTAAATAATAATAACCCCCGGTGCAACAAGAGAGGTGTTATAAGTTTGACCGCTATGTGTGTGTGTGTCTGTCTGTCTGTTGCACCGCAGCTCTTAAACAGGTGAACCGATTTGAATGCGGTTTTTTTATTTGAAGCAGGTTTGCAGGTTTTCTAGCAATAGTTCTTAGACATGTTTTATTATAATCAGTTCAGCCGTATCAAGGTCAGCAGTTTTTTTGTATTTTTTAAATGTTCGATTTTCTTTTAAGCGTTGGGGGCTTTTTAATTTTTTTATTTAATTGGTATCTTGTGTAAGAATTGCATGGACATTTTAAATGGAAAAATGTTATAGCATGTTCAAGAATGTTTTATTCAAACAGATTTGTCAAAATAAGTTTATGTTTTGGCCCTGTAGGTACTTTATCCGGACCTGCGTATACCTCCTCGCGTTCTCTACCAATAAATTCTGTCCATCCTCATTTACGTTCCTACCAATATTTTCTTTGCGAAAAAAAAACATTCCTCGAAACTCCGATATAAAAACCGTTATTCATCTGTAAATTCATTTGTCGAACTTCTTCAAACTCATTACGGGCCGTCTTTACTTCGTGAATTTATTCAGCATCAATCAAACTTGCGACAGATGCAAACCGACTAAGCGTTTCATTAGCAAATCCATATTTTTCCATCCAGGACTGGCCAGGTGTTCGCAGATCCACGTAATCACTACGGGCGGTGATGAGAAATGGCCTCGTCTCGAACGCTGCTGGATTCGATCGGAAATTGCTATCGGATGTTTAAGTAGCTGCAATTTGTCATGTGATCTGGCTGTCTTAATTTTCTTTGTAGAGCTCGTTAGTGTATTGGTGGCAGAAATTAGTGAGGATGTTTTTTGAGGAGTAGGCCTTCCAAAAACGTCTGTACGGTTTAATTTCACAACTAATTTTATCCCATGGTTTCAATCCAGTGGCCATTCCGACAGGGACAGTTAGAGTTTTCCAGAATAATAACAGCATATAACACTCCACCATAGTGTCGCTTGGTAACTGATTTTTGTATCGGTTCAATACTTCTAGAGTTTAGATTCGTGCATACACTCATATCTTCCATTATAAAAACAACAAAGGTAATAAAATTTTCTAAAAGTAGCCAGATGATGTTTCCTCAAAAAACTTCTAAACCATTTACAGCTGCATCACACCATTTCTCAACTTTGCCGCCTAAACTCAAGATAATAATGCAAATGATTGTGAGTATAATTAGCCCGCTCGCTACTAGCCTAATGTCGTGTATTCCGAGTGCTCCTCTGAAAGCCCTGGCTTATGTAAATTATATTGTCATCTTCAAGAATAGGCATTAAACCGCGACGTCTACCTGGGGTGGTACAAGTTCCAAACGTCTGACGATTTTAAGGTCTCTCATAGTTCACTTTTTGATCAGAGGCCTCACCACGCCGTGTCTTGCCATTACGTTTCCTCTGTAAATATGGGATAATTCTATTCTTCTTAGCTCCGTTTGTCTCACACACTGGCACAATGCTGGTTTTAACACGTCAAAATATGTATACTGCTCAAAGAAAAGATACTTCCTCATTCAATGATATTTGATGCCATTGGAACATGAACTGAGTGATGAGGTGGTGACCCAGTGGTAAAAGGCAGCGACTTACAAGTTGTAGGTGGTGAGTTCAAACCCAGGCTGGTGCTTTAATTTGTGTAAATTATTTCAACACCACTGCTCTCAAAATGGTGAAGGAAAACATCGTGAGGAAGCGATGAACTAAAAATTCGAAGACATGTGAAATCCACCAACCCGCATTGGGCCCGCGTGGTGGATTACGGCCCACACTCTCTTACAGAGAGGAGGCCTGTGCCTCAGCATTCAAGGTCATTAAAAGGATGATGATGGAACATGAATTTGATACTCAAGATTGTTATCGACAATTTTTATTTTTATATGTATATTGGTATATCTCTAGTATCTGTCTTTAATTATGTGAAAGTTCTAACTATCACAAAACCAGTAATTATAAGTTATGGAATAGTTTCATTTTCATGGATAACTACTAAGTAGTCAATTCAGTTGCCAAAATGTTTTATGTTCTTGCTTAGCTCTTATAACTTACTTATTCGTTGTACATGAAAATGCCATCTCATTCTGAGCATAGAATTATTCTTGTTTTACTTAATACTTTACCGTTCGTCTTTAGAGGTGTTATTTTAGTACTTATTTTCATACAATTTCATACATCCTCTTTGAACCGTCATGGCATTTGATAGTATAACGGTTTAAAAGGGAGAATGGAGGAAGAAACCGTGTCGTCTGCGCCCATCTTAAGTAAAATAGGATAAGGGCAGAAATACGATGATGATTTTTATACATATTTTAGAAAGTTATATTGGTAGGAATAACCTATGATATATGTATAACAAATCCGACTCGACCGGGCAGCTTTCGAAAAACTGTGCGGTATCTCCTGTTCTCGTCTCACATACCACAGTATCACGAGACGAAAGTCAAGTCACCTGGTGTGATGCCAGTGACAATGTATTGCACTGAAACGTGGTCACTTACCATGGGCCTCATCAGAAGGTTAAAAATCAAGTCAACCAGTTCAAAGAGCAATGGAGAGGACTATCCTCGGGGTTTCCATGCGTAATCAAATTAGGAATGAAGCCAAATCATCAAACAAAGAGGGCAGTGGGCAGGGCCCATTACTCACAGATCAGATGGTCGATGGGGCCGAATAGTTCTGTAGTGGCGACCGCGTACCAGAAGATACAGAGTTGGAGGGTCGCGGGAATCCTATGGATGCGAGACGCACAGAACTGGTCGTTGTGGCGACTCCTAGGGAAGGCCTATGTCCAGTAGAAGGCTTTTGGCTGCAATGATGATGATGGTATGAAATAGGATCTATGTTATATCCAATGCGAAGACAGAATAATTGCTTCCAAAGATAAAATTGTATTACAAATAGAAGAAGAGGAAGTAAGAAAATTGAGCGTAGACATGAAACCAAAAAAGCAAGGAGTTGAGAAAGTATATTTTTTGTCTACAATCCAAAGATAACCGAAGTTAAAATTTATCTTCATGTATATAAAGTTGGACGTTCCTTCAGTTCGCTAAACGTTGTTCTATTGTTTACTTTACTTTTAATTTATTCTTTCAAACTCGTTGTTTTGTCATCCCTTAGAAGTTGGCGAAATAGGTAAATTAAAAAGAAAGTTGGATTGAGGTTTTTTGGCCGCTAAAAATACCGCTGTATTGATAAACACTGGCTTCAGTCTAATTTAATCATTTGATTTCACATTTCACAAATGCCGTCTGGTTGCCAAAGAAGAGAGTATTTATAGCATGCAGAAAAGATTAATTAAAGGCGTTTGTAAGGTGGTGTGGCGAGTTGCCGCCACTCTGCAGGTTGGGTGGGGTTGGTATCACGTCGCGTGTGTGTCTCGCTTTAATTTGTCAGACAGACGTGAGTGGCCGGCTTTACGACGAGCTATAGACAATTAAAAATGCAACAATCGACGTCACGTCAGTTTGACGTCAGTGTGTGTGTGTGTCTAACGCCGCGAGGCACAGCGCGCATCTCACCGCAGACTAAATTAATGTCTTAAAATAATATCGTCCCCGCAAATACGCTAAAATCCCGAGTAAATCCCGTAAACGTTGGGGATCCACCGGGAATAATAAATAACCCATATTTACCGCGTCCGTTAACTACTGAACAAGCATAATCAGGAGTGTTGGTGTGAAGAGAACGAGTGGCCACTCGACAATTCGACGTGCAACCATCGAGAACAGCCCGGAAAGTAAGGTACCACTTGTTTTACAAATTGTGAGTAGGGCCACATTCGCCGACTGCTGCCGACCACTCCTAACTTGAAGTTATACAGACAAATATAGGCAATTTTGGGCCAGCATTCCCTCCAAGTGCTTGGTCGTATTTACTGTTCTACATCCGCAGAGACCCACGGCTATTTACACGCTTGGGCAACTCCATTTGATGGTCCTTTCGAGCCTGGATAGGCATCAGTAAAATTCAGTACAAATTAAGTACAAGTCATTACAGTAGGTAGGCACATAACTTTATTAGTGCCCCCAAAATGGCGTCCCGCAAGCAAGAAGCTAAATTGGCTCAGCTTACCGCTAAAAAACAAATGATTTTCGAGCGAGTTAATCGCATATATAATGATTCCAGAAACATCTCGAACTATGATTCACGTTCAAATGAGACATTCTTAGCGCAGTCAGAAACAATTACTGAGCAATATAACAAATTTGAGGAAATAGTAGAACAAATGAATGAATTGCAATTCGAGATTGACCAAACCGCACCAGACTATTCGAGTCTATATTCTATTGAAGACTTATATTCTAATATTAAATATAAACGTAATCTCATACTTTCGAAAAACGAAACATCGGAACACAAAGTGGGTACTCGGATAAAATTACCGCCCATAGATTTGCCAACGTTTGATGGTAAAGCGGAAAATTGGCCCATATTTTATGAAATGTTTCGAAGCAATGTTCATTTAAATACCGATCTGGTTGACTCGCAGCGTGTCCAGTACTTGATCAGTAAATTGACTCATGATGCCTTGAAGCTGACCGCGGGCATTGTTCCTACAGGTGATACATACAACGTTATGTGGAACAGTCTCGTAAAAAGGTATCAAGATAAGCGTAGTTTCGGGATTCATTATCTCAATAATATACTGGACATTAAACAATGCGCCGGAAATGCCGCGAGCCTCAATACTTTTGTGGAACGATATTCAGCGTCCGTCGCAGCCTTGAAGCAGTTAGACATTCCAGACTTACTGGATTTTGTTTTATTACACTGTGGTTTAAGAAAGGTTGACGCGCAAACTGTCTTACAGTTTGAATCACGTGTGAGTGAAAAAGAATTACCTTCCTATGCGGAGTTTATAACATTCATGCAAGCATATGTTAAGGTACTATAACGCTCATACGGTAATAATTTACAGACGGAACCGCGCGCTAAGTCTAGTTCAGTTAATCATCAAACAAAAAATAACACCGCTAAGTCATTCGTATCGCGTAATGAACCGGTTTCGAATGGCAAATGTACGCTTTGCGATAAGGATGACGTAAGACATCAGCTGTTCTATTGCCCGCTGTTTAAAAATATTAGTACACCGCTTGCACGTTTTGAATTTATAAAAGCAAAACGTGGCTGTATAAACTGTTTAAGTCTATCCCATTCTTTGGTTAAATGTAAGTCACGTAACGTTTGTAAAATTTGTAAGAAGAACCACCATTCTCTCTTACATTTCCGAGAAAAACATGAGTCATTATCGCCCGAGCCGCAAGCGCCTACTAAGGATACATCTGTTTCGCTCACTACAGCTGTTAAAACTGGGTCAACCATTTTGCTAGCGACCGCGCAGTTATATGCATACTATAGCGACATCAGAGATAAGGAGGTGATTCGGTGCCTATTAGATAACGGATCGCAAAATAATTTAATTACTGTGGACTGTTGTAAACGTTTGAACTTACCCATAATTAAATTACGCAATTCATTTTTACAAGGTGTTGGAATGTCATCGAAACCAATACACGGTTTTATTCATCTCAACATAGAATCTCGGTTTGATCCTCATACGAAGTTTTCGATACAAGCGTTAGTTGTTGATTGTATTACAGATAGACTTCCCGCGAAATTAATTAGGTTACATAACAATGATAACATGTCATACTTAAGTAACTTGCAGCTCGCTGATCCGCTTTGGAACGTGCCGGGCACGGTAGACGTCGTGCTTGGAGCACAATTGTTCCCCTTTATTTACCTGGGAGACAGGGTCGAAACAGGTACCCGCGCACCCCCTGCTGTACTGACTAGCTTCGGTTATGTACTTACGAGTATGGGTGATATTGATTGTTGTAGCAGTGATGTGACACACATTTCATCTTCGTTTACCGCGCAGGCCGACATTGAGGTCGGGTCAAGTTTGCATGGGTTTTTTGAGCTAGAGGAAATTCCACCAGCCGCCACCGCCACGCCGCGCCGCGCCGCGCCTCATTCCGTTATTTGTCCGCACGAATTAGAGTGTGAAAATAATTTTAATTCTTCAGTCTTATTTGAAGACGGCAGATACTTTGTCGATCTGCCTTTTGCGCGCTCACCCGGCGGGCTAGGTAGCTCGCACGGCTACGCCCCTGGGCGCTCACTTGCGCTTGAGTGTAAGTTTGCGTTAATGACCCTACGCGAGAATTATAATAAAACTATCGCAGATTATATAACTCAGGGGTATTTAGCGGAAGTGCCCGACTCTGAATTGACAGAGGAGGGTTATTATATACCGCATCATGCCGTCATTAGACCGGACAAGGACAGCATTCGAGTGGTTTTGGACGCTAGCGCCAAAACTCACTCAGGGTTGTCGCTCAATGACATTTTGCATGTCGGACCTAATTTGCAAGCAGACTTGTTTTTGTTATTGCTTGATTTTCGTACATTCCCTGTCGCGATGACAGCGGATATAAAACAAATGTTCTTACGTATCGGTGTAAGAGAGCACCACCGCAAATATTTACGAATCTTGTATCGTTTTAGCAAAGGTGAGCCTATTCGCACCTTTCATTTTAACCGCGTTCCCTTCGGACTAAAACCTAGTCCTTATTTAGCGATGCGCACATTGCGTAACTTGGCGTGTGAGCAAAGCGACCGCTTTCCTGAGGCTTCTAAATTGGTAGAAACTCAGTTTTACATGGACGACTACGTCTACTCTGTTTCGGACGAACAGACAGCTATGCGTCTATCCCGCGATTTAATTGATTTAATGAAGGTAGGTTCCTTTGACTTAGTCAAATGGGCTACCAATTCACCCGCTTTATTAGAGATTCTCCCAGAGTCTCACCGCTTACCAGTTAATTTTTCTGGCATGGATAATGATGTCCATAATTTCAAAATCCTTGGATTAACCTGGGAACCCGCTGATGATTATTTTTCTTTGACAACAATCGCCGTGGATGATAAATGCACGAAGCGCGCGATTCTATCGCTAGTTGCCCGCTTGTTCGACGTACTGGGCCTTGTAGGACCCGTTGTGCTGTACGCAAAGGTATTAATCAAGGAACTTTGGTTAGCTAAAGTAGGATGGGATGAGGTTCCACCGGAATCTATCACAAATCGGTTTGCCGCTTTTACGCGCGATTTTCCTTCACTCTCTTCTCTAAAGGTTCCTCGCCACATTGGCGTCTTTAGAGAAGCTGTAGTGAACATCGTAGCCTTTTGCGACGCCAGCTTTACTGGTTATGGCTGTTGTATTTATTTACACATTACCAACCCTACTGGTGATATCACTGTCCGACTCTTATGTGCAAAGTCCAAAGTCTCCCCCGCTAAAATAACAACGCTAGCGCGATTAGAACTTGTCGCCGCTTTACTTCTATCTAAACTTGTTCGCGTAGTCAAGGAAAAACTTTCCGCTCGTGTACCTATTACAGGTGTCCACGCTTTCTCGGACTCCACCATAGCTCTCTCGTGGATCCACTCATCTCCCCATAGATGGTCTATTTTTGTCAGCAACCGCATTGCTCAAATACAGGAAAACTTACCTGCCGCTTGTTTCCGTCACGTGTCCGGGAAAGAGAATCCTAGCGATTGTCTGTCTCGCGGCATGCTGCCGTCGGATTTAATAAGACACTCGTTGTGGTGGAACGGCCCCACATGGCTCCATCAGCCCATGAGCGAGTGGCCTTTAAAGTTCGCTCCTGCTCAATGTGAAACATTGCCGGAGTTTAAATCAAAGGTTTTTCTTGTAGAAACTTCGAATACTGAACCGCGTATTTTAGATACTATAGCTGACCGTGTTTGCTCATGGAATAAATTGTTACGTGTATTTATGTACATTCTTAAATTTACAAACAGACTACATAGTCATAGTTCTGTTGAAAACATTCAAACCGCCGAGAATTTCATTGTTCGATTAGTTCAAAGTTTACATTTTGCGAGCGATTTAAATTTAATTAAAGCAGGTGAACTTCCAGCTAAGAAGTTGCGCTGTTTATCTGTCTTCATTGATAGCTTCGGAATCTTACGTATTGGGGGCAGATTGTCTAAATCTGACTTACCGTATGAAGCCAAGCATCCCGCGCTTTTACCTAAACGCGACCGCGTAGTCGATCTAATTATCGATCACTATCACAATACGTACTGCCATACGGGCCCAGGGTTATTGATGTCCATTATAAGGCAGCGGTTTTGGATATTGGATGGCCGAACGGTTATACGTTCTCGTTGTCGGAAATGTAATACTTGTTTCCGTCTAAATCCTAAGCATCCAGTACCCAAAATGGCTGAACTTCCTGGATACCACGTCCGTGATGCTAAAGCCTTTGTACACACCGGTGTAGATTTCGCCGGGCCGCTTGCTTATATACCTATTCGACGTAGAGGTCAACGTTCGCAGAAACTTTACTTATGTTTGTTCGTATGCATGGTGACTAAAGCCATACATATCGAGCTTGTTTCGGATCTCACATCTGAGGCTTTCCTATCCGCATTTAAGAGATTCATTTCTCGCCGCGGTCCAGTGTCTGTTATGTACTCAGACAATGGTACCAATTTTGTTGGCGCTAAGGCGCAATTGGATGATATTTATTCTTTTTTATTAAATTCAACTGTTCAAACAGATATTAAAAATGAGCTTCTTAAATCACGCATCGAGTGGACAAGAATACCGCCGCGAGCTCCACACTTCGGAGGTATTTGGGAGTCGAATATTAAGAGTGTTAAAACTCACTTGTTTAGAGTCGTAGGTAAACAACTTCTCACTTACGAGGAACTCTCGACCGTATTGGTGCAAATTGAGTGCCTTTTGAACTCTCGACCACTTAGTGTCATTTCGTCAGACCCACATCCGGAGGTACTCACGCCCGCGCATTTTTTAATGTCCAGTCCACTCACGTATTTGCCTTCTTCTGAATTGGCAGAAGAAAACATAAACCTAAACAACCGCAAAAGGCTCTTGGATCAGCTTGTGTTATCCTACTGGAATAAATGGCGAATTGAGTACTTGCACACGCTGCAAGTTCGCCAGAAGTGGTGCACTCCCGATCGCCCTATAGAGATAGGTACTGTCGTTCTCTTGGGTCAAGATAACGTACCTCCATTGACTTGGCCATTAGGTATCATAGAGGAAGTTTTTCCGGGATCGGATGGTGTAATTCGAGTCGCTTCAATAAAAACCGCGTCAGGCACGTATAAACGTCCTGTCACTAAGTTGTATCCTTTGCCAACTCAATAGATTATTATTACTACATAATTTAGTTTAATTTAGTTTAGGGTTCATATTATACGTTCCAATGGTACGCCATTACATAGTTGTAATTTAGTTTATTCGACTTACCATAGTCAAGTCGAACCGCAATTCATTCTTAGGACACTGATAATTATTTTTCCCGAGCATTATATCAATGCGATGGTGTTTCGGACTGCTGCTTGGATTTCCCTCAAAGCTCTTCAACAAGTTAATGCTTACATATCATCACCGCTTCTTGAACCTCACTCGCTCCGCATAGATTAGCAGCTTTTGAAAGCTCCTGGACCTTTCAAGGCGGGGAGCATGGTGTGGCGAGTTGCCGCCACTCTGCAGGTTGGGTGGGGTTGGTATCACGTCGCGTGTGTGTCTCGCTTTAATTTGTCAGACAGACGTGAGTGGCCGGCTTTACGACGAGCTATAGACAATTTAAAATGCAACAATCGACGTCACGTCAGTTTGACGTCAGTGTGTGTGTGTGTCTAACGCCGCGAGGCACAGCGCGCATCTCACCGCAGACTAAATTAATGTCTTAAAATAATATCGTCCCCGCAAATACGCTAAAATCCCGAGTAAATCCCGTAAACGTTGGGGATCCACCGGGAATAATAAATAACCCATATTTACCGCGTCCGTTAACTACTGAACAAGCATAATCAGGAGTGTTGGTGTGAAGAGAACGAGTGGCCACTCGACAATTCGACGTGCAACCATCGAGAACAGCCCGGAAAGTAAGGTACCACTTGTTTTACAAATTGTGAGTAGGGCCACATTCGCCGACTGCTGCCGACCACTCCTAACTTGAAGTTATACAGACAAATATAGGCAATTTTGGGCCAGCATTCCCTCCAAGTGCTTGGTCGTATTTACTGTTCTACATCCGCAGAGACCCACGGCTATTTACACGCTTGGGCAACTCCATAAGGAATAAAACATTAGTCAAGACTCATCAAAGAACGTTATTGACAAGAAACTGTCAATATAATATGAAAGGGAAATTCAAATTATGAATATACACATAATCAAACAATAATAGAAGACTTATTGGATTGATTTAGCAGCGCGTTTCGTTAACATGCCACTGGCACTCCATCGCTACTTTCGGCAGGTTCACATCGCTACTAACGCGCTATCGTTTAAGGCGACACTATGTTTAAGGATGGTGAGGAGTGGCCGCAGCTATCAAAGCTGTATCGTGATAGTAGCGATGTAGAATTGTGAATATGTGGTATAAGTCCAGCGAAAGCATCGCCACTACGATTTCCTCCTTCTGCGACCTCCTTTAGTTTCACTCAAACTAATCGCGATTACTTAAACTAAACTCAGTTTATGCGTTGAAACGCAAAATGAAGCTCTGATCTCGATTGAACACATGAACTGAAGTTTAGTTTAAACTAATCGCGATTAGTTTCATTGGTGAAATCGGTCCTTAGAATCTTTAAATCCCATTTTACAAAGGCAACCAACCTCTTTACACCTTACATCACCGTATTCATAATCACAATAACGTTAGCGCCTCACTTAAGCGAGCTCAACGCAGGGTACACTTAACAAGGCGATCGGTCTCACTAAGCGGACCCTAATAATCTTCATAAGCCAGGGTATCCTCGCGACTCTGTTACCCTGGTACCCTGGCGATTATATTAATGGTTTGTTGTGTGAATGAGAATATAGGTACATACTTGTTAGTAATATTGTAAAGTTGTTTCGGTTCGTGTTTGTAAAAGAATATTTTGGCCCAGTTTTTGTATTCCAATTTAAAAACTGACAAAAATGACTGACACTGTAGTGATAAGTGTTCTGTTAGCTACGTAAAATGAAAGAGAGTTTTTTGTTTTATTTTTCCTTCATTTGATACCATAACAAAACTTTAAGGCATTACAAATATGTCTGTAAAACCAATCTCCTAGTTTTATTAATTGACTAGCTTCTGTTAGCTGCTTCGCCCGCGTGGTATTAGTATTATCCCCGTTATAATCTTTAAACCCCTTTTTCACCCCCTTCAAGGATAAATCTTGAAAAACTCCTTTCTTAATGGATACCTACTCTTCACAAAGAACACATCCTCCAAATTTCATGTCTCTAAGACCAGCAGTTTAGGCTGTGCGTTGATATATCAGTCAGTTAGTCAGTCAGGACTTTTAATTTTATATAAATAGATGGGTTTCAATAACTATAAGTACAATACGCTAATCTATTTCCTAAAAAAAAACAGTTCATACAGTCTATTCTCCCCACTACTTTCCATGTTTAACACATTCATCATTACGTAATAATAAAACGACAACAGTTGCGCAATTACCGCACGACCCTCGTCAACAGCCGCTTGCAACCCTTTGCAGTTTCCACTAAAAGTGTGGGCTATACCTCGTTTGCTTGTAACGCGGTAATTATTCCCCCGTTTAAGTGGGCGCGCGTATAAGCCGGTATAAGCCGGGTGCTGTGTGACTTCAAACACGAATTAACTGTAATTGTTTAAGCGGTCGCAGTTGTTGTTATGTTGTAATGCTGTTAGTTTGCTGTGTGGGATAGTGGTTATTGTTTCACGATTTTGTTATTGCATTTTATGGAGTTGATGATTTTGTATTTTTAACCCACTTTAAAAAAAGGAGGAGGTAATCAATTCGAATGTATTAAAAAAAAATACCGACTTCAAGAAAGGAGGAGGTTCTCAATTTGATTGTATTTTGCATTTTCTAAGTGTTAACTCAGAATTTTTTTCTAGGTGAACCGATTTTGATGATTCTTTTTTTTGTTTGAAAGCTGGTGCTTTTTATGTGGCCCATTTAAATTTGGTAAGGATCTGATGAAGAACTTCGGAGAATACACAATGGTACTCTTCAATAAATGATAGCAAACCTTCCAGAATTACTGCAATCGCATGTCTGTTTATTGTTTACACCACTTCATAACATAACATCACGCTGATTCGCTCTGAAGGGGTACAAAGATTTGTACAGTTCACCCTGATACGCCCTAATTTCACCGATTATGTTCAAATTCCTATTCGGACATAACTTTACTCTTTAGTTCTAGTCATAGCCCCATGACTAAAACTAAATAGTAAAGATCACAATAAAAAGTGTGAACTTTACTATTTAGTTCAAATAGACAACTAAAAAGTGAAAAATAAAAAACTTTTTTACAAAAAAATACAATCGAAACTATTTGCAATAAAGTTTTTTTGTTATTACAGGCTTTTAATGAACTTGCAAAGTTTGTTTATTTGGGTCAAATCTTGAAAACTGAATTAGAACCACTTCCTCCTATCCTATGGGGTTGAGCTTTTGTTTGTTCAGTTGTGATGGTTCAGTTTCGAACCCAATGCATTTTTAGGGTTCCGTAACCGAAGGGTCCAAACGGAGCTCTGCAGTTGTTATCACTCCCGTGTCCGTCTGTCTGTCCGTCCGTCGTTTGTCACAAAATTTTGTTACGTAGAATTTTTTAACTTCCCATTGACTTATCAACTTGAGGTGATAATGTTTATTGTTACGTATCCTTTACTAACAAATACCAATATATGGTACAGAACCCTTACTGTGCGAAATCCTACACGCACTTGGCCAGTTTTTATGGTAAGCGTGATCTAAGTGGATCTGCAGGAATAGCTGAAGATAAAGGAATTCTTTGATGTTTCACAGCACAGACACGATCTATGTATTGTGTACGTAATAAATTAAGATAGTCGGCATAAAATTCTGCTTTATTTATTTATTTTTTTAACTATTAATTTATTTAATTCCGTCCTACATCTGGGTAAACGAGTTTAAAGTATCCACTTTCCTTTATAAGTTGCGTTCCTGTCAGTTCTTTGTAAGAGTATATACTTTATAGGTATCTGAGTTATGACGTCAGTCGTTTCTCTAGGCAGTTAAGTCTATTTCGATAGGCCACTAAGTCTACTTGTCTTAAAACTAACTGACATTGTCTTTGTCTGATTAATTCATTGCCAAATCAAAGACTATTTAGCTCACCAGACAAATAACAATTCAAAAGTGAAAATAGACTTTGATTCAAGTTTGTACCTTCAAATCCTTAAATATATATTCCGGGTTACGCTAATAAATAGGTTTAGTTAGCAGCATATTTTAGTATATTGGCAAATAAATTGAATATTTGACTACCAACGGAGCTTTCACTGTTGGAAACATAAAACTGTACAATTTTTTTTTTGCTTTTACGTGCATGGACAGAATTAGGAATGAATATATAAGAGGAAGTCTGAAAGTGGCGCCGAGACTGAAAAGTTGTGTGGAAATCGGTTGTCATTGTATGGGCATGTGATGCGGAGGAATGAAGAAAATGTCGTGAGGAAAGTCTTGTTTATGGATTTAAATGGCAATAAGAGTGGGGAAGGCCAAAAAAACAATGAATGGACTGTTGTGTGAAAGAGGATATGGGTAAAAAAGGGGTGACTACAGAGATGACGACTAAAAGAGAAGTATGGAAGAAGACTTTTGCGCCGACGCCAATTAAATTGGGATAAGGGCAGGAGAATGACGGATGAACTAAATATTTTATCCAGGACCAAATGGTTGTTACAGTTATGTATAGGATACTATTTTAATCCCCTGTAAGACGAGGTACATCGGCGTCAGCTGAACCAGCAATTAAATGTAGTCGCCATAACAAATGTATTAGCACTGAAGCTCATCATGTCCTATTATGTAATGGAGCTTATTTATTATTTTGTTTGTGAAACTATATGATAACTATAAGAGGAGCTCATGGCTAAAGTAATAACAGCTACATGGGTCGATCCATCAGGTTAAGCAACACCGGGGTTGGTCCATGGATGGTCTATGGATGGGTTACCATCTTTACATACCGAGACTCCTCCGTGCCACGGAAAGCACGTTAAGCCGTTGGTCCCGGCTGTCAATCGTGGATCTGTGACAGTCATCAGAAGCCCGAAAGTCTGACGATCAGTCTTACCACGGGGTATCGTATACCGTAACTTGTGGAGGTCAGATAGGTAGTCGCTACATGTAAAATACTGGTATTCAGCTGCATCCGGTTAGACTGGAAGCCGACCCCAAGATAGTTGGGAAAAAGCGCGGGCTGATTGATTGTGAAAGTATATCAATGTCATGTCAAGTTGCAAATGATTTTATTATCATTTAACAAGGATCAAGGATCATCTGAAGTCTGGAAGTTTCTGAGAACTGTCGGCATTGGTAAGTCCCCTGTCAGTTATAATAAAGACACTGACGTGTGTGCTCTAAATAAGCATTCCTCACTTCCCCCTGTTACTTTGGATCCACGCGTCAAATCAGCAACTCTTAATAAGCTCTCTTGTTTACCAGTGCCGCAGTGTCCCTCTTTCGAACTTAGCCCAGTGAGTGAAAAAGATGTCGAAAAATCTATAAGTGCTATCTCCTCTTTCGCAGTTGGTAATGATAACCTATGCTCAAGAATGATCTCTCCTATCCTCCCCGCTTTACTTCCCGTTTTGACCCATATTTTCAATTTCTCCTTATTTTCTTACGCTGTTCCCCTTGCCTGGAAACAAGCACATATAATTCCCTTACCCAAAATCCCTAAACCGGCCTCACTAACCGATTTCAGATCAATATCCATCCTTCCTTATCTCTCCAAAGTTCTTGAGCACATTGTCCATCAGCAACTTTCTCTATTTCTTTCTAGTAATGATCTTCTTAGCCCTTTCCAATCTGGTTTTCGGCCTGGTCACAGCACCGTCACAGCCCTCTTAAAGGTTACTGATGACATCCGCTGGGCTATGGACCGCAAATCTCTTACGTTACTTGTACTTCTTGATTTCAGCAGCGCCTTCAATTCTGTTGACTTCGATATCCTTCTTGGAATCCTTAAAACTCTCAACTTCTCCTCTCCCACTATTGAATGGTATGACTCTTATCTTAAAGGCCGTTTGCAGCGAGTGCGCCTTGAGGAGTCTTTCTCGGATTGGTGCGGTCTTTCTGCGGGTGTGCCCCAGGGTGGCGTTCTCTCTCCTCTTCTCTTTTCTATTTTTATTAACTCTGTCACCAGAGTCATTTCCTCTAACTTTCATCTCTATGCCGACGACTTGCAGCTATACCACCATTTTCTTATGGAAGATGCAGAGGCTGCCGTGTCCGCCGTGAACAGTGACCTGGAGTTGATTGGGGAATGGTCGCGGTCCTTTGGGCTGCAAATAAACCCAAGGAAATCTCAGGTCATGATTATTGGCGGCAGGTATATGCGGAACAGACTTGATGTTGCATCGCTGACTCCACTCTGTCTGAATGGAGTTCATCTCGAATACGCAAAGACTGCTAAAAACCGGGGGGTCATTCTCGACTCTTATTTATCCTGGACTGCCCATGTCGCTGAAGTCAGTCGCAAAGTGCACTACACATTCCACTCGCTGAAATGCCTCCAGAGCTTTTTGCCCTTGAACACCAAAATTTCCCTTGCCCAAACACTGATTCAGCCTATCATTGACTACGCCGACGCCTGTTATTTGGATGCCACCGAGGAGCTTTTAAATAAACTTGAGCGATTGCAAAATATCTGTATTCGTTTTGTTTTCAATCTTAAAAAGTATGATCATGTTTCCGGCTTTCGCAAGGTACTCAAGTGGCTCCCTATTCGACTTCGCAGGAACTCTCGGATATTGTGTCTGCTGTTTAACATCCTTCACAACCCTAAAAGTCCCTCCTATCTGCGGGAACGCTTTTCTTACGCCCGCCCTCCTGATGCGCCTTGCAGGTCGCATCTCAGGAAACTCCTCAAATCCCCTCCTCATAGTACTGACTACTACTCTTACTCCTTCACTACGC
The DNA here is from genome assembly GCA_951329385.1 of Polia nebulosa. Taxonomy (NCBI): domain Eukaryota; kingdom Metazoa; phylum Arthropoda; class Insecta; order Lepidoptera; family Noctuidae; genus Polia; species Polia nebulosa. The sequence continues at coordinate 1,150,840 of OX589595.1, read as the reverse complement.
ACGCTGTACGGTTGTGGAATTCTCTGCCGCCTGAAACTAGAAACTGCCAGACTCTTCCAGTCTTTAAGAGGAGTGTCAAAGATCACTATCTTTCAATTTCATCATAGTTGTTATAAGTATTTATTTATTATTATGTATTATTTATTTCATAATATTGTTTAGTATGTATTTTAGTATGTTGCCTATATATGTATTTGTATCTATTATATTATGGTATATGTTTGCATTTATGTTATCTTATTTCATTGTTTTTTTTTTTTTTTGGTTTTATGTGTTCTTTTTTTCCTACTACTTTACCACACAGTGTCTACTTCCCTTTTTTTTCCAACTTTCCTTTCGCAGGTATGCTGGAAGAGATTTCATTAGAAATAAGCATTACCTTTGTACATAATTACTTTTTTTTGTGTTTCATTTCTGTCTGTTCTGTGTACATAAATTGTTAAATAAATAAATAAATAAATAAGGATATCGTGCTTTGAGAGGAAAGTGGCAAACGTCAGCCTAGTATTAAAAAAATACTTGTCAGTTTATGTCACAAGATTTTTTTAATTTTACCGTTTTTCTTCCACCTCCTCGTTTTTCCTCGTTTTTGTTATCTGATGCAACTTTGAACATTAATGTAGTTCCGGGAACCACAGAAAAATACACAATTGAGGTGTTTTTGAAAGCGATGAGATTACTGAGTCGGACGGTTTTTAAAATGTACCGTATTCGCAAAATTGTTCTATTGGTTGTTTTCAAAAGAGGACGACCTGTAGCAAAATATTTTCCTTTTAGGGTTCCGTACCGTTCCAAAGGGTCCTAACGGAGCCTTATGCTGTTACTCACGAGTCCGTCTATCTGTCGTCTGTCACAAAATTTTGTTACCGAAGATTTTTTTAACTTTCCATTGACCTATGAACTTGAAATGTGGTGATAATGTTTATTATTACGTATATTTTACTAACAAATACCAATATATTGATAAAAAAGATTATTTTTTTGATAATCCTTCATTTGGTACGGAACTCTAAATGTGCAAAGCCCGACATGCTCTTGACCGGTTTTTTATCCACTTTAATTACTGAAATTCCTCAGAGCGGCATCTATGATTGCTTAAAAAGCAAAATCCTACCTTTATATACAACAAATTCAAACTATTGCATACAGAAGGATCCTCAAAATTTTGTAACTACTCAAAACTCCTGGAATTAAAACAGCCCGTGAAAAGCTAGTAAACATAAACATAATATTACAACTAGCCTTCTAATTAGCATGCCGACTTATGAAGGAAATCCACTGAATAATTATGAAAGGAGAAAATGTACGGAACGCTGAAGCCTCGCGTCAAAAGAGCAATATAGCAGGCCACAGACACGTGGTTAGGCCAGGCCTTGTGAGGCCTTGCGAGGCTTTTTTTGAGCGATGCTACGTAGGGGAGATAGGTTGAAAGGTTCACTATTAAACTTGAGTGAAAACATTAAAACTGGCCAAGTGTGAGTCGTATTCGCACACGAATGGTTCCGTACCATAAACCATGAAAAATCACGTTTCTTGTATCAGCACTCCCTTTATTTTTTTTATTATTTGCGGCATTAAAAATAGACACTGTGAAACTTTCAACTGTCAACCTGTTATGGTTCATGGGATACAACCAGCTGACAGAGTGACAGCGGAGGCTTCGTATTAAGATTCCGTTGGTGTCCCTTCGGGTACACAACCATAAAAATGATAAAGATGTTGTAACGATTGAAAGAAAGCAAACAGCTTTAATTTATTTCGCTAGAGGTCGTTTGTAAATCTCACCCGTTTGAAATAAGCATTGAAAGACAATGTTTTATTATCAACATAATTGATACACACTTAATACAATTAAGTGAAAAACCATGACAGACAAATTATAAAGTGAATTAACTGCTTTTTCTTCTGATTCAGATGCAAGTACTTGTAGGTCTATATTTCTTTAAGACTGAGCCTTCTCTGATACCTTGCAATTGTACTACGGTAGGACTAGCGCTCGGCCGCGGCTTTGTTTGTAGAGATTTTTGGTTTTAAGGATTTAAAAACTGATGTTTTTTTTATTTTTTTCTTGGTTTTGAGTTTTTTAAAAATAAATTCTACACAGTAACAAAAAAAAACGCCTTTTTCTAGAAGGCCCATGTTATTATTTTATCCTCCTTTACTTTTGACCAAGAATTTCAACTTTTTTCAGTAAAAAATCTTCCGTATAAAGGTGAAACACTTCCTCCAAGATTTTTCATCATAAAAACAGAATGTCGAAGCTAAAATATTACACCACGTAGATATGCAACGTTACTTACCTATTAAATGCATTAAGCTTTTAACACATGTCTAATTCAGGGACCGTGTACACAGGCCTTTAGATAACAGTGATTAAAAGTAAGCTCTATGTTGTCAAATTTAAAGTTGTTTTTAGTTTGGCCGAAGTTTTCAGATGGGATCATTTCGAAGTTTTTCATGGGAGAGCTAGAGTGTTGGTACAGGCGTGAAGTTGGGTCGTCTCATTTATTATTGAGCGGATACTCTCGGGGAGTCAGCAGAGTTAAAGTTTGTCGCCCAGCGAGCTCATAGCATAGCGGTGACGCTGCACTTTGTGAACAACGGAGTTCCTTGTTCAAGCTGCTTATTGCGCTTAAACAAACTTTAAATCGAAAATTTTGATTAAATTTCCACAAAGTGCTTTAAAAACGTATGTATTCTTCCAGTACAAATAATAACGCTTCATAAAAATATTCTTCGTCAAAAAAATACCTGAAACAATCTAAAAAATACTCGTACATTTAGAGAAAGTTGGCCAAATAGCAGTCACGTCAAGCAGACGAACAGGCAGCACTCAGTCGATTAAATGCCAAGAGCTCGCGACTATAACTGTTTCAATGGATGGATGTTGTGAGGGATGACGGGCGATACTACCCGATATGGATTGGGGATATTTAAATAGTGAAGGATCTGAAATATTGATCTTAAAATAGCTTGACTATTTAAGGCGCAACGACTTTTAATGGTTTTTAATTGAAAATCACGTCTAAACAACTAGTCTTATTTCTTTGAAAAAAATAAATGTTACTCTAGACAATTTCGTCGTAATTTGATGTGAAATTATGTTTTTATAAGAATATTTGAAATTATGTTTTTATAACATAGTGTAATTAATTTGTATAGTTATATCTAACGCGGATACAAAATTGAGAATCACGCAAAACTATAAAGCGTATTTTTAGGAAACTTTCACCATTTTAAAGATAATTTAATTATTAAGCTCGGCAAATGATGGTAACCCTTTCGGTATGAGCACGCTCAGCACACAATTTTATTGTATCTTTGTGTACCTACTATTATTTTCTTTACCTTTTGTTTGTTGCTGTTGTGTTGTCTGTGTCGAATCAATGTTTATTCTATTCTATTTTTCTTCATTTATTCTTCTTCTTTTTATAATTTAGTCTAAGTGTTTTAGTTCCACCAGGGGCCCAATTCTGTAACTTTGAGTTAAGCAACACGCCATCGACACTCTAGCCACTGTTGCAAATTTGATATTCTGCAAAAACTTCAAAATGATATTGACATATTATAGTAGACCAGACTACCAATTATTCCAATAGTCTTGTAGCGACATCTATGACGCTACATACGAACTAGAACAGCAAAATTCCTACATCGCGCAAGCAGAGTTCTCCGCGCGATTTGAACATATACAACAGCCCGAAATCAACTATCGGGCAGTTGCCCGGACGAGACACAACACCCGTCTGGTCGGAGGATCCTTCCTTTTCAATGGAGGTTGTGGGACTTTACACTCTGTTCCGCATTCCTTCATAGTCTTATTATGGCGTTTCAATAGCACTACAGTGGCAAGTCAATAACCATACATAATTTATAGAATACCAAATGTCAATGACTGTTCTATTGAGACACCACTGACACACTACCGACACACTATTGACAAGTTAGTTATTTTACAGAATTGGGCCCCTGTTGTTATACGAGTAGGTGTAATAAATTAATAATGCGTCTAATTTCGGACAGCGCTCCTTGATTGGGGAGTCTCATTACTGGGTGGACGTACGACGCGTTACGTGAGCTCAGCACAGAACACACAAGCTAACCACTCAAGGTCATTGGCAGTTAATAGCGCCTTAATATTTTTTTGACTCCTCCGTGCCTCGGAAAGCACGTTAAGCCGTTGGTCCCGGCTGTCAATCTTGGATCTTTGACAGTAACTGAGTTGTGGAGCTCCGATAGGCAGTCGTTCTATATAAAATACTGGTATTCAGCTGCATCCGGTTAGACTGGAAACCGACCCCAAGATAGTTGGAAAAAGGTTAGGCAGATTGATTGATTTAATATTGTTTTAATCTTTCCCTCAACTTCTTAAATACCCATAAGAAAGATACTAGGGTTGAGAGTTTGAGAGATAATGGACAAAATTACCAATTACTGGTTGACTTGACTATTTGTTTATTGTTGGGTTGGATGCAAGGAATGAGGGTTGAGATTTCCGTTGACGCAGTGAGTCGGTGATTGTATTTATTGCAATACGTTCCAGGTTCTAGTTACTTTCAGGTTTTTTTGAACATTCTTGAAAGAAAATCATGGACGCTACCCAAATGGCCTTGTCTGCTGCATGTGAAACTAAAAACCAGCTAATTGCGTGTCGGATTTCGCACATTTAGGGTTCCGTACCAGATGAGAGCATTATCAAAGATAAAATCTGATTTATGAATTTTATGGTATTTCATAATAATTTATTTTATAGCCTGCATAATGTCCCACTGCTGGGCAAAGGCCTACACTTTCTCCCTCCCCTCTCCCATCACACCCCTCTCCTTTCTGGCCCAGTTTGTCTTTTGATCTCTTTGATCAGATCGTCACACCATCTTCACCACGGTCGATCACGACGGTGACGTCCTCCTACTGCCATACTAAAATATACGTAATAATAAACGTTATCATCAAATTTCAAGTTCATAGGTCAATGGGAAGTTAAAAAATTCTTCGACACGAAATTTTGTGACAGACGACGGACAGACGGATACGTGAGTGACAGCAATAGGGCTCCGTTTGGTCTCTTCGGGTACGGAACCTTAAAAATGGGCAAAAAGAACCACCAAATGAATGGGTCCTATTGAATGCCAGACAACATCGCGACAGACCAAGGCTTAGATGATGGGACGAGCAGGATTCCTACCGAAAGGACTGACCCATACTAGCAAAGGATGGCAGCATTGTTAGCGTTGGCAGGCCTCCAAGAAGGTGGACCGATGACCTGGTGAGGGCTGCCGGTAGCTGATGAATGCGAGACGCACCGGACAGAACCGGCCATTGTGGTGACATTTGGTACTATGTCCTATGTCCAGCATTGGACATCTTTCGGCTGAAATGAGGATGATGATGATGCTTGCAAGATATGTGCCATTACTTCCACAATACCTGTGAAGCAAAAACATGATTAAATGTTTGTGATTGTGCAAGTGCCTTGTTAATGCGAATTATCGCTACAACTGTATCACATTCCTAACCCCCCTACATTGACTGTTTCGGTATTTGTTACTTGTTCGGTCATTTACATCTCTTTATGTTCCTCGGTTGCTAAATAACTTGTCGATTGTCGTAACCATTCGGTAGCCGTTCGGTAGACGTTCGGTACCCAACCGGGAACCCTTTCGGTTTTAGTTGAATTCAAGATTTTGTTAATGCCGCTTTTGATAATGATGTAAAAGTTTATGCTGTGTTTTAAGTACTAAAATGAAGTAGTTAAAGATGTGTCTGTTTTAATATTTAATTATGAAGGCTGTTTGAGAAAGACAGTAGACTGGAAATGAAGAAATCATAAAGCCGAAATTCTGTTACTTTCTGCCACACTGAATTATTTCAAGACATTAATTCTTTCACACTGAAATTATCCTGCTGAAGGTCTGATTAACTACCTAATAAATTGCCCTACTATAACAGATTGAGTATCATTACTAACTATAGTAAAACATCGTATAGCAACGTAACTACCAGGCTACCAGGCGTGCTAGGAAGATAGAAGTAACCAAGTCACGAATTCTCGATCAACAAAACTACGAGTTTCGTCTACCAATACATGGGTCAGAAGCCGCTCTAAATATCTCAATGTGGCAATGGATTGGACTGGCTCAGCATCGTAAAAGGTGGCGTAATACAGTGGCGAAGACTCAGCCATGAAGTAAAAAGAATAAATGGAAAAGCACTTATCTGAGATACGCCGAAAACTGGCCAAAAATACATTTACTGTGTGTTTTAAAACCCCAAAGTTATTAAACCCACGGCTGACCTATAGATTATATAAATACCACCGATGATATATACCTACATTACAATTAAAACAAGGCAACTTTCTGGCCAGACACAGACAGAGATATAAAAAGCCTCCAACAAGTTGAACGACAGAGCAATCCCGACTCGTCAGGGTCGTCAATCAGCAGATTCAACAAAAACAACCGAACGACGAACAATGCGAAAGCGAAAATACAAATTGTGGGATTTGTTTCGTCATCCCCACTGATTTGTTAAACAACTAAACGCGAAAGTTGCTACGATCACCATTATGGTACAGAGTAAAAATATTCTAATAAACAAAGCCTCGACTTTGAGAACTACAAAAAAATATTCGAGGATTTGTTAGGCTGTGACGGTAATGAGTAGCTTCGATTCAGCTCTAGAGTAGGGTCGGGAATAATTTCCATTCCATGATTGGAGCACACAAGCGACACCTGAGACGGCGTTTGTCAAACTGACAGACGCTCCCCTCTTTTTGTATAAACATCAAATATGTTACGAATTATTCATTGCGGTTCGCTCCGCTGTGCGAGTTTTATTACAGTTTCCATTGCGAACGTTTGGACTCGGCTAGTGTTTTGTCGTTTAGTCAGACAGGGAGCTAGTTTACACGCCGTCTGTCCAGTTTATGCGATGTTTTGTAATTGTCTACGTTTGGTGTTAAGAAATTGGCTGCTGTTAAACGTTACAAAACTTTGCAAGCTGGTTTAGAAGGTTGTTTCAAGGCTTTAAAATTAATTGGCTATAAGACCCTATAATTTCAACGATAATGATGTTATTAGGTAGAGCTATTAGCTCTCAATTAATTGATAAGTACAAGCAGCAAATTACATTTTATATCAATGCAATCTTTTGGACGCCATCTTGTTGAAATGATGATGATGAATTACTACCGAAGAATGCTTCTTAGATAGGTACGTCGCTCATTTGGTTTGTCTTCTGCACTTTTCTAAACATACCAAGCTTTACTATAAATCTTTTTCTTAATTACGATAAAGGTCTGTCTTAACAATCTAAAGTAAATAAAAAAGAAAAAACGTGACACAAAAATAAACAAGCAAAACTAAAAGCCCAACAATATCATTTGGCTAAAACGTCCGGCGCGGTCGGCGCGGGCGTAGACAATCAGTTCTGTAAAGGTACGAGTATTATTGTTTTAAAGACGCGCCCTGCAGCCGACAGCCGCATTGTGGCCCCACCGCACACTACACGGGGTGACATTGTCAGCGGTTACACTGCTATTTTATACTCTGTGGCATGTTGTTTTTTGTTGTTATAAGTACGTATGTTGTGTTTGCAGTATGATTGGCGAAATGTTAGGATAGATGAAGGAGGAAATGTAGGATTTTACTTTTTTGTAAATCATGTGTATTGATTTCTTGCATTTGATATTGAGATCTGCTTGATAAAATTTTGTATTTTTTTTTTTGAAATATGGTCACAAAATTGACTATTGAGAAACAGCGTCACATTTTTTTCTGTGTCAGCTCATCCAGTTTTTTTCGTTAGCCTAGAATTTCCCATTGCTGGCAAAAGACCTCCCTCTTATTTCTCCGGCAAATTCACTTTAAAATTAATCATGACAAAGTCCTAAGGTTCATTATTAAAACCACATATAGAACCTACCTCTAAACAACTAACCCCTCGACGTAATCAATTTCCTTGTTTTCATTAGGCTCAATCCTAGTATCTATTGTCCTACCAGAAGCTAACACCGCCTATAGTACCTCGCCTTCACGCTCTCGTGAAATTGAAAAACAACGATACGCCTCTTTTGTTTGGTCCCTCTTTGTCTCAAACAAGATACTTATCAAGCATTTACTCGTTTACCTGGCTGTCCGCTTTTTTTAATAAGCCATCTTGTTTACCGTTCTATCTGGGAGGGATCTCGGTGATTTTATTTTGTGCTCATTCCGTCCTTGTATTAAGTTACTCGGTAACTGTTCTCTTCATTTAACTGGAGTGGAGTTTTTTTGCTTTTTGAGTGATCGACAGATGTTGTGACTTTTCTTTTGTACTTCATTACTGGAACTCTTTTAATGCACTTAGCTTCTGAAAAAGTACGAGTAGAGTGTTGATGTGTTCGAGTGAATTTATTTAGAAGGATTGCAGTTTCTTCAGTTTTGAAACTTCATCGCTGATGATAATTCATCAAGTTTTTGGTTCCGTACCCAAAGGGTAAAACGGGACCCTATTACTAAGACTCCGCTGTCCGTCCATCTGTCTGTCTGTCACCAGGCTGTATCTCATGAACCGTGATAGTTAGACAGTTGAAATTTTCGCAAATAATTTTCTGTTGCCGCTATAACAAAAAATATTAAAAAACAGAATAAAATAAATATTTAAGGGCTCCCATAGAACAAACATGATTTTTTTGCCGTTTTTATAGATAATGGTACGGAACCCATCGTGCGCGAGTCCGTCTCGCACTTGGCCGGTTTTTTTATTTATTTTAAAGATGAGTACTAACATTAAAGAAATTGGGTACAGAAAGATATTCTATTTGAAACTAGTGACCTGATTTTGGTCAAAAACTTATTAAATTACCTTTTTAAACAAAATGCCTTTTAACTTAAATTCGAAACTACCCACACAAGGTATCGGGTGTAGCACCAAATAAAAATGGGAGTCATTCCACCACGGCAGCAGGTTTAAGGAGCTCGCAGTGCATAACTAACGTTAGGTCGCGGCCTTATCGCACTTGAACCCTATTAAATAACCCATTTCGTTCGCTAACTCTACACTAGCGAGCACGATAAGCTGATACTGTGGATATTTTTCTTTCATTCCACATCAAGGAAGGAATTACAAGGTACAATTTATTTTATTTCAAGGCTGGCCTCTTAGTTTACTTAACTGATAGAGTTTGTTGGATTGTTTTTGAAAGGTTTCATTCTGTCATGAGACTCCAGACAAGTAAAATTCTGTTAGTGAAAGCGTGGCAACAACGATAATTGTTAAAAAATCAAAAATGTTTGAGATTGACAAGCGCCATCGAAATGATACGTTATCAACCCCGTACCTTTTGGAAATCGCTATCGTAGGTCGAATGAAACTTTGTCAAGAGCCTATGGTATCGTTTTCTTGTACACTGTAGACTGTCTTGCTTGGCTTGTTAGAGATTTTGCTCGCTCTCAGTAGTGCCATTCAATGTGCTTACTGATACGTGATTATGGTAAGTTTTGATAGTTCTGTGGTAATTGGGAATGTGATTCACATTCAGAAGTGAATCAAATGGAGGCTGCTTTTATTCATAGGAGTTCCTATGACGTTATTTAATTCCATTCTAACTCATTTTACAGAAAAAGCAAAAACCTTTTTTTTATTGTTGATAGGCACGCGTTTGACCACTGTCTTACTTTTTACAATAACCAGTATTTCAAATGAAAATTATTGGCTTTTTATCCGAATTACATTTTCGAAGGCACTTTTTACTATAGAAATATTGGTATTTGAAACAAACCGAATAAAGTAGTTAATAAATTTCAATGCTTTCGTCACGATTACAACAAAAAGTATTTATTTTTAGAAAATGTTTATTGGTTTTTGATCAGACACTTATCATTTGGAAACACCTCATTAGTTGCAGTCTCATTATTTCAGCCGAAAGACATCCTCTGTCGGACTTATCTCCAAGCGTTGTCACACCAACGGATCCAGTGCTACTCGCATTCAACGTATGCCCTCAACCTTCATGAGGTCATCGATGCACTGCATCTGTGCATCGGTTTTGCTTTAGCTAAAAATAAAACATTTGAAGACACAGGACTCAAATCACTAAAGGATCACAATCACAAAACCATTAGAAATTCGTCCCACCTCATTTCCATACCAAGGCACCAGCAATATCGATCAGACGCAACAATGAAGAGGCTCGCTGAACGGCTCCTTGTCGCCCTCGTGTCAAGGGTCCTCCACTTGAGTCGAGAAGTTTCGCCAAAACAGATGGCGTTTACCTTTCTATAGCTGCAGGAGCTTTATTTTGTTTGGCACTCTTGAAAAATGTTAAGTGACTGTGACCACTAAAACCACTACTTGTCTGAGTATGCGTGGGAAATATAAATAGGTTCCATAATAGACACCCCTGGTAGGTAGCAACTGGATGGGAACTATCGGAAAATTATAATAGCACAAGTATATTGGTAACTTTTCACCCAACAGTAGACATGATTATACTTATACGATAATGACGAACCTGAAAATGAAAAGGTTGCCTTAGCACAAAACAATGGTGTATATTTAAGTCAGGAATAATATTACAACATTTAAAAAACAGAAGAACTGAGTGTTAAGATGACCTTAAAGAAACCCTAGTATTATATTGATTCTAAAGTTACTAAGTAATTGAATAATGGTAATCTTAATCAATTTCAAGTTTTTCGTTATTTTATTGAAGAAGAAAGAAAGAAGAAGAAAGAAAAAGAATTTATTTGCCACAAATCAACGACACACACAACAATATGATTTTGCTAACTTTACCCTTATCGATAGTGTTAGTAGATCTTATATTTCTATGTATTTTTGTGTATTTTTAACCGACTTCGAAAAAGGAGGAGGTTATCAATTCAGATGTTTGTATTTTTTTTTTTTTTTTATGTATGTTCGAGCATAACTCCGTCATATATTGACAGATTGCAAAATTCTTTTTTTGTTCGAAAGGGGCTTATTCCGAAATGGTCCCATTTAAATTTAAAAAAGATCTGATGATGGGTTTCGGAGACAGACAACGGAACTCTTCAAAAATTGACAGCAAATCAACCGCGATTGCTGCTATCGTATGTCTATGAATTGTTAAAACAGTTTAATGGGGAACCACAACTAAAAAGTGAAAAATAAAAAACTTTTTTACAAAAAAATAGAACCGACTTCCAAAAAAAGTGCAAAATAACTTTAATTTCGGAAGTCGGTGTCAAAAAACGAAGACACAAAACAGGAACACCGACTTCCGAAATTAAAGTTATTTTGCACTTTTTTTGGAAGTCGGTTCTATTTTTTTGTAAAAAAGTTTTTTTATGTATTGTGATTCTTTTGACTGTTTATTTTTATTTTTCTGCTTTTATTTTATTGTAATACCGAATTTTAGTATAATGTTACAAATTTTATTCTAGTTTTATTAATTTTATTGTAATAAAATCAATTTTAATCTGTAATCATTTTATTTTATTGTAACTTTTAAGTTTTATTTTAGGTGCGTTGTTAATATCTTTCCGAATTAATGTGAATAACGCTGTTGATTACATGATAGTAAATTTTAAGTTTCATTGTGGTTAAGTAAAATTAAAAGCTTCCATTCATTAGTGCTTTTGCTTCTAATATCCTAACGACCAGAAGCAGAACAATAGAGTCTCCTTGAACGTTGAGCCCTTCGTTCGAGAGTCCTCACTTGAGATGAGAGTACTCGCCCAAATAGATGGGGTTTACATGCTTGTATTGCTTTTTTGATGTAATTGTCTCTTGTATCAACAAGAGACACTCATGAAGTTATTGTCGGGTCGTGAGAATTTAGCCAACCACTGTATTTAAAAACTCTACCATTCTATAGTGACGAAAAACTATTTAAAGTCAGTAGATATGTATGTGTCCTTGCCATCTGGAAAATTAAAAAGGTTTTATTTAAGTGCTATGCGTGTTGATACGAGTAATTGACAAAAAAGGATGGTGAGTCCTTATTATTATTAGGAACTCACTATTTCAAAACGGTGAAACTTTACAGAAGAAACTGTTGATCAATGCAACATGTAGGTGATGACTTTAAAAAAAATCTTAGAAATTGTAATATGACAAAAAAATACGTAAACAAAAACAAAACAAAGTCATTAAGCCAATCGAGGAGCGGTGGTTTATCAAATTGAACGCAAACGTCGCAAATCAGCCGGTGCACGGGTGTTGGAAGGTGTTGCCAGTAATTAATAAGGTTAGCGCGGCATCGGCTGTGCGTGAGTAGACGCGGATCATTCATCGAGTCACTCTGTACTTGGATGGTGTGTTCATATTGTGGTAGTTATTATAGAACATTTAACTATTTTTAACTTCAGCATACTCCTTTCCATGGCTGTTTGGGTGCTTTTGATCTTCTGTTTTGCTTTATTTGTGAATACCCAAGTTTGACATGCATATAGTAGGCATGGTAGGAGACATGTATCGAACACAGTTTTTTTTGAGATGCAATCCATAATCCCCTTTTATAATTTCTTTTTGAGACCAGAATTTTTTCCAGGTTACGTTAATTCTCCTGGTTATTTCTTCTTCATTGTTATATTTATTGAAAGATACTTGTTTTCCCAGATAAATATACTCTTGAACATATTCTATGGTATTCCCTTTGATTATAATGGGTCGCTTTTGACTGTTAGTCATTATTTTAGTTTTATTTAAGTTCATTTCTAGACCAATTTTAGAGCTTCCATGATCAAGTGTTCTCATCATTTCTTCGATGTCCTTTGAAGTTTCGGCTACAATAGCTATATCATCCGCGAATCTTAAGTGGTTCAGGTAGTTTCCGTTTACTAGCAGGCCTTTATTCAACCAGTTTAACTTCCGGAATATATTTTCGAGTACTGCAATGAATAGCTTCGGTGACAACGGGTCTCCCTGTCTGACACCTCTTTCTATTTTTATTACGTTGCCTCTGGTTTCAAGTTTAATTCTGCTAGTACTATTTGAATAAATATGTTTTAGGATGTAAGCCCCATGGCAAAATCCGGGTTGTCAAATTAAACCCCGAGGACAACCCGGGTTGACAGCCGCTTTTTTTTTTTATTATTCTCTGTAATTTTGTTTTTTTTTGTTCCGACTCACCGGTGAGTTTCGGGGCTTCACAGGTTAACCTGTGAAGCCCCGAAACTCACCGGTGGTCACCGGTGTGGAGTTTTGGTGGAAATTTGAGTATTGCAGTGCATTCCAGATTGAGCAGTGGCTAATGCTGTCAAATGCTTTACTGTAGTCAATGAAGGCCATGTACAGAGATCTATTAAACTCTTGGTGCTTTTCTATGATTTATTCGAGCATGTGTATGTGGTCCGTTGTGCTGTAGCCCGATCTGAACCCTGCTTGCTCTGTAGGTTGCATTTCATCAATATCTTGTGATATTCTCCTTAGAAGTATTGATGAGAATAACTTGTATATACTTGATAGTAGGCTTATAGGTCTGTAATTTCCTACATATAGGGAATTTCCTTTTTTGAATAACAAAATTATATCCCATGAACACCATAGTTCTGGAACAGTTTCCGTGTTCATTACCATATTAAATAGTCTAGTCAAGTGGTGGATTAAAATGGGTGCACCTGTTTTCAGAACTTCATTGCGTAGTCCATCCGGGCCAAGGCTTTTCTGTACTTTTAACTGCATAATGTGTTCGTGAACTTCCGAGTCTTGAATTGGTTTAATGCTATTACCATCGGTATGGTTGCTAGTTTGTACTTCATTTTCGTTTTTATTGCTTTTTCGATACAACTCCTTATAGAAATTTTTTGCATGATTTATAACATCTTTCCTTGAATTCGCTGCCTTTGAATTTAGTTCTAGTTTATGAATCCATGTTTTGTGTGTGGACAGCTCTTGTATGCTCTTTTGGTGCTTCTGAATTTATTTTATGTTTCTTGTGACTATTTTGTGTCTATGGTTGTTGTAGTCCTTTCTAATTGATCTGTGTGTTTTTTTGTATATTCTACTGAGTTCGGTTTTCATTTCTTTTGTTTTGTTTTTAATATGTATTAATTCTGTGCGCCTTTTAATTAGTTGAACCGTTTCGTGACTGAATATTCTATGGTCTTCTACGTGAACTATATTCTTCAGCTTCAAACTAAACTTTCCAATATACTTTCTTCTAAGAAGTTGTAATAGGTCTGAGTATCAGTTGCGTGCAATTGTTTAGAACATAATTTTGTTTGTAAGTTAGTTCTACAGTCTTCAATTTCTTCTTCCGTCTTCGGGACCTTAATTGGTGTTTCAAAGTTCTTTCTACTCTTACGTGGATGGCTCAGGAGTACTGTTGCTCTCAATAATCTATGATCAGAAGAAAATTGTACATTACTTAGTATTTCCATGTTTCTTATTAACTTAGGATTATTTATCATTATGTCATCAATTCCGTTCTTGATTTTTTGGTCAGGTGATACCCAAGTCCATCTACGGTTTTGTTTTTTCTTGAAAAATGTGTTCATTATGGATAGTTTTTGTTGGAAAGCGTAAGTAATAAGGCGGTCGCCTCGTGCATTGCGTTTTCCGTAACCATACTGACCTAAGATTGGATAGTGTTCTGTTTTTGAGCTTCCTATTTTAGCGTTGAAGTCACCCATTACTATTACTTTCCCAGAGGATAGTTCATGTGCAGTTACTATTTCCTTGTATAATTGTTCTATTTCATCATCGGTTGATTTCTCTGTGGGTGCATATGCTTGAATTATCGACAGTGAATCAAGAGAAAGGGAGTTATTTCTATTCCTCAATAGATCAAATGCATTAAGTCTACTTGTTTTTGTTGTCAGAAGCTGTTTGCGAGGCTGTTCAGATCTACTTGATGAGGTGGAAGTGTCACTTTTACGCTTCTCATTTGCTGGTCTTCCCTCTATGATGATAAGTTTATCGTAGTTTATCACGGCATAATTGCCCTTCTTCTTTTCTTCTATGAGTTTAGGTAGCAGTTCCTTCCTCTTGTTAAGAATTTCCTTCAGATAGTCTTCGGAAGCATAAACATTGTTTTTCAGTTTGTTTTTGTTTTTCATAATATCACTCTTTTTCCAATTATTGACAAATGATATGAGTATCGGCCTTACCTTTTCATTTTTCGTATCAATTTTGCCAATTCTGTATATCATATTTATGTCTCTGTCTTCTATTACTATGTTTAAATCGTCTTTGAATTTCTTCTTAACTATTTCCATAAGTGTATATTTTGAGTTTTTTGTTTTCTTTTATGCCGTATAAAATTAAATTGTTAATTCTTTGGTGTTTTTCTAAATAATGTATTTTTCCTCTCAATGTCTCTTTTTCTGATTTCAATTCTTGTATTTCTCGTGTAAAAGGTACTAATTTTTCATCTAGCTGTGCTATAATTTCTTTTGTTTGGTTTGACATTTCTATTTTTACTTGGTCGAATAATTTTTGAAGGTTATCCATTTTTGTGAGTCGGTGTTATGCGTGGAACGGAACGAGATTGCGTGAACGCAGCCTTAATTTGTCAGGTTGGTACTGACTTGTGATATTTTTGATGTTGCAACACTGTTCTGATACTGTCACTTGTTTGGTGTCATTGACTTATAACCTCAAATCTTCTTTAATGTTTATGCACTCGAAAAAAGTTTTTTTAGCACAGTTCTCACACGGATTTTTTATTTTCAATGCACTGTAGCGCGATATATTTCAGTTTTTGGTGTTCCGACATGGAGTGTGACGGTTTTTATGTGGTTATTAATGGAAAAATCTGAGCTACGTTTCACTACGTCTTTACGTTTAAACAACTGGAGCTGGAAAAACCTACTAAGAAAAATACACAAAGTGAAAAACGAAATCATCAGGAGAAAAACGAAAATCACAGACGCTCTCGAACATGCACTAACACTAAAATGGAAATCGGCAGGACACATTTCACGCTACACAGATAAAAGATGGACCATAGAGACCACCCGATGAAAAGGCCCAGGAGGGAAAAGAAATGTTGGTAGACCAAAGAGAAGGTGGGCTGATGACATTATACAGGTAACAGGAAACAATTGGTTAGACCTAGGCAAGAACAGCGACGTGTGGAAGAAGCTGGAGGAGGCCTTTACCCAAAAAGGGGTCCATATTCCAAACAAAGAAGATTAACATAAGTACTAACGTATTCTAAGGAAAGTATACTAACAAACTACTAACAACATTTGGAATGTAAATTGGCAATATGGAATAAATGGCTTTATTATTATTAATTATTTTTAACGAACTGAACCAATATTTTTGCCTTGTCTTTCCAACTCATCGTACCTTGAGTCATCTGGCGCAAGCTGTGCAATTCAGCAGGATTTCCAGATCATGTCTATGTAAACTATGATTATCTTAATAATAATTATTTTTAATTTGATTTATTACTTTGATTAATTTGTTTATTTAAATTTGTTCTCATTCTAATTATTGCAATTCATGATTATGATTATATTTTGGTTTACGAGTATGTATTAGAATTAATTCATTGATTTATATTTCGTAGTACTCGTACTTCCGTTTTTTAAAACTTCGTGGAGTTGTTTTTAAGTCTTGTGTGTTCGACTTGCTCGTTAGGAACAAATAAAAAGTGGACTGTAATAAATAGGCTTGGTGTATTGCCGTTAATTTTATAAAATTGCAACTGTCCCGGACAAACATATATTATTTCTGAAGCGTTTTGAGTGTCGACCGTCGCGGTGGTCTCCGAGAAAGCGAGTGTCCGCCGGCTGGGCCGGCTCCCCGCGCCGCACCGCCGCTCGCTCGCTGATGTTGATGACGCGTTGGTTGGTTACGTCGCCTGCGCGTGCCGTCTGCGTGTTTGCAATTCGACCGTATATATATTTTATTCTGTTGTGTTTCATATTTTCTGTGAATGCTGGTTTATCCGTAATTGGTGACTGTTTCGTGTATAACTAGGGCCTATTGTTACCTATACCTAAGATGTGCTGCACGCAGAAGCTGTTGGTTTACCTTAATAAATAAATCATCTTTACTGCCTGGCTTATCTTCAACGGCTTGCATCACAATGAATATATTTCTTTTTTTAAATGCCTTTGAGCATCCAGCCTAGATTCGGGAGTTTAAACATCAATCTAGTTGCTTACGCTGGTCTTTCTAGCATCAAATCTCTTGAACTGCAAGATGGCCGGAAAAATGTATTTATCATCATCATTTCAGCTGAAAGACGTCCACTGCTGGACATAGGCCTCCCCAAGTGTCTTGATTAGTGAAAATGGTGATTATGCATCGTGACCTTAGTAGAAAGCAAAACATAGACAAATTCGAAAGAGAGTTACCGCGGCCCTTGGCACAGGCAACTGAAGGAACAAGGGTGGGTTTTAGGCAGTAAAAGTCTGACACGCCCTCCCGCTCCACCCAAAGCGAGAGAAGTCATAGTATGAAATCCCAAACTACAAAAAAAACATTGGTACATACACAGCTGTTTTTCTGTTCACACCAATTAAATCTCTGAAGGACTACTAATTAAAACAAAAGATATTTCAAGGGCTTTTTGTAATTAATTGTTTCTATTTTTATTTATTTATTTAATCATTTATGTACACACAGAGACACAATACCAATAAACATAATTATAAATACAGTACAAAGGAACTGCTTATTTCTTAAGAAATTTCTACCAGCAGACCTGCGATAGGAGAAGTGAGAAAGAAATGTAGACAAAAGTGTTTAAGAAACAGAAAAAAGAATACGAGATGTCCTATACTAAGGTATCAAATAAACCTACACATATATTGTAAATATATATATATATACTTACATAAATATATACCTAATACTGTAAATAGATACATGACATATAAATATATAAAAAATTTGTTCCTGTCTAAATAAAATTAATTTCCATCTTAGATATCTCACACCCGAGTACCTTCGGAGTTCGCACCCAGTCCTCCAGTCTGAACAGCGAACAGGCGCCCTAATCACTATTTAATTATGCGGAACTCAGGCGTCGCGCGAAAGAGCCTAACTTGGCGATTACTTCATGTTTTTGTTTCGCCCCGACACGCCCCGGTGTTTCGCCCCGCAATGAATTGTCATTATATTCACAAGTACCCTCGAAGTGTGGAAAACATCGGTGAGTATAAAGAGAGTGGATAATTTGAAGTTATTTTAAGGTGGTTTTTCTTTTATGAATTTATAAGGGCGGTGTAAGACGTCCTGGTTGCATTTCGCCTGATATAAATTAAAAGAAATCTAACGGGGAAATACACAACAAGACACATAGCAAGTGTGTCTAGATAAATAAAAGGATACACGGTACTGGATAAAGCTGCAGATAATGAAACCACGCGGATAAGAAAATGAAACGCAACATTTTTACATAAAGGCTTACTAGGTACTGAACGAACGAACGAGGATCTTGAAAAGTACTTTCAGCTCTGTGAGAATTGCATAGGCCAGACAATCACCCCGTTTAGTAAACGATACATTCAATCTACCTAGCCTTTTTCCGACTATCTTGGGGTCGGCTTCCAGTCTAACCGAATGCAGCTGAATACCAGTATTTTACATGAAGCAACTGCCTATCTGACCTCCACAACCCAGTAATTGGGTAATACGATACCTCTTGGTAAGACTGGTTGCCAGACTATCGGGCTTCCGGCAACCCGTAACGACTGTCAAAGATCCACGATTGACAGCTGGGACTTTCCGAGGCACGATACATGGAAGACAGAATAACCTGATCATCATCATCATCATTATTTTTGCCGAAAGACGTTCAATCCTGGACATATACCTCTCCAAAACGTCGCCATATCGACCAGTCCTGTTTCTCACATTCTGTGGCCCTCCGCAGGCCTGTCCATCTCATGGTTGGTCTTCCAACGCTACGTGGTGACTACGAACCAGAAAACATAGCGAAATAACCTTTATATACTTAAGTACTGGTTTCTGCTAGCGGCTTCACCCGCTTGGGGTTAGTACTTACCACATTATTATTAATTAAATTAGGTGCTATTCCAACTCTATCTCTGTGCCAATTTTCATCCAGATCCATTTAGCTGTTCTGGCGTTATTGAGTAACAAACGTCCACCCAATCTTTCGCATCCTACTAATACAATAAATGCGAAAGTTTGTAAGTTTGTGTTTCAATCACGCAAAAAACGGCTGAAGGGATTCCAATGAAATTTTGCACACAGAGAGATTATAACCTGGATTAAAACATAGGCTACTTCTTAACATGCGGGCAAAGCCGCTGACAGAAGCTTGTTTATAAAAATAAATAAAATAAAAATAAAATATCTTTATTTCAGACCTACAGTCCATAAGTGGTTAGTAACAGATTGTGCTTACATGCTATGTTAGTTTTATTAGTACTTACATCAATTAAGCTGTACCTAAACTTATCTCCACCCAGTGATTTTGTAGGGGGCAGTCCACTCTGCCAACAATCATTTTCAGGATGCTGTTCCGAGTGCTACGCAAGCGTTGCAGTAACGATGCCGCTTTCTTACGCATTATGACGTGAAAGCCGTACGAGCCTCAGCAAACATTCCCGATGCACTGCAACGTCGCGGCAATCGCAACAGCATCCTGAAAGCGTTGCTGTATTGTACGCGCAGGACGTTGTAGGCTCGGTTCGTTTATGAAACCCACAGGCCGCTCGTGTAGAAGGACTGACAGAACGCCTTAAATAAACTAACTTTGACGTCTGCCGTGCAGCGAGCAAACCTACGAGCGAACATATTACTCCTCACCGCCAACGCCCTGCGCTCGCGTGCTATGTCGCCATCATCACGAAGATCACTGGTTTTTTTTTTTTTTTGAGGTTTGGGAAATCATCCAATGACTTCTTCCGCTCTAGGGTGGAGCGGAAGGGCATGTCAGGCTCTTACTGACTAAAACCCACCCCTGTTCCTCCCTGCCCTGAATGCCCAGGGGCGAGGTAACTCTTTCGAATTTATCCTCAACCCCCGGGCAGGCATCGGCCATGACGGGCCCCTTCTCTTTGCTGACAACTCTTTGAGGTGCGCGTGAAACACTACGCGCAGTCGACTCTCGGGCCTGGTGCTGATCGGGCGGCGAGTTACCCACTACTCGCCGTCCGCAGGCCCGGGTCTACGGTGGCCGGAGATCGTCTCGCGAAGATCACTGGTGACAACATGACCCAGGTATTTAAAACTATTCACCACATTTAGTACTACACCGTTGAGATATACTGGAGGTACACGACGGGGCTGTTGTTTAGGTGCCGTAAACACTAACACCTCGCTTTTTTTTTAGTTGTATTTAAGGCCGTGCACCTCCGCATAGGCCTCGCAAATCGTGAGTAGCTTCCTCAGTCTGCTCATCGATGGACTGAGCAACACCATATCGTCCGCGTAACTTATGTTATTGACACATATACCGTCTATATGGCAGCCGACATATGTGCTGCTCAGCCGCTCGATAAGCTGATTAACATATATATTAAACAACAAGGGCGAGCTTAACCCAGGGGGGGTTTGGCCTTACACCACATTCCGTCCGATACTCATCTGACAGAGTACCGACCCACCTCACCCGATTTGTCTGGTGAGCATAACAGTAGCGGAGAAGGGCTGTGTACTCCACCGGTATACCTGTGTCCCTCAACTTGTCCCATAGCACATTATACGAAACAAGATCGAAAGCTTTCGACAGATCAAGGAATCACGCGTATACCGGCGTCCTCCTCACGGTGTAGTACTTGACGGTGTGCTTATAATATTAAGTAGGATTATTGACCTGTTACCACATCCATGCAAAGAAAAGCAGTGTCCTGCTCTTTGTCAGACTATAGTCTCTTAAAACTTTTAATACCTACTAAATCTTGTACCACTTGAACCCAAACTCTAGATATAAACGGGATCTTATGAGGCAATAAAAACAAAACAAATTGGAGGTAAAATAATGCCGTGAGCTTTGCCCCTTTCCCCCCTCACCCCGCAGAGGCTGGTGCGAAGGCTTTAAATCCTTATTTATATGATAACGGTATAATTCTTCGGCGGCCCATTTTGTGGTTTCCTATGTACCTCCTTTGTACCAACTACGAGATAATGTTGGGATCATGTTTTTAGGCAAGATAAAGGTATCAAAGGTGGAATAAAATTCGACTAAGAGTTATTGTTGATTTTTATATTTTATTTTTGTTTGCCGCCGAACAACATTGCTGTGTTACGAATTTAGGTAGTTGTATGTTCTTTAGTCTGTTGCCGATTTTTGAAGAAAATTATTGATAAACCCATTCCTGTCATGTTGACAACACATTGGTACCCTTTTGGGTGTTGCAGTTGTCTATACAGGGAACGTGCACGGCGTAGTCTGTGCCATCTAGTGGAGTAAATTCGAAACTTTTACCCTTTAAAAAACTTGTCATTGTCATTTCCGTGCCATATTATGTATACATACACACGCATCATACACACATGCAGCACGTATAGCGTAAACTGGCATCTAGTGAGTGAAATCCGCAACTTTTACATTTGAAATGCTTTTTTTTATTGCGGGTGGGAAATCATCCAATGACTTCACCCGCTCTGGTTGGAGCGGGAGGGCGTGTCAGACTTTTACTGACTGTAACCCACCAGTGTAAGGGGAGCGGTAACTCTGTTACGAATTTATCCGCTACCCCTAGGCATGCATGCACAGGCCATAATGGGCCCCGTCAGTGGTGACTGACAATTCTCTTTGAGGCGCGCGTGGAACACTACGCGCCGTCGACTCACAGGCCTGGTGTTAATCGGACGGCGAGCTACCCGCCGTTCGCAGGCCTGGGTCTACGGTGGCCGGAGATCGTCTCCCAGCGCCGGAAGCCCTAGACGTCTCCTGCGGCGGCTGCTGCTGAGAGCGTGAGGGCGACTCTGTTGTTGAGCCTCCCTCACCCGTTCTGCCTCCTCCTTCGCGAGCATTACTGCTTCGCAGAAGGAGGAGACTGCTTCCCATTCCCTATCGTGCCACGGCCTGGACCAGGGCCGGGCGCGAGAGGTCGCTACCGCCGATCGCCTCCACGAGGACACGGCAGGGCTCCGCCCAAGCGCGGCAGTTCTCCACCGTGTGCTCCACCGTGTCCTCTGGGTGATCCTCACAGTGGTGACACCCGGGCGTTTCCCTCCGCCTTATCCTACACAGGAACCTCCCGAAACTTTCGTGCCCAGTGAGGACCTGCGTCAGGCGGAAGGTATCCACGACCCCTGGGCAGAATAGTGTCTGCCCAATATACTTGACATTGAGATTTATGTGCCGCTATCTATAGTTCCTGAACGCTCCCTATAGTGTGAGATCACTAGTTAAATTAAATCTACAAACTGTAATGAGTAATAAATTTGGTTAACTTAAACTAAAATGTTATTTTGTTTAAGATAGTTGATTGGTAAATAAGCACTTAAAAAATAAAATAGGCGTAAAACTCATGAGGCATCGAAATAAATACAATACACTGCTACTTATCTTCTGAATGTTAACAATAAGGGATAGTTCAACCTTTCAAGACGATGAAGCGAACAGTAATGCCTGTTGGATCAAAAATCCACTGAATTATATTCTCATAATTTTATTTAACAAAAATACAACATAATAATCAACTCGAAAATGCAAAGACATTCATAATTTTCAGTTCTTTTTAAAATTTACTATCGTTATGGAATTGTTTAATCATTAAATTAATCCTGTATTAAACGTACTTAGTACTTACTCGTAGTGTTAATTATGGATACACCCTGTCAAGTAGTATATCCTCAGATTATCTATATCGTAATAGTCCCGCCGGACGCTACGAGATGGCGCTGTACAGATACTTCACGATCCGAATCGCGGTGTTAAGATTATCCGCGAATTAGTTATAGCTCCTCGGCGCTAGATGGAGCTGTGCAATAACGTCATGATCCTGAATCGTGGTGTTAAGATTCTCCGTAACTTAATGACCCACTAAGGAAATTGTAAATCTAATCAAGCTATTTCGCCTGCTGTCAGCGAGGTGCATCCACGGATCTTGTCCTACTTGGAAAGATCACGTAGAACGCCCCTGATAGTTTGGTGGAGTAGACGAGCCATTGTATTTTTTTTGGGTTAGAGGACTACGTCCCCAGCCCTCGTCCGAGTAGACTCGGCTGTGTGGAACTGCGCCTATTTTAAAAAGTTAGTGTAAAGTTTATGTAAACACTGTATAAAATCCTGCTGCAAAAATAAACGTCTCACTCAAGTCATCATAGTGTTTTCTTCGCATCTGTGTCGACATCAACCGACCCTCCTACAATCTTTATTTTTCTATCACTATTTATTAAGTAGCTCTAACAGTGTAAAAATACAAAATTAAGTACATTTATAAATGTATTCAGCTTAATATTTGTTATTTTAAGGGTCTCAAATATTTTTTTTTAATATAACCATTCAACCTTTTCTCCGAAACCACTAGCCTAAATGTTTGAATAAATACAGAATGTAGTTCTTTAGAGGAAAACCTTTTTAGAAGTTTATATACGAGTAGTTAAAAAAGACTGGAAAAAAAATTGTTTGGAACATTTTGCGTGCGAGTTCGACTCGCTCTTGGCCGGTTTATTTTTAATGAATCGTGGCCCCATACCTGCTAGGAATTACTCTTGTATAATGCATTCATAACATTTAAACTCATACAAGCAACACCCAGACCGGAACAACTAACAGTAGGCCATACAAACATTTGTTTCGTGCGGGAATCGAATCCGCGACACGCAGTATAGTAGCCAATTGCTCAACTATTGCGCCAACCGTGCCTGTATAATATTTCCCCAGCTGACGACCTTTTTCACAGACAGTTGAACAAAATAATTATCAACCGTTAATTAATTTAAACTTATGTAAAATATTTAATATTCGTAATAAACGTTCCTGTAAAACAGCCTCGCAAAATAGACCATGAAACTTAATTCCCCCACAATACGGCTTACGTACAGCGGTCCCCAAAAGTTGTGTTACAAACAAGTGCGCGGTGTTATCACGTCGTAAAATAAAAGTAATGACCACACTGCGTTGCCCGGTGTATGCGACGCTTTACTATTTGAATATACGGCTGTGGTATTGAATTGTGAAATTCTATTTAATGCTTTAGAGTTTTTGTGAGCTGTTTTGGTGCCAAAGGTTAAAAGCACTCGTTTAATATTTTGTGAAAACGTATTTTCTTTTTTAAGCCAGTATGAGATAAAATGCCCGCAAAGCTGTTAACATACTGCCCAGAACTGACATACTCTAAGCAGTTTTATACCATGGTGATTTTGTATCACCATTTGCATTCTACATATACGTCCAGTTTAAAAGTTTTTTTTTCAGACCATCAGAAATCTTACCCTGAATGATAGATAGTTATTATATCAAATCCAGTTCTAATTCAGTAAAAGTAGGTTTATTTATCAACTTTAAATACAAATATTTTTTTAATACTAACTTGACAGGGTGGAAACTTTTTAACGGGGCAGTAAGAGGAACTACCTTAACCGTTGTAGCTACACGAAAAGGGTCTTAGGAAACTATCCATGTGCCCAGGGGTTGTGGATAAATTCCAAACAGAGTTACCGCGCCCCTGGGAACTCAGGGCGGAGAAGGAACGGGGGTGGGTTTTAGTTAGTAAGAGTCTCACACGCCCTCCCGCTCCGTCCAGAGCGGGAGATGTCATTGGATGATTTGGATTGATTAATGTAAAGTTAGCAAGAAAATGCCCATTTTAAAAATGTAAAAAAAAAAATGTATCTATGGAATTCGATCCTTTTTCAATTATTAAACATTTCTATAGGACGAATCCAGGTTGTAGTACTAAAAAAAGTCATAAATTGCAAAATAACTCGCTCCATTGTCGACTCTGTCTCTGTTACCTCTGACCTAGACTACAGTCAAGAGTTTTTTTAATTGTTTTATTAGTCATGTGTTTGCCATCACTAATAAAAATAAATTTAAATTTTTTCCTGTTTTCTATGACCATTTTACACATTTTTTTTATGTCAATCGATCTTGTTTCTAATACTGATCAAATACTTCTATTGGACCAACCATCGTTGTACTACTAATATAAAAAGTAAGAAATCGCAAAAAATCTCATACATTTCGTAGGAAATTATTGCAGGTCCTAACGCTAGCAGGTGTATTTGATAACTCAGTTGACATCAATTTGATAGGCACATTGCAGTACATTGCTGCTTTGACGTATAGGAAAACAAAACTGTACCACGTCGTGCCTATTATAATCGATGTCCACCGAACAATGTACAGCACAGTGTGTATCAAATTGATGTCAACTGAGTAAGCGAATACACCTGCTGGTTAACACGAGCAATGATTTCCTACGATATGTATTTCAGTTTCACAATTTTTTTGTTAGCAAAGAATTAGTGAAACTGAAATGCAAAAAATACAATAAAAAACAATTGATCACGTAGACGGTAGCTAATTTTACACATTAAAATATATAGAAACCAAAAAGTTTTAACCTTAACAAAAAAAAACATTTTTTATTTTTCTCTTTTTAGTTATTGTGCCCCAGAACTTAGACTAAATAATAATATGGAATTTGAATATAATTGGAGAAAACGAAAACGTCATCTGTGTAAACAATTTCTGTGTTGATTTTTTCAAAAAGTGCTGAATCAATTTCAATAAAATTTATATGGGACCACCTTTGAAGTATGCCCTACCAAACATAAAATGAAATATCAAAATCGTTTTACAAATAGCGGAGTAAACGCGTAACAAATATACAAATAAAAACAACAACATACTTAATAGACAACAGATTTAATAATTAAAAACTTTTTACTAACTAAAACCAAAAATAATGTAAAATAGAGCGTTGAAAAAAAAAATATAATTTTGCGGACGCTGAGACCTCGATGAGACCGTATGGGGATACGGAAGGGAAGGACAGCTTGAGCCCAAGCTCGCTCGTCCATGGTCGCAATTAAAATAGACGTAAGAGATAATTTTGTCCTTTTTTTTTTCAAAAAGATGAGGGTGTTTCCGTAAATGGTAAGAGCGAAGGAAATATGTTAATTTAGGGCCGAAACAGCAGTAGCGAATTACAGTGATGGCCAATTTTTCCAAAATTATATTTTGGGCAATTTTTTCAAAATGTAGGTACTTTTTACTGTCAGAAGTTTTATTTAACGGAATTATCAAAATTTGGTGAACCAAGGAGACGAAAAGGGCGTTACAATGGTTTTATTCAAGAATTTCGTTTTCTGGGACTATTACTTAGAATTTTGAAAGTGTCAGTTGTCTGTCAGTTCTGTCAGATATAAGAATAATTGACACTTCAAAATGTTGAGATCAATTCCTATAGAATGGAGTTGATTTAAAAACTATCGGTCCTTTTATACCGTGTCTACGTCGCCACCGTGGGTTATCTCGCCATCGAGATATCAAACGTTGAATTTAGCTGTCAAATGATCGGGTGAATAGCTTAACTAAAAATACAGGCTCAAGGAGATCACCTTGTTGACAGCCAACAGCGGATTTCAGAAGATTTTCTCGATATAGTAATTTAGATGGTTTTACATAGCATTTGCAAAGAAAACTAAAAAATCTAATTAAGGCAAAAGAAGAAAAACCCAGACATCCATGTGCTTTTAAATCGCTACCATTAATACTGCATTCAGTTACACCGGTTACACACAACACCCCTTTAACCCTAGTCAATCGATGCTAATTTCAGTCTAATCGCAGTATATCCAAACTTAAACTCCAAAAATACATTTCGCCCATGAACTTCACGGCATGTTCTCTAAGCGATACATCACGAAACGATGGAGGCACACCGTAGCCCATAAATAATCGATCACAACACGAAGTTATATTTGTCATTGTTTTGTCAAAGTCAATCGTACAAGTTCCATAACTACTTCTGGGTTTTATTTTCGATACGCGTGACTTGTGCATAGCGCTTTAGTAGAAATATTTCTTCGGTTCTTTTTACATTGTTTTTACTCAGTCATTGTTGATTTCTCTTCATCATCATCCAGAACTCTATCTTACCTGCAGCTGGACATGGCCTCTTTTTGCCGATGTCTTTGTTCCTGGGCCTGGCATAGAGGTTCTACCGGTATTTCTGTTAAAATTGTAGAATATAAGTTTAGTTTATTATTATATCCCTCGGGTACAGTACTATTTTCTTGATGAAAAATGGTGATGCTGTGTATTTTTTATACCCCTGACGATTTACATATTATTATATAGAAATTTTCTTGATCATCGGTTTAGTGGTTTAGGCCTGTTAAAGCAATTTTACTTTCGCATTTATAATATTACTCATAAGTTGACCATGGACCACAAGACGTACGGCGATGCGTCACCGGTACCTGGTGAACATCTCACCCAGACGCATAAAACGTTTTGGGAACACATTAACTGTGCGTACAGCTATGGAGTGGAATGCCCTGCCAGAGTTTGCGTTTCCTGATAGGCACAACCTGGGAGTCTTTAACTCTAACTAAAACCCGTAGTTACGGCGGTACCGTTTCTTTGTATGGGATATACGCTAGTATTATATTATCTGTGGTTTTAGGAAAGCATTAATTGTGCGTACAGCAAACGTAAGGGGTGGAATTCCCTGCCCGAGTCTATGTTTTCTGATAGCTACAACCTGGGAGTCTTTAATTCAAGTAAATAGGTTACTTCTAAGCAAGCGTGCGCCATCTTCGACCACATCACCGCGTATCATCAGGTGAGACAGTGGTGAAACGCGTGCCTATCAGTAGTAAAAAAAAAGATGTTTTATAATGAAGAATGCTTTATAATAAATAATTATTCAGCAATCGTACAGATGAAAACAGCTTTCCACCTTTTATAGGCACTGACAGTAGAAAGGGTCACTTGCCGTTGTCCAAAATACAATTTAGATGAAGTTAGAAAGTCTCATATGCTTGTAATTTCACAGCCCTTTAAACCTAAACACAGCAGTATTCTATGAACAAACGTTTTCCTATTATAAACTTCTGTGTAACAGTATATGTGTGGCTACAAAAAGGTTTGGAGAAGAAGGAATATTTCATATATGTAAGGCATTTCATATCGCTAAGGAAAATGCTTATAACCACAAGGATTTTCCGTACTTACGTACTGAGAAAAGAATTTGGAATTTTTGTGATGATAGACACTATCGGCAAACTAAATAATATCCTACTTACCTATGTACCGTTTCAAGTGGTAATCTAATGACTCAGCTTTTGTACATATTTACGAGCACTTTTCTCATCATCGTAAGGAAAATGATAACCATCATCATTTTAGCCATAAGGACCAAAGCGACGATTCAAGCAAATGGAAAACAAAACATAGTTTTCATAAACCCTATAGTGCTAAAATAAAAGTGACCATCAAGCTACCATAAACATTTCAATGAATTAGCACAAAAAATTAAGAGAAGAAAAACCCCACGGACCTCAGCTGACGAATAAAGGGCGACTAGTAATAGATGGCGTCATAACCCTCAAATGCGAACGGGATAAAAAATAAGTTGGAGTCGTTCCACATCGCCCGCATCTGGTACTAATGTGTCCAACTTTTGATAAAGCCGTAGTGCCCAACGAATTGGGCGTTGAATCACTTTCTCATGTTCAACTGCTAAGTGATATTTTAAGGTTGGCAATAGTTTTTGAGTAATAGATGGGTCTGTATTGTTAATGGTTGTTTAAAAGTTATTTTATTTGGTTTTTATATCCGATACATGATTCGTGATGACGAGTGACTTGAGTGTTAACCCGTCACGCGTCTAATCAGCAGACACAATAGATTTTAATTGTGTCGGCGCTAGACACGCAAAGAGTTAAAGGAGTCTGTGTTTCCTGATAGCTACAACCTGGGAGACTTTAATTCAAGAGTTACTTCTAGGCAAGCATGCTTCATTTTCGACCACATCATCGCTTACCATCTGGTGAGATAGTGGTCAAACGTAAGCCTATCAAGAATAAAAAAATATATATACGGTCGAATTGAGAACCTCCTCCTTTTTTTCGTCGGTTAAAAAAGGAATACAAATTGTTGAAAATATTAAATGACCATAACCTTAACCCTCTCACAGAGAGGAGGCCTGTTTCCCAGCAGTGGGGACATAAAAAGGCTGATGATGATGATTAAATGATTGGTCTGCCCAGCCTTTTCCCAAATATGTTGAGGTTGGCTTCCAGTCTAATCAGAACCAGATGAATACCAGTATTTCGTATGGATCGAATGCCTATTTGACCTTCACAACCCAGTAACTGAATGAATAAAAATTGTTTTAAAAATAAATTAAGAAGATATTATTTAGAAACGTGTTAGAGCGCTACAGTGTATAATTAGTTATAAGTACAAATTAACGAGTGTATATTTAGATATTTGATATCATCTACCCTCGGAACGTTTCGAGCACAACACTCAAAGTTTTTTGACTGTTTCTGTTTTATTTGTTTGGCCATTTTTACGTGCATAAAAGTCTCAATAAACCAAAGAAAGTCCATTTTAACACGGTGCTATCATCTACGACTGCTGTTTTTGAATTTTGTAACCTGTTTTGGACAAAAACAACAAAGAAGTAACACATCGAAAAAAGGTGCTATATCACAGTGACTACACTTTGACAGCAGCTGATTGTCGCCACTAAACGCAGGACAAATAAGTGATACAACGGTGTGCGTTGCTCGCTCGTGATGCTTTTGACAGTGCAGCGCAGCAGTGCTCGGCGGTGCAGTGCAGCGGCGCTCGGTGGTGCAGTACAGCGACGCTCGGCGGTGCAGTGCAGCGACGCTCGGCGGTGCGGTGTAGAGGCGCCTGGCGGTGCAGTGCAGTGCAAGCGATCCCGTGACTACCTTCATAACACCCTAGTAGCTACAATCAAGTGATTCTGAACTGAGCCAGCCATGTCAGTTAAGCACACTGCACCACAAAAAGACAAGGAAAATCTAAAGGAGCGAGCTAGTGTGCTGCAGTGTGAATCTGAACAGGATCGGGAAGAACATAAAAATGAATATGAAATTGTTTCCAGTAGGACAAATAAAAGACGAGCTTTGAGAACGCCTCCTCAAAGAAGATCTGACTTTTTTGTATGAGACCTGGCTACCTACAGACCGTTACTGGCGGCCAGTGATGAAACGAGTGTCAATCGACAGAGTAAGTGATTGCAAACCAAAAATGTTTTGTAATAAATCTCGTAAATGATATACTTTCTGAGATATTTGAGTTCAAAAACGTGAAAAAATAAAGCATTTTTACATTTTTTAATACTGTCACCATTTATTTCGCCATTTTGTTTGACGTTTGTCGGTTTGTCATTCGCACAAAGTACTTTTTATATAGGGCCAGTCAAAGAGTATATAATTTCGGTGCAGTCATTTGGCTTCTAACCTCTAGTAGTGCACGAATGTTTATTTTCCTCACGCGAGTTTTATTGTCATGTTTTTGTTATGTTGTGTTTGTTGTTAAGTTTTTCTTGTTACGTTGTGGTTATTGTTGTATTACCATGTCAAGTAACACCATCGGACCACCAGCAACAAAACAAACACCGCCACCGCCGTGTTTGTTTTGTGGAATCAGTACGGCCATCAGAAGGGGATGAGGACGCCGTTCTGGACCGCAGTTACGAAGCTATGAGCTTGAATAATTGAAAATGAGGAATTTCGGAAGGTTTTCCAGCCCGGTGATGTTTTTATTCTTGATCGAGGTTTTCGGGACGTTACTGGAAGCATTGGGATATCGGTCTTTTACGCCAAAGATGAAAAATTGGCATGACAGGCCACTGAGTACTCAAGATGCTAATTAATTACGTAGAGTGACAATATGTCGGTTGGTAGTAGAAAAACTGTTGCTCTCGTATAATGTGTGTTATGAGGTTCATGGCATGGGCTCGACATTAGGAAACATTGCCTGTGTCACCAGCGGCATTTTTAGTTAAAAATGCCGCTGATAATTATGATGATACCTCTTTAAAACGAAGCAAATTTAGAATTTTAACTTTTAATTATTCTCTTTATTCTCGCCGCCGCTGGTTGCATTGCAAGGAATAGTTTACAAAATAAAGAATATACCTAATCTAATATTTAAAAAGCTCGTGTCATGGTGTTTGTGGTTGCAATCCTCCGAAAAGGCTCGACCGATTTTAATGTTTTTTTTCGTGTACTTATTTTATAGGTATTAGACTATTCTCATCATACCTATAAAATATACAAAAAGTCGTAGTCTTTTTCACCCTCCTATCCCACCCCCCATTTTTTTATCGCAGAACAACGTTTGCCGAGTGAGATACTAGTTATTTAGAAAAACCTTCGTTCTGTATCATATACGTCAACCTTAACATATGAGGAAACAGAGGATATACTGGTTAGAATAGGCTGAGTGAGCGGATTGTGCGTTTACTGGTGTTATAATAGAAACTTGGTGGTAGTAGTAGTTAACAGTGGGTTATGATACTGACTAAATTAAAGTGAGGGAAAATATACACAAATGTTTGTTTATCTCATGCGGTCGCTGCCACAGACAAGTAATAACTGGAATGAATACTTGGTGATATTAAAATTTTGGATTCGCTTAGTATCGTATTGATTTTATCATAACATGAGTTAAAACATAGTAATTCTATTTTTATATTTCGGTATCTCGTTTGTAAGGTATAGTAATGTAAACATGTTTTTGTAGTTTAAAATTCGATTTTTTTTTTTTTTTTTTTTGTTATGAGAGTCGATAATATAATTGCATAATTACGCGGTAACATGTGAGAAATACAATATTCGTTTGCTAGGTTGTAATATTAAGTATTTAAACTTATTTAGTGCCTGTTTATGTTATTCTGTTTGCTTTTAGATTTCCTTAAGTTTGGTTTCTTTTACTTATTTTCCAAATATTCTGTTTTGAGCTCAAAATTGTAATAATTAATAAAACAAGGGAAGAGTGAGACAACCCCAACACAAGTGTTGTTAACTACTTACTGGGGCTGCCTCGATATTATTTTGTAATGCAATATTTGAGACAATAAAAACAATTTATTATTATTATTTCGTTTATTTATTTTTTTACATATAATTTACATTTTTAAATATTTTTAAAAGAAAACATAAAAAAAAAAAAAAAAACATTATTATTATTATTATTATTATTATTATACGTATGCCTATGAAGTAAAATATGGAGAAACATGTTATAAAATATACCTACCAACTGTATGTACCTACCCACGTTTACAAATAAAGAATTTTGATTAGAAAGAAATAAACTGTATTCATCAAAAATAATTTATTTGATTTTATTTCAAATACCTACTTGTTATTACTAAATCGACTATGCAGCATACATTATCATCTGCCCGGGGGTTGAGGATAAATTCGAAACAGAGTTACCTCGCCCCTGGGCACTCAAAGGCAGGAAGGAACAGGGGTGGGTTTTAGTCAATAAGAGTCTGACACGCCCTCCCGCTCCGCCCAGAGCGGGAGAAGTCATAGGATGATTTCCCACCCCCAAAAAAAAAAAAGCATAAATTATCATCATCATCTTCCTGCCCTTATCCCATGTTACTTGGGGTCGGCGCAACACGTTGTTTTCTTCCATTCTGTCCTGTTAGCCATCACGCTATCACTAACTCTCTTTTCTTTCACTCCTCACACAATCCATCCATCTTTTCTTTGGCCTCTCTCTGCCACTCCATCCATTCACATTTATATTCATTACTCTTTTAGTTACATGTATTTCATCCCTCCTCTTCACATGACCATACCAAGATAAGCGGATCCCTTTCAACTTTTCTGTCACTGGCACCACTTTTAAACTACCTCTAATGTACTCATTTCTTACTTTATCCATTATCGTTACTCCACACATCCATCTCAACATTCTCATCTCCACCACGTGTAATCTTTTTTCATCCGTCTTTTTCACGGCCCAACATTCTGACCCATACAGTACGGCAGGTCTAATCACGGACTTATAGATTTTCCCCTTTCACTTGAGGGGCATCCGTGTGTCGCAAGTTGTTCCAGTGATCTGTCGCCATTTCATCCATCGTGAGTTGATCCTGTGCGTTACATCTCGGTCTGTATCGTCATCCCCCTGAACAAGCGACCCGGGATACAGAAAGTCGGAGCACATCGATATAGGTGTTCCGGTAAGAGCTACAGGTATAGAACTGGAGAGACCGCCGAAATCGCAGAACAGGTATTTGGTTTTGCTCAATTTCAGGCCACTCTCCAGTCTTTGCCACCACGTCTCCAATCTGCTCTGGACCTCTAAGCCGCTTTTGGCAACCTTCCCAATATCATCAGCAAACAGCATACACCAGGAAGCCTCTTCCTGGATGTCCGACGTCAGAGCGTCCATTATCATCACGAAGAGGTAAGGGCTGAGGGCTGACTCCTGGTGCCAACCAACCAATTGAGAAACGAACCAAGAGGATCATCGGCAATGATAGGCTCGTTGAGTCGAAGTTCCAAAGTCTTGAGCATAGACGCCGAGTTACTAGCCTGTCGGTTTTCAATCGGTTACATTTTGGGGAGTGTGCGACGGAATTGCATAATTTGATACCGCCAAGCCCGTTCCATCACCGGACCACAAGACGTACAGCGAAGTGCCACCGGTACATGGTGGACATCCAATCCATACGCACAACGCATTTTGAGAACACATTCATTGTGCGTACAGCTAGGGAGAGTGGCATTCCCTACCGGAGTCTGTGTTTTCTGATAACTACAACCTGGGAGTTTTCATGTCAAGAGTGAATAGGTTTCTTCTAGGCAAGCGTGCTCCATCTTTGCATCATCATCGCTTACCATCAGGTAAGAAAGTGGTCAAACGCGTGCCTATCAAGAATAAAATAATAAAAACTGCCACACTGAAGCTGTCAGTGGTGCCCACTGCAGACCGGATTTGGGTACTACATCGACTGTACATCACTCGGATAAATTACACATACTTCCCAGGCACACTTTTCTCACGGCACCCGGTCATATGCCTTTTCGAGGTCAACGAACACATGTCCAAGTTTTTATGCACAGCTCTGTATATTTCTCACAGCTGTGCTGTCGGATAGCGAAAATAACATCTGTTGTACCTCGACCCGCATACTTTAGCACGATATTATTATTATGTTAATATCTACTAAAGTCATAAAATTTTTAATTTTCAAGTTTTTATTTTTACAGTTTTGAACTTACTTAAATATCTCAGAAAGTATATCATTTACAAGATTTATCTCAAAATATTTATGTTTATAATGACTTATTCTGTCGATTGAGACATATTTCATTACTGGCTGCCAAAACCGATTTTTATCAAAATGGCGGACGGTGTAGGTATGCCAACGAAGTCAGATGTTATTTCAACAGCGAATGCTACGAATTTGGATGATGTTCTGCAAGAAATGCGTACACTATTCAGTTCTCTGGCAGAGGAACAAGATCTACGCTTCCAGGAGTTGCAAGCTACCTTTCAGAAACAGAGTGAAGAGATTAAGGAAAGTATCAGTTTCTTATCAGAGAAGTACGATGTGGCTCTGAACCAGATTTAATCGCTACAAAATGAAAAAAAGAGGACAGGAAACAGATTATTGAGCTGGAGGAAAAAGTGGATTATTTGGAAAGAAAGTCCTGTTCAGCAATAATTGAAATTCGAAATGTACCAAAACTGAACTCCGACCAAAAAAAAGTTTGAAGGGAAAGAGGAACTAAACCATTTTATGTCTGAGCTGGGCAAGATAGTTGATGCTGAGATCGGGCACACTGACATCAAAGACATCTACAGAATAAAGCCACATGAAAAATCGAATGGCGCTGGTACTTCTCACGGTTCTCTACAATGCTGTGGAAAGAAAAGATACTAACAGCTATAAAAAAATTCAACAAAGTCAAAGAACTAAGTGCCAAGCTACATTCTGGGCATCTAAGCTTGAAAGGAGAAAAGAAACCCATCTATGTGTCTTAGAGTGTCACAAAAAAGACTGCTAGATTATTCTCTCAAGTCCGTGAATTTGCTAAAACAAATGGCTACTCATGCTGGATTTTTCGTGGAGCGATTTTTTACGTCTCGATGATAACGAACGCGTGCAGATTAAATCAGAACACGATGTTGCCAGCATTAAAAATAAGGTATGAATTTCACCATTTTAAACTTTTTAAAATTTTGGTTAGTACATTTCTAATTTATTTATTAGCATTAAACGAAAATTATGTCACTTTTTAGTACACACATAACTTCGAAAAGAACAAAAATACACAAAATTCCATCAATCTTTTAAGAACACACCACTACAATAAACACACTTTTTAAATATATGTCCAAACAAACATATACACACCCAAGACAAACACAAACATCATACCAACACACTGCACACATTTTAAGCAATAGCCAGCATGGACAAGTATGACTTATTATTTAAAAAATGGCTGCCACGTGTGAACCATTACAAACACTACAAGAAATAGATAACATGAAGCTTGCTAAATCGATCGTATGCGACTGTACAGATCTTGAAAAACATACATTCATACAGAAAAATGATTTTACTATAATTTCCCAGAACATTAGAGGCATTTGCTGCAATTTTGATGACTTCTTACTTACATTAGCTAGTCTTAAATTTGAATAAGACACAATTATATTAACGGAATGCCAACTTAATTTAAATAAACCTGTACCACAACTTGACAATTACAATTGTTATTATACCACAAACCTTTCAAATAAACATGACGAAGTCGTTGTGTATGTGAAAAACTCTTTAAAGCATAAAGTTATAGAAGTTAAGCTTTTACACGCATCTTGTCTACAAATTGAGGTACAAAATAACATTGTCTTTGGTGTATATAGGTCCCCTGCAAATTTAAGCGCAGATAACTTTATTGACTCTTTAAGTTTACATTTGGAATCACTAAACGTACAAAAAAGAAACATTGTGATCACAGGGGATATAAATATTAACTTAAGACCCAGGGAAACTGAACAATACTACGAACACAAAAATAGAATAAATTACCTTACTATGCTATCGTCATACGGAATTCTGGCCGGGCATACACTTCCCACTAGAGAAATGAATTGTCTTGATCATTTTATGCTAAAAATTAATCCGAAAAAAATATGTGCATTTATAGCTATCTTACGCACTATCACTACAGACCACTATACCACCTTTCTTTTTTTTGGCAAAAACAAAAAAAATCACTCCAGATAAAATTAAAATAACCATAGATTTTAACAGCGCTCTCCTATATTTGCGGAATCAAAATTTAACTGAACTTCTATTGATGACCCAAATGTAGTTACAATCTCTTTAATAGATAAAATAACTGAATCTTTGACTGCTAATACATGCACTATTACCGTTCCAAGCAGTAAACCTTTACTAAAATCTTGGATTACTCAGGGTATTCTGAGATGTATCCGGAATCGTAATGCGTTACAGAAAAAGGCACGGAATGATCCTCACAATGAAATTGCCAAAATGACAATATATAGGTGGTATAGAAACTATTGCAATAATCTCATAAAAAAGTTTAAAAGATAATATAATAAGGTACAAATTACTAACGCTATCAAAAACAATAGACTTTTTGGAAAAATATAAAACATATCATTTACACCAATAAATCACGAACAGAGAACTTGATGCAGGTTAAATCATCTCCCATAGAATCCGCTAACTTTATAAATAAATGTTTTGTAAGTATAGGCAGAGATCTCGTCCAAAACATAACATCTGCTACTAACTCATTTAGCAAATTCCTACATAAAACGTCATCACATATAAGCTCAATGGTACTTCTGGAAACTGATCAATCCGAAGTTTGTAGTACGCTTATGAATCTACGATCTGACAGTGCCCCCGGATGGGACAATATTAGGTATATTGTATCTTTGCTTCCTGAAACTTACTAAAAACAAAGTTGTACCAATTATCAAGCACGTCTTCAAAAAGGTGCTTTTCAAGCCCCATTAAAAAAAGCCATTGTTACACCTGTGTATAAGGGTGGTGGTAGAGACGATGTCAATAATTATCGACAGTCAATTCTGTACTGTTAAAAATCTTTCATAATCATTATAGTTTCTTGTGTTTGTTAATGTAGGTTCTTTAATCAAACATGATTTCAGAGACAATCCTACGTAGAACAAAGTTAACGTTACGAAATATGTACCAATAGTAATCGTTTCATAATGAATCATTCCTACAACAATCTTTGCAAAACATCTATGTAAACAAAAATAAAACATGGGAAATCCCATTGATAGTATTACTAATACCAAACAACAAGTCAAATGGTGACACTAGAAGGATTTGGAAAAGTCCAATTTCAAAATAAAGTTGGTACATAATTATTATGTATTATGTGACTGACCAGTCCACAGCTGGGCCAATGCATGACTTCACAGTTAGCATGCATAAATTACCATCATCATCTTCAATATTTCAGCCAAAAGACGTCCACTGCTGGACATAGGCCTCCCCCAAGTGATGTCACAACGACCGGTCCTCTGAGCCACACATCCATCGGTTAGCCATGCATAAATTAGAAGTATTCCCGTTTGAGCACCTATTTCTTGCGCACTTATGCATTGATTCCTAATGGTATGCCCATTTTTTCGGGCCTGCGGACGGCGAGCAGTGGGTAGCTCGCCGTCCGATCAGCACCAGGCTCGTGAGTCGACAGCGCGTAGTGTTCCATCGTGGCCGGTGCCTGCATGCCTAGGGGTAGCGGATAAATTCTGAAAATGAGTTACTGCACCCCTGGTCACTCAGGCAGGGAAGGAACAGGGGTGGGTTTTAGTCAGTAAGAGTCTGACACGCCTTCCCGCTCCACCCAGAGCGGGAGAAGTCATTTATTGGATGATTTCCCAACCCACAAAAAAAAAAATGGTATTCCCATTTTAGCATCAATCAATATAATAACTTGGTGCTCAATGGGGAACAATAAAAATATTCAACTTTAATATAATAATATAAAATGAAATAGTTTTTAAGTACAAGCGTTCTTTCATACCTTGAAACAAAGAGATGAATCATTACACGATGAATACGTCTATTACTATCACTCATCAATCGATAGACTTATCGACGTCTAGATAAAATGATTCACGGTCTTAGCATTATCATTTTATCTCGAGTGCATCACAGAAGGAAAATCATATAAATTGTGCAGAATATCTTCAGGAACATAGTCGAAGTTATCTTTGTTTGAACAAGTCTTATTATTTTTATTTTTCCAAAATGTCTTTAATTACAAATGCCTTGTTAGTGTGTGTGTTGTGTGTGGCCCTGTATAGAGCCGATGACTTGCAGCTGGGGTCTGCAGCCAATGGGCAGTTGGGGTACCAGGAAACTGTAAAGTTGAGCTCAGTACCTTTTACTACTAGGGTCAAGAATGTGTTCTATAATTCGAATAATACCAAAATCATTAAGGTGAGTTGCTTTAAAAAAAATTGTTAATCTAATAGCCTCAGCAAATGGCGACCGCTTAATCTTAGTCCAGGACACTTTGGACAGCTACCACTCTGCTGAATTATTACCATACCATTATGTTATTTGCTATTAAAATGATATTCCTGCTGGTACGGGAGTTTATTCCGAGGAAGAATAATTCTGTACCATAACTTCGTCATCTGACTAAGTTTTTCCCAATTATCTTGGGGCTGGCTTCTAGGCCAACTAGATGCAGTTAGATACCAGTACTTAATATGGAGTGACTGCTCATACGAACTCCACAATTATAGTGAAGGCATAATCAATCCCTTTTTTATTACGTTTTCCATTGACGGTCGTATTAGTGTTTTACCTGAAACAATTATTTTTTTCTTCTATTGTGTTAGCACGAGCTGTCTGAGAATATCTAGTATTTATCGTAGGAAGAAGATAAGATAGCCAGCAAAGTTGATAGCGAAACTTAACCATGGTCATGAGTATTCTGAGAGATGTTGATCTAGAATTACTCTTAGGAAGTATCCAATACAAATTTGGCCTTCTTCACTTTTAAGTACATGATTACGCGGTAATGGTTTCTAATCCCCTTTTAAACGAAAATAAACATCAAAATAAATTATCAATTGTTATTATTCCAGAGCATATCAGCTGTTGACATAGAGAAGTCGAAAGCCCAACCAACCATAACAGCGGGAGGCGTCGGTTCTTCATTCGTCAATATTCGGCTAAAGAGCGAGAAAGGGAAGGCCTTGAGCTATCTTGTACAAGTCTTTGTATGATAACATAAATGTGTGTACCGACAGAAAACTTTTATAATGGATATGGACCAAGAGAGACAAGATGAAAATTTGTAAATAATATTTAAGGTGGTTGTGAAGATAAAATCATTTTGAAGGACAGCTGTTGTTGTTTTAGTGATAACTTAGATAAAATATTTGAAGAAAATTCTTCGCTTTGACATGTTTTAAGGAAAACTCGGAGTATGTCATCCGTTCATGTATAGAAATGTTTTTCAGATGTTCTGAGAATTTATTTGTAAAATAATCATAATAAGAGAGTTTCATAGAAATTAATACCTACTATTCATTGATCAATAATATTTTATAGGTTTAATAAATAAGAGTGCTAACAATTTTCCTCTGAGCTCTGAATTTTTAAATATGAATAAACAAATCCATGGAAATATACTTCTAAAGTTTTATGAAACAGCCATAGAGCGTGATTTCTGATCATTAACGCAGATATTACCTGATGAACGTTATTAATGAGCAGGCTGATTAAAATTCCAATAAATAACAATATACTGTTGTATAATGAGTGCGTGTAAAGTATGCAAATGCAAGGTATATGGGACTACGCTCACATATTGGTCACGGGGCAGCGATGCGTGGCCGTACACCGGGAGCTGGGAAGTGTTTTTTGCACAGTTTTCTGCTAAATTATAAGTGTGTATGAGATTTAGGGGTATGCGGAACAGGGTGTAAAGCCCCGCAAACCTCCATTGAAATGGGAAGATTCTCCGACCAGGTAGTATTGTGTCTGGTCCGGGCAAGGGCCCGATGTTTGATTTCAGACTGTTTTATATGTTCAAATCACCCGGAGAACTCTGCTTGCGCGATGCAGGATTTGTGTGTTTTATAAGTTCGTATGTGGCGTCATATATGTCACTACAGGGATATGGCTAACTAGAGTTGATAGCTCGGGTAGAACCTGGATTAGCACAATTAAATAAAGACCTATCCCAGCAGTGGGTGAATTGGAACAGCAGTCTCTTCATCATTTTCTGGGTCCTGCCATCTTTAACAGAAGATGACTGACTGCTTTTTATTATTTACAAATCGAATTATTTCCTACGCTATGCACACATAATATGTAAGCAGGTAAGTGATAAGGGACATTGATATTAATTAGCACTAAACTTTAAATTCCATTTTACATTCACACACAAATATACACCAACTAAACTTATTTATCCGATTATTATGACGATTTACCTTATTTTTTCTTGAGGTCGAGAAATCATCAGATGACTCCTCCCGCTCTGGGTGGAGCGGGAGGGAGAGTCAAGACTCTTACTTACGAGGAGCTCGTGGTTAAAGTAATAACAGCCACACGGGTCAATCCATCAGGTTAAGCTACGCTTGCCGGGGTTGGTCCATGGTCACCCATCCATGGACCAACCCCGGCAAGCGTCGGCAAGCGCTCGACAGCCGGTGGGATTTTGGCCCCACTTTCGGTGGCTGACGCCCAGGTTGATGGGCGCCGCGGGCGCGCTCGCAACGCTGCTTCCCAATCTGGGGGCCCGAGCACCGCTTTTAGGCAGCTGTACTTGGGGATCGTGTGATCCGTGGCCATGTATGGGGCCCCGGTGTGGGCTTCTGACCTAACGGCCGGCAGCATCGCGATATTGCGAAGACCACAGAGGGCGATGGCTATCAGGGCTATCAGGGGATATCGCACGATCACCTACGAGGCGGGTTGTGCACTGGCCGGATATCCGCCCTGGGACTTTTAAGCGAGAGTCCTCGCCTCACTATACCGGTGGCGCGACGAGGTGCGGACGCGGAGCGGTGAACCGATGCAGCGCGACATCGAGTTGCGTCGGTCACAGCTCCGCGAGTTCATGGTGGTAGAATGGCGGGACAGGCTTTTGCGCCCTACCTTGCCTTGCTACCGTCGA
Organism: Polia nebulosa; assembly: GCA_951329385.1. NCBI lineage: Eukaryota > Metazoa > Arthropoda > Insecta > Lepidoptera > Noctuidae > Polia > Polia nebulosa. The sequence goes on along the minus strand of OX589595.1, from coordinate 1,109,806 downwards.
CGCGATCCGAACAGTGCTCGATGAAAAAATAGTTGGGTGACCATCTTTACGAGCTGTGCCTCGGAGAGCACAATCAATGGATCTTTGACAGTCTTTACGGGTCGTCACAAGCCCGAAAGTCTGACAACCTGTCTTACCAAGGGGTATCGTATTACCCAGTAACTGAGTTGTGGAGAACAGATAGACAGTCGCTCCATGTAAAATACTGGTATTCAGCTGCATCCGGTTAGACTGGAAGCCGACCCCAATATAGTTGGGAAAAGGCTAGATAGATTGATTGATTTATGCGGATTTGACGATATACCTTATTTTTTCTTGAGGTTTAGAAATCATCAGATCAGTGGGAGGGAGTTTCAGACTCTTACTGACTAAAAGCCACCCGTGTTCCTTCATTTTCCCTTTGCGACCCAGGGCCGCGGTAACTCTATTGAACTAACCCGCGAATGACATAAATTTCATTTCATGACTTCACTGCAAATAACTGCTGACTGGGATTATGCTCTTTTATTATTATATAAGTAGCTTGAGAATCGTTGTTCGAAGTTGAAGAGAGAAAAGACCAATTTATTTGTGGTTTGTGATTGATATATTTTTTTTTAAAACACACTTTTAATTCGATTTTATTGCGAGCTTTTTTACTAGATTATTACTAGATTAGATATTGTACAGTTTCGGTACCTATACTTTCCCCTCCATAAAGATCTCACATACTACAAAAACATTATCTAGCCAGCTGTCCAGAGCATTCAGCTCCCGAGCTAACATGTTGACTCTGGCCCCGTTGAATATGCAGTGCACTGGGCGTGCCCTAAACTCTTGTAAGCCTTTGTTTGGGCCCGATATTGGATCCCGACGTTTATCGTCCACTTTGATACAGTCCCTAAAATATTCATGTTGTTTATACGCGGGGCCGTGCGTTCGTTACCTATAGACTGATGAGTTTTGTACGAAATTCGGGTAGTTTGGAAGAATTGGGGATGTTGCTATGGAGTTAGGAAGTATAGTTATATGGGTTAAAGGAAGAGGGGAGAGGGTATTTTTGAGATTAAAAAATATACCATCATACTTAGTTTACCGACCCTAATCACAAATGCAAGCTATCCAATATTTTCGTCCTAATTCGATTGATGCAGCAAAATTACAGTCCCATTACAGAGAAGAATAATTTTTCAGTCTTGCAGAAAATAATAAACGATCTTAACCGCTCTTGAGAACATTTAATATCATCATGATCATGTTTTAGAGTGCCGAAAGTACTAATAAATAAATAAACTTTTACAAAAAATACAATCGACGTACAAAAAAAATACTTTTTTAGTTTCTGTACCCCAATACTAAAACTAAATAATAATTATGCCCTAATTGGTAGCCCCAAAAACATGGAATTTGAAAATAATTGGAGAAACTAGGGTGTAGGTAGCCCACCGGATTGTAAGTAGTCACCGCAACCCATAGATATATCTTTAACACCAGGGGTATACCACTAGAACGGACCGGTAGTACCACTGACGCACCGTTGGTACCACTGGAATTCACCGTTAGTACCACTGGAACGCACCTATAGTACCACTGGAGTGCGCTGGTGGTACAGACTGTTGTCAACATTATCTAACCCACCCTAAAATCAAACGACTTTGGACCCTCTGCCTGTAACATAAAGGTTTATTTAATTTATATGAGCTTATCAGACAAGTGCTCGAGGACTCGATGAACAAAAATACAATAATAACACAGACACGCAAATTTGATCTTTAAAACGTTAGCATTAGGTTATATTTTATAACTATTTGTTATAATATGATAAGTGTAATAGCTTATTTTAATGATTGACTTTAAGTAATTCTGGTCTCGTGGTCTGTGTAAAAGACTGTGAAAAACAAGTTTCGAGATCAAATCCTGCGACAAAGATATTGTTTTGCTTTCAATATAGAATTTATATTCCAAAATTATTTCTTGTATTATTGTAAAGAACTACAGACTATACATAAACTTTTCAAAATGGTAATATTTTCACATAACTTGTAATAAGTGGGTAGTTGAAAAATAAATATTCGTATTCATTATAAAGCTGGTATTCAAATGCTACTATGGAGTGATTTAGTAGAAAATACTCCGACTGGTCAGATGAGCAATTACGTAAACACAAACCGGAATGAACGCCCTCGACCAGAAAACTCACCACAAAGCTATTCAGAACTCAATCAGGAAAATTTCGCCTGTGGGTTGAAAGATCAGGATAGCAACATCACCAAGTTGCTTACGGAACAAACTGCTGTAATATCTAAGCTAGCATCGGAAATAGGCGAGATAAAGACCCAAAATGCTGAAATACAGGCCACGAACGCTGAAATTCGTAAGTCAAATGCGGAAATCGAGAGATCTATGAGGTTTATTAATAAGGAATTTGAAGAATTGAGAATGGAGGTTGAAGCATTAAGAAAAGAGCGTCGGGAACAACAACTTTTCATTGAAAACTTAGAAAAGAAGATTGTAGACCTTCAGCACAAGTCGCGATCATCGGGCATCGAATTACGAAATATCCCGCTGGAAAATTCAGAAAATAACTCCAGTCTTTTAAAAACCATTTGCAAAATCGGTGAATCGGTGAATCTAGCTCTGAGGTGAGGGACATATATCGGCTGCCAGGAAAGCCGTCTAATGCGAATTCCCCACGCCCGATTATCGCAGAATTTACGACAGTTCTAAAGAAACAGTTGCTCATATCTGCTGTCAGAACCTATAACAAGGGTAAGATACAAGAAGATAAACTGAACACTTCACTAATAGGAATACCTGGGAAACGTTTACCTGTTTACATTGGTGAACAACTGCCAGTGCGAAGAAGTTGTTCTTTGTTGCTCGGGAGTTTGCCAAGAAATACAGTTATCAGTTCTGCTGGATCACTAACGGAAATATCTTTCTGCGAAAACGTGAGGGTGATAAACAATTATTAATGAATTCCGAAAAATGTCTTCTAGGACTCGAGCCTAAATGTATGTGACTACAACAAGTCAATTTAGCTCTATTTGGTATGCTTTTGTTGGTTTTTCGTCCTGTTATTTCCTATGTACGTAATATTTGTAAACAAACACACCGTATTAACTCAGTCTCAATAATCTTTTTTTGTGGAACGCTAAGCGCCTACTACTTTTTGCAAAAGCAATGTTACACTCCGAGACCTCCCGTATACCTGAACTTGTTTTTACCAATAAATTATTATTATTATTCCGTTTATTCATTTTTTAAACATATTAATTACATTTTTAAATATTTAAATATAAAGGATAAAAAAAAAACATTTAAAAATATAAAAAATAGAATCCCACCGGTATCGGGAATAGGGTCCAAGCTACCGGCGGTCAGGGCTCCAGAGAGAGGAACCGCCTGACAATGCGAGCCGTGCCCAGAAGTACTGCTTTCTGAATCAAGCCCTTGATCCAGCCGCCTAACGAGAGCCTCCTGAGGTGTTGGTCGAGGCTCGTGGCTATTAAGCCATTGGCTGACACGACTATCGGTACAATGATCGCTGAGTCCACATCCCACATGTCGACAACCTCGCGAGCCAAGTCAATATACTTGATTTGTTTATCTTTCTCGGCTTTCACGAGGTTCTCGTCATGTGGGACGGTAATATCAACAATCATTGCACGCCTCTCGATTCGGTCCACCACCACTATATCAGGCTTATTGGCTACAATAGTCCTGTCAGTGATGATGGACCGATCCCAGTACAATGAGATATGACCATTATCGAGAACTGGGTCGGGCGCATATCTGTAGTACGGCACTTCCGATTCCACAAGAGAGTACTTCAGAGCAAGTTGCTGATGGATAATCCTGGCTACAAGGTTGTGCCTGTGCAAGTACTCACCGTTAGCTAGACGAGAACAACCAGAGATTATGTGGCGGATTGATTCTCCCGGACGATAACATGCCCGACATATGTCAACCGTGCCGTCCTTCACAATAAATCTCCGGTAGTTATTCGTCATGATAACTTCGTCCATAATTGCACAGACAAAACCTTCGGTTTCCCCAAAGAGGTCACCGACACGCAACCAGGTTACGGACGCTAGTTGGTCTACATCGGACCCATGTAGGGCCCGGAAAAAGCGTCCGTGAAGTTCCTTACTCTGCCATACTTCCCTGCGACCGTTAGTGTCAAGCACTAGAGGTTTGCGCCAGTTCTCGTTAGCCAAGGAGAGTGGGGTAAGGACCTTGTCCACCGCCACTACATCTCGATGCATACCCACGTCAGCAGCTAGGAAATATTCCCTCAGACTGTATACCTCGCGGTTGTGTAGGGTCTTAGCATTTAAAAAGCCTCGGCCTCCACACTTCCGCGGAATATACAGTCTCATCACTGACGAACGTGGGTGATGCATTCGGTATGCAGTTAGTAGTGTACGGACCCGCCTATCCAGGGTGTCAAGTTCTGTTTGAGTCCATTTGAGTACGCCGAAAGAGTACATCAATACTGGCATGACCCAACCGTTGAAGGCGCGCACCTTGTTTCCGCCCGATAGAAGGCTATTAAATACCTTCTTCAGGCGGCCAAAGAAGCGCTCCCTCAACGATTGCTTCATGTCAGCAACATTAATACCTAACGCTTCCGACATACCCAAATATTTATAGGTTTCGGTTGGAGAGAGGGATCTCAGGTTTATGGAATCCGAGAGTTGTGTTCCCACGGATTCCACAATCTCCCCTCGCTTTACATGCATGACTGCACATTTGTCCACACCAAACTCCATCCTGATGGCACTACTGAAGGTTTCAGTTACCTTCAGTAGCTCCATCAGTTGCAGATTGTTGGGGGCAAAAAGTTTCAGGTCATCCATGTAAAGGAGGTGAGATATTACCTGACCACCTCTCTTCAACCGATAGCCTAGCCCTGAAGACTCCAGCAGTGTGCTTAGAGGGTTCAAGGCTAGGCAAAACCAAAGCGGACTCAAACTGTCACCCTGGAATATACCCCGCTCGATCCTTACCGGTTCGCTATTCCTCTGGATATTTCGACATCCTGGATAGCGAAGGACCGTCCTCCATTGCCTCATACACGACATCAAGAAGGTACGTAGCATTGTATCAACTTTATACAATTCTAGCACCCTCATGAGCCATGTATGAGGAACTGAGTCATAGGCCTTCTTATAGTCTATCCAACATGTCGACAGATCCTTTCGGGAACGCCGAACCTGCTGGCTAATGGTCATATCTATGAGGAGAAGCTCCTTAGTACCACGGGACCCATTCCTACATCCATTTTGAGAGGCAGACATGATACAGTTACTATCAATATGTGTGTTAATCTTAGCTCTCAAAATGGATGTAAGAACCTTATAGACCGTCGGTAAGCACGTGATCGGTCTATAATTTTTAGGTTCCGCAGTACTACCTGTTTTATGGAGCAGGTGGGTTATTCCAGTTGTAAGGAACTCGGGTAGCGAACCAGACTCCAAGGCTGCCTGGTATTGAGATGCCAAGCGAGCGTGCGACCTTTGTAGCCACTTTATCCAAAAATTGTGCAGCCCGTCCGGCCCTGGAGATTTCCAATTAGGCAACGGACGGACTGCACGGGCTACATCTTGGGGGCTGATAGTGATTGCCCCCATTTCTGTTATTGGATCGCACGCTCGCTCGATCTCCCGAGTCCAGTCGCCTTCGGTGTGACTGACAGGCACCGACCAGATGTTGCGCCAGAATGAACTCATGGCGTCATCATCCGGCAGACACGTGTCAGTCACACCTTGTTCCGGTCGCTCCCAAGTCCTATATACCCACCTTTCATTACTCCGGAATGTGAGATTCTGGGTGTATCGCTCCACCCGCCGCTTATACCTACGGATGCGGTTTGCCCATGCATACACCTTCTGCTTGAGGAAGTCGATGCGCTCTGTGACACGGGACATATAGTCTCGGGAGCTGACTTCAGTCCCCGAAAAAGCCCGTCTCACAAAGCGCATCACTCTTGGGCGAGTGTTGCCCTCCCTGAAGCAGATTAGTTTGCCGATGAGTGCTCTGGCCCCACCAATACGACACTCGATCCTGCGCTGCCAAGCCGGCACGGCTGGTTTTGGTCGTGTAGCTCTGTCATTAGGGAATTTGACGTGAGCTACACGACATGCCGCTACAGCCGCGCAGTACATTATCGAGTGTGTGTCGGTGAGGTCTTCGCAGTTATCAAAATAATTTAATAACTGCGAATCCAGAGCAGCCACCAGCGCCTTATTCCTATTATGCATGGGCAAACGAGGCAAGCGTGGCCTAAGTTCGGGTGGCATGTTGCGATATTCCCGAATAGCACACTCCAAAGCACTCCTCAATTCGTCATTGCAATGGGTACTTACGTTTGTAACCATGTCACAACACTCCTCGTCAGCATGGCTAGGAGCATGGTTAGATGGTGGTACCAACACTGGTACCACAGTCTGCGACGGAGGGGCAATGACATGGCTACCCATTTCAGTTCGGAGGCGATCAAGTACAGTATCATCCAACATATGATTACGCTGGATGACCCGCACCTGATCCGACAGTCGTTGGGCCGAAACGTTGACGGCTGGCTCAAGCACCTGAAACAAAGAGAGCATCCGAACACGGTACGCGGTCAGGTTGTTACCTCCCTCTGTAGCCCCATAGTATGAGCGCATGACATTCTCGTTGATGGCTTGTGTCCATCGCATGCGCTTCACACTTCCGCCGGGAGCTGGGACCCTATCAGAGGCCGGTGGGCCTCGAGGTCCGAAGCTGCTCGGCGGCCGGCGTCCTCCCCGTCGACGCGCTGGTGGTGGTGTCGTCGGCGGCGAGAAGAACTCGTCGCTGGAGCTCGACGCAACTGCCGCGGCCGGTGTCACAGCGCTCACGGAGAGGCTGGATTCCGGCGGCAGCGAGGCGGAGCTGAGCGACGAGGCCGGAGGTGGTGGGCGTGCTTTTTGTGCTGCGGCTCTCGTCAACATTTTTCTTTTCTCACTGGTCTATTCGTCGTCATTATTAACTTTTACTTCTCATTTTCACTATTGTTTTTTATTATTTATATGTTGTAGGTACTATAGTAGTTTTTGTACGGTCTTGCATGCATTTTTGGATGTTTAAAATATGATAATTTGTTGATGAAATTAATAAAATTTGTAGAGAAATTTTTTTTCTGTCAGTGCAGTTGACAGTCGAGCCACAGATTATTTATTATTATTATTATTATAATAACTGGAAGCCCTTATCACAAGAAAGATGCGGTTTATACATATTTTCAAATCGCTCAGAGAAGCTGCGACCCATGAAACTTTGAAAATGGTTTATCTTGCTTTGTGTCAATCAATCCTGGGATATTGCATTTCCGTGTGGGGTGGTGCTACAAAAACTAACTTTCTTCGAGTTGAACGTGCTCAGGGAGCCATTCTTAAGGTAATGACTTGGAAACCTTTCAGATATCCAACGACGGATTTATATTCTGACTGCAAGGTATTAACGGTTCGGCAACTCTACGTGCTTCGAGTTATCCTTAAAACACACTCTAAAACACCCCCTACTGATACTAACAAACGTAGGAGCCCTCCCACGTTTAAACAACATAAAACTAAGTTTGCTAAGCACCAATATTACATACTATCCACCCACATTTACCATAAAATTCACAAACAACTCAGCATACAAGACCTCAACAGACACAAACTGAAATGTAAAGTCACTGAGTGGCTTCTACACCAGGACTACTCTTACACCGAATCCTTACTCAACTACATCACCTAGATAAATAGTACTATAGGGACCTGGAGCACCCTATAATACCACCTTACCGCAGTCTTGTGCCAGTTTGCCAGTAGAAATGACTAATTGTTTATCGCAACAAAGTGTAAATAAAGAAATAGTTATCTATTGTGATGAGATTGGAAAGGATTTAGGCCACTTTTTGATAAATGAATATCCGGGACACTCTATAATGAATAACTGCATGCCTGGTTGTACTTTGTTGGAAATAATGAAAGAGATTATAAAATGTAATTTTAACCAGGATACTATACTCATAATTTTAGTTGGTGATACGGGTACCGTGAACAAAGGAGAATTGCTCCAATATTATAGAACCTTGTCTGACCTTAATTTAAGAAAAATTGTGATGTTCACTTTCCCTTATAGCCAAAGTTTGCCACAGGAAGAAAATCAAATTAGATATCATATGAATATAAAATTGCACAATTTGTTATTTAATAATAACTTATTCCATCTAATTGACCTTAACAATTATATTGGTAATCGTTTTTATTTGACAAAAGATAGGAATCATATAGATAGATACTATCTTTCAAATTATTGTAGGAGACAGATAGCTGTGTCGCTATCATATTTATTTTGTATAACAGCCAAGAATTTGGCTAAACAAATTGCTTCTATTGAGCAATGCAATGACATTTTTCATAATTCTGCCAATGTCTTGGCATCAAATTTTGACATTATTAATAATTTAAATTAGAAATTAAGACAACAGAGACAATCTCTAGCAATTATTTAAAGAATGGTGAAAACAATGTTTTAAAATCAACAAATAGTATCAAACTGGTGCACCAAAATATTTATGGTTGTATGGGCAAGGATTTAGAAATAGAATTATTCCTTAAATTTAACAATGTAGATATTCTTTGTATAACTGAACATTGGCTTAAAAGCCATCAGATTATATTTAATTATAGTAATCACCAGGTTGGTAGTTCGTTCAGCAGAGTAAACGCTATACATGGTGGCTCATTAATTTTCATAAATAATATACTTAAGTTTAAAGACCGCAAGGATATTGTGAGCCTCTCTGTTGAACAGACAGTTGAAATTGCCTGTATTGAATTGGAGCAGTTTGTTATATTAAGTGTGTACAGACCACCTAAAGGATTGTATGATTGTTTTGAAAAAGTAATGGATGAAGTGTTGCAAAAAATTTGTAACTCTAGTAAGTCTGTCATCGTTTGTGGCGACTTCAACGTTAATTTGTTAGAAACTTCTAGCCTAAGCACTAAAATTATAAGTTTGTTTCAGTCATACAATCTTGTAAATCTATTTATGGAGCCTACTAGAATAACCCCCACTACTGCATCTTGCCTAGATAATATTTATGCAGATATTTTACCTACCCACAAAAAAATTATTAATTTATTAGACTCTGATCATAGTGGACTATTGATCACTATACCAAATATAAACAAATATAAACGAAAAAAAGATATCACTGTTAACCCAAAATCTAAAGGTCGCTTGGAAACATTTAAAACTAAACTCTCGAATAAAATCCCACTTTTGTCAACTAATGATGACCCTAATCAACATTATAATGATTTTTTCAAAATGTATTGCACGCAATTTGATACTACTTTTATTCCTAAGACGATTTCGGTAAATAGCAATACTTCCTTCAGTGACTGGGCCACCATTGGTATTAATAAAAGTAGAAAACGGCTGTATGAGCTGTATGAAGAACGGACTTATATTAACACTGTAGAATTTAATTTATATGTTAAGAATTATTCTAAATTATTTAAAAAAGTATGTTATTTGGCGAAATCTCGCTACTTAAGTTCAAAAATTAAAAATAGTAGTAATGTAATTAAAATGACTTGGGATATTATTAATAGCGAAACGGGAAGGTCTTGCAACCGAAGTAGTGATTACAGCCTTGCTATTGATGACAGTATCATTAAATCAGATTCGCAAGTCGCCGCGGCATTTGAAAATTTCTTTGCAGAGATTCCCGTATCGACTACAAAATCTCTAAATTCATCACCAACTGCTGCAGAAATTTTACTTAAAGAAAACGTTCCAGTTTGTGAATCCCAATTTTATTTCCAATATGTCACTTGTAATGATGTAATCAAAACTTTTAATACTTTAAATGTTAAAAAGACTGCAGATCTATGGGGTAATTCTGTTGACGTTGCTAGGTCTATTATAGACATTGTAGCACCTACTTTAGCCGTAATTTTTAATAATTGTATAGATTGTGGTGAGTTTCCTGATCTAATGAAATATAGTAAAATTATACCATTGTTTAAATCGGGTAGTACATCAGACCCTACTAATTATAGACCTATATCAGTGCTACCTACTTTTAGTAAAATTTTTGAGAAAATTATTTTAGATCAAATTCAAAGATATTTTAATAAACACAAATTATTACACAACAAACAGTTTGGTTTCACAAAGGGTCGTTCAACAACTGATGCTGGTGTTGAACTTTTGGGACACATTTATAATGCATGGGAAGATAAATGCGATGCGTTGGGCATTTTTTGCGATTTGTCTAAGGCTTTCGATTGCGTTCTCCATGATACATTGATCAGGAAGCTGCACTACTACGGAGTCCGGGGCGCCTCTCTGGATCTTCTTACTTCATACTTGAGTAATAGGATTCAGAGAGTTGATGTGAACGGCAAAAGGTCTTCCGGGTCTGTAGTCAGAATGGGGGTTCCTCAAGGCTCAATTCTGGGTCCTTTTTTGTTTCTAATCTATATCAACGACTTGCCTTACCTCATAAAGGATAAACATGATATAGTGCTGTTTGCAGATGACACTTCACTTTTATTTAAACTCAAACGTCAGCAGGTGGTTGTTGATAATGTAAATAATGCTCTTTCAACTGTAGTTAACTGGTTTAATGTCAATAATCTTCTCCTTAACGAGAAAAAAACAAAATGCATAAAGTTCACATTACCCAATGTAATACAAGTGAACACTAGTGTGTCAATAAAGGGTGAAGAGTTGAAACCCGAGGATTCCACAGTGTTCTTAGGTTTAACTTTGGATGCGCAGCTTCAGTGGAGCCCCCATATAGATAAACTGTCCAAAAAACTTAGCTCTGCAGCATACGCCGTAAGGAAAATTCGTGGTTTAACTGATTTAGAGACAGCTCGTTTAGTATACTTTAGTTATTTTCATAGTGTGATGTCGTACGGCATTCTGTTGTGGGGAAATGCCGCCGATATTCAGACAATTTTTGTTTTACAGAAAAGGGCTATTCGTGCAATTTATAAATTAAGTCCCAGACACTCCCTCAGAGACAAATTTAAAGAGATTAATATTATGACTGTTCCCTCTCAATATATTTATGAGAATCTCATGTATGCACATAAAAATATTAATCTGTTTAAAAGATACAGTGATATCCATAGCATAAATACTAGGAACAAACACAAATTTATTGTACCAAAAACCAGGCTCAAGAAAAAAATAGGTGGTTCGTTTAGTTGTCAATGTATACGTTTCTATAATAAACTTCCTAGCCAAATTCAAGAACTAAGCATAAATAAATTTAAATCATTTATTAAACGTAAGCTATGCCAGAAAGCTTTTTACACAATTAATGACTTTCTTGAGGACAAAAAGGCGTGGGATTGAGCTGCTTCAATGATATACATGAGCCATTGTTTTCATATGTACTACTTACTGATGAAAAATTTTTTATATATATATTTTTTTTATTATTCGTTTTTGACATGAATACTTGTATAGTATTGTATTATATTTTTTATTTTATTTTTTTATTGACATTTTATTATTATTATTATTTTTATTTTTTTTGACTTGAATACTTTGTTAAGTATTATATTTATTTTTATTTTTTGATTGACATATTATGATTACTATTTTGTTTGACACAAATATTTACTTTGTAAAGTGTTATATTTTTATTTTTTTTTTGATTACTTAATTATTGTAAATGTGAGGACTATGTGGGTTATTATTATTATTTTCTCCTCCTTTTTACAGTAATTTTCAACGTTGTCTGACAGTTTGAGTACTTTTGCGGCCTACCCAAATGTCTTTTCTTTGGTATTGTTCGTCATGTCATTGAGCTCCTTAGTGGTTTTTAAGTTGAGCTATTCGACTATTGACAAATGCTTGCACTGACTGGACAGGTCCACTCAAATATGTTTGGTTCTTTCTTCAAAAGACCACTACAGACACTAAGCTGCATGGTCCTCATATAGAATAATGTGAATGCGAGAACTATGTATGTCGTTATATTCATGTAGATTTTATGATTGTCTGGAAGTTTGAGTATTTTTTGCGGCCTACTCAAATGTCCTTACTTTGGTATTGTTCGTCGGTTCGTTGAGCACCTCAGAGTTCTGAGTTGAGCTTCGCGATGACTGACAAATGCTTGCACTGTCTGGACAGGTCCACTCGAATTCGTGTGTTGCTTTCTTCATAAAGCTCATCCCAGACATAAACGTACATGGTTCTCATATGATCTAACCAGTCCACATTGTATGGATTTGAACACTAAAAGAGACTTTGACCTCTGAGTTTGTTTCGGTGTTTCTTCTCAGGGTAGTCAGCTAGGAAACACCGGCCTCATCTAGCTTAAACTGACAAAAAACATTGACGTGTAAAAGTGTTCCTTGTAACCTATTTACTGAATAAACATCATTTATCATTTATCATTCTCTTAGTGCTGTCCCTGGAGATTTCTTATACGTTCCTGGGGGTTGTCATACTCGCTGGCAGTGCGAGAGTGTAATGTACGAGAGTGACTGCTTATGTGTGTTGTGTTATAAAGAAAAGAGGGATGGCGCACTAATACGTTATCGCCTAACAAATTCATTTCCTTGTTCATGGTATGTGGTCACATCTCCCATCGGTCTTCAGTCACGTCCGAGCAGCTCATCATATCGATTACATGAAACACACAAAAACACAACGATTAATATCACATAAAAACAAAACAAATGAGAACCTCCTACTTTTGAAGTCGGTTAAAATTTAAACTTTTACTATATTGTCAACTGTACTAACGTTGACGTACCAGATATCTGACAATTATTTGTTATGTCAAATGACATCTGACACCACTGTCTATTCTCTAACATTATTTTTAAAAATAAAATAATTTTCAACAAACAATTTATAAATTTTTTCTTAAATTTCCAAAACTTATATTTAATTACGGAATACTGCTTTAATAAATAGTTTATAAGCAATTCCTGACTTTTTTCGCATATTTTTATTTTTATCGAAGAATTTGGGTCATCGTAATTACTACGTCCATACCTTATATTTATGGTCGAAAACTTGTTTGTCACGTTGCTATGACAATACACGTCAGCTAGAATAAATAACATTGATACAAAAATAATTTTATGTTTATCAAAGAAATGGAAATTATTCCTTTTCGTATAATACCGGAGGACACATATCTCCTCCTCCAGCATATTCTGTGAAAAAAAAAAAGCCGCTCCGCTTTTTGTGAAATGTTGTGACATTGTGAAGTGATACTTATGATGCAGTTTTCATCCCGATAGATATCCGCTGGACTATCACCTATTGGAACAATAATAGCAGGATTTTGCATGACTTCCATTGGTACGCACAGCTGTTTGGACTCCACCGCCATTTCGAAGCTCTCCTGCTCACAAACATCAGCAGAAACATAATCAACCTGAACAACATTATCGTCACCAGAACCATGTGTCTCTGACGGAACTTCCACCTCACAGCTCTCCATAATGACGACATCAGCCGAAACAACTTCTAAACAAATAAAATTTTCATTCGACTCGTGCTCGCCATTTGTTTCTTTTGATAAAATTGTTTCTTGATTTTCTGAAATATTACTAATAGGAATAATTGGAAATAACCGACCCGATTCTGTATCTTCATTTTCACAGCTTCGGTCATAATCGCCTAGACCGCAGTCTTCACATTCCTGGACATCATTGACTAGGCCGGCATCAGCGCAGCTCTGGTCATCATCGTCCTCCTCCTTTGCTTTAATTGTTGAGCTAAAAAATAATATTATGTGATTATCTTCGCTCACATTATCCTCGGACTGTTCATCCGCCTCAGACACAACATCCGGCCTCTCAAGATTATAAAAACACTGATTGATTCTCTGCTTGCAAGACACACACTTGCATGGGAATTCTCTCCTAAGCTCCGCGCACAGCGTGTCAAATTCCATCTCATACTGGAACGTATATTTAAAGAAATAATGCGCAGCTCCTTTTAACCAAACACCAAGAATTAACGAATAACCGCTTTTTCGCCACCGCTTGGCAATGGCCATCGACACAAACTCGTCGATAAATTCTTCGAGGCACACCTCATACGTGTGTCCCGAAAAGTATCGCATTTTGCTCTATTTATATTATTTAACACTTATCAAAACAGAACCACTCAGCTTGGACTATACTCCTCTTATCCTGCTGGCTGTCACTGCATCAGTCCTCAGTTTGTCCACCGCACACCGTTACCGTTGCCGTCACTCTTACATACGGCGCTCGTACCCGGCGCCTCCACCACTTATAGGAGCACCTTCTCTTAGTGCTGTCCCTGGAGATTTCTTATACGTTCCTGGGGGTTGTCATACTCGCTGGCAGTGCGAGAGTGTAATGTACGAGAGTGACTGCTTATGTGTGTTGTGTTATAAAGAAAAGAGGGATGGCGCACTAATACGTTATATTGAATAATAAAATAATACATGTGCCTTCTTCGAGCGGGCTAGGAGAAGTCCCATTCAAACAAAAGTCTTCCTTATTCTTCTTAATTTTCAATCGGCGTTCCAAACTTCCAACGTGCCAGTCTCCACCATAAGGTCGCCAACATAAGGTCGTCACAGTACTGTAAGGCAGATGGCGCTTGAGTTCCGTCATGAAGTTGACAACTGCGAAGGTAGCAACGAACGGGCGGCACGCCTTGCTGGCACATTGCACCGAGGCGATCGTTCTCTTGTCTGGCGGACACCGACGGCTTAGCACCTACCTAACTTCTTGTACTACCCTATTAGGAGTATTTTTTAAATAAATATTTTATTAATCTTTTACCTTGTTTTTCTGAGCCTCTTACAGCTCAGAAGCGGGATAGAACTATTGCAGCCCACGTAAGTGTTTTTTATAATAATAACTGTTAGTGTATTGAATAGGTATCGTATGTGACTGTTGCTTGACTTTATTTTACAGTTGCATTCCACTTGACTGTGTACCCTATCTACTGCTTAGTATGATTATTCTACTATAATGGGACACCATAAAAAAATAAACGTAAAAATAAGGACGATTGTGACAATGAAAGATCTTTGCATCACTGTTTAGTCAAAGATGTCAATACGCGTAGATTACTAGAACGCGTAGTTTTATTGGAAAAACAAGTCTTCCAAGGCAGGGTTAGTGTAACACCCGCATTGGGGGGTAGTTCTGGCGCTGCCTGCGTCGAATGTGGAAAATCAAGGCGCAGATCAGTCTGGTGACCGTACTTATATGCCGCCACCGTTACTACCCGTGGTACCCGTGAATCTATTGCCACCACTACCTAACGTAATTCCGTTAGCGAGTTCCGAAGACGGGTCCCCGATGGCACGCACTGTAGCAACGGATCCCTGTATTGGAGATACCTCTTGTGAAGTACATTCTGAAACTTTCGTGCAATTGGCATCGGTGATAGCCCCGTCTTTAGAAGCTGCCACTGCAAGTTCAACACATTGCCATCATAATATTCATCTGTCGTGCGCAACTTCCTTACGATATGTCGGTCGTAGCGATCTAATACGGGAATTCGATCCTCATATTCTTTTACTTACAATGGAACAATGGATTAGAAAAGTTGAGGGTATTTCAAACATGTACGGTTGGGACGAAAAAACTGTCATATTTAATTGTTCTTCTAAACTTAAAGGCTATGCGCGGTCATGAACAAACGAATTGTTTCATTACAAATAAAAAATGTGGTTACGGTGGCAAAACAGGTCACATAAAAGAAGAATGTCTTAAACTTAAAAATCGTCGTACAATTTCTAACAAAGAAAATGACAAACAATGACATACTGTGCGCGTTATCACTGATGCGTCGGGTAGTTAGAAATATTATATGACCGTAAAAATTAATGATTTCTCCGTGTATGGCTTTATTGTTTTAGTTGTTGTTTTGTTTTGTAGTTATTTACAATAACAGAATCAGTAGCCGGTCGTTTAAAATTAGAAGCGAATCCTTGCGAAAATGTTGTTTTGTCCGGTTTTGGTGGCTCAAAAATCAATCCGATCGGTGTGGTAGTTAAGATTCAAGTTGACGAGGCTACTTGTGATTGTGAGGCTCTCATAGTACCTGACTCTGCGTTAGATATCGGCATTATAATAGGCCAGCCTTTGACAGAGCACTCTACCGTATATGTGATTAAAACACCGACATCTTTAAAGATATTTAATGCAAATCAATTTGTCGAGCTACCTGGGGCATGTAGTGAAATTGAGCGCGTCAAGTTAGTTTCGGATGACGAAGTAATTTTACATCCCGGTGTAAATAAAGTACTATTATCTTGTTTTGATTTTGTCTCTGGTTCGATTAAACTGCGTACTACTGAATATAATACGCCGAGGGCGGAGTGTATTATTCCCGAATGCGACATCGAAGTTATCGATGGTAAAGTCGTCTTAAACGTAATTAATATTAGTAATGAGGTCATAAAACTACCGCGCAACCGATGCGTGGCGCGAGCGACGATTACGGATGGTAATAATAAATACAAAATAGGTGATTACCTGGAACCAAATGTTGTGACTGACCTTGAATCTTTACTGCACGAATATTCTGATTGTTTTTCGGGTAGTGAAAATAAAATTGGAAAATGTTAAGTCCAAATGCACATTGAATTAACTGATGCGAAACCTATTTATTACCGTCCGTATCGAATGTCTTTAGGAGACCGGGAGAAAGTCCGTCATATTGTATCAGACTTATTGAGAAAAGGAATTGTTGAGGAATCAAATTCTTCATATGCCAGCCCCGTCATACTGGTCCCCAAAAAGTCGGGTGAAGTACGCATGTGTGTGGATTACCGCGCATTAAATCAAACAAAAAAAAAACGAACGGTACCCTTTACCCGTAATACAAGATCAGTTAGACCGGTTATCATAGCAACTTGTTTTCACTTGTCTTGATATTATGTCAGCCTATCATTGCATTCAAATTGCTGACGATAGCAAATAATATACAGCGGTCATAACACCGGATGCGCACTATCAGTAAACGCGAATGAGCTTTGGATTGGTGAATGCACCGTCAGTGTATCAGCGCGCAATGGACAATATTCTCGGCTGTTTACGTTTCCAATATGCGACGTCACATTTAGATGATATTCTCGTTTACGCTGAGAATTATGGTGATGCATTGCTCCGGCTCAAAGCCGTTTTAGAGAAAATACGGGATGCTAACGTGACGCTTAGGCTAGACAAGTGTTCTTTCTTAGTCTCAAGTATAGAGTACTTAGGGCATGAGGTGTGTGATGGCGAAGTCAGGCCGTCCAAGTATAAGCTCACTGCAGTTCATGATTTTGCTGTGCCTGGAAACGTACATCAGGTACGTCAGTTTATGGGTTTGGCAAATTATTTTAGAAAGTATGTGCCTAATTTTGCCAGCCTTGCTCGTCCTATCACTACACTCACCAAAAAGGACCAACCATGGGTATGGGGTGACGAACAGTCTCTTGCATTTCATCGAATTAAATCAATTTTAGTAAAACAACCCGTGTTGGCGTTGTTTAATCCGGATTATGAAACCCAAGTTCATACAGATGCGTCCAAAATAGGCTTAGGTGGAATATTGCTTCAGAAGCAGCCGGACGGTGCGTGGAAACCTGTCGCATATGCAAGTAGACAGACTACGTCGGTCGAACAAAAGTATCACAGTTTCGAACTAGAGACATGGCTGTTGTCATGAGCCTAAAAAAGTTTAAGGTATACGTGTCAGGCTTAAAATTTGTTCTAGTCACCGATTGTAGCGCATTACGCTGGACATGGATCAAACGTGATTTGTCTCCCCGTATAGCCCGGTGGTGGCTTGAAGTTCAAAGCTTTGACTTTCGTTGAGTATCGTGTCGGTAAATCAATGGCTCACTTGGATGCGCTGAGTCGTAATCCTGTGGATTCAGTAATGCGATGTGTTGAAAAGACCTAATTGAATGTGTGCAGCAGGATGATGACTCGTTGCGTGGTCTCCTGGACCAGTTTAAGGATGAGATTTCAAAGGGCATAACTAATGGCGTAGCAAAGGATTTCTTGATTGAGAATGGTGTATTATTTAGAAAAATCGGCAATAGTCAAAATGTAGTCGTTCCACGAATGTCACGTTGGTCTCTCGTTCAAAATTTACCATGATAATAACGGACACGTTAATTTTAATAAAACTTACAATGCCATAAGGTCAAAGTACTGGTTTCATGGTATGCGTCGGTTTATCGAAAAGTACACGCGTGGTTGTATATCATGTCAATATGCTAAAAAACCAACTGGCCGTCGTGTGGGCTTGTTACATCCAATTGAAAAGGTGGCCGTGCCTTTTCACACGGTTCATGTAGACCATCTTGGCCCGTTCTGCAAAAGCCCATCAGGTAAAATGCACATTCTAGCAATAATAGATGCCTTTACAAGATTTATATGGATCGAAGCTGTTCGAGACGTCAGTTGTAAATATGTGTTGCAGACGTTTGATCAATTAATTAAAACTTTTGGTGTTCCAAGTCGTATAATAAGCGACCGTGGCAAAGCTTTCAGCTGCAAAGATTTCAAAGAGTATTGCACTCAAAGGCAAATAAAGCATGTCATGACGGCGGTCGCTAGTCCAAGGGCGAATGGGCAAATAGAACGTTTTAATAGAACTATACTTGACGCCCTTGTAGCATACGTTGGTGATGACCAAAATGACTGGGAGAAATACTTGCCTAAGGTACAGTTAGGATTAAACTCTAACGTAAATAATAGTACGGGTAAGACTCCATTGGAACTTCTCTATGGGTTTCGACCTAGACTCGTGGGCGATATAATAGTGCCCGATAGGTCACCCAATTTAGATGGGTTGAGGGAGGTCGCTATCACGCGATCAGCTAAATTGTCTCAGCAGGCAAAGGACAAGTATGATCAAAAGCGGCGTTATGGAGCACCTTTTAAGATAGGTGATCTAGTTCTTGCCGAAAGAAAGATCATTCGTAAGGGTTTACGCAGTGGTAAACTTATGCCGCGTTTCGACGGCCCATATAAAATTGTAAAGATCCTGCCTCATGATCGGTACGTGATTAAGAGTACACGTAGCCGTGGTCGACTTTATGAAAATGTCTTGGCCAGGGATAAGTTAAAGCTTTTCCAATATAATCATTCCGATGAGTCTGATAATTCTCATTCTGAATAAATTATCAAATACGAAAGTATGATGTTCAGGACGATTTATTTCATTTGATTAGTGCACAATTAAAATTTGTTTAAATGGATCCATTTTAGTAATCGTTGATATTAAAAATAATATGTGATCGATCTTTGTTTCAATAGCGCTAGCCTTCAGAGGCGTTAATTATTAACATAACCTTACAAACTAAATTCAACAATACATCTAGCCTTAAGAGGTTGTATTCTTGATAATTAGTCGTGTCTTTCCTTAGGAGGAAGACAATGCCTTAAGAGGATATTGTGACACGACATTTACAATGTGGACCCTGAAGGGCCATCATTATATCCACATACAGTTTTAGTTAAGTGGATTGGGTTATGTAAACATTAAGAAGTTACTCATACTGACATTCGGAAGTCTGTTTAAGTTGGTATTCAGACAGAAGCCAATCACACTGACATTCAGACGTCAGTTCTAGTTGACATTAGACGTCAATCACACTGACATTCAGACGTCAGTTCTAGTTGACATTAAGACGTCAATCACACTGACATTCAAACGTCAGTTCTAGTTGACATTAAGACGTCAATCACACTGACATTCATACGTCAGTTCTAGTTGACATTAAGAAGTCAATCGCACTGACATTTAGACGTCAGTTCTAGTTGACATTAAGACGTCAATCACACTGACATATAGAAGTCAGTCGCACTGACATTAAGACGTCAATCACACTGACATATAGACGTCAGTCGCACTGACATTCAGACGTCAGTTCTAGTTGACATTAAGACGTCAATCACACTGATATTCAGACGTCAGTCGCACTGACATTCAGACGTCAGTTCAAACTGACATTAAGATGTCAATCCCACCACTTCGTCGCCGCAACGTGAGTTCGTGATCGAGCTGGGCCGTCATCAGCATCAACGAGCGAGAGCTACGCGGGGCGCGCAGCTGTATCAGGAAGGCCGACTGTAAGGCAGATGGCGCTTGAGATCCGTCATGAAGTTGACAACTGCGAAGGTAGCAACGAACGGGCGGCACGCCTTGCTGGCACATTGCACCGAGGCGATCGTTCTCTTGTCTGGCGGACACCGACGGCTTAGCACCTACCTAACTTCTTGTACTACCCTATTAGGAGTATTTTTTAAATAAATATTTTATTAATCTTTTACCTTGTTTTTCTGAGCCTCTTACAGTACTCACCTTAATACTCAGACTCACCTCCCTCACAAAATTTTAAAGTGTTTGTTTACTGTCGTTAATTTTATTGCTGTCATTATTTAATGTTATAATTTGTGATTAATTTTATAATGGTACCTAATGAATTTTAAAATCTGTAATTTATTTTTTATGGTTATTAATTTTATTATTGTATTAATTATTGCTACTTTTTTATTATTTATTAAACTAATTTTGAATATACCTTGGCGACAATATGCTCCACTATTGAGTGGAGCATATTGTCGCTAAGTCGCCCGTTGGGTTGTCTTAGTGTAAACTGTCTCTCAAGATACAGGTAACCCTAGTTTGAGAGACAGGGTTTGTTCTCAATGGTTACATTCCTGATCTTTAGTACGTATAAGTAATAGTGTCAATGTTACCTTTTATTTTTGTGCAAATAAAAACTATTATTATTATTATTATTAACTATTATTATTATTGTTAACGAGATAATGATTAAAATAGCTTAACAAAGACATATATTATAATGCCGATGGCTCCAACTATGTTGGGTGGGTTTACCTTAACGTTACGTGTTAAAGATCAAATTTGCGTGTCTGTGTTATTATTGTATTTTTGTTCATCGAGTCCTCGAGCACTTGTCTGATAAGCTCATATAAATTAAATAAACCTTAGTGTTACAGGCAGAGGGTCCAAAGTCGTTTGATTTTAGGGTGGGTCAGATAATGTTGACAACAGTCTGTACCACTGGAACACACCGTGTTACTACCACTGGAACGTACCGGTGGTACCTCAGGTATTACAGATGTTGCTACCCTTTCATAAATATTACCCTTTTTATGTACTAAATATTACTGTCATAATTTTGACCAGTATTTAATTGTTTTGTCAACTTTAAGTTAGCTACATTGTTACCTTAAATTATTCCCATTATACAAAACTCAGTACTCCATCCACACAACAACAAGTTAGTTTCCCAGTCTCGACTTAGACCGTCTGACGCGAACAAAGTGTGGTTCTAGTCGGATGCGGCGACATTACGTCGCAATCAAACGCTCGTTAGCGCGCCGAGTAATTACTGTACCGGACCTCACTGCTAACTAATATTCTCCAGTTTAGGAGACAGGTACTAACTGAACCTATGTACTTGTACCATGTTTGGGTTGAAGAGAGAACTGAGTTTTGCTATCGCTTATCTTGAAGTTTTTGGCAGGAAATCTTAGCGAAATCAAAAGAAGATCTATAGTATTTCATTGTTTCTGCAGAATAATATTTTCTTATTTAGTGTACCATGTAAAAACTATATGTATGTATTTTTTTTGGATTTATAGATTTTTTTTTTGTGGGGTGGGAAGTCACCCAATGACTTCTCCCGCTCTGAGTGGAGCGGGAGGTTGTGTAGACTCTTACTGACTAAAACCCACCCCTGTTCCTTCCTGCTCTTAGTGCCCAGGGGCGAGGTAACTCTGTTTCGAATTTATCCTTAACCCCCGGGCAGGCACCGGCCATGACGGGCCCCGTCCTTATTGATGAAAACTCTTTAAGGCGCGCGTGGAACACTACGCGCCGTCGACTCTCGGGCCTGGTGCTGATCGGACGGCGAGCTACCCATTACTCGCCGACCGCAGGCCCGGGTCTGCGGTGGCCGGAGATCATCTCACAGACCGGCAGACCTCCACCGTATGGTCTACCGTGTCCTCGGGACGTGGTTTTATGAATGAAATGTGTTTTAATAAACCGGCTCGAAGGGTCGTGTACAAGGCAAGTATGTTAGGTTGAAATAAATAAAACAACTTGATGTCTCAGGGGATTGTTGTCAGAAAGGTGATAGATTGAATACTGCCCTTTAACACAAAACAAAAGACAAAAGAAAGAGAGAATAAAAGTAAATGACGTCATTTGAGTTCGTATATCTTTTTGAACAAACGTCATGGTCTTGCAGATTATAGTTAGTTATAATGTTCGAATCCCAACAATTTTATTTCGTTAGTGATCCTGAAATCTTTTCCTGCTGTAAAAAAGTACTCAACAGACCAGTAAAAAGAACAAAAAAGCCGGATATATGTTTACTTAATTAGTCTCGTAGTCAAAGCTTTTTATTTTAATTAGGACATTTTCAGGAAAATGACATTGTTGTTAGATCTACCTAGCTAAAGAAAAGAAAGCAACGTTTAGCAGAAAAGTGATGAACAAGGTAAGAATTTGTAAACCTTCTTTGTTTCGTATCAGGCATTGTAGTTAATGTGTGTATACGGATTGAAAGACTCTAAACTTCAAACTTCAAATTATATATTTGCAAATCTGTGGGCACGGTAGTGCCCCCGCAAAGACGGGCCAAGCATAGCGCAAGGCACTACCTACCTACCTTTTCTCGAAGCGCTTCGTCGTTTTTTTAACTCTCATAACTAGGGTTTGGATTTGCTAATGATCTAACTGTATTAAAAAAAAACGCTTGGTAACAGATACTCGTTCAAAAGCCTTTGAAAGAATAAGATTGAGCGCATGAGCTGAACACTAAACGTACGTCGTGAGTGGGCATTTTTGACTTTTGTCGAGTTTAAAGTACCTACTTTGAACTTCATTAATCTCAGAAGACAAAACTGCCGCGCCATCATAATTTCGAGCAGCTACTTTATATAGGCGATTATATTCCTATAAAACATTGATAATAAATGCGCTTAAAGTTACAGCGGTCCGATCCGCAATGACATCAATATCTATATATTATAAATCTATCAACTACTGAGCCACGACAATATTTCAAGATGAAGACTAGCTGTTCACGACTGCTAGCATCAGGAGTTTTCTCAACCATAATATTTATGTTGATTTGTGAACAAAATGCAAGGGAAACAATATAATGTGCTTGTGTGTACACAACCTGTTCGCCAGTGATAATTATCATAAAACTTTATATGAAAATAACTTGTCAGCACAGATCTCACAGGTACAATAATTATACTAAATATTGATATACAGTGAATTGCGTGTGCTAGGAAAACAATATGGCGAAAAAACTTTGCAATTACTAAGGCACGTCATGTGGTTAAATCCTACAAAAAAAAACAATTACCTTGTGCAAAACAACTAAGCGGTGCTTTTACGGCTTCACAATTTGAACGGGTTGTTAAGTAAGCTCTGCTTCTAAATCTTAAACACGAGCACAGTTTATTACGCACACAGTCACACTTTTGCAGTGTACTACACGAGGTGCGTTTTATAAAGAAAAAACAAAGCGTAGTACTGTAGTAGTAGTATAAGATATTTTTTGAGTTATAGTTGATTATTATTTAGAAGAACATGTATGTATGGGAATACAGGGTGTGCAGAGCTTATTTGCATGTATGGAGTGCACTCCACTGCTTGTATGAGACTGCCGCAAATTTTGATGTTAGAAGTCTGAGAGTTTTAAGCTGAGTATTTTATTTTAAGTCCTTTATCAATAAAATACTCAGCCACCAATCTCAGGAACCACCGATAACTTCAGGATTTTTAGTAAATCACCCCCCACCCTTTAAATTAGGGGACGCAGGTTTGTATGGGTTTTCTCATATAAGCAACTTACAAAAAGGAAGTAAAATCAGTCACAAAAAACATTTTCATATAAAATGTGAAGGTCAAAAATTAATCGTAACTTTTCTGTTATACAATAGTTCTTGTACAGAGTAACGAAACGGCCATGTCACATATTTTGACTAAGGTGTAGAGTTAGAAGCTTGGCTCTACATAAGATCTGATAACTTTTTGACAATGCGAGCCATAATTATGGTCTCGTCTTGGCAACATTTTACATGAAAATGTTTTTGGGGGATATATTTTTTCTGTTTAAACTAAAATTTAAGCAGAAAAATTGTGAGGCCCTATAGATACAGAACATGCTGTATTGGGGGTATACCCAGCATGGTTTTTTACCCGCGTCCAGCGGGACTATTGTATTCTCTACGGTACATCTAACCACGGTGATAACTAGTATGACTACCCTTTTATTATTTTTTTTGTAGGGTGGGAAATCACCCAATGACATCTCTTGCTCTATTATGTCAGACTCTTACTGACTAAAACTCACCCCTGTTCCTTCCCTGCCCTGGGTACCCAGGGGCTCGGTAACTCTGTATCGAATTTATCCACAACCCCTGGGCAGGCAGCGGCCATGACGGGCCCCGTCATTATTGCTGACAACTCTTTGAGGCGCGCGCGGAATACTACGCGCCGTCGACTCTCCAGCCTGGTGCTGATCGGACGGCGAGCTACAGTATGACTACTCTTAGCAACATAATTTCAACATAATTTGCTGCCTAAAAAAAAACTATTTTAATCTGTGAGAAACATCAAGGGCCATCTACTATCTACAAAGATGCTTTGCATATTATATCTAAACACCTATTAGTCAGCGGTAGGGTTGGTGCTAGGGGAAACTTAGGAACTACTTTAGAACTTAGGCCTTACAGACCGACACTTTGCCGCCACGCTCTGTGTGGCTTTGAATAACTTATGTTGCTCCTAAACTTCATCTCGTATTTGGCTTATTTTTAATTCATAATGAGAAACGGCAGACTAAAATGTTATGTTTTGCGTTTTTGGTGGGTTTGATTTATTCGTTTTTCCAATGAAAATAATTAAATAAATCCAAAAAAAAAAACATGGAATCGTTAAGTTCGTTAGAAATGAAAGAGAAGTGGACTCCACAGTGGATGATTTTATTTTACAAGCTACGTTATTGTCCATATTATTGCAATGATTCTGACACGAAGCCAGACTTTGGGCGCTAACTGAAAAATTTTTAATGGCAGCCCAACAACACTACCAGGTTCGAACCTTTTCTATTCTGGAAAATGGAACAGGACAAATGTCTAAATTGTTGTTTGCAACTACGAGACTAACAAATCAGTCCGATACACACGAAAATCTCATGCTTTTTTATGAAATTTTCTTTATCACAAGAAAGGCTCCTGCTGACCCTAGTTCTCCAGCATAAATATTATAATCCCACACATACCTCACACTAGATGCAGCATCCACAACGAGGCAACGCGTGACCAATTGTGATGGAGTGTGCGCGGAGTACCGATGACGAACATCGACGGTGAAAAATGTGTGTAGAAAAGTTCTGGCGTCCCTGTGTGTGTGAGGTGATTGTGTCGGTCTAATTAAAAATACTTCAGAATTCCTCTTTTATAATACCAAGAAGAATTTCATTCGCTCGCTCTTAAAGAGTGACTGTTTTAACAGTAGGTAAGTACTCGTATGATAGTGAAAATTCAGTTTGGTCCTTGGCCACGTTACATTACGGTAGCACACTATATCAATATCATTTTGGTGTCTCTAGTTTTGTTTCTCCGTTTTTTGAGACCGACTGTCGAAATTAAAGTTATTTTGCACGTTTTTTTTTGGAAGTCGGTTCT
Source organism: Polia nebulosa (assembly GCA_951329385.1). Taxonomy (NCBI): domain Eukaryota; kingdom Metazoa; phylum Arthropoda; class Insecta; order Lepidoptera; family Noctuidae; genus Polia; species Polia nebulosa. Next base: position 1,084,088 of record OX589595.1, on the reverse strand, counting down.
ATTTTTTGTAAAAAAAAATATATTTCACTTTTTAGTTGTGTAAACAAATACATAAATAAACGATCACAGTAAACGCGAGTCATTTACTGTTAGTTATTGGAGAGTTCCACTGTCTACCTCCGAAGATCTTCATCAGATCCTAATGTATTGTTTACTAAAACCTTCCTTGAAAAAAACCCCATCCAAATAGGATCAGTAGTTTTTGAGAAAATCATACATACATACATACATATATACGGGTCGAATACAGAACCTCCTTGTTTGAAGTCGGTTAAAAAATGTGAGGCAATTCAGTTTGGTCCTTGGGCACGTTACATTACGGTAGCACACTATGTCACTATCAATATCTTACATTTTGGACGTTTTGGCATTCGTTATAGCTGATAAAATGTCACATTGTCTGTCCCTCTTGATATTTATCTTACACGCGCATAACAAGGTGAGTCTGTTGCGTCGTTTTTTTCACTTTCTTCTTTTTAGCAACATAACAGTTTTTTTTTTCTAAATAGAATACATAATACGTAAACGCTATACGTAGTACCTACAAAATTTAACAGCACGGTTGGCACAGTAGTTGAATGATTGGCTGCTGCGCTACGTGTCGCGGGTTCGATTACCACACGAAATAAATATTTATATGGCCAACAGATAGTTGTTCCGGATCTGGGTGTCTTGTGTATGTAAGTTTATGTGTTTGTGAACGCACCCGCGATACAGAAGTAATTCCTAGTGTGCGGTAACGTTTATAAAATCCGGCCAAGTGCGTGTCGGACTTCACACATTTAAGGTTCTGTATTATCGAATTATCAAATAAAAAAAATCAGATTTATCAACATATTGGTATTTTTTAATAAAATTTAGGTACGTAAAAAAAAAATAAACAAAAAATTTAATAGACGAAAAAGAACTGAAAAGCATGAAATAAATAATCCTTTTAAGTCTTGATTATTGAGCTTATTTACATAAAATATCAAATTTAATATAGAGAGAGTTAGTAAACATAAGAGTTTCTTAAAGTGTGTTCTAAACATATAATTATACTTTTAACTGAGCTTAAATATAATATTGGATAAAACGTGTATAATATAGCAATGAAACAAATTAATAGTAATCGTTAAAATCATTTATTTATATTTTTGGTTTAAGGTGGAAGCGCCAGGGTGACCCGCGAAATTCAAATTTTCTGAAGTTTTTTGCAATTTGCAGGTTAGTGTCATGTTGTATCTTAGTCAAAATTTGATTCGTGGCCGTAACAAGTATGTATTTATAGCATTAACCTCATTAAAATCATCAATACAAGTAATTTCATGAAATCATGAGATTTGGTATCAATTTTTACTGAGGGAGTTGTATTGATGATTGTAATGATTACTGTTCTGTAAATACGTACTTGCTACAGCCGCGAATCATATGTCGACCCACATACAACCTGATACTTACCTGCAAATTGCAAAAAACGTAAAAAAAAATGAATTTCGCGGGCTACCCTGGAGCTTTCACCTTAAAAAGTATTGGTAGAACATATCAAAACTAAACAACTACCTACTTAGATTAAAACTTTAAAATATAATTATCATAGTGCTTAGGTTAAAACATACATGAAAATTTCAGTAGTCCAAGTAACACAGTAGGAAACATTAATTTCCTTGAAATAAGTTTAGTTAATTGTACAGTTGTCTTTTTGAATTATATTTCAGCTTTACTGTTGTTTTTTTTAATAAAAATTTAATATAATGTAAACGAACATCTATAAATTTTACTATATTAGCTTTTATGATACTAATTTTGTGATTGAATAGATCAGGTTGTTGAAGGGAATGTGCATCAATACTAGAAAATGTATTTAAAAACGTACATTTTAAAACTAAGGAACACAAATAGGCCTTTTTTTTGTGGGGTGGGTAATCATCCAATGACATCTTACGCTCTAGGGTGGAGCTGGAGGGCGTGTCAGACTCTTAGTGACTAAAACCCAACCCTTTTCCTTCCCTGCCCTGAATGCCCAGGGGCGAGGTAACTCTGTTTCGAATTTATCCTTAACACCTGGGCAACACAAATAGGCCTTGGTTGTGTTTTTTTTTTACCATGTATGCGTTCTTCTCATCTTATTATCTCCTCGGTTTTATTACATACAGTTTAAGGGTCTACTACCAGCCAAGTGGCGCCCTCATTGAATCAAAAATCGTAGCATAGCATAGAAAATAAATATTAAAGAATCCAACGTCACGTTTGTTACAAAGAGGTTAAAGTATTTCTACGTTGTTAGAACAGGTCTTAGAATGTTTCGTATTCAAAGTAGTAGGCAAACGTGTCAGAAACGGCCGTTTTTGGTGGCATAAGATGTTAAAAAATCTTCGGAATTCTTTTTTGTGACAGACAGACGGACACGTGAGTGACAGCAATAGGGCTCCATTTGGTCCCTTACTAAATGATGTTTATTTAGTAAATAGGTTACAAGGAACACTTTTACACGTCAATGTTTTTTGTCAGTTTAAGCTAGATGAGGCCGGTGTTTCCTAGCTGACTACCCTGAGAAGAAACACCGAAACAAACTCAGAGGTCAAAGTCTCTTTTAAACTGTTCAAATCCATACAATGTGTACTGGTTAAATCATATGAGAACCATGCACGTTTATTTCTGGGATGAGCTTTTTGAAGAAAGCAACACAAAAATTCGAGTGGACCTGTCCAGACAGTGCAAGCATTTGTCAGTCATCGCGAAGCTCAACTCAGAACTTTGAGGGCTGAACGAACCGACGAACAATACCAAAGTAAGGACATTTGAGTAGGCCGCAAAAATACTCAAACTGCCAGACTATAACTACAATACATATTATACTAAACTAATAAATAACTTAATAAATAAAATATGTACAAGAGGCATAAAAAATCCGGTAGTAGTAAATGTAGGATTATATATATATATTATAATATATATATAAAATAAATAATAATAATAATATATATATATTATATATATTATTATTATATAATATATAATATAACACACAAACGGCTATTTCATACTAAATTTCAATATCTACTCAACCAAAATAAACACAATTCATATTATACTAAACTAATAAATAACTTAATGAATAAAATATGTACAAGAGGCATAAAAAATCCGGTAGTAGTAAATGTAGGATTATATATATATATTATAATATATATATAAAATAAATAATAATAATAATATAATAATATATATATTATATATATTATTATTATTATTATATAATATATAATATAACACACAAACGGCTATTTCATACTAAATTTCAATATCTACTCAACCAAAATGTATGAAATAAGTAGTAGATTTTTTTTTGCAATTTCCGAGTTGGCCCCATAGTGAAAGTTGTTCATAATCATGGTTAGAATATACCCTGTGAATTTGGATGGTGATAAAAAACTAACCCAGTATGAGGACCATGCAGCTTAGTGTCTGTAATGGTCTTTTGAAGAAAGAACCACACATATTTGAGTGGACCTGTCCAGTCAGTGCAAGCATTTGTCAATAGTCGAATAGCTCTTTTGGGTAGGCCGCAAAAGTACTCAAACTGTCAGACAACGTTAAAAATTACTGTAAAAAGGAGGAGAAAATAATAATAATAACCCACATAGTCCTCACATTTACAATAATTAAGTAATCAAAACCACACCCTCTCACAGAAAAGAGGCCTCTGCCCTAGCAGTGGGGATATTAAAAGGCTGTTGATGATTGATGAAGTAATCCAAAAAATAAAAATATAATACTTTACAAAGTAAATATTCATGTCAAACAAAATAGTAATAATAAAATGTCAATAAAAAAAAATTAAAAATATAATATAATACTATAAAAAAAGAAAGAAAAAAGTGAGACCTGACAGTCGTGTTATTTCTCCTCAGATTTTATAAAATATATTTAAATAATTTAATCATCGACAAATTATGCTATTTAGTGCTATTAGTTGCACTGAAACTTGATTTTACCAATTTAATCTGGCGACTTGGGGAACAGAAAGACTTTTATAAAATTTAATACAAGGAGTTGCGAAACATCATCGTCCAAAAATCCTGCCCCAAACCCAGGAAGGGCGGGATACTCAGCAAGAAGCTACGTCGAGTTTATGCACAGGTACTGTTATTAGCCGTTCAGAAGACATTTTAAAGCGCGCTGCCGCAGAGTGCAGTCTAGAGGCGACGCTAAAGACGTAACGCCAGACTTCTAGTCACCCGACCACTGTTTGCAGGGCGCCGCCGCCAGTTATCATGGGCGTCGCGGTGCACCAGGCCGCCAGCGCGACTCTGCCGCTCGTGTGTTGACTTGAAGTGACATTTTAAAGTGGTTTATATCAAGTGTTTTTTCTACTATTTAATTTTTTAGTTATTTAATTAGAAAATAAGTGTAAAATATTACTTCCATGCCTAACTATGACGACAGTTGTGATGCCTTACGAAGTGCTAGTCAACCTGCCACATCGCTCAATGTCGTAGTGAGATGCCTTCACTGTTCCCAAGCATGATTTTTTAAGGGTGAATGAGGTTTGAAGGTACATGTGGGCAAAAAACAAACCCCCACAATGTACCTTCTTCATGCCCAACAGTTTCAACTCCCCTAACACCTGATCCACCCCATCAACCCTTTTGGAAAACCCTTGCAAAATTAAAATCATTAACTCCCGTCTTGAAAAGAGTTCCTCGTGGCGCGAGGCTTTCCGTGGCATCAAGCTTAGCACGTTGTGTCCGCCTCGCAGTCCGAGAGAACTCACAATGTGCTTTGGAGCAACTACTCACCTTACCGTTCAGGATTCTACAAGTGCAAAAAAAATTGGCAATTAAAAAAACACTAACAGCTCAAATTAAAGATAATTGTAATATTTCGGCCCAGACTTTCGAACCAAAATCAACATTACACCTCTCCCAAAGAGGCTTATTGCACCATGTGGAGTGGAAACTTGGTGAGTGTGATATCAGAGGTGCAGCTAGGATCATCTTTAGCAGTGATGTGGTTGCGCTGTACTCTTCAGAAACACTTTTGGCTCTGGAGAGCAAACACCCCGCCCCGGCAGATGACCTCACCTTCCCCGACCCCCCCGACCCAGAAACCAACTCCCTCGAAATTACAGCTCAACAAGTATGTGCGGCCGTGTGCTCCTTCTGGAGTGGCTCCGCCGGCGGCCTCGATGGCCTGACACCTCAACACCTCAAGGACCTGATGTGCGCAGGCGCCGGAGAGGCCGGTGAGTCCCTTCTGAAGGAGCTGACGGCCCTCATCAACCTCATGCTCTTCGGCAATGTGGACGAAGCCGTCATTGATATCTTGTACGGGGCAAACCTATGTGCCCTGCACAAGAAGGATGGTGGCATTCGTCCCATTGCCGTAGGGTCTACCTACAGACGTATCGCAGCCAAAATTTGTTGTGCCTTTTACAGCGAAGCACTGGCCAGCAAATTCCAGCCCCTATAGCTGCGAGAGCAGAGGGGGCTGCGAGGCTGCGGTACACGCTCTTTCTACCTACCTCAATAGCAATGAAGGTGAGGTCATTCTTAAGGTTGACATTAAGAATGCCTTCAACTCCGTAAACAGGGACACCTTGTTGACAGAAGTTCAAAAAGAAATACCCAAAATTTACAGTTTTCTCTACCAATGTTATAGACACCCTTCAAAAATTACTGTATAGGGAAGACCTTTTGGAATCAGCTGTTGGCTGTCAATAAGGCGACCCTCTTGGGCCAGTCATTTTTAGTTTAGCAATAAACCCAATCATTAGTATTCATCAGCAGTATTTGGATGACGGAACCTTAGGAGGTGATGTAGACACAGTCCTAAAAGATTTTACTTTTTTGAAAACCAAATTTAGTGCCATTGGGCTACAACTTAACCTTTCGAAATGCGAAATTTACCTCCCCCAAACCACTGACAGACAGATTACTATAGATAAATTTAACACAATAGCTCCTAATATTGAAATCACTGATAGAAATTCTCTTCACCTCCTAGGGTCCCCAATTTTTGATGAATCCTTTCCAACTTGCATTGAGCAGAAAATACAAAATTTTAATGATGTCTCGGAAAGACGTTTTAAAATTAACATGCATTCGGTTTTTACGCTCATTAGTTACTGTTGTTTTGGACCAAAATTTACATATAGCCTACGCTCCTTTCACCTTTGGAAACACCCTCAACTTTTGGAAAAAGTCGATCAAATCATTAGGAACACACTATCTTCGATCCTCAATGTGGCCTTGGACGACCGAGCATGGCAGCAAGCCACACTTCCCATCCGTCTGGGTGGCCTCGGCGTCCGCAAAATTTCAAGTATAGGTTTACCGGCTTCCTCTCCTCGGTCCACAGTACTGATACATTAACCAGGAACATTTTATCTTCCTCACTGGTTGATGTTGAGGTACCGTTTTTGTTCGATGCGTTGAACGCTTGGAAAATGACTTGTCCCAATACGGATTTGCCCGACAACCTGTCTTCCCAGAGACGGTGGGATGTGCCGCTCTGCAGTGTTATACGAAATAACCTGATAACCACGACAACGAGTACTGCTGAGAGTGCGCGTCTGCTGGCTGTGGAGGAATGGGAGTCGGGCTTGTGGCTTCAGGCACTCCCGTCATCCACCATAGGCACTATGATGGATGACGCTTCGTTTCGGCTCGCAACCTGTTTGCGTTTAGGCGCACCTTGTGTTGCTCCACATCAGTGCCACGAGGTGAAGCTGTCGACAGCCTCGGGTACCATGGTTTGTCCTGCTGCAAGAGTGCAGGCCGCATAGCACGGCACGCCAGCATCAACGATATTATCCGTCGAGCTCTTGTCACCGCCGGCGTACCTGCCATATTAGAACCAAGTGGTTTGGTACGTGACGATGGGAAGAAACCAGATGGCATGACATTGGTGCCGTGGAAGGTGGGTAGGCCTTTGGTGTGGGACGCAACCTGTGTCGACACCCTTGTGCCATCTCATGTTCCAAGTACGGCGGGCTGTGTCGGTGCAGCCGCTGCAGCTGCCGAGGCCCTCAAGCGGCGCAAATACTGTAACCTTATTGGGAATTACAGTTTTGAGCCGTTTGGGGTCGAAACGCTCGGGTCATGGGGTCCGAGTGCGCGTCTCCTTTTCAAGGATATTTCTCGCCGACTGTACGACACTTTACGTGACCAGAGGGCTGGTTCATTCTTTGCTCAAAGAATAAGCATTGCCATCCAGCGTGGCAATGCTGCCAGTCTTCTGGGCACATTTCCAGATGACAGCGATGTGGAAGTGTACTTCGACGCCTGAACGTATATTGTTTTTGTATATATGTACGTACGAGTAGTTAGGTAAGGTTTTATTTTGGTTTTAGTGTAGATATAGATAGTTAAGTATGGTATACTCGTAAATATGTAAATCTAGTTTCCAAATAAAAATATTGTTATCAGTTTTGTATTTAGTGGTACTATTAAATATAAATAAATATAATACTATACAAGTATTCGTGTCAAAAACGAATATAAAAAAAAATAAAAAGATTTCATCAGTGTTTATATATAACTAGTACATATTATGAAAACAATGGCTCATGTATATATTGAAGCAGCTCAATCCCACGCCTTTTTGTCCTCAAGGAAGTCATTAATTGTGTAAAAAGCTTTCTGGCATAGCTTACGTTTAATAAATTATTTAAATTTATTTATGCTTAGATCTTGAATTTGGCTAGAAAGTTTATTACAGAAACGTATACATTGGCATCTAAACGAGCCACCTATTTTTTCTGGAGCCTGGTTTTAGGTTCAATTAATGTGTGTTTGTTCCTAGTATTTATGCTATGGATATCACTGTATCTTTCAAACAGATTAATATTTTATGTGCATACATGAGATTCTCATAAATATATTGAGAGGGAACAGTCATAATATTAATCTCTTTAAATTTGTCTCTGAGGGAGTGTCTGGGACTTCATTTATAAATTGCACGAATAGCCCTTTTCTGTAAAACAAAAATTGTCTGAATATCGGCGGCATTTCCCCACAACAGAATGCCGTACGACATCACACTATGAAAATAACTAAAGTATACTAAAAGAGCTGTCTCTAAATCAGTTAAACCACGAATTTTCCTTACGGCGTATGTTGGCGCTCCGTGTCCTTCGGGTACGGAACCCTAAAAATAAAGAAAATTGTTTACTCTTTTACCAAAAATACGAGAAACATGGCTGTGAAAATTGTTTACTATTTTACTAAAAATACGTAAAAAGACAAGAACACAAAACATGTACCGAACACACACGTTACACAATCAAGCTAACCCCTTTAAACCATAAGACTAGAACTAACAGAACAGTTGGCAGTCTTCAAAGCAGTCACGTATCTCTTTTACTGCCGCCTCAGCTGCTCGCGGCCAATCGCAGAAAAAACTCCACTCATTTAATATTTCATCGGAGCTCCCACCATTTCATGAGGGAATCTATATATTTTAAATTCTAATTCTGTTCAATACTCAAAGAGTCTTTTACAGCGGCAATCGATTCCGTTGAATATAAAGTGGGCTGGTTACCGCTGGGCCGCGGTGATTCTGTTGTGAGGAATTTTAATGTTTCATTGTGTTTAGGCGTTCGTATGTGTCATGTTTGGTTTGAAATGCGATCTGTTTTTGTTTTTGGATCGATTGCGGTCGAAGCTGTGTTTGTACTTTTAGAGGAACAGGGGGTCTACTCCGAAGTGTTTTTACGAAGACAAGTATCGGCCGAATATTCGGACATATATGTGTGAAGTGTTAAAGTGAATGTGCCTGTGCATTACGTATGTTTTTGGTGTAAGAACCTCTCAGAGAAGAGTTAGAATTTTTAGGTATGGCACATTCACTTTAACACTTCACAAAAATATTTCCGAGCATTCGGCCGATACTTCGTAAAAACAGTTCGGAGTAGACCTTTGACAGGTGCAGCTTTTATATTTTTTCTTGTATTTATTGGCTATCCAAATAGCTATTTAGGCTAGTTACACATGCTAACTACATATTATTGGTATTGGTATTTGTGTATTCAATTTTATTTTGGAGCTTTGCAACTCGAATGTCAAGGTGCATTGCAAACCTATAAAGCTTGAATGAAGAAATCATGGAGATTTCTTCATTCAAGCTTTGATTTTTGTAACATTCAACCATCAGTAATGAATGACTTTTGGAATTGACTGGAGCTTGCATGAGCGTATAATGGACGCCTTTTTATTTTATTTTTTTGGATGATGGAGAACTCATTGGATGATTTCCCACCCAATCATCCAATGAGTTCTCCCGATCTGGGTGGAGCGGGCGGGTGGTTCAGACTTTTAATATCGTGATATTAAAAGTCTGAACCCTTACCCTTGGTACAGGTAACTGAATTATCAGTTATCTGTGCCAAGGGCCGCGGAAACTCTATTTCAAATTTATAACGGGCTCCGTCAGGTACATACTGCTTATCGGACGGCGAGCTACCCACTACTCGCCGTCCGCAAGTCCACGCCTGAGGTGGCCGGCGATCGGCTAGCAACCCCCGACGCCCAGGGCGTCTCCTACAGTGGTTGCTGTGTGTGTGGGTGTCTCTGTTGAGTCGTGTAATGGACCCCTATGTGTGGTGTAACATTCCTTGGCCGGCAGTGATATTTTCAATTAGATAAGTACATTGCACAATAATTCCAATTTAATGAACCGGAAAAAAAACTACCACAAACTAAGTATCCGACCAAAAACAAAGCCACATAAATAATATCAATAATAAACTCACAACAATTGTTCAAACACTCGTACAGTGTTGAACATTACAGTAATCGCCTGGGGACAAATTGTTCATATTTTCCCGCGAACACATTGCACCAGAATATAACCGGATTGCCGGTAATGAGGATTGCGGCGCGCGTACATTAAGGACCCCGGAACAACGGCATTAACAATTATAATCCTTGTTCAGTGCGCTTATAGTGTGATTAAGCACGCTTATGTTATTGCACATAGTAGGTAATATCTAAAGCCCGGGTATGTAGTTTCCTGATTATAATAGACCTTTCCCCAGGCTTATCCTGCAGGAACTGTGGTTTTTTTTTTCGGGACAAACTTCAGTAGCATAATTATGGTACTCGGCGTCAGCGATATTTTCGATATGTCAAAAAAAAATGTTATAAAATGAGTACTTCTAGAAATTACTATTTCTCATCAAACATGTAACAAAAATTTACCTGTTCAGAATACATATTAGTTCAGATAAAAATATCAAGTTCCGTATCACAAAACTTTCCATTGAGCCTTTGAGTTAGACGCTCAATTAGAGCCTCCTGAGATGTTAAGAGGCTTCCCGTTACGCCATTGTCCGTAACGAAAATTGACATAATGACTGACCAGTTTATCTCCTAGGCGAGCTACGGGATACAAATAATAAGAGTTAATACACTGAATAAAATGGTGAGTACTGCTCTTGTCTGTAATAATTTCCCCATATAAACTTTTCCTGGTGCACTCAGAATCACTTAAGGATGACTTTTCTGTTAAATCTGAAGAGCAACTTCATAAATTCATTCCAACAGGAAAAAACCCCATAATTCCCTTCAGCGAATAAATTATGAACGTTATAATCGATGGCACAATCAACAGAGCAGTGAAACGACTCGCCGCCAATTCGCCAACAGCGCTCACTTTATTCCATTCGAGTCTAGCTCGTCACTTTTATTCCGCACTTTGGCTTCCACCTCAATTCAGCCACTCTCGTCTTTCCCTGCATCTGAATTTACTGAATTATCACCACGTTCAAAACTCAGTTCTAAACTGTCAAACTTAAGGTTCGAATTAGAGAGAGAAAAAATCTATCTGCAATGTTTTTAGTTTTCATTGCGACGGAATATGATGCAGAAATGTAAGATGTAAGGACAATTGAGTGGGGGGAAGGGGAGTGGGGCGCGGATGTGTAGTGCGTCTTTGTCTCAATCGTGGATTTTTTTTTCTATATCTACTGCTCTTTTTGACGTCTGTTGGAAGGTTTCAAAGATATCCTTGTGAGCTGCAATTTCGTGTAATTTCTGTTGCCTTGAGGCGGATATCTCGCGATATCAGAACATTGTGGAATAATGAAGCGTTAAACAAAAGTCATTGCAGGCGTTTTGTGGGTAGTGTAGACTAGGAGCTCGCATCTCTACTTTTTTAACATCTCCGGGGAGGGTCACATTTCTCGTTCTTATGCGACATGTATGTGGTAATGTGATATTTGTTTCAATTTACTTTCACAAATGTATTTCAAAATGAAATAATGTCCCACTGAGTTCAGTAAAATAATGTGAATTTTAGAGACAAAACTGAAGGGATGTTATTTCATATTTTGAAAACTATTCGTTTTTCTACATAATATTTTTTAGTTTTTAGGGTTCCAAAAGTCCGAACTAAAAATGGAAACCTTATGGGATCACGTGTGTCTGTCCGTTTGTCACAGCCAATTTGCTCCGAATCTACTGGTCCTTGAAATTTTGTTGAAATTTGGTACACACTTGAATATTTCTGTGCTAAACACGAACGAATAACGTTAATAAATTTATTTGGAATATGCAGGTAACTTTTGGGGTCTAATCGTGTGAATCGGAAAATTAAAAAAAATATTTATCAAACTCTAGAAACGGTAGAGTTTCAAACATTTTTTTTCAAATAAAAGGGGCTCAATACAAGGGTCCGGAATATTTTTTTATTGTTTTTAATTTATAAAAGACATTATATGAAAAAAAAAGTTGGCCGTCACGGGACGCCCGGCAGATGTGAAACATTTATTTTAATATTAGAATTCAAAATTTTTGTTAGTTGTTGTTGGTGTTGTAGTTGTTGTTAGGGTTGTTGTTATTGGTAGTGTTGTGTTGTTGTTATCTGTTATTGTCATTGGTTGTGGTTGTTGGCTATTTTTGTTTGTTGTTGTTAGTTGCTATCATTGGTTGTTGGTTGTTGTGAGTGTTGTTGTTATAGTTCTGTGTTGTGACTTTTTTTTCGCATAGATGTTTCTAGGGAGAAGTGAGTCAAGAGATTCCGGCTTCCTCAAATCACCAAAACCACTTTGCCTAAAATTTTGAATTTTATAGATTACAGGAAAACCTTTAGGAATTACATAGATTCCCCTTCATGGAAACATTCACATCTCTTAGACAAGATTTATGGAATTATTCGATGCACTCTATTTTAAATGTGACCCTGGATGGCCAAGCGTGGCTATAAACCACACTACCCGTTCGTTTTGGTGGGCTTAGCATCTGCAAAATTTCTAGTATAAGCCTACCGGCGTTCCTGTCTTCAGCCCACAGCACTGAAATTTTAACCGAAAGAATTTTGACTCCATCACTGGTTAACTGCGAAGTGCCGTGCTTGACTGACGGAATGAATGCTTAGAAAATGGCTTGCCCGGTCACTGCGTTGCCCGAGAACCCATTTTCCCAGAGACAGTGGGTTGAGGCACTCTGCAGGTTGGTACGAAATATGTCTTAAATACGTCAACAAACACTGCTGGGCGTGCCCGCCTGCTGGTTGAGGGCTGGGCCTCTGGCTACAGGCACTGCCGTCACCCAACATAAGTATTTCGGTGTTTAACACTACCTTCCGGATCGCTACATGCCTGCGTCTGGGTGCTCCTAACGGAGCTCTACATCGCTACTAATTCGATGAAGCAGTCGACTACTTCGGACACCATGGCCTATCCTGCAGCATGAGCGCAGGTCGTATGGCACAGCAATAAAGTATTAATGACATCATCCGTTGAGCTCTTGTCGCTGCCGGGTGTACCACATGGCTTGGCACGTGACGAGACGGGACGATGTGTCGACACCCTTACGCCATTCCATCTTAGCTCGACGCGCAGTGAGCTGTGCTGGGGCGGATGCTGCAGGTGCAAAAAAACTCAAACGGCGCAAATATGATAACCGTATTGGGAGTTATATGTTTGAGCCGTTTGGGCTTGAAACTCCAGGACTATGGGGTCTAAGTGCTCATCGAGTGTTCCGTGACATCAGCAAGCAGTTAGATAACTCTTCACGTGACCGGAAGGTAGGCCTTTTTTTCGGCCAAGGAATCAGAATTGCCATTCAACGTAGCAATGCGGTTAGTGTTTTGTGCAGTTTTCCCAATGGCAGCGATGTGGACGAATTTTTCGATGCCCAATAAGTTTTACGCCTCTCTTATAGGTATATAAAGATTCAGCCATCTCTTCTACGGATGCTTTATTTCAGCGAGGGAGGAATAAATAGACAGAAGGTTGTGATGGTTTTGGCACTCCGATCCAGCCAAATTCCACTCAATAGTTTCAGACTGCTCAAAGTTGATTCTCTCAATTATATTGTACGTAGAGTTACAGAAGAATCATATTCTGTTGGAAATTGCTCGTGTTGGGGTCCCAAGGCGTCAAGCTTTTGTCATTAGTTTTAATGGAGTCTTCTACAATATCGTTCTAGCCTGACCATTATCAGATGAAGCTAGAACACTTTATCATTTATTATTACTATGGGTACAAGGTTGCGGGTGGACTAGTATCTATATACTTATAAATCATATGTATTAAATCATCGAGGATATTTTGGTATAGAAAAAACCCCGTAAATAAAATGAGGCCTAAGAAAAAAATACTACCAGAATCTGCATTTAGTATTTTTTACTCTACACAGGAATAAGTCACAGACTTCTGAGATGACGACCAATAGAGAATTGAAAAAAAAAAATATGTCGCAACGACCTCGAAAAATTTGAGAAGAGGGCAAGAATAGTTTCCTTGCATGATCGAATCAGAAATGATTTTGGATCCGCAGGCAAAATAAAATTACCGACATTGCCTGAGAAATTGCCAAACTCAAATGGCAGTGGGCCGCATTGAGCAGGATAAATTGCTCGTAGGACGGATGCTCGATGAGGCTGAAAAGTTTTGGAGTGGTGACTGCGTACAGGAAGATGCAGCATTAGAAGGGCTCCCACAAGGTGTACCGATAACCTGGTTATGGTCGCAGGAATCCGATGCTTGCAAATAGCTCATTACCAGTGTACCCGATGTGGCGACACTTGGGGGACACCTATGTCCAGCAGTAGACGTCTTTCGGCTCAAATGATGGTTACAGTGAAGGGCAGGAGAATAATGATGTAGGAATAAGTAACAGTGGTGACGAAAACATGGTTTAAGTTAGCAAAACAGACACCTAAACTAAAATGAGGTCCAATATCACAAAAGAAAGTTTCCAAAATAATAGAAAACCTCCCAAGTACGAAAACACATACACAACCTACCCCAAACAGCCCTTGCTCCGCGCCTACCGAGCTTATTTCATATTTCCTGACAAGACAATGGAAAATTTGACACCTGAATCTGAAACAATGTTTCGACGGCGCACTCACAGCCCTCCAGGGATTTCAATATCGCTTTTCAGTAACAGCCGGGAGGCTCTGTCTTACGATATGAAGCGAGACGAAGCCTGTTTGTATGGCTTTCTATGTTCAGTCTGTTTACCCGTATATGTAATTATGGAAAATGTGTTTTTGGTCCTTCCTTTTGTACGGGTTTGTTTGAGGATATGTTGAATTATGTATGACACCTTTTTGGCATTAGGTTAATAATTTTGTCTATGTTTTTAATGAACTGAACTTCGTTTGCTTAATTATAACGTATATGGTATGTAAAAAATCAGCCCACAAAAGTATAATATTGTGTAACACAATTGTAGCTATGTAAATATAAATAACATTTCAAGGCTATTGTATCACCTTGGTACATGGAAGATGGAAATACAAAATTGATTCAGTTGTAGATATTTCAATAAAATTCACCATCTTTTAAGATTATAATTATATTTCCACTTATAGACACAATAATAAAAATAAAGAGGATCAGAAAATTCTCAAGCAATTTTATGAACAAAGAAGAATGTCTATTAGAACATTTCTCTAAGATACTAAACCACTTTATAGTATCATAAGTTGTGTAAACATATCTCCGAAGTCGTTCAGGGATTAGTATTATATTGTGTTTGAAGCGAGGGTGCCGTAAACACGGGATTCGTCATCAAAACTTTATTTATTGCTTGTCTATTATTATTGCTTATGACTTAAGATTATGTTATTCCTTGAAACTGGCCCTTTGGGTGTTAGCTTGTCAAGTTTGCTTGTTTTAGTTGTTATTGCGAATTGAGAATTATCTAGTAATTGAGAATTGAACCTTTTATTTTCTTAATCTGTTTTGTCTTCGGTGTAATTTGTATTTGCTCTTTTATAGCGATTTTGACTATAATATTGCTACAGGAAATCTTGTCTTCATCATTAATTTAATCAAATAGTGAAAGATTTATTGCTTCTTGTAATGACTATGTTGGGCTATTCTTAAAAGCTTTATGAATATGGGAATATCATAACCACAAACATTCATAATTATAAAGCTCAAAAAATTTTCTGTTGATAAATTGAATTGTTAGTTGCAACCACTGCACTTTTATTTTTTCTTTCTGTCTCGCGCAATAAAATACGATTATACACTAACTCGAAAAACAAAATAAAGGGAAGGTAGAAACAAGTAGCAGCATACAAAGTACAAGTAAGCGGCAGTTCAAAGGAGCCCTTCATATCGTATTCGCGCACGCACCGGGCGTACGGGGCGTACAAGGCGTACGAAGCGTACGAAGCGTAAGAGCGTCTGAGCCTCCAGTAGCAGTTTAAATATTAACTGCACCAGCCTCCAACGTACTTCTAAGTATATTTTATATACATAATGATACGTATGTATGTGTGGAGCTGAAGTATCATGTGTAGTTACAATTATTCATTTCTTTATGTTTATTTATATTTTCAAAACGACCACAAGTAGATTTAGTTGATGAAAACATCTTGCCCATTTTTTGTCTTATCTAATTGCTGTGGACTATGAACCGTGTTCATTTCATTTTGTTCCCAAGTTCTTGCCATCATCTATTTCAAATCAAGACAAACATTCGTGACGTCCACGCAGTGCACGTAAATCTCCACTCAATTCGACAACATTACGGCAGACAAGTGCTAAGAAACCTCTTTGTTACCGACCACAATATACAATCTCAAAGAAAGTATTTCCTTTGCGAGCCGGCCGCTTCTGAACGCTCACGTGAAATTGTAAAATATTGCAAAACGTTATACCCGATGGTGGATTATTGCGGTAACGAGAAATTTCCAACTGACATCGTCGGCGGATGCACGTACAACGATCTCGATGCACTTAGTACTGGAAACTTTCCCCTTGGTATTAGAAGATCTTTTTATAAAACCAACCCTCAAACAGAAAAGAATTTTATAGCTCGCAAATAAAGTCGATAAACGTATCGAACAATCTCATCTTACTGTTTAAGTGACTTTCAACGAAAAGGATCTAAGATTTACTTTGCAGATCCAAGAATTTGAACCTGATGAATTTGAAAACTAATTTGATTTTAGAAATAAAATAGAAGAGTTTATATTCGGAAAGGATGAGGAAGAAACGATAGCATTTGTAGACTAAACTGCGGGATGGCAGGCAAGACTGAATGCGATGTAAGTAAAGGAATTCTTTTTATTTTTCAATTAAGTCTAATGAAATCTACGGGGCGGTACGTTGGTATAGCGGATGTTACAGCTCGATAGTTTGATTTAATAACTTTCCGATTTGTGAGATTCTTTATAGACTTTTTATCGGAAGAATTTTTAATTATACTTTATGCTTCTTCTTATATATTAAGTGATTGTTCCTTGATACTTGTCGCTTGGAGTTCTTCGTTATTTTCAATCAGTTTTATACGAGAAAATAGTTTTTGGTCTAGTTTTGTTGTTACCGTATGATTTGAGGGTTCTTTTTTATCGAACAGGAAGCGACAAAGTTTCACAGAATTTATTTTTAAAGTCGATTTGTTCTATTCTAAGAGCTCTATTGAATCTCAAGTATTCCGTTCGAATAATTTGAGTGTATACGAGTATTTGAATGTACTGGCATTTGTTTCTTTCTGTGTGTTTCTAGGGTTCCGTATCCGAAGGGTCTAAATGGAGCCCTATTGTTGTCACTCACGTGTCCGTCTGTCTGTCCGTCCGTCGTCTGTCACATAATTTTGTTTCGAAGATTTTTTTACCTTTTCATTGACCTATTTTTTTTTTGAACTTGTAATTTGTTACTTAACTTACAAAGACCAATATTTGGTACGAAACTCTTAATCTGTGAAATCCGATACGCACTTGGCCAGTTTTTGTTTTAAGTGGTTCATCATAGCAGCAAATATATACTAGAAAATAAATACAGTGAAATTTTCCATTTGATATAAAGAGTAAATCTCTAGCATTTAACATTGTCATCACACATAAAGGCTTCAACAAAAGTACTTGAGACGGTTGGCGGTTCCATATTACTTTAACGGCATTACTTATATACGGCTTCCATTCAACTCTTTTCTTTCACAAATTCAAGTTTTATTTCCTCTACATTTTCAAGTACTGCATATTATAAAGTAGCTCTTGTTGCTAATACTATATAATAGGGATGGGCCAAAATTCATTTACATTTGGTTTAACCAAACTTCGGCATTCGATTGAAATTCGGAACATGAAAATATTAAAATAACTCGACTGTTTAGTATATAATAATAAACCTAAGCTGGCAAAACCAAATCAAACACATTTATTTATTGTTTGTTAGCCGACACCTATTTAACAATTAAATGTAATCTTAACATTATCAGAATTTGAACATCTAAACTTTTAAATAATTATCGTCAAAAATAAAATCACTGTTTTTAATTTTTATAAAAGTGTTAAATCAAATCTTATTACCACTACTATTTAAAATTAACTAAGGGCAGGTTATGGTTCAAAAACAAGATTCACCATGTCACTTTCGAAAAAAGACGGTGAAAATAACCGAACTTCGGCAGAAATTCGGACAAACTTATTATTTTTCCGAATGTTCGGCCGAAGTTCGTATTCGGTTCAAACCAAATTCGGCCCATCCCTACTATTTAATGTTATAAGTGGGGTATAAAAGCGGTAATTACTAGCTAGTGTTTACATTAGCTGTAAAAGTCTTGTTCATTTTGGAAGGTGGAAATGTTTTGAGAATTTAAAAAGGGTTTGAAATTGAAGGTAGGTAATTTGTTCATTTGTAATGGTTGGATTATGTTTTGTACAGTTGAATCTAATAACGAATATTAAGTTTACATCATTTTTATAATGTTATAAAAGAAAACAAATAAAAGATGATTATTAATTTCTCGAGAGCAGTGGTGGCCCAGTGGTATCGGCCGCAGTTGTAGGTTGTGAGTTCAAACCCAGGCAGGCGCTTTACTTTGTGTAAACTATTTCATCACCATGGTCAAAACGATTAAGGAAAACATCGTGATGAAACTGGCATGTCCTAGAACCAAAAAATCGAAGACATGTGACATCCACCAACCCGCATTGGGCCTGCGTGGTGGATTACGGCCCACACCCTTAGACAAAG
Source organism: Polia nebulosa (assembly GCA_951329385.1). Lineage (NCBI taxonomy): Eukaryota > Metazoa > Arthropoda > Insecta > Lepidoptera > Noctuidae > Polia > Polia nebulosa. The sequence goes on along the minus strand of OX589595.1, from coordinate 1,065,661 downwards.
AGGAGGCATGTGCAGTGGGGACATTAAAAGGCTGGTGATGATAATGATGATGATTAATTTCTCAGGTGGTCAAAAGAATCATCTGCCTAGCTTTTACCAAATCTTTGTTGGGAATGGCTTACTAGCCGGATACCAGTATTTTACAAGAAAGGGAATGGGTATCTGACCTCCACAAACCAGTTACTGGGTATCACTCCCCTTGCTTAGTTTGATTGTCAGAAGAATCGAAAATGATGTTGTATTATGACCCATACTGATCTTTAATTATGTTATACTACCTATTTAACACTGGAATGCAATAAAGAATTGAGTATTGATCTGCAGTAATTAAGGGTAGAAACACTAGGAATTTTGGCATTAAAAAAGTACTGCAACCACAAAATTAAACTCTCCAACCAATTCTCGCCATTTATTCATTCGCCTTTAAAATAACAAATCGTAACCACAAATCATTGACCTAATCACTCGCATATAAAGAAATATACCGCGAGTAAAATTGAAAGCTATAGGTTAGGAAGTTTTCAGAGTGCAGAGTAGGGAGGTGATTTGTCGCAGCCAATGGCCGGTACGAGATTAACTGCCGCCGCTCGCCGATAGATGACGCTGTCCACTGGCCAGTGGTAAGACGTGGCTCATTTGATGAGTGTAATGACCGTATTAAGTCTTGACGTGGAAAAAGGCTTGTTCCAGTGGTCACAAGCGTTATTCCATTTGACTGGCCTGTTGGTCTAGTGGTTAGTGACCCTGACTGCTATGCCGGAGGTCGTGGGTTCAATTCCCACCCAGGACAAATGTTTGTGTGATGAGCATGATCATTTGTTCTGTGTCTGGGTGTAATTTATCTATAATATGTATGTATTTAGAAATATATAAGTATGTTTATCAGTTGTCTAGTACCCATAACACAAGCTCTGCTTAGCTTGGGACTAGATGGCGTTGTGTGATAGTTGTGGAATATTATTATTATTATTATTATTGCTGACCGTGGGTTTCAGGCTCCGACTTCCAGATATGGCAAAGGGTTTTTTAGGTTTTTCTGTGGCAGCCTGAAGTCTGGATTTCTGTTGGTTTGAATGATGGAAGTAGGCTCACCCACTATCATAGAGTTAAAGTTATTTTCTTGTTACTGCTTAAAAAAACTGGAGACAATCCCCTTGTTGTAACAAGAACCATAATCTTGAAACCGGAACACATCCATACTGCTTGGTGGAAGAAATACATACATTATATTTACTTTCAGACCAGTCCGTTCACAAACGACTAAACTACAACTTGAACAGGCACTTACATAAGGAGAAAACTTCCACAGTCCTGCGAAGTTTTTCATGAAACTTCCAAGAAACTACTTTTCCTATTACCACGTTATCACAGACACAGGTCATGTAGATAAACGCGAAGCGTCCCAAACCCGAAATCTCAGCGAGGTAATCGAGGAAATGCGAACCTCTAAACTATCTCAAAGTTAACTTCATAAATCAATCGTCTGTTTCCTAAAACTCGTTTAAACTTGCTCTAAACTGTGCAGCTGCTTTAGTCACTGCAGGGATTATGAAAATTAAATATTTTGGGTGATCTTAACCTAGATCTAAGTAAGTACTGGACTTTAATTATGAATAAGGTTCCAAACATCTGAATGTAAAAACGAAACCCTTATAGGATCACTCGTGCATATATTTATCGTGAATTGAAATGCTCCAAATCTACTGTGCCGATTTAGTTGAAATTTAGTACACACATGAATTTCTATAACCTGAACACGGACGGGTAACGTAAATAAATAAATTTTCAAAATGCGGTCTGTTTTTGGGGTAAAAGATAATTAGAAAAAAGCTTTTAAAACTGTACCGTGCGGCATATCAAATGAAAGGGCTTCTGTAAGGAACTCAAATATATAATATGACTAGCAAACCCGGCGAACTCCGTTTCGCCACCAGATGGCTTCGTTTTATGTAACATTTCGTTTGGTGATTAAAAGAAGAAGAAAAATTTTTTTTTTGTTTTATATTTGAAAAGGAAAAAATTTATTTCATTTCACAACAGTAATGAATTCATTTCGATTACAAAATGAAGTGTTATTTAGTTGAACTTCTCTAAGTAAATGAAAGTGAATCCAAAGTAAATACTGAATCGAAGCGTTATACGTGTCCGCAAATTATCCGTTTCATTGAAGTGCTCTTTGGTAAACCACATTTTTTGTTTTTTGGTCTGACGTTAACACAAACAAAGCGGATGGTTTCCCAACTCGTGAACACGCAACGTATAACTGCCCATGTGAAAAACAATGATTTTCTAAATTTATCCCGCAAACACTAAGCGATTGGCCTTGCGACTTGTTAATTGTCATTGCGAACGCCAGGCGAACTGGAAATTGCAATCGTTTGAAGTCAAACGGAAGATCAGTCGGAATCATTGGTATTCGAGGAATACATACATTTTCACCTGCGTACTTTCCGTTAATAATGGTTGCCTCAATCAAATTCGGCATAAGTCTTTTTCACCGAAAGTCGAGTACCGTTGCAAAGTCGCGGTGGATTCAAATTACGCAATATCATAATAACTGTACCAACTTTGAGTTGCAAGTTATGTGGTGGAAATCCTGGTAACTCCAGAGAGTTCAAAAACTCCGTTGGATAATTTACTACATCATCGGGATTTGTTATGGAATCAACGGATTTGTATGTCACCAAATCGCCAGCAATTTTTGATTGAATGGTGAAATTCAGTGCATGTACATCATTATTCTTTGCGGCAAGAATTGCTCGTTGACTTAACCAAGCATAATTCTGATAATTCTCACTAATTTTTGGGAAAACATTTTCAATAAGAGCTAATTGAGAGTCTACAAATCGGCAAAAGTCGTTGGTAAGAGTAATTAATCCAGATGTCGCATCAACTGGGACTTTTCCATTTCCAACAGCTAACAATTCTTTGGAAAATTGTGCAGCACTTTGATCATTTTGAAGTTGAACTCTCATATTAGTGGTTAGCGATATTGTTTTTACGTTATTCCATAAAGGTGATGCCTTCAGGCAAGCATTCAATTCATCTGCTTTTCTTGAAAGCTAGTCAATGTTGTCGATGGTGGTCTCTCAGCTCGTTGTGCCGCATTAGCCTCAGTCAAGTAAACTCTTTGGCCATTTTCCAAATGCACTGCTAAATGTACAACTGTGGGATATCTTTCATGAATTTGAAATGACAATAATCGCCACAGTGCTTCATTAGTACTGACGTATCTGCCCATTTGGAAGTTGCTGATTTCGTCATTCGCATTTTCCGACGCAATACCAAACACAGCCATGTCGATAAAATATTGGTTTGCAGTACATGTTATGTATAAGAGATGGCGCTGTATGTAAAAAAAGATTTTCCCGCTTTTCTGTTGAAATTTTTCCTGAATTTTCTTTGCTATAAACCTCACGGAGCCCGAGACCTTTCCAACGAATGCAAAACCGTGGAAATCGGTTCGTGCGTTCTGGAGTTATAGCGTCAGGAAGGAAAACCCGACTTATTTTTATATAGTAGATTTTTTATGATAATAAAATGCATACAACCCTAACCTCTTCAAAGTTCCTGCCCGGGGGTTGAGGATAAATTCGAAAGAGTTACCTCGCCCCCGGGCACGTAGGGCAGGGAGGAACAGGGGTGGGTTTTAGTCAGTAAGAGTCTGACACGCCCTTCCGCTCCACCCTAGAGCGGAAGAAGTCATAAGATAATTTCCCACCCCCCAAAAAAAAAAAAAACATCTTCAAAGTTAGAGTGAACAGGCTTCTTCTGGATAGGCTCGCTCCATCGTCGACTTTGTCTCTGTCACCTCTGACCTAGACTGGAGTCAAGAGCAAACCTCTTATCTTTGAAACTACTGAGCCTATAATTATAAAATAAATACACAAAGTGGTACTTATAGATTACAAGAAAACCTATAAAACCTATGGTTTAAAAAAAAAGTATGTTTCGTTCGGAACACTTGGCATCCAACGGATCCGACTCGTACTTGACCAGTTTTGTTGCATAATCAAACATAGTGATAAATTATTTTCAACGAATCAAATTACTGTATGATCAAGTTCCATATCACTACTTAGTCAAATCACGAGGTTTCCATAGTATGTTAGTTCGTTTAAGCTTTTATGAACTGTAATAGAATCTGTGACTTTTTTTTTTATTTTTTTAGAGTGATTATACTCAGAGTATGTAAGATAGTAGCTAGTTTGGTTATTTTAACCAATTTACTTATATAAATATATTTTAAAAAAAAATTTTTTTTTATTTGTTCCTTTATATTCTCGAGTAATTAGAGGTAAATCGAAAACTTTCCTTTTCGGCAAATAAACCATGTTAAAAAAAAAAACTTTTTAACAAAAAATTCAACAGACGAAAAAGAACTGAAAAGCAAAAAATAAATAAACCTTTTAAGTCTTGAGTATTGAGCTTATTTACCTACATAAAATATCAAATTTTATATAAACTAATTTTGAGTCGAAAAAAAACATAAGTATACGGTCGAATTGAGAACCTCCTCCTTTTTTTTTCGTCGGTTAATAAACACCAGTTGCTCCTGAAGTACAGTCACCATCTTTTTAACTTCACCAATCTGTCTTATAAGAAAAGGCACATATCCCGTAAGGCTGCCTCTCGTTACGATTGAGTGAAGCTGAGTCGCGCGTCTTTCGACTCCCCTCCACTCGAGAGCCTTGTTATGTCAAAGGTTTTCGGTTTCTCAAACTGCACTACACACGGATGGTTTATAATCATTTTGGCTTTTTAGAGTTCTTATTCAATACTGAGGGTGAGTAAAAGTTAGTTATTCGTGGGTTTCCAAGAACATTTTTAAAGATTAGGTACCAGTATAATTAAAATTATTGCACATGCAATCATTTTTCATCCGTCTTTTTCACAGCTCAATTTATTTATTTATTGATGATGCGGCAGATGCAAATAGCTTGCGGCTAGCTTCCTGCAGTTGGGCAGTCCAAGAGAAGGTCTTGTCCATGAATATCCCCAAATTTTTAACTTTATCGGAGAAGGGAATAACAGAGTTATCAAAAAAAACTTGGGGGAGAGTCGTCCAGTCGGTCTTTGAAACCATCCTAGGACTGCCCACTACTAAAAGCTGCGTCTTTTGAGGTTGACCACAAGCCCAAATCTTTTACTCCAATCGCATATGCGGCCCAGATCACAATTGATGGTTTCAATGGCCTCAGACAGATTTCCAAGAGGAGCTCGCGAGTACATTTGGAGATCATCTGCATAAAAATGGTAGGATGAAACTAGGTCATTGGAGATTGAGTTATTAAAACTGTGAAAAGTAGAGGAGATAAAACGCCACCCTGTGGTACCCCGGTAGAAGTACTACACCAGGAAGACAAAGTCTCTCCGATGCAAATACGTTGCCGGCGACCGAACGGATAACTACGAAACCAGCCAATCACCAATGGAGATACACTAAGAGAGCATAGATTGCCAAGAAAAACATCGAAATCAACAATATTGAAAGCATTACTAAAATCTAGCAATGCTAAGACCGTTAAATTACTGCTTTCCATGACTGACCTTATATCATCCGTAATATTGAGAAGTGCTGTGGTTGTGCTATGACCAGGACGAAAGCCACACCGGAACGGGTTGAGGAGATTATTTTTGGACAGAAAAGTACTTAATTGGTCGTAGATAAATCGTTCTAGGACTTTGGACAGGAAAGGTAAGACGGATATTGGACGGTATTCAGAAAGGATGTGGGATTGGATTGTATGTTTATCAGCTGTCTAGTACCCATAACACAAGCTCTGCTTAGCTTGGGACTAGATGGCGTTGTGTGATAGTTGTGGAATACTATTATATTATTATTATTGGACTTTTTCGGTAAAGGAATGATCTGAGCATCTCTCCATAAGCATGGAAAGACACCACTAGACGTAAAGAAGTTGAGGATGTGACAAATGACGGGAAGGATTACGTCCAGCACTGGGTGCAACATTTAGCGGCTGATACAGTCAGTTCTTACTGCATTAGAAGTAATCGATAGAATGCTCTTCTTAACATCACATACGGAGAATGGACTAAAAACAAATGGAGAATAGCTGGGAGTCGGAAGAGATGAAAGATAATTCAATGTATGCATTTTAATGCCCTATCAAAATTGGACGAAGCTGTGAAATGATCGTTCAATGCATTGATGTCTAAATCTTTAGGAATTGACTCGTGGCGAGTTTTACGACCCCCAATGATTTTAGAAAATTCCAAACCTTGAATGCGTCCCCATTTTGGACGGAGTTATGAATGTGTTGGCGATTAGCATTCCTACACACCTTATTACAGTGATTGCGGATTGAAATATATCTGTCCCTGTTAGCATCAGAAGGCCGTCGCTTAAATTTAGCCTTTGCCGTTGCTTTTTTTTCATCAATTTTTTAATTTCATCTGTCAGCCATGGCGCCGATAAATGTCTGACCCTAACTGCTCGAACAGGTGCGTGACGATCATAGAGCTCGACAAGTTTAGCTGTAAATATACTAGCTTTCTCGTCGACTGACGCAGAGGCCAACAGAGGAGACCAATCTATAAAGCTGGCATCCTCGCAAAGACTGTCAACGTTCATACCACCAAAATTGCGTTGCATGAGAATTTTAGCCTTAGCCTTAGGTGGGCGAATTTTGTAAGAGAGAAAAATCAGATCGTGATAGGAAAAGGCATCGGCAGGGCATTGACCACGCTTAGCGACGCGATCAGAAGAGGAGACAAAAATCAAGTCAAGAAGCGAAGGAGTAGAGCTTGGAAAATAGTGAGTAGCACTTAATGGAAGAATGGTAAGATTATTTACTTACTCAATATTCTGATCCATACAGTACGACAGGTCTAATCACGGACTTATAGATTTTCCCCTTTAGCTTGAGGGGCATCCATGGGTCGCAAGTTGTTCCAGTGACCTGTCGCCATTTCATCCATACTGAGTTGATCCTGTGTATTACGTCTAGGTCTATCCTGTTAATATTATACTATATATAAAAATACCTATGAACGTGAATATAATGATATACGAGTATATTCTATGTGAAAACGTCTGTTAATCAAACACGCCCCATTACCTGAACGGATTCGGATCTTTTAAACATAGGTAGAGCATGACCTGAATCAGGTCATACATAATAAACGTTAGTTTCCGTGAGGTCATTTTCCACATTTACGCGGTCAAAGCCGATAGCGATAAAACAGTTTTAAATAAAAAAAAATAGCAACCCACATTACTTACCGCACTCTTCTCCTAGAAATCAGCTTATGAATACGGTTTCACATATGCATAAATTTGCAATATGTGGTATCCATTGCTGCAGCACCGTTCCAGGCTCTCGCCATAAATCGTACTAAGCGCGCAACGGAAGATATTCAGCTAGTGAGACGATTAATTTGCAATTCGAACGACGCGAAGGATTTTTGCCCGCGGGAGGTACTGGAGGTACTCTAGTTACTTAATCACGTATGGCTTTAATAGTAGCTTTACTATGTTGGAAAAAAAAGGATTAATAACTTTATTTATTTTTATCGTTAGATTCGTCTTATGTGCCGAAGTAACATAAGCGCTAGGTAAGTGACGTCATACTTTGTTCTGAAACAATCATAAGAGGTATCAAAATAAAGGGCTTGAGAAAATAATAAACTTACTAAAATGTAGGAAATAAAAAAAATACTTGCGTCAAAAATCCCTATCGCTAAATCGGTTTCATCGAGTGGTATGAATAACAAAGACGCTACTCTACGAGCGGACTTTTTTATTATGTTTTATAGAAATGTAGGTAGATTTTAAACGAATCACCCTCAGTACACGAAATTCATTTGCATTTTTATTTAAGAGGCCGTACACGAAATTTTGCCGATTTCACTGATTTACGTGGTTTCACAGACGTGATTTTACAGTTAAAATAATATATTAGTAAAAGTTTTAAAGCACAAAACGAAAGATCGTTTCAATTATGATCGAATGTAACTATTAGCTCGTTTTTTAATTTTTATTATACGAGTAGTTACGATTAATCGACCACAAACCGACGACGGTTTTGTGATTTTTTGCTGTTTGGAATACCACATAATTACGAATCGTATTGACGTCTAAACGATATTAAAAATTAAAATGTATTGCTGCAAAAGTCGTCTATATAATGTAATAATCACTTTTTATCACTTTCATGTTAAAATTTTGAGTAAAAAAATATTTCTTATTTATTTATTTAATAAACTTAATGCACAAGTAAGAATTACTGTACAATGGCGGACTTAATGCCTTAGGCATTTTCTACCAGTCCACCTTAGGAAATATTGTACTAAGTCAAATTTTTGAGAAAAAGGACAAAGAATTGCTTTTGATTTTGGCTATTTAGAACTCTCGTTCATAAAATTATATCCATTTCTTGAGAAAAAATGTAAAAATTACAAAAATTTGGCAATAAAAATTCTTTTAAAACAACCCAAATCTCAACTTATAATACGCAACGCAAGCTTCGAATCTAGCTCATTCATTAGATCATAATTGAAATGATTTTTCATATTGTGCATTAAAACATAGAGAAATGCATTATTATAACTGTAACATCACATCTGTAAAATCACGTAAGTAAGTGAAATCGGACAAAATTTCGTGTACGGCCTCTAACGTATTAGTTTTTAACTAAAATTAATTTGAAGTATGTAATTGTTACAATCTCTTATAAATAGTTTATTTGTGTGTTAAAAAGTGCGTTTGTGTTAAGACACAAACGCACTTTTTGATGATAAGTCATCGCGCTATTGATCCATAATTTGGTTAACGTAAGTAATATTATAATCTAAGTTTCATAACTAGTTGTTTTGTTCATCAGGTAGGTACTTTACGTATTCATAAATATTTAAAATAGACACCATCGTCTGCAAAAAACACGCATTCCTTAAGCTTAATGCTTTAATATGGTCTATTTGTCTTTTATTTGTTTTATTTATGTGAAGAGAGAGAAATTTCAAAATCAATAAATCAGTGAGTTACATTTTTGAAATCGTTGTTCTTTGCGGTCGGGATCTTTTTCAAGTTTACTTATTAAGTGTATGGTTTTTAGTATATCCTATAAGTCTTTTTAATACTCACCGCCTTTTACAAGGTACATAAACAATATTGGTAAATACGCAAAATATGGATCTTCTATACAAACATTGACTATACCTAGCCCTTTGGGACAGACAGGCGTGATGTTATGTTGATAATGGTGATATATCACTATCAGATATGCAATCAAATACGTCGATAATTAATAAATTATAGCTTTGCATTGTTATTTATGAAACCAATTATTGAAATGACATACACTGCAAGTTATTAAATTGTGATATGATTGAAACAATTTCATATTACTGCACCACATTTATCAACAACAATGATGAGATTCATCATCATTTCGCCAAAAGACGTCCACTGTGGGACATAGGCCTCCCCCAAGTGTCGCCACAATGACGGGTCCTGTGCCTCTCGCAGCCATCGGCTACCCGCGACCCTCACCAGATCATCGGTCTACCTTGTGAGAGGCCTTCCAATGCCTGGTCTTCCAGTACGCGGTCGCCACTCCAGAACTTTTCGACCCCATCGACCGTCTGTTCTGCGAGCAATGTGACCTGCCCACTGCCACTTCTGTTTGTCGATTCTTCGGGCTATGTCGGTAACCTTGGTTCTCTTGCGGTATTCATCATTCCAGATTCTATCACGCAAGGAAACTCCGAGCATTGCCCTCTCTATTGCCCTTTGGATGATTTTAAGCCTTAGCCTTCTGATTCCAGCCATTGTGAACGTTTTGATTTCATGTCATAACTAGCAACACGCACTGGTCATAGACTTTCGTGTTGAGGCATTGTGGTATGTGGGACGAGAAGATACCGTGCAGCCTCCCGAATGCCGCCCAGCCGAGTCGGATTCGACGATTGACCTCTTTCTCGAAGTTTGCGCTACCTAACTGGACCGTTTGTCCTAAGTAGACATACTCGTCTACTACTTTGAGTGTAGAGTCTCCAATCTTGATAGGAGTGGGTGCTACATGGGTATTTGCCATAATCTTGATTTTTTCCATGTTTATTTTAAGACCCAGTCTTTCGGAATCCCGTCAAAAATTAAAGTATGTATCTCTGATATTGATGAATTCATACGTTTTATTTAGTTCAAATTTAATGCTGTTTTAACAGAATCATGTTTGTTTTTAAATTAAATGTATATTTGCATAAACTTATGACGACACTCAGGCATTCTGCCTAGCCTTTTCCCAACTATCTTGGGGTCAGCTTATGATGACACTCATCAAATCTTTTATTTATTTATTTAACAAATATGTTTTCTATACATACAAATACAGTTTGCACCAAAACGAGATACCAAATTTAATTCTTTATATCATTATAATTGTCGTTTTAAAATCATTTGTAAAAGGCTCAATTGCGTATTGATGTATTGAGATTTATACATTACCGTCGAATGAATATCGATTGTTAACGAAACCTTAACGATCGCATTATTCATACAACGGTATGCACGTAATAGCTCGTAGGCCGTAGTACCGTAGCACCTCGCGTAGTGGCTTCGTAGCCGTGTAGCCAGTTCGTACCAATCAAAATTCTGTACGTAGCGGGCCGATTTCGCATCGTTCAGTGGGCGTTCGCGGACGCAACTGAAATTAATTATTGCCCGAAGTGGTAGTACACTTTTAGGCCTATTTTCGGAATGGTGCACTTGAGGGACTTTTTATCTCTATCCCACATGTACGGTTAAATGGCAAAATGTGGGTGTTCTATATGTATGCGCCTTTCCAACACCACTAAAGGTAACACAAGTGTGATGGTAATTTATTTCAGAGTATTCCACATTTGAAATTATTCACTAAATTAAATTAAATTAAATTATTCAACTATAACACTAGGAAATGGTAACGGGCAGGCAGGCGTTTTTAGGGGACTGTCTTTATGTGGAACTTTGATCTTCAAAAAGTGCTGAATCTCAGCCTAATTTAGAATAAATGACTTTTGATTTTGATTCAACACTTTATCTCGTACTGAAAGGAGACCAACATTCACCACCACACACGTGACCTAAACTGCATGAGCAGAACTGATAACACAATTTTAGTTGCAAAAAAGATTATCCCGAAATCCATAATGGCTTATAAATAATTAATTTCCAATCACAATTTCACATCCCTTATTAACCTCAAATATAAACACACTTAACGGTCCGGTTATTGCCATAAATTGTAATAAAATGCTTAATAATGTATGGAATTTGTAAGGTTGGTCGCGCAATTACGGCCAATAATTGGGTCAGTCAGAGTGGCCCGGGGCTAATAGCTTAGCCTAAATCAATTGAACATGCCTGATAATTGTGACGGAGCAAGACTTAATGGAATCTTTGCTAATTCAATTCTTCAATTTGCATTCATCTTAAGTGTGAGAGTGGATTAATTTGTGAAGATCAAAGTGGGATTCTGTATTATTTACTTTTTGTAGATATCAAATTGACTTTTTGATGGATGATAAGTTCATGTTATGCCAAAGATAAAATTTTAAATGTGTAGGTACAATTAAAAAATATAGTTCCGACAGAAGTGAAAACTTGATCAAAAATGCTCAACACGCCTATAGAATTTTTCTCTTCAATCCGCTACGAGTGTCGGTGTCGGTGGCGAGTTCAATTGTTTTTTCCCATCTCAAAACTGCCCAACGCGCCTAAAGAAGTTTTCACTTAAAAAAAAAAGTTAATACGGCGAACTAAGAACTCACACTGTCAAACACATAATCATCAAATACTTGTGTAGATGCATAAATTGTTATGCATTTACACAAGTATTTGATGTGCAGTAATTAGAAAACACTTGAAGGAACAACAAATATTATACCTATTCATTCATGTCTGCACTCCAGAGCTAAACTGAAAACAATGCAAAATCATCCATCCACAAACTCATCTTCACACAGTAAACTCAACAGCGCCTCTCTTGACTTTAAAACAAAAACCATCTAATTTTCTCTTAGCAGTAAACCCATAAATCCACAATGGGGCCTTGAATCCGCGATAGAAGAAACTGTAACGCGTTAACGTTCCGACAACAAAGAGGCATTCAAAACGATCTCCGTCTTAGTTAAGAGGCCGACACTCGAAACGCGTTCGTCAATGCACACTCGAGTTATTGCTTTCGAAACGAGCGCTTCCCTTAACTTGTACCAGAGCACGCCATTATTCCCGCCACCAAAATTCATCATAACCAAAATTTGATGTGCATTGCTACTATGCTTCTGATATCGAAAATTTAATCGTTTTAGAGCCAGCGATGGATAGTATCCATAGCGAGATTGTCGTGGTAAATGAAGCGTGTGGATCTCCCGATGGTCGGGCATCGTGAGAGGTGCACGGTGTAAGTGCAGGGATGCATTATGCAGCCGGCGAGTCGATGGAATTACTGCAGCCGGGGCACTGCGAGCATCATCGTAAACTTAGTTCAGGTTCCCTAATGTTTAGAGATGGTTTAACCGACTGTTAGCAACTTTGACAGCGGGTTTAACTCGTATTCTGGAGGTTTGGGCTCTATTGATTGTAGTGTCTAAATACGGATTGTAGTTTGGATTAGAATAGTTGTTCCTTACTGCCAAATGTGTCGGTGTTCTTGCGGCAACATAGGAATAGAAGTAATAACGTTTTAGCAAAACATTTTTTAAATGTGATGTGTCACGCGCGAGGCAGAACTACATCATTATTTTTATTTCCATTTGTTATTATGTAGATAATATAAAGACTTTATTATTTTAATTTCATCGTTAATATTAAAAAAACACACTTCTTCAACTTTTTCCGACAAGAAAAACTGACTGCACTTATAAAACTTTCCTATAAAAATGTATAGAATTTCCTTTTAAAAATGCATCTCTTACAAAGTTCGTCGTTTGCTTATTTTACTGTATTTCAATAATACACAAAGTCTTGTTCAATAGCTGGCCATTAATTCTGAATGGCGTTTACAATCTGCGCGGGAAAATAAACAGCTGTCACTTGTGCTACTTCTGTTTTTAGTTGGAACATGCAAATGTCGTATTGCTTACTTTGTTGTTTACATTTTTCTAGAATATTATAACTTATTAGTAGCTGCATCCGGTTAGACTGGAAGCCGACCCCAAGATAGTTGGGAAAAGGCTAGGCAGATGATGATGAGTAAAGTATAATAGTCAACTCGGATTTATACAACTTTAAATTTAGCCAACGAAAATTATCAGATATCATTTCATACTTGTACCTATTGTTCAGGCTTCGCAATTTTATATGGACAAGATCTTCCAAATCTTTACCCGTTGCAAGCTAAAAATTCGTTTGCTTTTAGTCGTGTTGTTCAACTAATTACTCACATACTTATTTAGGTATCCCACTATCTAAGTAACATATATTCTTCTTTTTGTGTTCAAGATTGACCACAATACGTCCCTTTAACACAATATACAAATGAAGTATCTGTCAAATCTGTTGAGTTTGGCGGTCAATTGATTCGTTACACAAAAAAATTGTTGATAAAAATGAGGCCGTTTTACAATACATGTTGAAACTCTAGAATACTAAAAATTTCCCTTAAATCGACATGGCAGCAATTAAAAGTTGTATACATCGGATTTGGCCACCCTTTATTTGTTGACATAATAATTTCTCTGAAACGGACAGCTTTTAGGATAACCTTATGGATGAATAAAATATACAACTATTGAGCATGGGTCCCGGTTCCAATTTCATCAGGTTTTTTCTGTAGCAGCCTGTTCTGGATTAGTGGTAAGTGATCGTATAACAACTGCTAAAATGTTGGCGTAACTTTATGAGTATACCTCTGCAGCCTATATGAAATACTGCCTTATGTGCTTGCTTATATGGATAAATCTGTATCAATTTGCCTAGCCTTTTCCCAAATATCTTGGGGTGGGCTTCCAGTCTAACCGGATGCAGCTGAATACCAGTATTTTACATGGAGCGACTGCCTATCTGACTCCCACAACCCAGTTAATGGGTCTTACGATACCCTTTGGTAAGACTGGATGTCAGAGTTTCGGGCTTCTGACGACCCGTAACGACTGTCAAAGATCCACGATTGACAGCCGGGTCCAACGTATTGACGTGCTTTCCGAGGCACGGAGGAGTCTCGGTATGTAAAGATGGTCTCCCATCCATGGACCGATCCCGGCAAGCGTAGCTTAACCTGATGAATCGATCCGTGCAGCTGTTATTACTTTAGCCACGAGCTCCTCGTTATAATTCAAAGTCCGTACTGACTGACTGACTGTTATATCAAGGCACAGCCTAAACCGCTGGTCCTAGAGACATGAAATTTGGAGAGTGTGTTCTTTGGGTCAAACCCACCCGCGTAACCCTTTTTTTTTTTTTTTTTTTTTTTTGGGGGGTGGGAAATCATCCTATGACTTCTTCCGCTCTAGGGTGGAGCGGAAGGGTGTGTCAGACTCTTACTGACTAAAACCCACCCCTGTTCCTCCCTGCCTCGAGTGCCCGGGGGCGAGGTAACTCTTTCGAATTTATCCTCCACCCCCGGGCAGGCACCGGCCGTGGCAGGCCCCTTCCCTTGGCTGACAACTCTTTGAGGCGCGCGTGGAACACTACGCGCCGTCGACTCTCGGGCCTGGTGCTGATCGGACGGCGAGTTACCCACTACTCGCCGTCCGCAGGCCCGGGTCTACGGTGGCCGGAGATCGTCTCGCGGCGTCCGAACCCCCTGGCGTCTCCTGCGGCGGTCGCGGCTGGGGGCGCTAGGGCGACTCGGCTGTTGCTGAGCCTCCCTCACGCGTCCCGCCTCCGCCTTCGCGAGCATTACTGCTTCGCAGAAGGAGGAGACGGCTTCCCATTCCCTCTCGCTCCGTACCATGGCCTGAACCAGGGCACGGCGCGAGAGGTCGCTGCCGCCTATCGCATCCACGAGGACACGGCGGTGCTCTGCCCAAGCGGGGCAAACCTCCACCGTATGCTCCACCGTGTCCTCTGGGCGATCCTCGCAATGGAAACACCCGGGGGTCACCTCCGCCTTGATCCGACACAGGTACTTACCGAAACAGCCGTGTCCGGTGAGCACCTGCGTCAGGCGGAAGGTGAGGGCGCCGTGACGCCTCTCCAACCACTCCTCAAAGAGGGGCACCACCGCCTCGATGGTGGCGTGCCCAGCGCTGGGTTGCGACAGTCGCTCTCTCCATGTCACCATGAGATCCTGCCGGAGCTCGGTCCGCCGAGCCGCGAGTTGTCGCGGCAGCGGAGTTTCGCCCCGGCGTTTGGCCTCCTCGCGCCACTCGTACAGGTGCGCGAGGATTTTTGCCTCCAGATCCCACGGTGACAGTCCGGCAAGGAGGCTCGCCGCCTCACGGGAGATCGTGCGGTATCCGCGGATGATTCGGATCGCCATGACCCTCTGGGACGCGTTCATCAGGCGAGCTGATCGCTGCCTCAACGAACGCGCCCACACCGGTGCCCCGTAGAGGGCCATGGACCGCACGATCCCCGCGTAGAGCCTCCGGCAGGAGGCATTTGGCCCCCTCAGATTGGGTAGGAGCCGCTTCAAGGCGGCCCCGGCCCTGTCCAATCTGGGAGCCAAACGTCGAAAATGTTCGACAAAGTTCCACCGGCTGTCGAGGACGAGTCCCAGGTACTTCATCGTACCCTCGACGCCGATGCGAACCCCTCCTACCGTGATCTGGGAACCCGCAGGTGGCGCGTTCCGACGACCATGAAAACACATGGCCTCGGACTTGTGCAATGCCACCTCGAGTCCCAGTTGCCGGATCCTCTCTATGACTGTCGCAACCCCGCGTGTCATAAGTTCGGCCGCCGCCTCGTGCGACCTCCCCTGCGCTAAGACCAGCGTGTCGTCAGCGTAGCACACTACGCTGACGCCAGCGGGGAGGTCGGCGCGCAGCACCCAGTCGTATCCGATGTTCCACAAGGGCGGCCCCAGGACCGATCCCTGTGGAACACCGCACGACATCTCTCGCCGGTTGCATACTCCCTGATGACCGGGGTAGATGACGGCTCTGTCCGTCAGATACGCCTCGACTACGCGACGGAGGTAGGGCGGCACCCGGTGATACCGGAGTGCCTCCACTATACAACTCCAGGGCAGGGTGTTGAAGGCATTGGCGATGTCCAGAGACACCGCCAAGACGACCCTACCCCGGGCCACTGCATCCCCCGTCGTGAGGGCTCTTACGCGCATGACTGCGTCCACCGTGGAGCGCCCCCTGCGGAAGCCGTACTGGCTCTCCGCCAGGTCCGGCCCCACCCGCATCAACTGCCCGACGAGGCGGTCTGCAATTACTCTTTCAAAGAGCTTGCCCACCTCGTCGAGCAGCACAATGGGCCGGTAAGCGGACGGAGAGTCCGCAGGGCGCCCCACCTTCTTGATCAGGACCAGCTTCCCCGTCTTCCACCGACGTGGAAACTGGCCCCTCTCTAAGCATGCGCTTAAGAGCACTCTGAGTCGAGGCCCGAGAGCCTCTTGCAAGGCCAGGACCCAGGCTTTCCCATGAAAGCCATCGGGTCCTGGGGCGGTGTTTTTGGCATTCAGCCTACGCACCGCCGCTCTCAGCTCTACCTCGGTCACCTCGGGAGCATCGTCGTCGTCGTCGTCGTCCTGGTCCGCGTCAGATACCGCAGGAGACGGAGCCATAGGCGGAGGAGTATGTTCCCCTCGCGAGGGGAACAGAGCGCTCACCACGCCCTCCACGATCTGTGGCCGGAGACTCTGCGTCAGTGGGGGGGCCCATGGGCGGAGTTTCCCCCGCACCGCTCTGTACGGGCGCCCCCATGGGTCTCTGTTCAGAGTCTCCAGCGACTCCTCGCGGGCCGATCTCTTGGCCCGCAAGATCTCCGTTCGGAGGGCGATCCTCGCAGCTCTGTACCCCTCGTATAGCTCCGCCTCGACGGCTTCCGTTTCCGGCGTGCGGTTACGGAGCCGTCTGCGGTACCTGGTGTACCGGCGTCGCGCGGCAATACACCCTTGGCGTAAAGCCGTAAGCGCCGGCGACCACCAGTACACCTGTCGCCGAGCAGAAGGCTGGACCCGGGGCATTGCCACGTCACATATCTCGGACATGGCCTCCTGGAACCACTCTGCCTCGTCGTCTATGTCGGCAGGCCTGTTCGGTGATGTCACCCAGGCCTGCACGATCGAGGCCTCCAGGAGTAGCTCCCGGTCCAGCTGCTTCAGCGACCAACGCGGACCGCTCGGGTTCTGTCGGACCGGCGGCACGCTGGAGGTCTGGGCGGAAACGTCAAACCGGATGTACCGATGATCGGAAGACGTCTCCACCTCCTCCAGAACGCGCCAGTCAAGTACGCGCGGTGACAGAGCGGGGCTGGCGAACGAGAGGTCCACCACCGATTCGCCCCGCCACCGCACGCACGTGGGGACAGAACCCCGGTTCAGGACGACCAGGCCTGTCTCCAGAGCCCAGTCCTCCACCATCCTGCCCCTTGCGTCCGTGTACCGGGAACCCCAAGCCAAGTTCTTGGCATTGAAGTCCCCGAGAACGAGCGCAGGGAGGGAACGGTATCCGACGACGACGTCTCTCAACTCCGCGAGGGAGTTGTGGAACTCGGCGAGAGTTCGGCTCGGGGAGAAGTACACCCCTACCACCACTATCTCCCCGAACCGTGCTGCCACGCAACCCCGACCCCTCTTGACCTCCTCGAGGGTCGGGGTACCGGCGGCGGCCGACGAAATGATGGTCACCGAGCCGTCCAGGTCCTCCACCCAGTCATCCCTGGGCGGGACATAGTACGGCTCGGGGACCACGGCGATGTTAATCGACCACTGCGCCATGCTCTGGAACAACAGGTCCTGAGCATCGGCGCAGTGGTTGATGTTCGCCTGGAGGAGGCGTAATGGGGCCGTTATTGGCATTCCATTACAGCCTCCTCCTCCCCAGCCCTCTGCGAGGGTCCAGCCACCGCGATGTTTGCGGTGGCGACGACGGCTGTGGGGGCAGCGTCGGCGGAAGCGGCGACGGCGGCGGTTGCGACGGTGGCGGTGGTGGTGGTGGTGGTGGAGGGCCTGCCCCTGGCCCTGGTCTTGGCGGGTGGGGCGCAGGTCCTGCTCCCAGCCCGGTGATCGGCCGGCTTGCCAGCTGCCGCACATGCTGCGCAGTGCGGCGCGGCCTCACAGGAGCCGGCCTTGTGACCGGGCCGACCACAGCGGAAGCAGCTGTTCCCTCTGTCCACCTCCGAGGTGCACCTCGCTGCCACGTGGTCGCCCACATGGCAGCGGAAGCACCTCAGAGGTCTGGGTTCCAGCAGCTTCACCTGCGCAGACACCCACCCCACCAAGAGCCTTCGGCCCTTCCCAGTGATTTGGCTCGCCGCCGACACGGGGCAGCTCACCGTTACGGTGAGAAGCCCCGCGCGATCAGGACGGAGAGTGCCTACCCTCACCTGCTCGGCAGGGCACCCTCCAGTCCTGGCGACGGCGGCCTTCACCTCCGCCTCCGTCACAGAGTCGTCCAGGCCCATAATGCGCATGTCTGCGCTCTTGGTGGGCCTGGACACTCGAGCCTCGTCGACCAGCAACGCCCTGATCTTCTCGGCCAGGGCGTCAGCAGCTGGGCCGCTGGAGGCGCCGGGGACCTCCAGCATCCGGGCTCCGGTCTTGGTGACCTTCACCCGAACGCCGTCGGCACACCCCACCTCCTCGAGGCTCACCGCCGCCTTGGTTTTGGCGAGCACGCTGCGGTAGGTCACGCCCTTCTGGACCGCTTCCGGCTGCAGCGTTATCACCACGGCCGCGGACCTCGGGGCGCGGAGCCTGGCCGCAACGGCCCGCTCCTTGCGCCGCTTCCGCCTCTCTCGGCGTTTGGCCGCCCTTTTGGCCTTTCCCGCCTTCTCTTTCTCCCCGGCCACTTGCCATTCGGCAGCCTCGGCCGGAGGAGGTTGGGAAGTCGGGGCAGGCTGTGACGGCCGTCTAGCCACCTGAGCTGGGGCATTCGGGGCTTTCGCCGCCCGTGCAGCCGCCCCACCCGGTTTGGGCGGCGCCTTTGGCGCCTTCGGCGGGGCCGACCCCGCGGGTCTCAGCACAGACCCGCTGTCGGCCCGTCCCACCGGACCCTGCTTGGGCGCAGCAGCCGCAGCGGCGGCAAATGAGCCCACTAGCCGCTGGCCCAACGCCGGCTGACTCGCCGCCAGCGGGGGCCGCAGCACGATGCCCTCCAGCACGGAGAACCGCCTGTTGAAGGCAGCCAGCTCCTGCCGCACCAGTTCGAGAACCTGGTTCTCCGCGGCGGGCAGGGGCTGACTCGGCCCGTGCTGGAGCTCATCCCGCGCGTCCCTCCGGGGGCCAGCTCCTCGTCGGAGCTCGGCCAGGTCTGCCCGGAGCCTCTGGTTCTCCTTGACCAGGTGCTCCGTAGTGGCGGTCAGGCGGGCGACCTCCGTCCGCAATTTGGACGTCTCGTCCGCAGACGAAGGCCCGCCGAAGCTCGCCTCCGCCGCCGCCACAATGGAGGCCGTGGCCGCGGATGTGGCCCTGCTCCTAGAAGAGGCAAGCCTCTTGTGGACCACATCCTTGATCGCGTTCGCCACGACCCCCGCAAGCCTTTCCGCTCGCTCCGACTTGGAGCTGACAGAGAACGCCGATATTCCGCTTGAGGACCCCGAGACCGATACCCGGGGACCCTCAGCGGTGGACCGGCGCTCCTCCTCCTTGGCGAGCCTCAGGGCTCGCCTGCCACCCTTGTTGCCTTTGGATGGCCTCCCCGCCCCCCTACCCCTCGTGCTGGTGGGAACCTTGGGAGGCGGCGCCATCACCTCAGCGTCAGAGGACGACTCACGGCCGTCCCCTGCCTTGGAGCGCTTCTGGTTCCGGAAGAACCGCGAGCCCTGACTCACGGCGCTTCCGGAAGCGCTCCCATCCTCACGCTCCAGGTTCCTAAAAGGGCCCAGAGCGGTGAGAAGTGGTGCTGCGTCGGTCGCCGACACCGCACCACTCTCCACCTCCTTGCCGACTTCATTTTGGCTTGTATCACCCGACCGCGGCTTGTCGGGCGTCTTGAAGCTGAATGAGATCATCTCCTCAAAGGTAGGAGATGATCTGGAGCCTCCTCGGCTCTTGTTGTCGGGATTGTTCCCGACAGACGGATCCAGGTCGTCGTTAATGGGTGTAAGATCAAGCCCGCCCCCCCCAGCATACGAATGGGGGCGTGTCTGGGAGTCTATTACTTTAATCTTTTCTGTCATTATGGGGTTTCCTTTGAAGGGTGTGGTCCCTGTCTCCTCCCTATCAACCTCCCTATCCCTTCCTCGCATATCACATAGTACACATTCACTCTCTCTCATTCACTCACTCACTCACACACTCTACCCCCCCAGTTTCGGCGCCACTCTCACAGTCGCATCTGATGAACAGATGCGTACCAGAGAGTAGCGACGAAGTTCCCCCAGGTTCCATGCCGTTAGGAGGCTCGAACAGCTTGCTCAAGCCTCCCAACGGCGCAGCCCTCTTGTGAGGCGCTAGCATTTGGACATCCCTCCAATACGCATCCCATAGCCACGCCTCCAAGCTGGGATTGGGTGGAGGTCGCATCCACTGGCAGTCGACGATGATCGACTGACAATGGACGCGACCCCCGGTGTGTTCCTCTTAGTCGGGCCTCTCCCCTGGAGCCTTCCGGCCCAAGTTAGTCACTCATGCCGGAAGTCCCCAGGATCATGGAGACCCATAAGCCCCACCACGACGGCAACGTAGAAACACTCGGTGGGGACCCGCGTAACCCTTGAGGTGGTGAAAAAGGGGTTGAAAGGTTATACCGGAGAAGTACTAATTTCACGTGGGCGATGCCGCTGGCAGAAGTTAGTAATTAATTAACAGCTTAGTTAGCCATATGTGACACCTAAAACTTAAACCAGCTGCATAACTATCAACGCTGCCCATTCTGTTAATACATCTACACCATGTTTCAAGCTCATTAAGCATTAAATTTAAACGCTGCTGCTACAGCATACATCACGGCTGTTTCGCCTGATGCGTTGCACCAATACTGCTCACTCGCTTGCGATAACTGGCGGCGATGCTAACTGGTAAGACCGGGTACATTGCTGGCGGGATATGGGAGAGTGTTAAAGTTGTTGTGCAGGTAGAGGCTACGATTTGGTTAAAATTTTGGCAAGTTAGATAATTATGAGAAGCTTTGTAATTGCGTATATTTTAAGCGGTTAACAATACGTCTTGAAAAGGTGATTTTTTTTTCTTAGTTTTTAATTTTGGGCTGCCAGTTTGATAAATTACTGCTTTATTTCTACAATTTTTACATTGTAGTTTTTATCCATACATGTGGTAAATTTGTAGATACATTTACTGAAGAAATTGTTACCATGAAACTCAATAATTGTAGTATTAAATTATTAGATAGAAGTAATTGATCTGTAGAAGAATTATTGATTTATGACAAATTAATAATGTATTTTTTTTTGTTTTAAATCTTTATTCAGCGCCAGGGTGTGTAAAGGTATTGATCAGCTGAGCAGTAATTTGCTGCCAAGACATTGATTTGATTTTGTGTTTTTAAAGGACTTTATTAACATAAATGTTGAAAAAGTTAACATAAAGATCCTATTCTAAATTATTGTAAGCAAACATAATCCAGGTCATGTTAAGTAGGCTAAATCACCTCTTATAACATAATGAACTACATATATTTATAACATAATAAACAATTTACTTTTAACATATAAAAATTAAACAATACATTAAAACAACTTTTTTATTATGTAGAGTTTGCAGACACACATTTTTAAATTAAAGTTATACCATCACCGCTTAATTTTAATAATAAAATAAAAAATATGATTTTATATAAAAAAAACGAATCAGCATCATCATTCTCCTACCCTTTAAATCCCAAATGGGATAAGAGCAGGGGTCGGTGCAACATGTCTTTTTCTTCCATACTCCTCTATTAGTCGTCATCTCTGTAGTCACCCCCTTTTTGCCCATATCCTCTTCCACACAGTCCAACCAACGACACGGTTGGCACAGTGGTTGAGCGTTCGGCTGCTGCGCTGCGTGTCGCGGGTTCGATCCCCGCACGGAACAAATATTTGTATGACCTACAGATAGTTGTTCCGGGTCTGGGTGTCTTGTGTATGTGAGTATACATGTTTGTGAACGCACCCACGATACAGGAGTAATTCCTAGTGTGGGGCAACGTTTTAAAAAAAAAAAAAAAAAAAACCATTATTTCTTTGGCCTTCCCCTACTCTTATAGCCAGAAAAACGAATAAATAACATTATTTTTTATGTCTTGTAACGTACTGATATTTAATTAACAAATTATTTTGGGATTAAATACAAAAACAATACAACTGCCGCCAGGCATTGATTGTATTCAAGTTGTAAAAAAAAAAATACTAAGGGTGGAGAACTAACAAGTAACTGACCCCTAAAATTTTCAATGACCTGGATTGGCTATGAAAAGAAAATGTTAAAACGACTAAGAGAACATAAAATAATAAATTGAAAAATGTACTCAATTAGTATCCTCTTAGATCATATTTTTATCTTAGACTAGCTTCTGCCCGCGGCTTCGCCTGCGTGGAATTAGTACTTCCCTCGTTATAAACTTTCAACCCCCATTTCACCCTCTCAGGGGTGGAATTTCGAAAAACCCTCTCTTAGTGGATACCTGCTCTTCACAAAAAATTTCATGTATCTAGGACCAGCGGTTTAGGCTGTGCGTTGATATATCAGTCAGTCAGGACTTTGGATTTTATATATAGATTGCACAGAAGATTGTAATTAAGTGAAGGATATTCCCATGAAAATGGAGCAAACTGACGATCAACATTTCTTTGATCATGATCGGCCTTCTTGACGTAACTTTATAAACATACAAGTTCACAAAACAGCAACGCATCACAAACTCACTCTATAGGCCACCGCTCGTATCTTTGAGTACCGGCCATCAGGTAATGCCAGTGATTCACAGCGCGGTGGACGGCGCGCTCGCTACTCATCAATATCGGCAAACGGCGCGTTTGATACCGCCGGCGCCGTTATTACACGATGTAGTACCGTAGTGAGGCGATGACGATTCGATGCGATGGCGGTAATCTTTTGTTAAATGGTTGGTCGTTACTTAATCTGTGGGCGAGTTGGTAGATGATTGGATGGTAACTGTGCGCGTTGGTCTGCGAGACCGACGAAACACTCTTTCGCATTTTTAACCGACTTCAAAAAGAAGGAGGTTATCAATTCGGATGTTTTTTTTTATGTATGGTCGGGCATAACACCGTCATTTATAAGCGGATTTGCAAAATTCTTTTTTTGGTTCGAAAGGGGTTGTTCCGAAATATTTCCATTTAAATTTCATATAGATCTGATGATGGGTTTCAGAGACAAACAACGGAACTCTTCAAAAATTGACAGCAAATCAACCGCGATTGCTGCTATCGTATGTCTATGAATTGTTAAAACAGTTTAATGGGGAACCACAACTAAAAAGTGAAAAATAAAAAACTTTTTTACAAAAAAATAGAACCGACTTCCAAAAAAAGAGAAAAATAACTTTAACTTCGAAAGTCGGTGTCAAACAACGAAGACACAAAACCAGAAACACCGACTTCCGAAATTAAAGTTATTTTCCTCTTTTTTTGGGAGTCGGTTCTATTTTTTGGTAAAAAGTCTTTTTTTCCTTTATAATCAACTAGTTTCTGCCAGCGGCTTCACCCGCGTGGAATGACGAGTTTCATACAAACAAGATAGCGGTCAAGCTTGTATCTATATAGATGACCTAAAAATAAAAATAAAATAAAAATCCCCCCTTTTCACTCCCTTAAAGGATGAAAATCCAAAAAACCCTTCTTAGTGCTCCTCGGCATTATAAAAGGAAGGCGTGCGCAAAATTTCATGTTCCTAGTCCCAGTAATTTTGACTGTGCGTTGATATGTCAGTCAGTATCTCCTTATATTTACAGTGTGTAAGTAATGACCTTTCCATTACACCGGTTTCGTCATTGTGGTAATATTTTAAGAACCGGTTCTGCCCATGGAAATGAACAACTTTCTCTAAGAAAAAATAGAAAATTTAAAAAAAAAAATGGTCTTTACTTAACTTTGTATAAGTTATCATCGACTGATCAATATTTGTATGGGAGGTAAAAAATATTTGAGTATTTCCTCAGGTTTTCTTGATGAAAGTTCACATCGATGGGCAGATGCAGTTCTGAAAATATGACCACGCCTTTCCGTTACAGCCTGTATTTAGATGAAGATGATGGCATTTTGTACTTTCCGTTAGCTGCCGCATCCATTGCTGCGATCATATTAGCACGTACCTATAGTCGTATTTGGCGACAATCGGTCTGTGGGACCGACGCGTGTATAGGTGTCACAGAACGACTTCTTGTGATTTTGTACCGAAATAGATTATGGTATTTTTTTTTGGTGTGTTTATCGTTCTTCATGTAGTTTCACTTTAGATTTAAAAGTTTGTTTTTATTTAGTTTGAAAAAAAAATATTTTTACTTGCAAATTTGTAAGTTCTTTTGAAAATCTGGCTAATTTTCAGAGACCGTTAGAAAAGACTAACTACTGAATAAAAGTCTTTTCTAAAGTATTGATTAAATATGGTTCATATATTGAACTCGTATAACCCTAACTTCAGAAAACATCAATTTAGTTTTGTCTTGATTTTTTACTAAGAAATTGCGTTCCAAACTTTGAAGGCCGTAGCGGCATTTAGTTGCGAATGTGAAGTTGTGAGTTTGAGTCCAATCTTTTGTTATGATATTGACGTGCTCAATACGATTTTCAGCTTAGTTAGGACATAGCTAGAACATCAAAAATACTTCTTAGTGTTAATCCCACTTTTTTACGTTATATTAACTTTCTAGGTACACGTAAATCTCCCGGGCCTGCGGACGGCGAGTAGACGGTAGCTCGCCGTCCGATCAGCACCAGGCCCGAGAGTCGATGGCGCGTAGTGTTCCACGTGCGCCTCAAAGAGATGTCAGTAAACCATGACGGGGCCCGTCATGGCCGATGTCTGCCCAGGGGTTGTGGATAAATTCGAAACAGAGTTACCGCGCCCCTGGGCACTCAGGGCAGGGAAGGAACAGGTGGGTTTTAGTCAGTAAGAGTCTGACACGCCCTCCCGCTCCACCCAGAGCGGGAGATGTCATTGGATGGCTTCCTACAACCAAAAAAAAAAGGTACAGGTAAATCTACAAGTCATCAAAGATTGTAACATCGTGTGGTATTTTGGAAGAAAAAGTTTGATATCGTTCTTATACAGTTTTACTGTATGTCCAAGAAACATATTGACGCTCTAAATGACCATTATTATTAAAGGCTGCTTTTAATATTAACACCTAAATATACTAGAGTCATTAATTAAGCATATTATTAATGTCACAGTATCGTGTGCGTCGTGATTATGACCAGACTAATCTGTTTAGAGAGCGCGAAAATTTGATAATTAACGGTCTGCTTCATATGATTTGGGTTCGTGGCTAAATTGCTATGTGCTTCAATTTCCATTTCACATAGTTAGGACTAAGGTTTTTTTTATGCGGCAATAAAAATACACAGTCAGTGAAAATTTCAACTGTGTACCTATCGCCATTATTAAGATCGTGCATAAAAAGTAAAAAACGAAACACGTTTCTATAGAAGGGAAGCTCCCTTATTTTTAATTTATTTTTATTTATATTATTTGCTGCAACAGACATAAACATTCTGTGAAAATTTCAACTGTGTAGCTATTACGGATCGTGAGATACAGCCCGCTGACAGACAGACGGACAGCGGAGACTTAGTAATAGGGACCCTTTGGGTACGGAACCTTAAAAACTAGAGCCAGAAGATTATAACACAAAAGCATAGCCAATCTGTAAATTTTAAGATCCTTCTTTTTCTCACCTATCAATCGTTTTCGTTTGCAGAGTTTCCTCTACTCAGGCTTTGTCCAATTTACCTGTACAGTTATGGGGAACATATTAAACATCGAGTAGCCTTTCGATATAGAGATCGTTACAGGCAGCCGAAATTTTATGGTACAGCAATGTAGCTTTGCATATTTGTTTGAGTTGATGTTTTTTTGAGAGTGAATCATGTTTTATTATTACAATCAAGAGTTTAAAAATCGCCTAGGAAAATAACATGACAACTTTTTCAATGCAAAAACCTGTCAGCATTTTTTATACACGAATAAGCTTTTTCCTCTCAGCGGCACTAGCAACAATAAAACATAACTTTAATCTCTCCTTTTTCAAGTCTCAACTATGCATTCTTGCAACCTAAGCTTCTTACAAATGACCTTATTAATACTCAATGTATCTTAAACTAGTTATCAGTTAGTAGACTAATGAGAATGTAATATACGGTATTACTGCGCATGCTCGGAACAGTTAACCTGTGCCGATGTTTGGGCACCCCTGACCTGCCCTGTTGGCTCATTGTTGGCTCTACTTAGTGTGTCAGCACGGGTATATGGATGTCTCATTGATGTATGCATGATTTGGTATTTGCATTATCTTGAGCGTATAAATGTCAACGCAGTAACCTCAGATGAAAACAGTTTCGTGAGAACTCTGAAAGACGTCTATTTTTTTTTGAAGGTGGAAAATCATCAGGTGTTTCTCCCTTCTGTTGCCTTATTGCTTTCCAGGGTCGCGGTGACTCTATCTAACACTCCTGGGACCCTGAATGACATCTAAGAGATAATCTTATTTTACTCATGTTTAAAGGTAACAGGATCTGTAAAACATATGTATTTTTTGTGAGACCATGGACTAAGTTTCGTATTCTACATGTTGATTGTTGGGTAATATTACCAAATCCTTTTTGGTTATGAAATAATGAAGAACGAGGTGTGGAAAGACCAGGCAAAGATAGCAATAATGACTGGATGGACATGAAGCATTTTATTAGGTCTTATAGCAAACATTTGAGTGAAAACAAAAACGCATGGTGTGACCCTGAACCCAGGAGTGGGATTTATTATAATTTATGTTTAGTGTAAAAAGTAGAGTAAAGTAAACTTGTGCCAAATACATATACCTACTAGGTTAATTTTTGTCAATTTATCAAGTCACTAGCTAACCCGAACGTTGTCATATCTTAGCTATGAACTACCCTTCAACCCCCGCGCCCAAATCCGGGTTGTCAAATTGAACCCCGACGACAACCCGGGTTGACAGCCGATTTTTTTTTTTTTTTTCTCTTTAATTTTTTTTTTTTTGTCCGATTCACCAGTGAGTAGCGGGGCTTCACAGGTTAAACGCGCGAAGTTTAAATAGTCGTTAAGTTTTCTGAAATTTTCTAATTTTCCGCGCAACTTTCTTAATTTTTTCTGTCATAAGAACCTTCTCCTGATAATAAGAAACACAACAAAAAAAATTAGCGAAATCGGCCCAACCGTTCACGCGTGATGCCGTGACCAAGGAAATATGGATTCAATTTTAACCGACTTCGAAAAAGGAGGAGGTTCTATGTTCAACTGTATGTATGTTTTTTTTTATGTATTTCCACCGATTTGTCTGTCAGTTGTGGACCGATTTTCAAAATTCTTGTTTTATCCGAAAGAATGTAGAGGTAGTCCCATATAAATTTTATCCGAATTGCTTCAGCGCTTTTTGAAAAACTGAACAAAAACTTTAAATACGTATTCATAGATGACTTTTGGTTTACTCCAATTACGAGTATGTTTAAATTCCACGTTCCATGTTATTGGGGTTTTTAGTTCTGGGGTATAACAACTAAAAAGTAAAAATACTTTTTAACAAAAAAAACAACCGACTTCCAAAAAAGAAAATACACTTAAAATTAATAAATAACTTTAATTTCGGAAGTCGGTGTCAAATAACGAAGAAATAAAATGCAAACACTGACTTCCGAAATTAAATTAATTCTTTAATTTTTAGCGTATTTTCTTTTTTGGAAGTCGGTTGTTTTTTTTTAAGCTTCTTATATACAGGGTTACTGGTAACTCGAAGATTAATAATGCTAACTTAGGGTTTTAAGATGACCCTGACGTAAGGAAGCAGGCCTAATGACAGAAAAGTAGGTGCAAAACTGATCATCTTATAACTAATAGAATTCATATTTAGTTTTAGTGCTCAGCGGTGATAATTTTAGCTGACATTATGATTAGGTACTTTCTCATAGAGAGCGAACGTAAATCGAACCAATTATTGACATAATAACTGTTATTAAATAAATATGATTGGTTTCATTACTCGAAATAGACGGACGCCTACACATAAGTTAAAATTAATCTAACCTTGGTCGGCGAAATAATTATGTAATTGATTATAATATTATTATTGGCAATCTGTAGTAGGTGATGGTAAACCACGGGATCTCGGCTGTAATTTGTTCAGTGTTACTTCAGATATCTGAGGTCAATTTCTGTATTTGTGCCCGACTACCCCAAAAAGAGGGTAATGTTTTTCGAGAGTTTGTTTGTGTGTATGTACTGTACGTATATTATATAAGTGCGTATGTGTGTAGGTGTATTTCTTTGGCATGCCCCTGGATTTTAACAAATATGAGGTATCATATAATGAGCCAAAGAGGAGCTCGTGGCTAAAGTAATAACAGCCGCATGGGTTGATCCATTAGGTTAAGCTACGCTTGCCGGGTTTGGTTCATAGATGGGTGACCATCTTTACATACCGAGACTCCTCCGTGCCTCGGAAAGCACGCTAAGCCGTTGGCCCCGGCTGTCAATCGTGGATCTTTGACAGTCGTTACGGGTTTTCAGAAGCCCGAAAGCCTGACAACCATTCTTACCAAGTGTTTATCGTATTACCCAGTAACTGGCTTGTGGAGGTCAGATAGGCTGTCGCTCCACGTAAAATATTGGTATTCAGCTGCATCCAGTTAGACTGGAAGCCGATCCCAAGATAGTAGAGAAAAGGCTAGGCAGATTTGATGAGGTATTATTAGATGGGTCTTGACAGCTAAAGTGACAGTTAAGAGGCTGTATAAAAGTTTAAAAAAAACGGCAGCCGAAAAACTTTCTATAAATCAATTACTGAATATTTTCAAAAATATGACTGCCAAAAATAACTCAATAGTTCCAATTCTGACACTTTTCAACCATTTTGATAAGGTTGGTAGCGTGAAAGCTATGATTGAACTACAATAACTTTTCAAAGAACGATTGCATTCAATACGCAGTCGCAAACTGTCAAAACGTATAATTTAAAGGGATTCTTGACAGATTGTAAACGTTAATTAAAAGTACGGGAATAGCCCCTCTGGTAGGGTTACCTTTTTAGTCTTTATAACCCTAGACAAGGTGACATTGTAACAGAAATAACGAATTTCAACCGTCGGTAACTGGTTTCTGTAAACCTGTATCATCTCACTGCTGGGCTGGGCAACAACCTCTCCCAATAACTTCCAGTTACTCGATATAGGGTCAATGTGGACCACCGGTTTTACAACCAACCAAACAATGATTCGTCGATTGAAAACCTCGTAATAATTTGGTAGCTTGTGATAATCTCTATAAATTTCTATCCATGTTTGAACTTTTTGACAGTCTTTATCGCTTCCAAAATGTCACTCAAATATTATTTTTTCTATCGTTTATTCATGAACTTAAACATAAATTGTTATACACAAAAGATTTCTGCCAAACTGCAGTACAGTTTGTTAGCAGTGTTCTCGTGGATACATACTCGTACATACTGTAATTTAATAAAGTAAAACATCATTTCATTCTCCTGCCCTTATCCCAATTTATTTGGGGTCGGCGCAACATGTCTTTTTCTTCCATACTCCTCTATTAGTCGTCATCACTGTAGTCACCCCCTCTTTACCCATATCCTCTTTCACACAGTCCAACCATCATTTCTTTGGCCTTCCCCTACTCTTATAGCCATCCACATCGACACACAAGACTTTCCTCACGACATTTTCTTCATTCCTCCGCATCACATGCCCATACCACGACAAACGATTTCCACACAACTTTTCAGTCAGCGGTGCCACTTTCAGACTAGAGGAAGTCTGAAAGTGACACCGTATATACTCATTCCTAACTGTATCCATGCGCGTAACACTACACATCGCTCTTAGCATTCTCATCTCAGCTGCATGCAATTGTTTTTTATTCATCCCTGTGTGTAATATTGTGACCCAATATTCTGAACCATATAAGACACCAGGTCTGACCGTTGTTTTATAAATCTTCCCCTAAAGTTTAAGGGGAATGTGGGAGTCGCAGATAGTCCCGGTGACCTGCCGCCATTTCATCCATCCAGTGTTAATTCTGTGCTTAAAAGGGCATAAAATAATAAGTAGCTAAATATATCGTCGCTGGGACAAAAGAGATAGGTAGGTACAGTTTTTTTTTGTTTTCGTGGGGAACCTTTCAAAAAGCGCCTGGACTTTTAGGGAAAAGACTAGGAAGTGTGTGATTCTGACGTCACTAAAACCACCACGACTTTACTTAGAGGGGATTTATTTATCATTAATAAGCTTATTAGCTATACTAACTACTAGCTTCTGAGAACGGCTTCGCTCGCGTGGAATTAGTACTATCCTTCTAACAAACTTCCAACCCCTTATTCACCCCCTTAAGGGTTTGCTCAACGGAATGACCGTCACGGCCCCGGCCGCTACCACCGCAGTAGACGCATTGGGCGTAGGACGTCGCGAGACGTACTCCAGCCACCGTAGACCCGGACGTGCGGACGGCGAGCAGTAGGTAGCTCATCGTCCGATCAGCACCAGGCCCGTGAGTCGACGGCCCGTAGTGTTCCACGCGCGCCTCAAAGAGATGATTGTCAGCCACCACTGGGGCCCATCGTGGCCGGTGCCTGCATGCTTAGGGGTAGCGGATAAATTCGTAACAGAGTTACCGCTCCCCTGGGCACTTAGGCAGGTAAAGAACAGGGGTGGGTTTTAGTCAGTAAGAGTCTGACACGCCCTCCCGCTCCACCTAGAGCGGGAGATGTCATTGGATGATTTTTCAACCCACAAAAAAAAAGGGTTGAATTTCATAAAACCCTATATTTGTGGATTTCATGTCTCTAAGACTAGCGGTTTAGGTTGTGCGTTAATATAGTCAGTCAGTCAGGACTTTGAATTTTATATATACAGATCAATGAAATTATTATCTATAATTAACTAACTATAAGAGTTCAAGATAATCATTATTCAGTCTAAATGTAACTCTATCAGTCAAATTAAGTAGGTACAGTATAGCTAGTTGTACAAGTTCAATATTAATCAAGTCGTCTCAATCATACTAAGTGATTTACTATCTAAAATCGTTAGATTAATCTCGCGCCAAGTAATCCAGTCGCTTAATTACGCTCCTACAAAATGTAGAACTAGTCACGTATAGACCGGTTCCTAGCCTTTGAAGAGAAGTAGGTGTAGCATTGGTACGTAATATTATAGTGGTTTTTAAATATACAATTTAGTTGTAGAAATGCAGGTAATAGTTCGAATGTGTAAGTTAACTGCTGAGAATTTAAGATGGTTTTTTTTTAATTATTATATCTTCAGTTCTCATTAGAAACTTAATAATCAAAGTAAAACTTATAGTTAAACTAATTTGTCAAACTTTTTGAGAGTTTTTCAAGGGTGTAATTATTCTGAACAGTTTTGAAAAACCGGCCAAGTGCTTGTCGGATTTCACACATTTAGGGTTCCGTACCAAATATATTTTTGCCTAGTTGTATGGCTTTGGATCAACCAGTTGCTTAAATTTGAAGACTGTAGCTCCAACCGTTTGGCTATAAAACCTGTGTGACAGACGACGGACAGACAGACAGACGGATACGTGAGTGACAGCAGTAGGGACCCCCATTTGAACCCTTCGGGTACGGACAAACGGACATGTGAGTGACAGCAAAAGGGCTCATATGTTTTTTCTCTAATAAAACACCTGACGTAGCGGGTCTAACAACCTCTAAGTCTACGCAAGTATCAATCAAGTTCAGTACCTATACGATTTAAACGGTAAATACATCATTATAGTTTTCAAATAACGCCACTGTGCAATACATCAGCGATAGTAGACTTACCGAAGATGGTAATAGTTAGCTTAGTACACCTACCTTTAACGTCTTAAGATTATTTTGAGTACCTAAGATCAAGAAGTATGATGGAGTATGTTAGGCAATCGGCATCAGGTTTCGATAATCTAGTACATAATTTAATAATTACGCTTTTCGGTAACTGTTATCGGTGATCACTAGTATCTATAATCAGTTTTTGTTGGAAGAATATTTAAAACATAAGTAACTCTCAAGTTACTCCAGTACTTACAGTTCAATCGAACATGATCCGAATGAATCGAACATGATGTCACGTCAAAACATTCAGCACGTCACCAAAAACAAAACACCAAAAACTAGTGACATTTTCGAAACAACAAAAAATATTCGCGCGACGCGAAAGTGGTTCCGTAGTTTAGACCCATCGGCGTTCTGCCGACACACAACAAAAACCTTTCTAAAACACAATGGCCGCCGTTGTGACCGCCGATTGGCAATATTATTGAATTTTAGTGGGGAATTGAATTCGTTCAGCGCCCTGTCCCGCACTCCCGGGCTCCCGCGTGTTGGCGTGCTCGGCTTGTGTGGAAATACTCGTGTGGACCACTGTACTGGCTTGTTTGCAACATGTTGAGGTACTTCTCGAATTGATTAATATTTGTTTGAAACCTGTTTGTTTATCGCGAATTATACACAGTAAGCACTGGTATTCTTTATGCAGCCAGTTAGACTGCAAGCTGACTCCAATATAGAGAGAAAAAGTATGGCAGATGATGAGTGCGCCCTATTAATGCCTTAGTAAAGGTCTATTTAGGTTTTACTTTGTATCAGCCCGGAGTTTGGAAGTTAGTGGTGTGACACCACCGTGCCTCGGAAAGCACGTACAGCCGTTGGTCCTGCTCCTGATCTGTCCCCGTTCGTGTTTTTTTTTGGGACAAGCCCGCCACACCATTCCCAAACCACTGTAACTTCTGTAAGCCAGAATCAACAGTGGCGAACACCCAAAAAAAATACCGAGGCAATGAAGCTGGACGAGTCCCATACAAACGATTAAACTATCTTGGGTCCCGCAATGAAATTAATTAGAAAAGACAGCGGAGGAGTAAGCAAAAGCCCGGTCGTGTCGGATTGCCGTCCCATCGTACTCTCTCATAGAGTGCACCTGAGTTTTCGTACGTGCTGATGCACTATAATATCTCCTGCGTACTTGGCTAATCTCTTCAGGCCTTGAATTTTTTGCCATTAATGGGTTTTATTCCCAAACTAGCTTCTGCCAGCGGCTTCGCGTGCGTGGAATTAGTAGGTACTTATCCCATTATGAATTATAGCCTATGTGCTATTCCAGACCATATTATAATCAATCTCTGTGCCTTTCATCCAGATTCATTTAGCCGTTCTGATGTGACTGAATAACAAACATCCATCCATCCTTCTATTCATACAAGCTTTCGTATTCATAATATAAGTAGGAAGGATTCTAGAGTTTTGTTGACAGGAGCCTGATAGAAAAACCTAACAACACTTCCTCTTTCACTATTCAAATATTTATGCATATTCGGCACTAAATGGAAACGTTTCCTGTGAAATTACTTAGGTATGTCTCTGCTTAAATACTATAATCTACTTATAAACGTTCAACTGCTGGATGTCAGTGTAATAAATTCTCCGTAATGCCTCAAAGTAGAGGTAGTTTGCGTCCTAAAATGCAAGGCAGTCTCCTGAGAAATTAACGAGGACATGAGGTGCATGGAAAAAGAGGGAAAGAAACATTTTTCAGAGTTAGAAAACCTATTTTTTTAACGTGTACATTAAATTTCCATGTGTAATGATAGGAATCCATATTGTTAAAACACTTGTGACCATCGTCCAATCACCATCTTTTAGTGGGAATCGCTGATTTTTGGTGTTGAGTGATTAGAAATGCAGTTACCCATCAATCCTTAAGGCAAATTTAACAAAACATTAAAAAAGTATGATATTGTCGGAGGCCGAGGCCGGTCCAGAAAGCAGTAGCGAGATGACTTGGACGCGCACCACAAAGGATGGTTTGCGATGGCGCAAGAAAATTATGTATGAAAGGATATGGGGAGCAGTGTGACACTATTGGCTCATATTTTTAAAAGAAAGATATTGTAAGAATTTAAGCTTGAATTACGAGTATTTTTAACAGTTTTCAAAAAAGGAGGTTCTATGTTTGACCACAATTTTCTCGAAAACTCGTGATCTGATTTGGATAGGGTTTTCATTATTCAAATGCATATTTTTCAAGAATGGTTTTAATATATAATACATTAGGATCTAATAAGGATCTTCGGATATAGGCAGTGGAACTCTTCAATAACTAACAGCAAATGACTCGCAATTACTGCGATCTTTTATCCATTGTATTGTTGACACAATTTAATGGCTTAAAATGATTACATTAAAGAGCACTGCATCTCTCTTGCAAAATACAATGAATGTTTTATTTCCCCTTCACGATCAGGCTCATAATTTCATATTTATATATATTTTAAAAGATCGTGTCCGCTGTAGTTTTTCTGTATTATAAACAGAGCAGCGAAGTGTATGCGGCGAGTGCGCGTGACAACAATGTGGAAGCGTGTTCGCGCCAAAAAACTACGACGTGATACTGATCAGTGTGGACGAGTGATTGGCCGAAACTGAGATGGAGGCCGAAACCACGTCGTGAGTAAGAGTTAAAGTATTTATTACATGATTATATGATCTGAATTTCTAAATTGACTTTATTGGTTTCAGATAAACAAAAAAAAAATAATAGGTAAAATAAAAATACTCAAATTGAATACCACTTTGGCGTCTGAACTTTTAAACCAGACTCGATCAAAATTCTCGTCGTCAGCACGACTCTGAGCGTAAGCCGGAACCTATTTTCAGACCGAAACCATAACCCGCCTCGGCCTAGTTCCAGCCATATCCATCGGGGCGCAGTTTAGTTTAGCCCCAGGATAAATGGGTTTTATTCTATTTACAAGGGGCACACGTCGACGGCCGGCTTCTTGCCATGGATTATGTAAATAACGTTGTACAGTTTTGCATATCTGTGTCTTTAGTTTTGCTAGTCAGGTTATTTTATGCACTTTTAGTTAAATTCTGCGAACAATTTTGTTTGTGCAGAGTCCGTTGGCTGGTGTTTTGGTTTTGTTGGTATTTTTGTGAATATTGTTTATGGATTTTAAATGGTATACTCGGTATTTATTTATTTAAACTTTATGCAACACAAATGTACATAAGCGGACTTAATGCCTTAGCCATTCTCTACCAGTCAACCACGGGTGATGGAGAGATAATGTAGCAGGTGAATAAACCAAGAAAGTAAATAATAATAAGGAGAAAATGAGTACGAAAGTATAAGTATATAGTAAAAACAAACGTACATAATTATATAGGTATTTCATTTATAATACCTACATATAAATATATTTATATAAAGTAATGGATGGAAGTTTTTGAGACGACTCTATTACTTGTGTAGAAAGTAATTCAGCAACTTCCGCTTAAATGCATAATGACTGGTGGCCGTCCTGATATTGAGAGGAAGATCATTCTACAGAAGAATGGAATGTATATGAAAGGAAGAAGGAATATTATCAGAAGTATAAGAAGGGCAAAGCAGAAGGAGATTGTTAGAAGAACGCAGATTTCTGGCGTGTGAAGAACATAGATATTGGAAGTGAGTTAAAATATAAGAGGGAGAGGCGGGAGAGATGAGCAGAGAGAAAAGTGTAGTCAGCGCACGTAAACTTCTCTGGCGAATGTGCAACCATTTGAGCTCTGATCTGTAGCTCGACACATGTTCATAATTATTTTTTATGTTGAATATGAATATTAAGCTTATCCAGCAACACCGGGTTCAGATCAAAGTATCCAAAGGG
This sequence comes from Polia nebulosa, assembly GCA_951329385.1. Lineage (NCBI taxonomy): Eukaryota > Metazoa > Arthropoda > Insecta > Lepidoptera > Noctuidae > Polia > Polia nebulosa. The sequence continues at coordinate 1,029,743 of OX589595.1, read as the reverse complement.
TAACTGTTCGTGTTGCCCAATGACTGGGTTCAAATTAAAAGCATTTATTTCAAATAACAAATAACTTTTGAATTGTCAAGTCGGTCAGTCAAAAAGATAAAGTTAATTGCACATTCTAAAGCGTAGATCTCTATGGAGAAGATCGTGCAAGAAACTCCATGTACACTCTTTTAAACCATGGAGGTCAGGTGGGCAGTAGCTCCATGTATATACTGGTACTCGGCTGAATCCGGTTAAACTGGACGTCGAGCCCAACATAGCAGATTGAAACAGTATTTCTGAAGTTTTATTTTGTAAGCTGAGAAAACGAAAAGACACAAAACAAGCGCCTCGATTTCTGTTGAACTTTGTGTGATCTTAAATCGGTTAATGGTATATGTTTCAGTGATAGATACTTAAAAGCCTTCTAGCTTTGACTTATTTTTTTACTGGTTGTAAGATTTACTTTAATATAAAATAAGTTTATTTATTTATTTATTTATTTATTTATCACATGGAAAACCAACAGCTTTACATAAATGCAATAAGTAAACTAGAATAAGAGACATTAAGCCAATTATAGAAAATTAATTATATTATATATTCGTTATTGAATTGTTCCCTGGGGTTCCGTACCTACCCGTTACCAACGGAACCCTATTAATAAACCTGCATTGTCCGTCCTTCCGCGGGCAGTATCTCATGAACCATAATAGTCAGACAGTTGATATTTTACAGATTGTGTATCTATAAAAAACAACGAATAATAAAAAGCGTTCGAAATTCTTCATAATTTATTATTGAGCTGCATTGTTTTACCACTATAACTTGTATTACTTGTAACGGCAACAAGCCACTTTGTCTAGAACTAACAAACTGAAGTCCTATTCATTCCTCAGGAGTGTCGCGACCATAACTCTGGAACGGTTCCGATCTCGACAAGGTGATCGGTATCGGTACCAGGACCACCTCTGGGACACGTTTTAAAAGTTGTCCCGGAAGTACTCCGGGACCTTTTGAATCCGCTTTGTGTAAACTATGGACTGTAGTTACAACATTTCGATTTACTATGTGTCGTAAATGCTGAAAGCCAGTAGTGTTCCTAATACTTTGTCCAAGCAATTTTAGTATTGATTCGTAATGGTTCTAGATATAACACTGTCAAATTAATAATGAATTAATTTATGATATTTAACTTAGTTTCTCTAAAAGACAGATAACGAGAAAGCTAACATAGTATGTGTGACAGATTTTAAGGAAGATTTTTTTTTTCGTGAGTTCAAACCCAGGCAGGCACTTTACGTGTAAATTATTCACCACTACTCTGAAAATGGTGAAGGAAAATATCGTGAGGAAACCGGCATGTCCAAGAACCAAAAATTCGAAGATAATATGTGCCATCCACCTTCCCGCATTGGGCCCGCGTGGTGGATTACGGCCCACACTCTCTCAAACAGAGGAGACCTGTTCCCCAACAGTGGGAACATTAAAAAGGCTGATGATGATGATGATGAAGAAGAGAGACAAACAGTCCTAAATAGGTACATTTATATGCCCTTTTTTTTCTTTTTCGGGCTGGGAAATCATCCAATGACATCTCCTGCTCTGGGTGGAGCGGCAGGACGTGTCAAACTCTTACTGACTAAAACCCAATCCTGTTCCTTTTTTGCCTGAATACCTAGGGGAGCTGGAACTCCGTTACGAATTTATCCGCTACCCTTAGGCATCCAGGCGCCGGCCATGATGGGCCCCCTCCGTGGTGGCTGACAATCATCTCTTTGAGGCGCGCATGGAACACTACGCGCCGTCGACTCACGGGCCTGGTGCTGATCGGACGGCGAGCAACCCACTACTCGCCGTCAGCAGGCCCGGGTCTACGGTGGCCGGAGATCGTCTCGCGACGTCCTACGCCCAATGCGTCTCCTGCGGTGGTAGCGGCCGGGGCCGTGAGGGCCACTCCGTTGAGCCTCCCTCACCCATCCCGCCTCCCTCACCCGTCCCGCCTCCGCTTTCGCGAGCATTGCTGCTTCGCAGAAGGAGGAGACTGCTTCTCATTCCCTCTCGCTCCGTACCATGACCTGAAACCAGGGCCGGGCGCGAGAGTTCACTGCTGCCTATTGCATCCACGAGGACACAGCGGTGCTCCGCTCAAGCGGGGCAGACCTCCACCGTATGCTCCACCGTGTCTTCTGGGCGATCCGCACAGTGGTAACACCCGGGCGTTTCCTCCCGCCTGATTTGATGCCGGAAACTCCCGAAACAACCGTGTCCGGTGAGGACCTGCGTCAGGCGGAAGGTGAGGACGCCGTGACGCCTCTACAGCCACTCCTCAAAGAACATTTATTTGCCTTAAAATCTATTCAAAAGTAATTAAATATAACGAAAGCAAAAAAAAATCCAATAAATAAACCTGGAATTCATAGATTTTCTTACTTTCATAACTCTCAATCATCAAAGGAATCCAGAATTTTCAATTTCAAAGATCGGGAGTTTAGAAATTGAATAGAATAAAACTAAAATAGCAGACCAAAAGATTTCCATTCAATGGCGGTATTTTTTATCCTCGTCTTTAGATAACGCCGACCAGAGCTTTGATGTCTTTTTAAATAAAATAATCTGCTTCATTCCCACGCTGGCGGTTCGAGGGTTCATTAGCCTGTAGGTAAAGATGATAGTGACAACGGTTCTGTTATCGATGCTTTACTTATAAAGGTTAACATTTAAATACAACAAATTTTAGACATCACTTTCCCTCGCAGGTTAGTCAGAAATGACCCTTAAGGTGGAGCGAAAAATAACTTTTTTCGTTTTTCCTATATAATCAAACAGTGGACGCAGGCTAAAACATTCTTGTGTAAAATTTCAACCTGCTGAGACACCATCTTGATGAGGTGGAGCACTGTACCGGGTCGTGATAAAGACGTGATTGATCAACAATAGTTTAAACATACAGCATTCACATTCGTAATATTAGTAGGACGTAGGGTTATTACTACTACTTTTACAATATTATCGAAACAAATTAAACGTCATTAGACATGGGCTGTGAAGAACTACATTTAAGGGACGGGCATGCCTAAGTACACTGACATAGGCTCGTCGAGTTGAGGCTCAAGAGTCTCGAGCATCGACGCCAAGTTGCTAGCCGGTCGGTTTTCTATCGGTTGCTTGTTGGAGAGTGTGCGATCGAATTGCATAGTATAATTCCACCAAACCCGTTTCTTCATTGTACTACAAGACGTACGGCGATGCGCTACCGGTACATGGTGAACATCCCATCCACATGCACAAAAAGTTTTGAGAACACATTCATTGTGCGTACAGCTAGGGGTGCGTAAAGCTAGGGAGTGGAATACAACCTGGGAGTCTTTAAATCAAGTGTAAATAGGTTACTTCTAGGCAAGCGTGCTCCATCTTCGACCTCATCATCGATTACCATCAGGTGAGATAGCGGTCAAACGTGTGCCTATAGATGATAATAAAACTGACGTCTAATTCACAATACGTAAGTCGTAAGTCCATTACAATCTCATTAACACCCATACATGGCATATTTATTGAAGGAAATTTCAAACAACAACAAAGGATTCTCCAATCACAAACTAACTAACAAATACCCCAATACATTGTTCCCTGGTCACAGCGCCACATACACCAAAATTGGCATCTTTATAATCTCTGTTACGTATTAATAACAGTAAGTTATACCCACATCCCGCTTTACCGGGATCCCGGGGGACTGCATTGTTCCCGTCACCGGAATATTGTATGCAAGCCCGGGACTGGAGCGTGCATTATAACAATATTTACTGCCGCAAACCCGTTAGATAATCAGCTTTACTATTCAATTGTTATTATGGCCGCCATTTTGGGAGTTTATTGCATCTATTCGGTGTACGTTGTAATTGGTGTGACGCACACAATGCGGTGGGGTTATGTAGTTCATGTTTAGTTGATTGATATTAATTGCTTTGTTGTTAGATTTGAGTGACAGCTTAATATATTTTTATTACGTAGATATGTACATATCTAGAGACCGATTTGGTAATTAGATCTTAAAAAATTGAGCATTATGCTCATAATCATACACTGTGCGAAGAAAAACAAACGTCAAACCTTTTTTCGAAAAAGAAGCTACTGTTTTTTCAAAAACTGAAAAATGTTATGTGCAACCAAATAGACATTTTCAAAACTCATTTCTAGCCAAGCGCGGAAACACACAACTATAAAATCATCCTGAATGACTTTTAATCAAAACCAACTGTTTGAAACTGGAATCAACTGGCCGAAACTAGTTCCGAATAATATTTATTCACTATCAGCGAAACAAAAGTGAGCTAAGCAGAAGTTTGCAGTCCAGATCAACACTACCATCTTGTTTCAATTCAAATCCTACCTTAAACAAATGTAGGTAGAGTTTAAAACATCTTGTGTTGTAAAGTTTTTTGTTTCACACCAGCACATGAATCGCTGAGCCAATATGCTGCAAAGAAAATAAAGTTTTATGTTCCTTGTGAGAGGATTTAAAATTGGATGAAGTTGTGGTTGAATGCTTTGAATTTGAGGAATTTCCAGCGTCACCGTCGGAAGGGTTGAGTTCACTCATCACAAGTTGTAGTTTTTTGTCTTGAGATATAATTTATGTTTAGTTACCATTCCATAGAATTAATCCTCGGAACGGACGGCGAAGTTTATCTTGTTTGCTTGATCAGATTAGGACTTTGTTTGTGTAAGTAATTTAGTTATAGATCTGCAGTAATGCTTTGCATAATATTGTGATAGTGGATTATTCAGTCGATAGATGATATAACTACGGAAGAGGAAAACCTTCTCCTTAGCTTCCTTCTCGGTTGATTAAGAAAAACAAAACAAAAAGTAACATACTAAAAGTATAATTATATATTTGTAAAAGATTTTTTTAAATAACCCACATACATAAAGGTTTCGTAAAATACAAAAAGCACCATTCCATGCCACAGCACCTGAAAAACCTACCAAGTATTGAATAGATATAAATAACCCTTTTCACGTGAACATCGTGAACTTAACCACCGCTCTGTTGATGTGGGGACCTCTGGTCGTCTTATCTCAATGTGACGCCACTAACGACTTGTCACGGCTCTATGATATGTTAAACCTATAATATATAGATACGTTGTATCATTAACTATCTACTAGAAAAGAGTGGGTCTGTTCGGGATGTATGTAGGGGAAAAAAATATACACACATACAATTATTTTTACAGCTAGACCCAATGTAATAAAATTAGTCGTAGTGTAGTAGTAGTGTGTAAATAGTAGTAGTAGTCGTGTAGTATGTAGTAAAGTAGTGTAGTAGTAGTGTTTGTAGTAGGTAGTAGTAGTAGTGTGTGTAGTAGTAGAGTAGTAGTAGTGTGTGTAGTAGTAGTGTAGTAGTAGTAGTGTGTGTAGTAGTGGAGTAGTAGTACATTTACAGTCGATGATTAAAAGCGAATATAAGGAAAAAAAATAGTACACAGTACATACATTATACACAGAGTAATATTTTAAAGTAGCAATTGTTTTAATTACTTTTTTAAAGTAATTAAGAACGAACTATCAAGTTATACTTCCATTTATTAGAATAATTTTGACGCATAGCTTCATGCATAATAAATTTACATGTCCTGAAAATAACGCAACCTTTTGGTTTTGAATTTACTAAAGTAAAATTATTGCTTTGTTCGTCATTTTCCAAAACAACTTTTAGTTTTCACTCCATAGTTTTTAAGTGAAAGAGATTACTAAGTTTGTTATTTAATTTGTCATAAATTATTTAAATGGATGGATGGTTGGTGGTGGATGGTGGATGGTTTTGATGGATGGTTTCACATGATTTATACGGTTTTCATGTCTTTTTATCTCATGCGGATTTAAAATGTAAAAAGCACTACACGTGAACCAAGTTTGGAATAATATTATTCATCAGTGAATGCGATCAATTAGTATAACAATAAAAATTATTCTGGTCCAATATGTGATAAATATTTTAATTATTTACTGAATTAATTTTTCATGCATAATTTTTATCCTGTTTTATTTTTACCAAAAAACAAACTTTCACACACTAGTTAACTGAAATTTAAAGCGTTGTTTTTAGTTTTTTATGCTCATAGTTTATAAGGCTACGGTTGTGTCCAAGGTATTGGACAGTGTGCTTAATGCGCAATTAAAAGCGTTTGTTAAATTGCATGACAACCAGTTTGGGTTTCGACCTGGGTTGTCCACTGAAACTGCGATTTTGGGCTTTAAGCACACTGTGGAGTACTATATAGGCCGGCGCACGCCTTTTTACGCCTGTTTCCTTAACCTATCCAGTGCTTTTGATCTGGTTTCCTACGACACTCTTTGGAAGAAACTTAACGATGCTAAGCTACCATCTGAAGTCATCAACATTTTTAAATGAGCGAGCGGAGGGCGCTGTCGGTCAGAGCCAATATGATTGCCCACAGGTTCATGCGTGCTTCTACGGAGGTTAAGAAAACACTATTTAGAACCTTCTGTTCGCCTTTCTACACCTGCAACCTGTGGGTACATTATACGCAAAAGTCGTACACCGCCCTTCGCGTACAGTATAATAATGCTTTCAGGGTGTTGATGGGATTGCTTCGCTTCTGTAGCGCATCAGGAATGTTTGCGGAAATGCGTATTGATTGCTTTTATGCATTAATCGTAAAAGATGCGCATCCTTGGTGCGCAGGGTGCGAGCCAGTTCCAACGGCATCCTGGGCATGATTGCTGACAGACTGGACTGTTGTGTCGTTAATCGTTGCTCCAGTATTTCGGGTGGAATGTTGAAGCAATGATTAATTTATTTGTTAATAATTTGTTTATGTGTGTATGTCGCTGCTGATGTTATATGGTCTTATGTCTTACTAACATAGTAATAAGTATATTTATTGTTACTAACCCTATGAGTCTCATTGTAACTCAAAATAAATGATTAAATACAAAATAAATAAGAACGACTACACTTATACAAAAAGTAATAAAACATACTGACACGTTTTGTAATTTACACGAATATTTCATCACCTTCTTGCGAAACTGCAAAGAAAAAGTAAATCAAACAGCTTTTACATGTATTTTGTTTTTATTTTTAAAGTCTTTAAGCTAAATCCAGGCGTCCAGAGCAAAAAGGCGGAGAACTTACGCAGTTTGAAGTTCTATTCGAACTCAGAACATTGAAGAAACGCTGTGAGAGTGTAGAAGTTGCTCCGTAACAAGTTTCTTACTATCTGGTTCGATAACAGCTGAGACAATAAGCTTGAAATCTAAAATATTCTTTGTTCTACACAATGGTGGTCTTGTAAGTCTTCGCTGAGAATACAATAAAATGGATACTAACGTTGGAATTGTTATGATTTTGTTTTGATTCGTGGAAGTTTAGGAATGAGGTTGGAATTGTAAGTAAATTCCGCAGTTGGTTTGATTTTTATGCAGTAGGTACCCAATAGACAAACGTGTATAAACAAATGTGTCCTTCATTACAAAAAGACACAGTTAAATATCATGAAGTACATAGCTTTGAGTAGCAGAAATGACGGTCTATATATTTTCAAACTTGATTTATAGTAAGTAGCCATAAGACGTATTCAATCACTTATGTTTCATTCAGTTTCAAGTTTTAAGAAGAATTAATGTCCAGTAGACAGACTCTAAGACATCTTTAAACCAATTCTCACTGGCTTTTGCAAGTTACACTAGATGACAAACTTAAGTTCGAACATAAGTAAGTCAAACTACTCGATTCGCGATCGGAAAACTTGACAAATTCACCCTCAAGTCACGACTTACCCACTTTGAGAAAATGTTACATTTAGCTCACAGAATTAACTGGTGCTGGTACATTTTAGAGAAAATATTTTTAACTTTTAAAACAAGCTGCTCACATTCTCAATTTTAAGCTACAAAAATCCAGTAACATTCGTCATGGAAACCGCTTCTGTTCTCGGTATCAAGAATGGTGATTTTGTGTCGCTGTCACAATTGGATTGATGATTAAAACAATCTAATAAGTCTGTCCGATTACCAAAGAATATTGAACACGTAATTTTTCTTTAGTCACGTAAACAAAAAAACCGGCCAAGTGCGAGTCGGACTCGCACACGAAGGGTTCCGTACCATAAACTAATAATAAACCCAAAAAAAACACGTTTCTAGAAACGTGTCCTTTTTGGGTTTTTTTTTTGGCTGCATCTTTTAAACTACTTATTTTTATAGCGGCAACAGAAATACATATACTGTGAAAATTTCAAGTGTCTATCTATTACGGATCATGAGATACAGCCCACTGACAGTCCGACGGACAGCGAAGTCTAAGTCATAGGGTCCCGTTGGTTGCCGTTTGGGTACCGGACCCTTAAAACGAAGACGACACAGTGCGTTGAAATTTTGCATGACGTCACACGAGTTATAATTGTACCACTTTTTACTAAATTGACGTAACAAGCTCCCCCACTACTGAACTTTGATGCGTTTTACCTTTGTCATTTTTTATTGATTTGATAAAGCAAAAAATACATGTCAAATATAATTTGATATTATAACTAACGGACTAAATAGAATTATTTTGTTGTGATGAATAAGATTAGTGACTTCTAAAATCTAGACTGTATTTACACCTAGTAAAAATTATGTTGAAATCAGCTTCATATATTTTGTTTCTAGCTTTCGTTATCATCTCCATTGTAATCTTTTTATTGACGTTTAAACATCTCGGTTTTATATCACTTATATTTAAATTTATTTACTATCTCGAGTAACGCCACGAGTCGCACTAGTGTGTCCTAATACATTAATGTGTTCGTGTATATTGGACGGTTATCGGTCGTTACCTGGAGGTCACTGAATATGTATTATAGAAGCAAGCTTAGTGTTACACCGTGACGATGCCCGCCGTTCAAATTCATTATCGTCAAGCTGATAATTTCAAAGCTCATAGGAAAAGTGAGCTTCGGGACTTTGTCCTATACAAAATTAACCCGTCATTAAGAGCGTTAATCGCGAGGAGCTCGTGGCTAAAGTAATAACAGCCACACGGGTCGATCTATCAGGTTAAGCTACGCTTGCCGGGGTTGGTCCGTGGATTGGTGACCAGCTTTACATACCGAGACCCTTCCGTGCATCGGAAAGTACTTTAAGCCGTTGGTCCCGGCTGTCAATCGTGGATCTTTGACAGTCGTTATGGGTCGTCAGAAGCCCCAAAATCTGACATCCAGTCTTACCAAGGGGTATCGTATTACCCAGTAACTGGGTTGTGGAGGTAAGATAGGCAGTCGCTTCATGTAAAATACTAGTATTTAGCTGCATCCGGTTAGACTGGAAGCTGACCCCAAAATAGTTGGGAAAAGGCTAGGCAGATGATGATGTAGAGCGTTAATCGCGCGCGGGCTGGCAACGTCGCATTTCTAGAGGCTTTATTAAATTAATAATACTACTGTTTCTCAGTCAAATAACTGGATCGTTATATTTAACATTTACTTTAAAATATTTAATCGTAATACGTGGTAATACTGCAAAAAGTACCACCGAAATGAAAAGAAGAAAAATACTGCAAAAAGAAAATAATTGACTGTAATGTAATCTTTTATGCTTATAAATACCAACGATCTAGTTACTTGACTGAGAAAAAATAGTACTTTGATTAAACTATAAAATAATCACAAAAAACCTCTAGAAATGTGACGTTGTCACCCACGCGCGATGAACGTTCTTAATCAAAAAACCAACTATACCAAAGAAAGAAAAAGTAGAAATTATTATAAGGCAATAATTAATTCATTTCCATCCGACCTGCGGATTAAACCGAGAAAAAGAAAAGTACCTCGCGCTTGAATTTGAAAGTTGGTGGTACGACACGCCCGTTTTTTTTTTTTTGAGGTATTGGGAAATCATCCAATGATTCTCTAATGAGACTCTGGATGGAGCGGGAGGGCGTGTCAGACTCTTACTGACTAAAACCCACCCCTGTTCCTTCCCTGCCTGAGTGCCCGGGGGTGCGGTAACTCATTTTCCGAATTTATCCGCTACCCCTAGGCACGCAGGCACCGGCCACGATGGGCCCCGTCAGACGACACCCCTATGCCTCGGACAGCATGTAAAGCTCTTAGTCCTGCGCCTGATCTCTCCCCGGTCGTGTCGGATTGCTGTCTCATCGGTCTATGAGAGTAGAGAGTGCACTTGTATTTGCGCACACGCTTGTGCACAATATCTTTTAGTTGGTTAATCTCCATTGAGATCCGGACCTTGACCGAAATTCGGTCGGAAGACTTACTTTTTATAATAATTAATTATAATCCACGATCGGTTATTCTTACAAAAGGCAATTTTTTAAATTTTATCCAACTGTCGACTAATTGGATAAAATTCAAAAAAATTGCCTAAGTATATAATTTGTTCTTAAAACATCGAAGTCATTCTAGGTTACAATTTAAGTTTCAAAATGTAAGTGAATTGTCCTCTGCGGCGTCGGTTGTCTCGTGACTAAAATGATAGCAAATGACAATTTATTTAGAGATACATTGAAGGATTGCGGGTTTGTAACCAACGTGCACCCATAAACTATTGATTCAACGTTTAAATCCCAACCGAAATTTATTTGTGGCTGCTACTGGTATTTTGTTGGTTAGCCAGGAACACCTTTAGTTTTAAATTGATATTACACTCCAAATGTTATAATACTAACTAGTTTCCACGGCTTCTCTCCTGTAGTGTATCATACAGGAATCGCTCATTCTTCTGAGATACAAAGTAAGTTATGGCACTAAGCAGAAGTTTAGCTTTTTTGGTGAAGTAATTTTGGAAATTAAATAGTTTCAGAGACCAATAGGACCTACTTTCTGATTACTTACAATAAATTTTACTCTTTTATAATATTAGTATAGATTGGTATATAGCTACATGATTTTATTATTCAATAGCTTATCATAGTTGCGACGTCAAATACAACAATAACTTATGACAAATACATCATGTTCGAAACGAAAAAGTACAAGAACTGGCGCGTAGCAAATTTGCTACAGCGTAAGCGGCGTAGCGGTTACAACTGCTACGCCGTAGCACCCGCATAGTCTGAGCATGATTTTGTAGTCAAAAAGTATGTCTATCTTAACACATAGTCTGCCATTTATTAAATAACAAAAAGGTTTTCTCAATTTGTTAACATTAAAAATAAAATAAAAAGGCAAAGTTGTGTACAGTGAATATGAATAAAAGCCGCACGTATTAAATGTTAAAGTGAGTTCTTGAAAATCATTTCAATAGCTGCTGGTTTCCTATGGTAAGAATTATTGTAAAGTTAATTATGGCTATATTCTGATTCTACTTATGTTTCGAGGCTTGAATTAAATTAAACTCGACGTCTCGTGTTACGATGTATAGTAATAACTTAATTAATATTGTATTTTTTAATGTTTATACGTTTTAAAGCATTGCGTCAGTCATTATTCATTTTCCATCACTGAACAAGGAAATAAAATAAATGTGTTGAATCTGATAGAAATAATTTGAGGAAGACTGCGTTTCTGTTTCAATAAAAACCGTAGTTAAAATCGAAACTGTTGTTTGACACTTTTTGTCACCTAAGCATAGGCATTGCCATACAGCGTGGCGATGCTGCCAGTCTTTACACGTCGATTGCCATTCATGTGGATGTGTTGCTTGCTGCTTATGGGTTATGGGGTGATTAGCACGCCACAATTGTTGTGATAACCCTCTTTGAGGAGTGGCTGAAGATGCGCCACGACGTCCTCACCTTATGCCTGACGCAGGTCCTCACCGCACATGGCTGTTTCGGGAGGTTTTCCTATGTCAAATAAGGCGGGAGGAAACGCCCCGGTGTCACAAATATGTGAATCGCCTAGAGGACACGGTGGAGCATAGGGTGGAGATCTCCCCCGCTTGGGCGGAGCACCGCCATATCCTCGTGGTGGCGATTGGCGGCAGTGACCTCTTGCGCCCGGCCCTGGTCCAGGCCATGATATGGAGCCAGAGGGAATGGGAAACTGTCATCTCCTTTTGCGAACCAGTAATGCTCGCGAAGGAGGAGACGGAACGCGTGAGAGAGACTCAACGGAGACGGCCCTCACGCCCGTAGAAGCCGCCGCAGGGAACGCCGTCAGCAGTACCTGACTGTACCTGACGGCCGATGCCTGCTTGGGGTTGCGGATAAATTCGAAAGAGAGTTACCGCGGCCATTGGCACAGGCAACTAAAGGAACAAGGGTGGGTTTTAGACATTAAAATTCTGACACGCTCTCATCATTGGATGATTTCCCACCTTAAAAAAGGTGTGCAGATAACAATATTAAAAACTATTGTGTCTACTAATTGGGCGTGCAACGGGTTAAGCACCACCACCACACACCAGTCGACAGCAATGCTGACTGTGTTTGAATAGTAACTTATGGTTAAGTTTGCTATGAAGAAAGCAAACAACTAAGACATGCAGACAGTTTCAATATTAGACACGTAATATATCACTTACTAGAACATTTCTATGGCGCCACGTGTTAGAGATGACTGGCGGATTCCCTTTGAAGGGTTCAATGAATGAACCGACGACGGTGACCGCAGCTTTACATATAATACCTGTGCCTTTTTAAAGGTTTAATTTATCTATTTTTATTGAATTATATGAATAAAATAGATGCCCTTTATGGCTTTAGAAAATAAGAAAGAAGTGACATAAAAACTTCAGGCCTTAATTTTTTTGTCCTTTGGTATCCTGGAAGAGATCACGGAATGCGATAAGGCCGCCCATAGTATTTGTTTAGTATTGAGTTTCTTTATTTAATGTATCATGGTGTACAATAATGAATATAATAAATAAAAATATAGATTTGGCAATACATACTCGTAAGTAGGTATATCAATAAATAATTTTTTTTTGAGCTGTGGTGGCCCAGTGGTAACGGCCGCGACTTACAGGCAGGCGCTTTATTTTGTGAATTATTTTCATCACCACTGCTCTCAAAAATGGTGAAAAAAACCGGCATGTCCTAGAACCAAAAATTCGAAAACATGTGACATCTACCACCAAATTGGGCCCGCTTTGTGGATAACGGCCCACACCCTCTCACAGCAGTGGGGACATTAAAAGGCTGATGATGATGATACAAGTGGTTGTAAAATAGGTCATTAAATAAAGAATGACGCATGAAATTATAATTACAGATAATGGCCTGTGCTTTACATACAGGCCTGTATTGAAAATTTCAGTAAATAATTACTGAACTCTGTGAAACCTTATAATTCTCTACTAGTCATGATAATTTGTCCATAACAACTCCTCATATCACCAAAAATGTCTGTTTAAAGTTGTGATGATCACAATTACTTGGAGAAGTATAACAACCTTCCTAAAGCAGCAAGTTTCTGGCCGCTAGTTATCGATACTTTAACTGGAAGTTTAACTTTTCAGTATTATTTCGATCCTTCAGTTCAATAAGTTATTGAAGTTCAAGAGGCTATTCAAGTTCCTCTGCCTTACATTTTCATGGAAAGTCGTCAGAGACCACTTGGAATGGACCGTATCTTTTGTCTAAAAAAGGTGATTTCGTCATCGTCTCTTGACTTGGGATCTGGATGGAGTGATAATTTAGCAATAGCATAAAATGTAAATCAAAAACTTATTCTAGACTTATTTCATAACTTGATTGTTATTCCTAATGTAACGCCGAATAAAGTCGACTCGTAGTCGAGTCGTACTCCCTCCTCCCTGCCAGGGTCTTCAGGATACCCGGGCCTGCGGACGGCGAGTAGAGGGTAGCTCGCCGTCCGATCAGCACCAGGCCCGAGAGTCAACGGCGCGTAGTGTTCCACGCGCGCCTCAAAGAGTTGTCAGCAATCATGATGGGGCCAGTCATGGCCGTTGCCTGCCCAGGGTTGTGGATAAATTCGAAACAGAGTTACCGCGCCCCTGGGCACTCAGGGCAGGGAACGAACAGGGGTCAGTCTTAGTCAGTAAGAGTCTGACACGCCCTCCCGCTCCACACAGAGCGGGAGATGTCATTGTATGATTTCCCACCCCAAAAAAAAAAGGGTCTTCAGGATGGATTTGGAGCTAGCTCGCAGTTTGCAGAGCAAATAGGCAGATTTCTGTCAGGTATGTTTGCAGAAGCACTCTTCTGCGGAGTCGTTATTGTTGATGGAATGTCACTGTGACTTGGACCTTGTTAACGTCAAATACCTGTAACAAGGTAGTGTTAAAGCCTTGTTTATTTTTTGACCTCTTTTCCAAAACTACGTTCTTTCCTACCTTTTTTAATTTAAAATTCAAAAATAACTTGTTTTCTCTGTCAAGTCTCTGTTTTTAAATTAAAAATCAGTTCTAATTCTGCAGCCGAGCTAGTAGAAGCTCCACATTATCATTTTTCGACTCTTCAACTGTCAGTTACCAGTTTCCAAGAGTTGTGCATTAATACAATTTAATTACGTACCAAGTCACAGTGTATGTGTTTGTACTATTAATGAGTGCTTCCTATATTCAAGCCTACTTTTGTAAATAACAAAATATACGTGTTAACTCCTCGTGTGTTATTCTTCATCAAACTTGTCCTCACGGTCTTCCTACTCTACGTCCTTCTCTGTGTGTCATTCCTTCATCCTTCACGAGTCACCAATACTCCGGCCTCTGCAACGTGACTCCACCTCCTCACCGTGACATACCTACTAAACGTTTATCTTTAAACAATTGTTTTCCCTAATCACGCTGGTGGACTAGTGATTGGTATAAGCAGTTAAATTTCATATACAAAGGATGCTAAATTAAACACGAGTAAAATCATATGGTTGCTTAAGTATATTATTTACAACATGAAGTCATGTAAACAAATACGAGAACCATCCAGGGATATTTCCAAAAGCATTCACTGTTAATATACTACACGAAGATAATTCCTGTCATACAAAATCCGACACTCACTCGAAATTCATTAAAACTTCAACAAATACAAAACTACCGTCACAACATAAATACGAGTACACAGAACATTCGGCAGACCACAGTTTCATTCAAATTTCAATCATTCGTATATTAAATATCTGGACTCGATCGGGAATCGAACCCGTAACGTTGGACATTTCAGACGGCCGCAGTAATGTTATTCGCTCCGTTAATATAGAATCAATCTAATTTGTCAATGAAAGTCAGAAGCAGACGCCGATTACTCGGCGGCGGCGAGTAAAATGGCGCTGGATTGAGGTGAAATAAATTGAAATTGATGAAATAGTAGAGAGGATAAGATTATGGCGAAGGAGGCAGTTGGCAAAGAAGTTTAGATATATAGGTTTACTTTAACTCTTTGCGCGTCTAGCGGACACATGATGGGCGCGATATAATTTATATCTATTGAGTCTGCTAATTGGACGCGCCACGGGTTAAGCCGTCTCTTGACCAGACTAGCGACTCGTTTGACCTGTCGATATGCACGTTTCAAGAATTGTATATGTATATAAATACCTCAAGTTTCATTTACTATAACGTTGTGGTACATAGGTAAAATACGTTTTAAATACAGAAAAAATATTGTGCTGGATTTGGTTTTAAACCTCCAACCATCTCCAACGGTCTCATGTTTATGATATTCACCGACAAACTCAATTAATATGCTATCACAATTTGGTTTGTTAATTTAATAATTATTTATTTATTTAATGTTAATAATTTTATTTTTTAAATAATACCTTTCGAATTGTAAAAGGAAACTTTAATTAGTTACTTCAGCATAAGCAAGAGTCTTGATCCAAATTCTCGCAACAATTCTTTTCCAAATCCATCACGTTGGCAAGCCAAGCGAATCCCGTACAGTAACAAACACATAGTCCCCGGGGTACATTTTAGCGGCGCGGCGTCTAAATCAGTAGCAATTAATGTCAAAACGGTAATATCGCTCGATACACTCCGGGCTACTCTCAGATTTATTCATCTCTTGGGCCTCACAATCCACCTGATTTGATTTATAACATCAATCGTCTTAGTTCGTGGTTTATTTAGTAGTTTTTCATAGTTTCTATGTAATACGGTCTGCGAGTTATGTTAGTTGATTGAGTGACTTTTAAGAGTTATGATGACGATGCAACAGTGGGAGTATTTTTTCCACTCGTGTTGGTAGGTGGTTTGTAGTGTAGCGACATCTATGACGCTTCATACTAACTAGAACAGCAAAATTCCTACATCGCGCAAGCAGAGTTCTCCGCGCGATTTGAACATATACAACAGCCCGAAATCAACTATCGGGCAGTTGCCCGGACCAGACACAGCACCCGTCTGGTCGGAGGATCCTCCCTTTTCAACGGAGGTTTGCGGGACTTTACACCCTGTTCCGCGTACCTCCAAAATGGTGACCCTCGACTATGAACGTGAGCGCAGCCTTCGTCATGACGTCATCACCTCGTCAGCGCAGCCTTCGTGCAGCTACTCCAGCGTGACGTCATCATCATCACTTCCTCCAAGCTCTTCAGCAACGAGTCATACAGCCAGCCAGTACAACGACAACGCCGACAACGATAACGCCGAGAACGATACGCCGACAAACGATACGCCGACAACGATACGCCGACAACGATAACGCAGACAACGATACGCCGACAACGATATGCCGACAACGATACGCCGACAACGATACGCCGACAACGAAACGACGCACCGCTCCGACTCACTGGAGCCCGCAGCAGTACTCCGACTCACTGGAGCCTGCAACATCATCCCGACTCACTGGGATATCATCACCGCAGACAGTTCCGACTCACCGTGAACTATGCGCCTCTTCCGGTTCCGACTCACTGGAACCAGCCTTCCACTGGCCCGGCAAGCATCACGTATGAACGACTCATCAAGAAGAGAACAATCGATCTCCGATCTCTGGAGGGGAGTGATGTAGCGACATCTATGACGCTTCATACTAACTAGAACAGCAAAATTCCTACATCGCGCAAGCAGAGTTCTCCGCGCGATTTGAACATATACAACAGCCCGAAATCAACTATCGGGCAGTTGCCCGGACCAGACACAGCACCCGTCTGGTCGGAGGATCCTCCCTTTTCAACGGAGGTTTGCGGGACTTTACACCCTGTTCCGCGTACCTCCAAAGTAGAATAAATAAAAACTTTTTTACAAAAAAATAGAACCGACTCTAAAAAAAAAACCAAAAATGTACAAAATAACTTTAATTTCGGAAGTCCGTATTTCTGGTTTTGTTTCTTCGTTTTTTGACACCGACTTACGAAATAAAAGTTATTTTGCACTTTTTGGTTTTTTTTGAAAGTCTGTTCTATTTTTTTGTAAAAAAGTTTTTATTTTTCACTTTTTATTTGTGATTCTCCATTAAATTGTGTAAACAATGCATATTTATACGATGGCAGCAATCGCGGTTGATTTGGTGTCATTTTTTCAAGAGTTCCGTTGTCTGTCTCTGAAACTCACCATCAGATCTTGCAAATTTGTTTATATAATTATGAAGAAATTATGCCCGAACAGATTAAAAAAACATATATAAATATGCGAATTGATAACCTCCTCCTTTTTGAAGTGGGTTAAAAAATGTTGAAAGAAAATTATAAATTAGATAAACCATTAATATCGAAAACTGAAACTTTATCTGATGAAAGAGTAAAATAAAAAAGTAGTCCAGTTACAGTCGCTCCATGTAAAATATTGGCATTCAGCTGCATCCGGTTAGACTAGAAGCCGACTCTAAGATAGTTGGGAAAGGGCTAGGCAGAACAACAACATCGAAAACTGAAACTTTATCTGATGATTTTACCCTTTAAAATAAAAATAAATAAAAAAGCTTTTTAATTTCCTTCCAAAACAATTCTATAAAATATTTACAAAAGTGTACTTAATCTAATGTTAGTGAATGACTCTAGTCTAGTGTTAGATATAATTTATTCATCGTTCTAATATTACATATTTTTACAGGAATCCCTTGATAGGGTATAGGCCTCCTCCAATTTCTTCCATTTTTCCCTGTCCTGTGCTGCTCCGATCCAATTTCTTCCCGCCACCGATATTATATCGTCCACCCATCGTTTTTGTAGTCTTCTGAAAGGGTAAATGAAACTAAGTAAGTAAAGATTTTGTTTGTTTAAACATGGTGTACATGATACATTAGATGCAAAATTACAATGAGGTACAGAAAAGTTCTAACATGTTCAGCCGCATATATCGTGGCGTACAAATTGGTAGGAAGATATGGTGCTACCGTGACAATATTCATCAAAATTTTACTATAGACATTATGTAGGTACTTATTAAATCATCATTAGTCAGTAAAGATTAGGTATCATAACAATCAACGAGCTATTTTTTTTAGATACAATTCAATGTCACAGTAGCAGTAAATAAATTAATCAATAAAATATAAATTAATGTCATTAAAATTTCAATTCAAAATTACAGTTATTCCAAAAAATACAATTGATTATAATGTCAAAAATACAACATGTTCATCTCAAAAACGAAGAAAATGGTCCTCTTTCATAAACTCTGCTATACTGTAATATGCTCTTTCAGTTAGTAAACTCTTCAATTTACTTTTAAGAGCAGATATATTTAAAGTTTTCCATGATTTGGGCAATTTATTTAAAATGGTCGGAGCCATGCAAAAGATACTCTTACGCATAAGAGCTGTTTTAGCGCCGTGAACACAGAGTTTGAAATTATCACGTCTATTCCTAGGGACAGCATCAGACAAACGCTGAAATAAATGAGACTTGGATTTAATGAACATTACTGTTTCCTAGATATAATTGAGGGCAATGTCAATATCTTACGCTCTATAAAATAATATTTTGCAGCTGTCCGTTGTTTGCAGTCTAAACATCGATCTAATGCAATTCTTTGCCCGAAACGCTATTTTATTGTTCCTGCTATTCCCCCAAAAGATGACTCCATATCTAAGAATTGATTCGGCTAATCCATAGTAAGCAGTAATTAGTGCATCTGTGTTGAGAACCACAGCAAGCTGTTTCAGAGCGTAGGCTGCACTACTTAATTTTTTACTAAGCGCCTCTATTTGAGGTTTCCAATTCAATTTAGAATCTATTATTAGTACCAGACATTTTGTTGTGTCAGCTTCATTGATGTTCGTAACAATATTATTAAATTGAATATTAAGATTGTTGATTGTTTGAGTACGTTGAAAGAGATATTTTATCAGCGACTAGCGACCCGCCCCAGCTTTGTAAGAGAACAAATTATACCCTTTAACTTTCCTCATGAATCACTCTGTCTATTAGTGAAAATCTCATGAAAATCCGTTCTGTAGTTTTCGAGTTTATCGCGAACAGACAGACAGACGCGCGAGAGACTTTGTTTTTAGCCGACTTCCAAAAGGAGGAGGTTCGCAATTCGTCTGAGCTTTACGTGGTTTCTCCACCAGTTGTGAATAGATTTTGATGATTCCTTTTTTCGTTTGGTAGGTCATACTTCAGAAGTGGTCCCAAATAAATTTTATTTTATATGGGACCAATTCTGAAATAACCTAAGCAAAAAATATGTATACACAGATGACGTTTTGGTTGTCTCCAAACTAACTTTAATATTTAGTTTAACTTCTGGGGTAGAACTTTAATTTCGGAAGTCGGTGTCAAATAACGAAGAAACAATATACAAACACCAACTGCCGAAATTAAAGTTATAATGCAAATTTTATAAGTCGGTTGTATTTTTTGTAAAAAAGTTTTTTACAACATAATTAAAGTGATCCAAATCGTCGTAGTTCGACGGTTTGGTAGCGCATGCGCATCCCATTGGCATGGGTTACCGTAATGTCACATGGTCCAAATAGTTCAGAGCGGTGTAGCTGTTGAGGTCCCGTGGCGAACAAAATTTGTATAAAACTGTTTTCTAACAGCAATAACGCAACAGTACCATCAACCACTTATTTAAATTCCATCCGTATTCCAGTGTCTGTTGCATCTACGTTACTGTTGTAGGACGATATTTACCTTCGAAAGGAAACCCATCCTGAACTGTTTAATTTCTCAGAACCCAAGACTATGTCGAAGGATTTAGGTCACACAACTTAGTGCTGATGTAGTAGGTACTTGATATTCGCTGAATTCATTATATTCTAGTTTCTATTAACACGTGTAAGATCCCATCTCGGAATTCCTTGAAATGTAACAAAACTTGAGATACTGAAACCTTGCTAAACATAATTTCATTACCATGTACGAAGCCCTAAACTAGACGGTAATCCTGCTCTTAAAAGCAAAGCATGACACTGGCCTCCAGCATTATCTTCCAGCTCCTTCCTTCAGTTACTATCTCCAGCTACTGGCCTCGCTGTTTACCTCGACAATCTCCACTCTACCGTGTTAATAAACTGCGACTTGTTATGCAAAGAGTTCTTATACTTTGTACTTTGTTTTTGCTTACAAAATTAGCCTTGGAAAGCTTGAAGGTAGACGGACTGAATAAGTTCGCTTTCAAGCTTAGTTGGTGAAACCATTTAAGTTTCAACTCTTAACACTTTTTCCGAAAACTAAGTATAGGTACTCGTATAAAATGATAATGCTGGATGCATTGAACCATTTTAACAAATAAGTTTTTCTTAGTAATAAACTATTTCTGTTTTGAATTAAAAACAAAATATTTTAAACCAATAAAAACGTAGAATTAAAAAAATATTTTTATTAAACTTCAATATAATGTCAACAATCAGTTGTAAGCAATACCATTCGATTACAATACTTATGCAACGTCCATGCATTGTCAAACCACAAGCGCGGGCGCGGGTCCAAGTCACCCCGCCGGTAACACAGGTAACTCGCGATTACAACTCGCACCACGTAACCTAGCTTAATGTGGCTCATCAAGCCTGCAGCATCACTGCAAGGGTTGAACGACCGCGCGCATGCGTATAAACCACCTTTTTCGGTCTAAATAGCCAACGGGCCGTCTTAGTGCGCGTTCTAACTGCGATCAAATTTCGATCTTACTATGTAACTGAGTGGATCGTTTTGGTGGTGCGTTCACAGCGGGAGGAGGCACGGCGGATCGGCTCGCAGGCTCAGTGTGTCGCGGGTGGCCGTCGGCAGCGCGCGTGCTCTCCCGTCGCCCGGGTTTTTTTCCGCCCGAGAAAAGTTTTTCAAGTTTCCGTCGGACGTTGAAAGTGTTCAGTAGGCGGTTTAGGAATTAACGTTTGGTTTAAAGTGCATAAGGATTTGTGTTGAACGGTGTTTTGGAGAATTTTACTGTGTTTTTCGGGAATTATTGGAAGGTGAGTTATGATAAAAGTAGTTTTAAAGGCTTTATTTCAGGAATTAATTCGGAAACCTGAAATCAAATCACCAATTTATTGAAAATGTTTTTAGTATTGATTTCATCTTGGCATAAAACGACATCTACGTACTGAAACTTTTAAAATAAATAAAATATTAAAGTTTTTCGCTAAAATATTTTTTTAATATAAAATGGTAATTCTAGCAAAACATTTGACTGGGAAGGAACCGCGAACCAAAAGGATTAACAAACTTAGTTTAAAATCCGTCGCCTGTCGGGACAGTATTTAACAATAGGATAATGAAAGTTTCGTGTCAGGAAGCTAAGCCGCTTGAGCTTGAAACTTTCGCAAACAATGCTATGTAAAATAAAAATATTAATCTGAAAAGTTTTGAAAAAATTTTATTCTGTTCGTGTCTGCCTGAACTATTATGAGAATAGTTTATGCGTCATGCCAGTGAGCATAGTCAGCAGGGTGAAGGAAATAGGTATATCTTAATATTGGATTTTGACAAGAAATTTTAATATTAATGGGAACTATAAAGTTTATTTTTTTCGACGCAATATAAGCGTTAGTAATATTAATAAGGTATAAATTGTCCATTACTACTTTTGAAAGTTGTTAAATCATGCAACCTCCTGCTGTGTTGGTTCCCGACGGAAGATGGGCTGTGTTCTAGTCTTGTTAAGAGATGGGTTTGAAAATTAAAAGGAAAATGCAGAATTTGCAGCAAATAAGTATTGTCTCTTTCTCCGTTGAAAGCTCAGTAGGAGATCAGCACCAATCTGTTTATCAATCTTCATAATGAGAGTTATGTTTCACTTTTTGTTATAGTTTTTCTTTCCTGTATATGTAATTACCCTCCAGTCGGCCGCCATACCAATCGGGATCGGCACAGCTTCTTAAAAGCTTTTTAACTTGCAATGTTTGTATGTATATGTCAATCTGTCTAGCCTTTTCCCAACTATCTTCGGGTCAGCTTCCTGTTTAACCAAATGCAGCTGAATACCAGTATTTAACATGGAGCGGCTCATGGATTCTATCTGACCTCCACAACCCAGTTACTGGGAAATACGATACCCCTTGGTAAGACTGAATGTCAGACTTTCGGGCATCTGGCGACCCGTAACGACTGTCAAGGATCAAAAATTGACAGACGGGACCAACGGCTTAACGTGCTTTCCGATTCACGGAGGAGTCTCGATATGTAAAGATGGTCCAACGCCGGCAAGCGTAGCTTAACCGGATGGATCGACCCGTGCGGCTCTTATTACTTTAGTCACGAGCTCCTCTATGTTTTAATGCATATGTGTTAGGGCTAAATTTTTCAATCTGAATTTGTACCACTTCCTCTAATCTTACGAAGTTGAATTTTACGAGGTGATTCAGTTCCGATGACAATATGTTTTCACGGTAAGCATGACCAAAATCGATAACCAGGATTAGCTCCAGATAAAGTAACTCTTCAATGCCCAATGGCACGACCACTTAATTTTGTGTAAACATCTAATTGTGATAGACGATAAAAAAAAAATGTTATTTTTTTTTAAATTATTAACTTATTTCATCTATTTGACGTCATCACACATTGTATTAAAGTCGCTTTCCGTGTCTGTTTGTTTCTCTGCAAACTCCTCCTAATCGTCGAAACGGATTTTAATGCAGTTTTCACCAATATATAGGCAAACAAACGAGGAAGGTTTGTGTATATAATTTGCACACTTGCGGAGACGAGGCTGGTCACTAGTACAACAAATATTACACAATACACCCATACTTTAGGTCTTCCTCTTCTCTTATATCCATCCACATGCAGACTCTAAACTTTCTTAACGACATGTTCCGCATTCCTCTGCATCACATGCCATGAATGCCGTGTTTAGTTTACTTAATACTGTTTCATAAAGCAGGCTTCCTGGAGAATTAACCGTTGGTAAAGCGCGTTAAATAACTTTTATCAAGTACTGTGTACACAAGAGTTAAAAATTGATTTCAACATTATAAACACCGTCGGGAAGTACTCATCAGTACCTTTATATAAAATTCAGAGTCCTGACTGACTGATTACCTGACTGATATATCAACGCGCAGCCTAAACCACTGGCCCTAGAGACATGAAATTTGGAGGGTGTGTTCTTTGTGAAAAGTAGGTTTCACCATCCACTATTAAAAGGTTAAACTTTTTTTTTTTTTTTTATGTTTAATAGGCTCGCGTTTGACCACTATCTCACCTGATGGTAAGCGATGATGTGGTCGAAGATGGAGCACGCTTGCCAAGAAGTAACCTATTCACTCTTGACTTAAAGACTCCCAGGTTGTATCTTACAGGAAACACAGACTCCGGTAGAGAATTCCACTCTCTAGCTGTACGTGCAATGAATGTTTTCTCAAAACGCTTTGTGCGTATGGATGGGATGTCCACCATGAACCGGTGGCACTTCGCCGTACGTCTTGTGGTCCTTAGATGAAACGGGCTTGGCGGAATCAAATCATGCAATTCCGTCGCACACTCCCCAAAATGTAATCGATAGAAAACCGACAGGCTAGCAACTCGGCGTCTATGTTCAAGACTTTGTAGTTTTGACTTCAACCGTTAAGGGGGTGAAAAAGGGGTTGAATGTTTATAACGGGGGAAGTACTAATTCCACGCGGGCGAAGCCGCGGGCAGAAGCTAGTACACTATACTGCCTTTGAGGTAAAAAATGTTGCCACATTCTTGGAATATTTTAATCAATGCATTCCTCTAGCTTTGCATTTTCTAGAATTTTTGTTTTTTTTTTTTCAATTGATTTTTCCTATCTCAGTTATTAAACGCTTGTTAAGATAGTCAACGTGGTCGGGGACGGGTACACGGGGTAGGTAGGAACTACCACCTTACACGTAATTAAAGGAAATTAAGTTTTTTATTTTATTCTCTTTCTCAATAGACACACATGTACCTTAATTCAATTGTATTGTTTAGCATTTCCCTACGGTTACCAACTTTATAAGGTGGACAAGGTAGCAGCATTCCCCTGAGCGCTAAAAGGTGTCTAAAGGCGCGGTTACAAGTTGTCATCAAGTGGGCCGTCGCCTCCACTTATTTTTCAGATAATAGTCTCAAAAAACTTCTGTTTTTAGGATTCCGTAGTCGAAAGGTCCAAACGGAGCCCTATTGCTGTCACTCACGTGTTCGTCTGTCTGTCCTTCGTCTGTCACAAAATTTTGTTCCGAAGAATTTTTTGACTGCCCTGACCTATGAACCTATGCCCTTCCCACTCCTTCTCTGTTCATGCGGTACGATTGTGGAACTCACTTCCAACTAATATCTGCGATTCTAAAACTGTCTACCAATTCAAGAAACAAGTCAAAGAGCATAACCTGTCCACCATTCCGTGATTACATTTTTTATTGATATTTATCTTATATTTAATTATGTACTTTGGTTTATTGTAAAGTTAGGTATATTTTATGTATGAATTATTTATGTATTCTAGTCCTTTTTATTTTTCTATATATATTTATACACACTGTGTCTATATTTCTCAACCAACTTTCCAATCGCAGGTCTGTTGGAAGAAATTTCTTTTGAAATAAGCAGCACCTTTGTGCTCTTCTATCTGTATTTGTTCGTTTTTCTCTTGTAAGTGTTTTTGTGTGTGCATAAATAAATAAATAAAATGAACTTGAAATTTGGTGATAGTATTTATTATTACGTATATTTTACTAACAAATACGAATATATTGATAAATCAGATTTTTTCTTTAATAATTCCCTCATTTGTTGAACCCTAAATTATTAAGCTCCGACAAGCACATGGCTGGTTTTGAGGTTACATTAAAGCAGCGAAAAACGCTCCAACCCAGAAGGGTTATCTAGAATTTAGAGGACGATTCCTAAAAGGCTAAAATGTATGGTTTTGATATGTGGTACCGAAATGTCTCGTGGTCACTCCCAAACTTTTTGGACTTTAGACAATCTTTATTGTTGACAGAATACTACTTTATCTGAAGCCCAAACCATAAAACAAAATGAATGGGAGTTTTTTGCGGGATTTCTTAGTTCAGTGCCTGATTTAATTATTCGCAAATTGATTCCTGATGGATATTGTGATGTAAAATTGGTGTAGTTTTGTGTCTCAAGTGTCTACGCCACTGGACAATATGTAGAATCATTGAAACAGGTGCGATTTCGGTAAAAATAAGCTGAAAATTTTATTATAGTATTAACTACCTCAGTGAAACCGAGATGGCTGACTCGATACATATTTTGCTACCAAATACTGCACAAACATTAGAATGTGTCACATCTAATTGGGAAAAAAGTGATAGTGTTCAAGTTAAGACTTGGGTTAAAGGTCTTGTAACCAATCCAGTGGCATAGCCACAAAACTTTAAAAAAAAAACAAAATGAATCAAGTCGTTCTATCCACATTCTGCAATCATCAACATTGTAGTTGTCATCATGAGGACATTCAACATTATTTTGAATCAGAAATTCTTTACTGCCTTTTCCCACACTTTTGCCGGTTACCGGGTAGCCGGTGCCGGGTACCTACCCGGCAGCAAAGTGTATAGTCATGTACCTTAACTTTCATACGTACGTAATTTGTCCGGCAAGCGATCGCCGAGTACACGCCGGATTCACCACTTTGCATCTAGTCGCGGCCTACCGGTTTGCCGGCGACCGAACGCACAGTGGTGTATGGAAGATACCCATGCTTTCATACGCACCGGCGGCCAGTCGCCCAGGTACAACCACGGAGAGTGGACGCGCACGCAGTTTTTTCTTACACCCTCGTATTTAATCAGAAGGGGTCTGTAACAGGTAAAATTAGAAAACTGTTTCACCTATTCCAGTTCCAGGGAAAAAGAGTTCCAAAATCCTGTTTCAAAATAACGGCCTGTTACATTGTAGCCAAAGACTCTTTGATTGCATCAGATTTATAATAAAGTATCTAGTTTCATTCAGTACACGTTTCTAAAACAAAAACCACCCTTCATGCTTTTGCAGGCTTAGAACTGACGGCTCAATATCATAATCATAATTTCAATAAATAATCAATCTTTTATTCGTTATGTACAGTCAGAAATATTTACATTAGAGGTTCTGGTTTAAAAATACCTAATAACAGAAAATTATAATTATTATGCATACTTAGTTCAACGCAACAGTACTCGTCTTGTGTGAAAGCTGAATGTGACATGGACAGTCGGCACCGGCTACCTGGCAACTGACACGTATGATAAGGCACTTTGAGTTAAATAAAAGGAATGTTATGCGTCTACCATATGATTGAAATTTATTCTCTCTCTATCCTTTGATTATAAACTTATTGAAATATTAGATATTTTGCAAAGCTCGGATAACTTAATATATAGCTTGATCAGCCGTTATTACGTTCTCACTGCTGGGACTCAACCCTCTTCTCTAGGAGAGGGAATGGGGCGTAATCCACGCGGGCCCCTAGTGGTTTGGTTCGTTTCACATGTATCCGAATTTTTAGTTCTAGGATATGCCAGTTTCCACACAATGAAAAAGAAAGAAAGAAAAATTATTTATTTTGCACAGATTACAAAACGCACATTAATTTTCAAAAGCCCAGTATCCAAGCTAAACTAAAATAAAACTAAACTAATTAACTAATGCCTAGTGAAGTAGTGATACCTATCGTTTCTGTTGCGGTGCACCACTACACGCCATAGACGAAACGTAGGTCTATGACGCCTCGATCAATGACAATGACATTCGATCACTACAGATACAAAGGTAAAGCCAAGGAATAAAACATAAATGAAACTGTGCGTCGTATCCGTACAAAAATGGTCATTGCTCAGCGAAAATACTGTGGCTTCGGACGGACCGAAAGTCAACAGCGCTGGTATTCTGCAAAGACCAAGAGTGACATGTTGACACCATGCCGTAGTGTTTTGCTGCGAGATTTAGGAAACAGCATTGTGGTGAGTACTTCTATGAAATTCGTAAAAATATGGGAAATTAATATACTTAAATACTTGTGTGTGAAACACGTATATATATATGAATGTGTACGTGTATTCAATATGTTTGTGTAAATATAACAAAAATCGATATGACAACATACAAAACCTAACCTAAAACTTAATTGAAAAATCAAGCAATGCTTTATGATTATCTTCATTGTTTTGAGAGCGGTGGTAATGATATAAATTATACAAAGTAAAAGCCTATCTGGGTTTGAATTCACGACCTAGTAGTACCAGAATATTAGACAATATTATTCGCCCATAACAGGAAAAAGGCAATGTGAATACAGAGTTATACTTCACGACAAGTTTATGAAAGTTTCCTCGCAACAATTCACCATTAAAACAATTTATACGTCTTTTTCAACCAAACTTATACTGAGTGTAAAAAGACACATCACAGAGCCGTTAACTACGCATACTGTACCTACGTCTAATAAAGTAGTTTTGCGCAAAAATTATTGCTTTTTTTTTTTGGTAAGGTGGGAAATCATCCAATGACTTCTCCCGCTCTGGGTGGAGCGGGAGGGCGTGTCAGACTCTTACTAACTAAAACCCACCCCTTTTCCTTCCCTGCCTGAGTGCCCAGGGGTGCGGTAACTCATTTTCAGAATTTATCCGTTACCCCTGCTGGGAATTGACTTTTATTTTTAGGTATGAAAAATAAAACTATTTTTTTTTCGCGAAATGTAACGCGAACACAGGCAAGTGGAGTAAAACCCCACCCCTTTGCTCTAAGCCACGTAGATACTTTGTCGGATACGTTTGATATTCATTGCGTTTTCGTAACTAAAAAAGTTAAAAAACAATGCGACTTTGACCTTCAATATCTCCAGAGCCAGTGGTTTCCCAGGTATGGTCTAGTGGAAAAACATGATCCAAATAATGGGTGGAATATGTGGCTTTCGGCTTCGGAAACTGTCTTTTTACACCCGATATAAAACTCCTTAGCGCTCTACGCAATGTCACTAAATACATTCAAAATACAAAAGGTAGAGTCTCACCAAGTACTCCTTCACATCTATTATTCCGGCCCCCTTCACCTGGGCCTACCCCACCGCTTCCCCCCTTCTAAAATGCTTTATTATTATCTTGATTATTAACCGACTTTGAAAAAGAAGGAGGTTCTATGTTCGACTGTATGGGTTTTTTTTATGTGTCCACCGATTTCTCTCTCAATTGTGGACCGATTTTCAAAATTCTTTTCTTTATCCGAAATAGTATACTCCAGAGGTCGAAATTGCTTCAGTGCTTTTTAAAAAAATTAACAAATACAAAATTATATATATATAGTATACATAGACGTATATTCAAATTCCATGTTCCGTGTTATTGGGGTTTTCAATTTGGGTGTAACTTGAATATTTAGTTTTAGTTCTGGGGTACAAAAACTAAAAAACTTTATTACAAAAAATACAACCGACTTCCAAAAAAGAAAATAAATAGGTACACTAAAAATTTTAAAATTACTTTAGTTTCGGCAGTCGGTATCAAATTACGAAGAAATAAAATACAAACACCGACTGCCGAAATTAAAGTTATTTTTCAATTTTTAGTGCATTTTCTTTTTTGGAAGACGGTTGTATTTTTTGTAATAAAAAAAAATCTGTACAATCCAGCAATCCGAAAATTCCAATAATCCCCCTGGTTTTTAATACTGCTGGATAAGTGAGACTACCGTATCTGCAGTTTAATACAAAATAAACAATTCGGAATAGTAACTCGCGAGGTAAGTCGGAAGAGACTCCATGATTACGTCAGTGTTCACCTGTCAGTAGCACGCCCGCCAAGACAATGGAAACTGCAATATAGTTATGATGGGTGGCAGGGAAAATAAACTGTAGATTGTTAGATAGGGGGATATATCAGAAGTATAATGTGAGATAGGCGAAGCAGGGGAACGATGGGACAGAGATATTGTGATGCTTCTATACAGCAGAACAGTTAAATCTGTATCTGGTTTTATTTTATTTGTACTGAAAAAGAGGAAGAAATAAATGTATTAGTGTGATGTTTATTTACTAGTTCCTGCCTGCGGCTGCGTCCGCGTGGAATTAGTACTTCCCCCTGCTATAAACTTCAAGAACAATAATAATAGGGTGTGTTAATCAGGTAATGACTAACTTTAAGTGAACAAAACACATGAAATAAGAATGTTCTTAAACAGCCAATCTGATTATGAATAGTAATCACCGCTCTTTATTTCTCTTTACGAGAAGAAGTCTTAGCTTTCAAAATTCCCACAACGTGTCAATAATAATATTTATTACCAGTACAAATATACCTTCCATTTTTTATCGAAACCGATTGACTCTCGTGACACATTTCGCAGAAATCTCAAGGGTTGTGATTTTTACGACGCATGATCAGACTGATCATAAAGTCTACTCAAGCGCCAAAAATTTACAAGTATCTAGAAAAAGAAAGGTCTTTGTGAAAACACTGTATATTGGTATATACAGTGTTTATGTGTATACGTTATGACGAAGAAATGCTAGATATGTTTCTCGAAAAGTATTTGCATATGTAGAACATAGACTTCATTGCTAAAAGATGAGTTTTTATTTTATTTTAAAGATTATAGCTACTTTCTAATAAAAATAATACAACGATATTTATTTCCTTATTAAATTTTTGACTATGACGCACTCACAATATTTGTGCTGAAGTATTATATTGGACAAGGCTACATATTCCAGTCCGTAATCTAGTTTAATTATTATAAGCAAAAAGTTCTCCATTAAAGAATTCTTTTTAACTAATGAAGTATCAATCAATTCGCCTTGATCCTCGAAATGTATAAATAAAAAAAAAATGGTATGGTGGCATTAGGTAAGTGTAGTAGTATTTTTTTGTGGCCTGGTCATAATGTAGTATCAAAATAAAGAACTTAAGTAGACGATTACAAAAATGTATCTCACTATATTGTAGGAATTAAAAAACTGAAATACGAACTTAAAAATATTATTATTGACAAAATACAATTAAAAAGTTTCAAACAAGTCACATTTAAATTTGGTGAAGATCTGATGAACAACTTCAGAGATAGTCAAAGAAACTCTTCAATAAATGATAGTAAACCTTCCGGAATTGCTGCAATAGCATGTCTGTTTATTGTTTACACCACTTCATAACATAACATCACGCTGATACGCTCTGAAGACCCACACAGATTTGTACAGTTTACACTGATACACCTTAATTTCAACAATTATATTCGATTTCCCTGGTTTTTGGGCTATCAATTCGGGCATAACTTTACTATTTAGTTTTAGTTATGATGTACAACAACTAAAAAGTGAAAAAAAAACTTTTTTCCAAAAAACAACTTTTTTCCAAAAAAAAACTTTTTCCCAAAAAAAATCTGTTTAAAAAAAAACTTTTTTCCATTATAAAATTTGTTTTAAAAAAAAAAAAAAAGTTCGGAATTCGGTGTTTCTAGTTCTGTTTCTTTGATATTTGACACCGACTTTCGAAATTAAGGAAGAAGAAACACATTAACATTCTTTTGCATGTTTTTTGGAAGTCGATTGTATTTTTTTGTAAAAAAGCTTTTTCGCCTGTCAAAAACACACCAAAAAAAAAAAGTATTATAAAGAATGCAATAAAATATACTCTGATATAATACATAGATACACATTTAACTCTAAATACGTACATCTTATGCATGTATTATCCTCGTCGTTGCATATCAAAAGATAAGGTTAAAGGTACCTATCGGCTCTCTAGCACTTAGTACTTTTAATTTTATTTTTTTTGTGGTTTGGGAAATCATCCAATGACATCTCCCGCTCTAGGGTGGAGCGGGAGGGCGTGTCAGACTCTTACTGACTAAAACCCATCCCTGTTCCTTCCCTGCTCTGAGTGCCCAGGGGCGAGATAACTCTGTTTCTAATTTATCCTCAACCCCTGGGCAGGCATCGGCAATGACGGGCCTCGTCATGAATGCTGACAACTCTTTGAGGCACGCGTGGAATATTACGCGCCGTCGACTCTCGGGCCTGATGCTGATCGGACTACAAGCTACGCATTACTCGCCGTCCGCAGGCCCGGGTAGTACATTTAAATTTGAAAGAGGTTTCAACTGCGAATGGTCATCGGTGGTGGTGACCACTTACCAACAATTGGACCTCATGTTTGTGTGCCAATCTATGGTGTAAAAATTCTGTATCGTTGAAGTGAAAATGTAAGTTTTAGGATACTTTATCAGTTTTCTAAATTAATTGTAATCGTTTCTGTCTATCGAACCAACTATTGCTCGTTTCTGAATAACAATCTAGGTAGATGTTTTATGGCCTATTGAAAACTATTTTGTTTCTTTTATTTAAATAATAATTATGTAAATTGGTTAAAAATAGTGCTTTTATACGTCAATTCTTGTCATTTCAAACATGAAGATGCGGCCAGTATCAAATACGAGTAGTATGAGAATTTCTCACATTTCAATAAGTGTAGCCACCAGAAAAATAACTGATATTAATAGAATATTCCAAAAACATGTTTCCATAGTATCCAAGCTTACCAAATCTTTATTCAAAGTTCCAATCGATCAGCTAAGTCGCTTCCACGTGAGTTCATGACAAAGGAGAAACTTCCCTCTCCGCAATATTGCCGTCATTCAATGGAGTTTTACTTACTGCTCCAACTTTTACACCAACAACAATACCATGTTGGTTTTTGGGTTAAAATACTTACTACTTACTTTAGGGATCCATTCATGTGACTGATACCCGAAATATAATATGTTAAAGAAGAGAAAACTATCTATAACTAGTTATATATATATATATAGTAGTTATATGTATACAGGTAGCCTCTCAGGTGTATACCTGAGAGGCAATTAGTGTAATTTTAAGATCGTTCGTATTCTAATTTAGGTCACACTACATTGGAACTTGAATTTGAAAGCTATTTGCATTAAAATCCAATTAAAATTTGTACTGTGTATTTTTACTTGACTGCACAGTAACCATCTTGTTTCTTTCCTTATTGTTTCAACCTCACAATGTTAGCAGCAATAACCTTGTACGAGTAGATCGAGTGTAAAACGTCGCAGACATTGCTACGCTTGCTACGAGCGCTACGCCGTAGCAACCCCTACGAGCTACGAAGGAATAAAGTTCTCAGTGCTATTGCGGAATATTACCCGTTCAGAGTTGTATTAACTAACTAACAAGCTTAAGATAATTAAGTGAAGGATCATGATTAACTCCACAGACTCTTATCCCTCTCGACAACGTTAACCAAAATGAATAATTATAATCTAAACAAAAAATACTCCCCTTTTCTTATCATGCCGCCAGCATTCACGCTAATTTGAACTTTAGTGAATAAAGATACGGTTTGGATTGGCTTGAGAAAATTAAGATAGAAGACTTCTATACATGTCAGTTGCAGGCTCGGAACAAACAAGACAATGGGACTATATGAGGTCTTACTTGCGTTTGATGAAATAATAAGGGTCTATTCTAATGACGAATTTAAATGTTAGTTTAGCCTGTCTTAAATATCTTATATAAGAATCTGGATTCGTTAGCATGACGTTTCAGGTGATTTTAATAAAGGTACTTAAAAATTCTGAAAACTAAAAACATCAGTTAGTTTAATTTTCATAATTACATTCCCACATTTAATCAAAACGCTTACAACTAATGTGCTTTTATAAACACAGTTAATCGTTTAAATTACATGCTTGTATACTTAGCATTATAAAAGCAGTTTACATAAAATGGCTAACTGATTATTTTTACCACTTTTTACTTCAAGGTAAGGCTAGGAACTTTATAAATACGTCTAGGAAAAAACATAAACCGTAATGTTCCATATAAAAAACAAAACACGGTAATGTTCACGCGAGTACGTATGAGTATGTTCGTAGGAGTAAGGCCGTGAGCAGGGTGAGGAACGTGCGCGGGTGCTGAGGCAGACGCGGCGTTTCAAACGTAGGAAACCGCTGCACGATGTTAGGGTCTATAGTGAAGAGACAATGGTAACTTTTTCATAATAATAAGCAATCATTGTACCGATAGTTGTGTCTGCCAATAGCCACGAGCCTCGATCAACACCTCAGAAGACTCTCGTTAGGCGGCTGGATCAAGGGCTTGATTCAGAAAGCTGTACTTCTGGACACGGTTCGCATTTTCAGGCGGTTCCTGTCTCTGAAGCCCTGACCGCCGGTAGCTTGAACCCTGTTTCTGATACCGGTGGGAACTTTTAAAAGTTTGGTGTCGTTTTTATTGAAATAAGTATTTAAAAATGTAATATATATATATACTAATTAATAAACGAAATAATTATAATAAACCGCATCGGGGAATTGGTGTCATAACTTTAGTTTTCGCATAGTGGCCGCTAAAAAGTTGTTTTTTTGTTATTAAAGTAACTACGCAATATTTTTTTTCGTAATATTTTTCGATGTTTAAGTAGTTATTCTGCTTTTCGGGGCAAAGACAAATCCAACGAATCAAAGAACATAAAAATCAGTCCAGCCGTTCTTAAGTTATAAATAGTGAGTTACACCATCAGCCCGACTTTGTTTTATATACTTAGGTATATTAATATGATATAATAGGTATAATAAATGTACACATCAGGTACATTTAGGTGTACGTAAAAACAAGCACGAGAACAGAGCTAGCCAGCAATCGCCTTTTTTAACCTTTTAGAATCGTATAATTATTATAGCTTGTAATAACGACTATCGATGCACTGTGGCCAAATAATGCCGCCTGCCATCACTCCCGCTATCGCTTGCAACCCACCCGAGGCCTAAACCTTCCGCTAAGCTGAACACGAAAAAATTGCAACTCCGTACTACACGTATTTATTTCATAGTTGCTTTAACATTTTAGCTTGTTTACATGTCCCGGGCGGGCGGGAATTGTGCACAAATGTGGAGTGCATTAATGTTTGTGCACTTTGCAATGGCATTCTGTTTTTTTAAGAGCACTACGACTTTAATTATTTCGTCGTCAACTATGCAATGCATAACGAACTGTATCAAGTTTTTTAAATGACTGAACATTTTGGCAATTTCTGATTTATTGCAACACTTTCACCAGTCCTTAAAGGTACTTCTGTATTCCATGTCATGTGTCAACTTGACTCCACCTTAAACTTCAAATGGGCAGGTATAGCTTGTATTTTATTGACACTGAGCGAGAGGTTTTTTTGTTGCAATCACGACTTAGTCGGGTGGTCCATCAAACTGACTTGGAATAAGGGTGTAGCGGCACACACACATATGCGTATAATCTACACACAATTATACAATTACATATTTACATTATTACATACATCATATTTAAAGTCGGAACTTCGACCGCTGTGGCTCAGTGGAAACGCACCGTTATTTTAGCCCTCTACCTACATATTCGCCGGCCGCAGGCGCGTGCGCATCCCGAGCCTGCGGACGGCGAGCAGTGGGTAGCTCGCCGTCCGATCAGCACCAGGCCCGTGAGTCGACGGCGCGTAGTGTTCCACGCGCGCCTCAAAGACATGTAGTCAGCCACCACTGACGGGGCCCATCGTGGCCGGTGCCTGCATGCCTAGTGATAGAGGATAAATTCTGAAAATGAGTTACCGCACCCCTGGGCACTCAGGCAGGGAAGGAACAGGGGTGGGTTTAGTCAGTAAGAGTCTGACACACCCTCCCGCTCTGCCAGAGCGGGAGAAGTCATTGCATGATTTCCCACCCCACAAAAAAAAAAAAAAGGCGCGCATGCATCGACACACCAGTCTTGACCTACTCTCGACGCGAAGCACTCATTGCTCTCTTGCCTACTGATTTGCTTATTACCCGCTTAATACTATTTGACAAAAGTATTTTTGCACTCAATTAAATTGCAGTAACAATTTTACCGTGCTATTCTAAACTGATGTACACTCGTTTGCGACACCTGTGCTTGTGAACTTTGTGACTATATGTGTTTCTCAATCCTCCGTTCTTCTTGTGCTTAAATATCTGTGTACCGCTTTGAAACCTATTACAAGCTAGCTACAATACCTACCAGCAGACTTTCATTACATCGCCCGAATCACACCCGCTTCTGCAGCTGCTGCATAACGGGGGTAGGTTGCATAATAGGTTAAGGTCAAGAGTTTCTTTACGAGAAATTTTCAAAGAGATTGGAATTCTCACGGTGGCATCTCAATTCATTTTTGCAAACATATTATACATTAGACAAAATATACATTTGTACAAAAAGACCAGTGATATCCACAATTTTAACACCAGAAATAAGTATAAACTTCATGTTCCTTCCCACCGTGTTCGTAGGGTTCATGGTTCGTTTGAGGGTCTCGGTATCGAATTTTACAATAAGCTACCCCGTTCTTTTCTTGACTTGCCTTTTAATGCATTTAAAACTAAAATTAAATCTAGTCTCTGTTCGAAAGCATACTATTCCATCAACGACTACTTAGAAGATAATAATAGTTGGTCGCTGTGTTGAACGCAAGACAATGTTACACTTGATGTTCTTTCTCCATATTTAGCTTATGGTTATAACAGATTATATGAGTTCATATAATAATTGTCTACCAAATTTAGTGTGATGGCCCTAGTTCATCACTTGTGGCTTCGAATCACAGCCCTTTGATAGTTTCAATCTTTGTTCTTGTAAGCAGGCACACCAGTTATGTATGGAGGCTTCTTTAATTTGGTTAAGTGTTTATGCTTGAGTTGGTTTTTAATGGCATGATTGAGTGTGCTAGCTGGCAAGTGGCGGATTATTTTATTTAATTTTATGATTATATTTTAGACGGCATATATTTATTTTTCTGTTTTACATAATGTTAAGATTGTTGCTTAGAATTATATAGATTCAAGTTCTTAAAACTTAACAGACAGATGTGTTGCTGGGGAGTTTGTTGGCCACTTCTTCTTCACAGCTAAAACACTAGGAAGTGGTGACGGGCGGGCGTTTTTTGGGGGACTGTCTTTATGTAGAACTTTGACGTTCAAAAAGTGCTGGTTCTCAGCCTAGTTTGAATAAATGACTTTTGATTTTGATTTTTGATTTTAAACGAAGGAGGTAACGACAGCGAGAAGGTAGGATTTACCTATATTATTCCTACAAGGGCAGTGTAACACTTATAAGTAACTTTGTTGGCCTCCATGAGTATGTAATCATTATAAAGACCATAATCTCAAAGCTTCGCTTCCTAGAGCTAAGAGCTTGATTGCTCTAAGACGACAGAGATAGCTCGCAATGTATAATTGAAGTGAAATTGGTAGCTGACTCGGCTGTGGAGACAATTATTTGACTGCTATTAGGTTTGCGGTATCCTCTTAATTAAAGTGTAGGTCATGTAGGTAGAACAAATTAAGACTTTAAGAATGTTCAGTTAGTATTTGCAATGTTTACATTAAAAATATGTAAATTATGACAAGAAAAACCAGATTTCTTTTCTTGAAAAAAATGACGACACGCTTGGCGCAGTGGCCGAGTAATTTGTTGCTGCGCGGCATGTCGTGGGTTCGATACCCGCACGTAACAAATATTTTTATGGTCTACAGATAGTTATCCTGGATCTGAGTGTTTGTAAACGCAGCCACGATACAGGAGAAATTCCTAGTGTGGGCAATGCATTTAGAAAAAAGAAATAACTATGATGTTGTTTTGTTTAGTAGTAGGTGCATAGGCACTTGAACTACTGGTCAAGTGCCTATGCATCTACTACTGGTATTATCTAATTGCTCTCATAAAGTTCATTTTAAACCATTCCATAATATTTTCCGGTACCTTAATCTACTGTATCAATTTATTTCATCATAGAATAAACGAAATTGCAGCAATATTGCCGGTAATATCAAGTTAAACAAAATTAATTAAGTTTAAATCTAAAGTGCTCGGCGGTGCGTCAATATTTGTCGGCGCGTTCGCGACTTAAACAAACATTGTTCCGAGCAGCGCATTATAAAATACCGTTTATTTCATGATCAGTCACTTTTGAGGACTTGCTGGATATAAAAATGGACTCTAACGAAGTTTTTAGTGTATAAACAATAAACCGGCCAATTGCGTATCGGTATTCGCAAATTTAGGGTTTCTTACCATATGAGGGAAATTAATATTGTGGTATTTGCTAGTAAAATATATTGATGATAAAGTTTATTAATATACGTATTAATAAACTTTATCACCAAATTTCAAGTTCCTAAGTCAATGGGAAGTTAGAAATTCTTTAGAACAAAATTTTGTGACAGACTACGGAAAGACAAACAGACGGACAGACGGACACGTGAGTGATACTCGTAGCAATAGGGCTCCCTTTGAACACTTCGAGTACGGAACCCTAAAAACGTATATAATTTCAACGAGCGGGTTGATGGACTTTTGCAAAATAATTGGACGTTGTTTAAAAATATTTGTTAGGTAGTTTTACTTAGATTTTATTTAAAGGATATCGAAATGACTGTGAACCGCATTACAAGTCTGCCTTACCGTCCGTTTTATGGGTGAATTCTGTTTTCAATATATTTAACGTACACATGCTTCCTAATAAGTTACACAGTATTTTAGGAACAGTGGTAAACTATTGGAATATATAAAATAGTTTTTTTTTGCTGCATTGGGGACCGTGTTTATTGTCCTGAGTGGACAGTTTAATTTAGTCGCTCGTATACAAAACCACACATTCAACGACAACTAAGTTTTATTCGACAAAAATAAACGAAAATTTGCGTAATAAAACTTGCAACAAATGGGTGGTAAATCTCCTTATAATAATAATTTCTTCGAAAAAAATACAAATCCTCAATTCCCTCCAATATAAAATTCTACAGAATAAAAAATCCAATATATAATTTGATCAACTGTAGCGTCTAATAAGAAAAGTTAATTAAAAATAGTCTTCTACGTGCTTCGACAATTATGAACGGTGCTAGGAGAACTGGACTAAAATTAATGCTTTTATTTTAACTCTGTAGGAATCCAATTGGACTAATTTCTTGGAATTTCTTAACTATTCAGGTGTGTCGGAACTATGAGGGTAGTTGGAACAATTTATATCCTTCGCAGATACAAGGTTTCTTTCATCAGCTTAGATTTTTTTCAATGAAATACGAAGTGACTTTTAATTCATTCGAAATATCTCCAATCTTTCGAGATGTAAATATGAACCTTTTTAGTACGAAACCTGGCCAGATACTTTTGTCGATTTATTTATACAAAAATAAATACACCGAACAACTGTTTATTATTTGTAATATTTCCGAGTTGTACCAAGGATACACGCTGAGATAAGAGCCTATTTGGCCTCGCACAGGACTTCTACATTGTTATTAAGTTATTCTTTTATTATTAGTTATTGTGGCTAATTAGTTAATTATTTTATTTTATGTTTTTCCTGTGAAATTCAAAAATAAACATTGTTCTTTCTTTCTTTACCTTCCAATTTAACTGAAGTTATTCGGATATTCAGAGAACTGTCATCTTAGCTTTGTAATTCACTCAGTAGACATTCATCCAGTTTACAACTTTAACTAGCTATGAGCCACAGTCTCCAAACCACGTTGGTTTAACCCTCAGATATTGCGCATCAGTTATAGCCCGGTTACCTCTTTAGGCACTGGCTTCAACTTCACTAACTAACTGATCGACTTTTTGAGAATACAAAAGCACCTGTAAGTGGTTCAAATGCTTTAAATATCAGGCTATCATTTATGAATATGGAAATTGATTTATTGTTAGTTGAACATGTAAAACGTGAAAGCCCAAATGTACGAGTTCTTAAATTACTTCCATTCAGAGAATGAACGTGACAAGCCAAATTTAATCTCAGAAAATATTTATTCTCTTCGGCTGTTATTTTCCCAAATCTAAATAATTTTATAGTGCCAAGCGGCAATCATTATCTCATGCTTTTGCCTAACAAGATGAGTAAAGAAATTTTTATGACTATGTCGAACTTTGATATTTCAAAAGTCAAGAAATCAATTAAAAACTTTCTCTCTGAATCTGTTTTAGTTGATTTATTAGAGTTCTTGACTACCTAACAAACACTAACAACAAGAAACCAATTACGCCAGTAATACAGTCTGTCAAAGACATAAATGTAACAAACTGAGTTAACGGCACGTCATAATCGTACGTAATCGTGTAATTTTAACGTACGTGGCCGTGCGGACACGAATGGACTGTTGCAGAGCTGCACTAAATGTACTGTCGGTTGCAGCCCGAAATAAGATCATTCGTAGATTACATTTCAATGAAGTATATTTCTATTCATACATTTGATAAATATGAACGTGATGCACTAATTTGATCACTGTGAACAATAATATCTGTAGAAAAGCTGCTATACGTAACGTAATTATTGATTAGCCTTTTTTTGGAGTGTTTGATATCATCTTATGACTCCTCCCGCTCTGGGTGGAGTGGGAGAGCGTGTCAGACTTTTACTGACTAAAACCCACCGCTGTTCCTTCAGTTGTCTGTGTTGTGTGTGTAACTCTCTTTTGAATTTATCAACGACCCTAAGCAGGCGTCAATTATTGGTCAGCCCAATTATGTAATTCATTTTATTTGTAAGGTTAAAACTGACATGCACATCTTCAATTTATCGGTGACTGCTTAAGGATTCATTTCACCCAAATATTATAAACCAGACAATAGCTGAATATGTGCATGTACCTGTGTTAAGGCATTTTGTTCGTCTGTTAAGTAGGTTATTTAGTTTTAGGTAGTAAGTTATTTCCCTATTGGTTATTTTGACGGGGCGGGGTGTCTCAGCATTGCAGTCAACAGGCCATTTTGGGTAGAGAATTGAATGTATTAAGTGTTGTACTTTGAAATTGTATTTTACGTATGAAGAACTTGTGGAATACTGGCAGCGAAGGGGTGGACTCGATGATACTGGGCATTTTCCAATGAGACTCCAAGTAGATATTAAATGATTTAGTTTAATGACTTTTACAACAATAGCTATGTAGCTGAGCCTAAAGTGTCTATAATACTGTTGAATAATATAATGACCGGTGCCGCTGTCGTCGACCGACTGGTTGAACGTTGAATGGTGGGCTGTGGCCCACACCGCGCCGCTCACCCCGCGCAGGTACCCCGCGCATGCCGCTGCTACTGCTGGCTGCGCGTCGCCTCTCGCGCCGAGCCGTATGCGTGTGTGTAGTATTTGTGCACGCACACATGCAAGGCATCAACAACATACTAACAATAGTATCTAAGTTTTTGTATACTAACCTTTCAGATCTAGTTGTTCCAAAATAAATCATTTAAATCTGAATATGTTTGATAGGTCACGTTATTTCAGTAAAAAAAAAATTCATGATTTTGTACCATTTGGATTTCATTCAACAATGAATCATGTCAATTGATCAGTTGACAGAAATTTTTTTGATGGATTGGCATGCAAACAACCAATTACAATGTCAATGATAACGGGCCATCATATTCCACAGTCCCAAAATTAATCAAAACTGCAGAACAAACAACACGGAATCGAAAACTGCATTTAAATATTTAGGCAGCAATTACGTCTAAAAACAGTGCCGACATAACAACGAAAAAAGTTGCCAAAAATTCATCGGAGCTACTGCAGTAACGATACGCGAGGCCTTTTCAATAAAATAAAACTACCCGGTTTGTGAGGGTTGACCCGACATTTTCAATACAGGAGAATGTCCCTTGGGCCCCGTGGCAGGGGCCCGGCCCTATTTGGGCACAAAGCGGGGGAATTTGCGCGACACGCTCACGTGGGACCCCGGCCTAACACTTTTCAGGAGTACCGTGATTTTTCCACTGTTTAGATAAAAACATGTTGTTAGTTATACGATTGTTTGGTACCTGGCTGCTTTCTGATTGGATACTTTGTTGTTGCTTGTTTCTGGAGCAGTTTTGTGAGTAACTGATTGTGGTCCTTTTTCATTCATTATTTAAAAGGGTGAGGTTGTAATTTTTTGATACCTTAATATTAACTGGAATTTTCGATATTGTGCTCATTTAAAGCGACTACTAATCGAGAGTCAATATTATCACCCACAAGATGTGGTAAGTGGTTATAATACCAGTTTCCCCATTGAAAGCCAGTACACATTTATGGGTTGATTTATAATTTGAAGTCAACTTTACTTGAATGCCAGTTTATTTATAATGTAATATTCAACAAAACATCTTGAGGCAAACCGAGTTTCCAGTGAAGTGGTAATCAGTATAGAAGTCATATTAATGCACATTGTACAGATTCGTTTCCATAGAAACAGTGTAATATACGTCTACTTGTTCACTTCCCAGGTTTCTTTCCACAAGAGATATAAATAGCACTTATCTTTGCGCCTGGGTGAACAGAACTCGAGGTAAAATTACTTAATGCAACAGTTTTACTCAAACTCACATTTTAACATCCAAGGTGGGTATGAAATGAAGTCGTGGGCTCTAAATAATCAGAAACAAAAGAAGAAAAAGGAAGAGAAAGGAGTGAAAATACCAAGATTCTGATATTTACTATTCATTCGGCGATAACAGTAATTTTTGTCCGTTTGATAGGTTTTGTCTTTTGTTATAATGTTCTTTTACTTAAGAACAGCTTAAACCATGATTAACGAGATTGGCCGTAGCCAATCAACAAGGTCAGAGGGCATGCAGTGTCACCCATAAGCGTTTATGAGAAAGAAAGAGAGCAATCGACGCTTGGCGAAGCTACCTAGTATGGTTTACCTTTTACCTACAGAAAACTTCGTATACGTATATCGGAAACCACACTGTAAAACAATAAATTGTGAAAGCCACATAAAACCAGAACAAAACAGATCCAAAATACCAAAGTATGAAACATGTATACCTCGGCTAAACCCCAATGGCGTTAAGTGTAGCAGCAAAAGTAGACGTAGCACAACTTAGCTAACTAGAAAACTTTGACTCTTGTAATCCCCAGACCTGTATTGAAACATTAAAATTTTCAGCGCAAACATTTCTCAGTTGCTTAATTAACCAACAAAATTAGTTATTGTTATGAAAAAGTAACAAAAGGGGAGAAACTTCGCAACTCTCAAGCCAGTGGAGTGTGGAGAAGATCGAATGTGGCGCGCGCGATGAGAACATGGCGGAATTTTAAACAGTGGCGGATATTTACAAATTTTAATTAGCTCTTCATTATAAACTTGGGAACCGGGAAATCCATAGATGTCTTTCTTTTAATAAGTCCATTGGTGCCGATTATGTTGTGCACAAACTAAACTAAATTTAGGCTATTGCTATGTTTTTCTCTCTAATAAAACAAGAAAGAGACGGACGTAAATAAGAGCTGTCAAATTTAGATGAACTGATATTGCCATACAAATTAAGGGTATACGTAAAAACATGTCGACTAAAAACACAATAAAGCGGAAGGCGTAAACTAGTTTGATATCTCGCACTCTCGCACTGCCTTTTAGTAAAAGATAGCGATTCTCTAATTTTAGGTTAGTTATTGAACAAGAGGAATTGGCACCATCAAAATGAAGGAAAGCCCAAAATTGATTATACACTCAGTAGCTACACCGGTATTAATTTTACAGTGCTCCAGAAGTATCGACACTTTTAGTATTTTCAATACACCTTTTACGTTAGAAAACAACACAATGAACAAATTGTTAACATTGTATTTTATTTTTCTTATGTATTTTGGCATTTCGGAGAAGATTCTTGCGGAAAATATTTTGACAAATAAGTAAAATTACACATTTCTTACTTTTAACGCTAAATTCCACGTCGGTAAAACAGCTGTTATTTTATTAGTTTACAGCTAGTTTCTTTGTATCAGAGTATAGCGGGTTCCGGATCTTGTGATAAGCTTATTTCGTTTGAACCCCAACCCGTAGGGAAATCAGGGATTTTCTGTTTTGTGGATTTGATAAGGGTGTAGTTTTAATGTTGCTTAGTGTTAAAAGAAAAGGTTTTTGTTACATAATACCTGCCTTCGTTTTGAAACCCGTCACAGAAGTTATCACATTTAACGACCAAGTTGCACATTTATCAGACAGATTTATTACTGGGAGATCGCATTTAATGAAAAATGAAATACTGACCGTTGTTACATAATGTTTGCATAGATATTGTGAAGGTTTTCTATATCCTCATCTTGCTAGATGTAGAAGTACCTACCTGTTTTCTATATATGTTTTCTTTTTTTTTTCACAATCTTGAAATTATAACAATCAACGATGAAATCGAACACTCTATGACAGGCTACAAGAAGAGACTATAAAACCATCCAAACTTACTAAAAACATACTTAACCCGTCAGGGCCCTGCGTCGACGAGGGGCGACAGCGATCAACACTGTCGCCCCGCACCGCCGGAGCACCGCCGGATCAGCACTGCCGGAGTAAAATCGTTCCTTATTAGTAATAATAGAGTTTTAAAGCGCGTAAAACTGTCGCCGCTTATGGCGAGGCGGGGCCCGACGACGGTGTTGATTGCTGTCGCCTCTCGT
Source organism: Polia nebulosa (assembly GCA_951329385.1). Lineage (NCBI taxonomy): Eukaryota > Metazoa > Arthropoda > Insecta > Lepidoptera > Noctuidae > Polia > Polia nebulosa. Next base: position 986,098 of record OX589595.1, on the reverse strand, counting down.
CGACGCAGGGCCTTGAGGTGTTAATGAAGAGTGATTCTAAATTCATTCAAATGAAAATATCTTGCTTTTCAGTCGAATTAATTTTTCCTGTCTATAGGTAAGCAGGGGCATAGAAAAGAAAAAGAAATATAATAAGGGCTCAAATCACTGGTCTGTTTACCCTCAAGTCAAATTATGTTTTAACCATTTGCTGAATTTTAAAAGAAAAGATAGAAAAAAGAATAGATTTAAAAAACAATAGCGTTTTCTTTCTTTTTTAAAAAATAATTTTAAATTAATATTGTCTCTTTGTTAGGAAGCTTTTCTTTGAAACTCTCACCAAAAGTTTAAAAGCGAAACGAGTTTTACAGGCATGCCTACTCTAAAATTCACCACCTTTTCACACTAACTCCTAGTTTAAGTTTAAACAAGTCCTAAACGATCAGCGTGCCAACTTTTCATGTAACCCCACTAGCCCAAAGCGTAAATTATTAATCGCCTTCTAAAAACTACTCGCTACATCCCCTCGCTTACACCGCCTTGTGAGGAAATTACACTGGAACTGGGAGAACTTCTTTTAATTTATTCAACTCACACAATATCCGACTTTAATATCTTCGTATTATGAATGAGAGTCGCACCAAACTAGGACGAGGAGTTGATTCTGATTTATACCCGGTTCAACTATCTCAGTACTTGTCTTTAGCCAATTTGAATATAACACTGTGTTTGAACTACGCGAGGTTTAAATATGATTGTTTATTAATGAGATGTGGAATCTGTTTATTTGGAGAAATGCTGATGTTGTTAGGGATTGAAATTTCTGACAAACTAAGTTTTGATGTCTTTGTTATTCTTTGCAAATTAGTGGTTTTGTCATATGTGACAATCAAAGTGCTTTTATTGGTAATTTTAATCATGCAGTTTTATAAAATGCTCCTTAAAATGCATGTATTACCTAAGACTGTTTCAACCCTTCCTTCTTCAGTAAGTCAGGAGGCATTTTTCCATTAAAGTCTAGAAAAGAAAAATTTAATGTTTAACAATCCAGATAACAAAACCAATGATCCTTCCCAGTTTCAATATTTAGATTTTTTCCTTTCTTTTTACGACGGACTTTTCTGGAAGTTTAAAAGATCAATTATCTCCCACACAAGTTCTAAAGGTCAAATATGGAGAATATAAAGACTTATTCCCAATTTTTATGAACTTCAATGTCTAATCTGATACGTCAACACTCCTACACAGATAGGAAGACACGGCTACATAACTAGTAGGGCGCTCCCAAATCGGAAAAAATAGGCACCTATAGGCAAAAGATAATAATTACGAAATATTTGTGAATAAAATTGTAGGGACTTTGCAGGAATTTTAGAAATTAAAATATCAGGATCGTAGCTTGCAGTGTAACAGTTTTAATTTGCCAGTCATCACCTTCACAAAAAAACGGAGGTCGGTACGTAATAGTAAATCAACGCCTGATGAAATTCATATAGCTAAAACTTATTATCCAACAATTGTTGGCTAGCTTAAATTTATAATGTTATAAAGTGGAGCAACGCTTCAACATGCCGCCGGCCGTTGAAAGCTTGCCTTTCAACAGCTGTTTTCCAACAACGGACAGATCTTGGAGAATGCTCTTCTGACAGTTCCGGTTGAAGTCCTGATATCGGTGACTCGGCTTATGCCGTCTGTGCCAGGATGAAGAGCAACAACGCGGCCCAACTTCCACTTCATGGGTGGCTGGTTGTCCTCCTTGATGACAACGAGGGACTCCAGGTTCAGACTGTCGTTGCCAGTCCGCCATTTCACACGTTGCTGAAGCTCCGAAACATACTCCTTGCTCCATCTTGCCCAAAAATGCTGCCGCAGCTGCTCAATGCGTTGATGGCGCGTCAAGTGAGGAGTGGAGTGGTCCCGGATATCCTTAACAGGCAGAGATGTGAGAGGTCGTCCGATTAGAAAATGACCAGGAGTGAGAGGCAACAGGTCTTCTGGGTTCGACGATAGCGGTGTGAGCGGTCGAGAATTTAATACACCTTCAATTTGTACTAAGACGGAGTTAAGCTCCTCGTACGTTAAACTACAATTTCCCAACACTCTGAATAAATGAAATTTGGTCGATTTGACACCCGCCTCCCAAAGACCACCAAAGTGTGGAGCGTAAGCAGGTATGAAGTGGAAGTTTATACCATCTTGAGCTACACTATCAGATAAGGAGTCACGGTTGCATTTCAAAAACTCAGATATCTCATTGTAGGCTCCTACAAATGAAGTTCCGTTGTCGGAATAAATGTTGAGAGGCTTTCCTCTCCGAGACATAAATCTACGTAAAGCCTGTAAATAATTATTGCTTGTTAAGTCGCCAACCAACTCTAAATGAATGGCCTTGGTGGTGAAGCACACGAAAATAACTATGTATACCTTCACCAATCTACATCCACGACCCTGACGACTAGCCGCGGTTATAGGGCCTGCGTAGTCAACCCCTACGTTTTGAAAGGGAAAGTCAGCTGGCGAGAGTCTGTTCAGTGGGAGGTTACACATTTGAGGAGTGACAGTCTGTGGTTTAAGTCGCCGACAGCGTACGCACTGACGATAACAGGCTCTGGCCAAATTACGACCGCCGAGTGGCCAGTAGGTCTCTCTAAGTGTACTTAATAATAATTGAGGACCTGCATGCATCAACCTAATATGCTCAAATTTAAATAAAAGTTTAACAAAATGATTAGTGGACTGTAATAATATGGGGTGTTTGTTTGTGTATGAATATTCAGAGTTGTGCAACCTACCCCCTATACGAATAATTTTGTTGTTATCGAGAAACACATTTAAATTTAACAACCTGTTTTTGTGTGGTAATTTTTTGTTATTTAATAATAAATTATATTCAGGAAAGGATTCCTTTTGCGACTGAATAATAATGAAGTTTAGCGCATCTTGTAATTCTTGAGTACTAAAATATGACGTGTTTTTTGTTGAACGTTTTTTGCAAGTGTTAATGAAACGAAAAACATAACAAATGCAGCGCTGTAATCGAATAACATTGGAAAATCGATTAAACTCGATTATTCCTTTTAATAAATCTTCAGGGGCATGATGATCTTGGGCTAAATTAACTAAAATATTAGATTTTATGTCTGGTAAGGTTTCTGTATTTATAGTTGTGGGTGGCCATGTAGTACTGTTGTGTTTTAAGAAACATGGACCAAACCACCACAAGTCCAGTGATTGGATAGCGGTGGGATCTACTCCGCGCGATATTAAATCAGCTGGATTGTCGTGGGTCGACACATGTCTCCAGGTGTAATTACCGGAGTTTTCTAACACTTCGGCAACACGATTACGTACGAAAGTGTTTAATTTTATTGGCAACATTTTTAACCAACCCAACACTATCATGGAGTCAGTCCAAAAAACAATACTAGACGGTTTAATACGAAGGGAACTAGCAACCTTTTGATATAGGCGTACGCCAAGCACAGCAGCACAGAGCTCCAGTCGCGGTATAGTTAATGGTTTTAAAGGAGCAACGCGACTTTTGGCTGTAAATAATCGCACGTCGACGTCACCCTGCTCATTGGTGCTACGAACATACAAACAAGCGCCATATGCTTGCTCCGAAGCGTCGGTAAAAATGTGATATTCGAACTGTTTGTATACGTCACAGAGCACGCGACGTGGTACCCGTAAATTGTGAATGCAAGGTAATGTTTTAATTATGTTCGCCCATTTTGTTGCAACGTCAGGTGATAACTGATCATCCCATTTTAAATTATCTAGCCAAAGTTTTTGAAGCAACATCTTCATGCTCACAACACACGGTGCTAACAACCCTAAAGGATCGTAGATTCGCGCAATTACTGCTAACATACCACGCTTAGTATTTTCTATGCAGTCGGGAATTTTTATAGGGAAAAGGAGATTATCTGTATCAGTTCGCCAACTAAGACCCAGTGTTTTGCTACAGACATCACCTTCCTTGTGGAACTCGAAACAAGACTCGTCAGATGGTTCTGAGATTAAAGTGGGCTCGTTCGATTTCCACTTCCTTAACGGCATGCAAGCAGAAGCAAGAGCATCAGTCACCTTATGACGCAACATGAGAGCTTCCTCATACACGTCTTCGCCGGTCAACAAATCGTCGACGTAAAAGTCATGAAGAATGACTTGAGCGACCCTTTGATCCTGGCATTCCAGACCTATCTGTTTTATGCACCTGGTCGCGAGAAATGGTGCACTAGCCGTACCGTATGTGACCGTGTTTAATTGGTATGTTTTGAGAGTACTAGTAACATCATCACGTCATCTGAAGGATGTACAGACACCTGCCTGTACATTTTCTCTACGTCAGCAGAGAGGACGTACTTATGAGTCCTAAATCTAAGAAGGATTGCAGTCAAATCGTCCTGAACGGTAGGCCCCACCATCTGTATTGAATTTAAAGAAAGTCCAGAGGTAGTGGGTGCACTAGCATTAAATACAACGCGTAATTTTGTTGTGCTACTACTTTCGCGCAGGATTCCGTGATGTGGAATAAAATATGACCGCAGATCTTCATTAAGATGACACTCCGACATATGGCCTAAATAAATGTACTCAGTCATAAAGTCTTTGTACATTTTGTCAAGTGGAGGTTGGCTAAGGTTTCTGCGCTCTATTGACAGAAAACATCGTTGTGCACGATGGTATGAATCGCCTAAACTGTCCAAAGTTTCCTTCAACGGAATCTTAACGCTAAAACGGCCATCGGATAAACGCATCGTGTTTTTTATAAAGTGTTCTTCACACATGTTCTCTTCAGCTGAATACGTCGATGCATCATGGCTTACTTCCTCGAGCTGCCAGAAACGCGTCAATTGGTTTCGGATGTCATCTACATCATTAGGACTGGAAGAACTTTCGTAATAATTGTTTACAAAATTACATTTAATAGAAGAAAGTTGAGAAGAATTATAATTATAGCCGCCGTTAATTGGGCCACAAACTAGCCAACCTAATCTAGTTTGATGAAGTGTTGGTTTCCCATCACCTAATAAAATCTTATCAGATCCTAATAAACTCCAGAATACGTCAGCCCCTATAATGATATCTATAGAAGCCGGCGTGTGAAAATATGGATCAGCTAAGTGAATATTTGTGGGTATATTTACATGTACCTGTCTAGCGGGAACATTATCAGTAATTGTGGGTAAGACAAAACATATAATATCACTTGAGTAGGATTCAGATAACGACTGAATGTGCACACGACACATTTTATTCACATGAGACAGAGAGTTGTTTATACCTTGTATAGATTTATCTGTGTTTAAGTAAGGCAACTGTAACTTATTGTATAAATTCTCCGTCATTAAACAAGCGGAACTTCCCGAATCAAGCAACGCTCTAGCGATGTGTTCTTTATTATTTACATCGTAGCACCTAATTAATGCGGTTGACAACAGAATGTTACTTGCGCTAGTCGTATGCGAATGTGCGGAGATATTAGCTGAGAGCGCAACGTGATTGTTTGTGTCGATAGTGGAGGATGACTCACTGTTAGTCTTATCGGTCGTAACAGATGATTTGCTTGAAACGGGTTTTTGTTTGAAATCTGCGTTATGAATAAGCGTGTGGTGTTTGCGCTTACATATTTTGCACCCTGATTTCTTACAATTATTGGGATAGTGACCGTGACGCAAACAATTATAACATACTTTATAACTAGGTAGTAATGACATTCTATCGCTGACGTTTAGTGATAGAAACTGTGGGCATGAATTGAGGTTATGATCGCCTTTACACTTTGGACAATTTTGTGATGAGGAACTAGTGACGAGGTTTTCGGTCGTAACAAAGGATTTTATTTTGGTGTTCTGTTTTACGTTACTTGTGGAATGACGTGACTTTTCCAGTGTTTCTATTAATTCAGCGCGATTACGTATAAACTCCATAAATTGATCAAAAGTGATTCGTTTCGATTTATCAATACGCCCTTTATGTTCTTCCCATTCTCGAAATGTTTTGGTGTCTAGTTTTTGTCTGATAATGTAAATGAGTAGTGTGTCCCAATTATTCACAGGTTCACCTAATGTTTTCAAAGCTCTGATATTTTTGCTAATATTGTCTACGATGCCTTTTAATGCAGATGAGGACTCCTTGGTGATTGATTCGATATTGAATAACGCTGTAACATGATTGTCAATCAATATTCGCTCGTTATCGAATCGCTCACAAAGAAGTTCCCATGCCATGTTGTAGTTTTGAGCCGAAAACTCGATTGACTGAATTACAATAGCAGCAGATTCTGTTAATGATGACCTCAAATAATGGAATTTGTTCACCTCGTCTATGTCGTCATTGCCGTGGATGAGACTAGTAAATGTGTCTCTAAATTCGAGCCAGTTATCATATGAGCCTGTAAATTTAGGTAACTGTATTGTGGGCAACTTGACAAACTGACGCTTACTGCTAGTGGTGGACTTTATTTCGTCTTGCTCAGATTTTGAGAGTTTATTTAATAAAACCTTTGCTTGAGCCATCAAACTATAATATTGAGATTCTATTACAGTTCGTTCGAGAACCTCAGAGTCGGTGTCACACATGCATTCTAACTTTGATTGAACTTCGTTAAATTCGTCATACAGATTATCTAGTTTGTTGACTCGCAACTGCAACTCCATTACCTGAGACGGGTTTACCGTAGATTCTGGAAATTTATTTAAATAGGTCTCAAAGACAGTCAATCTTCCCCTATAACTGCTTCGCTTCCTTTTAAGATCTTTAATATCAGTCATTTTGAAAGGAGGGTGTCGTAGACCTGAAATTATACAATAAAAATATTAAATTAAGAAACTACACTTCTGGACACATCTATTGGCCCACCTTAGAGTTTAGGTTTCGATGGCCCCTACCGAAATATGATTGCTAGATTGAACAAAAACTGTTGATGCAGTTTTAAACCTGATATACTTTACCATCTTTTTCGATCGTATTGTTTTAAATTTGAATTCAGAATACCATACGACATGGAGCTACGCCTAACAAGTCGGATATGCGCCTTGTTAAAGGCAATTGATTTTTGAATAAAAAACATGTTTTATAAAATAAAGGTTTAATTTAATAACGCGTGTTGCCTCCATGGGCATCTACCACAGCTCTCATACGATTAGGCATAGAGTTTATCAACCGCTCTATGAAATTTTGAGGGATCATCTCCCATTCCTCTTCTATGGCAGTTTTCAACTCCTGCATCGTCTGGGCAACTGGCTGACGAGCCCTAACACGTCTTTTTAGCTCGTCCCACATGTGCTCAATGGGGTTCATGTCTGGGCTTCTGGCTGGCCAGTCCATAACTGTGATGTTCACATCCCGAAGATATTCCCTGACGATGCCGGCCGCATGGGCTCTTGCATTATCATGCATAAAAAGGAAATTTGGGCCCACATAGTCCGCATATAGTATCACGTGAGGTTCTAAGCACTCACGAATGTACCTTTCAGCATTTAATGTTGGCAGCCGTGGTCCTGTAACAACCTCAAGTTGAGTTTGGCCGCTCGCGGATATACTGCCCCAGACAGTCCATGAGCCACCGCCATAAGCAACCCTCTCTTCAAAGCAGCATTGTGCGAAACGCTCTCCCTTACGTTGGTAGACCTTCTTCCTTCCATCATTGCCATGTAACACAATTTTAAACTCATCAGAAAAGAGTACACGGCTCCAATCTTGCTGTGTCCAATTTAAATGACTGCGTGCGAAATGAAGGCGCGCTGTTCGGTGGGCTCGCGTTAGTTTGGGCCCATTAGCTGGCTTGTGTGGTACCATATCGCGTTCTTTTAACCTTCTCCGAACAGTTCGAGCGCTCACAGATACTCCGTGGAAGTCGCGAAGTTGGTTTTGTATCTCAATGGAGGTAAGGTGACGATTTCTCAAGCTGGTCGTCACGATGAATCGATCCTGCCTTTCAGTTGTGACCCGAGATCGTGGCCTTCCTTGGCGACGAACAAAGCCGCCAGTCTCTAGGTACCTCCGATAAACATTTCGGACCGCAGATCGACTTAAATTAAGTTGAGCACTCACGTTTCTTTGGCTGTGTCCGGCCTGAATAAGTGCCACAGCTTGGGCGGCGACTTCAGGTGAAGTATCCATAGATTATTGATAGAACCTCACCTTAATGTTAAGAATAAGTAATGTTTGTTGCAAAACCAAAGATATCAATCACTTTTTCAAGAATTAAATCCAAGTAAACCAATAAAACCAAGTTTTCTTAGTATTCGATTGTTTGATATCAACAAACAGGCTCCAAATTGTCTTTTGTTTCTTTAAATTCTGTGTTCGAAATTCAAAAAAAGACTATTGAATGAAATTGTGAATGTGCCAGGTTCAAAACTGCATAAAAACTTTTTGCTCGACCTAATATAAAATTTTAGCTAGGACCAAAAGAAACTGAAAATACAAGGTGGGCCAATAGATGTGTCCAGAAGTGTATGTATAACAAAAATACCTATCGCAATGAATAGACTACGTTAAATTAGACTAAGCAACAATTGGCCTAAGTTATTGATTTATTTTACAATTTTGACCTTTGACCACTGCAAATTATAATGAACTACCGTAGTTAAGTATGTAGGTAGGTAAGGTTTATTATTCTGTTAGAATAATGTAACAACAAAATAATTATTTATCTATGTTTTAAAAGGTTTACAAAGCAGCAATCAATGATTGTAAAGGCTAAACTAATAATATTTGTAAATTAAAAAAATAAATAGCTAACTAATGTAGGTTAACACTAACACTACTGTACTGTATTTTAAGCACCTGTTAACTATATTTTACAAATATAATTAAACCTAATACTCTGTAAATAATTCCTTGTAAATATAATTGTATATAAACATGTAAATAATTTGTAATTAATGTATAAAATGTGTTACTAACCTTATTTATGTTCTTATAATCGCTACTTAATACCTATATTTTTATATTACCTGATTAAATATTAATGAGTGTTGGGTGAATTTAATTAATATTATAATGTTTTGGCTTAAACACTTATAGTTTTATTTCACTCGATGTTCACTTCACTTTTTCTCCAAAACGTGTTCGTCACCTCTTCACTCTGGTATTTTCCAAAATATCCAATATTAAGCTTTTTCCACTTTGCTAGTTGTAGATAATATAATATCCGATTCGTATGGACCATGAATAAAATTGAAGGGACTTTGCAGGAATTTTAGAAATTAAAATATCAGGATCGTAGCTTGCAGTGTAACAGTTTTAATTTGCCAGTCATCACCTTCACAAAAAAACGGAGGTCGGTACGTAATAGTAAATCAACGCCTGATGAAATTCATATAGCTAAAACTTATTATCCAACAATTGTTGGCTAACTTAAATTTATAATGTTATAAAGTGGAGCAACGCTTCAACAATTTGTATACTATAAGATTATAGTTATGTATTACTTTATTTTTTGTATGTTGTAGCTTGTGTATTCTTTTTTCTATGGGCTCTAGTAGCCTGTTATTAAATAATTATTATCATTTAAAAGATATGTTATAAGTATCTAATCAACGATTACGCGCGGAAGTGAAGACCTTATACACGGCGCATTTTAAAATGTTTTATGCTTACTGAGACTAGTTTATCGATCTCTATATCAAATTTCATCTTGTCTTTTTAAACTAAAGTACTGTAATGTACTGCAATGTGCTGCAATATACTGTAATGTACTGTAATGTACTGCAATGTACTGTACTGTACTGTAATGTACTGTAGTGTACTGTAATGTACTGAAATGTAATGTATTATATTGTACTGTAATGTAATGTAATGTACTATAATGCACTGTAATGTACTGTAATGTACTGCAATATACTAAAATGTACTGTAATGTATTGTTTCCAATAAAATCATCACCACAGAACACACAAACTGCAAGTCTTCAATCACGAGCCATTTACTAATTCAAAGCTTTCTACTCTTAATTTTGACTCCAGCGCTACATACACGTCCACTAATTCAAATCTTCATACGTGGTATATGCATGAGGCCTTGTTAGCAACGCCTCGGGTCGACTTATTAGCTACGAGCTGCCTTCATTAAACTCCCAGCACCCTCGAATTTTACCTGATGTTACATATACTGTGCGTGTACTATATGTGTAATTGTGGTATGTTTTTGTATAATTTACGGCAAGGAAGTGAAAGGTTTTGAGTGACTTGGGTTTTAGTTTAATAAATAAATACGGTGTGTGAGGAAAAGGGTTCATCCAATCTTTGTGTAGCGAATGTAATCAGTCGGTTTTATTGAAAGAGTTGTTTGTATTACAAATAAATAAAGTTATCCTCATCGTCTTGACACTGTACAAATAAAATAAAGTTGTACAGATTGGCAAATATAACAAACTTATTGCGAGTTACATGTTTGAGCCGTTTTGGGGTTAAAACACTAGGGCCGTGGGAGGCGGCACACGTTAGGGAGACTCAACAGAGGCAGAGTCGCCCTAACGCCCTCAGCAGCAGCCGTCGCAGGAGACGCCAGGGGCTGCGAGACGATCTCCGGCCACCGTAGACCCGGGCCTGCGGACGGCGAGTAGTGGGTAACTCGCCGTCCGATCAGCACCAGGCCCGAGAGTCGACGGCGCGTAGTGTTCCACGCGCGCCTCAAAGAGTTGTCAGCAAAGGACGGGGCCTGCCACAGCCAGTGCCTGCCCGGTGGTGGAGGATAAATTCGAAAGAGTTACCTCGCCCCCGGGCGCGTAGGGCAGGGAGGAACAGGGGTGGGTTTTAGTCAGTAAGAGTCTGACACGCCCTTCCGCTCCACCCTAGAGCGGAAGAAGTCATAAGATGATTTCCCACCCCCCAAAAAAAAAAAAAAAAAAAATGGGGTTCGAGTGCTCATCGAGTTTTTTGGGATATCAGCAGCAGTTAGTCGACTCTTTACGTGACCAGAGAGCTTTGCTTTTCTCTGACATTCTTTGTATTGCTATTCAACGTGGCAATGCTGCCAGCGTTCCGGCCACTTTTTCCATTGAAAGCTATGTGGATTAATTTGTTGATGCCTAATGAGTTTTTTTCATACGTGCATATTATTAGGTATTATTATCAGTTTGTGTAATTATATACCTATTAAGTTATTTCGTTTAGTTTTTTTATTTAGTTGTAATGTAGTTATATTCTGTTGTAAATTAAATAGTATTTAAAAGATTGCTCTTCATTAAAAATCTAGTGTGTCAAAAAATCTGGCCTCGAACACAATGTGACATAATAAAATGAAAATAGAGATCGTGTCACTAACATTTCAGTGTAAGCTGCTAGTTTCATGAAGTTCCATTTTTAAACTAGTGTTCCAATTTTGCAAAATGACCCGCCATCCAATTTGTTTCACAGAACTCTCCGAAATAAACAACAAACACACAGAACAACACAATGATCATTTCAATTCACCTTTCAACAACAGAAATTCCAAGCTACCTTAAAAAAGTTATATTAAACGCCGAACACAGAACCACCCCCGGTTGTAAGCCCGCCATTATTTCGCTTTTCGACAATTACGCGCGGCTGCAAATAAAGACGTTTGGAGAGCAATATTCAAGGGGAAAAGAAAAATTATCATCACCTCGTTCCTTACGACAGATGTGGATCTGAAGCGTGCATGGGGCCTGAAGGGTGCAATGTAAGCAATATCTTGTGTGAAAAATGGGAAACGATATTTTTGGGGGTTTCGTAATGTTCATTTAATGTATTTTGTGGACTGGGAAAAAAGACAAGAAATCATAGCACTTTTATTACGATTTCATATAAAAATTTACTTGAGCTCGTAATAACACCTAGTTGTGATACGAGTATAGCAGTATATTAAAAAACCGGTTAAGTCCGAGTTGGACTCGCGCACGAAGAAAACTCTCTAAAAAAACGGCAAAAAAAATCATGTTTGCCCAAATAAATATTTATTTTATTCTGTTTTTTATTAGAATTTATTGTTATAGCGGCAACAGAAATACATCATCTGCGAAAATTTCGACTGTCTAACTATCAAGGTTCATGAGATACATCCTGGTGACAGACGGACTATTGTTTTACCCTTTGGGTACAAAACCCTAAAAACACCCAAAGGAGTCGTTTGGGTTCGTCCAACTTAGTAACAAAACAATTTCCTCTTCACACCACACCATTCGCAGTCTTCTTTCCTCGATCAATCACGAACCTAGCCAGGTGTTTATAACGAGAATACTTGTGCACTGAATCTTGCCTTTTCGCGCCTCCACCGAACTTCAGACGTCCCTGCGCTACCCAAATAAAAAAGTGAGTTGAGAGTAATTTTTTTCTACAAGCTTTACACATAGCGGTAATAAAACCGCTCCACGGCGCTCGCGCCCGCCTATATTTCATTTTCCCCGTCTCTCCCTCTATTCGGGCCACACTGGGTACTGTCACTGACACGGGGAATGAAACTTTAAATGCTGCTCGGAAATAATGTGGATTACGTGCCCCGGTGTGTCCCATGTTTTTTGTTCTGACAAAAGTTTTATTAAAATATGTATCAGTCACAGTGTCTCTTGGCATGAAAGAATAATACAGTTGAAAACTAATTGTCTTAGCAATTTTGAAGATTAAGTTGGCGGTTTTGTTTCTAAATCGTGGAAACTCTAGATTGGTTTGCGATGTCCGTACTGATAATATTATAATGTTGATACTCTAGCTAGTTTTAGTTTTAAATATCCAGTATTTTACGTAAATAGCGACCAAACTAAGAAAAAGACAAAAAAAAAACTACCAACGAGAGTCGCAAAAAAGCGGCCTCAAGACATTAACAGTATTCAAACAATGGAACATCAGCTACAGCTGCTTTATATAACTGATAAAACGATCGTCACGTGTTAAATTAGCCTTCTTGTTACATTTTCAAATGAACTATGGTAACTATCCATAGAGTTTTGTTCTTGAAGCTGTGCCACTTTAGAGAATTTCCCAGTAAGAAATATAAAGTAAAGTTGAACAGCTATGTTGCTGGTACAATTCTATCAATATTGATTCTTGGAACTATGAGGAGAAATTGAGATTGATTGAAATTACTGAGACCGATGACCTGAAAATACAGTCACCATCCTATAAATGATAGATGGAGTCAACAATAAAGATGACATCAAGTCTGATAAACTAAAGTGTAGAAGAGTTTCTTAATAGGCTTTCATTGAGCTTAGAAAAAAATATTAACTATAGTAAACGGTACGTTGCATGATGCAGTTATTCAGTTTTTGATCTATTCTGAACCCGAAGTAAATAAAATTGTAATAAAAAATAAAACTGCAGCATTACCAGAAATCCAATTTATGAAGGCAAACATTTCTATCCCCTATTATACTTTTATTTCGCTCCAACCGTGACATCGTTCATAATAAAACTCTCAAACTCATTTGCGGGCCTCTTAATACCGTTCAATATAAGACGGTGGAAAAATGTTGATAGTCACGCTCCTTATTACCGGGCCAAAGGTTTAACATTTTCAATTTAATCGCATTATACTGTAACCCTTGGAAATATTGGTATCTTGGAGCAAAAAATGATCGGCGCATCGTGGATTTTCAGATTTAGACATTTTTCAATAGATGCCGATGAAAGAATTTGGGATGATGAAAAATGATCCGCTAATGTGGTCGGTTTGATATTCAATTAAATTTTGATTTAAACAATATTTTATTCTTTCTTCCATGAAGGTTTTCCAAGGGCTGAATTTTTTTATCAATCTTAATAAGTACTTTATTTTAAATCTGAAATTGGTGAATTATTCAAATACCAACAAGTTAAATAAAAGATAGGTTCACATAATTGCAGTTCCTGGTAACCTTACTTAAGAAAATTAATCTTTCTTTACTCTCGCGGTCTCTCAAGGTTGAATACGAGTCCTCGTTACCTTGTGCAGTCGCTTCTCCAGAATGCCTTTCAAGATCGTATCAATAGCAAGAACTTAACTGTGTTTATTTGCCTCAACATTTTATCTCGTATCAAGTTCACGGTATCTTCTGAATCAGTACCGTGTAATTAAGACCATCAACACCACTATGTTTTTCTATTCCTTCAAAAGATCTTTTCCATGAACGTGAAACTATTTCATTTTCATTTTGTATTTTTAACTTTTGAACTTGGTTTATTTTCAATTTTAAATGCCAATTTTTCTGCCGTTACTACCATTACTACAATCATAACTCTCTCGCTCTGCGCGTCCAGTATAATAATATTTTTAGGATGCTGTTGCGAAGGCCTCGTTTTTGTAGTGCTTCGGAAATGTTTTGTACAGAATCGAACCTATGGCTTTAATGAGGTGATTCGCAAAAAAACTGCTTCTCTGCTAAGCAGAGTACGAGAAAGTAGCAACAGCATCCTCAAAGTAATAGGGGAGGATGTTACATCTCCAATTTTAAAAAAGATGGTGAGGAAGGTGATAATTTAATAGTCACAATAAATGGTGGTTTATTGTGACTATTAAATTAATAATAATAATAATAATAATGTTTATTTATAGAAATTTAGACATTCATTACAAAATATTTTAGCAGGCTAAATTAGGTCAGATTAAGTGGTGTAGTCATCTGTAGCCGAACTAGGCAGAACCTGTATTTCGGCTATCAGCGCCAAACCCCTCGAGTATTATGCATTTATATAATAGCCAATTTTATGTTTACATTTGTAGATATCTTGTACGAAAAAAGTAAAACAAAAAGGAAAAAGTTTGTGCAGTGTTTGCATGAGGTCCTCATATTTGTGTGAGATGGGAATGTACATGTCTGATGTGTAAGAGGATGTGTAGTGTTGTCTAGTGTTTTGGTGTGTGTATGGTGTGAGTGAGCGTGCGCGCATTTGTGTGTAAGTTATGAAAAGTGTATGTACTAGTTTATTACATAGTTTTTTTTTTTTACTAGGATGGTATGTACAGAAGAAGTTCAGTTTGTTCATAGGTAAGACTTTTCAGATATTCGGTAAGTTTCTTCAATTATATTGGTGAATATCGTGGCACTTTACTAACAATAGCTGTAAGTCATTATTGTAATTACTAACACATTGGATCTTAGTTATCTGAAAAATAAAGACTTATTATTATTATTATTCCATTTATTTTATAATATATACATACAATTTACATTTTTAAATATTAGAATATCAAAATATAAAAACATTTAAAAATATAAAAAATAGTAGCCCACCGGTATCGGGATAGGGTCCAAGCTACCGGTGGTCAGGGCTCCTGAGAAAGGAATCTCCTAACAATACGCGCCGTGTCCAGGAGTACCGCTTTCTGTATCAAGCCCTTGATCCAGCCGCCTAACGAGAGCCTCCTTAGGTGTTCGTCGAGGCTCTTGGCTATTAAGCCATTGGCCGTCACGACTATCGGCACAATGACAGCTGTATCCACCTCCCACATGTCGACAACCTCGTGAGCCAGATCAAGATATTTTGTTTGTTTATCTTTCTCAGCTTTCACGAGGTTCTCGTCATGAGGGACAGCTATATCAACAATCATTGTGCGACGCTCTAGTCGATCTATCACCACTATGTCAGGCTTATTGGCAACAACAGTCCTATCAGTGATGATAGATCGATCCCAATATAACGTGATATTGCCATTTTCGAGAACTGGGTCGGGCTCATACCTATAGTACGGTACTTCAGATTCCACAAGATTGTATTTAAGAGCAAGTTGCTGGTGGATAATCCTGGCTACAAGGTTGTGTCTATGCAAATAGTCTCCGTTAGCTAGACGAGAACAACCAGAAATAATGTGTCGGATTGATTCCCCGGGCCGGTGGCATGCCCGACAGATGTCAACCGTACCGTCCTTCACAATGTATTTCCGGTAGTTATTCGTCATCATAACTTCGTCCGTAATCGCACAGACAAAACCTTCGGTTTCCCCGAAGAGGTCACCAAAACGCAGCCAGGATACGGACGCTAAGAGATCTACATCGGGCCCATGTAGGACCCGGTAAAAGCGTCCGTGAAGCTCCTTGCTCTGCCATACTTCCGTGCGGTCATTAGTATCCAGTACTATAGGTTTGCGCCAGTTCTCGTTTGCCAAGGAGAGCGGGGTGAGGCCTTTGTCCACAGCGACCACATCTCGATGCATACCCACGTCAGCTTTGAGGAAGTATTCCCTAAGGCTGCATACCTCGCGGTTGTGTAGGGTCTTAGCGTTTAAGAAGCCACGACCCCCACACTTCCGCGGGATATACAGCCTCATCACCGATGATCGTGGGTGATGCATGCGATTTGCGGTCAGCAGTGTGCGGACCCTCCTATCCAGGGCGTCAAGTTCGGTCTGAGTCCATTTGAGTATGCCGAAAGAGTACATCAATACCGGCATGACCCAACCGTTGAAGGCGCGCACCTTGTTCCCGCCTGATAAAAGACTATTTAGTACTTTATTCAGGCGGCCAAAGAAGCGCTCCCTCAACGACTGTTTCACGTCAGCAGTGCTGATGCCTAACGCTTCCGACATACCCAAATACTTGTAGGTTTCGGTTGAGCAGAGGGATCTAAGGTGTATGGAATCCGAGAGTTGAGTTCACACGGATTCCATAATCTCCCCTCGCTTTACATGCATGACTGCACATATTTTGTCCACACCAAATTCCATCCTGATGGCGCTACTGAAGGTTTCTGTTACCTTCAGTAGCTTCATCAGTTGCAAGTTGTTGGGGGCAAAGAGTTTCAGATCATCCATGTAAAGGAGGTGTGATATGACCTGTCCACCTCTTCTCAACCGGTAGCCTTGACCCGAGCCCTCCAGTAGAGTACTGAGAGGGTTTAGGGCCAGACAAAACCACAGTGGACTCAGACTGTCGCCCTGGAATATGCCACGCACAATCCTTATCGGTTCGCTGTTCTCCTGGATCTGTCGACATCCTGGATAGTGAAGGACCGTCCTCCACTGCCCCATACACGACATCAGGAAGGTGCGCAAAGTTGCATCCACTTTGTACAGCTCCAGCACCCTCATGAGCCATGTATGTGGCACTGAGTCGTAGGCCTTCTTATAATCTATCCAACATGTCGACAGATCTCTTCGAGAACGACGAACCTGTTGGCTAATGGTAACATCAATAAGGAGCAGCTCCTTAGTACCGCGGGACCCATTCCTACATCCATTCTGAGAGGCAGACAAAATACAATTTTTGTCAATATGATTGTTAATTTTGGCTCTCAAGATGGACGTAAGAACTTTATAGACCGTCGGTAAACACGTGATCGGCCTATAATTTTTCGGCTCCGCAGTACTACCTGATTTATGGAGCAGGTGGGTTACTCCTGTCGTAAGGAACTGGGGCAGCGACCCTGACTCTAGGGCAGACTGGAACTGAGCTGCCAAGCGAGCGTGCGATCTTTGAAACCATTTTATCCAGAAATTGTGCAGCCCGTCCGGCCCTGGAGATTTCCAGTTAGGCAACGGACGGACTACACGTGCTACATCTTGGGGGCTGATGGTAATAGCTCCCATTTCTGGTATAAGATCGCACGCGCGCTCGACCTCTCGAGTCCAATCACCCTCGGTGTGCCTGACCGGCACCGACCAGATGCTGCGCCAGAATGAACTCATGGCGTCATCATCAGGTAGGTGCAAATCAGACACACCTTGGTCCGGTCGCTCCCAAGCCCTATATACCCACCTTTCGTTGCTTTGGAAAGTGCGATTCTGAGTGAACCGCTCCACTCGCCGCTTGTATCGACGTATACGGTTTGCCCATGCATAGATCTTCTGCTTCAGGAAGTCGATACGCTCTGTGACGCAGGTCAAATAATCTCGAGAACTAATATCAGTCCCCGAGAACGCCCGCCTCACAAAGCGCATCACCCTAGGGCGAGTGTTGCCCTCCCCGAAGCAGATAAGCTTTCCGATGAGTGCTCTAGGCTCACCGATACGACGCTCGATCCTGCACTGCCAAGCTGGTACAGCTGGTCGTGCAGCTCTGTCACTGTTGGAGAACTTGACATGAGCTACACGACACGCCGCGCAGTACAAGATCGAGTGGGTATCGGCAAGGTCTTTGCTGCTATCAAAACAATTTGATAGCTGCGAATCTAGAGCACACACCAGCGCCTTATTTTTTTTATGCATGGGCAAACGAGGTAGTCGAGGTCTAAGCCCAGGTGGTGTGGAGCGGTGCTCTCGGAACGCATCCTCCAAAGCGCTCCTCAATTTCTCGTTACATTGGGTACTCACGAATATAGCCACGTCATCATCATCTTCACCAACATGGTCGGGTCGCAGTGGGGCACTGGGTTCCAGTTGCACCGCGGCCGGTGGTGAAGCAGGTGAGACACGGCTACTCCGTGATTCGAGGCGTAGTCTATCAAGTACGGCATCATCCAGCATACGGTTACGCTGGATGACCCGCACCTGATCCGACAGTCGTTGGGCCGAAACGTTGACAGCTGGCTCAAGCACCTGAAACAGAGAAAGCATCCGACCACGGTACGCAGTCAGGTTAATTCCCCCCTCTGTAGCCCCAAAGTATGAGCGCATGACGTTTTCGTTAATGGTTTGCGTCCATCGCATGCGCTGCACACTTCCACCGGCAGCGGGAACCCTATCAGAGGCCGGTGGGCCTCGAGGTTCCAAGCTGGCTGGTGGTCGGCCTCTTCCCCGTCGACGCGCAGGTGGTGGTGTCGTCGGCGGAGTGGTGTATTCGTCGCTCGAGCTCGACGCAACTGCAGCGGCCGGTATCACTGGACTCACGGTTGGCGTAGATCCCGGCGGCTGCGAGGCGGAGCTGAGCGACGAACCCGAAGATGTTGGGTGTGTGTTCGTCTTTCGTGCCCGGCTTCTTGTCAGCATTTTATTAAATCGTCTGTCATATTATATTTGCATCTTGCATACATGTTATCGGTCAAAAATATGGTCTTGATGTACGTTTTCTTTTTTTATATTGTTTGGTTCTTTTTTCTTACTGATTTGCGTACGAAAAACATTTTGTTGAATATAAAATTATTGAAAAATATTTGAGTGAAAAAAACTTGATGCTTTCAATTTGACAGCCGGACCACATTTATTATTATTCCATTTATTTAATCTTATATACATACACTTTACATTTTCAAATATTTAGGTACTTACATATAGAAACATAAATAAATACAAAATCATTTAAAAATATAAAAAGTAGTAGCCCACCGGTATCGGGAATAGGGTCCAAGCTACCGGTGGTCAGGGCTCCTGAGAAAGGAATCTCCTAACAATACGAGCCGTGTCCAGGAGTACTGCTTTCTGGATCAAGCCCTTGATCCAACTGCCTAACGAGAGCCTCCTGAGATGTTGGTCGAGGCTCTTGGCAATTAAGCCATTGGCCGTCACGACTATCGGCACAATGACTGCTGTATCCACCTCCCACATGTCGACAACCTCGCGAGCCAGATCAAGATACTTTGTTTTTTTATCTCTCTCAGCCTTCACGAGGTTCTCGTCATGAGGGACAGCTATATCAACAATCATTGTGCGACGCTCTTGTCGATCTATCACCACTATGTCAGGCTTATTGGCAACAATAGTCCTGTCAGTGATGATAGATCGATCCCAATATAACGTGATATTGCCATTTTCGAGAACTGGGTCGGGCTCATACCTATAGTACGGTACTTCAGATTCCACAAGATTGTATTTAAGAGCAAGTTGCTGGTGGATAATCCTGGCTACAAGGTTGTGTCTATGCAAATAGTCTCCGTTAGCTAGCTAACGGAGACTATTTACACACACGACACATTATTTCTGGTTGTTCTCGTCTAGACGAGAACAACCAGAAATAATGTGTCGTATTGATTCTCCGGGCCGGTGGCATGCCCGACAGATGTCAACCGTACCGTCCTTCACAATATATTTCCGGTAGTTATTCGTCATAATAACTTCGTCCATAATCGCACAGACAAAACCTTCGGTTTCCCCGAAGAGGTCACCAAAGCGCAGCCAGGATACGGACGCTAAGAGATCTACATCGGGCCCATGTAGGACCCGGTAAAAGCGCCCGTGAAGCTCCTTGCTCTGCCATACTTCCCTGCGGTCATTAGTATCCAGTACTGTAGGTTTGCGCCAGTTCTCTTTTGCCAAGGAGAGTGGGGTGAGGCCCTTGTCCACAGCGACCACATCTCGATGCATACCCACGTCAGCTTTGAGGAAGTACTCCCTAAGGCTGCATACCTCGCGGTTGTGTAGGGTCTTAGCATTTAAGAACCCACGACCTCCACACTTCCGCGGGATATACAGCCTCATCACCGATGATCGTGGGTGATGCATCCGATTTGCGGTCAGCAGTGTGCGGACCCTCCTATCCAGGGCGTCAAGTTCCGTCTGAGTCCATTTGAGTATGCCAAAAGAGTACATCAATACCGGCATGACCCAACCGTTGAAGGCGCGCACCTTGTTCCCGCCTGATAAAAGACTATTCAGTACTTTATTCAGGCGGCCAAAGAAGCGCTCCCTCAACGACTGTTTCACTTCAGCAGTACTGATGCCTAACGCTTCCGACATACCCAAATACTTGTAGGTTTCGGTTGAGCAGAGGGATCTAAGGTGTACGGAATCCGAGAGTTGAGTTCCCACGGATTCCATAATCTCCCCTCGCTTTACATGCATGACTGCACATTTGTCCACACCAAATTCCATCCTGATGGCGCTACTGAAGGTTTCTGTTACCTTCAGTAGCTTCATCAGTTGCAAGTTGTTGGGGGCAAAGAGTTTCAGATCATCCATGTAAAGGAGGTGTGATATAACCTGACCACCTCTTCTCAACCGGTAGCCTTGGCCCGAACCCTCCAGTAGAGTACTGAGAGGGTTTAGGGCCAGACAAAACCACAGTGGACTCAGACTGTCGCCCTGAAATATGCCACGCTCGATCGTTATCGGTTCGCTGTTCTCCCGGATTTGTCGACATCCTGGATAGTGAAGAACCGTCCTCCACTGTCCCATACACGACATCAGGAAGGTGCGCAAAGTTGCATCCACTTTGTACAGCTCCAGCACCCTCATGAGCCATGTATGTGGCACCGAGTCATAGGCCTTCTTATAATCTATCCAACATGTCGACAGATCTTTTCGAGAACGACGAACCTGTTGGCTAATGGCAACATCAATGAGGAGCAGCTCCTTAGTACCACGGGACCCGTTCCTACATCAGATCGGGCAGACTGGAACTGAGCTGCCAAGCGAGCGTGCGATCTTTGAAACCATTTTATCCAAAAATTGTGCAGACCGTCCGGCCCTGGAGATTTCCAGTTAGGCAACGGACGGACTGCACGAGCTACATCTTGGGGGCTGATGGTAATAGCCCCCATTTCTGGTATCAGATCGCACGCGCGCTCGACCTCTCGAGTCCAATCACCCTCGGTGTGCCTGACCGGCACCGACCAGATGCCGCGCCAGAATGAGCTCATGGCGTCGTCATCAGGTAGGTGCGTATCGGACACACCTTGGTCCGGTCGCTCCCAAGCCCTATAAACCCACCTTTCGTTGCTTGCGAATGTGCGATTCTGAGTGTACCGCTCCACTCGCCGCTTGTACCGACGAATACGGTTTGCCCATGCATAGATCTTCTGCTTCAGGAAGTCGACACGCTCTGTGACGCGGGTCAGATAATCTCGGGAACTTATATCAGTCCCCGAGAATGCCCGCCTCACAAAGCGCATCACCCTAGGGCGAGTGTTGCCCTCCCTGAAGCAGATAAGCTTGCCAATCTTGCTCTAGCCTCACCGATACGACGCTCGATCCTGCACTGCCAAGCTGGTACAGCTGGTCGTGCAGCTCTGTCACTGTTGGGGAACTTGACGTGAGCTACACGACATGCCGCTGCAGCCGCGCAGTACAAGATTGAGTGGGTATCAGCAAGGTCTTTGCTGCTATCAAAAAAATTTGATAGCTGCGAATCTAGAGCACACACCAGCGCCTTATTTTTCTTATGCATGGGCAAACGAGGTAGACGAGGTCTAAGCCCAGGCGGTGTGGAGCGGTGCTCTCGGAATGCATCCTCCAAAGCGCTCCTCAATCGTTCGTTACACTGGGTACTCACGGATATAGCCACGTCATCACCATCTTCACCAACGTGGTCAGGTCACGGTGGTGCATTAGGTTGCAGTTGCACCGCGGCCGGTGGCGAAGCAGGTGAGACACGGCTACTCCGTGATTCGAGGCGTAGTCTATCAAGTGTGGTATCATCCAGCATACGGTTACGCTGGATGACCCGCACCTGATCCGACAGTCGTTGGGCCGATATGTTGACAGCTGGCTCAAGCACCTGAAACAGAGAGAGCATCCGACCACGGTACGCAGTCAGGTTAATTCCCCCCTCTGTAGCCCCATAGTATGAGCGCATGACGTTTTCGTTAATGGATTGTGTCCATCGCATGCGCTGCACACTTCCACCGGCAGCGGGAACCCCATCAGAGGCCGGTGGGCCTCGAGGTTCCAAACTGGCTGGTGGTCGGCCTCTTCCCCGTCGACGCGCAGGTGGTGGTGTCGTCGGCGGAGTGGTGTATTCGTCGCTCGAGCTCGACGCAACTGCAGCGGCCGGAATCACTCGACTCACGGCTGGTGCAGGTCCCGGCGGCTGCGAGGCGGAGCTGAGCGACGAACCCGAAGCTGTTGGGTGTGTGGTCAGCAATTTGGCCCGGTTCCTAGTTAGCATTTTCACGTTGTCATAATTTCCGTTTTATTTTTGTAGTTCTCATCTCACTGTTGTTCACTATGATTTGCACTTGGTAATATTTTTTTTTTCTCTCGTTTTTGGTCTTATTTTCACTATTGTAAACATGATAATAAATATAAATAGTTTAGGAAAAATATATGGAAAAAATTATGACAGTCGGCTTGACAGGCGGGCCACAGATTATTATTATTATGTTTCGCTATTTATTTTTACACATATTATTTACATTTTTAAATATTTTAAAAGAAAACATACAAAAACCTTTAAAAAATATAAAAAATAGTAGTCCACCGGTATCGGGAGCAGGGTCCAAGCTACCGGTGGTTAGGGCTCCAGAGACAGGAACTTCCTCACAATGCGAGCCGTATCAAGGAGTACTGCCTTCTGAATCAGGCCCTTGATCCAACCGCGCAACGACAGCTTCGACAGGTGGTCGTCGAGGCTTTTGGCCATCAGGCCATTGGCGGTAACGACTATCGGCACAATGACAGCCAAGTCCACATTCCACATGTCGACAACCTCGTGTGCCAAGTCAAGATATTTAATTTGTTTCTCTTTCTCAGCTTTCACGAGGTTCTCGTCATGTGGGATGGTGACATCGATTATCATTGTGCGGCGCGCTAATCGGTCTATCACCACTATATCCGGCTTATTGGCAACAATAGTCCTGTCAGTGATGATAGACCGATCCCAGTACAACGTGACATGGTCATTTTCGAGAACTGGGTCGGGCACATATTTATAATACGGTACCTCAGAATCCACAAGTTTGTATTTTAAAGCAAGTTGCTGGTGGATAATCCTGGCCACTTGGTTATGTCTGTGCAAATACTCGCCGTTAGCCAGACGAGAACATCCAGAGATAATATGTCTAATGGACTCACCCGGACGGTGGCATGCCCGACACACGTCAACCGTCCCATCCTTCATAATATGCCTCCGGTAGTTGTTCGTCAAGATAACTTCGTCCATAATCGCACAGACAAAACCTTCAGTTTCCCCGAAGAGGTCACCAAACCGTAGCCAGGCTACGGACGCCAGGCTATCTACATCAGGCCCATGAAGAGCCTGATAATAGCGCCCGTGAAGCTCCTTGCCTTTCCATACCTCCTTGCAGTCATCAGTAGTAAGTACTACAAGTTTGCGCCAGTCCTCTTTAGCCATGGACAACGGGGTGAGGCCCTTGTCCACTGCGACCACCTCTCGGTGCATCCCCACGTCGGATTCTAAAAAGTATTCTCTGAGGCTGCACACCTCGCGGTTGTGGAGAGTCTTAGCATTTAAAAAGCCTCGACCTCCACACTTCCGCGGGATGTACAGTCTCATCACCGACGAACGTGGGTGATGCATCCGGTTTGCGGTTAGCAGCGTACGGACCCTCCTGTCCAGGGCGTCGAGCTCAGTCTGAGTCCATTTGAGTATGCCGAAAGAGTACATCAAAACCGGCATGACCCAACCGTTGAAGGCGCGCACCTTATTATTATTATTATTATAACTGATACTACCGACTACCTTGTTTTGAACGGCATATTTATAAAAAGCTTCTTCTTCTTTCAAAACGATGGTCCCCTTACTTTTTAAATACTTAGGGCGCAAAAGCTGGTCACATTAATTGCAGCGTCAGTAGCGTTGGCAACATTTGGATTTACCAGAATTTTAAATTCAAATGTTTATCAAAATAAAAAGCTAGTATTCTAGACTTTATAAAAAGCGACACAAAATTAAATACAAGCAACGCAACGATCTGCCCAGGGGTCGTGGACAAATTCAAAATAGAGCTACCGCGCCCCTGGGCAGGCAGGGAAGGAATGTGTGGGTTTTTGTCAGTAAAAGTCTGACACGCTCTCCCGCTCCACCCAGAGCGGGAGAGGTCATTGGATTATTTCCCAGCCCTACAAAAAACAAAAAAAAAACTGGCCAATTGCGAGTCAGACTCGCGCACAAAGGGTTCCGTACCATTATCTGAAAAAATCACTTTTGTTGTATATATTTATTTTATTCTGTTTTTAAGTATTTGTTGTTATAACGGCAACAGAATTACATTATATTCTGTGAAAATTTCAACTGTCTAACTATCACGGTTCATGAGATACAGTCTGGTGACAGACGGACAGACAGACAGACGGATGGACAGCGGAGTCTTAGTAACAAAAAGAAAAGCAACGCAACGATTATCACAAGCCACAAAACAGAGCAGTAGACGAATACTGAACACCCAACTGAAACTGACGAAAGTTTAAAGCTAATAAAGCTAGCAGCAGCAATCTAAATCCCATTTGGGGGCACGCAGGCTAAGGTTCACACGTCTAGGCTGGAGATTAATCGCAGCTTGAAGACCGTGCCCGTTAAACCGACTATCTCCTTCGCACACGATGGAGGATGGTGGACGCTTAGGAGTTTTATCATAATACATTGTTACGTAATATCATTTATAGACAGAACTGTTTTGGGCAATGTCCGGATGAGTTCTAAGTAGGTATATCTGTATCATTGAATGAAATAGTTTATCTAGTAAAACTTTTAGTTTTACACGGGGAAATATTTAATTGCTATTGCCCAAGATAATTATGGTGGTGAAATGTGTGTGTCATTTGACTTTTTTTTTGGCACATTACCGCCACACTATTCCCGAACCAGAATCAAAAGTGGCGACCACCAGAAAAAACGCCGAGACAATGAAGCTCGGCGAATCCCAAAGAAACGATTAAACTGTTTTTTATCCCGCAACGAAATTAATCAGAAAAGAACAGCGCAAGAGTAAGAAAAACATAATTTCCATTCCATAATTTCTAGTTTGAGGTTTAAATAATCTAGAGATCTTGGCACGATCGAGTTGAGGTAAAAAGTCTGGGTATCATCATTTGACTGTCGCCAAATAAAAGATTTTCTCTCTTTCTTTTTCGTTCTTTCTTTTAATGCTTGGCGGTATTTTAAGCCAAAATATCTAATAACCTAAGTTATTGGCATTGATTTAAAATTACAGACGGTAAAAAAAATCATAACCAAAAATAATGAGTACAACATCCTAAAACACATAACCGAGTTCCATCATTCAACAAAGTTAGGAAAATGGCTAAATCACAAAGTACAGTAACAACAGGGACGCTTTTGGTTCCAGGCTTTTAGCCAGTGAATTTCTACTTTGTTCTCGGTAATAGCGTTGTAGTGTGCCAACAAATTATTAAACCTATGTTAGATGGCCTGCTTGGCTTTAAAGAATCGTTATCGTGCAAAATGTGAAACTATGACTAACGGTTTGATATCGTTGGAATTTATGACAGTGAATCTAGTGAAACTTGGTTGATGACTCTCTCTATGCTAAATATAATGAAATTGTAAACCCACCATAGAAATCTGATATAAGAAAACCAGTAGAAACAAAATGATATGACGCCGCAAATGAAGATAATGTTGAACAATATTCAAAATCATTTGTAAATGATAACAAGATCCCAAGACAAATGGTAGGAACATTAAGTACTGCAGCTAATTCTTCAATAAACAAGACAATGAAGGTCCATAATAATGAAAAAAAAAACAAGTTATTATAGCGATATTACAGGGTAATGACACAGCGGTCGACCTGATGAAGAACAAGACAAACAAGGGTGTCGTAAACAAAACATTCCGACCGGGATTTTAACAAAATGAACGGTTCGAGTAATCGGGCCAAGGGACAGTTACCCTGAGGCAATATCAGGGCTGCCCCACTAACAAAATAACCTTAGAAAGTTAAATATCTATTTCCAAAATTACGTGAGAAAATTATATTGAAGTCAGACTCTCACATCTAATTTCATATTCATATTTTATTACATATTCATTTCAGAGTCAAGGAAAATACGGCGAATAACTGCTGAATTTAATTTGCTAGGAAAATTGCTTTACTTCAAAATCTTGTGCTCCTCATGACACCTACGAGTGCTACGACCAATTAAGTGTGTTATATTATGATTACATCTGTTTTTTTTATATTATGCTGACTTATAAAAAAGAGGAAATAAACTAAAAAAAGTATAAATCACTTTAATGTCGGGAGTCGTTATTTGTATATTTTTTTCTTCGTTATTTGACACCGACTTCCGAAATTAAAGTTATTTTTCAATTTTTAGTGTAGTTTTTGTAAAAAAGGTTCATTTTTTATTTTTCACTTTTTAGTTGAACTTATGCCCCAAAACTAAAACTAATTATTAAAGTTACGTTCAGATGATAACCCCATTAACATGGGACATGGAATTTGAACATACTCGTAATTGGAGGAAACCAAAACGTCATCTACCTATTTAAACATATTTTTTATTTTTGTTGATTATTGCAAAGATCACTGAAGCAATTTCGATAAAATATAATTATATGGGACCACCTCTGGAGTAAACTATATCGGATAAAAAAAGAATTTTGAAAATCGGTTCACAACTGACAGAGAAATCGGTGTGCAAACATGTAAAAAAAAAACATACATACAGTCGAACACAGAACCTCCTCCTTTTTGCAAAGTCAGCTAAAAATCAAATGTCCTTGGAATCAAAAGTATTGATTAATAATTTGATACTCTTGTTACTCTGAACTAATTAATTAAAACCCAACCATCTATGGCTTCGCGTCTATTGTTTGTTTTTTTTAATACAAGGCTGGCTTCGCGTAAATGTTAAACTGAAGTTAAATGATGTATCTTAACCCTTCTGCCCCCGGGGCCAAATCCGGGTTGTCAAATTGAACCCCAACGACAACCCGGGTTGACAGCCGATTTTTTTTTTTTTTCTCTTAATTTTTTTTTTTTTTTCCGACTCACCAGTGAGTCTTAGGGCTTAACAGGTGTTCAACAGCGCTAACATGGAGAGGATCTTTATAGTGGGACTCAATTACGCTTTCCCTAATTGCGTAGTTTCCTGGGTATAAAAATAACAATTCTATTTAGTCCGTAAGTTAGATTTTTTTTAAATATTCGACACGTATTTTTGCTTTACCACATTAATAAAAAATTACAAAGATAAAACGCATCAAAGTTGAAAGTCGAGTGGGGGCTCGTTATGTCACTTTGTGGTAAAAAGTGTCGCACACTGTGACGTCACGCGAAATTTCAACGCACTGTATCGTCCTCATTTTTGTTTACGTGACAAAAGATAATATGTGTCCAATATTTTTTGGTATTCTAACTGAAGGACTTATTAGACTTTTTAAAAAAGCACAACAACCACCGTATAGACGTTTTAATAAAAAAAATTGTAAAGTGCAGATTTGAGAGCATTATTTCTTATTGTTTAATATCCTTTTTTTTAAAAGTTACCCCAATCTAGAAGTAATCACTGTGTTGTGGGTGCGTTCACAAATATTTACAATTACAAGACACCCATACCCGGAAAAACTACCAGGTCATAAAAATATTTGTTCCGTACGGGGATCGAACCTGCGACACGCAGCGCAGCAGTCAAACGCTCAATCACTGCACCAACCGTTTATCAAAATTCATGATTATTCTGCTCAAAAATCAACATCTTGTAGGTGCAATTTCAGTAAAACCACCCGTTTGCCCACCGTGGCTGGTTTTACTGTGTTGACTTTCATCTATAAAAATGTTTGCTGCATAAAATACTTTTTATGTAGTTCTCACTGCGAACTTAGTCATAAACCTGCTATTTATTAAGGAAAACAGATGTGTCTAATAAATTCTTAAAATCGTAACTTGCTTATCTCACTAATAAAAAAACGAAATAAAAGTGAGAAGCGTCAACCCTGAACCTCCGCCTCGACAGCGACGTAAAGATGAATCACAACCAGACGATGTCCGCCCGCAGCGGTTTCGCGACGACCCTACAATCGATCGAGTTTCAATTCACAATTCTATTACAAAAGCGCCACCGATTGATTTCCGACGAACAAAACAGGTATTGGATGCTAAAATTTGCGATAATATTGACGGGCCAAACACTTTTATCGGCGATAATGGTACGGTAGTAGGATATTTATACAGGGTATTAGCCGATCAGGGGCGGCATTAACCGCTGTTATTTTTTCATTACACGGGCCTTTGGGAGCTTTTTATCAGTAATATTTGCTTGTAATGGAGCAATGATGATGTCCGTCAGTAAGCGACGAGGATTCGCAACAAATAACGGCAAAGTTAATGATGTATTGTTGGCGTTTTCCCGCCGTTTTGTTCGCCTAACTTTTGGGTTCGGGTGAAATTTTTCGATGGATTTATTTTAGTTATTTTTGGACGAATATTTTCGTAACATTTTTGACTTTTAATGAGACAGCTGACACGTGGGTAGTTTTTGGTGCTGAGGTCTAATACATATATGTATAACGATATTGTATTTAAGGTACGGCGGTATGAATAAGTTGGCTATTAACTTAGACTTGATAAAAATAAAATTCTATGAAATAAAGAAATCTATGTAACATAATGGAAAAAAGTGTATGCAGCATTATGTGCAATAAATAAAGCAGTGAATAGAATTCACATTATTGATACAAACACAATATGACTTAGTGCTAGCAGTCACGTATAATATTAACGTAAGAAGGACGCAATAGAACATCATAAACTAAAGACTGGCAACAAGCCAACGACAAGGTTTTAGTAAGAAATAATAGGAATATGTAAATCTAACTGCAAGGTACTCCTTTCTGTCAGTTACTGCTCATAGAAGGTTATTATTTATATTTTGTCAAAGAAATCTTAAATAAAAAAGTAATCGTTAAAATTACAAATGGACCTGATCATAAAATTGTCATCCTCCCTTTTAGATACAAAAGTTAAGAAAAACCACTTAACGATGGATTGATTGCTGTAGTTAATACCGTAACCGTAGCCCTTGTTAAGCAAAAAAAGACGATCTCTCGTAGAAATTAAAATAAAAATCTTAAAATGTCTCAAAAATCTAACGCTACCACGGCACGTCGGTGCGACAGTAGAATTTTTAGTCAATTTCTCGTTTGACACAATTGAATTTGATCGCGGGATAAATCAAGTTTCTGAGCACGAGCGGAGCTGACTTCCGCCGAAGCCGTCGGCTGTGGTCGAAGCGATGACAGTGTATAATGGAGCCGAATGTTAGGACTTCTCACTAGAAGGACTATTTCTATTTTAGTTAAACCGCAGTTACGTTAAAATAGGAGTGAGTTGGAATGTTCGGTGAGTATTTCAGGATTTGTGTGGTCGGCACAGAAATTGTGTTCGCTTGTACGTTTGAATCAATAGTCATTGTTTTGGAACTTGGTAAATGGTATTGGCGATTAATGGAGAAGAACAGTGTTAAAGTGTCTGATTTGTACGTTTTATTCGAATTCTATTTTTGGATAATCAATTCTCATACAGTTCTTCATAATGTATTTAGGTTTGGATAAATAAATACGAATTCAAATGCTTTTGCCAGAATGTAGATATACAAAGTATGATCCAAGATTGTATCAGCCCATTGATAGATCTCGGTGACAAGTGACAGTCTAGGAATGAGGCCTGTTCTGTGTGGAATCCCGATGGGTCTCTTGAACACATAAGATGTCACAGTGTGTCTTGCAAGCTAATGTTTGTTTGCACCCTTGGTTGACTGGTAGAGAATGCCTAAGGCATTAAGTCCGCCTTTGTACTTTTGTTACATGAAATGTAAATAAATAAATAATAACCCTTCGATGTTGATTGAGATTACACACAAGGCTGGTTTTGTCAGTGGACTGCTTGACCCTGAGAAGGGCCGGTTAGAATTTAAGTTTGCCATTGTGGTAGGTAGGTAGGTGGAAAGGATTTGCCAATCGACCGAAGTCGATTGCCCAGGGTGCGCCGAACGTAACAGAAAATCGAATGATACGCTGCTCGGCGAGGCTTCTTTCATGCACCCCATTCATGCAGCCCATTTACATTCTACCAGGTCAAATATCCTGTTTCATAATTTTAACTTGCTAAGCGGTCAGCATCAAAGTATGAAGCTAAATGAGGAGTGGAATTCCCTGCTACAGTTTGTGTTACCTGATAGCTACAACCCGGGATTCTTTAGTCAAGAGTGAATAGGTTACTTCTAGGCAAGCGTGCTCCATCATCGACCACATCATCGGTTACCATCAGGTGAGATAGTGGTCAAACGCAAGCCTATCAATGATGAATAAAAAAATATGTACGTTTATTTTAGAACTTTGGTAACTACATAGTTTATTTAATGTATTTTATACTTTATTCACCGGCCATGTAATCTCTTTACCACCCATGGTTGACTGGTAGAGAATACCTAAGCCCTTGTACCTTTGTGCATGAAAATGCTAATAAATAAATAAGCATAAATATGTGTGATAGAAACTCACACTATTCACTTAGCTTGCATAAATAAATAAATTAGCATAAATATGTCTGATAGAAACTCACACGATTCACTTAGCTTGCAAAAATAAAATAAAAAATTAGCATAAATATGTCTGATAGAAACTCACACTATTCACTTAGCTTGCTTAAATAAATAAATTAGCATAAATATCTCTGATAGAAACTCACACTATTCACTTAGCTTGCATAAATAAATAAATTAGCATAAATATGTCTGATAGAAACTCACACTATTCACTTAGCTTGCTTAAATAAAATAAAAAAATAGCATAAATACGAGTATGTCTGATAGAAACTCACACTATTCACTTAGCTTGCATAAATAAATAAATTAGCATAAATATCTCTGATAGAAACTCACACTATTCACTTAGCTTGCATAAATAAATAAATTAGCATAAATGTGTCTGATAGAAACTCAAACTATTCACTTAGCTTGCATAAATAAATTAGCATAAATATGTCTGATAGAAACTCACACTATTCACTTATCTTGCATAGATGAAAGTGGTTAAATTATATCAATAACTGCTGAATTGAATATCACCAACAAATCTATCCACAATTCAATTTCTGTTTCCTCCAGTATATCTCGCTCCTCGTCAATAACTTAAATCGTTTCCTTGAAACCTTTGTCTCGAGCTGATTCGAACTCAGATGACTCGTTTGAGGCTACTTAACAAGTCGCCTCCTCGATTCTTACTTCATTTGTGCCTAATGCAAATCGACTGACGGCTTAACAGAATATTTTGTCGCTACTCCTTCTTTTGTTTGGTTTGTTTATGTTGAATAATGGTATAATAAGTCGTGTTCTAAGACTATGGAAAAGGATGGAAGGGATTTGTGTAAGAATGGCACAGAGGATTGACTGGGTCGACGGCTTTTTCCAAACATTTTCAACTAAGTTAAGTCGAAACGACAGCGTGAGTATTGTTTTATCAATTTCGAAAGTTCTGAAAATGTCTTCATTAGCAGAATATTACAAATAGTAATTGTTGAAGTAATATTCAGATTCCTCTTATTTGCAGACTATTAGATAACAATCATCAAGATTCGAGAAATCTGCATGAAATCAGACCAAGAGAGATATTTCTACCCTATAACAATATTGTGGTTTTAAATACAGATGAACTAGCCTCCGTACTATCATATCGATTGAACTCGCTCGGTGAACAGATTTAGATCTCAATGCCGGCTTTGTTCGTTTCATTTTCATTACTATTTAATCTAAATTTCAGTTTTTATTGATGACAATGTCGGAGAGGTTGACGATTTCACTTTTATTGTTTGGCTGTTGTATTTTCGGCCTCATCTAGTTTAAATTGTCACAACAAAATTACGTGCTAAGTAAAGGTTATTTTTAACTTATTTACAAAATAAATGTCATTTATCATCATGCCATTATTAGTTTCACTGTTAAAACAATTGCATAAGTAAAAGAAAAGTGTAAAGGGCTGCCGACTTTTACTAAAGCTTCTATCAAGCCAACTTAACATGATGTTTCTATGTTTAATGGTTCATTTCTATGCAGCCACAATATCATAATTTCGAACATAAACTACAAATTAGCAGTTAAACTGATTCTTTGGCCAACGAATCAGCATTGCTATTCAACGTGGTTAGTTATTATTATCAGTTTGTATTATATACCTTTTTTTTTTTGGTAGGGTGGGCAATCATCTACTATCTAATGCTTCCCTCTCTGGGTGGAGCGGGAGGGCGTGTCAGACTCTTACTGACTCAAACCCACCCCTGTTCCTTTCCTGCCTGAGTGCCCAGGGGTGCAGTAACTCATTTTCAGAATTTATCCGCTACCCCTAGGCATTTGTATATATACCTATAAAGTTATAAAAAAAATACAAATTAATCATCAAATATATCCCCACATCCCACAAACCATTGAAATACGATAATAATTCTGAATCGTTATCATTTCATTGACAATTTATGCACAATACGTGATAAACATTAAAATGCCGTGCGTAAGTGATTAATTACCGGACAACCCCACTCGTTTATCAATTTGTATCAGTAATGACATACAAAACTTATTGGTGTAATGATAACATCGTTTTGTTTTGACATAGGGGAATAGGTTGGCAAAATTAATGACAATAAAATAAAGGTCTCATTTATGAATTGTGTACAGCTGTGATCTATTATATTGAAATGTGTTACCATGTTATTTGAGTAAGATAACTGCACGATATGCATTTCCAACCAAACGAGCTAAACTTGTACCAAAATGTTCTCGGTTTCGGTTTACACCGCCCCATCATTTCCCATGGGTATCGTAAGAGGGAGACAAAGGTATTATGTCTAGGGGACGGCAGTATTTACCTTCTATCCTAACAGGGTGAATATCATAATATAAAGCCCCCTTCATAAATTATTATCAGGAGTGAAGCCTTTCGTAAAGGGAAGGAGATTTCGAATGTTTTTCTACGGAAAAATCATTTTTCTTCTTATTTTCAAGGATACTCAACTTTTAAAATGGTTGATAATCCTTTTTGACACATGGGTTAAGTTCAAAGATATAATATAAATCAGCAGATAATTTCTTTAAATAAAAAACAACAAGAAGTCGGTTCTATTTTTTATAAGTTGTTATTTTAATTTTTCACTTTTTTGTTTTTATACCCCAGAACTAAAACTAAATATAAAAATTACGCCCGAATTGATAACCCCAATAACATGGAACATGGCATTTGAATACAATTGGAGGAAAACAAAACTTCATCTGTGTATATTTTTTGTTTCTGTTGTTTTTTTTTTCAAAAAGCGCTGAATCAATTTTTATAAAATTTATATGCGACCACCTCAGGAGAACATTCTGATCATACATAAGAAAAACCACATACCTACGGTCGAACATAGAACCTCCTCCTTTTTTTCAAAGTAGGTTAAATATAAATAACTTAGAAACTACTTTTCCAGTAAATTGATTGTACTTATCATGTTTTACCAAATAATGAATAAGCTACCTAGATAATACTGACTTCATAATTTTATTCTCTGTGTCCACAGATGGTGACGAGAAGCCACAGTAGTGGACGAGCCACGAGGGGTTGATTGGTGACGAGATGAGAACGTGACGCATCATGACCCGCCGCGGACCCTGCAGGAGCTTCGCCATCAGCTTCATACAAATCATCACTATTATATGTCAAGGTAGGATGGAAAACGATATTAAACAATTTTTATAGGTTCAATAAAACACTCATAACATCACACCGGTATCCCCGAAGGATTGAGCAGAAGAGCACACACAAATTTCGTCAGATAAGTTTCATTGTTTGTGTTCATTAGTCAAATGTGTGTTATTTGTAAACAAATCACATTTCAAAACTTTCCTTAAAGCTCTACCCATAAAAATAAAATTATTTATCTGCATTATCATATCAAATCAAATAATTTTATGTTTGTCAGTATTTTTTTTAATATAAGTTGCCTACTTCTTTTTCACCGAAATTCTTCTGAATTCTCAGTAATCTTCTAAGACCTCATTTGAACGTGTTTTATTCTCTTTCAGTTATCGAATGTGAATTTTATTTCGCAAAATATATCGATTCTTTGAAAATTTGGTTCACTGGTTTCAGGTCAAGTTAGTCGTAAAATAATAGTAGGTATCATTTAAAAATATATTTGTTTTAATAGAAAACATTCTTCTCGTTCATCTACCAGCACTACTTAATAAAATTGAAACGAGGCTGCGTCGAATCATTTTTTTGTGTCATTTTTAGTTATAGCTTCATCATTTCCTTTGTTCGAATCATGAATTGACTTCACAATAGGGTATTTTACTAAAAAAAAATCTAATTACTTCGTCAGATAAATAACACAAAAAATATGGGACGCGTATTTTTTGCTTTAGCAAACCAAAAAAAAATGTGAAAGTTTAGGAGTGGGGGCTTGTTACGTCACTTTAGTAGTAAAACGCGCAGCGAGACGTCACGCTAAATTTCAACGCACTATATCACCCTCATTTTTTGTTTACGTGACAAAAGATAAAATAGGTGTCCAATATTTTTTGGTTATTTATCTGACGAACTAATTAGATTTTTTTTAGTAAAATTATGTACCTTAGTTTGATTAATTTTCTTCGAAAACATTAGTTTTGAAATAGGTAATTTAAGAGTTATTGAATCCACTATCAAAAATAAAAGCAACCAAAATTTCGAGACCAACCAAATGCTACACAAAAACATAAACACATTTAAATGTGATGAGAATCAGGAACGCGAATGTTAACAGGCCACCTAACTAAGTTTCCCAAAATTACACGCGAACTTTTCGAATAAAACGCGACACAAAGGGAGCGGGCCCTTAATGAAGACAATATTTTGAGGGGCTCTCAACTCGAGTAATTAAATCTCGCGGCTCATATCTCCGACAGTAGTAACGGGGGTATAGACAGAGTAATTGGTTATTAAATTAGTCGTGGTGTCGATCAATTTGTGTGTTTCCTCGACGTAATTGTAGTTTTCGGTTCGGTGGTCGACGGGAACTTTGGAGGTAGGTGATCTGTGTGAAACATGCGTAAGAGAAGGATACTAAACAGTTATAAGAATGTGTCGGTTTATATAAACACTAGCTTTATCAGAAGATATGTCGTTCATGAAAATAAGTGAAAATAAAATCAAAAGTATCGTAACACAAAAAACCGATAAACCAGTGTCTCGAAACAGCAAACATGTTCGATCATATAAAACCAAACCCGATATACCGAAACGAGTAAACTACCTAATTTACTGAAGGTATAACACACCAAAGTCTAAAGGCTTTCACAAAATATCGAAGGCGTCAAGCGTGCACTCAATTTAGCGGTGTTTTACAAATGCCAAGATACGCAGATGTTTTTCTCAGTAGGTAAACAGGTTGAAAAATGTCACAGTCAAGAAACAATATTACTTTTTCTTTGAAACGAACTCCGGCTAAAATATAAAATTTATTGCCATTTCGACTTGCAAATTATTCAAAGAGAGAGCTATCAGGGACGCGGCCAGCGGTGACTTTGGGGATGTGATATACCCGGTATTATTGCGACGAGTTAATTTAGTATTAAATGTTTGATAGAGTGAATGTCTGACGACACGGTTGGCACAGTGGTTGAGCGGTTTGTTGCTGCACTGCGATTCCTGCATGGCATAAATATTTGTATGGCCTACAGATAGTTGTTCCTGGTCTGGGTGTCTTGTATATTTTAGTTTACTTATTTGTGAACATACCCACGATACAGGAGTAATTCCTTGTGTCGGGGAAAGTATTTTATTAAAGAAAGACGTAAATAGTTTTGATTGATCAGAATGTGAAACCAAACAAACCTTAGAATAATGCAATGATTATGACGGTTTTTTTAAACTATAGTTACTTCCTTCTCACGCAAATTCTTTGATTTTCTTGGTGGACATCTATATAATAAGATAAATAAGAAGCTAACAGTTTACCCTCTTACAAGAGCTAATTGTAAGAGGGTTATTATTGCCTGGCTTAAGTCCCTCAACTACGATGACACTGAAAATCTGCTTATTGTACCATCCTAACCAACTGCGTACACTGTCACCTCCTTCACCCCGCACACACACTCACTCTCTCCCACACACACTCACACAGCCACATACATCCTCCCACACACTCGCACTCACACTAGCGTACACATACTCAATTACTCACTCATTCAATTTAGTTCCTCTCACCCACTTTGTACCCCCATAACAGAAACAATCTCATTTCACCACTTTGTACCCCCATAACAGCAACATTCTCACTGCACG
Organism: Polia nebulosa; assembly: GCA_951329385.1. Taxonomy (NCBI): domain Eukaryota; kingdom Metazoa; phylum Arthropoda; class Insecta; order Lepidoptera; family Noctuidae; genus Polia; species Polia nebulosa. Next base: position 949,362 of record OX589595.1, on the reverse strand, counting down.
TAGCTTAATCCCTCTTAATTATTACTTGTCACTGATGTTGTATACAGCTGTCACCTATTGTCCGGAGTCTGGAGAGGCTGGTTATCTGTCATACAGGTCTCCTAGTACAGAAACCAGTCTCTCACATAGATCACAACAATTATCGCTAATGTCTTGTTTGTTTTTCACATTGTTTGTAAAATTCTATGTGAGAGAAGAACAATAAACTTTATTATTATTGTTATATTACTTTTTATTGAACTATGTACATACTCGTATATGTATGCTTTACCCAGATTTTCAGATGTAGATTATAATAAGAAGAGAAGAATGAATAATGAATTTTCTTACACAAAAGCTTTCAGTTTAAAATATTAAATAAAACTGGTAAAGTGTGGGTTGGACTTCGCACATTTAGGGTTCCGTACCAAATGAGAGAATTATCAAAAAAAAAAACTGATTTATATCCTAATAAAATATACGTAATAATAAACTTTATCACCAAAGTTCATAGGTCAATGGGAAGTTAAAAAATCTTCGGAACAAAATTTTGTGACAGACGACGGACAGACGGACACGTGAGTGATAGCATTAGGGCTCCGTTTGAATCCTTCGAGTACGAGGATCGAAGCAAACGAAGAATACCTATGTAGTAAATGAGAACTGACATGACATAATCATAAAAGGTCCTATAAAGAATGCGCACCTCATAAACAAATTATTTAATTAACGGATTACGAGTAGGAGAGAGCAAAACTGTGTTTAATATCCTTTGTGATGATCTTACATGTTATGGTAATGGCGTTTAATTTAAAATATCCACTAAGTCATAGAAAGTTTTGCCATTTTTGTTGCATAAACAATTGAAGTTAGAAGTATGAATGCTGTTATTCATGAGAACTGTCTAAGTCGAAAAATTTATGAAGATATTAAACAGCAGCTGTTGGTTTATTTTCAACCTAAACATTGATAAGGATTAAAACCTAAAAATAAGAATAATTTACGTGATCGCAAATTGATATTCTCGACTTCAAAAAATACCAAAATAATTATGCCATCAAACTGTCCAAAAATAGACGAAAAAATTAAAAAGTGTGCTCAAAAGTAAAACATCTAATCGTTGACAAGGAAATCATTTTCATCGAAAAATCTTTCCGATATTAATACGCAAATAAGAATCACAATTCTAAGAAAGTAATCATTGCGACGAAAGCAAAATAATATCGTACAACTGATACACAAAAAAATCTATTGATAAAAAATTATCGTCGTTCGCTAAAAGGAAAATGTTAGCTTCATTTATTAAGGCTGTCGCTATAGGCGCTTTTTTGCTTTGGAATGGTGTACATCTGAGTTTGTGTAACGTACTTTTAATTACCATACTCGACGAAGTATGAGTCATTAGGCTGTGTACAGACTGTACACCCAGCGCGCCCGACGCCGTCATGATTCCAGTTATGAATCCTGAACCAATTCCAAGAAGTTTTGCTTTGCGTTTTAGAAGATGTGTAGTAATTTCTCGTTTCTGTAGTTTGTCTTCCGTAAAGCGAAGTTAATGTAAGCTGTAGTAAAGTAAATATTGGAGCGAGGTTTAGAGGGGTCGTTCAGGTATTCAACGATGTAATAAAGTTAACGTTAATCCTTATCGAACAGGCAGTTATCCCTTATTATCCGGTTATAAACGTTAGACGAGATTTAGGCCTTTCATGCATGGTTAATGTTTCAATCGGCGATAGATAACAATCGCGTGTTTCGTAAATATTAATGTACATTTACCTTCATTAGAATTTTCTTGGTCTGAAATTGTGTTTGTTTACATAACATAAAATTGTACCTGAATGTTTTTCTTTTCTTTTATACGCATGTTATTGTTAATCAACTCAACAGGAAAAAATAGAAAATTTTAAAAAGTCAGCCTGAACAAAAAAACTATAAAGTTTTGAATTTTTTTTTTAGTTTTTTTTTATATATACTTGTTGGAATTGTCTCCTCGAGACCCTTTTTCAAGATCATATCACAAAAAAAAGGAGAATGGTTGTTAACCAATTCTCGTTCTAAAAAAACCTAAACGGTCATTTAAAATTAAAACGTGACTTTATTTTTTTTCTTTTTCACAATATCGCGTCTGGTTATCACTATATTAGATTTTGATACCTGTAATGTCTTTAGTGACACTCACAAGATTAAGACAAATCTATTAACAAATCTTCTAAATTGACGCACGTATTTGGTCTCTACAGCGCCACAAAGAAACAAACATAAATATACACCTACATTCAAATATAGACAGACAAACACGTTACCCTCCTTTGCATCGCGCCGTCGTCGGGTAAAATGAAAATCGACCACTAATTTTATAGATTTCTTTGACTTGAGGATATCATCAATAGGTTGACGATATCCTCTATCTCTTTTAAATGTTTGTAAAGATACAACAGTCAATATTTCCCTGAAACTGTAGATCAGCAAGGAATAATTCTAAATGATTAAAATGAAAAGGCCCATAAAATCGTCGTCCGTTAATTTGACCTCGTTGATGTGGCTGCCGCCGAAGTTCCGCGTACCCGTTACAAGCTCATCATTATCACCGCCTCGATCTGAAGTGGGGGGAATTTGCCAAACTTCCGTAATAAACAATATTTTGCTTGTCATAACGAGCCGACAACTCCTTACTAACTTTGAGCTTGATTAAAAATATCAATCTAAGCTCTTTTACATTCCCCTCCACTCAAATGCCGCTTCATTATTTTATCAAAGTTACACTTTTTACATCACAAGAGGTCGTAAGTCTGAAGGTTAGTGGATATTCGTAGCTCGTAAGTCGTAACTATGAAACTTTAAAATAGCTCTAAATTATTACAACTTGTCCTTCGAGTGCTTTCGTAATTTTAATCTGAAATATTACTTGTTCAGTTGTAAAGTGTGTCGTTCTCTTTGATTTATGTGAGGCTTGATATCTTTGGTTTTACAAACTGCTTTAAAAGATAATTTGTTGGATTTATGATGTTGCAAATGACTGATATTTTGAGGATGTTTGCCGTAATTAAAACTCTTGTTATTAACGGGGAACTGTCCCGAGACGCGAGAGGAATACAAATTTCATGGAGGGTAATGAGCTACTTTATACTGCGCGTTATGCTTGCGAGCTAGCGAGAGCACGCTCGTTGAAACATTTTATGTTAAAAGTAAGTACATTGAAAATAAATGTATCTACCTATATTCAATTTACTAGACTACTAAAAAATCCGACCAAGTCCGTGCCGGACTTCACAAATTTAGGGTTCCATAAAAAATGAGGGAATTATCACAAAAAAATCAGATTATATTGGTACTTTTGGTAAAATATACGTAATAAACATTACCATCAAATTTCAAGTTCATAGGACAACGGGAAGTTAAAACAAATTTTTGTGACAGACGACGGACAGACAGACAGACAGACGGACACGTGAGTGTCAGCAATAGGGCTAGGGGACACATTTACACAAATACAAACAGTAAACGTTTTAAAATACGCATAAATTCGCGAGTACGATCATTATCTATTATTCATTATTAAATATTGAAAAGATATGAAGTAAATTGTGGGGTGCAGTGATGTAAATAGCAACTGATGCATCGATAAATTAAATTTGCTCATGACATGACATTATTTGAATAACTTTTGTAATATTATTAGCCAAATAAAAAAATGGCTTAGAACTAGTTTTGATAATATGAATAAATTTGCTGTAAACGAATGAATGTACTGAACATAAAAATTAATCAAGAAATATAAATAAATCTCAAAATTGGCATCTATATTATGAAAATCCTAGTTTATACACTGTTCACAACTTGAAAACACAAATATCATGCACCCAATGGTCGCTATTTAATTAAAATTTAATATATTTCGTGTAAAATATAGTCGGACTCCCTGAAAGTGTAGGTAGTGGTGAGAACACCCTCATTTCACCAGTTCGACTATAGAAGTGGTGAAACGACTTGGTAATGGAAATGAGCCAATACTGGTCTTACCCACTCCACCTGCCCAGGGGTCGCGGATAAATTCGTTTTGTCATTGGATGATTTCCCAACCCCACAAAAAAAATAAGGTATAAAAGAAGATAAAGTGTAATTCTGTGTGACGATAACGACTGCCAAAACCCCAAATACATGGTATTGATATGCGCTACTGAAATAAAAATCTGCCTGCCTAGCTTTTTCCCAACTATCTTGAGGTCGGCTTCCAGTCTAACCAGATGCAGCTGAATACTAGTATTTAACATGGAGCGACTACCTATCGGACCTCCACCACCCAGTAACTGAAATGTCACGTGGGAAATCTCATTTATGGACTTTTTCACCAACTTCGAAAAAAAGAGGAGGTTCTATGTTTGACTATACAGTTAAACATAGAACCTCCTCTTACATACATACACACACATACATACGTATGTTTTTAGGGTTCCGTACCCAAAGGGTAAAACGGGACCTTATTACTAAGACTTCGCTGTCCGTCCCGCAGTCTGTCTGTCTGGCCGTCTGTCACCAGGCTGTATCTCATGAACTGTGATAGTTAGACGTCACAGATGATGTATTTCTGTTGCCGCTATAACAACAAATACTAAAAAACAGAATAAAATAAATATTTAAGGGGGCTCCCATACAACAAACGTATTTTTTATAGATAATGGTACGGAACCCTTCGTGTGCGAATCCGACTCGCACTTGGCCGGTTTTTTTTTAATGTATGTCCACCGATTTCTCTGTCAGTTGTGAACCGATTTTCAAAATTCTTTTTTTATTCACGATTCGTCGACACGATTGTCGTGGTCAAATAAGTCGGTGTCAAATAACGAAGAAATAAAATACAAACACCGACTTCCGAAGTTAAAGTTATTTTTAAATTTTTAGTGTATTTTTTTTGGAAGTTGGTTGTATTTTTTGTAAAAAAGTTTTGTTTTATCGTCGTCATTACTCATAACCACTGGCTCTCAGCCCCGCTGGACCCCAAGCACTTGCGACCGACTAACGAGGCTGTAAGAGGTATCAACTAATGTAATCTTCTTTGGTTTTCCTCAGTGCTGACGGAGGAACCTCGCTTCGCGGAGCCGATCCCCAACGTGACGGTGGCGCTGGGCAGGGATGCCAGCCTGCCGTGCGTCGTCGAACATCTCGGCACTTATAAGGTGAGTGTCTTATCAATCTCCTAAAGATTCGTTTTGTTCTGCTCCGCCTCTGGCTTTGCTTCGTAATTCGCGTTTCTTGCACTAATTCACTGACGTTATCAATGTTGTTTATGGAGTTCAAGAGATGGTGTAAGATGCCTGGGCTCAAAGGTTTAATTTACTGGAAACAATTATATTCAATTATTGTAAAATCTATGCATAGGTTTTTAAAAGATTCTACTGAATTTTATTTAGGTAGGTCTTAAGTACAATCTCACATTAAAATGGCCATAAAATACAATAGATTACTTCTCAATACTTCTGTGTTCTCATGGTTTCCTTTCTGTTACTAACTATTCAATTAACAACGCACCATTATTGAAAAAACCCGGCCAAGCGCGTGTTGGACTTCACACATTTAGGGTTCCGTATCAAATGTATTTTTGACTATTTAGGTATATACCTAAATAGTAAGTACCCAAAGCAATATATATATATTGCTTTGGGTCAACAAGAGGCTTAAACTGTGAAAATTTGAAGAGTGTAGCTCCAACCGTTTGGCTTTAAAACCTGTCTCACAGACGACGGATAGACAGACGGACACGTGAGTGACAAGCAAGACCCTTTTGGTACGGAACCCCAAAATCAAAAATATATAAATTGCCGGTTTTTGTTCATAATGAGTAAAACGAAAAGTACAATTTAAAATGATAAACACAAATTATCTTACTAATAAGGCAACCAATGGCCGGTATCTATAATACGGAGTTACGATCAAATTCCATCCCAAATTGGACACAAAAATGTTGGACATAATTTTCAATAATCCCGTCCTTTAAAGCGAATAATGATCCCATAGCTTTTGTTACCCTACCCGCTAGTGAACTTATAATATTATTTTAAAATGTTAATGGGCGCTCTAGTACAGATCCGGCGGCATTCAGCCTTGAAGTGAGTGAAATATAATGTAATTATCTCGTCAAGACCCTGAATGCCCCCTTCTACCACCGAATATATAGTTACAGAAGACCTGCTCCCTATATAACGAATAAACAAAATGATAGTTCAAAAATACTTTTATTAAACAAGTTTTTAAATTCATGTCAGTCCGGTTGATCGTTGAAGAGTTCCTATATCTGTAGCTAATCCTGAATGTCGATACGGGTCATGCTTACCATAAAACTGCATTGTCGTTGAAACTGAACCAACATGTAAAATTCAACTCCGTAGGATAAGAGGAAGTGGTTCTAAATCAGCTTGCAAGATTTGAACCGAACACACAAACAAACATTTCAAGTTAAATAAAAGCCTAAAAAACAGAAGCACTCACACATAGACCTTACGCGATGCCCTACGTGACCCTAAAACAACCTGAAACAAACACCGGCAGTGAGTGCGCTTGCACTCGCTGTACATAAAACGTGTCTATGTGTGCGTGTGTTTTCGTTCATTGTATGGAGTTGACCTTTTGTAACAATCTAGTCTATGATCCTACCCCGTGCTGTATTATCCGGGGGTATACCGACCATTATTAAGCCAATTTTGTAATTCAGCGAATTAATTCTGCCGAGTTTTATGCTTTAAGTATTTATAATACGAATTTATGTTTAGTCTTTGAATAAGATTTATTTGAATGAGTAATTCTGTTCACTGGTTTCTATTGTAGCGGATACCAAGAAATGGCATTGTGCTGACAATAGAGGAATGAAGATGAAAGAGTTTCTTTCTTAATTGCAATTAAACTTTCAAAATCATCGTTTAATGGACAAAATTGACATATCTACATTCTATCACTGAGTTCAGAAAGACAGTTCCTGTCGTCGCAGCTATGTCGCCATTTGGAGCTTCACTACGTTAAAATACTTAAAATTCAACATTTCTAAATAAAGAAAGAAAGCTCTCCAGCTCTTGAGAAAATCAAGAGCCGACATAATTCCGTGAGAATAATAACTTAATTAAAACAAGAATATCTGTTCCACCTTTTCTTACACTGTTTTTCTCATCTTCCCTTCTTAAAGAGCATTAATCATCCTAATTAATCGTATAATTTAACGTCTTTACACATTTTATTAAAAAGATAGGTCTGGAGTCGCTTCCCCTCCCTCCCCTTCTATTCTAAAGCCCCTGTCTCCTTCACTAATTATTACGCTATAATAAATATCGCTGAAGGAATTAATGCAGTAATTTCAGGCTGTATTCCAGTCGGGGCACGGTTATTCATTAAGTTCAGCGTCATACCGAGTACAAAGGTAGCAAAGTGTACCTCTGTTGGTACAATGAGGTTAGGCTCGTTGCAGATTCATGTTGCTCGTAAGATAATACGGAGACTATTTTTTCTTTGAAAGACGGATTGTTCTAAATCCAGAGGTTTTGTTCTTATTTTTGATGCAGGTTGACGGCATAAATTGTTTATGGTGCCATATTGCCGTACTGTTGTGCGACGTAGGTATGTTGCCTATTCCGCGAATGCCAAATGCACTCAACGCTCTCCTTGAATCTAGCTGGACTCTAAGTACTCCATTTGTTTAAATATTCATCTAAAGGTAAACAAAAGCATTTTCAATACCGTCAAAAAATGGGTATGGCATCCGGTTAACCGACTAGCAAAGTTATCAAATTCGTTATTTGTCTTTTTGGATTGCTAAATTGAAGAGTAAAACTTAGACGTAACACGACAACTGGAGTAACAGGTATTATGTTTAGTCGGTCAATCAGACGCCATTGACAGTTTTGACGCCGGTATTTTTTTTTTGGTTTACCTTTAGTAAATAAATAAATAAATGGAGTATAGATATTTGGATCTTAGCTGATGAATAGAACGTAATATAACGTGATACATGATATATCGGGTGTAAAAAGACAGTTTCCGAAGCCGAAAGCCACACATTCTAACCATTATTTGGATATTTTTTTCCACTAGACCATACCTGGGAATCCACTGGTTCTGGAGATATTGAAGGTCAGAGTCGCAATTTTTAAAAAAATAAACTTTACTGTTATTACTAAACTTTTTTCCAAACAAATATTACCTGAATTTTCGAAATTTTGAAATTACGCATCTCAAGTTACAAAACACAATGAATATCGAACGTATCCCACAAGTACCTACGTGGCTTAGAGTAAAGGGGCGGGGTTTAACTCCACTTGCCTTTGTTTGCGTTACATTGCGTGCACTAAAAATAAAAAAAATTCATACCTAAAAATAAAAGTCGTTTCCCAGCAATAATTTTTGCGCAAAGCTATTTTGTTACATGTGTAGTATGCCTAGTTGATGGCTATGTGATGTGTCTTCTTACACTCTGTATTTAAAAGATGCGCCTCCCTACTCGCTCGTGTTCGTGGCAGTACCAACACTAAGTGTTCCACGCGCGCCTCAAAGAGTTGTCAGCAAAGGACGGGGCCTGCCACGGCCAGTGCCTGCCCGGGGGTGGAGGATAAATTCGAAAGAGTTACCTCGCCCCCGGGCGCGTAGGGCAGGGAGGAACAGGGGTGGGTTTTAGTCAGTAAGAGTCTGACACGCCCTTCCGCTCCACCCCAGAGCGGAAAGAGTCATTGGATGATTTCCCACCCCCCAAAAAAAAAAAAAAAAACCAACACTATACTGGGTGTTTTTACTGATTGGTGGGTGCGGGTAAGTCATAATTTAATTTTGTTGCCAATACTAACATATGTTCTAATTTAGTACATTGTTACTAACAAAATATAGACCAGGTCTGAATAAATTTTTTATTATTATTATAACAGTATTGTAGCGACATCTATGACGCAACATACGAACTAGAACAGCAAAATTCCTACATCGCGCAAGCAGAGTTCTCCGCGCGATTTGAACATATACAACAGCCCGAAATCAACTATCGGGCAGTTGCCCGGACCAGACACAACACCCGTCTGGTCGGAGGATCCTCCCTTTTCAATGGAGGTTGTGGGACTTTACACCCTGTTCCGCATACCTCCAAAATGGTGACCCCGACGTGATCGTCAGCGCAGCCTTCGTGCAGCTACTCCAGCGTGACGTCATCATCATCACTTCCTCCAAGCTCTTCAGCAACGAGTCATACAGCCAGCCAGTACAACGATAACGCCGACAACGAATACGCCGACAACGATACGCCGACAACGATACGCCGACAACGATACGCCGACAACGATACGCCGACAACGATAACGCCGACAACGATACGCCGACAACGATAACGCCGACAGCGATACGCCGACAACGATACGCCGACAACGAAACGCTAACAACGATAACGCCGACAACGAAACGACGCACCGCTCCGACTCACTGGAGCCCGCAGCAGTACTCCGACTCACTGGAACCAGCCTTCCACTGGCCCGGCAAGCATCACGTATAGACGACTCATCGAGAAGAGAACAATCGATCTCCGATCTCTGGAGGGGAGTGATGTAGCGACATCTATGACGCAACATACGAACTAGAACAGCAAAATTCCTACATCGCGCAAGCAGAGTTCTCCGCGCGATTTGAACATATACAACAGCCCGAAATCAACTATCGGGCAGTTGCCCGGACCAGACACAACACCCGTCTGGTCGGAGGATCCTCCCTTTTCAATGGAGGTTGTGGGACTTTACACCCTGTTCCGCATACCTCCAAAGTATCATGTTCATAGTTACAAGAATGTCTGACGATTTGCAAGAGGAACGATGGATGCCTTTAAGTTAATGCCTGAATTTAAAATACTACCAAACATGGACAGACTGGTTCAGCTACTTAGTAAGTCTAAACGTTATATTGAGGTTAAACTGCGATTAACGGTATGTGGTAACTGTAACTAACACGGCCAGAGTTGCGGTTACAGTTTACCTATGTACGATGGGGCTACCAATAGTTAGACTACACAGTTACACACGACTTTTATAGGAGTAACTGGCGGATAGGAATCCGGTATGTGCAATTTTTTTGGTGTTCATTAATTAAAGAGCTGCAATTTTGTTTGGACAGTTTTTAGGACCATATTCACTGTATTAACAACAGTCATTGTATTTTAAAGTTTGGATATTAATTGAAAAACGACGTATTTTTTTTGCAGTTGTTTTAGGGTAGCCAGTCACTTGAACCCCAAATCCACCTGATTCGAAAAGTGCTGACTTCTTCCATGAGGTTTTCTGAAAGGACGTACTGTCGTCAAATTTGAGCACAAATTGCAGAATATATACCAGTAGGTATGCTACTTTATTGGTGGGATACCCGATGAAATATGTGAAAGTTTGATGAAAAACACGATAGCAAGCTGTCGCAGTTTTAGGCAGCAAAAAAGTGAAGATTGGGCAGGTGTATTATACAAGGTGGCGCAAAATTAATCACCCTATTGGAATCTATCATTTTTGCAAATGGCGTCGTACGTCAATCATATTTGACATTTGTAAACTATACAGCTGCAGAATACAAACAGAAAAGCAGTGGAGCGCTATACTGCGCAAGAGCGTAATTGTGTCGATTTTTCTGACCAATGTTCGGTCGGTGGTTTGATTTTTTATATTTTTTAGGGTTCATCCAAAGGGTCCAAACGGAGCCCTATTGTTGTCACTCTCGTGTCCATCTATCTGTCCGTCCGTCGTCTGTCACAAAATTTTGTTACGAAGAATTTTTTAACTTCCCATTGAGCTAAGAACTTGAAATTTAGTGATAATGTTTCTTTTTTTGTCTATAAAATACCAATATTTGGTACGGAACCCTTAATGTGCGAAATCCGACACGCACTTGGCAATTTTTTTTTAATCCTAGTCTTCTTTCTTTGGGGCTACTTGTTACTTGTAGTTACGGGTTTATGTCAACAAGCCCATAAGGATAGCAAAACGAACAGTTATCACCGGCAATATTGCAGAAAGTCTTGGAAAATGCGATAAAACGGGGACAAATGTGTATTAACACTGGCGGACTGGCGGCAGCCACTTGACGGATATCCTCTTTTCCCACTAACAGAAAAAATTGTAGGGTGGACCTCTACAATTTTTATTACAATAAAGATGTCAATCAAACAAAATCATTTTTTTTTTGGTTTAGTAAAAATGTTATTCAAAAACAAAATTGGATGATTAATTTTGCGCCACCTTGTATATTTACTAGCTGACCCAGCAAACGTAGTTCTGCGATTAAAAAATGGGGGGTGGGGGTAGAAGGGATGAAAACTATTTTACGACCTACAAAATATGTACAAAAAAAAACATTAAAATCGGTTGAGCCGTCTCGGAGGGGTGCAACACAAACACGGTGATCGAGATTTTTATATAACAGATAACTACAATATCTGGTAATTTTCCCATGATGATAAAAAGGTCTTAATAAAAAGTTACCCTTAAAAACAAATAATAATAAATAATAATAATAATTTATTGACCATAAGCCAGTTTTACAAAGTGAAATATACACAGTTAAATAATTAAAAAATTAATAGACACAGTTAAATACAAAAATAAAATAAATTGATTGAAGGCCTAAAACTGGTCATTTTTAAAATTCTCTGACTCCTAAACTAGGTGTAAGTTCCTGTGACTTAGGAGTCAGTGATCCTGCGTACAAACAAAGCCAAACAAGTGGTGTCAGTCATTTTACAATAAATAAATAATGGATAACAGTAAAAATACAATTGAATTAGAATTATAAAACCAATATAATTATATCTTAAATTAAAATTCAGTATTTTAAGCGCATGAAAAGTATGTTTGTGTGTGATATGTGTAACTGTGTAAGTGTGTAAGGGTGTTTTGTATGTATCACTGTAAATTAATGCATGTTACCCAGCAGAAGATCCTCAGTGTTATCATAAGAAAGTGTTTGAAGGTAATCCCTAAGTAGATTTTTGCATTGGGATTTCGTGTACTGATAAATCTTTAACTTTCTGTTAAGGGTGTTATACAATTTAATGCTAGTAACGAAGAATTGATGTTTGGCAAAGGCTGTTCTATGACGTTCCGAAGAGAAAACGTTATGCCTATGTCTGCCAGCCGGCTCCGTAAGGGGACGCAATGAGTGTTTGCTTAGAGTAGACAGGAGCACATAAAGTTGCCTGACTGTGAGTACCTTGCAGTCAGCATAAAGCTGCACAGTGGGATACCGTCGAGGACGAAAGAGCATCACCTTCAGGACAGCTCTCTGCGCTCTCTCTAGGCGGATGAAGATGTTTTTTGTGGCACCTCCCCACACAGGCAAACAGTAAGATAGGACGGACTGACACAAAGCATAATATACTAATTTTAGCGTATCATGGTCAGCAGAGCTTCGAAGCTTCTTCAAAACATAGATCAGCTTACGGATTCGAGAGGTGACTTTGTCTATGGGCAAACAAAAACACAGGCTACCCTTAAGCTACCCTTTAAAAACAAAGTCGCTTTTCACGTCTTTCTTTCTACTCAAAAACGCACAAAAAACTACTCGCTTCTTAAACACGCAACTGACTATGATGCGGTTTTCACTATTATATAGAGCGATATACGAGGAAGGTTTGTGTAGGTATATATTTGCGCCCGTGTGAAGCCTAGGCAGGTGGCTAATTAATAAGTTTGGACTAGAAACCTCCTTGCATCAACATTTGTTAAAAAAAAAAATTACAAAAAAACAACCGACTTCCAATAAAGAAAATACATTATACATTTAAAAATAACTTTAAATTCTGAAGTTAGTATCAAATAACGTAGAAATAAAATACAAACACTTGTTGTAAAAAAGTTTTTTTTATTTATCACTTTTTAGTTGTTATACCCCAGAACTAAAAATCCCAATAACATGGAACGTGGAATTTAAACATACTCGTAATTGGAGGACAGCAAAACGTCATCTATGTTAACATATTTTTCGTGTATGTTCAGTGTTTCAAAAAGCGCTGAAGCAATTTCGATAAAAAATTATATTGGACCACCTCGGGAGTATATTCTTTCGTATAAAAAAAGAAATTGGAAATCAGTCCACAACTGATAGAGAAATCGATGGACATACATAAAAAACATACATACAGTTGAACATAGAACCTCCTTTTTCGAAGTCAGTTAAAAATAGGTTAAGCTTTCATTCAACACTGTAATAAACATCACACAAACCCTAAGCTTAACACGATTCCTTCAACCATCACACACACAAATTTTTTTTTAGGAACATTAAAATCTGCTTAGCTCAAGTTTTATGGAGTCATAAAACCGTGTGCAGGCTGCCTTACGCTAACAGTTGCACTGAACCAATTAAGTTATTCATGAAAGGCGCGGATGAGCGGCGCAACATTTAGACATAATGTACGTTCAGACCATTTCACTAATAATCGCGCGACTGCTACCGTGTGGACACCTTTGCAGAACCGTTTATTGAACAGAGAAGTTTGTTTTAAGAGTTTCGAGGCAACAAGGTGTAAAGTCCCGAAAACCTCCATTGAAAATGAAGGATAATTCGATCCTGACCGATGGTTGATTTGAGACTGTTGTTTAAGTTAAAATTGCGCGGAGAACTCTGTCTGCGCGATGCAAGATTTGTGTGTTTAGTTCATATGTGGCGTCATAGATGTTGTTACAAGAGTATAAAGGTCATCAATAAGAGATATGTAGAACGGTGGAACTCGGGGATCTGCCTTCACAGGCGTTGAACAGAGCGGGTTCCGGAGTGATCTTTTAAGAGGTGACGGGTTCCATGTGGTAATGGTGATCATCGGGGTTAGGTAACAATCACACTCACTAGTCTTTTCCCAAAATCCAGACGAGGACTTTTGAGGGTTTTCCGCTGAAAACAAAAAAAGAGAGTTCATGAAGAATACGTCTTGCCCGAGTAACATAAAGTAGATAGAGGAAGGCAGAAAGGTGATGATGAAGAGGCAAAGGACCATTTTGGTTATGTTCAGCTCGCGAGTGCAACGTTAGTGAAATGTGAAACTACCTCGTTTGTCTTTTGTTCACAAGTGTGACAGCTTTTTTATTTATTTTTTCGGGGGGGTGGGAAATCATCCAATGACTTCTCCCGCTCTAGGGTGAGGCTAGAGGCTAGGGTCAGACTCTTACTAATGCCCAGAGGCGATGTAACTCTTTCGAATTTATCCTCAACCCCTAGGCAGACATCGGCCATGACGGGCCTCGTCATGTATGCTAACAACTCTTTGAGGCGCGCGTGGAACACTACGCGCCGTCGACTCTCGGGCCTGGTGCTGATCGGACTGCGAGCTACCCGTTGCTCGCCGTCCGCAGGCCCGCGTTTACGGTGGCCGGAGATCGTCTCGCGGCGCCGGAAGCCCCTGGCGTCTCCTGCGGCGGGCTGAGCGTGGGTTTTTGGATTTGATCCGCGGAAAAGTATTTTTGGGTTTGTCATGAAATTCTCAGTAACAGGTTGCAATTTAGATTCGTGCGAGCATATTTCCATTCATAAAACTATAGAATAGTCTCGCCCCTTTCATTATGTGTAACCGGACCAATGCTTGCTTACCAGAAATACACCTGGCAAAATTAATGTGGAATTAATGTGGCATTTACCCTTTTGAAGAATTCGATATACTACTAATATATTTTAATACAATTATCCACAAAATAAATCAGTTTTATAACACTTCAATAACACACCAACACATATACGTTATCTTCAGCACGAAGTATTCCGAAGGTGTTAGCCACATAACCTTGTCACAACTAATGCATTTCTGTTACGTTGTGTCCTCCCCAATAGCTGCATATGTCTCGGTGTAAGCCCCTTGAAGTGAGTGCGTGCACTCACTTCAAGGGGCTTACACCGTTCATGACAACTTGCAAGAGAATTTTTCACATCTTTACATCACATCTTAAGGCAAATCTTTACGTGGAAAGTTCAGTGAAAAATGTCATGCCAAAGGTTTACAGACAACTTGTGAAATTTTATGAATAAAAAATAAATATCAGGGACGGTAAAATATCCAAAGATTATTTTGAATCCAATATTTCAGGTAGGTATATAAAATTCTCGTTTGTCATATTCTAATATGTCTATTTTAAGATCCTCTTCACCAAATTCAAGTACGTACACATCACAGACATATTTCAATTAGAACTAAGATCATTTTACTAACCGAATTCATTGTTTTATTTTTATAAACACTTCAAAGAACAATAGAACAATAATTTCTTTGTAAATTGAAAATAATATTAGTACTTAAGATACTAATATTATTTACCGTTAGGTACCTACCAGCGACCCACCCCAGCTTTGCACGGGTACAAATTATAAATCTAAACCTTCCTCATGAATTATTCTGTCTTTTGGTGAAAACCACATGAAAATCCGTTCAGTATTTTTTGAGTTTGTCGCAAATAGATAGACAGGCGCGGAGGGTGTCTTGGTTTTATAATTATGTTATGTAGTGATTAGTGACGCAAAAGTCAGGCGTGTCAAGTCCTGCAGTTAAATTGTTTTCTAAGGTTAATAATGACGCCAGTGTGTTCGCCCTGAGACATAATAATGCCTTCCACATTATCTCGTCAGTATATCAATTTAATTTCGTATGCTCGGAGCTCTCATTAAGTACATTGTCTTGTTTGCCACAATGGATGTGCAAGTTAACTGCGTCAGCGACGATTATGTGTCCTGGGAACACCTGGCAGCACATGCCCGCTGCGGGATGTATGTGGGAGTAGGTCAGTGTATGTACTGGGATATACTATATTTTACGTAGATATATAAAGTAATATGCAACAGTTACAGGCATTTAACTGCAATTATTAATACTAGATTAACATTTAGATTATTGTTGAGGATTAAACTGAAACAAATTCAATGAGTTTTCTTCCTTCTCATAAGCGTCTGCAGACAGGCGCATCGTGACAATGCGGCAACAGGTTTTCATATAAATGATTCTCCCTATTAGAACAGTTTTCTTTAAAACGATGTTGCATTTTCGGGTTACGCTTGTCTTAGTTTATCAAAGAAAATTATAAATATTACAAAGCACTAAGCACTTTATTATGTACAACCCTTAGTGATACCCGAGAGAATACAGGTATCATACTTTAACATAATAGCGATCTGATGTTTTTGAGAAACACAAAGAATCCCAACAGTACTATCCTCCTCACATAGACATAACTAAAATTAAAGTCTATTAACCAGCCAGCAACAAAGACCAAAGAGTTGCTGTCTACCATAATATCCCCCTTTAATTTTCCTGAACAAATATAAACAAGTTTAGTGGGCAATCCTTTACCCAATCATATTCCAGTGTCATATTTTCAGCCGGTAATTAAGTGAAGGGCGCTGCCTTGCAGCGAACAATTAACTTATTCATGAATGTGCCGCAGTCCTAATTATTTATTTTATTTTACGAGGCCTATTATCCTGTAACACCCGCCTCGTAAATACTTGAGCGGTAGAGGGGAATTCTGAATTTTGAAGTAATTTCAAAGGCGTTTTAGACGCTTTATTTCAAATATTACTTCTTGTAGATTTGTTGGTATTGTCAGATTATGTCTTGATGTATGGGGATAAGAAGTCGTCTCGTTTCTTCTGAGTTTATTGGTTTAGTCTTGTTACGGTATTGTTTTATGGTTATTTTGGTGGATATATTAGGAAATTGTTTTTAAGTATGCTTTCAATTTTGCAGATTAATCTAGAGAAAGGTAGAGATTGTTCGCGTACCTATTCAATAATGTTATCGTCTTATAAGAATGTTTACCGAGCAAAAGTGAAGAGGTTGATGGTTGGCATCTTCATTACCAGTAAATAGGAAAATACTAACTCCGGGTGCACACAATAACTTCAGGAAGACATGAAACCTGCCAATGATACAGAATCAATTACTCCATTCGTTAATAGTTCTATGAATATCAATGACATGCCATGGTCGATCACAAAGCAAACATCAATTTTGTTAATTCCATCGCGAGTGGCGTGTGTTTATAAAACGCGTAGGTGTGCTAACAGTGAATACGATTCAATTAGCCCGACATTCGCCACGATTATTGGTTTTCATATCGTGGATAAACAAATACGTAGCTGTGGCGTTTGATGATAGGTTATTATTTTAAAATAACTGTATTTTTGTAAAATAATCAACTCAATAGATTAACCGCGCCCTTGGGCACACAAGCAACTGAAAGAACAGGGGTGGGTTTCAGTCACCTAGAGCGGCAGAAGTCATTGGATGACTTGCCACCCCCACAATAAAAATCCTGTCATAGTCCATCATGAATGGCTCTCTGCATTTACGCCGTGACATCGATTTCTCCGCTTTCTGTCTCCGAATCAAACACATTATTGCCAGTTCTGCTATAGATTGATTTATTACGAGTACATCTCCTTACCGTTTAGAACTAATATTTTGCCGAAATTGTAGTTTTAGATCTAGTGTTCTGAGTCTAACTCAGCTTGTGCTTAATTGTTATTTACATTCGGCTTGGTATTAAATAGGAACAATCATTTTAGTTATTAATGCAAAAATCTGAGCCTCGATAGCTCTTGCGTGGACATACGACATTATACACCGACAATGAACATTACACAGTTTTAAATGTAATATTTGTATGGCCTACAGATAGTTGTTCCGGGTCTGGGTGTCAAGTCTAGTGTATGTGAGTTTATAATGTTTGTGAATGCACCCACGTTATAGAAGTACTTCCTTTTTTTTATTTATTTAACAATTTATATATACACAAAACTGACAAGAATGAAATAGAAAAAAGAAATATATACAAAGGTAATGTTTATTTCTAATGAAATCTCTTCCAGCATACCTGCGAAAGGAGAGTTGGAAAAAAAGGGAAGTAGACACTGTGTGGTAAAGTAGTAGGAAAAAAAGAATACATAACACCAGAAAAATAAATGAAACAATGAAATAAAATAACATACAATGCAAACATTTACCATAATGTAATAGATACAAATACATACATAGGCCAAATAAATATCACTAAAGTACATACTAAACAATATTAATACATACTTATAACAACTATGACGAAATGGAAAGATCTTTGACACTCCTTTTAAAGAATGGAAGAGTCTGGCAGTCCCTAATTTCCGGCGGCAGAGAATTCCACAACTGTACAGCGTGCGTAGTGAAGGAGTAAGAATAGTAATCAGTACTATGAGGTGAGGATTTGAGGAGTTTCCTGAGATGCGACCTGCAAGGCGCATCAGAAGGGTGGGAGTAGGAAAAGCGTTCCCGCAGATAGGTGGAAGTTTTAGGGTTGTGAAGGATGTTAATTAGCAGACACAATATCAGAGAGTTCCTGCGAAGTCGAATACATGATCATACTTTTTAAGGTTGAAAACAAAACGAATACAGATATTTTGCAATCGCTCAAGCTTATTTAAAAGCTCCTCGGTGGTATCCAAATAACAGGCGTCGGCGTAGTCAATGATGGGCTGAATCAGTGTTTGGGCAAGGGAAATTTTGGTGTTCAAGTGCAAAAAGCTCTGGAGGCATTTCAGCGAGTGGAATGTGTAGTGCACTTTGCGACTGACTTCATCGACATGGGCAGTCCACGATAAATAAGAGTCCAAAATGACCCCCAGGTTTTTAAGTCTTTGCATATTTGAGATGAACTTCATTCAGACAGAGTGGATTCAGCGATGCAACATCAAGTCTGTTCCGCATATACCTGCCGCCAATAATCATGACCTGAGTTTTCCTGGGGTTTATTTGCAGTCCAAAGGACCGCGACCATTCCCCAATCAACTCCAGGTCACTGTTCACGGCGGACACGGCAGCCTCTGCATCTTCCCTAAGAAAATGGTGGTGTAGCTGTAAGTCGTCGGCATAGAGATGAAAGTAAGAGGAAATGACTTGGTGACAGATAAGGAAGGATGGAAATTGGTCTGAAATCGGTTAGTGAGGCCGGTTAAGGGGTTTTGGGTAAGGGAATTATATGTGATTGTTTCCAGGCAAGGGGAACAGCGCAAGAAAACAAGGAGAAGTTGAAAATGTGAGTCAAAACGGGAAGTAAAGCGGAGAGGATAGGAGAGATCATTCTTGAGCATAGATTATCATTACCAACTGCGGAAGAGGAGAAAGCACTAATAGATTATTCGACATCATTTTCACTCACTGGGCTAAGTTCGAAAGAGGGACACTGCAGCACTGCTAAACAAGAGAGCTAATTAAGAGTTGCTGATTTGACGTGTGGATCCAAAGTAACAGGGGGAAGAGAAATGCTTATTTAGAGCACACACGTCAGTGTCTTTATTACAAATGACAGGGGACTTACCAATGCCGACCTTTCTCAGAAACTGCCAGACTTCAGAGGAGTTCCGGTTGTCAAGAGAATTATGGAAGTAGCGTCTCTTTGAATCTCTACACATACGGCTGCAACGATCACGCAGCTCTCTGAACAAACTCTGGTTGCGCTCAGAGGGACAACGCTTTAACCTTCTTTTAGCTCGGTCTCTATTTGCCATTGCATCCTTAATGGCAGGAGGAAGCCAGGGAGCCGGAACATATTTTATTTTAACTCTACGAATAGGGGCGTGTCGATCATACAGTCCTAAAATTTTACAGTTAAAAATATTTACCATATTCTCGACAGAGGAACTATGGAAAACATCTGTCCAGTCAATGCCACCAGCATCACGCAGCAATGCCCCCAGGTCTATTCCCTTGATGTTCCGAAGGAAAACATATTGCGACTTGCGCTTAGGAGGGCGAATCTTGTAAGACATGAAGATTAAGTCATGGTAGGAAAAACAAGCAGTCAGTTTAACATGGACAGATATATTATTAGCTTTAGAGACAATCATAAGATCCAGAAGAGAAGAGGTACAATTAGTGGAATGATGAGTAGCGGAAAGAAGTAGAATACTGAAGTTGAAAGAAGATACGAGAGATTGAAGTTTGTGAGTACGACAGTCATTTTTAAGAAGACATGTGTCAAAATCACCCATCAAGACTACGTGGTCATAAGTAGGACATAAATTGTTTAAGAGTGAGTCAAGGGAATCGAAGAAATCAATACTGAGGTTAGGACTATACATGACCACAAGAAACATTTTAACGTGATGTAAGGTGATTTCACGAAATAGATGCTCTGCTGACGCCGAGTAGGAAGATGTGGATGCACTGATAATCTTATAAGCAATATCAGCACGTGAATACATGGCAACACCATCACCACCCTTCCCCGTTCTATCATTACGAATAAGTCTATCTAGTATCTTAGTGTGGGGTAACATTTTTTTTATTATTTCAAAGAAAAGAAGTAAGTAAGAAAGATAGAAAGAGAATAAGGAAGAGTGGAATTCCCTATCAGAGTCTGTGTTTTCTGATAGCTACAACCTGGGAGTCTTAAAGTCAAGAGTGTCACTTCTAGGCAAGCGTTCTCCATCTTCGACAACATCATCGCTTACCATCAGGTGAGATAGTGGTCAAACGCGTGCTTATCAACAATAAAAAAACAAAAAAAAAGATATTTAAAATTTAAGGCTTTCAAAAAAAGTATACAGGCTAACCTATCGTTTACTAAATTTAAACAAATAACCCAACGTAGCACTCGCAGAGCTAATTTTCTGAAGATGAAAACTAAGTTCTGCAAAAAAATGTCATCAATTCAAAGAGCATAGTTCATCATCTTTCTTTCGTTTTTTTCTTCCATTCTGTCCTGTCAGCCGTCACGCTATCACTAACTCCCTTTTCTTTCATATCACTCCTCGTACAATCCATCCATCCTTTCTTTGGCCTCCCTCTCCTCCTCCATCCATCCACATTTATATTCATAACTCTTTTTGTTAAATGTGTTTCATCCCTCCTCTTTACATGACCGTACCAAGATAAGCGGTTCCCTTTCAACTTTTCTGTGACTGACACCACTTTAAACTACCTCTAAAGTACTCATTTCTCACTTTATATATTCTCGTTACTCCACACATCCATCTCAACATTCTCATCTCCGCCACATGCAGTCTTTTTTCATCCGTCTTTTTCACAGCCCAACATTCTGACCCATACAGTACGACAGGTCTAATCACGAACTTATATCTGTTATAGCGGCAACAGAAATACATCATCTGTGAACATTTCAACTGTCTAGCTATCACGGTTCATGAGATAAAGCCTGGTGACAGACGGACAGACAGACGGAGAGCGGAGTCTTAGTAATAGGGTCCCGTTTTACCCTTTGGGTCGGAACCCTAAAAATACACTCATTCAATGCATTCAAGAAACAATTAACACAGTATGAAGTAGGTATGAAAAAAAACATTCCCAACTTATGTACGATGATGAGCTCAATGTTATTTATTATTTAGCATCAGGTAAACATTGTTTTCAAGTTAGTGACTTTGTGTCTATTATTGGGAATTAAATATCTTGTAATCTACATACGTACGTTTAAACCTGACCCAAGTACTTACTTGAAATCGTTCCTGTGAACCTATAGATAAATCGAATATGTGGTCACAAAGTTTAAAAAAAAAAGGAATTATGATATTTGCCAGAGAACCAAGGCTACCGACATAACCCGTAGAGTCGCCAAACTGAAGTGAGCTAGGCACATTGCTCGCAGAACAAGCGGTCGATGGGGCCGAAAATTTCTGTAATGTGCGACTGCATACCGGAAGACGCAGCGTTGGAAGGCCTCCCACAAGGTAGATCGATGACCTGGTGATGATCGTGGGTAGCTTATGGATGCGAGACGCGAAGGATCAGTCGTTGTGGCGACACTTGGGGGAGGCCTATGCCCAGCAGTGGACGTTTTTCGGCTGCATTGATGATGATGACTATTTCATCGGATGGCTATACAATTCCTAGAGATGAAGTTGTGTTTTTATACACGTAGTAAATGTAAATAATAATTATTCTTTACGATCCATTCTTTACCATAAATATTGCATGAAGAAAAATTACATTTGGAACATAAATAAGCAGATCTAGAAACATCATATTTCATGCGTGATACCGCAAATTGAAACCAAAACATAATCATTATCTCACATATCAAATTAAAACCAAATAAGCTCTCATAATATAATAACATAGGATTCGTATAAATTGTGCAAAAGGTATCGTTTGAAAACGATTTAATACAGGGCAAATAAAAATAGCAGTATGAGCAGAGGACCAAGTGGCCCAAGGGACCCTAATCAAATATACCTTAGGCGAGGCCGGTGCGAACCCAGTTTATAACCTGCACGGATTATGTTGGGACCTTAAGTGATTTTTGGAAATACTTTTATTCTTCTGCTTCATCGCACCTGCGACCAATTTCATGTTCGAAATTCGGGTACTATATTGATGTAATGATACCCCCCAAGGAAAAAATAGTTTTATGTTCATAGAGGACAAACCTTTTGAGAGTTACACTGCCAGTAAAATAATGCTTTTCTTTCTGTGCTCCATAATAAAAATATTATTTATTCTTTTTTGTAGAACAATGTGTGCGTTCTCCTTCGTGTATTGTTTGAAGCACATTCATAATACAAGATTTTATGAACAGAACGGCTGTGTCCAGTTTTGAAATAAAAATATGTAAAGAGTGTTATGAGCTTGCTTTATTACTTTTATATTTCTGTTTGTTACCTTGTAAACGGCTATAACTAAAGTGTTCTTTTGAGTTGCAACTGATAAATTATTTCAACCATCATCATTCTCTTGCACATATCCCAGTTTCTTTGGGGTCACCTCAACACGTCTTCTCCTTGTCTCTACTAGTCATAATCTCAGTAGTCACCTTCTTACTTGACCAATAATTACTTTTTTTGACCATTTGGTAGATTACACTTACATAAAATTATGACAAAAAAAAATGTATCTACATAATAATGAATCTCCTTAATCTCTGCAACAAAATTGTTCCACGAGTTCTACCACTATGATAATCTTCAGACTAACTTCTGCTAATCCCATACATAACGGCTGGAACAAGGATGGCAGTGGCGGCGCCGAAGATAACACAACACAAACACGGGAGGGCCCGAACAAATACTTGTCGAGAGCAAACATGTTCCAGTGACTCGATGGTGTGGACTGCACCTAATAAATGAAACGAAGTGACTAGCCACATGGGCATACAGGGAAATGAGCTAAGAGGAGATTTAATTATTCTGGTTTTTTTTTAAATAAAACCATCAGTGTTTATTTTCTGTGAGATTATAATGGTCGTTAAATCTCGACTCTTGCCTAGTAGTAGTAATTAATGGTTATTTACGTCTGAAAATAGTCACATTTAATTTCAGAAATGTACGCATATATCGAAAAACTATTACCAAAACTTTGAACACACACCGCTCATCTATTAGATCCCTATTTACAAAAAACAATCCTCAATACATTGACACCGGATCGGAAACTTTTACCACTGTCAACAAACAAAACAAAACTAATATTTCAAAAGTCAATAGTTTCGAATTCCGAATTCAGAACATTCAAACCGTCGGCGTCGCCGGGCTCAAACGGGCCAAAGTAATGTTGGATGAAGGGGCACGCTTGAAATTGCCGTTAAGTATGTGGTGGGGATATAAAAAGGGGGCAAAGAGGCTTAAAGGGCTTTGCGCGGCTCGCGAGTGCCAAGTTTTCACGGAGTTATGCCCTTACAGCTTGTTTGTTCACGTGCCATTTCCTATGTGATTAAGTGGTGGATTTTGTGTGATAAAGTTGAAAAGAAACGTCGTAGGTGTAGCAATTTGAAATCTTAATTGTGTTGTTGAATTTAGTACCTTCTGTTTTATTGTGACGTATTAGAAAAGTAATATAATACGACATTTTCCTCCTACGCTTTTAATTATGATTAGAGCAGATTTTTACATTAATATTAGGCGCAAAGAAACTACATTAAAGTTAAGAATAGGTAACTAAATTAAACATTTTCACACAGTTTCGCATGTTCTTAACACAATTTATTCAGCGCTGAAACTTGTTTTACACCTAAAGTAAGAATCCCAAGAGTTTATTTAACAAGAAACTCATTAAAATGTCTTTCAACACTTTATCTTCAAAGGAAAATTACCCGACAATTTCAATATTTTGCATGCAACACGCGAAAGCTGAGCGTAATGCAATTACCTACATTGCGACAATGTACGCGCGGGAAGATTCTGCATTACGCCGCTAGTCCCACGTTGGGCGCCAATATTAACAACACTTCTTAGAAACTCGTATGACCTAATCTGCGTTTTTTTTTTTCAGAACACTATCTATATTCAAAGTACCTACTATTTTGAAGGTATCATTTATTTAAACTTTGATGATTCTAATAAATATTAGTGTAAATAAGTCCCGCGGTTTTTTTTTTTTGGCGCTAACTTGAGATATTGACGCCCAACATGGGACTGAATAATTTAGACCTGCATGGTTGTAATAATTGGCTAACTTTATTCAATATCATATAGAAGAAGACCATTTCGAGATAATAAGTATCAAGATAACCATAATTCAATATAATTAATTCTGAGAAAGTATAGTGTTAGGAATATAAAACGAGTGTAGTTAATAATATCTCATGTATCTATATTCTTACATAAATTCACTCCAAAGATTTACTTTTGTCATCAACCTACCAGCTTATTAGATATTCAACTTTGACATTAATAGAAGTAAGTATTAAATATAAATGACGAAACTAAACTTATTCTAACCAAGCACGTCTGCATCCTACACGTTAAACTTATTTCTAACTAGTCCAACACTACCCTCCTACTAGCGAACTTTGAACTATCTTACAAAATTCACAAGAACATTGTAACAGATATTCAATAGACTATAACTCATCTTGTTGAAAGCTAATAGAGAGAAGGTGAGTAGAAACTCGCAGCCTGTGCCACTTTATTAATACCCGGAACTGTGCCAGATAAATTATGACGTCACTTAATCACAAATCCGCCATTGCTCTTAATAGCAGCAGAGGTCGAAAACCATTGATTTATAATAACGACTAATTCGACCGAGAATTATCCCACAGTAGCGCTTTGTGATCGAAATCCAACCGTTAAGTTTCCAAATTGAGTCTTCTGTATTATCAATGAGCAAAGAGTGGGTTCGTTAAATTGTTCATGAGCTCAGTTTTAGAGACGCAGACTGGGATCACAAAAGTAATAAAATATTGAAATCCTGTCTGATAAAAAACCGGCTTTAAAATACTACTGAAACATTTAAATTATTTGAACATTCGAGTTGTGTTCGTAACTGTTTGAAATCCATAGACAGTATGATTAATGTTATGGGATGAAGGTTGACACCCACGCAATAGTGATCTTGTACGCAACACGTTTGTCTCATGCAGCCTTTAGGGTTGCCAACCCACTTAATGTTGGCGACAATCTGATCATTTTTATATTATGCTTGAAATCAAGTCGTTTCTCGTAAAAGAATAACGCATCACATAAACAACACTAAATGGATTTTATCGGGAGGCTGTTGAATAAATAATGTATCATCACTCTTTGTCTAAAGGGAGACTGAAAAATATCCTTTTTTTTTGCCTACCTCCAAATGCTACGCGCACTTAGGGAGTAATCAACCATTATCCATGATTTATTTATCATTCCCGTAAAATTTTAGAGTTATTTTAGGTACAAAATTCTCAACATAAACTTTCTTTGCTACGGAAGCTACACCAAAAGGGTAGAAATCTCAAATTTCATGAATACACACAATATATAATTCAGCTCGCTATTGCACCAGCGTTGTCTGCAATCGTCGCCTTACAAACGATCCCGGTCCGATAATTAAGATAAATAAGTAAGTTAAGGAACTAAAATTCCGATTGTATAGCGAGCCTGAGGGTATCCGAGTCAGGTCTCGTAAAATATGCACTGTATCGAGTGTTGCGCAGTGCGGCACCGCGGCACCGCGGCACGGCGGCGCGCGGGACGTCTGCGGCGGCTCTAGAATTTAACGGCAGACTCCGTCAAAGTAAACAACGATGCGTGGTTAAGCCAGTTTCACAGTTTGTCGTTTGGTTTTAGGATTGTTGGTGGTCTTATCTGTTTGTATATCTTGCCTGTGCGAGACCAACTATAGAATTATAGAAATAGATTCGGAGCTTAGGGACTTCGGATCTAAGCTGACGGCTTTTATTTATCTGTTGTTTGCTATTGTTTGGAATCTTTGTTTTATCTATTATCTTTGATAATATGTATGTCTACAAGCAATTTTACAGTACCAACGTGTGTAAATATTGATTTACAGTTATGTGTTAGTTACAGCAACATATTGTATGTAGGTTCATCTTTCAGGGCGTTCATTCAATAACAAGTAGTACGTCAGTGTCACTCAAGTCACGTATGGTCGTAAACTACTGGGTTTTAAAACTGCCATAAAACATAAGGAGGGATACCTTGCTGGCTATTCGCCCAAGAACTCTATCTTTTAGCTCACTTCCGGAAATTACATGGAAAATTAAGTAGACATGAAAAATTTCGACACAGAGTTAAATAATTTGTAATATTATTTTCGGTATGCAATTGACAGACTAAAGAAATTTTTTCTCGTTACTTTTAATGTCTACTATGTCGTCAAATTTCTGTTATATACCTTAACAAATATAATTTTATCAATCTATAAAAAAATATAAACATTATCATAAAATATTTCTTAGAAAACCACCGCTAAAACGAAACATTACTACAGTAAGAGAACAATGAGCGATGGAAACCGCTACATAATAGGATAGGGGTATGTGTTTGAATTCAATTTCCGATCGAGTTAGAAGTGAATTTATACTACAGTTCAATCCATTCCCCAATAACCTGACTTCAGAGCGGCATAAATTTCACGTGGATATAGTAAAAGCAGCCGCAATAAACTTTCTATTTTAGTTTTATTACTTTTACCTGGTAAAGAATTTGTAGTACAACTCGCTTTGGCTCGATATATCAAGCAGTCAGACGTCCAAATGATAACTCGGTGCTTTGATACCAGAACTTTTATGAATTCAGATGTTTAGTATTCTGTGTTCATAAACCAGTTATATGTATGGTTTTTTTAAAACGTTGTAGAGTTCAACTGAATGTTTTATGAAATTAAAAGTTAAAAAAAAAAACATGAGCATAGTAACATTTTTAAAATAGTTTAATGGTTATTAGTTCAAGTATGCTTGTCATTTTTAGTTTTTAACATAAACCATTAATGTATTCGATATTTTACGGTATCATCGATCTACCGGTAAATCTGGGACTGCAGCAGCTGTGTTTTCTGTCACTTATGATCCGCCCGCCTTCAAAGGAAGAAGGAACGTCGCATCTTCTGGTCTCCACTTCATTGTAAAGCTCATCTATCGTTCACCATCAGGCGAGATTGAGGTTAACAGCGGGTACACCACGATTTAAATAAAATCTTGTTGCATCCTAGTTCGACTGTCCAACACCAAACTGATGAGTTTATCTTAACGGTCGATTTCATTTATCGACCGCAATCCAAAACATCCAGATAAATAAAATTCCTACTCTCAAAATTATTAGAACTTTATCTTTTGTCCCCAGGTGGCATGGATCCACATCGACCGGCAGATGATCCTGACGATCCACCGCCACGTGATCACACGGCTGGCGCGCTTCAGCGTGTCACACGACAACGCCATGACCTGGCTGCTGCACGTCAGTCAAGTGCAGCAAGAGGACCGGGGCTATTACATGTGCCAAGTTAATACCAACCCCATGATCAGCCAAGTCGGATATCTGCAGGTTGTAGGTAAGTTTGACTTTTGTCTTGGTTCATTTTACAGCACAAATTCTCAATTTTATACTGTAGTAACTTTTATTATTTCATTTCATTTGCTGGTGCCTTGTCGAGCTTTTCAAGGCATGGAGACGTTTTGGTTTGAAATAGATTCATCTACAAACCAGTCTTATAATGACCCTATAAAATTAAAAAGAAATTTTGGACTAGTCATAAAATCAACCCCGTGAATATTGACACCTCTTTTAGCGATAGAATTTTTCTCCACAAATATTTTTTCTTTTATCTAATAATGGTCCTATGTCTTTCAACGTATCATAAATTATATTAGTACTTTACCTATGGAGTTGCCGATTTATAAAACAAGTCACTTTAGGCTGTGATTTCTTCGGTTTGACCTTAAATTATAAAATTAAATAAACTTCATATTCAAGGCTTGTCATTTATTTTTTTAATTAGTTATTAATATGTTTCTTTGTTTTTTTGTATATACTGTAAAATCGCTAAACTTATATATATTAAATTGTATAAATTCAAGGAAAACTCATGTTTTTTTTAATAACTATGTTCTACCGTGGAAACGTTGCGACGCAAACAATACGCAATATTGATGACGTATACTGACATATCTGCTAACAAATAAGGTATGTATTTTTGTTTCAATCACATTCGTTTGGGTAAATTTACCTCACAAATTACCCTCCTTCTCCTTATTTGAACTACGGATTCCAGATCAATCTGAAGTTATCACAGTTCAGTGTGCAGTTTCATAAAACGACCATTTCACAGGTAAAGACCCAATACTATCGTCATCATTTATGTTTATTGCTCTAACCTGGCGCAGTATACTGAACTTCTCATGTATCAAACGCGTCGTGTCCTGTGGGACGCTCCCGTTAGGATCCAGAATTCGTCGATATATACACCGACGCGCGATTAAGTGCGATGAATGCGTCACTTGTGTAGTCCTAACCCTGCGCGACAGATGGATATATCTCACGTTACGGTTTACTAGTGCTAGCTCTGCATATGAAAATAGATACTGAATTTCTTGGAACTCAGGTCTGAATAAAGTACAATCGTGTTTCTGCCTTGGGTGTAGACGAAGATACTCGTTGAGTCTATTCAGTTTCTTTTTCATATTCGTAAAAACTTTTCAAAAACTAAGTTTTCATCCACAAATAAATTAATCTCTGTTAACCAATAACTTTGAGTTATTGTTGCCAAAATCATTAGTACCTAATAACATGTTCTCATTCATAACTAGAGCTATTTGGCAATATAATAAAAACTTATTAATCAGGAATGGGAAAATATCGAGGAGCCCTGTTTACCGCTGATCCTGCTCAGCGAAGAAACTTTTAATTACTTTCCTTTAGTATTTTGAAAGGGGTAATAGCTTCTTCTTTTGGTTCTTATCGCTTTGTGAAATAAACTCTTTGGCAGAATTTAATTGTTGTTTTATACTGTCGACGTAAATGATCAAGCAACGTAACGAAAATGATTACTTTCGTTTGTAATTATATGTTTCTGAGTCTCCAAGACTGTAAAACAGGCGTTGACATACTTTCACTTCTTCTTTGTTCATAATTTCCTGCAAGAGACGAGGATGACGCAGCATAATTCCGTGTTGGGACTCCCACTGTATCATCTTAACATAAATTGTTGTTTACTGGAGCAATATAGCTGTCATCTTACTAATCTGCACTATCAATAATTTACCTGCTCTTGGCATCTATGGCTTGTACAGCTGCCATTGTTTACGTCACAGCATGTATTTACTCCTGTACAATACAACTAAATTTGTCGTTATTAACTAATAATTTTAGAGCTCCAACCCGAAAATCAGCAAATATGGAACGTAGCCAAAGTCTCAGTTACAATTCAGTCGAGATAACATTCCTATCTGGTGCCCAGTGGAAATGTTAGATATATAAAATGGTGTAGGCGTGGTTCGGTCCCAAATCACCGATACGGGTAACACTTAGTCTTTTATATGGCCGTTTCCTACAAACTTTTAAGTGGAAATAAAGCGGTGGTTTTTTCTCGTGTTTGCATTTTAAACGTGCCACGTAGTTTTTATCTTGTTTTTATTGCTTTAGGACGCAACTTGTGGTCGCTTACGTGTTCTAAATCTGCATCTTTTATTTTTAGAACCGTGTTATTAATCGGAGCGGGAAGGGTGGAAATTTTCTCTTAAGCATTTTAGAAATATTATAGAAATTTTATATGGGCTATGCAAAATTTTTGTACGAGTCAAAATTGAATTTTATACGCTCACGTTAATTTTAAATATAAGAGCTTAAAAATGCATAAAACGCTTACCAAATTCAGTCTCGTAACTTTAATCAACATTTCAGATTTTCCACAGTATTTTCTAATGACTTCATTTTCTCCACTAGTGCCACCAAACATTCTGGACGAGGAAAGTACGCAGTCAGCAGTAGCAGTGCGAGAGAACCAGAACATCAGCCTGGTGTGCAAGGCTGATGGCTTCCCCGCGCCCAAGATCATGTGGCGCAGGGAAGATGGACAGCCCATCTCTGTGGATAGGAGGAAGAAAGGTAAACTTGGTATTTCTAGTAAAACTGATTGGAGTTAAGTGAAATGAAGAAGCAGTAGTTTGCTTGGAATCTCAACCAAATGGTCATTCAGTTATTTTGAAGTTTATGAAAACTAAAACAGCTGGAGTAGTAATACTAACATCTAGTTACTTTAATCTTTAATCTAAAAGTTTACTTACATCACCATTTATAACACCATGTGGTGGTGGTTTGGTGGCGTCTTAATAATTGTGACATTTGTTCGGTCAAAATAAACTTTACACTAATAATATCATAGGTGTTACCTACACGGTCTATATAATTATTGTAGTTGATACATATAACCCAGTCACTGGGTTGTGGAGGTCAGATAGGCAATTGCTCCATGTAAAATACTGGTATTCAGCTGCATCCGGTTAGACTGGAAGCCGATCCCAAGATAGTTGGCTAGGCAGATTATAAGTGATACCTATGTAGAAAAAATCCTAAGTATAAAGTTTTTGAGAATTTTCTAAACATCAATGAACATGATTTTTGTATGCCTTGCCTATACCTTTAAATAAATTCCGTATGAGCATATATACGTCCTTTAATCTATAATTCATACGTGCAATTACTTAGCTCCCAAAGTCCCAAAAGATACCGCAATCTAAAATCGCATTTTGAAGTCGAAGCCGGTTCAGTTTGCGAAGTTCTCGGTGGCGTCAGCAAAGTTGTTTAATTGCGTGTCAATTAGCAGCGAGTGTTGCAGCGATTTATCTACTGCGCACTGATAGGGCAGTGCCAATTGCTGTTAAAATGCAATTTATCTTCTCGTTATTTTTAGGAGAGTTTTTAGGGTTGTGGGTAGGTTTTTTTAGGAAAAATAGAAGAGGATTGAATGATAAATATTTATTTTATCATTGAGCTGTTTATTAGTAATTCCATACTATTAATGAACTGGTGTAGGTGTTGTATGGTTTCTTGTTTTATATTTATCTTTTAAAAATTTCATAAAAATCGAAAACATTATCACACTTTTCATTTATTTGTAGCAAGTAGTACAAATTGCTGTAGATAAACCAGATAGATGTTAACAGTTCACTTGCAATCCTTAGCCCGTTTTTATAAAAGGGAAACAAGAAGAGAGAGGGAGTCAAACAATTTAAAATACAGATAACCTATATATTGTGAGCATTAAGATTATAGATTGCAATAAAACTAGCTCAACGGTTCATTTCGTTTTTATTGGCAACGTTTCTTTTCATTGTTCCGTCGCGACTCGACTTCTATACAGCACTCGCAGTAAACGTAAAATAATACCTAGTTAGTTTTAATTTCCTAATAAAAAGAAACAGACTGTTTCGTGCCATTTCTTTATCTTCATTTTTCGATACAAAGTCTTCAGCAGGTTACAAAGTCTTCAGCAGGTAACAAGTCTTCAGCAGGTTACAAAATTGTCCTGAAAGGATGTGTTTAATTTGGGTCTGGTTTGTCTGATGGGTTTGGTTAACTAAAAAAAATAGTCACTACATATTACAAAACAAAGTCCCCCTCTGCGTCTGTCTGTCTGTTTGCGATAAACTCAAGCACTACTGAATGAATTTTAATTCGGTTTTCACCATTAGACAGATTGATTCATAAGGAAGATTGAAGTGTAAGGTGTATCCGTGTGAAGCTGGGGTGGGTCGCTAGTCATAAATAAACTCCTGAAAATTGTGAAGAGTCAAGCCGGTGAAATCTACCTGATGCACGAAGCACAGATCGCTTGGAGGATGCTTATCTCCAGCTGTGGATGTTTTTCGGTTTTAATAATGATGAAAAAAGCCTGGTTAACTGGAGTAGTTTATGATTAATCCACAAAATCCAAACTTCTGTCTAAGTTACTTGGAAAGTCTCTCCCCATATTATCAACATACCATTAACTACACATCTACGAGTCGTTCACGACATTCTAAGTTAAACCACTATGTAGAAGCACGTTGCTACAGTAGCATATAATATATTTTAACAATCCGCAGAGCGCAGCTGTTACCGCTGCCAACTACAGATCTCTATACCAGGGTTGCTACGCCTTAGAGACTTGAAATTTAATTTAATTAACTTAATGTTTTCCTTTGTAAAAAAAAGTCTAAAGTGGATGATTAAAGATGGCTTCATTTTAAAAAGCTCTGTGGTCTAGATATAGTTGTAGATGAAATTATGAAAATGGGAATTGGAATTATGAAAGTGTTGAAACATAGCGCACTTCCTAATTTTTAAGATCTTGTATGTAATTATCACCTATGTTTTACAAATAAATAATTCTGATTCTGATTCTGATTCCGATTCTGACGCATCAAGTATTGCTATGGAAATGATCCGGAAAAGAATTTCTGATAAAATTTCTTGAAACTGTCATGTTAAGGTTACAATTGTTCATCAGAAGGTGATAATAATAAAAAAAAAATCTTTTAACCGACTTGAAAAAAGGTGGTTTTGTATTCGACTCGTACATATACTTGTTTGTCCGCAATTTTCTGAAAAACTACTAATCCGATTTGGACGTGGCTTCCATTATTCAAATGCATATTTTTTAAGAAAGGTTTTGGTATACTCGTATATTATATTAGAATCTGATAAAGATCTTGGAAGATAGACAGTGGATTTCTTCAATAAAATCTAAATGTAACAGCAAATGACTCGCGATGCTGCGATGCTGCGAGGAACCACAACAAAAAGTGAAAAATAAAAAAAACGAAAGCAAGGTGTGAAAAAACTAAGACACAAAGCAAAAACCACACCAAATGCCGAAATTAAAGTTATTTTGCACTATGTTTGTTTTTCTTTTTTAGAAATCGGTTCTATTTTTCTAAAAAAGTTTTATTTTTCACTATTTAGTTGTGGTTTCCTATTAAATTGTGTTTTTGTGTTATTTTGCACTTTTCTTGTTTTTTTCGGTAATCGGTTCTATTTTTTGTAAAAAGTTTTTTTTCTGTATTTTCATTATTTGTAGATTCAGCCACTTTCCTCTTCCCTTAGTAAACAGATCAGAATTCTGATTCAACCATAAGGAAAATCATTACCATTATACTGCCCCAACATTTGGTATTCTATCGCTACTTATGCTATTGTTTCTTCCCCTTTCACCATAAAATTGGTTTTGTTTGCATTTCCTAATGCGTCCATAAAGGCAGCGAATGGTTGTGTAGCTAATACAATTGCATCGGATGCCATTCCCGAACCATTAACTAATAGAGAGTAAAGTGGAACAGCTTCCTTGATCCTTGCTGTATTTTATTGCAATCTGGAGATGGGGAGTTACTTTTGTTCGTTGGAACTTTTAGCTGTGTTATTGTTTAGATAAAGAAATGTATTAATATCCTATATTGCAAAAAAACAGTTGGCTCCATATTTATTAGTATTGCTAGGCCACTATTAACTTAACAGCTCTTACATTTCTTAAAAATGGCCCCGTTCAGTATGTAGGTACTAACAATGCGGCTTCAAAAACAGAACGCCCAATTACGTACAGTCGACTCCACTCGTAATCATACTGCAGATATGATAACAAAACCACTTTCCGCCACCTTAATCCCACATCCAATATGGCCTCCTCTCCAGCTAGGGATTAAGCCTCATTTCAAGAAAAAATCCAGTTTAAAGATAATTATGGCGCGGAAAAGCTGAGTTGTGCCGCCAAATTAAACCGGTTGAGGGTGCCCGAAGCGCCGACAAAGGCGTCCAAAAATTGAGTTTAATTTCAAGAGCGATTTCCTTGTACAGAGTAAAATTAACGTGTGGTGTGGAGGGTACTTGTCGCTAATTGTGTGTGACCCTCTCCCCTGCTGTCATTCGCACGTATGTTTGTCCCGACGGATGTTTTAATTACGGCTGCCATCGAAAAACTCCCGGTTTCGATTCTATACGTGTTAATCTTTTGTTTGAATTAATACGGTGACGGCGCGGTGTACCCTTTTTACTCGCGTGAATAGGAGGAGTCGAGTGTGAGCGCCCGTGCTGATGAATAAAAGTTGTTATGGCTAGGTTTTCTGAAAACATTTAGATTTGATGCTGAACAGTGAAGCGAGGAACTGCGGCGATGTACTCGTACTTTATTTGTCGCCTCAATAATGTACAAAATGGGAAAGAAGGAGCAAGATTTTTAGTAGGAGCCTCGAAATACCAAAATGCATTGCAATTTAAGAAAATGTAAGTTCACTTTTCCTCGCAGATTGGAATATAAAAGTAAAAGGAGGTAACAGCTGTCATCTGCCTGAGCAAGCTGTAATCGTCTCACTTAGTTAACTACTCTCGCTCGTCGTATAATGAAAGGGTGACTAGAGAAGCTCTATTTTAATTTTGTGGAGCTGTGACATTGTTACTAAATATTTTATGTACTAAAACGCTCTACTTTGGGGACGTTCTGTTAAATATTTGGTACCTACTTAGCTTATGAAGTTATTTTATATGTCTTGTTTTTTATCAAGTATATATTCATTCAGGGATAGATCACGTAACTGTTTGAAATTCACAGATACGTAAGTTCGACATGTTTATTTAAACAATAGGTACATATTATGTATAAAATATGTGAACCACATTTTACAAGTGATAGTCGAATATCTCCGAGAACTAAATAGGACATAATTATATCAGAATAGCATCCAAATCCAATTTTCCCCCATTCTCCAACGCAAATTGCTCACTAGAACTAAATAGCGTGCCAGCTGATTACCAAACGTAACTGCCTCTATAATAAACAATGTAAACAATAAAATAAACATTAAAAACAAGTACACGGGTGCAGGGTAAGGCACTAATTGTTTAATGTATTCAAGTGGCGAGCGGAGAGCGTTCTCTCATTACATTCATTGCGCTGCCACCGCTCCACCGCGGCTGAACAGCGAACCAACGACGGTAGAAAACGTACCCTAATTGTAAATAGAGGCAAACTCATTTGGGCACTTGATGGAGGCCGCCGACCCAGCGCTACGAGCCAGGAATTTTTAATTTTTATACCTCGAGCTACCTAGATTGTTTTAAATGACCTCATTGGAGGCAGTTTGAGGTTTGGTGTTGGAAGGTGATTAAGAGGGATTAAGTAATGATTGAAAGGGTTCTAGTTAAAAATAGTACTGTAATGAAAAAAAGTGGCAAACATCTTTAACCCAAAAAAAAAATTATCAAAATATTTAAGTACTGTTAAAAAACTCGGTCTGATGATAATTATTTCAGCTACATATTTTGCTAAGCTTGGAACTTACTGTTCAGATACCATAAATATTTGTATTATTTCATTATCTACCCACTAGTTATCAAATTCGTATTTGGTAAGACCCAAATCGCTAATCTTTTAAGTTTAGGACACAACTTTTCCAGTGAATTAGCGTAGTCTTTTTCGTGAAAAGTTTAAAATTGTTAGAATATTCTTATTTGTTTTTTTGGATACCCACTTTGCGCCAATCAATGAAAATTATGAAATCCTGCTGCTGTTAAAACTGATTAAAAACAAATTAAACCTGGTCTTAGAATTCAGGATTTTTTCAAGCAAGTTAAATTGGACAAACTGCCTATGAATGAATGTCTTTAGGGAATCCAAACTGTACCAAAAAAATAAAAGTTTAAACTTTACAAACTGTTATGATCTTATTATTGTCTTCCCAAGTTACACCTGCTGACGGTTGCACTCTCTTTCAGTGACAGTGTACGAGGGAGACACCCTGAGCCTGCAGCGCATCAGCCGCACGGAGATGGGCGCGTACCTCTGCATCGCCACCAACGCGGTGCCGCCCTCTGTCTCCAAGAGGATCATCGTTGATGTTGAATGTGAGTACTAGCCTTTTGATGACTTCTTCTTCTTTATCTTCCATTGATGCCTGGTCATGGTGATAAGAACGTCATAGTTTTATTATGTTAGGTTGTCTTTACACCTTAGCAATTATAAGTCGGTAGTATCTTCCTATATCATATTTTTTATGCTAGCCTACATGCTTTTTTTTTTTTTTTGTGGGGTGGGAAATCATCCTATGACTTCTCCCGCTCTGGGCGGAGCGGGAGGGCGTGTCAGACTCTTACTGACTAAAACCCGGGGTGGGTTTTAGTCAGTAAGAGTCTGACTGTTCCTTCCTGCCTTTGAGTGCCCAGGGGCGAGGTAACTCTGTTTCGAATTTATCCTCAACCCCCGGGTAGGCATCGGCCATGACGGGCCCCGTCTCTTGCTGACAACTCTTTGAGGCGCGCGTGGAACACTACGCGCCGTCGACTCTCGGGCCTGGTGCTGATCGGACGGCGAGTTACCCACTACTCGCCGTCCGCAGGCCCGGGTTAGCCTACATGCTAAGACATTGACAGGAAAATCGTTAAGACTTCTGGCTGCAGTAGGGACATAGCAAAAAAACGTGAGCTACCATAGACAATTATTTTTAAAATTTTATTGTTTCGTTTTCTTGGCGTGATTAATATTATATACACCTGCAAGATTGCAGCTTTCTAGACTAACAGTCTCTAAGCTATGCCTCGGACGGACAGACCGAAACTATAAGGGTTCCTTGTCCTTGGTAGGACTACGGAACCCTAAATATTGCAGATTTACTTGAGTCGATAAAAACATAGTTGCAGATTTTTGTGATAAATATACAAAGTGATTAATAAATAAAGATGAAATTAAGCCCTAAGAAACGGAACAAAAAAGTCTAAACTACAACACAAACTTCAAGAACCGCCTCCTCTGCCAAATCGTAGCTTTTGAAATCAATGGAATTAAAATCGTGACCAGAAATGGCCTGGTTGATTGTCCAGCGCAAGATATTGCTCACTCAGATTCAATCCGAGCAATTGCGTGTAAAATCAGTGGGGATTTACCGTAATCCGCAATTGTCTCACGTACGTACCTACACGACTGCCGTAATACAAGCTTATAGCTTCCAGCTCGTTTTCCATTATGTACTAAGCGAAATTTCGAGCTGTGACAATGTGGAGTGAATTGCTCGTGACGGAACGTAGTAAGAGCATTTTTATGTAATTTCTGGCTGGTGTAAAATAACCAGAATGGTAGATATTTGATCATGCTGAAGGTGTCAAGTTAACTACGCAACTAGTACTCCTTTGTTTGGGCAGTCGTGTAAAAATATTCACAATAAAAAAAACTTGGTTTATGGTTATTATTTTTTGGTTGAGTTAGTTCTGTACAATATATGCTCGAAATTGTTTTGGAGACATTTAATCTTCCCACTCCATCATCAGACCTCTAGCGCCATTGTAGAAATCCCACACGTACGTACTAAACGTTTTGGGAATACATTCAATATGCGTACTGCTAGTAGTGAAATTCCCTGCCGGGGTCGTGTTTCCTGATAGCTATAATCAGGGCTCTTTAATAATAATTTAATATATAGAGTGCCACAACTGCTAATCATTTCTGGGATTTAACATTACAACACAAACCATGGATAAAGATAAGATCTTAATGATAAACATCACCAAAAATCTAAAATTCAAAATGTCGACCGTATTACCGTGGACGCTAAATCTGAACATTGAAATTGTGTGTAAAATTGCGCTGGACCCTCGCAGGCAGCTGTAATCCTCAATTGGCTCACGTACGCTTGCTATTGGCGCATTACAAGCTTACTGTATTGTTATGTCATTATTGATTTCGACTCAGGCCGGCAAACTAGGCTCCGAGACGGCTTTCAATTGAGAAGATTTCAATGCATTACTATAATGTGGACCTGCCGGTACCAGTGGATTTGAATCATAAACAAACAAGCGGGGTTTATTACATCTTGTTGTTGGCGCACATTTTATAACTTTGTAAATTACTTAAAATTTGAAAGTTAAGACATTCGTAACCTTTACTTAGGCGCTATTAAATTCCAATGACCTTGAGTAGTTAGCTTGCGTGTCCTGTGCTGAACTTACGTAACGCATCGTACGTCCACCCAGTAATAGGACTCGCCCATCAAGGAGCGCTGTCCCTGCCCGGGGGTTGAGGATAAATTCGAAAGAGTTACCTCGCCCCTGGGCATTCAGGGCAGGGAGGAACAAGGGTGGGTTTTAGTCAGTAAGAGTCTGACACGCCCTCCCGCTCCACCCAGAGCGGGAGAAGTCATTGGATGATTTCCCACCCCACATTTATTACACATAAATCAACAGACATTAGAATAAAACAATAAAACTAAATTATAAATAATTAAATAATCCTTTAAATTGTTAAGGTTTCATAAAAATACATTTAATAGTTTTGCCGTGATTTTCAATTTTTTATGCATTAGACATAATTTTACAAATTAATTACACTATGTTATAAAAATATAATTTCAAATATTCACAGATCAAATTATGACAAAAATTGTTTAAAGTAACATATATTTTTTTCAAAGAAATAAGACTAGTCGTTTAGAGGTGATGTTCAATTAAAAACCATTAAAAGTCGTACAACTGCGCCTTAATCAGTCGATCAAAGACTAATGTTATTTTCATACGCAAAAACAACCATTTCTTCAGTTCCATTTAAAGCCCACGAATAAATTGTTACATACATATATCTACAATCCTCATTGTATATTGTTGCCTCATCTTCCTGTTTCAATAAATCAAATCATAAAATAATGTTTTCCATTATTCATCAATTTCCTTTAATCTACATGAACACAGAGTTCTCTATAAATTCATTTTCTTCGCTGTAGGTTCTTATAGGTGCACTAGCTGTGGCGACATCACCGCCTAGTACTGTCACGACTTGGCCTAGTCTTTCATTTACTTAGTTTTAGCTAGTTTTATGATAACTTTACTTTCTTTAGACAAAATAGGTTTTCCATTGTCTTCGGTAGTTATACGCTTTATATTTTTTTCACGTCAATCCAATCACAAATATTTTATTTTTATATGTAGATACGTATCGTCGCAATTAGCGATGTTGCAATTCTGACATTTTCCTTTTCGAAAAACTTTATTTAATCCATTATTTGACAATCCGATATTTTATTTTCTTGATATAAAAATTTTACCTTCCTTGGTTTTATTATAAGAGCATACCTATCTACAAGCCTTCGATCCCATTTCAAAATAAAAAAGTTTATAATAATTTGTTCTGGAATTAGTTCACCATACAAACAGACGGATGAACGTTTCTTACAACTACAGCAAAGTTTTACCATCAATCTTCAGCCGGAACTTTCTAAAGTATTCATTGTTTTAATATCCTTTGAGACCGGCTACCAAGTAATGCACTTTTACATCACAATTTGCCGTTCCAGTTATTGGAATATCAAATTCATGCTAAGATAAAAATGAAATATTTTCCGTAACCGCAGAACAACGTGAGCTATCTCTGCAACCCTCTATTATTATCATTGCAAAGAATTTACACAATAATTATAATATATTCTCTTTCTATTTAAGCGAAATATAACGGCATGAACAATCGACACTAGTAAAGTCGTCTCAGTAATAATACGTAAGCTTCCAAGGTGAGCCTACGTTCAAAAGGGACGTCTTCCGGATGACATGTTGAGAACAGCCTAGCAAATCTCCTACAGCATGTAGGTGACCTATTTCCTTAATATTACTGCATATTTTATGACCTGGAGAGTTTTATGTCTTTCATTTCCGATGTTATCTACGCTGAATGTTTTCGTCATTTGCAAAGGATGATTTTCGTTTTTCAATGGAGCTTTAAAAGAATTTGCGAATAAAACAAAGCTCATTCGATGTTTCAAAATGAATAAAAGATAAAAAATACTGAGATTCAATGGGAATTCGGAGCTGGGTTCCCCTTTATTTTCAATTCTTATTACAAATTGCGGCTGACTAAATAGACGGCGATGTCCCGCAATAATTGAAAGATAATATTTTTTCGCGGTGCACGCTCTGACATGATTGTGGCTGCAGATCCTTTTTACTCAAGAAAAACCTTTGAATTGTTTGCAAGATGAAAATGGTAGTTTACGATTAATCGCCTTTGAAAAGCTAAAAACGCTGAAGTTTTTCTTAGCCTTTTTGGAGAAAGGAATGTTCTTTTTGAATTTTTATTGTATGTCACAAAAGATTTTGTGATTAAATTTCTCTCCGACGTATGTTACATAAAGTCGTGGTTGTTTAAAATGTGTTGTTTCATGTATCTGGTTATGAAAGGACAGTAACGTGTGACAGTTAATTTTTGTGCAGAATTGCAACGGTCAGCAGGAATAAGTGAGTCGTCAGCATAACGGTTATTTCCGCAGTAATTTGGAGAAAATAACACAAATGAAACATTTTGCAATTTAAATTTATAGCAAAATATGTATCTTCTGTTCTTGATTCTTGCATATCTCCTTATTTCATGCACAATGCCAGTCTCTAAACAGAATACCTAACATTGCTCACAACTTGGAAATTCCTTCTCACGTTGATATCGTTTAAAATTCCTCTCACTTCGCATAAAACATGAGCGATTCATATGTATGGATACTTACATTATTTCTTCAAGACGTGCGCGTTAGGTTTATCTAACAAAATATTTTCAATTTAAAGATGTTCTTGTGAGATCATAATGTTAATATTTATGAGGGATGCATTATTCACATATTCAATTATTTAATAAGAATTAGACACTAAAGTCCTCGGTTTACAACGCTATAAAATTTAGGAATGATACCTATCTAAATAAATAACATATATACGTAGCAACATTCAACACAGACGTGATAATGAAGTCGTAAGAACATAAAAAACGCAAACTTTATAAATATTTTAAAACGTCGTAGAATATTAAAGTGTATTACTGAAGCGAGTATTATACCTCGTGAAAATTGCCACCATAAACTCGAGCGTTGTGAATTACGTTTTCAAAGTGTGGATTTTATTATCTGGGCGTTATGTGAAAAATCGTCGGCCGGCGTTCGGGCACACTCGGCAAACTTCGGGCCGATCCATCACTATATTGAAAGTTTATAAATTGCTTCCTTTAAGTTTTTATGTACTTGCAGCGCTAGTAGTAGTGCTGCTTCAATTGATAACTTATAGTTATGTTATGGGCTTGTTTGTTTGAAGTAAGCGTGTTTTGTAAATAAGAAACTGCTACTTGTTTGCATTTTAATTTCCCTCCCGGAATAATCATCCTCGCTACTGTATATTTTCGAAATGAAAGTTTTCGTATATATTTCTATCTATTCTTACTTTCTCATATCGATACACATGACCTTTCATGCAAAACCACTCCATGTTACACTTATGCCCCGTATTTACCTTCCAACCGCATCACACGTTAGAATCACATTCGCATTTCTCCGGTACTCACAATTGAGTGTCTACTAGTGTACGAGTAATTACATGATGTCCGTCGCAAGCCACTGCATTAGTCTGTTTCTGTCTATTAACAGCTGCCACATGATCTACAGTATCATTAAACACGATCTGTTTAACTACATCATTGTGAAACCAACTTTCATCGATGTCATCATCACCATTATCACTATCCTCATCATCAACCCCTTCGCTATGTACCTCACCTACCTATTAACTGACACCGTACATCCTGTAGGCCTTTTGTTGAGAAGGCACTTCAATAGACCGCCATAGCCAATCTTAATGCATTGTTGTCAGATAATCTATGACGGTATTAGTGTTTGGGTAGATATTGCTGCCCAAATATATGATATTGCTGCCTCTCTACCTGAAAATGTAGAAAAGGTCAGGTGGTCAATTTAAATTCTAGATAGCACTACATTTTGACGTCCTGTTTAAGTTAAGGTAATAACATTTTCCAAGACATTATTCAAACGTTCTGTGTTCCCATTTTCAGTACTGTTCTCAATTTATTTATCTAATTTAAACTCAATACAACTTAGTAATGTTTTAGTTAGATTAAAACTTACATCTTGCCGAACGATTTCGCTACAAAATTCATATTTGTGTAATCTGCCTCACAGATGCCATTTGTCCATTCCACAAGCGTTTTGAGTTAGATTATCTTAAATACTCGTACAAACTTCTGCCCGTGGCGGCGTCAGAGTGAAATTCACTTTGTGGAATGTTACGGTTATTCCTCGTTTGTTAATTTATTTTTATACATAATTATAAGGATTAACTGATGGTAGATAAAGTGGTAGGTACTGATAAAACAGTAATATTTTAAAATATATAAGAGTTGTTTGTGAGGTTTCTGGTCAACATCAGCAAATAAAAAAATCGCAAAAAAAAATTAAAAACATAACTACAACTGCATCCTATTATAATATCAAAAATGTAAAAGTTTGTGAGGATGTATTTTTGTTAGTTTTTCACGCAAAAACTACAGAACAGATTTTGATGAAACTTTATAGTAATATTGCTTATAAAACAGAATTATACGTAGGCTATAATTCATAATGGGGGGAAGTACTAATACCAAGCGAGCGAAGCCGCTGACACAAGCTAGTCTACAATAATTTATTACGGCATGCCTCGATTGGGTTATATATTTCCAAGATTAAACGAACAGTTTCACCATTTCTGGAAAGATTAATGTTTACACGAATAAATTCATGTTCAGTGTAGTGAATGTGCATCACTCAATCGCATGTTGATCCATCGGTATCTCGGCCTAACCTATAGCCTCCTCTAGTTGGCATCGTCTATCGGCTATCTATCCATCACCGGTTTCAAAGCACTGCACACGTTTACACTGCGTTGGAGACACGGTAATGTATCTCCTACAGGTTATATCGTTGTAAAATACACACGTATCTGTACGTCGTGTTTGGCCTATTAAATTGTATTGTGAAATAACTGGAAGTTACTCCGCGAACAAGATTTTAGAATATTTTTTTCACATTTTAATCAAACATGGTGCTGGAGTTTCAGCTAACTGGTAGTTAGAAAAAATACTCTGTAGTTTCCGGCAGTGAATACGAAAACTTTATCAAAATAGATTGTTTAAATTTTGATAAACTAAGAAGGATTTCAAAACGAAGCTGTGAACAAAACGCAAAGCTAAACTGATGTTTTATCACAATACACAGATATAATAACTTTCAGTAAAAAGTCGCCTGGCACTAAGAACAGGGCTCATGACCTCGGGGCTAAGCAATAAAAGTTTCATACTACGTACTTTAATGTGGGCGGTAGGTATTATTTTTATCATTTTACCTCTTCAACTCTTTGATATTCTTTTAGATAAATCTCGAGAGTGCCTAGATGATACACTCTCCAAGAGAAATTTGATTTTAAAATATTGTATAAATGTCGCGGTCTGTGAAGATAATCTTTGTATAAAGTTCATGCAAATTCTGTTTGCGTTGATGGACAATGGAGTATAACAGATTTATAAAAGATTTAGATTCTCAAAAATATCTAAATTCAGTCATCGTTTTTATCAACGACTTTTTTTTATAATTTAATTTATAAATCTACACTCACTGATAAAATAGTGTCGCTAAAGTACATAAATAACTTTAAAGCCGCCCAACTTTGGATTTATTGAAGAAGCGAAGTTCTCTATGTGCACATACTGCAACTAGTCCATAGGGATTGAAGCTGAAATGGAACTTGGCTAATTCTTTTATAAATGTGCTCTCCTATGTCACTCGTGGCTAAAGTAATAACAGCCGCACGGGTCGATCCATCTGGTTAAGCTACGCTTGCCAGGGTTGATCCATGGATGGGTGACCATCTTTACTTACCGACTCCTTTAGTCCCAGCTTTCAATCGTGGATCTTTGACAGTCGTTACGGGTCGCCCGAAAGTCTGACAACCAGTCTTACCAGGGGGTATCTTATTATCCAGTAACCGGGTTGTGGAGGTCAGATAGGCAGTCGCTCCATGTAAAATACTGGTATTCAGCTGCATCCGGTTAGACTGGAAGTCGACCCCAAGATAGTTGGGAAAAGACTAGGCAGATTGATGTATGTCGCTCGTGACTAGCGGTCCGTTATTGGTTAAACTTAGACTCTAGCATCTTCGCAAATACGTACTATATTGTACGTACTCTCGTACTGCTCTCGTATTTGTCGTAGAAATTATGGAAAGCTATAACAAGTGGTGGCAGTTTTAGAATAATACTTGTATTCTGTTTATAATAGGCTTAACTATTTTACTCTTTAAAGAATACACCTGTTAGGTATCTCTTCCTCTATACAACGTGTTTCTTCTCTACAATTT
This sequence comes from Polia nebulosa, assembly GCA_951329385.1. Taxonomy (NCBI): domain Eukaryota; kingdom Metazoa; phylum Arthropoda; class Insecta; order Lepidoptera; family Noctuidae; genus Polia; species Polia nebulosa. Next base: position 905,046 of record OX589595.1, on the reverse strand, counting down.
TCGATATAGCTCCATAGAAATCTTTACATAATCTGTAATTTCGTCTTCACTTTTTGATCGTTTTAACAGTGGTCCTGGATAAGATTCGTTTTAGATATCTAGTATTGATGTTTCAGTGCCATACTTTCAAGGAAACCGTTATCTTGAAAATATGCAAAATTGTTTTTATCAAAATCATTTACCCTTTAAACACACACACACACTCATACACACCATAACACACAAACACACCATGACACACACAAATATATGATTATGATACCTACACTAAAACTTGTTCCGTTTATTCATTCAATACACTCATGTTCGCTTCTCACTAGTTCTCACATGTTGACAATTTATACTTTGCTATGAAATGGGGAACCTGGAGATCTATAATACAGACCTCGGCTTAGTTTAGACTCCAGATCTCCCACAAATTACAAGTTTCTTGACAATTTTTCTTGTCAACTTTATATTGTATAACTTGATGTAATTTGTGGAGATGAAATAAACATTTATTATTATTATTATCTATGGGTCCATTGTTCCAGTTTCACCAATGATCTGGGTGCCGAACCAACTGGTGGGCGCGCCGGCGGGCACGGACGTGACGGTGGACTGTCACACAGAGGCACACCCGCGGGCTATCTCCTACTGGGTCTATGACAACGTCATGGTGCTGCCCACCAAGAAATATGCCATCAATACTGAGGAGAACTCCTATAGGTAACATCATTTTGATTTATCTTACTGATACAATATCTACGATTATCATCCGTCTCTTCTCGATCGAAGTCAATGAAGTCTTGGCGTAAATTCAGGTGAGGATCAATTTAAAATTACAGAATATTCACCTCACATTCATCATAATCATTCACTAAACTTTTTTTCAGTCTTGTGATATTGGCATGACAATATCTACTCTACAGTACCTACTAGATATCACCAATCAGGTACAAATGTAGTACCTAACCATGAATTACGTAAACTTATTTACTTGACTGGAAATCACAAAGATATGACGAAAACTCTTTGAAACCTCTGGAAAATTTCTGTATTCCATATACTAGTATTATTATTATTCGTAGTACCTTAACAATATTTCAGATACGATTATCCTATAATACAAAATGGAAGAATATTATATTTAGACACGAGTAGAAGTGAGGCAATGACGTCAGAACGAGCTGCTACTACAAGCGTCCGCGTCGGTACGTTACAGAACTAATTTCAGCGTCCAAACGTTTCTGTGAATAGTTCCAGTCTAAACGTTTATTAGTACTCTCGCCACTACTATAAACACAGAAATTGTAATTAGCTCAATTTAAATTGGAAATAATATGTTAGTATTGAATGATTTATGTAAAGTCTGGGAAATTATTTGTTTGGTAAATTGACTAGAATAATATCACAACTAGTAGCAGTGTGTCCAGTTGGTAAGTATACATATACTCATATATTATACATTAAGGGTTATATTTTATTAATAATCTGGAGTGTACACAATTCGCTCCAAATCTAAGCTGTTGAAAAAAAACTGCAGTCGGTTTTCAAAATAAACATCTGGAGTTGCACAAGCGTGCAAATAGCTGTGGTTCTCTGCAGGACGGAGGACATTGTTACGGCCAAACACTTGGATTGAATGCTGGCCCAAAACTGCCTATATTTGTCTGTATAACTTCAAGTTAGGAGTGGTTGGCAGTAGACGGCGCATGTGGCCTAACTCTAAGCTAGTAAAACTAAGCGGTACCTGACTCTTCCTTCGGCAGCCTCGCAGGATCCCGACGAGTGGCCACTCGATTCTCTTCACACCAACACTCCTGGTTATTCTTGTTCACTAGTTACACGGACGCGGTAAATATGGGTTATTTATTATTCCCGGAAAATCCCCAACGTTTACGGGATATTACTCGGGATTTTAGTGTATTTGCGGGGACGATGTAAATAAGACATTAATTTAGTCTGCGGTGAGATACGTTCGGCCTCGCGGCGTATAGCGCACTGACGTCGACCGCTGCACCTTTGATTGCCTATGGCTCCTGTAAGGCCGGCTACACACTTTGCATCACATGCTAGAGCCGGGCACACACACGTCGTGATACCACACCCCATCCAACTTGCAGAGTGGCGGCAACTTGCCACACCATGCTCCCCGCCTTGAAAGGTCCAGGAGCTTTCAAAAGCTGCTAATCTATGCGGCGCGAGTGAGGTTCAAGAAGCGGTGATGATATGTAAGCATTTGCTTGTTGAAGAGCTTTGAGGGAAATCCAAGCAGCAGTCCGAAACACCATCGCATTGATATAATGCTCGGGAAAAATAATTATCAGTATCCAGGGAATGAATTGCGGTTCGATTTGACTATGGTAAGTCGAATAAACTAAATTACAACTATGTAATGGCGTACCATTGGAACGTATACTATGAACCCTAAACTAAATTAAACTAAATTATGTAGTAATAATAATCTATTGAGTTGGCAAAGGATACAACTTAGTGACAGGACGTTTATACGTGCCTGACGCGGTTTGAATGTTTTTAACAGAACTATGACTATGTAGTCTGTTTGTAAATTTAAGAATGTACATAAATACACGTAACAGTTTACTCCATGAGCAAACACGGTCAGCTATAGTATCTAAAATACGCGGTTCAGTATTAGAAGTTTCTACAAGAAGAACCTTTGATTTAAACTCCGGCAATGTTTCACATTGAGCAGGAGAGAACTTTAAAGGCCACTCGCTCATGGGCTGATGGAGCCATGTGGGGCCGTTCCACCACAACTAGTGTCTTATTAAATCCGACGGCAGCATGCCGCGAGTCAGACAATCGCTAGGATTCTCTTTCCCAGACACGTGACGGAAACAAGCGGCAGGTAAGTTTTCCTGTATTTGAGCAATGCGGTTGCTGACAAAAATAGACCATCTATGGGGAGATGAGTGGATCCACGAGAGAGCTGTGGTGGAGTCCGAGAAAGCGTGGACACCTGCAATAGGCACACGAGCGGAAAGTTTTTCCTTGACTACGCGAACAAGTTTAGACAGAAGTAAAGCGGCGACAAGTTCTAATCGAGCTAGCGTTGTTATTTTTGCGGGGGAGACTTTGGACTTTGCACATAAGAGTCGCACAGTGATATCACCTGTAGGGTTGGTAATGTGTAAATAAATACAACAGCCATAACCAGTAAAGCTGGCGTCGCAAAAGGCTACGATGTTCACTACAGCTTCTCTAAAGACGCCAATGTGGCGAGGAACCTTTAGAGAAGAGAGTGAAGGAAAATCGCGCGTAAAAGCGGCAAACCGATTTGTGATGGATTCCGGAGGAACCTCATCCCATCCTACTTTAGCTAACCAAAGTTCCTTAATTAATACCTTCGCGTACAGCACAACGGGTCCTACAAGGCCAAGTACGTCGAACAAGCGGGCAACTAGCGATAGAATCGCGCGCTTCGTGCATTTATCATCCACGGCGATTGTTGTCAAAGAAAAATAATCATCAGTGGGTTCCCAGGTTAATCCAAGGATATTGAAATTATGAACATCATTATCCATGCCAGAAAAATTAACTGGTAAGCGGTGAAACTCTGGGAGAATCTCTAATAAAGCGGGTGAATTGGTAGCCCATTTGACTAAGTCAAAGGGACCTACCTTCATTAAATCAAATAAATCGCGGGATAGACGCATAGCTCTCTGTTCGTCCGAAACAGAGTAGACGTAGTCGTCCATGTAAAACTGAGTTTCTACCAATTTAGAAGCCTCAGGAAAGCGGTCGCTTTGCTCACACGCCAAGTTACGCAGTCTGCGCATCGCTAAATAAGGACTAGGCTTTAGACCGAAGGGAACGCGGTTAAAATGAAAGGTGCGAATAGGCTCACCTTTGCTAAAACGATACAAGATTCGTAAATATTTGCGGTGGTGCTCTTTTACACCGATACGTAAGAACATTTGTTTTATATCCGCTGTCATCGCGACAGGGAATGTACGAAAATCAAGTAATAACAAAAACAAGTCTGCTTGCAAATCAGGTCCAACATGCAAAATGTTATTGAGCGACAACCCCGAGTGAGTTTTGGCGCTGGCGTCCAAAACCACTCGAATGCTGTCCTTGTCCGGTCTAATGACGGCATGATGCGGTATGTAATAACCCTCCTCTGTCAATTCAGAGTCGGGCACTTCCGCTAAATACCCCTGAGTTATATAATCCGCGATAGTTTTATTATAATTCTCGCGTAGGGTCGGCATTAACGTAAACTTACGCTCGAGCGCAAGTAAGCGCCGATGGGCGTAACCGCGCGAGCTACCTAGCTCGCTGGGTGAGCGCGCAAAAGGTAGATCGACAAAGTATCTGCCGTCTTCAAATAAGACTGAAGAATTAAAATTATTTTCACACTCTAATTCGTCCGGACTAATAAAACGTTGAGATGGAATTTCCTCTAGCTCAAAAAACTTATGTAAATTTGACTCGACTTCAATGTCGGCCTGCGCGGTAAACGAAGATGCAATGTGTGTCACATCACTACTACAACAATCAATATCACCCATAAGTACATAACCGAAGCTAGTCAGTATAGCAGGGGGGGCGCGGGTGCCTGAGTCGACCCTGTCTCCCAGGTAAATAAAGGGGAACAATTGTGCTCCAAGCACAACGTCTATTCCGCCCGGAACATTCCAGGTCGGATCAGCAAGCGGCAAGTTATTTAAGTATGACATGTTATCATTGTTATTTAATCTAATAAATTTCGCGGGAAGTCTATCTGTAATACAATCAACAACTAACGCTTGTATCGAAAACTTCGTATGAGGATCAATCCGAGATTCTATGTTGAGATGAATAAAACCGTGTACTGGTTTCGATGTCATTCCAACACCTTGTAAAGATGAATTGCGTAATTTAATTATGGGTAAATTCAAACGTTTACAACAGTCCACAGTAATTAAATTATTTTGCGATCCGTTATCTAGTAGGCACCGAACCACCTCCTTATTTCTGATGTCGCTATAGTATGCAAATAACTGCGCGGTCGCTAGCAAAATAGTTGACCCAGTTTTAACAGCTGTAGTGAGCGAAACAGATGTATCCTTAGTAGGCACTTGTGGCTCGGGCGATAATAACTCATCTTTTTCTCGGAAATGTAAGAGAGAATGATGGGTCTTTTTACAAATTTTACAAACGTTACGTGACTTACATTTAACCAAAGAATGGGATAGACTTAAACAGTTTATACAGCCACGTTTAGCTTTAATAAATTCAAAACGTGCTCGCGTTGTACTAATATTTTTAAACTGCGGGCAATCAAACAGCTGATGTTGTACGTCATCCTTATCGCATAGCGTACATTTGCTATTTGAAACCGGTTCATTACGTGATACGAACGATTTAGCGGTGTTATTTTTTTGTTTGATGATTATCTGAACTAGACTTAGCGCGCGGTTCCGTCTGTAAATTATTACCGTATGAGCGTTGTAGTACTTTAACATATTCTTGCATAAATGCTATAAACTCCGCATAGGAAGGTAATTCTTTATCACTCACACGGGATTCAAACTGTAAGACAGTTTGCGCGTCAACCTTTCTTAAACCACAGTGTAATAAAACAAAATCCAGTAAGTCTGGAATGTCTAACTGCTTCAAGGCTGCGACGGACGCTGAATATCGTTCCACGAAAGTATTGAGGTTCGCGGCATTTCCGGCGCATTGTTTAATGTCCAGTATATTATTGAGATAATGAATCCCTAAACTACGCTTATCTTGATACCTTTTAACGAGACTGTTCCACATAACGTTGTATGTATCACCTGTAGGAACAATGCCTGCGGTTAGTTTTAAGGCATCATGAGTCAATTTACTGATCAAGTACTGGACACGCTGCGAGTCAACCAGATCGGTATTTAAATGAACATTGCTGCGAAACATTTCGTAAAATATGGGCCAGTTTTCCGCTTTACCGTCAAACGATGGCAAATCTATGGGCGGTAATTTTATCCGAGTACCCCCTTTGTGTTCCGATGTTTCGTTGCTCGAAAGTATGAGATTACGTTTATATTTAATATTAGAATATAAGTCTTCAATAGAATATAGACTCGAATAATCTGGTGCGGTTTGGTCAATCTCGAATTGCAATTCATTCATTTGTTCTACTATTACCTCAAATTTGTTGTATTGCTCAGTAATTGTTTCTGACTGCGCTTAGAATGTCTCATTTGAACGTGAATCAAAGTTCGAGATGTTTCTGGAATCATTATATATGCGATTAACTCGCTCGAAAATCATTTGTTTTTTAGCGGTAAGCTGAGCCAATTTAGCTTCTTGCTTGCGGGACGCCATTTTGGGGCACTAATAAAGTTATGTGCCTACTGTAATGACTTGTACTTAATTTGTACTGAATTTTACTGATGCCTATCCGGCTCGAAGGACCATCTAATGGAGTTGCCCAAGCTTGCAAATAGCTGAGGTTCTCTGCAGGATGGAGGACATTGTTACGGCCAAACACTTGGATTGAATGCTGGCCCAAAACTGCCTATATTTTTCTGTATAACTTCAAGTTAGGAGTGGTTGGCAGTAGACGGCGCATGTGGCCTAACTCTAAGCTAGTAAAACTAAGCGGTACCTGACTCTTCCTTCGGCAGCCTCGCAGGATCCCGACGAGTGGCCACTCGATTCTCTTCACACCAACACTCCTGGTTATTCTTGTTCACTAGTTACACGGACGCGGTAAATATGGGTTATTTATTATTCCCGGAAAATCCCCAACGTTTACGGGATATTACTCGGGATTTTAGTGTATTTGCGGGGACGATGTTAATAAGACATTAATTTAGTCTGCGGTGAGATGCGTTCGGCCTCGCGGCGTATAGCGCACTGACGTCGACCGCTGCACCTTTGATTGCCTATGGCTCCTGTAAGGCCGGCTACACACTTTGCATCACATGCTAGAGCCGGGCATACACACGTCGTGATACCACACCCCATCCAACTTGCAGAGTGGCGGCAACTCGCCACACCAACATCGTTTAAAGCAGCAATTAATATTCAGCATCATAGTTCTACGAAATGATCATTTATTGCCATTAACTTTGAACTTAATGTCACTGATTTTTCACTGGGTCCTTTAGTAAAATTTTAAATTGTTATTAAATTGCCGGGAGATATACGTGGCAATGTATTTATCGTTGACAAAGGGATTTATTGAGCACGTCACGTCATATTAATATGGCCGGTCAACTGTACCTGGAATAATTCACTTGACGATGAGCCTGCTGCCGCGGTCGCCCAAAAGTTTCATTATTAAGCCTTATAAAAAGGCTATCTTTTTTTTTAATATGGCAATCAAAGCCAACCTTATCCAACTATGCTGAAGCTACTTATGCTGAAGTAATTTGCCAGTGTATAGGTACACTTACCTAAAATACTGAGTAGCTGCACCCACTGGTGCAACTACATACCAGTATTTAATGTGAAGCAGCTGTTTATATAGGGTGACTGGTAATTAGTGATCAATACTTAAACACGTGATTGCACTCATGATAACAAACAACTTTCCCAAAGAAACATAATTATAATGAGACAGAACGGCGCCGGCGTCACGCGGCTAACAGCTGTAGGTCACAGGCTCGAGTGTGATTTTCATGCGGCTGTTGTGTTATTGTGATAAAAGTGAATGAGTATAAAAAAATGATTCTTTGGGAAAGTTGTTTGTTATCTTGAGTAAAATCACGTGTTTAAGTATCGGTCACCAATTACCAGTCACCCTATATAGGTGTTATTTGCCCGCCGCAATCAAGAAACTGGGTAACACTTCTATTACTGGCTATATATAGTAACTGTCTTAAACTGACATATAGTATAATATCTCAGCTTCGCACTATTTATCCGAATTCCTTTCTCAAAGATCTAAACTGAAAAACTAAAAAGTTGATTGACAAAGTTAGTGTTTATCCAACTTAACAAAAACAACAGAACATTAAATCAACGTAGTACTCACTGAAACTTGCCGCAGCATACAACAGTAATTTCTTTTTTTATCCGACTTCAAAAAAAGGAGGAGATCCTCAATTCGACTGTTTTTTTTTAAATTTTTTTTATGTGTGTGACCTCATAACTTTTTACTACGTGAACCGATTTTGAAGATTTTTTTTATTTGAAAGCTGTTGCTTCACATGTGGCCACATTTTAATTTGGTGAAGATCTGATGATTAACTTCGGAGATACACAATGGAACTCCTCAATAAATGATAGCAAACCTTCCAGAATTGCTGCAATCGCATGTCTGTACATTGTCTTCACCATTTCACAACATTACATCACGCTGAAACGCTCTGAAGGGGTATACAGATTTGTACAGTTCACCCTGATACACCCTAATTTCACCAACTATTTTCAAATTCCCTATTTTTGGGGCTATCAATTCGGGCATAACTTTACTATTAATTTAGTTTTAGAATGGGGTACAACAACTAAAAAGTGAAAAATAAAAAACTTTTTACTAAAAAAATACACCCGACTTCCATATACAATACTAAAAATTGCAAAATAACTTTAATTTCGGAAGTCAGCGTCAAATAACGAAGAAACCAAACTACAAACACCGACTTCCGAAATTAAAGTTATTTTGCATTTTTTAGTATTATTTATGGGAGTCGGTTGTATTTTTTTTGTAAAAAGTTTTTTTTTACTTTTGATAGACAGGCGTTCGACCACTATCTCATCTGATGGTAAGCGATGATGAGGTCGAAGATGGAGCACGCTTGCCTAGAAGTTACCTACTCACTCTTGATTTGAAGACTCCTAGGTTGTAGTTATCAGGAAACATAGACTCCGGCAGGGAATTCAACTCCCTAGCAGTACGCACAATGAATGTGTTCTCAAAACGTTTTGTGCGTGTAGGTAGAATGTTGACCATGTAACGGTGGCGGATCGCCGTACGTCTTGTGATACGATGATGGAACGGGCTTGGCGGCATTAAATTATGCAATTCCGTCACACACTCACCAAAATGTAACCGATAGAAAACCGACAGGCCAGCAACTCGGCGTCGATGCTCAAGATCGATGCTCTTCGATGTAGTAAATAATTAACTAACAAACTTGACGAAATCGAAGTTCACCGCTAAGCAAACCGGGCAGCGCCGCGGGCTATCGCAGTATAGAGCAAACAAGGAAATTATCTGCACCATTTGCAAGGGCCCTTGTTAACGGGGCCCGTCGGTAATAAATTTGAATATTACAAATCCATTATGGCTTGTTATTATAATCGTATTTAAGCTTACAATGCTGTTTCGGATTGGTTAAATTTTTGATATGCTGGTCCTTTATTTATGTTAACGATTTAATTTGGTTTGGCCATTTTTTAGGGTTCCGAAAGTCCGAAAGAAAAAACGGAACCCTTAAAGGATCACTCGTGTGTCTGTCTGTCTGTCCGTCTTTCACAGCCAATTTGCTCCGAATCTGCTGGACCAATAGAGTTGAAATTTTGTACACACATGAATATCTGTGACCCAAATATGAACGTGTAGCCTAAATAAATTAATTTTGGAATATTGGGATCACTTTTGGGGTGAACATTGGAAAATTAAAAACAAGTTTTTCAAACTGTGCCGTGTGACATATCAAATAAAAAGGCACATTGTAAGGGTTTCGAATATATTTTTTTATAATTTTAAAATATACAGTTTTAATGTTATTTAAGAAAATACATGAAAAATTACCATTCTTTACTCTTATCTTCGAAACCACTGTGCTTAAAAATTTTAAAAAAATTTAGAAAGGAGTTCTTTATTTATAGATTACAGGAAAGCCTGTAAAGATATTTTGTTGTTTTTTTTTTTACAGTACCTCCTGTACTGTAAAAAAAAAAACAACAAAATATGATTTGTTCGGAACCCTTTACGCGCGAGTCCGACTCGCTCTTGGCAAGTTTTTATTAATTAACAATGAGACTGATCTTGCCCTCGTTCTCGCTTGATGGAAAGTGATAGGTGAGGTGTATGATAGAACGAGCGAGCCTGCAAGATGCCTGTTCACTCTTGCTTTGAAGGCTGTAGCCTAAGAGTTATATTATAGCCTTTTATAATTTCGTGAAAATCATTAGTACCTATCATCATGTATCAAACAGTATGACACAGCTTTTACCTAGGTAAGTAAGATAGGTATTATTTTCGGTGTTGCAGCAGACTTTCCGTCTAAAAGCTGTCACAAAGTCAAACTTCACCTACACAAATGGAACAGGAAGCAAAAATTATGTAACTTATGCTATTAAAGTAACAAACTGTCATAACTTTCATTGCAACATTACATAATATGGTGGTTACATAATATGCACCGACAAATGTGTAGTCTCAAAACTAGAGTTAGCTGTGAACCTCTGTTTAAGGCGTATATAGCCGCCAGGTAACGCCCTCATTTAATAAAAAATCGTAGCAAAGCGTTTGTTACAAATAGGATAAGGTATTTGTACATTGTTAAAACAGGACTCAAAGTGTTTCGTATCCAAAGTAGTAAGCAAAACTGTCAAAAACGGGCGTTTTTGGTACTTTTGCCGTTTGAATAAAAAACATTTTTTGAAAAAAAAACAACCGACTTCTAAAAATTGCAAAATAACTTTAATTTCGGAAGTCGGTGTTCACCGACTGCCGAAATTTAAGTTATTTTGCAATTTTTAGAAGTTGGTTGTTTTTTTTTTTGAAAAAAGTTTTCTATTTTTCAATTTTCAGTTTTTTTTTATGTTGTTGTACACCAGAAGTAAAAGTAAATATTAAAGATATGCCCGAATGGATAACATGGAATTTGAACATTTGTAGACAACCAAAACGTCATCTGTGTATACATATTTTTTGTTTATGTCCATATAAGAATTTATTTTCAACAGACTATAACTACAATACATATAATACTAAAATAATAAATAACTTAAGAAATAAAATATGTACAAGAGGCATATAAGATTCGGTAGGAGTAAAGCTCATTGGGCATCAAAAAATTCGTCCACATCGCTGTCAATGGGAAAAGTGCCCAGAACGCTGGCAGCATTGCCACGTTGAATGGCAATGCTGATTCGTTGGTCGAAAAAAAGGCCAGCCCTCTGGTCACGTGAAGAGTCGACTAAATGTTTGCTGATATCACGGAAAACTCGATGAGCACTCGGACCCCATGGCCCTAGTGTTTCAGCCCCAAACGGTTCAAACATATAACTCCCAATAAGGTTGTTATATTTGCGCCGTTTATGTTGATCCGTTATTGTTGTTGTTTGTCGTGTTGTTTATGTTGATTTTACTAAACTGCTGAATCAATTTCGATAAAATTTATATGGGACCACCTCTGAAGTATGACCTACTAAACAAAAGAATCATCAAAGTCGATTCACAAATGGCGCAGATATCGCGTAACATACATACAAAAAATAAACATACAGACGAATTGAGAACCTCCTCTTTTTTGAAGTCGGTTAAAAATATTGCATTAACGGGAAAAAAATCCTTTTAAGAGATTCAGTTGCGTTCGCTACGTAAAGGGTTAAAGTTACGCAATAATCATGTATGACGGAATTGTTCTCCTTGTAAAGTTCTAAAAAAAAGTCCGCGACAGCAGATCTTTTAAGGTTAACTCACTATAATAATTTTTATGGTTTTTATTTTTTACGCTAAGCTTAGCGTAAAGTAAGTTCAGTAAAACTTAGTTTATAGAGCGAATGCGCATGATGATTTCACCATTCTCTCTATCTATTTTTGAAAATTATTACTTTTCCGTCGTTGTATATTTTAGAAATGGCAATTTTAGTAAAAAGAAATAAATCATTGTTTGCTAAGGTCTCAGACGCCAAGAAAGGACCCGTGTGAAGTTAATACAAAAACCTCTTAATTATAGGTTATAAAACAACACTGCTGAGGAAGACTGTTTTTTGCATGGGCCTCTAATAATGGTGTGTAATGGGTTTTTTGCATGAATCTATATAATAAACTACCAGACAGCATAAAAAATTACACCCTTCAGCAATTTAAAAATAAACTCAAGGCAAAAATAAACACAAATGTTATTATTCGTTAAGTGATGTTTTGAATAACTATGTGTATTCAACAGTTTTACATTATTGAAAAAATATGTGTAGTAAACAAATATTTTTTTTATTAGCTATTTTGTGTCCTAATGCAGGGCAAAGCCCCCTCCCTCTTCTCCTTCCTAACCTCTCCGTCTTGGGCCATTTTTAGCTAAGTTTGACCCGCAATCATGATCGATGATGATGAGTCACAAAGGAAGTTGACATACAGCCAAATTGCCAAAACTTATAGCTTAGCAAAGAATAAATTAATTCTTTCATGATTTAAAAAAAAATATTTAAAATCTTTTTGAAAACAAGGCTTTTCGTATTCCTCTCAGCAAACTCTTTCAGTCACACCCTCACAGAGAGGAGGCCTGTGCCTCAGCAGTGGGGACATTAAAAGGCTGATGATGATGATGAATTCTTTCAGGTGAGTCCCATTCATCACAAGGGTGCAAAAAAAATGCTCGGCAGATTTATGGAGTCGGCGGACTCCATAAATCTGCAAAACATTTGTTATATCTTGGATTTAGAATGAACTCAAAAAATTAACTGTAAATTGTCATCCAAACCAAACGTATATGCAAAACTTCAGCTCAATCGGTTGGAAATAACTGTTTAAAAATTCACCCACACATTACTAAATTTATATTAAATAAAACCTTGTAAAAATATGTAATGGAATTAGTTTGTTCTACATAACCTAACGTTACCGTAATACCTACTAACGTCATTACCCGTTCACAGAGCGCACATGAAGCTAACAGTCCGCAACCTGCAGACGGGCGATTTCGGCAACTATAGGTGCATCTCCAAGAACTCCCTGGGGGAGACCGAGGGCTCTATCCGCCTATACGGTAAGTGGCTCTGACGTCATCGCCTATTCTCATTGTAATTACGAACAAACTCTCTAGTCTCTGGCAGCAGTAGCTTGTGTTAATGTTTGCTACCAATATGTGACTTCGTGACTTGAGAATGTGTGCTATTTAGTTGTGATTTGTTTTGGAATTTAGTTGGTCGAATAGGATGGCATTTTGACAGTTCAATGGTACGGAAGGTGTTTGAATGGTAGCCAATGCAAAAATATTTACCTACTTCTGTGTTATTCTATGTCATTTCAGTCGAAAGACGTACACTGTTGCTCATAACCCCCCTCAAGTGTCGTTACAATGACCGGTCCTGTGCATCTCACTGCCATCGGCTACCCGCGACTCTCACAAGATAATCGGTCCACCTTATTGGGGGCCTTCCAACGCTCCATCATTCGGTACGCGGTCACCACTCCAGATATTTTCGGTCCCATCGACCGTCTGTTCTGCGAGCAATGTGCCCTGCTCACTGTCACTTCTGTTTGGCGATCTTTAGGCTATGTCGGTAAACTCAGTTTTATTGCGGATATCATCATTCCTGATTCGATCACGCAAGGAAACTCCGAGCATAGCCCTCTCCATTACCCTTTGGATGACTTCTGATGAGGGACATTGTGAGTGACCACGTTTCGGTTCCATATGTCATCACTGGCAACACGCACTGGTCATAGACTGTCATCTTGAGACAGTGCGGTATGGGGGACGAGAAGGTACCGCGCAACCTCCCGAATGCCGCCTAGCCGTTTGACCTCTTTTTCGAAGTTAGCCCACCGTTTTATGATCATGCATGACTCTGAATATATCCTCATACATGGTCTTTACTTCGATGTCAGGGCGTAAACCCGTACGACCTTCAACGAATATCTTGCCGATATTCTGAGGGTACGCCACCCTGGTCGACACACTTCCGATCCTCACCAATTCTTCACAAGGGACCTATGGACGATAAACCCGATACCACCCTGGGACTACTGGTCACCCTCCCGGAAATAGAGCAGGTTACCGGATCTGAGAATTATCGTGTTCTCCCCCTCTCTTCGGACTTCAGATAATCCCATAATACTCCATCGCAACCTGCTCAATTCCTCCTCAATATCTTCGATGCTCTCTTATTTTATGTACTTGCATATAAATTTGCAAACAGATTAGTAAAAAAAAGAGATTCTCATAATTTATAGATTTGATAGGTTAATTTACAGGATTATAATTTTTTTTTTCGTCCATAGAAATCCCGATGCCGTCGACGTCACCGAAGGCTACGGAAATGAAAAGTAATGCCAACAAAGAGAGTAAGTTGTCACAAAATCTATGACGTTATCGTCAACAAAGATAATACTCGGTAGCAACGTAAAATAATAAACGAAGTCCCCTAAGTTGCTCCTGTAGGCAAATAAGCCTACAGGAGCAATTAAGGGGATTGTAATAAAATTACCAACTAACAAAAAATAAGTAAAGAATAATGAGTAATTGAAATATAGGTAAATCGTTCAGATATTTACACTTCAATTTTTAAAATAAGTTGGATTAGTAAGTCACGGGGATCTCTGGTTACGTCACCTGGTTAGAATGTTATGCTTAAAGAAAATTCAGTTCTTTTTCAATTCAGAAAAAGGTTGTAATTACCACTGAGCCTCGGGGCTCAAGTATTATAACTTAAATATGTATAAAATCTACGCCTGGCAATAATAAGTATCTTAGTATCACACAAATATAAATAATAATGGTACACAGTGCACGTGTAAACACTTCTCAGTATGATTCATGAAGTTTGCGGCGTGGCTTGAGACGGTAAACATGACAGTAATGACTAATTTAAGTTTCGTGTTGACTCGTGCCTAGTAAACTTGCGTCTAAACGACACGAGAGCAAATGTGTACGAGATTAGAATATACTGACAACTTATCTGTTTAAGTTTTTCTTGGTTCTCCAAACAAAGGCTATGATTATTTGTAAATGTAAAGGTTCGAGCTTTAGATACACAAATTTCAATAGTCAGAAATTCTCATTAGTAAGTTCTTTCTTGTCTTGATTTTCTCAGTTATTGGGAAAATGAGTTATCATGTGTTTTCATCGTTACAAACTACCTTTATTAATAAAAATCTGCCTAACATTCGCTCAAACTGATGAATGTTGTGACGGAAAAAAATTGTCAGAAGTAACACAATTTTCGAACTTCTTTTTGTGTTCTTATTTTTTATTATTGATAAGCTCGTTTGACCACTATCTTACCTGATGGTAAGCGATGGTCGATGATGGAGTAACCTATTCACTCTTGACCTAAAGAGCCCCAGTTTGTTGCTATCAGGAAACACTAACTCCGGCAGGGAATTAAAAACACTCTCTAACTGTACGCCCAATAAATGTGTTTCCAAAAGGTTTTGTAGGTCGGAAAAATCACCGCCCTCTACAGAATATCGACAATATACTAATGCCTGGCAACAATAATAGAAGCCACCTAAACAATTACTGCAGTACTGTAATCGAGATATGTGTGGGGGCGTGTGTCGGGAAACTCTTCAATGAGTAAGTCCTTTTAGGTTACGAAATATGTTTGAAAGTTCACAAATTTCACATATAAAAATAAAAAATAGATTTCTTATTATTTAGGTTTAATATATTAGTGTCCGTTCCCACCGAAGTTAGGTAGAGAAAAGCCAAGACAATGGTCGGCGATGTGGGAACCGCGGTGTCGTAATGCGATCGGTCACTTTGTCGGTGCGATGTGCTGAGCTTGCAGGTTGGCCTCGTAACAATCGTCATAATATCATTATTAATAAATTGACAAACGAGCTTACGTCACCAACATAATTACAAAAATTAATGTTTAATAACAGCCCATAGGTACGGACGCTATGGTCCCAAGTCCGTATTATCGCCAAATTGCAAAGGTTTAATCATTGTGGGTCATTTTAATACGTTCATCGGCGCTCGGTAAACTATGGGTCTAATTAACATTTTAATGACTTGTTTTACGATAGGCCCGTAATTACGTACATGTATGTGTAATTTTATCTTTTGTGACTATCATCCACCGTGTATTTGAGGGCGGATTATTTTAATTTAGTCGCCTACTGGTAAGCGTTGATTATGATATTGTAAAAATAACTAAGTTTAACTGAATAAATCGGCAATTTGTTAAACCCGTCGTGTGTCTCATTAGCAGATTACAGATTTTAAATTGGTTACGGCCCATGCGCTGTCCTCCAGACACGCATGAGGGTAGTTTAGTAAATGCAAACAAACATTCCGGTATTTATAGTTCCTTACAGTACAACTGTTTTATTAATGTCCCTTGGCAAACTTCGTGTTTCGTCAATCGTCGGATTGCTAACAGTTGATTTCTATTTTTTATTTCAATTTTTATCGGATTTCTATCTATTAAAATACACGATCAATCTAATAATAATGGATCTACATGGAAATTAGCATTCGTTTCTATACGGAAAATGCGATGATTGCCGAGGGACAATATAAAAATAGTTGCACTGTAGATAATATTTATGTTTAAATGTTCAACTCGTCATATTGCATTTCACAACACAGCTGCTGGTCATCCTATAGACCCCAGCTTCGTTATTCACGGTTTCAGTCCATTTTTTTTGAAGATATCCCTTTCACTCTAAGATTGGTTTGAAAAATATTTCTTATTATTTTATTTATTTCTATTTCGTTTGTTCATCTTCCTTATTCAAAACATTTTCAAAAATGTTTTATAGAAAAACATTCAAAAATGTAAAAAATAGTATGTAGCCTAACCAATTATTTCTATAATTTTTATCGTACCGAAAAATAGTGTTTCTTATGTAATTAAATAGGTATCTACGTCATATTAAATTCACATTTTTCAGTAATCACAAATTCAAATTCAGTTTCAAAAAAACGTTATTCGAGGTTATCAAATCAAATAATACTATGCTCATATAAACAAACAAAACACTACATCAAACATGAACTCGGGTACTCAAACTCAGGCATACATACGCGAAGCATAGGGCTGGGACAAATCTGTTGCCAAAAATATCGGTTAAAATTATTCCGCCTTGAACTCTAACATTCCGGCGTCGATAGGAATAGACGACGAATTGATACAGAATGTGGGAACGTATTTTTACGTATCAGACCTGTATTCCCCGAAGAGTAAAGCAGACATGTTTTACGTACACCCCCAATTTTCCAATTGTGCTTTAGTCTTACATAATTGGTGGAATGGGGTAGCCTTTTTGTCAATGTTATTTATAAAGTAGATTATAATAAATTTATGTAGCTATCGATAGATAACTATGTATTTTATTGAAAAAGACTAAAATTTTAACTTACTTACTTATACTCTCATTATTAAATATGCCAAAAGTTTTACTTCTAAAACCACTTACATTCATACTTCATAAAAATTCATACTTCTTATAAATTGCTTTATATCAGAACTAGCTTCTACCAGTGACTTCGCCCGCGTGGATTTAGTACTGCCCCCGTTATAAACTTTCAACCCTTTTTTCACCCCCTTTTTTTCGTGGGGGTATGAAATCATCCAATTACTTCTCCCGCTCTGGGTGGAGCGGTGGTGTTAGACTTTTACTGACTAAAAACCACCCGTGTTCCTTTAGTTGCCTGAGTGCCCAGGGGCGCGGTAACTCTGTTTCGAATTTACCCATGACTCCTGGGCAGGCATCGGCCATGACGGGCTCCGTCATGAATTATTGACATCTCTTTGATGCGCGCGTGAAACACCACACGCCGTCGACTCCCGGGCCTGGTGGTGATCGGGCGGCGAGCAACCCACTACTCGCCATCCGCAGGCCCGCGCCTATGGTGGCTGGATATCGTCCCGCGACCCCCGACGCCCAGGGCGTCTCCTGCGGTGGCTGCTGCTAGGAGCGTGAGGGCGACTCTGTTGAGTCTCCCTCACCCGTTCCGCCTCCTCTTTCGCGAGTATTACTGCTTCGCAGAAGGAGGAGACTGCTTCCCATTCCCTCTCGCTCCATACCATGGCCTGGACCAATGCCGGGCGCGAAAGGTCACTGCCGCCGACTGACTCCTCGAGCACACGGTGGTGCTCCGCCCAAGCGGGTCAGAACTCCACAGTATGCTCCACCGTGTCTTCTGGGCGATCCGCACAGTGGAGATACCCGGGCGCTTCCACCCGCCTTATCCGACACAGGACCCTCCCGAAATAACCATCCGGTAAGGACCTGCGTCAGGCGGAAGGTCAGGACGCCATGGCACCTCTCCAGCCACTCCTCAAAGAGGGGCCTTACCGCCGCGATTGCGGCGTGCCCTTTTTCACCCACTTAAGGGTTGGATTTCGAAAAAACCTTTCTTAGTAGATACCTACTCTTCACAAAGACCCCTCCAAATTTCATGTTTCTAGGGCAAGCAGTTTAGGCTGTGCGTTAGTATATCAGTCAGTTAGTCAGTCAGTCAAGACTTTGAATTTTATATAGATAATATTATTACCTCACAAAA
The DNA here is from genome assembly GCA_951329385.1 of Polia nebulosa. NCBI lineage: Eukaryota > Metazoa > Arthropoda > Insecta > Lepidoptera > Noctuidae > Polia > Polia nebulosa. Next base: position 886,705 of record OX589595.1, on the reverse strand, counting down.
GTCAATAGCCGTAGAATCGACAAAAAACGTCAAGTGGTTTACTATTTCATTACACGGCCTGACTGCTACACCATGCTTACAGTTCATGCCATGATTTTATCATTAGATCATAAATAATGCATATATTATATGTTTAAATCGTGCGCAATCAGAAATCCATGTCGTCATTGACATAAGACAGGAAAAGGCACTGAATAATGATTTTTTCATGCTGTTTTTTATTGCATACCATAATTTTATATAACTATTTTGTCCATAAATCTGCAATTAATAACACACACTTTTGCAAGCTTGCCTTTTTGAGAAAGCGGTGTCCCACGTCCCACGCCTGGCCGGAATATTGCGGCTGGCGAAAGACTGCCGTCATATGAGCCACCGTCTTAATTACGCAAGTTTAACTCGGTTTTCATTCACAAAACGAACATAATACTTATAACATCACAATTGCACCTTATTCTTGAAAGGATTAATTTTCAACATTACACCATTTATGTTTGAGTCCCATAAAAAGGAAGCGATCCTATTCCGCAATACCTATAGGAAAACAGGTCATGATTTATTAGTTTTCAACACACTTACTTGATTACTGGCTAATACCCCAGCGCTTATAGACACGCGATGAAATGTATTTTGGACTAGTGCGGAAAAGTTCGCCTAGCCCCCAGTGGTTGTGAGGCAGCCCCCACAAAAATCCAGAGCGGTGCACGAAAAAAAATATGCAAGCTATTTCTCAAAATAATTTTTAACTAAATAATATGTTTATGTTTTTTTCGAGTAAATATGTTGAAAACCGTCGTTTCATTCACGTGGGCATTTGTTATTGCAGTCTCTTGCCTCCATCATGTCTATTTCACCTTGGCTGCAATGACAGAGTGTGCCCACTTGCATAAAAATGTACTATTTCACTGTCATCGTAGCTGCATGTTATAATGGGAGGCGTGTTGCAGGCGTGAGACGCGTGAACGTGAGCCGGTCCGTGGCACGCGCCGAGCCGGGCAGCGGCACCGAGCGCCCGAGCGTGGTGCGCGCGCAGCTGGACCGCGCGCCCGACCGCGACGCCGCGCACCACGTCTACCGCCCGCCTCACCCGCAGCACGTCTCAGGTAATGCAAGGAAAGGGAGCATTGTATGCTGAAGAAGCAATCATCATCCTCCTGCCTTTATCTCATTTTTTTTCGTGTCGGCTCTGCATGGCTCTTTCTTCGTCTTCCCATCTTCTCAACAGGCTCCACTTTTCTTGTCATAATCTCATCTATCACACAATCAATCCATGGTTTCCTTGGGCTTCATCTACCCTTGTTAGCAACAAAATTCGTACTAAAAACTTACATCGAGATTTGTTCTTCGTTACTTCTGATGCCAAATTTTTGAAGCACGCTTACAGCTTCAAAAATGTTTAGTTTTACATTTAGCTTCGTTTGTATTTGTGTCATTTTAACGGACTCGGCACCGTACCCGTGTCGAGTACACGTGACGTAAATCGTCACTATCAAGAGCTCTGTTCACATTTTTCGTAACTTGTACCGTGGCTTTGTAAGGAGTTATGTTCGTTGAAATGTTACATGCGTCTTTGCAGCTTTTTCTTTGTCATGTAACATTACTTTTGAATGTGCCAACTTTTTTTTGTTGGTGTCGTGATCAATTAAAGAATAAGTCATCAATTACGACGACACCGATTGCAATCATGACTTCCATTTTCATGCGCACTCATAATGGCAATATAGTGTTTCTAGTAAAACAAAGTTCGACCGCAGGTGCACTTCTGCCAATACCCGGGCCTGCGGACGGCGAGCAGTGGGTAGCTCGCCGTCCGATCAGCACCAGGCCCGTGAGTCGAAGGCGCATAGTGTTCGACGCGTGCCTCAAAGAGATGTTGTCAGCCACCAGTGACGGGGCCCATCGTGGCCGGTGCCTGCATGCCTAGGGGTAGCGGATAAATTCTCAACATGAGATACGCACCCCTGGGCACTCAGGCAGGGAAGGAACAGGGATGGGTTTTAGTCAGTAAGAGTCTGACACGCCCTCCCGCTCTACGCAGAGCGGGAGAAGTCATTGGATGATTTCCCAACCCACAAAAAAAAAAATAGAAGGTGGACTCCTACCAATACCTTCATTACATTCCTTATTTTCAAAAATTCAAAATTTCATGTGCTCACTCCTATGTCACCAGAAAAACTACCCTTACATCATAATTTAATGGAACGTTAAGATATTGAAAGAAATAGTCCCCATAGTGAGCCCCGTAGCGACACATCAACTCAGTTTATTAACCTCTCGGCCCGCTAGCGATTAAACCTCAACTTTACGCATTGTTGGCTCCGCAACTTATGTCGCACCGTACGCACCGAACGCACCATTTTACGCATCATCGTACATTGTTATGTTTATTTTATCGCAATCTCGGAACAGGAAAATCATATTACTTACACAGATTCCGAATAGATGCCTTTTGGCTTTCGTGCTTGGCTTTCCCATCACTATGGTCATGTTTATAAGGTTCATACTATAGAATTAACTTTGAGCGTCATAATTAATAGTTGTCGTTGCGTTAACATGTTCCTTCGTTCGTCCTCTATAGCTGGTTGAGCCATGTTGTTAAGCTATATACATGCGTGTTTCACCTACTGTTTTTGTTACTTTTTGAATTCATATTAAGTTTTGTACCTAAAGTAAGTTTATTTTATTTTATTCGGTTTTATCATAGAAATATAAAATACAGGGTTTTATGTAACACTCACACACATGCGTGTTTCACCTAATTTTTTTTTTGCTTTTTGAATTCATATTAATTTTTGTACTTAAAGTAAGTTTATTTTATTTTAATCGGTTTTATAATAAAAATCAGTCAAGGTTTTATGTAATGCCTAGGGGTAGCGGATAAATTCTGAAAATGAGTTACCGCACTCCTGGGCACTCAGGCAGGGAAGGAACACCTAGAGCGGGAGAAGTCATTAGATGATTTCCCACCCCACAAGAAAAAAAAGGTTTATGTTTTATTTAAGTTTAAAATTTTATGTAACACTCAGTATCTCTTTTTGTTCTTATTTGTTAGAGTTCTTTGTTTGTCTTATAGTCGTTTTACCTCACCAAGGCGGATTGGTTTTGAGTATGTGTAGGTTCACGAGAACACCTTTTTTATGTGTGCGCTCGGTGACATAGAAAATAGCTTACGCACACAGAAACAATATGGATGTGAATTTACACAATCATCCACGAGCAACGCACCTTTGTGAAAAAATGTCCTATCATTTTTTTTTATATTTGTAGCAGTTCGAATTCTGTCTAATAGTACTATCAGTATCAAACCATCAAACGACAAAACTTAATACATAAAGCCTTTAATATAATAGCGTGTACAAAGCGAGCCGAGCCACAGGAGGCTTTACTTACCTCTTTGTATTCTTTCTTAGAATATACTGCATTATTAAAAACGTCTCTTTCCGTGTCATGGTAAAAAATAAATGTGGCCGGAGTTGGCGGTGGGTTGAGGAATATGTTACGAGCCCTGAACGTCGCTATTGTTTGAATGACTCCAAATGCTCTTAGCATTTCGTGCTTTTATCTTTGCAGAAAGAATTCTGGATTCAGTCGCATTACCGTGTCTGAGCGCATACGTCTTTATTTGTTTATAGCTACAGCTATTGGATGGTTGGTCGTTCTAGTTTCGAATTGAGTTCTTGCCTACAATTTGCTGATATACCGTTTCTTTTTATTTTATAATTTTATCTTTTTCTTCATTGTTTTTATTCAGCTACAAAAATCGTTTAAATTGTATTTTATTTAAGACTGCGTTTGATCAATTAATAGATAATTAACACCGAGTTAATTAAACACAGTAAAATTATTGTCACACTAAATACATTTTGATTATTTCGAGTTCAGTAATAACGCAGGCGAATGTTATAGACAGCTTACTGATTTTCTCAACCAACGACAAAGTTTCGGGACCATCACAAAGACATATTTTTACTTAGCTACGGTTTATACAGAACCAGGAACATTTCAGAATACATTATTATTGTAGCAATTGTAGTACGAGGCAGGCGTTGTGGTTAGCGCACACAACCATATGTGATAAATAAGTGCGCAGTATACATATACATGTTAGGTAAGTACTTGTGCCCGCCGTCCGCTGTCGGTGTCCCTCTACCCTAGACCCTATCGCAGTCTTGACTACTGCGGTTGAGATCCACCCGGGTCGCTTTCCCGTACACCCAAATAGAGATTAAACATTCAACGAGTTCGCATACACACTTAACCCTCATAAATATTCAGTGCAGACCGCGTACAATCAATTCTTGCAGCTCTCGCCCTCAACGAAAAAGTGTTTGAACAGCCGAATAATATGATATCAAATAGAGACGGCTAACGTTTGAATAAATATTGAGGATATGAAACTTGAATATCTTTATCTTAAATTTGGGTTTATTTTACTCCTGCACGCTTTGTTGTGTGAGAATATTGCCGATTGATTTATAACCGACCGAAGCCTCACGTTCGTGAAGGAAATGTTGCGGGGTTCACCGCTGACAATAACATACTTCTCATACTGAGTTAATCTCATTTGGACAAAAATAAAATAATGTTTTTCAAGTTTCTTATCATGAAACACGAAAGTATACCCTATATGTTATCTCACCATTACAAAGAAAGCGATCTATGTGCTATTAATGTAAAATAAATTACGAACGAATTCAAATAAACCAGGTTTGTAAACAAAGCAAATCCCATTGTTTTCAAAGCTTGGAAAGTAGACCGTAAGCTGTTGAAACGCTCTTATCGCGGCAAACAAAAATAGCGGCAATGCTCTCACCAGCGAATGTATTCAGAATGAAGAAAATGGTCGGTATCGCCTACCTGTGAACACTCCACTGCTTTTTGTGGCTTGCCACTGAAATGTATAAAAGTATCATAAACTGTTCTGCTCTTTATTGGTTTTAAATTGTTGGGTTTATTTGAATGGAACTAATTTGTTTCTGGTATTTAATTCGTTTTCTAACTTTTGTCTCTTTTCGTCAAATTCATAAATAATTTCTGTGCGCTTCAGTTAATATTTTTTAAATTTCTCTTAACTTGGATAGATTTGTAATTTTCTACAGCTTTTATTTTTGTGTACAGCGAAAGAATTAAACTTAACTTTCATTTGTTTCAGGATCAAAACGAATCCACTGTTGGCGGCAATTTTTCCTGGCGATCATTGTTCTAGTGCAAGTGGACCTGCTCGTGTAATTACCTTTTTTTACACTATATGTACCTCCCTTTAATATATCTGATTGCTATTCCAATAGAAATTGTGACCAACACATTATGTTCTTCAAAAACGGTTTAGATTCGTCTTCCTATAAATGTGATTGATGTTTATTTAAAAAAATATTATAAATTATTACCTATATGTAAAATTGAAACATATCATCCCGAATATTGTGATGTCATATCCCAAGAAACGAATGATTGAGAGTGAAAATTTTATAATTATACGAACGATATTCTGTTCAAGTCCCAATATAAGAAGTAGAATTAAGATTCCAACTTATTTTGGAATGGGTTACATATTGCAGTAAGTAACTGATACCGTTAAAGTTTCAAAATGACTTTGAAAATTATGTAATGTGTCATTTCCTAAAATTTCTGAAATATAGAGCTGGATTGTTCTATTTGCTCATTAAAATGTAGACAGGTGATGTGAAAAATGGTGGGATCAACTGAATTCACGAAACCGACACATCCAAAAACCTCTTCATAGAAACGTTTCTCATTCAATAAAAAATATTATTTGAGAATCACTCATCAGTACACACAAATCTTCACAATAGTTTCCTGTAATTATTCATGAACTTCGTTAACCTACTCGGTGTTTCCTACTCCCATTTCCATTTTAAATTATATATTACGTACTATACGTGCATTGTCCTTCCGCAGGCGCCTAGTCTAGCGTCATACGAATATTTGTGATTCAGTGCTTTGCATAGAATAATCCTCATGAAATTGTGCCAAAGATAAGCATCTCCAGAGCTATTTACACCATTTATATCATTATTTTTACCTTTAACGTAGTCTTTAACTTCCAATTTTGTTGTCTGATTATCTATTTTACGGTCAACGTTATAGATATTGTTTTTCTAAGTACTAGCGTAACCAAGCTTGCTATTCACGCTTGTCAAATTGTAAATATAAAAATTAATGCACAGTAAATAAATAATAAAAAATTTAAACGTAATATATCTTTGTATCTGAATATTATTTGTTAATTCGACCTAATATAGATAATGTTAATGTATAAATTAAATATATCTTTTATTAAAAATAAGAGATATATCACTAGGCTATAAATGCATACATTTATTGTACAGATTGTGTGATTTTGAAAATGTAAATAAATACCGATTATAATAAATTAGTATAAAATGATGTGGAGAGATTTATTTTTACTACGTCCAGCTACGGCAATAATGTCTAAAAAACTGTTGAACCTACAGAGGCCGAGCAGCTTCATTGAGATATAATCAACTTCCATTTAAAAACCGAAGCAAAATCAGCGAGTGCTGCAGCGGCCATTATACGCCGACACGTGATAGCGATAAACGTTTGAAATAATTAAAAGTGAGCGGGCGGGGCCGGGTCGCCAGACAATCTTATCGGCACCCTCACTCACTGACAGACGTTATCGCCCCTCCAGAATCTATGGCTCGCTTTAATTGATTCCCCATTTTCAATAGCTCTACAATCGGCTCTTTGTCTTTTTCTAATCGAAATTCAGCCGAAGTAGGAAGAGAACTAACGAATTTTTCTTGAAACAAGCGACCGATGGGAAGCAGAAAATAAATACTGTTTGTTAAAGTGGCCCGTGGCAGTTGGAAAAACAAGTGGCGTTAAAATAGAAGCCTTAATGGTTGGAGGGTCTGGAGTCCGCGGAGCTAACGATACAAATATATCGCTAATGTTGATAGAAATACTCGGAGGGTATCGGGCTTGTAATGTGCTGTTTTATTTATCCCTTTTGTGTTGATGCGGAGCCAATTGAAATGTTTATGAAGAATCTATAACGTCGCTTACGAATGTTTGTTTATTTGGAAAACACCACAACTTGCAGACAGCTACGATCACATATTAAAGAGCAGGACTTCTCTAACTTTCTTTCTTAAAACACTCATAGTAAACTCCTATACATACCTACAAAAATATAACAGTATCTAAAAGAAGTAACGAAGATATGAAAAATTTCCAACTACTAATTACAAAACACGTCCAAAACAGAGCCGCCACTCCTGAACAAATTCCAATCTTAACCAAACAACAGCCCGGTCATCAAAATTAGCTGGCAAGCTGAAACACTAGTCGGTAGTCAAAGTGTAGTGTAGTCGGCTGCGGTTCCAGTGTCAATTAAAGTTACTCCTTGCCGCTTGCCGCGCAGTCGGGCGGCCGCGACGCCGAATTTACTGCGGAAGCCAAGTTATCGGCTGACGTTTAAACATGTAACTTGAATTTATCGTCTTAGTAAATTATATTACTTAATCCTGAATTTGTCTAACAAAAAGAAATTTCTCGCTAACCTTGGCACACAACCCAGTAAGTGGGTAACACGATATACATATATCGTGTTACCCAGTTACTGGGTTGTGAAAAATACTGGTATTCATGAGGATCCGGTTATACTGGAAGCCGTCACCTACTTAGGTTTGCTAAGCCTAAACAGATTGCAGGAAGTCCTTCTCCGTGCCTCGTCAAGCACGATAAGCCGTTGGTTTCGACAGTAATCTGAAGATCTGATGAAAGTCTACATGACCTCATTGACAGTCTTTGCAGGTATCAGTAGTCTGACAACCAACCTTACTTAAAGATATAGAGCCAGATAGACAGCCGTTTGATGTTAAAAACTGGTAATAAGGTACTGTGTCGATTGTAAACACAGCCTAATCTCAGCGGGTCTGCACCGACCTTTAACTGGCAGGTAAGAGTGTTGGAAAGTCGATGGATTATTTTAGAAGAGTAGGTGTGAATTTTGTTTTATGTCAGATGAGAGTTTAGCCCTTGGAAGTGGGCACACATGTATTTCTTATTAAAATCAATATAGAGTATATCGCGCACTCAGCTCTTTTCCTTATCCGCCCGTAGCGAGTTATCCTATCGTGCAGTACTCTCACAGTAAGCAAGCGAATCCCCGAGCTTCGATGAACGTCCCAGGATCCCTGCAGGCCGTACTGGTGCCTTGGGGTTCTACAGTACATTCGGTTAGACTAAAAGCTAATCCCAACATTGGAAAAAGCTAGGCTAGGTTGATGATGCTGGAGGTCTTCGATAAATAAATATGGACACCTTCGGACCTTTGTAAGTTGATGACTGAGCGTTAGGAATTCATTAAACACCCTTCAAAGAATGACAGAGGATTCATTTATTCACCGGTTAATAATTTTTGCGTCAAGATCTTGAACATTGAGTTTAAAAAGGTCTCGTTTAAAATCAACTTCATCACCAAACATAAGATGCGATTTGAGTTTTACAAGGCGTGGGGACGTTGGAGCTAAAGTTATATAATATTAAGTATGTCCCATCCCGTATAATGCACGGGCATATGATAGCTTGGCACCACCGCGCTGGGTCCGTCGACACTTGTAAAATTTCGCGCTCCGTTGCCCGTCTTATCTCGCGTAGGGTTATACGGGGTATAACTTATGATTCTAGTAAAATACTTATTTTATGAAATACTATTTTTCGTGAGAATGAACTTAAATGTAATGAGAGTGGTATGTTTATTGGGCCATGGTGCGTTGTTTGATCTGGATTTGTGATTGTGTTTCTAAGTATTAGTGTGGTGTTTTGTATTTAATTTATTTAATACTACTCTCAAAAACAGAAGGTACAACTCCCTACTGATTTACTTATAAGATCTTCACGATTTCGCCATCATCGTTACGCTACCTGGTGGAGATGTTTTACATTTTTGTTGACCACGATAACTGTCTTGTCGTCAGAGTTATTTAACCTTAATTGATAGTGTGGATACTACGTAAACGAAACACACTAATTGTTACTGGTTCCCTAATTTACGAGTATAACTAACGACTATAGATATACTAGAGGACCCTGATACACGTTATTCTGCCTAAACGCTAGATTTTCGTTTAGGAGAAAATGTCATTAAAAAAATTCTAGAACACGATTATTACCACCTACCGGCCTCATCTAGCTAAAACTGACAAAAAAAATACGTGTAAACGTGTTGTTAAAACCTACTTACACACAAAAAATCAAATCATTTATCATTAATTTATCATTTACCGGTCCCAATTGTGAATCATAACTTAGACCTCACTTAGATACACAAAAAAATATCAAAATCTTTCCAGCCGTAAATAAGGAGTTCAGTGATATACGTACGCACGTACAGAAGAATTATAAATATAAAGAAGATTATTAAATATATTTTCCACTAGCTACTACAATTTATTATCTAAAAATGAAACCGTGGTGTGTAGTAAATGTTTCAAATAAATGCAACAAAAACGACTTTCAAAGTGGTTGGATTCAGCTGTTATCATTGATTGGTAGAGTTTACAATTCACGTGCTGTTTAACGTGAACGTTTAATTGTAAGATGTTATATTATGTAGCTACAAATAGCAGCAAGTTCTTTTATAATATACTTGCAAACCATGGGCACATTTTTGATAAATAGTGCTAGTTTCATTGTATTAAATAACAATCAGAGGACTTTGCAAATGGGAATGTCTATGAGGCTGTTTATTAGGAAACACAAGTTTTCAATCAATTTATTAATTTGCCACAGAAGGCCATAAAATATAAGTGCGTCAAGTAGGCACAATAAAACAACGGTATGGGCCATATCAATTCATTGTTTGTACAATAGAGACACATAATCGCCGGGCCGCCGTGGCACCGCGCGCGGCCGTCACGTCCCCAACCCTTTTTCTTCATAATACAAGAACACTTTGAGCGTAATATTTCATATTTAAAAGCAATATCATATTTTTCCCTTTGGGCGCGGGGTTGTTACTTTTACGAGTAGGTTGGTATCTCTTTTTTGTTTTGTACTGTTCCGCAGCATGATACGAGTATGTCTTAATATTTTTGTGGATAACATGTTTAAATTGTTATTTAACTATTTGTCTGGAATAAAAAATGCGGTGTTTCATTTGTTAGAATTTATTAAACTTTTAGTGTGTCTTTAAATATTGCAATTGGTCTTGGGCAATTGGTTTAGTTGCAATTGTAATTAAAAACGATTAAATTGCTACGGCGTCCACAATAACAACTCCTCTGTTGTTCTCTTATTATGTTTCTTCTTTGTTGTCCATACGTATTTGTTGCATTTGGCCTTGCCGCTGCACACCTGGGATTGTTGTCCTGAGAAATCCCCATCACCTGGGGTGAAGCCCCCGGGGAAGGGCGGCATGGTGCTCGTCGTATACTTAGGATTAATATTCTTATTCGTCGAAATGGGACCTCCCGTAGTAATGAGATCTTCAGTAATCATGTGCTGATTGAATACCGGAGCTGCTGTGCTCGTCGACTGAGCTTTTAGGTATAATTGTTGGTAGCCTTCATTTTCATTATCTTGATTGACCGATTGCTGATTTCCATCGTTCAAAAAAACAGATTGGTATTTTTGTTGACCTCTATTTTCATTATTTGGAGGAGCAGCTTGTGGGAATAATTGTTCATCTCTATTTTCATTATCTGGAGGGGCAGCTTGTGGGAATAACTGGTATTCTTGGTGATCTCTATTTTCATTGTATGGAATTGCAGCCTGTGGGAGTAGTTGGTATTCTTGATAATCTTTATTTCCTTTGTTTACTTGATGAACCGCTTGGCGTGTTCCATGTAGAAAGGGGCGCTGTACTGATCGCAGACTCTCCCGCAATTGTTGTGGCATCTTTACTTGTTCGGGTGTGCTTGCTACATTTTGAGGGTATCCTAACCTATTGCGCACAGATTGTCTCGGAAGCATCATTTGGGGCTTGATCATGTCTGCTGGCTGAGGTCGTAATTGTCTGATCGTAGTTGGATTTCGGGAATATAGTAACATTTGAATAGTTGATATTACTTGACGTTTGGTTTCTGGCTGGCTTTGAATTGGGTTACAAACTCTCTGTTGATTTTTATATATTCCCCCCTCATACCTACCTTCAATATCTATACAAGTAGTTGGTTCAGGATTCGGAAATAGTTGCGGCTCTGGCGGTACTATAAGTGGCATCACTTTAGTTCTATGAATATTTGTCATATCTGCCACTGAACGGACCCGGAACATGTTTGCAGATACTGGAAACTTGAAAATAACGATGTAGTAGAGTATGTACCACATCACTTATAATAAATTCCAATTGTCATTATTTTTAAAGAAAACGCGGCAACGCGACGAGCGAATGTACACTATGTAAACATTAGAGATTATAATTATTGAGACTGGCCTTTGTTGTGTTTTGGTATGGAAATAATCAAATTTGAAACGTGATTATAAAACCTATTAGTTGACCAAATAAGATATTTTTTCAGTCCAAAAGCGACGGAGTCTTATTTCCTAACTGATTCACCGACTAAGTGACAACGTGTAGGGATGGTATACGAAGGACATTAGGTATGCTACAGTAAAGACCACATTTTTGACGAAGGTGGTTGAAATTCTAACAGGCTTGCCCGCTATCTTGAGTTTAGATTCGAACCACGTCGATGGCAATAGGCACACTTACTATTACGAGAAAACATAACTGTAGAGAGATAGGATTATACAGACGTCATGTAATGTTATGATTGCATGCTCGCAAGGTGTTCAGCCTAGATGCCCTGTATCCCTCAGCATCAGCATTGTATCCAGAGACGTTGTTATTGAGTTCCCTTTATCTGGGTTGCTCACGGTTATTACCGACCTCGTCTCTCCGTTGACAAGGGTAAATCCCCTTTCTTCATATTCCCGCGCACGTTTCGTACGCCTGACGGTTTTTATGCCCGTCCGTTACAATAAATATAATCTAACGGTGTGCATGTCGAATATGGACAATGGTTGCAGGTTTTAAATAGAAATAAGGTTTCTTTACTCAGTTTCACTTCACTCAGATCCCAATAAACTTTAGCGAGTCATCAAGTCACATTTTTGGAGACCTATCAATGCTTGTACCTTCCAATATATCTATATATAATAAAATCATCGTTTATTATATTTAAAACACCAAAACTCGATGTGCCGTATTAAGCGACGACACTAAACTACAAATTACTGGTTTACAGTGCGCTGTGGTATTGAACAAATACTTTAATAATATATTATCCAATCAAAAATCTGTTTTTTATTAAAAATAATAATTTTTAAATTACATATTTAATACTAGAGTACATTTTGGGAGTGTGGCAAACAGTGCGAGGAGCGTTCGTCGTGCGCGGTTCTAACGAATTATGATCTTATTCTTAGTGTATTGATGGCAAAACAGGAGCGGTAAGGGCTTTTATTGGCCACCGAGGTGAAAGGATTAGCGAGTCGACAGAAGTCGATTGCCCTTGGTGCAAAAGAACGTCACAGGAGGCCCTTTATTAAGATTATTTTTTAAGATCTTGAAACCCACTACAGTAAAATGAGTCTTGCTTGACACATGCCATGATTATAGTGTGAAGGCGCATTTTCCACGTGTCATTTAAAGATTTCGATCCTCACAGCTGCGGTCCGCCGCAGCAGGCGGTGTCGCCACGTTTCGTTTTTTATTCGTCTAAATATATTGCTCTGGGAACATAAAATCATCATCATCATCAAAAGTTGTTGTTATTGTTGTTAATTGAGTTTCTGACGATTCTTGTTTCGCTTTCCCAAGATTTAGTTTTCGTGGCTTACTTCCGCTTTGTCGTTCCGGCATGGCAGTTTTCTTAATGTCTGGTTCGTCCGGATCCGTCCAACTAAAAGAAACGCATTTAGCCCTACCACCACATATTGTAAAATTAACTGGTGGTGCTTCCGTGCTAGGCGTCATTCCTGACGGATAGAAAGGATAAGTGCTGCGCGTATGAGCTGCTTTAGCTGCTCTCGCAATGTTAGGGTTTTCTGCGGCAAACCGTCTGGCGACGTCTTGAGCCCTTTTAGTGATTTCTATTATTTTAACTGATAAATCTTTAAAAGGATTTTGTAAAGTTCTTCCTTGAGAGTTCTTCATGATTGATGTACTGCTAGACACACTAGCAACATCTCGCGCCGCTAAACTTCGTGATACTCCATCTCGAAAAATTCTATTTTCAGGTTTTATAGTTGGAGATGATTCACTGTGAGATAAAATATTTTCAGATACCTGGTTCTGATTTGTTATAGCCTGGTTCATATTATGTTTATCATCACTACTTTGAGTCGTCATTTGAGATGTTGGTGTTCTTTTAGACACACTCACGGGTTTTCCAGCGTTAAGCTTTACCTGAACAATTTTATCCCGAATCAAATCAGCATCAACTTTATTGGATTTTGATGCAAGCTGTATAAATAGATCACTCGATGGATCTGCAATTGTTGCTTTTAACAACATCTGCTGAAGTTGCAATGACTTTGACACCTCGCAGCTGTTGTTTGATGAGATTCTTACACTACGTGTAGGTTTCTGTTTCTTGACAATATCAGGATGCAATGAGTTTGATGCGCCATGTTCTGATATCCGATCTCCCTGAAGCCGGAAGGAAGCCAACTTCACTGAGGGGAGCTCTATAGCAATTACGATGTAGAATAAAAAAACATACATTTTATTAAAAAAATGAGGAAGTAAACTCTAACGAATATTGAGAATGTAGGTAGTTCTATTTTTAATAATGTTGTTTTGATTCAGTTTGGATTTTATATGAAGCGTGATATTATTTTAATGACTTTGTTTGCACCATGCTGTTTTTTTTAATCTGTATTGCAGGAGCTGGGGTCTTCATAAGACTTTAAGATAAAAATAGAAAATTGTATTGTAACATTACAATGATTGCCAGTCAGTCAGGAGTCAAGACTGGGTTACTATACAAGGATGTTATTTTGACACATTGAGATAATGTGCATCTCAATGTTTTCGCACCGTCAATTTAATTTAATTGACTGAGATAGTGAATCTTCAACATTTTTCACCTAAGCTAATAATAATAGGGAACATGCATGGCATTATTTTAAATGCATAATATAATACTTATTAATTATAGTTAACAACTAGGAAAGACTTTTATAAATATCTGCATCAGAATCGAAGTTCTAAAGCTTTAATCTTGATAAAAAGAAAGAGAAGTCCGACGTGTCATCTGACGTCAAAGGACATGACTGAATGACATGACATGGTTTGTAGTCGACGAACACGCGCGGTGCGACAGAGGTCACACTGTTTTTTTTTGTGCTCTCTCCATTAAACAGAATTGTGTTACGTTGTGAAACCAAAAAGTTATCAGAATGTTGGGTCACAAAAGAGATGAATGAAAAGCTTTTGCATGCAGCTGAGATGAGAATGCTAAGAGCGATGTGTGGTGTTACGCGCATGGATAGAATTAGGAATGAGTATATAACAGGAAGTTTGAAAGTGGCAGTGCTCACTGAAAAGTTGTGTTGAAATCGGTTGCCGTGGTATGGGCATGTGATGCGGAGGAATGAAGAAAATGTCGTGAGGAAAGTCTTGTGTATGGATGTGGATGGCTATAAGAGTATAGGAAGGCCAAAGAAACGATGGTTAGACTGTGTGAAAGAGGATATGGGTAAAAAGGGGGTGACTACAGAGATGACGACTAATAGAGGAGTATGGAAGAAAGAGACATGTTGCGCCGACCCCAAATAAATTGGGATAAGGGCAGGAGAATGATGATAAGGAAAGTTAATATTTTCAACCTTATAAAATGTGGTCTGCATGAATCCGCTTGGTGTATATTGCACATCGATTTAATACAGTGTATTTGAGCTCCAACAGGGGAGCGGGAGTTGCGCCAGAAAATGATGCCGTAGCGTATTATTGATGCCACATATCCATGATAGCCAGTTAGTAGTGTAGACTGACTGACAGTGTACCTTAATCTGTAAAGAATATAAGAGCTCTGACTAAGTCTTTTGCAAACTTGCTCTTTTAGTGACTTCCAATTTACTAATAATATTAGAACCCAGAAATTTTGTCACTTGGATTTCTTCTATGCTGGTTTGAGAGTAGCACATATTTAAATTGGTATCAGGTTTTATTCGCTGTTTAAAATTTAAGATTTTTGTTTATTGTAGGTTTATTTTTAGGTCATTTTAATCAAGCCATTTTATAATTGTTGTTACGGTGCTATTTAAGTCAAGTTTTAAATCAGTTCTGTCATTATCAGTAAATAATATAGTACTATCATCAGCAAATAAAGTCATTTGGTGCATTGTAACTGTCGACATGTCATTTATATAACTAAGAAAAAATGGCTTAGAACACTGCCCTGAGGGACAATGGAAAAGATATTTCTTACCTCAGAAACTACTGTTTCTTCAGTTCTGGTAGTTAAGGAGACTCCTACTGCCTAGATATTTTTGAATTGTTTGTAGTATCTATGTTGAAATCCCCACAAATGATATTTTTTTTTACTTTTATACATAGCTTACCTAACAATTTCATTAAAATTAAAAAGAAAGAATTGATTGATCCGATTATTTCGTTCGACGGTCTATAAATACATAAAATATATATGTTATAGGCAATGTGTATAATCCGGCATTGTATAGAATGCCTAGGCAATGTATACATTGCCTAAAACGTTCAGGCAATGTGTATAATACGATTCATTTCATACATTGCCTAGGTATTGTATAAAATGCCCGAAGCATATCAGGCAATGTGTATAATGAACGACCACGGGAAGGAGGCGAGCGCGCGGCGGGACTACCCCGTAAACAAGTTGCAACTCGTTCGTTGTGTTAGTACGCAGCACTCCTTTGTTTTATGCAGACGTATTTTTTTAGTTTATGCATTGGTTCTAAACTGAGAGTGTGATCATTCATTGTTTGTGTGATTATTTAATGAAAAATGGCTACTGATCTGCGGTACTTACTAATGAAAGAAAGGTTTTACTTAGAATTGCGTACTAAAAGAGAATCGGCATCTACAAAGAATCGAGTGTTTATTGATAATTTACGTTACACACAATTGCTGGAGGAAATAATTACAGCGAAAACGTTAGACAAGAAAACTCCGCGTGATTATTGGTTGCTGAAACATTACGACGTAATCACTGTTGGACAAACCCGTAAGTTGATCTTCCCTGTAAATGCTCCGAACGCTGTTATCAAATACTACGTCTCTGATGATGATTTGTTTCAAGTGATTCACGATGCACACAAGGATATTGGTCATGGAGGACGAGACCGGATGTTAAAAGAACTTAGCCAGCGGTACAAGAATATAACCCGACATGATATTGAGCTATACTTGCAGCTTTGTGAACCGTGCCAGCAAAAACAAAAAGGTATAAAAAAGGGAATTGTTGCCAAGCCCATACTGTCATCTGAGTTCAATTCCCGGTGTCAAGTAGATTTAATAGACTTTCAGTCACACCCCGATCGAGAATATAAGTTTATAATGGTTTACCAAGATCACCTGACCAAATTTGTCATCCTCAGAGCACTCAAAACAAAACGTGCAGATGAAGTAGCATACAATTTACTGGTCATTTTCACATTGATTGGTGCACCAGCAATTTTGCAATCCGACAATGGAAGAGAGTTTTCAAACCAAATCGTTAGTAACCTAAAAACATACTGGCCAACTTTAAAAATAGTCCATGGTAAGCCTAGACACTCCCAGAGCCAGGGTAGTATAGAAAGAGCCAACCAGGATATTGAAAACATGTTAACAACTTGGCTTCAAGATAGTAATACTGATCGCTGGAGTACTGGCCTGCGATTTGTTCAGCTTATGAAAAATAGGGCTTTTCACCAAGGTATAAAAAGAACACCATACGAAGCTCTATTCGGCTCAAAAATCAAAGTTGGTATTTGTTTGCCGTTTGATGATGCTAATGTAGAGACCAAAGAGCAACTTGAAAAAGTAATTAATTTAGCACAAAGTAACCCTGTTGGATCCGAAAATGAAAGAAATGAACAGATTGAAAACCATCCTTTGGAAAAACATGACGCTATACAAGAAAATCCCGAAGTCCCCACAGAAACTTTGAGTGCCGAGAACAAACATGCGAATCTTGAAAACGTCGATGCTGAATCACCTTCGTCCGTACTCAAATGCTGTGTTTGCTCAGGAGAGACCACGGGTGCTCATTCGTGTAGAGCATGCAAAAGTCCTATACATACTATTTGTGCTGCCCCAGAAACAAACGCACCAGAAGGCTATGGGTCTATAGTGATTTGCCCTTTATGCATGAAAACCGCATTAACTTTAGAGAACCGCAACAGTTCAAAAGATAATTTAGAAGAACAAGCCAAGAAAATGCTCAAAAATTCAGGAAAAAAAAATTCTCCTGTAATACCCGGTACCACGGTTAGGATTCCTGTTCCAGAAGTCGACAGAGGTCGTGGTGACGCTCGTAATATACTTGCAATTGTCTTGAAAAAGACAGAAGATGAACTTTATCAACTTGGCACAAAGCAAGGTATCATAAAAACACTGTTTTCTAGACAACAATTCACTGTTTGTCAACAGAAATTAATAAGCGTGGAAGATGTCGCTAATCAGGATACAACGGTTCGTTCAGTTGCTACTTTGCAATCGACTGGAACCGGTCAGGGATTTTTCAAATGTACTTGCAAAGTAAACTGTGAAACCAAAAAATGTTCATGCTTTAAGAATAAGTTGCTGTGTACTTCAAAGTGTCACAATAGTTCTTCTTGTAAGAATAAGTAACTGCTTTTAATATACTTACTTACAGGAAGATTTTTTATTATTAAATACAAGAACTTGATCATTATAACTGTATCTTAAAAGTAGAGTTAGGTGCATAAGACAATGGCAATGTACAATTTGAAATTTTAGAATTGATATGTGGCTATTTTGATTGTTTGAAATACCAACCTTAAGTTTTGATTCTAAGGTACAGTCAAGTGCAAGTAGACCTTTACACTTGCCATTCGATTTTGTCCTAATGGCGTAGAACATAAGAGAGGTGGAAATGTCAAAATGTAAAGCTCTACGCGCACTTGATTGTACCTCATTTCTAATTATTCTTAATAATAAATGGTAAATAAATAATATTTCTCACACTTTACTACACATTTTTAGTATCTACAAATGAAACCTCTTTATAAGAGTTTTATATTATTCAGTTTTACGAGTATATTATAATAATATGTTATTACTTTCATAGCGTAGCGCATAGGATTTGTGTCGATTACTGCACATACGAGTATGAAGACTCTCTTATTGTTATTAAGTACCTACAAGTAGGTAGTAACTATATTGCAATTTTAATATATTACTCTATTTTAGTTTGTTCAAAGATGTTACCTAAGATTTTATTTCCTTTCAAATTACAATCATGTTACCCACAGTTTATTAAAAGTATAATAAAAGCTTATTTTAAATGAAAACTGTTTTTTTTTGTATCATGATCAAATTTCCATAATCAAGTGGTAAGAAATGAACAGGGCGACTTTCTGCAGCAATTTTTTGGTATGGTCAAGTGCACTTAGACCTTTACACTTGCCATTCGATTTTGTCCTAATATCGCAGAAGATAAGAGAGGTGGAAATGTCAAAATGTAAAGCTCTACGTGCACTTGACTGTACGTTATAAACGTAAATGTTTATCTGAAGGGAACTGCTATGTGAGAAACGCTGTCTACGCAAAAAAACACGTTACATACATTACCTATAATGCGTCAACCGGCATTCTACACAATGCATAGGTATTCCATACATTACCTAGGTAAAGTGTATAATAGTTTGAACATTCAATATTATTTCACACATTGCCTGGACGACCCCGGCATTCTATACAATACCTAGGAAATGAATAGAATGCCTGCATTATACACATTGCCTATAACATATACATATTTTGTGGTCTATTAATTCAATAGCAAAGCATTAAATCATATTTAAAATCGACATTTTGCTAATACCATCGAGACTTCTAAATCTCAGTTCATTCTTAATTAAAATACATGAGCCTCCATGTTTCACAAAATACGATCCCAAAATCAACTCAGTTATTAGGCTGTGGAGCACAGATAGGCGCTTCAAGTAAAGTACTGGTAACTGCATCTCGTCAGACTATTTAAAAAAAAAAGTGTCGGCTTCCTGTCTGACGGGATGCAGTTACCAGTACTTTTGGGTAGTTGGGAAAAGACTAGGCACAATGATTTGTTAAAACTTCATGCAACACAAAGGCATCTACATATTTATGATATTGTGCAGGACGCTCAAACGAATGTGTATAGGAAGCGCCATCGCTTTAGTCCATACTAAACCTATAGTTAACGTAACTTCATTTACTATGTTTGATAATGTATGTCATTGTTGTAATTGTATAAAGTAAAGTCAAAAAAGTCGTATTAAAGTTAAAATGTGCTGAGTTAACTTTTCTCTACAGCGCAAGTAGTGAATGTCACAGCGTTAAAGCTGACCAATTGTAATAAAGCCCGTAGTTGGGAATTCTGGCTAGACAGCGATTGGTTGTTCAAATTCATGCTTCTCATGGATTGGCTACAGACAGTGGAAAGTTTTCGAAGTCCACCATGTAAAATTATGTACATATTGAAATATATATGTAAAGTTTGTTTGTTTTTATTTTAGTTTATAGATTAATGTGAATGTAAAATTAGAATCCAAAAGTAAAGTATAACGTAGATTCAGTTTGTCCATGGAATATATACTTTGTAGTATGTATATATGTTAGTTTTGTTGTTATTAAAACCGGTAAATATGTAAAAGTAAATATGCAGGTGTTCATTACCTAAGAGATTAGTGAAGCCCTTCTGATTGGGTATCGTCAGAATGTTGTAATGCCTGTGATTGGTCGACTGTTAATGTCCAAGTTAATTTGTAGAATAAACAAATTGTATTGGCTGTCCGGGTTTGCATTTGCTGCACTACGTGCCCCATAGAGTTTGGGTAATAAATATAGGCACCCCTGGCAGTCAAAACCAAAACCAGGGCCCGCCCAGTGCCACCGCTGCCAGCGCTTCCGGCACTCAAGCCACCAGTGCCACCGCCCGCTCGCCTGTGTGCGATGCGGAGGTGGGCACGTCGCCCGAGATTGTCCCCGGCCCCGTGAGGAGCCGGCAATGTGCGCCAATTGTGGCGGACCACACCCCGCGTCGCACCGCGAGTGCCCCGTCTTCCGCCGGGAGACCGCCAACAGGCGAGCGGGCACGGTGGCGCTGACAAGCACAGCACCCCGCCCGGCCGCAACAGCGGCCCGGGCCACGAACGCGGAGGACCATGAGGCCTGCGGCGCCTCTCTGATGGCGGCCGCAAACGGGCCGAGTGGAACAGCTGCCCCCCTGCCTGGACGCAGGAGGAAAAGGAGACGACGTGGGAGGAAGCCCCCTCCCCCCACCGACGCCGCAAACCAGCCACCCCAACCCCAACACTCTGCACAGGGTGCGAATCTGCCAGGGGCGGCCTCCGTAACAGAGGGCATGGTGGCCATCCTGGCCCTCTATCAGGGCGGGACCGCCGCCAGCAGGCAGCCAGCAGCACCCGACACCGAGTAAGTCGTTTTCACCTACACGCGACTTGCTCAAACAGGAATACTACACAAGCAGTACATGCACTGTGCGCGACGTGTTCTAAGTTAATATAGGCACGTCGCGTATCGCAAGCCAGACATACATGACTCCACACACATTGTGTACTCACGCGCTGTATGTACCTACATACAGCGCTTACATGGGCGGCGTTACACATACAATGCCGCCCACACATACATCTACGGCCCCGCGGTCCGGACGGCAACCGGCTAGATCTGGAAACCGGGCGGACGGGGGCCACTCACTAAATACTGTAGGCTCACTGTAAGCCGGCGGCTGTGAGCTGGTCGTCATCCGCTGGGCCTCCCACAGGGAACTGTGGGTCTCACCCGGCGGTGACAGACCGCCTAGCTGCCGTGAAAACATGTTCCGAGCCTGCAGTATCACACATGGGCGAATGCTGTGAGAGCATCGGCAGGTGTAGTTCCATCACCTGCCTAGTAGGCTCTTATGGCAGTCACCCTAGGCATCCACACCAGATAGGTCCCCCCACGAAGCGCCCGTTTTTACGGGCGGCAACTGAACTCGCGTTTATAGGGCCAATCCCTGATAACGAGATTGCATCTGTATAATAAGATATGTTGGTTGTATATCTTATTGCAAAGTGTCATGTTCGATCGATTGGTTCAGTAGGTACAGCTAGGTATATACTGGAAGTTTTCATTAGATAGCCTTCATCACTAAAACAGGTATACTAAACCTCTGTTTTATAGTGGTCAAATAAAAAAGATTATTAAAAAACGAGTGTGCTTTAAACTCCTACTTCGTATCTTTTATAATTTTTGTATTTTATTTACTGGGTAATAATATACAGGTAATAAACATGAAAGGTTTAACAATGTGAGGTCGCTATGATTTATTGTAGCTCTAGCCAACTGATGTCAAAGAACACTTGCCCCCATGGCTGGACTATCACATTTGACATTCACCGTAATGACGAGTACGGTGCCTACTTAATTAAACAGGTATGTCAAATATAATTTATGTGACAAAAATACGGAGGGTATCATGGAAATAAATCGAGATGATGATGACGCTATCGAGATGATGGAAAACTTCAAAAACCTAAGTAATAATAATATTATAAGTCACAAAGTAATGTATGACAGATTTCATTAAAACTTATTTATTTCTATTATATTTGCTTTTAGTTAGTTACGTTTTTTTTTCTTCCAATCGTGTTTTTGACAAACAGCATTTCCGTCACACATAACAAAATGGGCGTCCTCGTCCATTTCATCTTCAGGTCTTATTCCTTTGGGATAGGGTGGTCTGGTGCTAGACGATCCTCTATGCATCTTCTGTCTTAAATATCCTCGAAGTTTCTTCTTTCTATCCTGATAAATATTTCTCTGGGTGGTCGCCTCATATCGTAAATTTGACATTATTGGCGGTTGATTCGTCATTTCAACAAATTGCTGCAACGTTATTTGTGTCGGATGGCCTAACACCATTTGATTGGAAGATTGAGTTGGCTGTTGAATCGGCTCTTGGAACTTGGGACTACCAATAGGTAATTGAAATGGTTGTCGAAACGCTTTTGCAATTGGTTGATGAACTGATTGCTGAACTGGTTGCTGAACTGGTTGCTGAACTGGTTGCTGAACTGGTTGCTGAACTGGTTGCTGAACTGGTTGCTGAACTGGTTGCTGATTCGGCTGTTGAAATGGCTGTTGAAACGGCTGTTGAAACGGTTGTTGAAACGGCTGTTGAAACGGCTGTTGAAACGGCTGTTGAAACGGTTTATAAATTGGAAGTTGAAATTGTTTCTGAATCGGTTCTTGTAAATCATGCTGTCGTAACACTGGGTTTGGCTCCTCACTATTAAACCCCTGTGAACCGAATAGGCCACAAGCCATTTTATGTAAAACTCCAGCTCCTGAATGTTGATCATTTACCGAACAATTAGTCAGCTTTGGGTTTGGCGACTCTTCATCAAGTGGCTCCAGCGGCTGCTGCATTAGAACTGGGCCAATTGTCACAATATTTGTTTTGTGAAAGTTTGCTAAACCTATCGTAGGTCGGAAGCGAGGTGCTGGTGACATCACAAAGTGCTTGACAATTATAAAGTAGTAAAATGTTACGTACCGCATTACGTATCAACTAAATTTCAGTTCAGTACAATTTTTTTTAACTGGCAATCCTTCCATCAAGTATAGAGCAAGTTCAATTAATATTCAAGTTGTTATTGGACTGTTGTGATTTGGTATTAAATTAATTTAAAAATGTTGTTAAACGTTATTGCCGATGTATTTGGTCATGCCGTATTTTTGTGATTTATTGAAACAAACCTCGTAGTCCACCACAAGAAGCTTACTTCTGTATGTGTTAATATACTATATTAAATTAACACATAAAGATACCGTAAAATGGAGACATGACTCCATAAAAGTATCGACCACTGAACTTTAGAGCCATAACTGCGCAAATTGCATCTGTGTACGTGTGTCTGGTTCAATTCTTTCCTTACGCTGACGTTTGAAGATGCTACAGTATAAAGTATAAATTCCAAAAAAAAAAATGTTATGGCTTATGACGTTTTGTAAGATAACCTCGAAAATTAAAGTTACGCATAACCTCAGACTGACGGGAAGCGTTTTAAAGTGATTGTTCATCTAACTGTCGATAACAATACGCACATTCTCTAAAACCTGTTACATTACAAAACGGGTTTTAAGAAAAAAATATTGTAACCCGAATGCGCGACGCAAGGGAGTGGTTTTGTTTTTGTGGCGTGGGGCAAGGTAATGTGTTTATCAGCCTATGCATGTATGTATGTTTCTTCCTTTGCGGTGCTTTAGAGACTAAGGGCTAGTTTCACCATACCATGTTAGTTAGTTTAATCTTCTGTTAAAATGTTAACGGAACATTAAGAGTAGCGAGCGTTTCGCCGTGCGCTAATCCTTGATTAAAAGGCTTAATCAGGCGTTAAATTTAATTGCTGCCCTAGAGGTCCGTTAAGTTGCTAACCGATATTAAATGCAGTTGTCAAAATCATCTAAATAGAAGGAGCGTAGAACTTTATTGTACTTATCAATTACAAGAACAATCTAACAACACTAACACAGTACACAAGCATACCTTAGTATAAATTAATAATATTCTTATATTAAATTATACTCATATATAATAACGTATCGACTTTTACAAAGCTTTTAGCCTTATTTTTACGGGTGTTTCTTTTGATGTTGTCCCAGCAAGATCAGCATTTCTATTAGCAAAGTTGCTCAAGGAATTAAACTCCTCAGTTAAAGCTTTCCATCCTTCATTTTCGGGCCACGCCACGTTAACGAGTTTTCTTGCTGTTAGACATTATTAGGTATTCAATAGAAAACACCACTATCCACAACAAAAACCTCAGTTTACCACCTCCACAGTTTGTCTTCATAGACTTTTTTGAAGAAAATAAGCCAAAAATTAGTTACGGTGTTTTTAAGTTTTTCGGCAAAAGCCTGCCTGCAATTAATGAGTTTTATTTTATATTTTTTAGACGACATGAAATAATAAAAGATAATGATTTTTGTAATTTGGTTAAAAATAACACCACGACATCAAAGACAAACAAACAAAATTAGAAAATAACCCTGAAAAGTAACTGACAAAATGAAATGTTGCAAGAACACCCCTAAACCTGACTACACAACTGACTTTTTAATTTAGTAGTATTTTAAAATAATGAACATTTACATGTGGCATTCCGACTTTTTACTGTGTTTGCTTTGACCACTGGCAGACAAAAAAGGGAATGACACATGGCTCGTTCACTTAACGCCAGGTTTCTGAACGTGGTGTTATGTTTTCTGGTGGAACATAAATTCCATTAACATCGATGTTTATTTTAATGTTGGATTTACTAATGTCCAATTATGAACAGTTTTGTGAAATTGGCTCTAAACGCGTGGGTCTATTTTGATAATTCTTACGTTTATTTATTCGTCTTATTCTTGCAAGTGCTGTATTCCGGTCAATTTAGACATAAAAATAGTGGTCAAATAACAAAAAATCCCGGAAAGCCAAATATTGGTGGAGAGCTGGGGTTTACCATTACAAATAAAGTGTTAAAAATCTCCATCGATCCTATGTGTACTACAAAAGTTATTCGGGGTCAAAAGTCAAAATTTGTGGTTTTTTGGATTTTTCTCGAAAACGGTAAGTTTTATCAAAAAAAACCTCAAGCCAAAGTTGTAGATCTTAAAATTTTCTACAAAAATGGTCTTCTTGATTTCTTTCCTAAGTGGGGTGTGAAATCATCCAATGACTTCTCCCGCTCTGGGTGGAGCGGGAGGGCGTGTCAGACTCTTACTGACTAAAACCCACCCCTGTTCCTTCCAGCCCCTAGTGCCCGGGGGTGAGATAACTCTGTTTCGAATTTATCCTCAACCCCCGGACAGAAGACATGACTGTTGAAGTAGACTTTCAAGAGTATGAATCTGATTAAAATATCTATAGAAATCAAAACAATAGTTAACCCAATAATCAAAAGCAATATCAATAATAAGGTAATATCTACAACTTGACGGGTATTGTTCCCTTAAATTATCCTAAAATTGTCATGACAGTTAGTAGAGTAGGCCTACAGGGGAAACCACGGTAAACAAACGCGCCGAGTACACTACCTCACAGGTGGCGTGGAAATGTGTGCATGTAATGTAAAATGTGACTCTCAGAATCGCGATATCTGAGGAATTTTTGTAGAGAATTTTTAGATCTACAACTTTGAGGTTTTTTTTTGATAAAACTTACCGTTTTCGAGAAAAATACAAAAAACCTCCAATTTTGACCTTTGACCCCAAATAACTTTTGTAGTACACATAGGACCGATGGGGATTTTTAAAACTTTATTTGTAATGGTAAACCCCAGCTCTCCACCAATATTTGGCTTTCCGGAAATTTTTGTTATTTTAAATGTCTATATTGACCGGACTACTAGGACAGGACAGTAATCAAAATACAATTTATGGCGACAACCAGACGCCTTATTGTCAAAAGAAAAAAAATAAAGTCAACTATATTAAGTGGTATATTAAAAGAAAGGGTTCGAGGAGGCGATTCCAAAAATGTAACTCACTAAAACGTAGAAAATAAAAACTATTAAAAAAAAGCCCGACTATAGGTTCATGTAAACAACAAAAAGTTCCTAACAAGGACGACACGGTTGGCGCAGTGGTTGAGCGTTCGGCTACTGCGCTGCGTGTCGCGGGATCGATTCCCGCACGGAAAAAATATTTGTAATGACCTACAGATAGTTAGTCAGGGACCCACGATACAGGAGTAATTCCTAGTGTAGGACAACGTTTTATTAAAAAAAAGAAAAAAAAAGTCACTTTTCAAGCAGTCTGATGCAGTTGGTGGCATGAAATCAATAATTGAATTAAAATAACTGCCACCAACTGCATCAGACTGTTTCAAAAGTTGTCTTGTTTCCAGCTCTAAGTTCTGAGCAACAGGTCAGGAGCTCTCTTGCCAAGCTGCCGTGCTCGAAGAACGTTATACATATCGTACGAGCTGATGGGTGAGCCTATGTGAGTCAGCTAACTTTGGTGTTTTGGAGATCTGCGTGCTGCATAAACCTCGATGGACTGTGGTACCTATTAATAGATCTAGTCTAAAACTGAAGCTGAAATCTAAATCTGAAGATTACAATCGAGTAGGTTGTAGCTAGATGCGATTTCATGACATACTCGTATCATAAGGAAATCAGTAACAAAGTTTCTTTTCCTCTTACCGATTGAATTTTAAATTACCAACTTAAGTGGTGCTAGACTTTTTCAATTTCCACATTTAATTTCTATACAAAATGTAATACCTCCTCCAGTCTTTGTTAATCTCTATTTTACCCAACCGCGTAAACGGTGCAAAAAAGGGTAATATTGTTTTGTGAACTATTTTTTATTTTATGATCTCCTTTTTTATATAATCAAATTAAACATATTCTAGTGATCGTGTAAGTGTTTTCTTTTTATTTTATGCTACAGTAGATACTATACTAAGTGACACCACCTTCCTGATCTCTACATGTCTGCGTCTAGGTGCTGCTAGCGGAGCTCCACATCACTGCAAATGTGGTGAAGCAGTCGACTACCTCGGCCACCACGGCCAATCCTGCAGTAGGAGTGCGGGCCGTATAATACGGCACGTCAGCATTAATTCAGCATTCAGCATTGATTTTTATTTTTATTTTGATTTTAATTTTGACATTGTAATTCTAATGTGTATTTTTAATTTTTGATTGTACGTGTGTGTGTATGTTATCTGATTGTAATGTTTTTAATTATGGACTCTGGTCTGAAATAAAATTATTTATTATTATTATTATTTATTATTAATTCAAATAATTTATTTCAGACTAATAAATTGTATGTTCATATTATATTAGTAGCAATAAACTTAAATCTATGTTAATCACAAAAATACCACCTCAATACAATAACAATAATTCAATTTAAAATAATTATTCAAAATCCAAATTATTTTTATTCATGAAATATGCAGTTTGATAAACCTATCCCGTATTGCTGACTCTGGTCTTTCTGCGAACACCCTTAGGATTATGTTGTTACTCCCTAATTCGAGATATCAGTGAGGCCGACGTCTTGCGCATTAATGCGTCAAAGTCGTCCACTCTTGCGTCAGCAAACATGCCCGAGGCACTGCACAACCGAGAAAGTCTCACCAGAACCCTAAAGGCGTTGTTGTACTGAACTCTAAAAGCATTGTAGGCTCGCTGCGTGTAGTTGGTCCACAGGACACTGATGTAACGACATCATCCGTTAGGCTCTAGTCATCACCGTGGGGTCAACTGTTTTTTAACCTCATGGCTTGCCACGTGACGATGAAAAGAAGTCAGACGGGATGACCATAATGCGACATAATTATGTCGACGACACTCTTGAGCCATACCATCTTCTGAGGTGCAGAAAACCTCAAACGGCGCAAATATAACAATCTTCTTGGGAGTTATATGTTTGAGCTGTCTGGAGTTGAAACACTAGGGTCATGGGGTCTGAATGGTTATCGAGGTTTCCGTGGCATTAGCAAGCAGTTAGTCGACTTTTCACGTGAACAGAGGCCTAGGCTCTTTTCGGCTAATGAATCAGCATTGCCATTCAAAGTGGCAATGCTGCCAGTGTTCTGGGCAATTAGCACAGGTGTGCCCTCTCTAAAAGCTAAACTGTTTGCTGTTAAATCTGAAACAAATCGTGATTGTAGTTTAGATGACGAACTTTGAAAGAAAACTATCACAGCTAAGTTATCTCTGTGAGTTTAAGAGAAATAGTTGAGAAGAAACAACACACAACAACAACAAAAACGCTAAAAGGGTAGTGTAAAATTTTAGAAAAATAAAATCTATTTTCGTTTTTAATTTTTAACGCCCGTTAAACCGTGAACTCAAATAATATGTTCAAAGTAAAAAACCCAAGAGTCCTCAAGGTCAAAGGTAAAAAAAAATAAGGTTTTCGCGATTTTCAGCAAAACGGTAAGTTTTATCATAAAAGTACCTCAGACATAAATTGTAGATCATAAAAATATCTATAAAAAATGTATCATTACTTTTTCTTACGAGCCACCGTTTCTGAGATATAACGATTCAAAAAGTTATAAAAGTTGTTATCGTCATAATATGAATAGCGTTATCGTTGTCGGCGTATCGTTGTCGGCGTTATCGTTGTCGGCGTTATCGTTGTACTGGCTGGCTGTATGACTCGTTGCTGAAGAGCTTGGAGGAAGTGATGATGATGACGTCACGCTGGAGTAGCTGCACGAAGGCTGCGCTGACGTTCATAGTCGAGGGTCACCAGTGTGGAGGTATGCGGAACAGAGTGTAAAGTCCCGCAAACCTCCGATGAAAAGGGAGGATCTCCGACTAGACGGGTGTTGTGTCTGGCCCGGCCAACTGCTGTTCTAGTTCGTATGTAGCGTCATAGATGTTGCTACAACGATAACAACTTTTATAACTTTTTGAATCGTTATATCTCAGAAACGGTGGCTCGTAAGAAAAAGTAATGATACATTTTTTATAGATAATTTTATGATCTACAATTTATGTCTGAGGTACTTTTATGATAAACTTACCGTTTTGCTGAAAATCGCGAAAAACTCATTTTTTTTACCTTTGACCTTGAATATTTTTTTTTCCATACACGGGAATGATGGGGCACTTTTAGACATTGTTTATAATTATGTTTTGAACAATTTTACTGATTTTCAGCTTGTTGGGACTTTATGTAACTTCACTCTCATTTTTTGGTCTATATTGACCGGACTAATGCTCCGTTGTATAGAGTGCGGTAAAACCGTGCCTTTCGTTTCCGGTTTATTTATTAATTTCCATAAAAAACATAAAACAGTGTGTAACGGAAAGGTGTGGTCATATTTTAAGAACTGTATCTGCCCATCGATATGATAAACTTTCTTCAAGAAAACCCGAGGAAATTCTGAAAAAAAAATTTTACCTCCCATACAAATATTGATCAGCTGATTATAACTTTGTATGGAAAGTCCAATTTTTTTTTTGGGAATTTTTTATTTTTTCTTTGAGAAAGTTGTTCGTTTCCATGGGCAGAACCGGCTCTTAAAATATGACCACACCTTTCCGTTACACCCTGTATAAGAATTCCACCAAGGAGTTTCAAATTACGAAAAAAAAATTTGCCGTCACGTCACGGCACGCCCGGCAGATGTGAAACGTGTTACACGCAGCTGCATAAGGGGAATCGCCAATTCAGCACCCAATACTTTTATTATAGAAACATACGCTGCAATTAATCGAACGATGTCAAACGGCGAGCACTTTGTGACGCACGGACCTAGATTTGCCAATTATTGTAACTCCGTAAATTTAAATTCCATATTCATACTTCGTATAGGCACCTAGGCTAATTTAAGATATAATTAATGTAATTCTTTTATTTTAAAATAAATTAAGTAAAATCATTTTTGGTTTTTTTAAATCCTCCGCTTGCAGCTAACGTAATTGGCGCAGTCGGTAGGATATTCACGGGCCGGTTTGCGAGCTTAGGGATCTCTAATATCGATATCTGCGTACGCAAATCGCCTGGGTGGCTATTGAGCCCCGCCGCCGAATATCCGAATCTACGGTCCAGCTGCAGTTCCGGAAGGAGAATCCAGACTTCGATTCACGAGAGAACCAGAGATGAAAAATTTGTAAGTACACTTGAATTGTTCCTGTGTTGCTTCCTTTTTAGTCCTAGTACCACCCAAGTGCCAAGATTTTCCACCCGAAGAACTCCAATTCCCAGGAGCCCGCATCTCGTACGGCTCGCTGGAGTGCTATAGATAACAGTAGGGATTTAAATAGTGATAGTGAAAATAGCATAAATTGTAGTATACATAGCATAGATATGTCCCATGACCCGGATACAATTTTCAAGACCCTTCGTATGGTCCCGGAGTTCGACGGGAACCCAAATGTTTTGACTAGGTTTATTAAAATATGCGATCAAATAGTAGCTTAATATATTAGTAATGCCCCAGGTAGCGAGCTAAATAACTTATGCCTATTAAATGGCATCTTAAATAAAATAAAAGGCTCTGCTGCTTGTACCATCAACTCCAACGGCATACCTGACAGTTGGCTAGGGATTAGAACAGCCTTAATCAATAACTTTTCGGATCAACGGGATGAAACAGCTTTGTATAGAGACCTTTCTTTAGCTACGCAGGGAAATAAGACACCTCAGGAATTCTATGAGGAATGCCAAACCTTGTTTAGTACGATGATGACGTATGTAACATTACATGAGCAAATTCCTACTACAGTGGAAGCAAAACGTACACTGTACAAAAAAGTTACTATGCAGGCTTTTGTAAAAGGATTAAAGGAACCATTGGGATCCCGCATAAGATGCATGCGTCCTGATACTATTGAAAAGGCCCTTGAATATGTACAGGAAGAACTTAACGTTATGTATTTACAGGAACGTAGTGAGGTTTCAAAATCCACTACACAAAAAAATTCTAGCCCTATAACACCCCACGCAAATACCAACCCGGGTCCTCAACGTAGTAATAATTTTGCAGTACCAAGTCCCAACTGGCCCAATCCCATAGCAATTAGGCCCAGCCAACTACCACCACCACAACCATTTAGGTTCAACCCTCACTTCGTTAATCAGCAGCCCCAAAACCGCATGCCTAATCGGACACAGCAAATATTCCGTGCGGTACCTCAAAATTATAACGCTCAAAGTAACATGTTCCGTTTGCCACCAAGAAACATTCCGGCGCAAAATCATATTCAAGGCCCTAAACCTATGAGTGGGGTACAGCATTTTACACGTAGACCCATGTTATCCGGTCATAATTGGCAGAACTCAGGCAATCCACCACCAACTAATTATTTTAAAAATCGTGAAATGAACATGAATGAGTGCGCGTCATACGACGACTCATATTACCCGACGGAGTACTATTACGACCCGACCTGTTTTAATTACGAGAACATTTATTACGATTACAGCCCGTTCGCCATAGTAGAGTGCAACCATGATCCGACCTTAAGCGATATAAGTGCTCAAGGGAAGATTACAGATTCAACTGATCCTCAGGCAGGTCCAAGTCAAATAAGTCAGGATTTTCAGGAGGCACAGAAATCAAAAAAGCAAAAATAGAGTTGAATCTCCAAACTCAGCGTCAGTTGCCGTACATATTAAATGATAAATGATAAATGATGTTTATTCAGTAAATAGGTTACAAGGAACACTTTTACACGTCAATGTTTTTTGTCAGTTTAAGCTAGATGAGGCCGGTGTTTCCTAGCTGACTACCCTGAGAAGAAACACCGAAACAAACTCAGAGGTCAAAGTCTCTTTTAGTGTTCAAATCCATACAATGTGGACTGGTTAGATCATATGAGAACCATGTACGTTTATGTCTGGGATGAGCTTTATGAAGAAAGCAACACACGAATTCGAGTGGACCTGTCCAGACAGTGCAAGCATTTGTCAGTCATCGCGAAGCTCAACTCAGAACTCTGAGGTGCTCAACGAACCGACGAACAATACCAAAGTAAGGACATTTGAGTAGGCCGCAAAAAATACTCAAACTGCCAGACAATCATAAAATCTACATGAATATAACGACATACATAGTTCTCGCATTCACATTATTCTATATGAGGACCATGCAGCTTAGTGTCTGTAGTGGTCTTTTGAAGAAAGAACCAAACATATTTGAGTGGACCTGTCCAGTCAGTGCAAGCATTTGTCAATAGTCGAATAGCTCAACTTAAAAACCACTAAGGAGCTCAATGACATGACGAACAATACCAAAGAAAAGACATTTGGGTAGGCCGCAAAAGTACTCAAACTGTCAGACAACGTTGAAAATTACTGTAAAAAGGAGGAGAAAATAATAATAATAACCCACATAGTCCTCACATTTACAATAATTAAGTAATAAAAAAAATAAATAAAAAAAAAAATATAATACTTTACAAAGTAAATATTTGTGTCAAACAAAATAGTAATCATAATATGTCAATCAAAAAAATATAAAAATAAAAATAAATATAATACTTAACAAAGTATTCAAGTCAAAAAAAAAAAAAAAATAATAATAATAAAATGTCAATAAAAAAATAAAATAAAAAATATAATACAATACTATACAAGTATTCATGTCAAAACGAATATTAAAAAAAAATATATATATATAAAAAATTTTTCATCAGTAAGTATATGAAAACAATGGCTCATGTATATCATTGAAGCAGCTCAATCCCACGCCTTTTTGTCCTCAAGAAAGTCATTAATTGTGTAAAAAGCTTTCTGGCATAGCTTACGTTTAATAAATGATTTAAATTTATTTATGCTTAGTTCTTGAATTTGGCTAGGAAGTTTATTATAGAAACGTATACATTGACATCTAAACGAACCACCTATTTTTTTCTTGAGCCTGGTTATTGGTACAATAAATTTGTGTTTGTTCCTAGTATTTATGCTATGGATATCACTGTATCTTTTAAACAGATTAATATTTTTATGTGCATACATGAGATTCTCATAAATATATTGAGAGGGAACAGTCATAATATTAATCTCTTTAAATTTGTCTCTGAGGGAGTGTCTGGGACTTAATTTATAAATTGCACGAATAGCCCTTTTCTGTAAAACAAAAATTGTCTGAATATCGGCGGCATTACCCCACAACAGAATGCCGTACGACATCACACTATGAAAATAACTAAAGTATACTAAACGAGCTGTCTCTAAATCAGTTAAACCACGAATTTTCCTTACGGCGTATGCTGCAGAGCTAAGTTTTTTGGACAGTTTATCTATAAGGGGGCTCCACTGAAGCTGCGCATCCAAAGTTAAACCTAAGAACACTGTGGAATCCTCGGGTTTCAACTCTTCACCCTTTATTGACACACTAGTGTTCACTTGTATTACATTGGGTAATGTGAACTTTATGCATTTTGTTTTTTTCTCGTTAAGGAGAAGATTATTGACATTAAACCAGTTAACTACAGTTGAAAGAGCATTATTTACATTATCAACAACCACCTGCTGACGTTTGAGTTTAAATAAAAGTGAAGTGTCATCTGCAAACAGCACTATATCATGTTTATCCTTTATGAGGTAAGGCAAGTCGTTGATATAGATTAGAAACAAAAAAGGACCCAGAATTGAGCCTTGAGGAACCCCCATTCTGACTACAGACCCGGAAGACCTTTTGCCGTTCACATCAACTCTCTGAATCCTATTACCCAAGTATGAAGTAAGAAGATCCAGAGAGGCGCCCCGGACTCCGTAGTAGTGCAGCTTCCTGATCAATGTATCATGGAGAACGCAATCGAAAGCCTTAGACAAATCGCAAAAAATGCCCAACGCATCGCATTTATCTTCCCATGCATTATAAATGTGTCCCAAAAGTTCAACACCAGCATCAGTTGTTGAACGACCTTTTGTGAAACCAAACTGTTTGTTGTGTAATAATTTGTGTTTATTAAAATATCTTTGAATTTGATCTAAAATAATTTTCTCAAAAATTTTACTAAAAGTAGGTAGCACTGATATAGGTCTATAATTAGTAGGGTCTGATGTACTACCCGATTTAAACAATGGTATAATTTTACTATATTTCATTAGATCAGGAAACTCACCACAATCTATACAATTATTAAAAATTACTGCTAAAGTAGGTGCTACAATGTCTATAATAGACCTAGCAACGTCAACAGAATTACCCCATAGATCTGCAGTCTTTTTAACATTTAAAGTATTAAAAGTTTTGATTACATCATTACAAGTGACATATTGGAAATAAAATTGGGATTCACAAACTGGAACGTTTTCTTTAAGTAAAATTTCTGCAGCAGTTGATGATGAATTTAGAGATTTTGTAGTTGATACGGGAATCTCTGCAAAGAAATTTTCAAATGCCGCGGCGACTTGCGAATCTGATTTAATGATACTGTCATCAATAGCAAGGCTGTAATCACTACTTCGGTTGCAAGACCTTCCCGTTTCGCTATTAATAATATCCCAAGTCATTTTAATTACATTACTACTATTTTTAATTTTTGAACTTAAGTAGCGAGATTTCGCCAAATAACATACTTTTTTAAATAATTTAGAATAATTCTTAACATATAAATTAAATTCTACAGTGTTATTAATATCAGAACCACCCTTGAAACTACTAATTGACACCGGCGCGAATCAGTCTTTTATAAGTCCAGAAGCTGTAGAGAAACATTTTTCGAATTTTCCCTTAAATTACGACCCGTTTGAAGTTATCAATGTACACGCGGTCAGTAGAAATAATTATTCTATAAGTTTACCTTGCTTCGCGGAATTTAACGATCCAGAGTTTATCAAATTATTTGTATATCGTTTTCATGAATATTTCGATGGTTTAATTGGTTTAGATCTGCTAACTAAATGGGAGTCCAAGATAGACTTAAAAGATCAGAGATTAATAACGCGCACATCATCAAACCCAATCCGTATGTATAATTCCTGCAATGTTAACTTGTATGAGGACATAATACCTGCTCAATCTTCGAAGTTAGTCAGAGTACCGATCGACACTCCAAACGGTGCAGCATTAGTTAGTGAACAGACTATATGCAATTGCACCGTACGCGAATGCCTTACCATTGTAGACAATAATCGCGGCTACTTAGAGATAGAGAATACGAGCCCGAATGATATTATAATATCACTTGACCGACCAGTGCATGCAAGCTTATTTAATATCGAGTGCACGCGTACCGAACATTGTACCAAGCGAGTTCAAGAAGTGACAACGCGATTACGAAAAGATCATTTAAACGAGGAGGAGAAAGTCAACCTTTTAGCTCTTTGCTCAAAATATGCTGACGTGTTTTACATCGAAGGCGAAGCGTTAACCTTTACCAACCAAATAAAACATCGCATTAAGACTACAGATGAGGTCCCGGTTTACACAAAAAGTTACAGATACCCATTCATACATCGTCAGGAGGTTAGGGAACAGATTTCAAAAATGTTAGATCAGGGGATAATAAAGCCTTCAGATTCAGCATGGAGCTCACCCATTTGGGTAGTACCTAAGAAAATGGACGCCTCGGGCAAGCAAAAATGGCGTTTAGTAGTTGACTTTAGAAAGCTCAATGAAAAAACTATCAACGACAAATACCCTATCCCGAACATTAGCGATGTTCTTGACAAACTGGGTAGGTGCCAGTACTTCACCACCCTAGACCTGGCTAGCGGCTTCTACCAGGTAGAGATGGACCCTCAGGACATTCAGAAAACAGCTTTGAATGTCGAACATGGACATTTCGAGTTTCTTCGAATGCCCATGGGACTTAAGAATTCGCCCTCTACATTTCAAAGGGTTATGGACAATGTCCTCAGAGGTCTCCAAAATGACATTTGCCTGGTCTACCTTGATGACATCATCGTCTTTTCCACGTCACTACAAGAGCACATGACCAATCTCGAGAAAGTTTTCAATAGGCTTCGCGAATCGAACTTTAAGATCCAAATGGATAAATCCGAATTCTTAAGGCATGAAACTAGTTATCTCGGACACATAATAAGTAGCGATGGAATAAAACCCAATCCGGATAAAATTCACGCAATAGTAAAATACCCCATTCCAAGGACTCCAAAAGAAATTAAGCAATTTTTAGGCCTTGTAGGCTACTATCGCAAATTCATCCCGGACTTCGCAAAAATTACGAAACCTCTCACAGCGTGTTTAAAAAAGGGTAGAAAAGTTGTATTAGACTCCGAGTACATTAACAGCTTTGAAAAGTGCAAGACTCTCTTAACGAATGACCCCATATTGCAGTATCCCGATTTTGATAAGAAATTCTTACTGACGACAGACGCTTCGAACGTCGCTATTGGTGCTGTTCTATCTCAAGGACCTGTAGGTTCCGACAAACCTGTGTGTTTTGCATCCCGAACCTTGAATGAAAGCGAGCTTAACTATAGCACCATAGAAAAGGAACTTCTTGCCATAGTTTGGGCCACCAAATATTTTAGACCGTACTTGTTTGGTCGTAAATTTAGAGTACTGACAGATCATAAACCTTTACAGTGGATGATGAATCTTAAAGAACCGAATTCGCGATTGACTAGATGGAGGCTGAAACTCAGTGAATACGATTTCACCGTTATCTATAAGAAAGGCAAATCCAATACAAACGCAGATGCCTTATCTCGGGTGGAGATTCATAATGAAGACACTAGCGCTCTAGTAGACGAATTATGTTCTTTGATTCCCAACCCATCAGAAAACCCGCCATCTGCGAACTCATCCACTGCAACCGTACACACCAGTCACGAACATCCCATATTAGAAGTCCCAATTACAGACGAGCCCCTTAACAGATTCCATAGACAACTATGCTTTACGATAGTGGAGGATGTCAAACGCAAACCAGTAGTTACTAAACCATTCGAAACCCACACGCGCATAGCAATCCAGATATCATCGTCCAAATTAGAACAAGATGTAGTCAATGCCCTCAAAGAGTATGTTAACCCAAAAGTAAAAACCGGTATCCTAATAAATCCACCCCTTGCCATGTATTCCATCATACCAGTCATACAAGACAAGTTTAAGAGCTCATCTATGAACTTAGTACTAGCTAAGATAGAATTAGAAAACGTTAAAGATTATCTACGTCAGCAAGAGATAATTCAACACTACCATGACGGCAAAACTAATCACCGGGGAATTACCGAATGTTATTTAGCCCTCTCAAGAAAGTATTACTGGCCCAAAATGAAAGACCAAATAACCAAAGTCATCAACGAATGCATTATTTGCGGGCAAGCTAAATATGACCGGAGACCTATTAAACCCCAGTTTAATATTGTACCCCCGGCAACGAAACCATTCGAAATAGTTCATATGGATTTATTCACCGTTCACAATGAAAAGTATGTTACAATTATAGATGTTTTTACCAAATATGGACAAGCATACCATCTCCGAGATGGCACGGGCATTAGTATACTTCAATCATTATTACAATATTGCACCCACCATGGAGTTCCCTTAACTTTAGTGACTGACAACGGAACTGAATTTACTAATCAACTATTCCTAGAATTCACACGCCTTCACAAGATAAACCATCATAAAGTCTTACCGCATTCGCCAAACGATAACGGTAATATAGAACGCTTCCACTCAACTCTCCTTGAACACATAAGAATATTAAAGTTGCAACACAAAGAGGAGCCTATCGTAAATCTTATGCCCTATGCTATAATCGGTTATAATTCCTCAATACATAGCTTCACTAGATGCAGACCATTCGATTTATTAACTGGACACTTTGATCCACGCGATATTCTAGACATGGATTTCACTCAACAATCATTACAACAGTACGTTCATAATCATAGGGCGCGAATGAAACAAGTCTACGATATCATTAACGAAACTTCTCTATCAAATCGTACTGCGTTGATAGAAACTAGAAATAAGAACCGTGAACCCGGAATAGAATACGTTCCTCAACAACAGGTATTCATTAAGAACCCTTCCGCAAGCCGCCAGAAGACGGCACCGCGGTATACCCAAGATACCATTTTGGCCGACTTACCCATACACGTTTATACGTCCAAGAAACGTGGGCCCGTAGCCAAAAATAGGTTAAAAAGAGGCCCTAAGGAACCTAACTTGTTGCAGGATTCTACTGTTGCTGGTACTTCGCGAGACCCGGTCATCGGAGATAAAACTTGAAAGCTTGGCCAATGGACCCGGCCTATTACCGTATAAACTCGGATCTACGAGAATGACCACTCATCATCATACATTTCTTCAATACGTGAACCTAAGGGACATTGAAAATCAAATTACAACACTACAGTATCAAATATCAGAATACAAAAGTCGGCTTAGTAATGACACTTATGGTCTATTTGAATTCCAAATTAATTATCTTACTAACAAAATTGGCAAAGTATCTAATCAGCTTAAATCTTTAGAGCCTGGTCGTGTAAAGAGAGGTCTAGTAGACAGTCTTGGATCGGTAGTTAAGAGCATAACCGGAAATCTAGATTACACAGATGCCTTAAAATACGAAAATGCTATCAAAATTCTACAGATGAATAACAATAAGTTAGTTAACGAATTTAACGATCACATCAGTCTCAGCAAAGAATGGATGTCTAAGCACAATAACGTTCTATTACAGTTAGTCGAAAATCAAAGTAAAATCAATAGCACCTTAGAGTTACTGTTAAATAACACTCTTACAACAGGAAATTTAATAAACTATGCAAAGTTTGGTCAACTAATTTCTATTATAAGTGAAAATGTAGAAGACTTAAGATTAGAATTAGTTAGAATAGAAAATATGTTAGCGTTCATTCACGCATCAAGCACTGTTCATTCGATGATAGATGTAGAAACACTTAGGTCTATGATAAATAAGTTAGGAAAAATATACAGTAAGGATGAGAAAATAAGTCTAGAGCTCAGAGAATACTACGACGTTATCAGGCCCGGATCATATTTCAATGAAAACCAGATAGTTATAGCTTTCAGATTTCCCATAATTTCCAAAATTGTTTATGATTTATATAAGTTATCCATAGTACCCAACAAAAACCGTCAAGCCCTTATCCCTACTTATCCCTTTATAGCAACTAACGGGGACTCTTTCGTGTATATAGAAGCAGAATGCTCGAAGTATAGTAACTGGTATCTCTGTGAAAAGCAAATAACCCATAAAATACGAACAAAAACTGACTGCATACAAGAACTTATCATGAACCAAGCCCTCAAGAGTTCCTGCCAATTCACTACAGTATTTCTGGAAAAAGAAGCAATGGAAAAACTAGATGACCAGCATTACGTCCTATCGTTTCCAAATCCAACGAAAGTACAATCAGTCTGTGGGAGAGAAGACTTCAACTCGCTACAAGGAAGCTACCTCGCTACTATACCTATCAACTGTTATCTCCGCACAAAGGAATTAACTATAATCAATGACAACGATGTAATACAAGGGCAGCCTTTGAAATTAATGAACATTCCCTACGACGACGCAGAGACACCGGGTGCCGCATTTACCCAAGTTCATCTTAGTTCAATCGACTTAGGAGGACTACACAGCATCCAGAACCAAGTCATGACGAGTCAGCCGATACAACTTGACCAGCTGCAATCAGATGTCATATACCATACGACCATACCCTTCTACATTGTATTATTAATTGCAGGCGCACTTATCATAGCCATACTGGGCTATCGCAACAAATGGTTTTGCAAACGATCCGAAACGCCCAACACCAAGGGGCATACTTACGAAGAACCCGGGAAAAAGGAAGAGGTTCGCGCGCCCAGAGGACAAGTTCCAGAAACATTTTCTCTCAAAGTTCTAAAATAGTTCCTGATCTGCGGGTGGAGATGTTACACGCAGCTGCATAAGGGGAATCGCCAATTCAGCACCCAATACTTTTATTATAGAAACATACGCTGCAATTAATCGAACGATGTCAAACGGCGAGCTGAGATAGCACTTTGTGACGCACGGACCTAGATTTGCCAATTATTGTAACTCCGTAAATTTAAATTCCATATTCATACTTCGTATAGGCACCTAGGCTAATTTAAGATATAATTAATGTAATTCTTTTATTTTAAAATAAATTAAGTAAAATCATTTTTGGTTTTTTTAAATCCTCCGCTTGCAGCTAACGTAATTAACGTCTACTTTATGTGTTGTGTGTTTTTTTGTGTTGTAGTAGTTGTTGTCTGTTGTTGGCGTTGTTGTTGGTTGTGATGGTTGTTGTTGTTGTTGGTTGTTGTTCTTGTTGGTTGTTGTTGTTGTTGTTAGTTGTGGTTGTTGTTGTTGGTTGTGGTTGTTGTTGGTAGTGTTGGTTCAGTTGTTTTTGTTTGTTATTGTTGATGTTGTTTGTTGTTGCTTGTTGTAAATGTTAAAGTTAAATAATATAAAATATTGTACTCTTTAGGACATAAATTCATTGCAGTTGGGTCGTAAAAGTCACGAGTGATATCGAAATATCAAAGAGTAGATTAATCACTAAGGTGTAAAAGTCAGTATAGAATTGCAGTTGGGTCGTAAAAGCCACAAGTATCATCTAATAAACTATTATTTATAAGGTGGTAAAAGCCATGAAATATACATAAGTACGTAAAAGTCATTGCAGTTGTAGTCATTCCCTAAAATTTTATTAATCCATGTGATTTTATGTAGTTCTCTAACCATTTACATAAAATTGTAAGACACAATTAACATAGCATACTATTGTTTATCCTAATCATATTTACGCATAACATTATTAAGGCACAACAGCTTACGCATATTTTTTAAGCATAATTTCTCCAATCGTAATAATGCTTAAACATAACATTCTAAGGCATATATTCACTTACGCATAATGATATTAAATCACAATTTTTATAGGCACCACAAATATGCATAATAATTAACTTCTAAAATGTTAGACACTAATATCACAGAATAAATAATAGTACTATATCACTTAGAGAAATGGTAAGTTTTGTAAAGGAGATTGACAGAAATCAAACCGCTTTAAATTATAAGAGTATGGCACTAAAAATATACTCATAAATTATAAAATATTTTTTTAACTCTTCTTAGTTAATTTGACCGAAATCGTATGTGGGGTTAATATTTTGTATTATTTTAGTTATTTATTCGATTCTATTGCTTACTTTTTTCAATGGCGTATTTTAGTGTAAGCGGTGTTGCCAATTTCAAGAACCTCCCCATACCATACCCAGAACCTCATCCATGCACCGATTGTGGACCGACATCATCATTATATACAAGAAATTATTTGGGAGAGTACGTAGAAAATGAAAATATTAATAGACGGAAAGCTATTTTTTTAACTATAAATGCTGAACACCCACATTTGGATACATTTCCGAGACTGTCATTACATGATCTGATGACAGTAGCTCTAGGTTCCTATCAGATTAAACAGGCTCGGTCGTATTATGGGGAGCAACCGTCGGAACGGAAAATACGAAATTGAAATAGCAAACGACATTAAGGATGACTTCCATTGGTACTGGGAATGGACAAGTTTTTAGTAAGGGGAAGAATTAAGTCATGACATGTTAGCAGTAAGGTCTACTCCCCTACATTTTAGTTAATAGGGCTACATGTAACTCAATAGCTGATATTGATGCCTATCATTGTACATGTTTGGTCGGTAATCGGACAGTGGGATGTTGTGCCCACGCTATGACCAGTTTGTGGTATCTTAGTTGGGCTCGATTTAGG
This sequence comes from Polia nebulosa, assembly GCA_951329385.1. Classification (NCBI taxonomy): domain Eukaryota; kingdom Metazoa; phylum Arthropoda; class Insecta; order Lepidoptera; family Noctuidae; genus Polia; species Polia nebulosa. The sequence goes on along the minus strand of OX589595.1, from coordinate 845,284 downwards.
TCTGTTGAGCCACCGTTTTTAGACGCCATATTTTATGAATATGATGACAATATGGACCAATAAAATTATTTCATTCATATATTCAAGCATTTTTATTTTCTACCAAAGAAGTAACAACTTTGCTTTTTTTGGTGTGAAGTTACAAAAATAACCTCAAAACTGAACAGAAAATCAAAGAACAACAAGAACCCCATAAAATACATAGATTATATTTATTTCTTTTGAAAGTACGACATCACCCCTCTTATATATCCAATTTATGTTATCATACAAATTTTTTTGACGCGCAACGGCGGTCCATAGAACAATTGGCAATCTCCTTTATTGTACTTATTATGTATGTAAAACATGGCATATTAGCGACTTCGGAGTGGCCCCAGGGCCTCCCGCGTTGCACTTTAACCTATTGATACTCTACGCATGACAGTAATACGGGACTATCTGTGACTCCCGCATTCCCCTAAAACTTAAGGGGAAGATTTATAAAACAATGGTCAGACCTGCTGTCTTGTATGGTTCAGAATGTTGGGCCACAAAAGGGATGAATGAAAAGCAATTGCATGTAGCTGAGATGAGAATGCTAAGAGCGATGTGTGGTGTTACGCGCATGGATAGAATTAGGAATGAGTATATAAGAGGAAGTCTGAAAGTAGCACCGCTGACTGAAAAGTTGTGTGGAAATCGGTTGTCGTGGTATGGGCATGTGATGCGGAGGAATGAAGAAAATGTCGTGAGGAAAGTCTTGTGTATGGATGTGGATGGCTATAAGAGTAGGGGAAGGCCAAAGAAACGATGGTTGGACTGTGTGAAAGAGGATATGGGTAAAAAAGGGGTGACTACAGATATGACGACTAATAGAGGAGTATGGAAGAAAAAGACATGTTGCGCCGACCCCAAATAAATTGGGATAAGGGCAGGAGAATGATGATGCATGACAGTAATATTATGTAGGTATAATAAAACTTTTACATGATAAATTAAAATAAATACCTATGTAAAAATAACTTAGTTAAGTTTCCATTATTCCTATGAATTTTTTGCAAGTATTTAACTATTTATAAAAAAATCTTCCTTTTTTATGAAAAAAATATCCTAGTCCAAATCTAAAATACTGATTGCACAGCGAAATAGTTACCTCAACATATTGTTATTTCAGCAACAATTTGTGAGCTCTTGACGCATCGTAATTAATTGAAAAGCGGACTTTTGGAAATGTGCTGTGTAGGTAGGTGACGGAGCCTCGCTATTTCTGTCTGGAACCTATGAAGAAAGGGATGACGGGGGCTGCGTTCACTCACTTTGCTCACTCACTGTAGCCCCGTCATCCCCTTTGAACCTAACCTGTTCGTTTTGGGATGCCCTATTTCCCGAGCTCATACGTAGAACATAGGTCGTTAATTTTATGTCCAACCTAAATAAATTGACATGTGGTAAGTTTATTGATGTGCATTTAAAAATAAGTCTTTATTTTTATGCCTCAATACTACTCTGTTAATAGCCATTTCGCCTAGGAACATTATGCGAATTAAAATTAGCCTACAAGATAATTATATCAACATAAACTGATTGTCAAAAACAATTATGGCAAAGTATTATTATACAAAAAAAAATATACCAAAATAGTTATGCCAAAGTATATTATGATAAAAACATTACACGAAAAGAAGGGATGCCGTTTTGTTATTTGTTATGGTTAATTTCTTGACAAAAGGTCATAGTTTAGTTCTTAATAAAAAATTGACAACAGTTAACATGGTTTTGCTCCTCCTCCCTCCTTCCTATTATTCTTCATAACCTTTAGGTGTTCCTAATTACCCCACTTTGCCCTATATTTCCTGCGGGAGTAGCATGCATTTTGAGTTTGTCAACTAATGCAGCGTTTGAACACCTAGAAAGAGTGTACCTACAAATCCAGATAAGGCAAGGAAATGATGTAAAATATTGAAAAGGATTCCAATAACATGTTCATCGCCAGCTCCGGATAACCTATTGCAAATGTTATTTTGTAATTGCAAAAAGGGATGTGGAGTTAGTTGTGGATGTCGAAAGAGTGGCTTTATTCTGTAGTGTAAGCATTTTTACAGTGTAGAGAAAACAGTAGCACTGAGACTCCACCTATTATGAATGAAGTCGATGAAAATAATTGATATGACCAAGAATGTATAACTATAAAAATGAATATTTTATTCAATAATATTTTTTTTTATTCAATTTTCCATAATTTACTTTATTTTCCCCATTGCTATCTCTATATAAATAATATACGTTATTCTACAGCCTATCCATTATAGTATTTGATTTATTGCAATTATATATTTTTTTGTATATAATTATTATTGGTTATCCATTCCATTTTTACAAGCATTTTTATTTTTTTTATTTCGTTCAACCGATCAAAACTCGAGGTTTTTTGGTTTTTAACACTCCAGGCACTCCACTTATAATTTTATTTATTTTTTATTTGCTTTTATATACTTTTTAATTGAATCGAATCTCTTTTATTTAAGGTTAAGCTAGCTAAAAACAAGAGATTCATTTTAGACGGATATACGACTGTATATAATAGTAGTTATACCTATCTATTCATACCTTATATAAACGGTTACAAGATTACAAAATTCTGATACCCTGTACAAAATTAAATGGTGTTTTTACAATTTTAGTTTTTAACGTACATTGATAGCTTCTGAGAATGTCGAGCTTCTCAGCTTGTGCGCTTCACTTCTGAAAGTGGTTCTATGTCTGCCGTGCAGTCCATAGCTTCGCCTGGCAGTTCGCCCACTTAATGCACTTGTTCGCGACCATGTCCTCCGTGGTTGCCTGCGTCGTCGTCGGATCCGTCATGCCAAGATACTGAGTACTCGACGATATCCTGTCCTTTATTCCAGCCAATGGCTGCGGACTGTTTTGACCCAAATCATACATGTTGAACCAATCCACGAGCTGTGGACTCAATTTAGGGTCCTGTGTGGTAATAAACGTTGGTGACCCAAAATCAAAATTTTGAGAAGATCTTGAGGGATCAAATATCTCGGCGTAGTCATGACGATAGTGAAGCTTCGAAACATCCTGCTTGAACACTGGCTGTGGTGGTTCTATTTTATTTTTGAGATTAACCGGATTATAGAAATGCTGTATGGGTACAACATTGCGCACTCCGAACTCGGCAGCAGTCACGGAGTAAAGTATATCTAGCAGAACCGCGGAGTGCACAATAATATTCCGCATTACGTTTACGGCAGTGAACATTGAACATATTTTCTTGATATATTAATTATTAAGTTTGTGATCAAAATGTTGTGTTTTGGTATGTAACATTACTTTTCAAGAATGTTGATATAGTACTTCACCGTCTGTTTCACTTGAAGAGAAGCGATTAAAAAAGACCTGGATTTTGAACCGCGAGTATTTGTATGATGCTATTCCATCATTTTTGCTGAATTTATATTATAAGTATATTTTAATCATTTATTTGCAGATCGTATCCATACAATAGCAAAAATAAATGCAGGTAAAGCATAATATTTTTCATCTTTGTAATTCTGATATCGTTTCTATATCGTAGTTTCCTACTACAAACAACTTTCCACTTTAACTACCAGACTGTGAAACTAAAGCAACAATGAAATAACCTAAACCTGAACCTTTGCTGTGTTTCAGATTGCACGCAGTAGAAGATAAAGTGGAGTGTAAGAATATAAACCAGTTATTTTGTTTGTCAAACCAGAAGCGAGTTTGCATTTTTTAGGGTTCCTGACCCAAAGTATGAAAACAAGATCCTATTACTAAACTTTTCGTGTCCTACTGTACGTCTGTCACAGGACTGTGTATTTTTTAAACGACTTCAAAAAAAGGAGGAGGTTCTCAATTCGACTGTACTTTTTTTTTTTATGTGTTACCTCATAACTTCTTACTACGTGAACCGATTTTGAAGATTTTTTTTATTTGAAAGCTGTTGCTTTATTACATTTGGTCCCATTTTAATTTGGTGAAGATCTGATGAAGAACGTCGGAGATACACAATGGAACTCTTCAATAAATGATAGCAAACCTTCCAGAATTGCTGCAATCGCATGTCTGTATGTTGTTTTCACCACTTCACAACATTACATCACGCTGATGCGCTCTGAAGGGGTATACAGATTTGTACAGTTCACCCTAAAAAAAAATAAAAACCCTGATACACCCTAATTTCACCAACTACGTTCAAATTCCCTATTTTTGGGGCTATCAATTCGGGCATAACTTTACTATTAATTTAGTTTAAGAATGGGATAAAACAAGTAAAAAGTGAAAAATAAAAAACTGTAATTTTGGAAGGCGGTGTCAAATAACGAAGAACCGACTGCCGAAATTAAAGTTATTTTGCATTTTTTAGTATTATTTATGGAAGTCGGTTGTATTTTTTTTGTAAAAAGTTTTTTATTATCTGTAATATCGGTTTTCTTTTTTTTTTAGGTTACGAGTAGATTAGAATAGAGTTGGAAATTTACTGTAACGAACATGTTATATTATTGTTTATGTAACTATGAAAATGTAAACGGAACAAACAAGCTGGAACTGACGACACAGGGAATCCTAGTGTAAGTTTCAGGACAATGCATTGAATGTAAATTCTTAAACAATAAATTATTCGTATTCTTAATAGGTTCGTTGTTGACCGCAGAATCGTCAATCGTGGCAAATTATAAAAATAATAAAATCATAGTAGAAAAGAGAAAAGATGTCACCAACATTGTTTTACTGAAAAAAAAACAGCAGCAATGTATAATTGAATACACATAAAATGTTTTATTTATCAACAAAAGTTAAATAAACTATTTAGCAATTAAGTTTTACGAAATTAATGATTGTTATCTGATCTTAATTATCAACTTTTTTTCAGAACTGTTTCATTCAGATTTAGTAAAACCAATTTACTAATTATCAAAATTATAAAATTACTAGCTTCCGCCCGTGGCTTCGCCCGCGTAAAAAGTGTAGTTATAAGTTTGAGTGGTATTTCCAGAGAGTAGCACGTTAAATAAACCCTGTAGAAATCAAAATCAAAAGCTATTTAATTAATAAGTCTGAAAGCCAAATTTTTTTGAACGTCAAAGTTCCACATAAAAACTGTAGGGGCGCCACACACTCGCTCAGTGTATCGGGGTACCTACTCGTATCTTGTTATTCTTACCGTGTTAAATATAATAGTTTACCGTGACTTTTTCATTTATTGGGTCCCGGACATATCCTAAATTAGTGCGTAGCTTCATGACCGTGGCTCCGTTCGTGTAGACATTTATATTAAATTAACTTTTTCATGATTTTGGCACCCCGGTAGTTTACCTGTGGCTTCATCCACATGCAGGTCTGAAATTTCTCTTCTTCATAATTCTGTTTTCCTGGTAGTTTAAGAATCTATACCACTCAGGATTCCAGCCACGAAAATACTTATTCAAGATGTTACTTCTCATGATCTTAGCCTCGAAATACTTTTTGTGATTCTGATCTCTTGGTAGAGCGTGAATCTATAGCGCTCGGAAATTTTACTTCGATTCTGTTCTCCTGGTAACTTGTGAATCTTTCTGTACCTCTTATGATTCCTGCCCCGGAAACATACAAACTTGAAATACTTTTCATGTTTCTGGTCTCCTGGTAATTTGCGAATCTCTACATCTCATAATACCTGCCTCGGAATATACTTTGTGATTCTGATTTCCTGGTAGCTTGTGAATTTATACCGCTGAGGATTCAAGCCCCGGCAATACTTCTTCTTGATTCTGGTCTCCTGGTGGTTTGCGAAGCTATACCGCTAGGGTTGTAGCCCCGAAAGTACCTCTTCATGATTCTGGTCCCCTGGTACTTTGCGAGACTTTACCGCTCATGATTCCAGTCCCGGAAATACTTTTCATGTTTCTGGTCTCCTGGTACTTTGTGAGCGTAAACCGCTCGTTCAGCCTGACTTTGGATTTCTACTTCCACCTCAGCCTTCGCTAAGTCTTGTCATTTACCGGGATAAAAAGTAGCCTATGGTTAATCCAGGCTATGACCCACCTGTGTGCAAAATTTCAATCCAATCCCTTCAGCCGTTTTTGCGATACCTTCAGCCAAACATACAAACATACAAACAAACAAACAAACATACAAACATACAAACATACAAACATACAAACATACAAACATACAAACAAACAAACATACAAACTTTCGCATTTGTAATATTAGTAGGATACTCAGTCACATAACGTTTCACGGAGTAATTATTATAAACAAATTGACCATACAAACGGTTACCTGTTTTGAGTCTATATGAATATGTACGACCTGAGCTTATTGCTTCAACACCAGGGTTAGGCTTAGAACAGCCCTACCCCTGACAACTGTCTTACTGTGTAGAAACGGACCTCCCGATTCCCCGTTTGTAATGACATCAGTGGTCTCAGGCGTATCTGAGTTCTTTGGGTGTAATAGTGTGTGGTGACGACGATGGCATAATTTACATTTGGTACTAATGCGACAAACCCTCGCTGTATGGTTATTGCCTAAGCAATTAAAACATAATTTTTTTGTAGTGACGAAATCGCGACGTTTGTCCACTATTTCACCAGCATGTATCCGAAGTTGTCTGTTCATTTTGTTCTGAAGATACACATAGGTTAAGTAACTGTAAGAATTTTTTCATGACGTGTAAATTCTTGCAACCACACCAGAATTTTTAAATAAATGACACATGTTATAAAATAATATGTACCGTCTCACTATCACACTTATGGGAGTGTACAGCCAGTCAATGTAATAGGTTTTTTTTTCTCAGCCCGCGCTGTCCCACAGCTGGGCAAATCTTTCCAACTCTCTTTATGTCCTGTTCTGTATTAGGTAAAAGAAATATAATTTAAAGTACATATTACCAATTTTGTAAACGCTAAATAGTGGTATAAAATAAGCTACACGCCTTGTTCTGGTTTATGTTTAAAACCAAAAATAAGACAACAAAGAAATAAGTCGTTATGTGAACGTTTTTCTATTTAATATATGTACAAAATAAAGACATATACTATACACCAACGTACCTACTTTGTTTACAATAAAACTGATGTGTTCTTGTTTCTTTTTTTTGTAAAGGATAATGGACAAGTTTGCCCCACCATTAAAAACAAACAAACGTAAAGATGATATGTCATTGGATAGATAACTTGAAGGCAAATATTTCTTACTAGCTTCCGCCCACGGCTTCGCCCGCGTGAAAAGTATGATTATAAATTGGAGTAGTATTTCCAGAGAGTAGCACGTTAACAAAACATTGTAGAAATCAAAATCCAAAGTCAGTTATTCAAATTAGTCTGCAAGCCAGGATTTTTTGAACGTCGTTCTACATAAAGACAGTCCCAAAACTCCTGCCCTTCACCACTTCTTAGCTTCTTTCCCGTGACTCCGTTCTGCGTAGACATCCGGATTGAGTCCAGAGAAAAATGAAACATTTGTGAAAGATTAAAAGTTAGTACGGGCTAGGATCATGATAAATTAGAATTTCTCACATTCGCAGGGTTTAACAAAGTTTGACGGCGATTTTTGCGCTACGCCGAACATCTCCTTTCTATGGGTTACCTGCGTTTGTATCTACGTTTGACGTCGAAGTTTTGTTGTTCATGTTAAATTAACTTTTTCATGTTTTTGACACCATGGTAGTTTACCTGTGGCTTCATCCGCGTGCAGGTCTGAAATTTCTCTTCTACGTGATTCTGTTTTCCTGGTAGTTTAAGAATCTATACCGCTTAGGATTCCAGCCCCGGAAATACTTATTCATGATGTTACCTCTCTCTCCACTTCATGATTCTGGTCTCCTGGAACTTTGTGAGTAGCGTACCGCTCATGATTTCAGTCCTGGAAATACTTCTCATGTTTCTGGTCTCCTGGTGATTTGTAAATCTCTACCTTTCCTAATACCAGCCTCGGATTATGTTTCGTGATTCTGATCTCCTGGTAGGTTGTGAATCTATACCGCTCAGAATTCCACCCGCCTGGCAGTTTGAGAATCTATACCGCTCACGGTTTCAAAAGTATGATTATAAATTTGAGTGGTATTTCTAGAGAGTAGCAAGTTAAAAAAACACTGTAGGAATCAAATCCAAAGTCAGTTATTCAAATTAGGCTGCGAGTCAGAACTTTTTGAACGCCTAAGTTCTACATAAAGACAGTCCCAATACTCCTGCCCTTTTTTTTTTTTCACGTTACCTTTTAAGTATCTTGCCTGTGACTCCGTTTCGCGTAGACATCTGGATTGGGTCCAAACATTTGTGAAAGATTAAATGTTAGTACGGGCTAGGATCATGATAAATTAGAATTTCATACATTCGCAGGGCTTACCAAAGTTGGACAGCGATTTTTTGCGTTAGGCCGAACATATCTCTCTCTCATCTATTTTCTATGGACTGCTTGCGTTTGTATCTACGTTTGACGATGAAGTTTTGTTGTTTATGTTAAATTAACTTTTTCAAGATTCTGGCACCCTGGTAGAATATTTTGTGATTCTGATCTCCTGGTAGGTTGTGAATCTATACCGCTCAGGATTCAAGCCCCGGAAACACTTCTTCTTCTTGATTCTGGGCTCCTGGTGGGGTGTGTGAAGCTGAAAAAAAAAGAAAAAAAAAAAGCTGTACAGCTTAGGATTGTAGCCCCGAAAATACGTATTCATGATTCTGGTCTCCTGGTACTTTGTGAGTCTTTACCGGTCATGATTTCAGCACTGGAAATACTTCTCATTTTTCTGGTCTCCTGGTAATTTGTAAATCTCTACCTCTCCTAATACCAGCCTCGGAATATGTTTTGTGATTCTGATCTCCTGGTAGTTTGTGAATCTACACCGCTCAGGATTATAGCCCCGGAAACAGTTCTTCTTGATTCTGGTATCCTGGTGGTTTGTGAAGCTATACAGCTTGGGATTGTAGCCCCGAAAACACCTATTCATGATTCTGGTCTCCTGGTACTTTGTGAGTCTTTATCTCTCATGATTTCAGCCCTGGAAATAATTCTCATTATTCTGGTGTCCTAGTACTTTTTGAGCGTGTGCGCTCGTTCAGCCTGACTTTGGATTTCTACTTCCACCTCAGCCTTCGCTAAGTCTTGTCATTTACCGGGATAAAAAGTAGCCTATGTGTTAATCCAGGTTATGACCTACGTGTGTGCAAAATTTCGTTGTAATCCCTTCAGCCGTTTTTGCGATACCTTCAGCCAAACATACAAACTTTCGCATTTATAATATTAGTAGGATTATGACAACCTCTTGGATTATACGTGAGAAGCTAGAGAGCTCTAAATGTGAGTCATTTAATCTTATTTAAATTCTACTATCTCGTCAATTAAATACTTTTTGTACTGCCGCCAAGTCCTGCAAGCGGGTTCTGCGTGGAGCACATTTTGACCATGTCGGACGTATCGGGCCAAGCTGACATCGTACCCTCCGGGTAGTAAACAGTTCTGGTCCCTGTGAATACGGTTGAAACGAATTTCTGTCGTCCCACTTTACCTCCAATGTTGAAACCTGATGGGCCGCTGGCTCACTCTGCAAGTGAGAAAGCGAACATATTTGCATCTCTCTCTCATTTCACGTGTAGACGCTGGCTCGAAGAAACCACCAACTGTACCTCGTTGTGAGCTAAGAGGCGCATTGGCAACGTAAAACTGGTGGGTGCCAACCTTCATAGCTTTGCTCATGGCTGCAAGCTTGTCGGTCTTCTACAGAATGTACTTCGAAGAGTGTGCCCAGGAACTCCACGACCTCATCCCACCGCCCTTCTACCATCGGACATCTAGACGCACTGCAAATTACTATTCCTATCTTGTTGCTATTCCACGAATTCGCACTAAGCGTTTCCGAACGTCTTTTATAATGCGCACAGCAAAGGAGTGGAACTCTCTACCTGCGTCTGTATTTCCGAATGCATAAAACGTTAGAGTAAACAGGTTTCTTCTGGGTAAGCTCGCTCCATCGTCGACTTAATCTCTGTCACCTCTGACCTAGACTAGAGTCAAGAGCAAACCCATATAAAATCCTACTAATGTTATAAATGCGAAAGTTTGTATGTTTGTTTGTTTGTATGTTTGGCTGAAGGTAACGCAAAAACGACTGAAGGGATTTCAATGAAATTTTGCACACGGGTAGGTCATAGTCTGGATTAACACATAGGCTATACTACTACTACTACTACTACTACTGTTTTTATCCCGATAAATGACAAAACTTAGGCTGAGGTGGAAGTAGAAATACCAAGTCAGGCTGAACGAGCGGTTTACGCTCACAAAGTACCAGGAGAACAGAAACATGAGAAGTATTTCCGGGGCTGGAATCATGAGCGGTAAAGTCTCGCAAAGTACCAGGGGACCAGAGTCATGAAGAGGTATTTTTGGGCTACAATATAGCTTCGCAAACCACCAGGAGACCAGAATCAAGAAGAAGTGTTGCCGGGGCTTGAATCCTGAGTGGTATAGATTCACAAGCTACCAGGAGATCAGAATCACAAAGTATATTCCGAGGCAGGTATTATGAGATGTAGAGATTCACCAAATACCAGGAGACCAGAAACATGAGAAGTATTTCAAGGACTGAAATTATGAGCGATAAAGACTCACAAACTACGAAAACATCAGGATTTACGAAAAAGTAGTTCCGGAGCTGGAATCTTGATAGAATCTTTATAGATTCCAAAACTACCAAGAGACCCATAGTCATGAATCAGTATTTTTAGGGCTTAAATCCTAAGCGGTATAGATTAACAACCTACCAGGAGATCATCAATCACTTCTGAGGCTGGTATTATGAGAGGTACAGATTCACAAGTTACTAGGAGAACAGAATCATGAAGAAGTTTTCCGAGCAGTACAGATTCACGAACATAGAAATGTATACCAAGGCTGGGATTATGAGAGGTAGAGATTCATAAATTACCAGGAGACCAGTCATTACTGGTCTCCTGGTAATTTATGAATCTCTACCTCTCATAATCCCCCAGCCCTGAAATCACTTCTTCATCATTATGAAGAAGTGATTTCAGGGCTGGAATCATGAGAGGTATAGATTCTAAAACTACCAGGAGACCAGAGTCGTGAATCAGTATTTTTGGGGCTAGCGGTATAGATTCACAAAATACCAGGAGACCAGAAACACAAAGAGTGTTCCGGGGCTGAAATCATGAGCGGTATAGATTCTCAAACTACATAGTATAGATTCATAACCTGGAAGGAGATCAGAAGCACACAACATATTCCGAAGCTGGTATTAGGAAAGATAGAGATTTACAAATAACCAGGAGACTAGAAACATTTCGAGGACTAAAATCATAAGCGATAAAGACTAACAAAATACCAGGAGACCAGAAACACAAAAAGTATTCTGGGGCAGGAATCGTAGGAGGTAGAGAAAGATTCACAAATAAACAGGAGAACAGAATCGTGAAGAAGTAAAATTTCCGAGCGGTAGATTCACGCACTACCAGGGAGGGGGTGGGATCATAAGGTGTAGCATCTTGAATAAGTATTTTCGGGGCTGGAATCCTGAGCGGTATAGATTCTTAAACTACCAGGAAAACAGAATCATACAGAAGAGAAATTTCAGACCTGCACGCAGATGAAGCCGCAGGTAAACTATCAGGGTGCTAAAATCATGAAAAAGTTAATTTAACATAAATAACAAAACTTCGACGTCAAACGGAGATACAAACGCAAATAAAAAAAATTGGTAGCCCATCGAAAAGAGATGTTCGGCGTAGCGCAATAAATCGCCGTCCAACTTTGGTAAGCCCTACTATGAATGTAGAAAATTCTAATTTATCATGATCCAAGCCCGTATTAGCTTCTATCTTTCACAAATGTTTGATTTTTCTCCGGACTCAATCCGGATGTCTACGCAGATAGAGTCATGGGCAAGAAGTGGTGAAGGGTCTGTCTTTATGTAGAATGACGTTCAAAAAGTTCTGGCTCACAACCTAATTTGAATAACTGACTATGGATTTTGATTACTACAGTATTTTTTTAACATGCTACTCTCTGGAAATACCACTCAAATTTATAATCATACTTTTCACGTGGGCGAAGCCGCTGGCGGTAACTAGTAAAAAATAAAAAAAATACTATGCCTTTCAATCATCCCTTTATAAGCCTTTACGCATCCACCTAGTAAATATTGGGCCCTATTTTTTATTTTTTTATGGGGTAGGGAAATCATCCTATAACTTCTGCCGCTCTGGGTGGAGCGGGAGGGCGTTTCAGACTTTTACGGACCAAAACCACCCCTGTTCCTTCCCTGCCTGAGTACCCAGGGGCGCGGTAACTCTGTTTTGAATTTGTCCACGACCCCTGGGCAGGCATCGGCCATCACGGGCCCCGTCGTTATATTGCTGACATCTCTTTGAGGCACGCGGGGCACACTACACGCCGTTGACTTTCGGGCGTGGTCTTGATTGAACGGCGAGCTCCCCACTACTCGCCGTCCGTAGGCCCGCGTCTTCGGTGGCCGGAGATCGTCTCGCGAAAGATTGGCCCCCTTTAGATAGATGCCATTTTAGGAGCCATGGTTTAGGTTCCGCAGTCATCGTTAGCCAAGAAAAAGTGTATCAGAACACTTAGGTTTAAGAGTCTATTTCATCATCAGGCGCCTGTGCTAATTATTACAAATGCAAATAAGTTGCACGAAGAATTAAGTAAAAACTTCGCTTTAGTAGGTGTCCCACGACACCTTAGTTTATTATTATTGTAAATTGTATGGTTATTAGGTGTCAAAAACTCCTTAATTTTTTTTTTCGAAAAGCCCTTTCCATTCTTGTGTTTCTTATGGCTATAATTAGGTGTCAAAATATATTTAACTACGGTTCTCATTTGTTACCTATTTAGATTATGTACTCCGAAGACAATGACAAACAGCAAAAGTCATGAAAGAAGCAAACGTTCTTCTTGAAAAGTTTTTCCCAATGGTGTATATGCTTTTGTGGCAAATTCCCCATTCACTTTAGTAGTTAAATAGATGAGTGAAGACAGGTTGCGTGTCGACGATCCAACTAACATTTTTTGTGTTTTCCATTTTTGATGGACTATTGCCCCCAGTTGCCATTTTTATAGTTACGTCTTTGTATCTCGGCGTGTTAGATTTAGTTTCTGACGTCGTTGTTCTTCTAGGAATACCTAAAATCATGTTCTTTGGCTTTAAGAGGTTACCAGAATGGACATAATTGTTGGTAGAAGTAGGATTGTGAGTTTCTGCGCTAGTGGCAAATATTGGTGTTGTACTGCTCTTTGTGGTTTTGATACGTCTAGTGCTAATGCTTTTCATTTGTTTAGTGCTAATGCTTTTAATTCGTTTTGTACTAGTACTTCTGATTCGATTTGTACTAGTACTTACAGCGTCGACGTGGTCAGACTGTTTATATAAAGCTGTCTGAGTAAACGTGCCAGCTTGACGATCCGATGTTTTCGTTTTATTAAAAGCGGCCATCATGACAGTTGGTTCGGGTTTAGTTTCCATCAGCGCACTGGTTGACAAAGATTTAGAATCTTTACTAAACTGTTCACCTTTTGTTGCAGACATGCTAACTTGTTTCTGTTCTTCGATTTTACCATCTCTTTCAGTTTTGTAAACGTACTCTTCGTCATCTGATTGGCAACCATAGTAATCATCTTCGAGTGAATCTATTCCACATATTACAAAGTGTCCTTCTTGTGTTAACTGGATTTTTCTTCCTTTTTTGGTGAGTATACCTTGATTATTGACGTTTTGTATTTTTAGAATTTTCCTTCTCACCGAATTTGTGCTAATGAATGCGATAAGAACCGTCTGCGTATATATCAGTATTATCACTAACACTCGATGTAACCGCATTGTTTTGAGTATTTATGTTCTTTGTGATGGCGTGCTTAAGCGGCAACATTGTTTACTGAACTGAACTGACGAGTGACGTCACGTCCTTAGAGTTTTATCAGAATGTTGCTTGTAATGCTCTGGTGGCGTGTATCAATACAAAATGTTGAGTTATATGTGACGTAATTTAAACTCCAGATACCTACATGAATTTATACAGTTGCTTGACAAAGACTACTTTCTCATAAAGGTCTGAACTTCCTTCACACTCCTAAAATTAAGTTTTCCTTTCTACTTTAAACACGGTGTCGACATATTGTCGTTTTATCAAATCTATTGTTTTCTGATTTAATTAATAAGAATCATCAGATTTGTACCTATTTTACATAATTCTTATTCTTTATTGTGTGCTCCATCTTCAACCACATCATCGCTTACCATTAGGGACAGCTAAATAAAACTCAACACGTAAATATGTAAATTAAATTAAATCTAGTAACGACAATAAAATTGGCCGCTGTATCTGAACCACGAAACGGTAGGTACCCAAGATGCTAGTTATAATCTCAAACATAATTTTACTGAAGCATACTACAATCAAATGTTCACATTGTTAAAAAAAATGGTAGTAAAGAAACGGTACGGTGTAAACATCAGCTGTACAGAGCTTAACCCATGTCAGGGGCGACAGACGGACGGACGGATTATAATAACACCCGTCTCAGCTGCCCTCGCTCTATGCCACTATATATACTTGGAAAAAAACGGAACTTGCGCTGTTCTGGCCCGAAATGTATCTAAAAGAACTACCTGAGATGTTCTCTATTTATCTCTAAGTTATACAATTCTTGGGAAACACGTGCTTGTTTCTGCTATGTATCTTTTTTTAAAGATTATCATCATATCCCCACAATTGAGCATGGATCCTACTTTATGATCATGGATTAGGGACATTACCGGTTTGAATGGAGTTTTAAAATACCTAAACTAGTCTCGATCTTTGCCAATCGTCTTCATAGCTGAACATGGATATCGTTTTGTCTGATTAATTTTCTCAAAAAATATATTTAAGTTGAAGACAACAGTAAGGAAGACTCGTTGCAAAAGAGTACACCGGCTACGAAATTAAATACCTTGTAAATAAGACATAAGCTGACAATTAATAAGGGTAGGCACAGACAGAAGCTAACAGCATTAGTGTTGTGAACCCCTGCTCTCAGCGCAGAACCAGCACCCTTTAAATTAACTGTGGCACTTGACAGTTAACAAGTCATTTGCATAAGATTCGCCCTTGACTAATTGCCGGAATTTAAAAAGCCAAGAGTTTTGTGAAAAAGTCTGTTATTCAAATTGGAGAAAAATATACCAGCTTTGTATTTTTTGATAAACAGTTAAATATACATGGTGATCTGTATGCAGTTTCCCAGAATGAAAATCGGCCAAGTGCATGTCGGGCCACGCGCAGTGTAGGGTTCCGTAGTCACCCACTATAACATGCGAGCTTAGAATATTGAATTCTATGTTTTACGGACAAAACGTTTAAATTAAAAACAAAAAAAAATATTGTCTTTCCAAAATTTTAAATGTTTATCTCGTATTACATATTGTATATTAAATAAGTAGCAACTTCACCTTAGTATTTTTTTTCTAAGGATTTTGTGTTTCGTACGAAATTTTCCAAGTAGGTAGGTACATTTTATATATTGGGCGACTATTACTCTTAAACTAACAGAGTTAACTTAGCCGTAATAGCTTCAAAGTTCGTTATACATAAATATACTACCATAAGGATTTCTTTAAATTTTTTCAAGCCAACAGGAATCAGTGAAAGAAATCACCAAGGACGCGCACCGCTTGCGCATAGTGGCGTAGAAACAGTCGGTGCGCGCTTCTGCAAACATGCCTGAGGCACTGCAGAAACAGGGCAGCCCCAACACCGCCCTGAACGCGTTGTTGTACTAGACGAAGGGCGCTGAACCTGTAAAGAATTTTTTCTTTACATCGGCTAGCGTCAAAGATATTTTATGGCATGAGACCCAAGTTACCAATCCTGGGGTATACTGCGCACGTTGTTTGTATGTAGTAAATAAGAGTCCTTTGAATTTGGTCTTCACATATATCACATTTATTTTCAACACTGCATCACACCAGATAGCACTCAGTACACAGAAACTTGTATGTTGAACTTACAATTTATGATGAATCACTTTTACCCTATCGTTCGAAGATCGAAGATTAAAGGTCCAGTGAGAGATCCATAAGCAATATCTAAGCCATGGTCATCTAATCATGGGCATCTCTGGACACGTGGACGTTGGTGTTCGAAACCCTTTGCTAAGACCGCATTGATCTTCCAAAATATAGTGTATTTTATGATTCGACCATTTTATATATTGTTCCTTCCTATATAATTAAATGTATAGTAGGGACCCTGCCGACAAGAGAACATTCGGTGAGAATCATAGATGCCATGCTTAAAACTTAACGTTGCTACAGAAAATCCCAATAATAGTACGTACATCGTCCTACATTCTTATGCTTACAGCATTTGAACTTGACTCTGGTCCCTTTTACACCTCGAGCCATCATTAGGTGCTTTTAAGTAGTTTTTTCCAATATATAAAATTTAATAGACAGACTCGCTGCAGATCAAGTTGGAGAAAAAAAACGTCAAACGACAATCTGTCAACTCGCAAAATAACGCTCCATTCCACGAATCTAAATTTATTCACTTTTTAATTGTTACAAACCTAGCTTGCGCATAACTAAGCTAGCTCTAAGCTATGCCTTGGGCGGACAGATGGGCAGACCGAAACTGTAAGGGTTTCTTGTTCTTGTTAGGACTACGGAACTCTAAAAATAATCTTTGTAGGATTCCGTACCCGAAGGGTCCAAACGGAGCCGTCACTCACGTGTCCGTCTGTCCGCATGTCTGTCCGTCGTCTGTTACAAAATTTTGTTCCGAAGAATTTTTTAACTTCCCATTGACCTATGAACTGGTGACATCGTTTATTATTACGTATACTTTACTAACAAATACCAATATATTGATAAACCTGATTTTTTCTTTGATAACTCAATCATTTGGTACGGAACCCTACATATGCGAAGTCCGACACGCACTTTGCCGGTTTTTTTGTGAGATTTAACCACACCGCTCATGTTCCGGCCACGTACTCGTATAATGAGCTACAACACAATACAAATATCGCACTCTCATAGTCTCTAGCCAAGATACATATATTTTAAGTATTACGATACATATATTTTTATTCAATTGTAATATTTTGCATGCCGTAAGGCAAAATGTATCGGGACAATTCAGAAACCTTCCAACTTATATGTATACCTACATTATCAGCAAATAAATGATTTCTTTCTTTCTTTCTTTCTTTTACGGAATTTATTAGACATATACGTTTATTTTCAAAAACACACGTGTCACGTTTTTAACAAACTGTAGCTATCTTGTTTTTTGAGCAAGATAAGAAAACGGTTGCTTTCACCGTAATACTAAATCTTTATGGGAAGGGCGGAGTAATTCCGTCTAACTAAAGACAATTTCGCGAGGATAATTGTATCGTCTCCGTCCATATTACTCGACGTCGCCCCGAGAGGAGATAACGCGGTGTTTGTATGATGATTACTTTCCAAGTTTTTGTGGAATCGCCGATTGAGTGGCGCGCGCTG
Organism: Polia nebulosa; assembly: GCA_951329385.1. Taxonomy (NCBI): domain Eukaryota; kingdom Metazoa; phylum Arthropoda; class Insecta; order Lepidoptera; family Noctuidae; genus Polia; species Polia nebulosa. Next base: position 827,769 of record OX589595.1, on the reverse strand, counting down.
TGCGTGCCATTTTTGAGTTCATCTACATAATTGGAGCCACACAAGGCTAAGTGAGGGTTTGTGTCTTTTAACTAACTATACTGGAGAGCTTATCTCGTCTGAAACGTTTCTTGTTATTGTTTTTCTGTTTGTTATGTAAATAGCTGGTTTATATTCACATTCAGAAGTCTCCCGGCTGTTTGCTACGTGATGTCTGTATTACCATCTACTTGGATGTGCAGTTCTGCGTTAAGTTATGAGTAGTAAGCAAGTTTATTTAAGTACGTAGGCACTTTATCTACGTCTATTATGTCAAAGCAATACTTATGGGCTCCAGTCACGCAGCCACCGCGCGCGCTCGCTCGCCTCGCCGAGCTGCCTTTACACGTGCACACACACACCCTCGACTCTATCGAGTTACTAGCATAAGTTGCATAGCACACCACTTTAAAAAAATTGTGTGGTCGTATACTTAGCTTCATTTGGTTCATAATAACATGACACGATAACAAAAGTAACATTAATTGTTACTTTTGTTACCGTGTCATGTCATTAAGTAAGTAATAATTATGGCGACAACCGTTCCACCAAAAGTCAGTTATGATGAATGATGGTTTTAAGGATGGTAATTCATCATTTTTAATTTTCGTAAATCATAAGGCAATTTATGAATAAGTTAAGCAAATTAAGAAGCGCCACTCACAAGTCATCGCTTCAAATGTATCGATCTAAAGATAAGTAGTACATATTACGCCAAATACCCGTACTCTCTTCTCTTCATATACCTATTTTGATACTTCGTTTACTCAGAGCGTTAAAATAACCGTTTGAGACACATTTTTAATATACAGATAACGAACCGAAGTGATTGTGATTCGAATGGCATTGTGAAGCGTTCATAGATCGTTGTTGTTATTTTAGCGGTAGTATGTTTTATGCACTAAAATATGTACTTAGTTTTGATTTAAATTGCAGAGGTAATACCTATTTTCAAGACAGGTAATTCACGGGAACCGGCTAACTATAGGCCAATGTCACTGTTAAGTACGGTGTCTAAAGTGATTGAAAAGGTAGTCAATGTAAGACTACTTAAATATTTAGAGGTAAGTTAGCCTTCTATCTCCTAACCAAATTATGGATTTCGCTCTGCCCGGGCCACGGAAGACGCAGTCACGGGTCTTGTTGATTTTGTAACTGATAAAATTAACGATGGACAACAATGTGTTGGTGTTTTCCTGGACCTGGCGAAAGCATTTGATACTGTCTCGCGACTAATACTACAAAAAAACTAGAACTGTTAGGAGTTCGAGGTCTAGCGTTGCAATGGTTTCAATCTTACTAAAGTGAACGGAAGCAGCGAGTACGAATAGGAGAACACACAAGCGGTTATGTAGATATTGCTTACGGCATGCCTCAAGGCAGTATTTTGGGTCACACTCTCTTTTTGACCTTAATCAACGATCTCTGTTCACTTAAACTGCCACAGGCTAATATTTATACTTTTGCAGATGATACTGCTATAACTTTTCATGCTAAGACATGGACAGAGGTTATTGATGTGGCTCAAGAAGGCCTTAGTAATACTGCCAGCTGGCTGATAAATAATTTAGTGACTCTCAACACAAGCCAAACAATATTCATATCCTTAAGTATAACCAAAAGTTCTGTCCCTAAGCAAGCTCTAAACATTATACTGCACACATATATGAATTTGCCAAGCATTCAACTTCATTGCAATGCCAATGCCCAACTGCAACAACATACTGATTAATACGCACACGTGTACAAGCACGCACCCAAACCTACCGAAACCCACACACATATACACACACCATCACACACACATAAACACACATAAAACCCACTATCTTCAATGTTTTTTTTCATTTAGTATTTTATTATTCTTTTCTTAATACAAAGAAACTATTAATTATAGTATCACATACACAATAAATGCACTATTTTTAATTACTTTCTAAACTCACGGAAAGGACTGGACCTCAAAACACAGGGAATCCTAGTGTGGGGTCCAGAGATATATTGTCTTTTTTTAGTGTCTAAGTCAGCGGATGTAATATGTGTATATGTATTGTACGAATGATTGAATGAATAAAGATTATTATTATTATTATTTGTTTTGTACACTGTTTCTTTTATGAGTACACAAGCGTACGGTGTGTTGTGTTGAGTCAATTACTTTTTTTTATTTTTTATTATTGATGTTACCTTTTTTTTTGGGGGGTGGGAAATCATCCAATGACTTCTCCCACTCTGGGTGGACGTGTCAGACTCTTACTGACTAAAACCCACCCCTGTTCCTTCCCTGCCTGAGTGCCCATGGGTGCGGTAACTCATTTTCAAAATTAATCCGCTACCCCTAGGCACATTGAGGGTACCTAGGCTTACGTTTAACCACTATCTCACCAGATAATAAGCAATACCGTAGTCGACAATGGCTGTTATTAGTTCAGTGGTAGGAGCACGTGCGTCTAAACGCAGCTCCGTGCAGTAGGCACGTGCATTGCAAACGCGGAACTTACTTCTTACGGACTGCAATGTGTCTTACACAGAATGAAATTTTATTTTCATTGTTGAAAACCTTATGTACGATGTATCGGCGAATGAAAAGCGTGCTCCATCTTCGATTTCATCATCGCTTACTATCAGGTGAGATAGCGGTCAAACGAGTGTCTATAAATGATTTTTTTTTAAATGAAACAGTCGCTAGCGGCAATATTTTGGAAGTTTGGAATAAATTAAAAATGAAAGAGTCGCTAGCGAATAAGCTTTCAATATATTTTGGAAGTTTGGAGTAAATTGATAACAAAAATAAGTCATGTTTGTGTTCCAGTAAAAGCAAAAAAAGGACTTGCAGTATTTTCATTGGTCCCAACTTCCTTCCTATTTTTTCGCGTAATTTTACTGGATAAAAAAATAGAGTTTAAAGAACTGCCACCAGACTATGGAAAAATAAAACTGATCTAAAAATATTTCAGACAGCAATAAAGACATACAAAAATGGTCAAGGTAAAGCCGTGGTCACATGCCACTATAAGTTTGTAGATGTTTCTGGCACCCACTTTCCTTATTTCCATGGAAGATGGGTAGATCTTTAGTGTAGGACGCTCCTTGTGTCGATACTTTTGCTTCATCCCATCTTCCTAGGTGATCGTGCTGTTTTGGCGCTGCCACTATGGCTGTGGAGAACCTCAAACTAGGGAAATATATTAACCTTGTTTGTTGTTACACTTTTGAGCCGGTCCAAAGGGTTGGAACTCTCGGACCGTGGGGATTGAGTGCTCACAAATTGTTTAAAGATCTATCTAAATGCCTTGTTGAGTTTGCTTGCCCCAGGGACTGAATTTGTCCTTGGACAGAGAATAAGCATTGCCGTACAATTTAGTACAGTCTTTTGGGCACATTACCAATCGGCAGCGATACGAAGGAGTTATCTTTAGGGCACTAACACATTACCTGACGGAGCACAAAACACGTGAGATGTGCACAGCGAGGCAACAACAATGAACTAGGTGCAGTAACAGGCATGTGCAAATAAGCTTACGTCGCGAACAGCCATTATTAGAACGAGCATACACTTCGCTACCTCCCGCTCACTTCGTTACTACCATTTTAATTAGCCTAATTAAATGTGAGAAAGTTATAGTTGTGTTAGTTATTTTACTTTCTTTAACAACATGGCTATTGTATAAGCCACATACGACCATGCACATACCATATGAACACATTACAAGTAAAAAAAGATAGAATAATTATTATTTAAAAAAAAACCCGATGAAATCTATAATGAAACTAAGATAACTATACTACCAAATGCATCAGACTACTTGAAAAGTCACTTGTTTCAAACTTTTTAGTTGTTTTTTGCAGTTGAGTTTTATGAAAACAGTATAATAATAATACTAATAAAAGTAAGTATGAAGTTCTTACGTCCATCCTGAGAGACAAAATTAACAATCATATTGACACAAATTGCATTTTGTCTGCCTCTCAGAATGGATGTAGGAACGGATCCCGCGGTACTAAGGAGCTGCTCCTCATTGATGTTGCCATTTGCCAACAGGTTCGTCAATCTCGAAGAGATCTGCCGACATGTTGGATTGATTATAAGAAGTTCTATGACTCAGTGCCACATACATGGCACATAAGGGTGCTGGAGCTGTACAAAGTGGATGCAACTTTGCGCACCTTCCTGATGTCATGTATGGGGCAGTGGAGGACGGTCATTCACTATCCAGGATGTCGACAGATCCAGGGGAACAGCGAACCGATAAGGATCGAGCGTGGCATATTCCAGGGCGACAGTCTGAGTCCACAGTGGTTTTGTCTGACCCTAAACCCTCTCAGTACTCTACTGGAGGGTTCGGGTCAAGGCTACGGGTTGAGAAGAGGTGGTCAGGCCATATCACACCTCCTTTACATGGATGATCTGAAACTCTTTGCCCCCAACAACTTGCAACTGATGAAGTTACTGAAAGTAACAGAAATCTTCAGTAGCGCCATCAGGATGGAATTTGGTGTGGTCAAATGAACAGTTATGCATGTAAAGCGAGGGGAGATTATGGAATCCGTGGGAACTCACTCTTGGATTCCTCCACCTTAAATCCCTGTGCTCAACCGAAACCTACAAGTATTTGGGTATGTCGAAATCGTTAGGCATCAATACTGCTGACGTGAAACAGTCGTTGAAGAAGCGCTTCTTTGGCCGCCTGAATAAAGTACTGAATAGTCTTTTATCAGGCGGGAACAAGATGCGCGCCTTCAACGGTTGGGTCATGCCGGTATTGATGTACTCTTTCGGCATACTCAAATGGACTCAGACGGAACTTGACGCCCTGGATAGGAGGGTCCGCACACTGCTGACAACAAATCGGATACATTACCCACGATCATCGTGTGGGGGTCGTGGCTTCTTAAACGCTAAGACCCTACACAACCGCGAGGTAAGCAATTAGGGAATACTTCCTCAAAACCGACGTGGGTATGCATCGAGATGTGGTCGCTGTGGACAAAGGCCTCACCCCGCTCGCCTTGGCAAACGAGAACTGGAGCAAACATAATTATGGTACTGGATACTAATGACCACAGGGAAGTATGGCAGAGCAAGGAGCTTCACGGACGCTTTCACCGGGTCCTACATGGGCCCGATGGAGATCTCCTAGCGTCCGTATCCTGGCTGCGTTTTGGTGACCTCTTCGGGGAAACCGAAGGTTTTGTCTGTGCGATTATGAACGAAGTTATGATGACGAATACCTACCGAAAATACCGAAACTACCGGAAATACATTGTGAAAGACGGTACGGTTGACATCTGTCGGACATGCCACCGGCCCGGCGAATCAATCCGACACATTATTTCTGGTTTGCATAGACACAACCTTGTAGCAAAGATTGTCGACCAGCAACTAGCTCTTAAATACAATCTTGTGGAATCCGAAGTACCGTACCATAGGTATGAGCCCGACCCAATTCTCGAAAATGGCAATATCACGTTATATTGGAATCGATCTATCATCACTGACAGGACTATTGTTGCCAATATGCCTGACTTAGTGGTGATAGATCGATTAGAGCGTCGCACAATGATTGTTGATATAGCTGTCCCTCATGACGAGAACCTCGTGAAAGCTGAAAAAGATAAACAAACAAAGTATCTTGATCTAGTTTGCGAGGTTGTCGACATGTGGGAGGTAGATACAGCAGTTATTGTGCCGATAGTCGTGACAGCCAATGTTTTAATAGCCAAGAGCCTCGATGTAAACTTAAAGAGGCTCTCGTTGGGCAGCTGGATCAAGGGCTTGATCCAGAAGGCAGTGCTCCTGGACACGGCGCGCATAGTTAGGCGGTTCCTCTGTCAGGAGCCCTGACCACCCGTAGCTTGGACCCTATCCCGTGTGACGTATGGGGGCTACGTGGGAGGTAAAATAAAATGACAACACGTACCTCGGTCAACATTAAAAATATATGTATATTAAATAGAGAAAGGGCGTGGGAAGGTTTGCAGTCAAAGTTTTCGTATTCCCTGGGAGATGGCACGGTACTATCCTGGCTCAGCCTTGTGACGGATGACTCGGGGGAGCCACGTTGCGTTCGCCCCGGAGGTGTTGGCCAGCAGGTGGTAGCGCCGGCTCGCAGGGTCGACAGGAGCCAGGATGATCGGCCGGCAGGTGGTCGAGCCGGCTCGGAAACGGCTTGCAAAAACCACGCGGGCAAATAAGCACCCGGCGTGGAGCGAGTCGCCGTGGTAAGTGGCCTAGTGGTGACAGCACAAGGCACTGCGGCAGGATGGCCGCGATGGAGGACGATGTAGGTGCGTGCTCAGAGCGTAGGGCTCCAAGTATTCCCCCTCCATCTTCATGGTCCGGATTTGGGAATCCGGAATTGTAACCCTGGAAATAATGTCCAGCGTGTCATAATGATGGCTGATGAGCTTTTCCGCTGATTTTGACACTTAGGCATGAGCAAAACGGCTGTACGTGCGCCAATAAGTGTGGTTGTCAAAATCAGACGGAGTTTACAAAGGTGAGGTGAAAAAGCACGATGACATGCACATTCGAGCGCAGCAGCAGGGCACGCATAAGTCAGGATACGCATAGCAAAGGCCTCGTAAAGTTAACCACGCGGTAGGCGTGATTACAATAATGCGACAATATTGTAGGTTATAACCCTTGATTTTACAATGCTAAGAAAATAAATAAGAAAGGCATGTTCTGGAATGAATTTATACACAAAATTAGGAACACAGAATGCACAAAGCTACCCGTATGCTGTTCAAACACTCACCCAAATTACAGGGGTTGATATCACGTAATTAAGTTTCAAATATTTGTCAATGCAAACTGCAACTGTTAGGATTTGGCGATCGGTTCACGGCTCAAGGGTGTTCGACAGAACAAGAGAATGTGAGTCCACCGCCAGCAGTTGGATTAAAATTGAAAAGGAATCCACGTTGTCTTGAAAGGCTATTTATATCTACGCCGTCATTGACAGATGTCAACGAATCCAAAGACAATAGTGTTGTCAGCAAACTAATATTGTTTATTGCTTTCCAAAACTGTTATAGTGGCTTTTGGTCTCTGTGGTTTTTTCCTTATGTTTACTTTTAATCAAGATTGTAACGCCACTACGTTACACCCGATACCGGTGAGATACTATTTTTTATATTTTTAAATGTTTTATATTTTTAAATATAAAATGATAAATATAAATTATAAAATAAATGGAACAATAATAATAAAGAAAAGAAAAAGACAAACAAATCAAATATCTTGATTTAGCACACGAGGTTGTTGATATGTTGAATGTGGACTCGGCTGTCATTGTGCCGATAGTCGTTAATGATAAATGATAAATGATGTTTATTCAGTAAATAGGTTACAAGGAACACTTTTACACGTCAATGTTTTTTTGTCAGTTTAAGCTAGATGAGGCCGGTGTTTCCTAGCTGACTACCCTGAGAAGAAACACCGAAACAAACTCAGAGGTCGAAGTCTCTTTTAGTGTTCAAATCCATACAATGTGGACTGGTTAGATCCTATGAGAACCATGTACGTTTATGTCTGGGATGAGCTTTATGAAGAAAGCAACACACGAATTCGAGTGGACCTGTCCAGACAGTGCAAGCATTTGTCAGTCATCGCGAAGCTCAACTCAGAACTCTGAGGTGCTCAACGAACCGACGAACAATACCAAAGTAAGGACATTTGAGTAGGCCGCAAAAAATACTCAAACTGCCAGACAATCATAAAATCTACATGAATATAACGACATACATAGTTCTCGCATTCACATTATTCTATATGAGGACCATGCAGCTTAGTGTCTGTAGTGGTCTTTTGAAGAAAGAACCAAACATATTTGAGTGGACCTGTCCAGTCAGTGCAAGCATTTGTCAATAGTCGAATAGCTCAACTTAAAAACCACTAAGGAGCTCAATGACATGACGAACAATACCAAAGAAAAGACATTTGGGTAGGCCGCAAAAGTACTCAAACTGTCAGACAACGTTGAAAATTACTGTAAAAAGGAGGAGAAAATAATAATAATAACCCACATAGTCCTCACATTTACAATAATTAAGTAATCAAAAAAAAATAAAAATATAATACTTTACAAAGTAAATATTTGTGTCAAACAAAATAGTAATCATAATATGTCAATCAAAAAATAAAAATAAATATAATACTTAACAAAGTATTCAAGTCAAAAAAATAATAATTATAAAACGTCAATAAAAAAATAAAATAAAAAATATAATACAATACTATACAAGTATTCATGTCAAAAACGAATATTAAAAAAAAATATATATATATATACAATTTTTCATCAGTAAGTAGTACATATGAAAACAATGGCTCATGTATATCATTGAAGCAGCTCAATCCCACGCCTTTTTGTCCTCAAGAAAGTCATTAATTGTGTAAAAAGCTTTCTGGCATAGCTTACGTTTAATAAATGATTTAAATTTATTTATGCTTAGTTCTTGAATTTGGCTAGGAAGTTTATTATAGAAACGTATACATTGACATCTAAACGAACCACCTATTTTTTTCTTGAGCCTGGTTTTTGGTACAATAAATTTGTGTTTGTTCCTAGTATTTATGCTATGGATATCACTGTATCTTTTAAACAGATTAATATTTTTATGTGCATACATGAGATTCTCATAAATATATTGAGAGGGAACAGTCATAATATTAATCTCTTTAAATTTGTCTCTGAGGGAGTGTCTGGGACTTAATTTATAAATTGCACGAATAGCCCTTTTCTGTAAAACAAAAATTGTCTGAATATCGGCGGCATTTCCCCACAACAGAATGCCGTACGACATCACACTATGAAAATAACTAAAGTATACTAAACGAGCTGTCTCTAAATCTGTTAAACCACGAATTTTCCTTACGGCGTATGCTGCAGAGCTAAGTTTTTTGGACAGTTTATCTATATGGGGGCTCCACTGAAGCTGCGCATCCAAAGTTAAACCTAAGAACACTGTGGAATCCTCGGGTTTCAACTCTTCACCCTTTATTGACACACTAGTGTTCACTTGTATTACATTGGGTAATGTGAACTTTATGCATTTTGTTTTTTTCTCGTTAAGGAGAAGATTATTGACATTAAACCAGTTAACTACAGTTGAAAGAGCATTATTTACATTATCAACAACCACCTGCTGACGTTTGAGTTTAAATAAAAGTGAAGTGTCATCTGCAAACAGCACTATATCATGTTTATCCTTTATGAGGTAAGGCAAGTCGTTGATATAGATTAGAAACAAAAAAGGACCCAGAATTGAGCCTTGAGGAACCCCCATTCTGACTACAGACCCGGAAGACCTTTTGCCGTTCACATCAACTCTCTGAATCCTATTACTCAAGTATGAAGTAAGAAGATCCAGAGAGGCGCCCCGGACTCCGTAGTAGTGCAGCTTCCTGATCAATGTATCATGGAGAACGCAATCGAAAGCCTTAGACAAATCGCAAAAAATGCCCAACGCATCGCATTTATCTTCCCATGCATTATAAATGTGTCCCAAAAGTTCAACACCAGCATCAGTTGTTGAACGACCCTTTGTGAAACCAAACTGTTTGTTGTGTAATAATTTGTGTTTATTAAAATATCTTTGAATTTGATCTAAAATAATTTTCTCAAAAATTTTTACTAAAAGTAGGTAGCACTGATATAGGTCTATAATTAGTAGGGTCTGATGTACTACCCGATTTAAACAATGGTATAATTTTACTATATTTCATTAGATCAGGAAACTCACCACAATCTATACAATTATTAAAGATTACTGCCTGTTACCGCCAACGGCCTGATGGCCAAAAGCCTCGACGACCACCTGTCGAAGCTGTCGTTGCGCGGTTAGATCAAGGGCCTGATACAGAAGACAGTACTCCTCGATACGGCTCGCATTGTGAGGAGTTTCCTGTCTCTGGAGCCCTAACCACCGGTAGCTAGGACCCTGCTCCCGACACCGGTGGACTGCTATATTTATAATTTTAAATGTTTTTTTTTGTATGGTTTGTTAAAAATATTTAAAATTACAATATAATTATATGTATAGTAAAGTGAATAAACGAAAAATAATAATATTTTTTATTTCTGCCAATAAGCCTGATATAGTGGTGGTGGACCGAAAGACTCGAGAGGTGTGCAATAGTTGTTGATATTACCGTCCCGCACGACGAAAACCTCGTGAAAGCCGAGAAAGCTATACAAATCAAGTATCTTGACTTGGCTCGCGAGGTTGTCGGAATGTAGGATGTGGACTCAGCGATTATTGTACGGATAGTCGTGTCAGCCAATGGCTTAATAGCCACAAGCCTCTACCAACACCTCAGGAGTCTCTCGTTAGACTGCCGGGGCAATTAAGTGCTTGATTCAGAAAGCGGCACTTCTGCACAGGGCTCGTATTGTTAGGAGGTCCCTCTCTCTGGAGCCCTGACCGCTGGTAGCCTGCACCCTGTTCCCAATACCGGTGAGCTACCTACTATTTTAATATGTTTTTTTTTTAATATTAAAAAAAAGACACGGACGCGCATAGTTTTTTATTATTTGTGTGTGTATGGGTGTGTTTGTGTTGTGTGTGTGTGTGTAAGAAAGATAAATAAACGAAATAATATTTTAGTGAGTTATATTTTTGGAATCGCGAAACATATTTAAAAACGACCTCACTAACCTAATGGTGGCCGAGATTTTGTTTTTTTTTTTAAACGTATAGTCTCACTTTCACTTCGCTTCACTTCAGCAGTCAAAACCAATCTGAAGGTACCTCATTTGTTGAAATCCATCCAGCTGATTAAGCTACAGGACGTGCCCAGGAAATAAATATACAAACATACATACATAATTTATTAACATACATATATTAATACCATACATACTTTCATACTAACACACATATTTTTGAAAAACATTACCCTCCACCTGGAGCAGTCGAGTAAAAATGTTTCAAATTATGCACGGCTAGTCGACTTCTGCTACGCTTCGTAGCGCACCGTAGCCACACGTAGCACAGATGTGCTACGCCGTAGCGCGGCGTTCTCCAACAGCGATGCAACTTTTATTGGAAAACTTCACCCGAATTTACATGTCCCGCACATTATTAAAAACGCTTGTAAAACTTTAAAACGCCTATTTTAATATCATCTACTACCTTAACAACGTAGCATTAAGAATCGTTTTCGAATGCATCGAAAGCAAATAAAAGTTGTCAGAGGATTTGTTTCGGAGCCAAGAGTTTGAATTTTAAGTGTTGGCCCGACTCCGGCGTTTACCTGTGACGCTAAAATAGTTGTTTAATATACAATAGGCTTTTACAATGTGGAATTTATTGGCGAAACTTTACAAATAAACTTATGAATTTGTTGTTCCCGTTCAGATTTTTATTTAGATAGGTACGTACGACTGTATTGAAAGTTAACAAGGGTTGGTAAGCATTCGATTCATATACAAAGTCAATAGGTAACTGAATTGCAGACTGTAGTAAAAGTTTTTTGAATTGTTGAAATAGTTAAAACTGTTCACTCAAAAGAATCGTCAATGGAAAGAAAATTCAAGCTTAAAACTTGTGTGAGTACTCAAGTTATCTAAAAATTAAAAAAAAAAATTACACAAGTTACGTTAAAATTAAAACTCTTATTTACACTATGTCATCCCGTATCAATAACTGCACTACATTTTCTATAAATTGGGCACTTTGCTCGCCTCCTATATTTACCCAATTAGGGAGGTGTGCCTTGCGACTGCGAAGTTTCCCGCACAAAGTTAGGCGTGCACAGAGCGCTTTTGAGTTCATGTCCCCGCGCGCCGCTCGAGCTATCGACTGGAGGCGACTTAGATGACCATACGTAAGGCCCAGTATCAGCCTGCCCACCTAACACGAGGTGCTAGTGCCATCATGATTCCGGTCATCATCAGCCTTTAAATATCCCCACTGCTGGGGCACAGGCCTCCTCTCTGTGAGAGGGTGTGGGCCGTAATCCACCACGCGGGCCCAATGCGGGTTGGTGGATGTCACAAGTCTTCGAATTTTTGGTTCTAGGACATGCCGGTTTCCTCACGATGTTTTCCTTCACCGTTTTGAGAGCAGTTGTGCTGAAATAATTTACACAAAGTAAAGCGCCTGCCTGGGTTTGAACTCACGACCTGCAACTTGTAAGTCGCGGCCAATACCACTGGGCCACCACTCCTCTGCGGCATGATTCCGGTATACCGAACGAATAGCACTATCTCTTTTTCACAGCAGACTCATGATGGCAATGACACGTCATTAGGGGCTGTAGTAGGTAGATCCACTGTATCCTCATCACAGCGTCACTAACGCCAACATTCCCTGAACTGAGACAAGTACACCTGCACGCCTTCATTTCTCCTGTCATATTTAAATCTCACGTGATGCGAACTGCACATGAGACTCGGAAACAAATACAAAATCTTCGCACGGTTATATGGCATTATTTTTTGCTGGAAAAACCAAAAACTTAACAATCTTTTCCGACGTGGGACTGAAACCGAGAACCCAGCAGAGCTCAGCAGTTAGATTTGCAACCACTAGACCATCGAGGTTGGAAAACCTCTGTTTACATTTGGTTTGCGATAGCAAACCTTTGAAATGAATACCTTTAGAATCAATTACACTTCATCATGTTGGCAGTGACTTGATTGCCAAAATGCTGAAGAGTAAATGATTTATTTTTCAATAAATTTTTATAACATAACATCAGGGCCGTATTACCCGTAGTGCACCCACGTTTCACCAGTATAATATACTAGTACAAAATACAGACCGCAACCTCTCATCGCTTGCACCAGCACCTCACAGGCGCTCCTTCCCCAGAGGCAAGTTTTATTGCAAGTTGCAAGCAAGTCAACTGCGCTTTGCACATAGTGTAACGCATACGTCGCGGTGCCCGCGGTGCTACTCATTAATATAGCGCCGCAACGTAAATAAACTCGATGCACTGCGCCTAACGGCTTCTGGTGCTGTTTGAGAGTAATTTAAAAGCATCCTGCAGACCTGACTTTTTTAAAAGATTTTATTTAACTTATAGTATTTGTTTGTTCGGGTCAAATCTTGCAAGCTGAATTACATGCACTTCCTCTTTCCTACGGAGTTGGATTTTTAAAAGAACTCTTTAATGGTTAACAGCACATAGTCAAGACAAGTAACTTTTCTGTTACCGTTCACGCCAACCTCCTCCCGCCGCTCTCGAAACTGCGAAGTAATTTAAAAGCTTGTTTAAAATTTTTTATTAAAAAGTTTTTTAAATTAATTTGTTCGCTTTTGCACACTATCTAACTTAGTGATTAGCGATGATGTAGTCGATGATGGAGCAAGATTACCCAGAAGTAACCAATTCACTCTTGACTTAAAGACCCCACTACGGTAGGGAACTCCACTCCTTAGCTGTACGCTAGCTTAAAACAATTTATGTTACTGTTAGGCCGCATCATCTCACTGGTGGACAAAGGCCCTGACTTCCAGCTTTTCCACCCAGGACTCCGGATCTCAAGAGTACTGTACTACTCGTTGGTTTTATCTACCTCGACCTACCATTTCTGCTTGTGCCAAGACTAAAGTGAGAAAATAATTATTTTAATTCGTAAGTATCTTGTTAATAATATACATTATAACTATGCTTGATTAATTTATATAGTTATAAAGTTCTCTGGTATCGTCGAGGTAAAGAGAAACCCTTGGGGAATCCGCGAAGCAAATAAGATGACTCAGATTATCAAAATTATGTATTTGGTTTGACAAAGTTAACAAAATCAACCGCAAAATAAGTAATAGTAGTATGAATAAGCTGTGTAGCCATAACCTCAATGGCAATGTTGTACTTTCCCATAAAGAAAATAAATGTTTTCCCGGAAACGCTTTCTCATAATTAAATACCATATTGGTTACCACAATCACTTTCACATTGCTCATGTCCAAAATAGTTCAAAGAAGCCCACTATGAAGTCACCTGTCCGAACTACATTTTAATAGTCAAAGAGCTGGCGAGCCATCCGCGCTCATTGTCGGCCAGTATACGTTAATCTGTCCGTCTGTCCATCCACCGTAACATGGGTACGAGATCCCCAGGATACACTATGATACGCATTTTTTGCGGTGACAGTATTTCTTGGCTCGTCTCTATTTAGTTAAGCCCACGTTATTATTTACATTATATTGTTTGCGAGGGAGAGTGCCGGCTTACTCGAGACGGGTTGGTTTAACTCATCAACAGGCTTTGTCTCAATGATAATAATGTTTTACTGTATCGTGTTACTGATATTTTACTATGCAAGTATGCGTGGTTCAGTGATTCTCTTCCTAATCTGGAGGGTTAGTTTTTACAGAAACTTTGCATACTTCTTTAAATAACAAGAATGATTAAATACGTTTAATACCACGAATGTCTCAATACAGCGCGAATCTACGTCCACAACCAAGTAGGTACATAAGTTATACAATATTTTACAGCTACAAAAAACTCTTCATATTTATATTTTTTGGTATTCTATATTAGTACCATATCAAAGAATACAATATTGCTCGAAGACGAATCTCGTATAAAATATAGTTGGCCACAATATGTGAAGATTCCACAACCTTATTTTCGTGTGTCTGTTATTGCGTTATCTCCAAAACGACTAGTATATAAGTATTTATGTAAAATCGTCCATTCTGACCGTCCGTTCGCCCCGACAACTCTGATTACGCAATTTCAGAAATTGTCTCACTATTTTCTTGGGTTACAAGCAGAACGAATTGTATAAAAGGAAATTTCATTTTAAGTTTTTGCTTTATATAAGTTTGGAAGTTATTACTGCGTGCAGTGCATTCATCGCATTTACATGATGCCTCGCGGATAGCTGCAGTTTCACTGAACTTTTCTTCTTGCTATGTAAGTTTCACACATTACGGAGCTTAATGAATTACTAATTACAAGTTGTAATTCATCAAGGAATTATGAATATTATAATGAGCTTAAAGTAATTAGAACTTAGCCTACTATTCTTTAACAGGGAATGATATCAAAAAGGCAAGCTTTTTAGTTTCACATTTTTTTTAAGGTTCCGTAACCGAAGGGTCCAAACGGAGCCCTATTGCTATCACTCACGTGTCCGTGTGTCAGTCTGTCCGTCTGTCTGTCGTCTGTCACAAAATTTTGTTCGGAAGAATTTTTAACTTCCCATTGCCACCTATGAAATTGAAATTTTGTGATTATGTTTATTATTAAGTACGTATACTTTACTAAATATACGTACGTAACAAATACCAAAATATTGAATTCGCTCATATGGTACTTAACCCTAAATTTGCGAAGTCCGACACGCACTTAACCGGTTTTTTTTTCTTTATGCGTTGAAGTATTTTTCTTATAAACATTACTTTAGGTCTCAGAGAGGCCTTGCCCTTTACATGTCGATTATAATACAATACATAGATACTATATTCATACATAATAATTTTTTATTGTTTGTTTAATTATTATTTGTTTTTATTTTAACGATCTTGATGTATGTTTACTCGGCTCTAATTTCAAAGTGGAAGCAGTGGTTGCCTATAACTGAATGTGTATTTGAAATCTAATCTATGTAATTGTTTAATGTAGCATTCGTTGGCGATTCTAAATTAATTAAATCTTTTATTTTTTGTGCAAAAGGTCGGCCTGACGGCTATTCTCATATATTGATCTTTTATGATTTAGTATTTGATGTGTAAAGTTTCCAATTATCATCAAAAAACCAAGTCATGACAATATTTATTACCTTGAAATACCACCTCACACAATCACAAATCACATCAAATCACACAAATCGACAAGTGCCCCATCCCTACAAGCCGACACTGGGCACGTCACTAATCCGGCCAGTGATACGTCGCACAAGTTGTGGTAAGCGCCCAACTTCGGCCCTTCTCAATTGCTATAATCTCTTCGCGATTGCCATTCATTTATTGTCTCGGGTTAGGGTGGTAGCTTAGTGTTGGGAGGTAGCGGGTACGGAGAATATTTTGATGTATGACGTATGTCAAAAGTGACGCTATAGGTAGGTAAAAAGCATGGTTTTCGCCTCATGTGAATACTTACTCATAAATTATGAATGTGAATTTTAACGCCCAGCAGAGGAAGATGTAAAGTAAAAGTAACTGCCTATTCATGTATGAAAAGCAGGTATCTCAATTTTATTCATTCGATTCTGGAGAAATTCCTGTTATCCGTACTAATAAATATAATTATTACAAATGCGAAAGTAACTGTCTGATAATCTGCTTGTTACTTTTTCACGTCTTAACGGCTTGACACACGGGTAAACTATGTCCTGGATTAGGACAAGGATTTTGTATCCCAGGAGTATCTTCCCTTGACATAATTTCAGATTTTTACGCAGGTGGAACCGCTGACAGAAGCTAACTCAAAATTAATTTAGACAAGAAAATATCGGCCTCGCTCTTAAATCGAGTTTGGTTTTCAACCAAATCGCCCCCGCTATCGCTCGTTAATACACCCTTACCCGAACGGGTCTCACATGGGAATAGTTGCGTTCCGCAGTTTAGATGGGTGAAGTGGCGAGCATTAGAGGCGCGGCCCGCACTGCGTGTGCGGCAGTTGAGTGCGGCCCGTTCGTTTGATGTATCGCGGCAAGCTTTGATTGTGCTCGGAAGTTAGGAAGGTGCCAACTTTTTAGGGTTGTTTGTGACTTCTTGATGACGATGCTTAATTGTTAACGTTACCCACATTTTTTTTATCTAGGTCAGGGAATCGTTCGTAACTCTTGTCTTTTTTAAAGCATCATTGATGATTTTTAAAGGTTTTGAAGATGAAAATTGTATTGAGGATTATTATTGAAAACCCGTATTTAGGGTTCCATACCCGAAGGGTCGAAACGGAGCTCTATTGTTGTCACTCACGTGTCCGTCTGTTCGTCTGTCTGTCCGTCGTCTGTTACTAAATTTTGTTCCGAAGAATTTTTTAACTTCCCATTGACCTATGAACTTGAAATTTAGTGATAATATTTATTATGACGTATAATTTATTAACAAATACTATTAATTAATATAATATCAAATATATCGCACAAAACAGATTTTTTCTTTGATTGTTCCGTCGTTTGGTACGGAACCCTAAATGTGCAAAGTGCGACACGCACTTGGCCGGTTTTTTTCAGTGAGTCGGATCAATTCAACCTGAAACTATTCTGTTTTCCTACTTATGACAAATAACGTATGTAGGATTCTTCTTGTGTGCTAATAAAACGTATATCATTAACTAAATCTTGGCTTAACACGCGCTTGAGAAAACAGACAATCACATTACATAACTCGCATCTCACACAGCCTCCAAATGAACTAATATAGAATAATTACATGAGTGGCACACCTCAGTTATACTACCTCCTTTGTTTCGCACACATACTCCTTGATTAATCATGTCTGTGACGAACTCGAGCACTTTGCTAAACTTCCTCGTAACGAACGGAATAAAATAAACGAACTAGTGTCGTTTCAAAATGAACATGAAGTTTGACAAATTGAAGAAGTACTTGAATTATGAGTTAGTTTGACGACTGGTTCAGATCTAGTTTGAGTAGGTACTTGTCTAGTTCTAAATTGTGATTTAACTTATTAATATGGTAATCTTTCTTTACTACCTATGTAGTTGGTAGGTTACTTCTTTCGGTGGTTGAGGTGTGGACAAATATTTTGAACATCTTATTTCTAAGCAAGACTTACAGCTTACTAGATCATCATCATCATCAGCCTATACATACATAGAGGACATAGGGCTCTCCAATTGCACGCCATTCAGCTCGGTTCTTGGCAACTCTCATCCAGCTGCTTCCAGCCACACCCTGTAAAGAAATGTTTTCTACCATTGGCTAGCATCAGAGATATTATATGGTATGAGACCCTGGTTACCAATCCTCGGGTATACTGCGCACGTGGTTTGTATGTAGTAAATAAGAGTCCTTTGAATTTGGTCTTCACATACAGGTTGTAACGGAAAGGTGTGGTCATATTTTGAGAACCGGCTCAGCCCATGGGTATGAATAACATTCTTTAAGAAAAAAAAAGAAAATTCCCAAAAAGAAATTGGACTTTTCATACAAAGTTATCATCAGCTGATCAAAATTTGTATGGGAGGTAAAAAAAATATTTGAGAATTTCCTTAGGTTTTCTTGCAGAAAGTTGTTCATATCGATGGGCAGATGCAGTTCTTAAAATATGACCACACCTTTCCGTTACACCCTGTATATCACATTTATTGCTAACACTGCATCACACCAGATACGAGTAGCAGTCAGTACACAGAAAATTGTATGTTGAACTTACAATTTATGATGAATCACTTTTACCCTATCGTTCGAAGA
Organism: Polia nebulosa; assembly: GCA_951329385.1. Lineage (NCBI taxonomy): Eukaryota > Metazoa > Arthropoda > Insecta > Lepidoptera > Noctuidae > Polia > Polia nebulosa. Next base: position 809,401 of record OX589595.1, on the reverse strand, counting down.
TCGAAGATTATAGGTCCAGTGAGGAGATCCTCAAGCAGTATCTAAGCCGTGGTCATCTAATCATGGGCATCTCTGGACACGTGGACGTTGGTGTTCGAAACCCTTTGCTAAGACCGCATTGTTCTTCCAAAATATAGATTAAATCTAAAGCCCTGCCGACAAGAAAACATTCGGTGAGAATCTTAAATGCCATGCTTATTAAGACTTAGCGTTGCTACAGAAAATCCCAATAGAAGTACTTACATCGTCCTACATTCTTATGCTCACAGCATTTGAACTTGACTCTGGTTCCTTTCACTCGAGCCATCATTAGGTGCTTTTAAGTAGTTTTTTTCCAATATATAAAACTCAATAGGCAGACTCGCTCTCAGATCAAGTTGGGAAAAAAAAGAAACGTCAAACGACAAACAATCTGTCATCTGTCAACTCGCAAAACAACGCTCCATTCCACGAATCCAAACCTATTCCATTTTTAAGTGTTACAACCCTATTATATATTATGTTTCTTGGAAATAAAAAAATACAGGTGCATAATATTTTGAACCTATGTAATGTGTTTCCACGAACGCCTAATTGCATTAATTAATTAATATTTTTTCAAGACAACATCCATTCCCGTTTAAGCTCAATATCGCCCTGAAACAAGCGGACAGAATTACCTGTTACTTCTTCGCAAATATAACTAATGAAATACGCGTACACACGCAATATGATTACGTGCATTAAAACGCGCGTTCTGCTGAGGGAAACACAACGTCGTCGCATTCAGCCAGCAATGTATGCAAAGCGAGCGATTTATGCCTCAGCGCATGTATGTCTAATGCGCTAGTTGAATACGAACACACTAGTAAACGGACTGCGTTCACACCGTACTGTAATATTTTGAGGAGTGGCTGGAGAGGCGCCACGGCGTCCTCACCTTACGCCTGACGCAGGTCCTCACCGGACACGGAAGTTTCGGGAGGTTCCTGTGTAGGATAAGGAGGAGGGAAACGCCCGGATGCCCCCACTGTGAGGATTGCCCAGAGGACACGGTGGAGCACACGGTGGAGTTCTGCCCCGCTTGAGCGGAGCCCTGCCGTGTCCTCGTGCAGGCGATCGGCGGCAGCGACCTCTCGCGCCCGGCTCTGGTCCAGGCCATGGTACGGAGCGAGAGGGAATGCGAAGCAGTCTCCTCCTTCTGCGGAGCAGTAATGCTGGCGAAAGAGGAGGCGGAACGAGTTAGGGAGAAGCTGCAACGACAGCCTCGCCTTAACGCCCCCAGCAGCAGCCGCCGCTGGAGACGCCAGGGGCTTCCGGTGCCGCGAGACCCGAGCCTGCGTGTCCCCACTGTGAGGATTGCCCAAAGGATACGATGGAGCATACGGTGGAGATCTGCCCGCTTGGGCAGAGCCGTGTCCTCGTAATATTGTACGGCCATGGTACGGGGCGAGAGGGAATGGGAAGCAGTCTCCTCCTTCTGCGAAGCAGTAATGCTAGGCGGAGGAGGAGGCGGAACGGGTGAGGGAGGCTCAACAACAGAGTCGGGCGACTCTGTTGTTGTTTGTTCACGCCCTCAGCAGAAGACGACCTGGGCGGGAGACGTCGCGAGACGAGCTCCGGCCACCGTAGACCCGTGCCTGCGGACGGCGAGTAGTGGGTAGCTCAATCTCAATCAGCACCAGGCCCGAGAGTCTACGGCACGTAGTGTTCCTCGCGCGCCTCAAAGAGTTGTAAGCAATAGGGACGGGGCCCGTCATGGCCAATGCCTGCCAGGGGGTTGAGGATAAATTCGAAAGAGTAAACTCGCCCCTAGGCATTCAGGGCAGGGAGGAACAGAGGTGGGTTTTAGTCAGTAATCCCGCTCCACCCAGAGCGGGAGAAGTCATTGGATGATTTCCTACCCCACAAAAAAAAAAACCGAACTGTAATGTGCATTGATTTGATCTTCTTATCGCAGACAAATTTATTTATTGCACAAAGCATATCATCGGCTTACGAAACAATAAGCGCTGTTAAAAAGCACTTTATTAGGTACAATTTACTAAAAAAAAATCTAAACAAGTTACATTTTTGTTCCCAACGAACAAATCTACTATGTAAATAGTGCCTTGTGCCTTCCTGATAAAGCAAGCCTTATGTGGCCTTGTTAATTAAAAAAACCCATAAGTATAAATATTAAACTACATGACTGCAACTTGGCTTCTTCTGTGGAATGCTCATGCACAGCCATAACAAAGTCTACACAATGTCATGTCAAATATCTTGGTGTGCGCACTATATCAAATGTTTGCTTACCTGTGCGCTGCCACACTGCGTCTGCTAGGCGACAACAGGCATTTCTCGCCATTTTTCTCTACAATAAGCTGAACAAAATCCTAAACATGAATTCCCTTACAACCCGCGAAACAAAAACCAAGGTAAAGATCTGGCTACTGACTCAAGACTATTACGCAACTGAAAGTCTGATGCAACCAAATTAAATACAATCATAAGAACACAAAACTTTTGGTATTCCTCGCACACATTCACACATAAGCTTGACTTTTTACGATTTCGAAGTCTGCTGTTGATTTACATCAATTTTAAGTTAATCCTTGTTTTGTTTTTGACTAAATAAGCCCTATATCTTTAGTTTAGTTTTAAGGTTTACACAAGTCCTAATTTTGAGTTAATTTCTCTATTTTATTGATTAATTGATATGCTTTATGATTTAATTTTTGTTTTTTGACTACTTAATTTTTCTAATGTTATTTGTATTTTTCTTTTTTTCCTTTGTTTATAAAGTTGTTTTGATTTAAATATTTGTTAGAATTAATTTTTTTACGTGCTAAATTGTAAATATTGAAGAAGTCACTGGCTCCTGAAATACAGGTACTCTACCTAGCTCAGGAGTCAGGGTTTAATTTTTCTGTAAATTTTGTTTGTCCCAATAAATAATTATTATTATTAAAAAAATTCAGAGTTTTTGTGGGAGCTGGACTTCCTGGAAAATAAGTAAAAAATATTAGGAATTGGCGAGAATAGAAAAGAGATAACTATGCCGTGTAAAACAACCCGCTGTATTCATAGCAAGATGATGGGTTCTTCTAAATACTTAGGAGAACCTACCTTGTGACCAAGTGAGGTAGAGATATAAAAGAAACAATAGCTCCCTTGTCCAAGTGTAAACCACGGTCCTATTAATTCATCTGTGATTTGCCAGTTTTTACTTTATTGAAAAAATCATACCTACTAAAAACTGATAAAAATATTTTAAAAGCTTCAGTTTCTTTCAAAAAAAAAATATAAAACCGAGCAAACCTCAAAACAATCAGTCGTCCGTTACACATCGGTGTGACAGTCGCGGGCGCGGCGCATCAAGTGTATTCAGTGAACTAATTACGTCGGCTGCTCGGTTTGTCAATCATGCAACTGCGCCTCTTGCGCCAACTGCGCCTCTTGCGCCGAATAATTATTTAACTTCGTTTCCGCCTCGCCACTTATTATCTTCTGGTATTAGTCTGATTGCGAGGTTTCCAGGTTAAGCTTACTGATTTAGTTTAGTGTGCCAGTTTGTCTTGAATTGGGTCTTTGTATGTATTATGTGTACTTGTAAGCTTGTAAATGGACGGTTATAAAATATTCGAGCTTACAAGTAAAGTTTACTTGTGTACATATTTTTGCTCGTGACCGTATGTACACGTTTATTAAGATTGTTGCTGGTGTTTAAGGTGGTCTTGCATCAGGCAGTCAGATATATCAGATTTGATTAGTGGTGACATAATGTTATAGTCAAAGTTGTTTGATTATTGTTATAGTCAATGGTCGCTATTTAGGAAGCCTCTTTGCTGAATGACTGGTTTAGACATTTCTGCGTTTGAATGAAGTAATTTTAAAGAAACTAGTTTTAGACGAAAGACGTTGCCTATTTTATCCTCAAAGCGACTAAAATATCCACGAATCGTGATTTGAACAACATCAACTGTAGCCACACCTATCTCAACTTTGATAGAGCCAAAGAAGATTCTCGAAATGTTTGGGGCATAGTACGAGTACAAGATAAAATAGTTGTAGAAAAAAAATAGTAGTTTCGATGATAAAATTATGACGTTCGAATGTCTCTAAGGGAGATCAGTACAAAAGATTTCATGTAACACCCCTGCTTATAATAAAACATGCTTTTCAAAATAAAATTCTGTCAACGCAAAATATCAAACGTATTGTGCAACGCAAAATGCGACAACGCAGTGGGTAGCTCGCCGTCCGATCAGCACCAGGCCCGTGAGTCGACAACAAGAGATTAGTGGCAGCCACCACTGACGGGACCCATCGTGGCCGGTGCCTGCATGCCTAGGGGTAGCGGATAAATTCTGAAAATGAGTTACCGCACCCCTGAGCACTCAGGAAGGGATGGAACAGGGGTGAGTTTTAGTCAGTAAGAGTCTGACACGCCCTCCCGCTCCAGCCAGAGCGGCTGAAGGCATTGGATGATTTCACAGCCCACAAAAAAAAAGAGTCGGACTCGTACACGAAGGGTTCCGTACCACAATCTGAAAAAAAGAAAAAACACGTTTCTGAAACTTATTTTACTGACAGACAGACGGACTGCGAGGTTTTTTTTGGGCTGTATCTCTTGATCCGTAATTGCTAGACAGTTGATATTTTCATACAGCGTGTATTTTAATAGCCGGTATAACAACAAATTATTAGCTATTAAATTTTTATTTTTATTATCGGCAACAGAAATACACATTCTGTGAAAATTTCAACTGTGTAGCAATTACGGATCGTGAGATACAGGATGCTGACAGACGGACGGACAGAGGAGACATAGTAATAGGGTCCCGTTGGTTACCCTTCGGGTACGGAACCCTAAAGAGTATTGACAGAGTTTGCAGGTCTCGGCAACCCTATTTGCCAGAAAAGCAATGCTCTTGAGCGTTATGGCAAACGCGGTTACCAGTGTGGTTTGTTCACTTTAAATCATTATTTTGCTGTGGTCGCGTTGATTGAGCTTTGAGGAGTAAAAAAAAGATGGCACTGTATTAAAATTTCGCGTCTTCTCTTTACTGGGCACCCTGCACGTAATCACAGAGTAAAATTACAGTAAATTGTTGAAATGTCGCCTGTCAAATGTCAGTGTTAAAAAATTTCGCGATGTATTTTTATGTGAATTGTTTATTTAACTAGAATTTTCTTAAAATTGAGTGTAATTGTGTTTAATATCTAAAAAATCCTCAAAGAATCAAGTTTTACGAATAACTAAACATGTCAGTGGTTCAATGTGTGTTGAAAATGATAATATTGAAATACGAAACATCGAAATGGCTGGAATGTTTAAGTAAGTAAATAATGTGTTATTTATTGATTTTAAGTAAGATTTCCCTTGTAACATCGTAAAAACTCATTGGTATTACGATAATTAGTTAATAATTAGTATTTACAAACAGATAGAACAGTAAAATACAACGAGAAAATAGGTAAATATTCCATCTTGGCGTAACCTTGACCCGCCGTCGGCGCTAAAATTCTGTGGGGATGGGGTGATTGTTTGGGTCTAATGTGGTACTCAGAACATTTCACGTAGTGACTCAGGGGTATCAAAAAAAAGGTTATATAGTCTAGTTTAATGCCATGTAGGTTTTAAAGACACAAACTACAAAATTGTTGGTAAAAACTTAGGTCAAACAAATTTTAACGTCTACCGCTAACGGTTACGTTAACGTTTACATTTCTTTTAAAGTACTTAACACACGTTATCGTACTTTAGTTTTCACATATGTCGATTCTCTATAGTTTCATTCAGCTATACACAGGTTTTTTTTTGTGTGTAGCTTCAGTAGTTTAGTAGATATTAAGCTTTAATTTGCAACAGGCGCGGGGCACTTGATCGGGCAACCTTCATTGCGCACGCTGGACGTCCCGCGCATGTTTAAGGCTCCTGTAAACACGTTCCAGTGGCTAATTAAAATTTTATATTTACCTCGACAACTTTAAATAGCTCTTGAAATTACCTGATAAACTAACTGAAAGCATTTAACCTACATCGAGGATGATACGTTTAGCTAAGACGCGTTTAAACTTTGTAATGATGTACAAAGTAGCGATAGCTTGCTAACTACAGTTGCGCTACTCTTACGACTTGAGCGAGAAAACACACACTAAATACACTTTACATCTCTCCAACTTGCCTTCTGAAAATTACGTATTTACTTTAGACTATACTAGGTAATGATTCAACAAAACGAAACTGAATAATGTATCGGTTTCAGTAAAAAGTTCATGCAATCGAGAATATGAACATATTGATAAACACATTTATATTTATAATTGAACATCGCCGCACAATGTGCACTTCACACAAACATTGGGAACAAAAATAGAAAAATCTAATTTGTATAACAGCGACATTTTTATCATTGTTCCTAAAGCAGTCTATCCTCTCGTGGGGTGAGGCGTGAAGATTTGTTTGCTTACGAATTTCAAAACTGAATTACAGATCATTTGGGGGAATAAAGGCGCAGCTGTCACTTGTGTCGGTGTAGGCCGCACCGCCACACCGTAATCCCGGCGGGCGGCGCCTCAGCCGCGCAAACAGAAATATAATTTGTCGCTCACATTGTCATGTTAGAATAATTGTAATGCAATCTGGCGGCTTGTCGTGTGTCGGACATCTTTTCTCACTGGAAACAAAGTGAGTTAAAAAAGATGCGAATTGTTTTGAAGCTGATTAAGATAATGTAACAAAACGTTTTGTCAAAAAAAAAACAATTGCTATTAAAAAGTTACTTAACTCATCAGTACTTTTTTTTTTATTTAGGCAGTGGTATTTCTGGTAGACCTTGATAAATGATTCAAAGTTTAAATATGTATACAGTTCAACGTGTTCGTTGTACCCGGAGATTGCTCGAAAACATTTTATATCGTTAACGGAATTCCGAAAGCTTAATCCACTTTGTTATCACGCAAACATTGCCGCGTAACTCGAATTACAATTAAGTATTCATACCGCGTGTGCCAAATGTTACTTACACCTGCTTTTATAAGCTTTCCCCTCAATTTCGCAGCCCTGGCTCCACTCACAAGGCAATCCTACACTCCATGTACGAGTAAGTACAAGTACACAAAAACGGCTTAACAAAACGTTTGCCAGAATTTAAAGTTGCTCGGCCAATTTTAAAACTTATTTTCCAGACCATATTTTTTTGTTGCAAAATATTTCTCGGGGGAAATTAGAAGTAGGTACTACTGTAGGTAATCAAATTAGAAATACATCTCGAAATTACTCCAGAAAAAGTAAGTGGTCTACTTTTGAATATTAGCGACTATGACAGCTTTCTTGAACATTGGCTGCTGAAAATGTGGATTTTTTAAATATAATGTTACCTTGATAAATTACCTATACCAAGAGTATATTAATCCGTCAGGCCAATAGGTTTTCAATTGTGTCTGCTAATGAGGGGCTTGATGGGTTAAGCAGCCTGCAATGTTCCGTTAATGTACGTACATCTTTGTGAACGCACCCACGATACAGGAGTAATTCCTAGTGTGGGGCAACGTTTTAAAAAAATAAATTAATAAATGTGTAATTTTGGGTCTCCTTTCTGTGAGAGATTCGAATGTTTAGTTACCTCAAGATGGTTTCTTTTACCGGTTTGAAAGCAGTGGTGAAGAAATTGCCTGCGTGGGTTTGAATCCATGACCTAACAACTCGTGAATCGTGACCGTTGCCTCTGGGCCACCACCGCTGGAACTAAATCAATAATTAAGCGTAAAAAATAAGCTATGATCTCCTTTAATAATTGGTAAGTCTTGTTGGTACCTATAACAAGTACAAGTTTAAGCCACTTATCTAATTACACGATATCAGCGGTCGTCAAGGTGACACCGCGCCCACCAGTCGCCACACACTGCGATGGTCGCTAAGCCCCAACACCTGATATTAATTTCCCAGAGGAGGTATAAATTTTGTCGTGAGATCGAGACGCGAGCGCCGCAGTGTGCGGTCGCCGGTCAACTTTCGTTCGCACCTCCACGCTAGTTTGTTTACTGGCGTTGTGCCGACTTTAATGGACAATATATTTTACTAATGGCTGCATTGAGGAGTTGTTTAGTGCGGTATTAAATTGACGGGCAGTTTATGCTACAAAGTGGTTTATTTATTTGTGTATGATAAGATAGAAAGTAAAAAAGATAGAGACATATTAGTTATGTAAGCCAACAATGAAACTTGTTGTCAGATCAATTGTACCAAGTACCCTGTACGTACAGCGACAATACAATCAAATGCGGATCTCAAACCCATTTCTCAGCCAGAATTCCATATCGACGTAGTCATTGGTAACAAAGCTGGCGCCGGCGGCTCGAGCATACAATATTCCTAGATCAATGTGTCACGCACGTGACCAGCCGAACAAATTCCTCTATTATTTCCCGCTATTTTTTCTCAGTTACGTGTGTAATCTTCAAGTGTTGATTGTCTTTAGTCTGCAGACAACTCTCACCCGCACACAATTGAGTTATAGCTACCTACATTTTGAATGTACAACTTTTTTATTCTTATAATTTTATTAGTCCCAAATGTCTCGTAGCAACTTGCCTTCAGTACTTTGTATACGTTTCCCGTATACAGTCAGTTTTCAAAGAGGGATCCGTCTCGGTTGTAAAATTATTTTTCTTAAAGTTTGCTTAAATGTCGACAGAATATTGCGAAATTCTAGAAGCGTTAAAAATGTTTACGCGCGATGGAAGTTTTAACTTTCTTCCTTTCTTCATAACGCTGCGCTATTTGAAGAGTGAAATAAAAGGTTAATTATTAATTATTTTTCGACGCTCATTACTCTGCGTCGGGAACAAAGTCGTTGCAATAAGTTCACGCGCGGCTGATAGACCCTATTTTCTCGGAACATTTTGATACAAAGGCAAAATTTCATAAGGCGTCACCTATCCGAAGCGTCGCGCTCCGTTCAACCCTTTCGGGAGTCGCTTCTCGTAAATATTCAAGGTTACATTCGTGCTCACAATTTTTTCTGAATTTACTTGTCCCTAAAACACTGGGGCCGCGTAACGGGCGAGCTCGCGCACGTAAGCGACGTGTCTTATATACGTGTGTGCATATATGTGGTGGATACCATAGAAAACATGTTTGTTTTGAGTTTTCTTTGAGTCTCTTTTACGTTATACGTTATACGCTTATACGTTTGCCAAATACAAACATGGGCTACCTATCAAATATTTTCTCAAGTCAAAATCTAATGAATTATTTGAGTAAATTAGCAGATAAATTACATGAACAATACAGACAATACGATGAGCAAGAAAATCAGTGGTTTTACCTAACCGATTGGTGTAAGACTAATAAACAGAATTTGTCAGTGGAAACTCTACTTAATCTTCAACAACTAAGGATCTGTGAATAACATTATTCTACCTAACCCATCAGAATTTCATGCTTAGTACTTAGCAAAGTAATAATTTACATGTTCATTAAAACCATTGTAACGAGAAACACTTATTATAACAAATCAACAGTACAACAGCATCAAGTGGACAATTATTAAAACAAATCAACAGTACAATAGTATCAAGTGGACAATTATAATAACAAATCAACAGTACAACAGTATCAAGTGGACAATTATTATAACAAATTAACAGTAGAACAGTATAAAGTGAACAATTATTCCGTGATATTTAAAGTAGTTATGATCACGATAATGGCCGGTAATATTGGTTACACGTGGAAACTCTGCCAGCTACTAGGTAACCCCAATAATGTTTGTATAATAAATGGAATTAAATTTATTACATGAATTGTTAATTTGTTTGCTTATTAGGACTAATCCTATCGATGTGGAACTCTCACTAAATATCTAGCGTTAAGTTTGATTTTTTAGACGTTTTAATGGTTTTTCACACCAATTCACATCTGTGTTTTAAAAAAAAAGAACGTTCACCAATTTCAATTCAGTAAATCAAGAATTTCTTAAAAGTAGATATTTGAAAACATTGTTCATAGTTAGGGTTGGCATATTGGTTGGGAACTGATACGGGGCTTACATATTAGTGCCAAATAATTAAAAACTGAAAATGTGGGTAGCAACGGTTTATTATAATTAAAAATCAATGAAGTCAATAATAACTACAAATTACTCCAATCATATTATATTAATAGAAAACCAGTTCAATTACTGTTGAGAAGAACCACCACGAAGAGGTTCCTGTTTCTTCGTCCAGTCATATTTTGACGTAGATTTTACTTTATTGATTAAGTCTTTTTGTTTTTTGAGATATTCGTCAAAACAAGCGCATGTCATTTTAAAATTATAATGGCAAATCAAATTGCTTCATCTGTCTCAGTCAACAATCTATTTCTTTCGTCCGTCCATTGGGCTGTCATAAGAGAAAATATTCTCTCAACATTTGCGTTGTGGTTGGGAATCGTAAATACAGATTATTATTTACATAGCTTTAATAGACATGACTTCTGATCTAAATTCTCTGTATCTGCAAAAATTTCAGCCATTTCTGCTCCATACTTGTCATTGCTGTTATGTCAGTTTGTTGACTTACTTAAGCGTGTCTCGCCTGCCGTCGGCTTCAAACCTTTAGTACGTGTATATTTATAAACGGGACAAAAACGGGACAAATAATAATACGGAACACGATATTTAAATACGCTGACAGTCCCGTATATTCGAGACAAATGCAACCCTATTCATACTTCCCTAAAATAAAAGTTTTCGATCACCATCATTTGACCGAAAGGCGACCACTAGTGGCTGTACCTGCTGGTCATACATTCATATTCATATTCATCTTCTTTATTGTTGATCATAGATAGGTACATAAGTTAAACACAGTGGTGGTCTTTATAACAAAGTGAACAGCTGTGATTAGTGATGTCCTATAGTAATATAAATTAAGTAAGGGAAAAAATTAAAATTAATACGAAATTATAATAATTAAGAAAGAAATTATATAAATGTCAAAAACATTTTTTTAAAACCACTACGTGCTTCTCTGCGCATCCGCAGTCCTAATTTTCTAGTTCTTATAAATTCTGTACAACAATTACTGGAATCGATTTGATAAAACACATGCACCACCTTACAACCGATCTGCAATCCGAACTACAATTAAGACGAATAACAAGCCGCTGTGAGTCATACCTTGTGGCCCCAATCTAAATAAGTTTGTAATATTATCATTGTTTTCTCGCGCACCGCTCCCCCCACCTCGCCACCTCCCCCTCCGGCTTGCCCCCGGTGACGTCCTCGGGGGCGGCTCATTTGAATACAGCCTGTTTATTGTACCACACTTTTTCTACCATTCGCGCCGAATTATCGAATAATATTTTTCTCAAAGGTTGAGCGTATTATCGTGGGATTCCGTGTGAGTACTCCCTGTCAGCTGAAGATTATTTGATTTAGTGCCGTCTCCAACATTGATGGCGCGAAAATTCGGTTTTATTCAGTGTGTTAAGCAATTATGTTATCTGCTGTGTTTTTTTCGTAAATACTATATTTATTTTTTGTGGAGTTTGCAAACACACATGTCTTGTGTTTGCCAAAACTTATTTCTTTTTCCTAGGACTTTCTGTCACTTACGCTCATATCTTGCACTAAATTAATACATTAAATTCTGAATCGTCGTAACATTTAGGCATGATTACTTTACTGTTTCCGTGTTAACGCGATTAAACTTACTACATAATCCGATAAACTCCTTCATGCCTTTGCCTCGCAAGTTTAACAGTTAATCCATGGAAATCCCCTGAACTAATTCGCGGGTTAATCCCCATAACGGTAATTCAACGATCAGTGGTAGAGGCAACCATATGGTGGAGGCACACGGCTCACCACGCTACCGGCCGAGAGATATGAGCGCTTGTTTCTCGGAGTCTCGGCAGTATTAATGTTTCATGAGCTAGGCTGTGTTTAGATATCGTAACTTGCCTAAAGTTGATAGCACTATGTTAAATTAAGAATAGACTCAGTTAGGAAGAGAGATGGTAGTTTTGAGATTAAAATGAAAAATGGGTCACGTGATAAAACAATATTTATGTGCCTAAACTTGAAAATTATTTTAAGTCAACGGCTATGAAACTTAATTCTGCGTCAAGAAATAGAAACAAGACATTCCGAAAAAGAGTTTACATAGGAAGTGTTCTACGTATACAGGATGTAACGGAAAGGTGTCTTATTTCTTATTAAGTGGTCTTATTTTAAGAACCGGTTCTGCCCATGGAAATGAACAACATTCTCTAAGAAAAAATAAAAAAATCCCAAAAAGTATTGTACGTTCTGTACAAAGTTATCATTGGCTGATCAATATTTTTATGGGCGGTAACAATTTTCTTTGAGAATTTTCTCAGGTTTTTTTGAAGAAAGTTGTTCATATCGATGGGTTGGGCAGTTCTTAAAATATGACCACACCTTTCCGTTACACCCTGTAGAACCGCAACAAAGAAAACGTGTAGTGGCATTGTAGCCTCGTTGTCGCATCGCGCCTGTCTGCGGGTGCCGAAAGACGACTGCTTTATTCCCTTTCAATAAAAAGTTACATAGAACCTTTAACCAGGGACCAAAAGTCCTGGCTTTTTAACGTGTTTTTTGGTCAAAAACTCTGAGGACCGGACCCAGTCCACAGTTTAATTTACGGACAAATGAACGTAAACTATGTTTTTATATGAACCGGTTTGGTAAACTTTAGCGAACAGTTCAGAGTTGATAGCAGTTCCCTTGTTTTTGTTCCACGAAATTATGTATGTGCACTCTAATATTCTCAGAGTTCTGCGTAACTTCTAATATTGATACATGAATGGTAGAATAACACGATGAATACTCGCTGGCTGGTAGTATAGCATTACATAGTCATACTTATGAACAGTTCAAAAGTAAAGTGAAATACCTTTAAATGAAGTTTATTTTACAGCTCAGATTCTGTTTGTAAGCGCACCCATGATACAGGAGAAATTCCTAGAGTGGGCAAGTTTGTTTTAAGAACACTGGCCAACTGCGTGGCGGGCCACGCGCAGTGTAGGGTTCCGTAGTCGCCCGTTATAATATGCGGACATACAAGAGGGCTTTATGTTTATTACTATGATCATATTAATTGCGTTTTTGGATTTACAAAGAGTAAAGTTTAAATTTAAAAAAAACCTCGCCAAATGCGTGTCGGACTTCGCACATTTAGGGTTCCGTACGAAATGAGGGAATAATCAAAGAAAAAATCTGATTTATTAATATATTTTATTTGTTATTAAAATATACGTAATAATACCTAACCTAACCTAACCTTTCAAGTTCATAGGTCAAAGGGAAGTAAAAAAATCTTCGTAACAAAATTTTGTGACAGACGACGGAAAGACAAACAGACGGACACGCGACTGACAGGAATTTTTGAAAAATAAATTTTTGAGTGAAATAATTTCCGTTTGAAATTGAGTTATTATGATAAAAGTGAATGAATATAAAAATGTTACTCTATGAAAGTAGTTTGTAATCATGAGTACAATCACATGTTTAAGTATCGATCACTAATCACCAGTCACCCTATATATACTAACACACGATTTAAAGTACTGAATCTGCCTTTGTACCTTTGTGCATGAAGATCTACTAACACTATCGATAAGGTTTAAATTAGCAAAATGATATTGTTTTGTATGTCGTTAATTTGTGGCAAATAAATTCTTTTTCTTTCTTCTTTCTTTCAAATAAATAATAATTTAATCATAAACCAATCTTCCCTTGCCGTACCTACATGTCGACAATATAAATGACAGGATCTTAACACAACAACACAAGACAAACACACAACACACACAACACAACACACCCAGCACATTAACACAATATTCCCTACAGTAAGGTTATCAATAGCACAGCACCAAGCCACTAACCCATCTGGCACGTGAACGCAGCATCCCCGGCGGCTGCGTTCATCTCGCTCCATTGACGCACAATGAGCGGTCAGACTCCTAGCCGACGCGCGGCGCTTCCCATTCTCTTAACAACTATTCATTTATTACCCAACTTATGATCTGTGTCATCTGGATCATAGATTGTTTGCTGTTGTACACAGGAGGAAATTCTACAAAAAGTGTAGCAAAATGCGGCATTAATTTCAGAAAATCGGTTGTGTAGATGCTAATAGTGTTGATAGTGATAGAGTGGCTGGAAGCTGTACCAGTAAAAAAAATGAGACTAGTGGATCATGGAGTTAGATGAAATGTGAACAATGTTTGACAAAATAATAGGTTGTGTTACCAAACTCGGTTATACTTGAAGAATAGGGTATTTATAAAATTCCTAATCTTTACAAGGAAACTGGACAAACCGACCATGTGTATTCTGAGAAGACGAACGAAAAGGTGTTTATTTCTCAACCAGCAAACCGTCTTGTGCCCTTGCCCAGTCGCAGAGACACCCAAATAGTGATGTTCTTAACAATAAGACTTATCCCAGACACGAGTATATTATCCTTTATATTCCCTACAACATTTCATCTTTTATAGCAGTCGCCCTTATTTTTAGAGCCAGCAAAGGTCACCGGATCATTGAAAAGATTTTTAAAGGAAAAGTGTAGGCGAGGGAACCTCCTAAAACTTGAACCCTAAAAGATTGTAAGCCATCTGAGAAATGTTGAAAGTAAGATGTTGTATGCATTGCATGATGGAGCGTCTGCAAAAGGCAGGGTCCATTCGGGGCATTTTATCAAAAAGGCTCTATTTACGGAGTGCCCCTAATACAGCAACCCCTCTTTACTTGAGCTGTTTACAATGCGTACGGAGCCAGTACGGACGCGAATGCAATTTACTTCGCTTTGACTGTACCCAATGTTAGGCGACCTGAGTGGAATGCTGCACGTCCGATATCCGTTTGAAAGCAAACAGAAGCGGTGTGTTTGATGAATGAAATCATGCGTGTGTTAGGATAACCAGCATGTAGAATATTACGGTACGGTCAACTACATCATTTGATCTTTGAAAGTCATCCTTACTGCTACGCATTAAAGGCTTGCGACAAGGACAGGACAAAGTTGCAATTATCTATGGGTATTAAATCTCATCAAGTTACGCTAGACCAAAAAGTTGTTGTGACAGATAATAATGAATATTAAAGCGAGTGTTTATAACGAACCGAGAATTACTATTAACCAGAATAAATGAGGTACCTACTTGTCAGAACTTCAAGGCTCTATTTAAAACACTTTATGAAACTCTTATTTACCCCAACCTTAATGAAAACGAGTGGAAGTTGAAATTAAACTAAATAAAATTATAATACAGTTTAACTTAGTGGGTTCCATAACAATATTTTGATGCTAACAAAATTAACTTTTCCTTCACCGTTCTAAGCTCGCGTGGTGGATTACGGCCCACGTCCTTTCACAGAGAAATGGCCTGTGCTCCAGCAGAAAAAAAATTATAGGCTGATTGTGGTTAAAATTAAGTAATAGTTTGCGTAAGACTGAATCTATTCATACAAGCACAGCAGGCGGATTAAGTCGAAAAGTAAACGCAATTGGTAGCTCCGATAAGGACCAGACCCGGGTCAATGGTGCATGGTGTTCCATGCGCGCCGAATAATGGATGTCAGCAGTAAGTGACAGGGCCTGCTAGGGTCGATGCCTGCCAATGTCGCAGGACAAGCCCGCCACACTATTCCCAAACCACTGTAACTTTTGTAAGCCAGAATCAGCAGTGGCGACCACCAGAAAAAAAACGCCGAGGCAGTGAAGCTCGACGAGTCCCAGAGAAACGATTAAACTGTCTTGGGTCCCGCAACGAAATTAAACAGAAAAGAATAGCGGAGGAGTAAGAAAAACCTAATTTCCACTTCCCTCCTAATCAAGCGGGAGACAGAACAAAGTTTGGCCATTAGGCATTAAAGGGGTATTTACAACTAGGCTAAGCCCAGCTGCGCAGCACCATGGATTATTACACTAATATTAATGGGTCCTAAATTGTGAACTGATAAATTTGATTCCAATAATAGGTACATGTCAAAAACGCTTGAACAGACGGAAATTCGTTCTGCAAGTGTCGTTGTACAAGGTCCGTGTAATAGATAACTCCAGACGTAGGCTGAATAGTATCTAACATATATATTGCGTTCAGTTTGCCAAAGAGTACACTCCCATAGGATATGATGTGCAGATTGTTCGTATTCGCAATTATGTGTAGAACATTGACAAAAAGGCGAGGCTACAAGCTTGAAGGAAAATAATTTACCCTTAAAGTTGCCATGACCTGTGAGAAATTGGGCAACACAGTGATCCACCTCCAGCCATTTCCTAGCCAGCCGCTCGCAAACCGATGGGAAGAACTGGTGGAGGTGTTGGCCTTTTATGGAACTTTCCCACCTACATTGCTATTCGGATAAAAGGTACTCCCAGACGTTCGTTTGAGGTTTAAGTGATCAGGAGATCTTGACACGATCGCGTGTGGGTAAAAAGTCTGGGTTCGTAGTCTTTCGTGCGGTATAGTACATTGCAGCAAGTCGCTGCCCCTCAAGATCGACTGGAAGTACACCTGCAAGTACTGGTAAGGCTTCAGTGCTAACCGTCATATACGCTTCACATAGGAAAACCAAAGCTAAACGTTGGCTTTGTAACATTTTACGTCGTTCTGCCCCAATGGTCGCCCAATTAGCCCAAACAGGTACCCCGTGCCATATACAACCCAGGTAAGTAGCCCCCCATAAATCATTTTTAACGGTAGAAATGATAGGCCTCAAGTAGCCTTGGATATTCTCGTCAAGGCATAGAAGTTCTTTTTAGCTTTTTCACCTACTGTTTTTACATGCTCAATAAATGGAAAGTTATTTTCTAATACCATACCGAGGTAGTACACGGACTGTTTTTTTTTACGGGAACGTTATTAAACTTAATACTAGGCCAAGTCTTAAGGGCCTACCTCCCCGTAAGTGGCGCCCTCATTGAATAAAAATTCGTATCTTAGCATATTATTATTATTATTTAATAATTTATTTCGAGTTACAACGAGACTCATAGGGTTAGTAACAATAAATATACTTATTACTATGTTAGTAAGACATCAGACCATATAACATCAACGATATACACACATAAACAAACTATTAACAAATAAATTAATCATTGCTTCAGCATTCCACCCGAAATACTGGAGCAACGATTAACGACACAACAGTCCAGTCTGTCAGCAATCATGCCCAGGATGCTGCTGGAACTGACTCGCACCCTGCGCACCAAGGATGCGCATCTTTTACGCATTAATGCATAAAAGCAATCAATACGCATTTCCGCAAACATTCCTGATGCGCTACAGAAGCGAGGCAATCCCATCAACACCCTGAAAGCATTATTATATTGAACGCAAAGGGCGCTGTACGACTTTTGCGTATAATGTACCCACAGGCTATTATATTAAAGAATCCTAAGTTGCGTTTGTTACAAATAGGATAAAGTATTTTTACGTTGTTAAAACAGGACTCAAAGTGTTTCGTATCCAAAGTAGTAAGCAATCAACAACATAAAAATACCTTAAGCTCTTTGTAACAAACGCAACATAGGATTTTTTAATCTTTATTTTCTACGCTTTGCTAGGATTTTTTATTCAATGAGGGCGGCACTTGGCGGCTATTTACGCCTTAAGGTTGATCACCTTTCAACATAAGTTGATAGGTTTTATGCGGTGCGAAGGTAAGACGGTTCCGATCACCCCACTGAGATATTAAACGAAGGGAAGTGTCAGCCAAACTCTCAAAGCCAGTGTCGCAGGAGTGTTTGTTAGAGTCACCGCGCCCATGGTGCAGGCAACTGAAGGAACATGAGTTGGTTTTAGTCAGTAAGAGTCTGGTCCCACTCCTCTCAAAGCGGGAGAAGTTATTTGGTGACTACCTCCTCTAAAAAAAAATGGTCAAGTGCGTGTCAGATTTCGTACATTAAGGGTTCCGTACCAAATATTGGTATTTGTTATTAAAGTATACGTAATAATAAACATTATCACCAAATTTCAAGTTTATAGGTCAATGGGAAGTTAAAAAATTCTTCGTTTAAAAAAAATTGTGACAGACAACGGACGGACAGATAGACAGACGGACACATGAATGACAGCAATAGCAATAGGGCTCCGTTTGGACCCTTCGGGTGCGGAACCCTAAAAAGTACCATAAGGCACAACGTGGGTAAGCATCTTCGTCATATATTTAGCGGTGATCTTATAAGTGAAATTAGTAGAAGAAAGCCAGACCAAAAACCACTCACACAGATAATAGTTAAAATTCATAGAATTAGTGGCAGAAATACTTTAGAGCGTTCTCAAGATAAATCCTAAGAAACCACATTCAAACTGAAAACCGCTGGTACTTACGAATACTTATAAGAAATGTAAGACTTCTTTAGACAATTCTTGGAAGTCGACACCTACCAAACAAGCTCGTGTCGTAGCTACGCATGTGTCTTGGTGTAGACGTACCTTCTCCGAATCATAGTAACCGACTTCAAAAAGGAGGTTCTCAATTCGTCTGCATTTTTTTTTGTATGTTTGTTACGCGATTACTCCGCCACTTGTGAATATATTTTGATGATTCTATTTTTGTTTGGTAGGTCATTCTTCAAAGGTGGTCCCACATAAAGATTATCGAAATCGATGTGGCGCTTTTTGACAAAATCACAGCATATACACAGGGTGACGTTTTAGTTACCTCCAATTATGTTAAAATTCCATGTTCCATATTATTGGGGTTATCAGTTCGGGCATGACTTTAATATTTAGTTTTAGTTGTGGGGTACAACATCCAAAAGGTGAAAAATATTTTTTTTTTTACAAAAAATATAACCGACTCCCAAAAAAGAAAATACACTAAAAATACAGTGTCAAATAACGAAGATACAAAATACAAATAGCGGCTTCTGAAATTAAAGTTATTTTGCAATTTTTAGTATACTTTCTTCTTTTTTAATTATATAGTCTTTTCCAACAACTTGGGGTTGACAGGGTTGGCTTCCAGTCAAACTGAATGCAGCTCAATACCGGTATGTTACAGCGACTCCACAACCCAATAACTGAGCAACACAATACCTCCTGAAAAGACCGTCCGATTTTCAGGCTTCTGACTGCTACGACTGTCAAATATCGATCACAGCCGGATCGAGACAGTCGGGACCGCTTTCAGAGTCACAGCTGATTCCCGGTATGTTATGGGTTAATCCGCGGACAGGCGTCGACAAGCGTTGTTTAACCTTGAGATCGGCGCGTGCGGTTGTAATTATTTAGCCACGACTTCCTCCCTTTTAATCGCGCAAACAAAGTCATTATAAAACCTCGTTAGTTTGTCCAGGCTCTGTCAGCCCTCCCCTCCCTCCGCCTCGGCCCGTGTACCGCGGTCGCCCGCGCCTCTGATTAGCATTTATATTGTCTCCTTGCTACGAGCGCGCGCGCAACCGACCTTTTGCGTTCGCCTGTTAGGCTGGATGTGTGTCACACCGAATGACAAACTGGTGACATGGTTTGCGTAATAGTTTTATGATGAAGCGGAAGAACAAACTCAGTGGTATTTTTGTGACATTGGGCTGCTACTGGCTATTGATAAGGTGTGACGTCTCCTGGCTCTCAAATTATAAAGATTGCAGTTAATGGCTTAGTGCCATTAACTGCAATCTTTATATTCGTATAAATAAATTCATTTGACAGACTTATTTAACAACAAACGGTTGAGTTTTTTTGTTGAGAACCACAAACAAATTATAACATTGTCAAACAAACTGATTTCAACGAATCAAAAGTCAAGAACAGTCTAGACTAAAATTCTATATACGTACTGTTTAACTACTAGGTGTAGTGTATTTAGTTTCACTTGAAATATGCTTATTACTGTTACCAAGTCAGCTTATATTTCACTATTTTCTGAAATCTCGAGTAACATAAACTTGTATTAATTAAAAACCAAGCAATTTTATTAGCTTATTGCGTTCATACAACATCTTAATGTGTTTCAACTGTTTTAATATCTAAGTGTTATAAATTGTTTAATGAATTTTAATATTCTAATTGTAAAGCTTCGCTCCGCAGCCCTTTGTCTGAATTTAATTAACTCGATATTTTCTTAATCTAAAAACGTCTTAGTTATTAATATTCAACTATTAGTTTCGTTTTGGGAATAGCAATTTACCTAACTGCGTAGGTAAATAAAATTATCATCAGACCCGTTCAGTTTTATACAGTTTTTATATACCTTCATTTGTATTAAATGCTTTAGTATATTTTTAGCAGATCCTTAACTGCATTAGTTCTTTTTTAGTTCAATATACCTACTAATGTTTTGAAGTTAAATATCAAAAAATATTAATATTTACTATTTACAAACTTATATAATACTTGACTAACTATAATTAAAACAAAAACTCCGAACTAAATAAAACTTTAAAATATGGCGTCAATAAATTCCTCCGCATCACTATCGACTGAAAGTGTGCCCAAAAGCATTGCCACGTTATATGGCAATGCTTAATTTAGTTTAAATAAACAAATGTATTTTTCGTAAGCCCAAACACAGAACTATCTCCATACATAAAATCACGACTTGCAACAGGTCTTATATCACACGGTTAAAAAAATCCAACCATTCACAGCACATAGTACCAATATCTCGGCCAGTATTGTGGCCACACGAGCTGGCGTCGGTGTGAGAGCAGGCAGTTTAGCAATAGGGTTACTACGGTTGCCAGCGTACCGGTGGCGTACCGTGGCGTGCCGTACTGTGGTGGTCCGGCGGCGGCGGCGTAAACACCGACTGTGACGTTTATTGCTCTTTTTGTACGTCGAACTAACACAACTTTGTTAATAGATTGCGCTACAAATACGGATTTTCTGTTTGGAGACGACGGATTTGAAATCGGGTCGGATTGTGGAATTTCTCGCGTGGCAACTGTTACTAATTTTAGATTGTAAGTTCTGTGACGTTGGAAAATGTCATTTAATAATTGATTTTATAATTATTAACTTTATTAAGAATTTGGTTCCTCATTGGGAAATACAGGCAAATAGGCTTTGATGGCACTTGATTTATAAATTATATTACAAGCTTTTAGTTAACTTGCAATGGTTCTACGTAAGTTGTCTGCTTCAAAATAAAAAAAAAGTATTGTCCTGCCCATGTTCCACAAAAATCACAGATTGCGATGTCCCTCGTTTTTGAAAAGAAACTGCTTCTTTTCTTTTAAAAACAAAAGTTGTATTTGTTCAATAGTGAAAGGCACCGCCAATGGCTTGGAAAATAGCCACTTGTCAATTAAGCATGGTGATTAAAATATTTATAATTCTTCTAAATATTTTTCATTCTGACTGTACGTTTTTATTGTTTCGTGTAGAGTTGGGAATTTAGAATCGTGTAGAGCCGAGATCGGTGAGAGTAGGGACGAACCCTATTTTTCGACAAAGAACGACACGTTCATAATATGATCTCATGTAACTCGCAAGTCTGCATTTCTCTTTAATAAGTGCCGAGCTTGTTCGTTGTAAACCTAAATTAACAATAAAATACCGAATATGAATTTCGGAGCGCGATCCGACTCTAAAAGATACGTTCGCTCCTAATTAGTACCTAATGGAGCAACACGGGGTACATTATTACGGCTGAAACCATAAAAAACTCGGATCATTTCTCTCCAAAGTCAAATTCTATTGTCAAGGGAAAACCACCATTATTTATATTAAGCTTGTGTACGTTTAGAGCGGGTTTTCCGTGCTAGCGCGTCTTGTCCCGGGGGGAACAATTTCTTTCAATAATTCCCTGGTAATGGCCTAAGTAAGCCAGTTAACAAGACACTCTTAGAGGCTCACTCCAACAAAAATGGATACAATTTTAACTTTTATTGAATTATTCACAAACGATTAGCGCTTCCTCGTGAGTTTGTTTCTAAAGTGTAGAAATGTCGCATTATAGTTACAGCTAAGTATCGTTTAAGCTTTATTTCTGTATTCCCTTGCAACCTATTTGATAAGATGTCTAAGAAATATTGCGGATGAGTACATCTGCAGTAATAAAGGTTACTACATAGTGAGTTATATTACAGAACAGTTAACATCACAAAAATATCCGATTTCAGAAACAATAACATCAGTCCCGGTAAAATCGCCCCGCCTCCATTACCGAAAGGTGCTACATAAAGAATTATTTTATTCGCCTATCAATAAACATATAAAAAGATTAAAGCAGCAAACATACCATTACCTGGCGAGGGTTAAAAGGTCAAAGGGTTAAATATTCATACGATGCCGTAATTGAGGCAATTTGTATAATCGCAACAGTTCCGCAAACTGAATTCTATAATAACATCAGGAGTACGGCCGTTTGCACAATGTACGGTCCGTATACACTGCTGGCCGGTTTCATGATTTTAAGGTTAATTTTGTGCAGACCAAAGTGAAGTAAACTGGTTCAGCAGTAAACAAGATGAAGGAGATCTATTTATGTATTTAAGATTTAGCTTTGGCTTGCGACAAAGATATTATGAAAAAGATTTATACTGGTGCCGATTCTGTTATGCACAAACTAAACTTAATTTAGGCTATTGCTATCTTTTTCTCTCTAATAAAATAAAAAAAGGCGGACATAAATTAGCGCTGTCAAATTTAGTCGAACTAATATTTCCGTACAAATTAAGGGTACACGTAAAAACATGTCTACTAAAAACACGATAAAGCGCCAAAAAAAGGCGTAAACTAGTTTGACATCTCCAATTTAGTTCATAGCCGTCCTTTTCTCGCACTACCTTTTAGTAAAAGATAGCGATTCTCTAATTTTAGTTTAGCTATTGAACAAGAGAATTGGCACCGTTGCGCGTTGTAGCCTGATTGATGAGATGAGATTAGATACACAAGGTGGAGACGCTAATAGAACAATAAATGAAAAAAATGGGATGGGATCGTCCCTGAAATCGCGAAAATAGAATCAGCTGTTCAGTACATTTTGTCGAGTTATGCAAATATAAATCTATGAGTAATTGATTTATTTTTCGAGATTTCAATGTTGTATTGCCGTGTTTTCATTTATCGTTAATCGACTTCGAAAAAAGGAGGAGGTTCTATGTTTGACTATATGTATGTTTTTTTTTATTTATCCACCGATTACTCTGTCAGTTGTGGACCGATTTTCAAAATTCTTTTTTTATTCGAAAGAGTATAAGTACCCCAGAGGTGGTCTCATTAATACATTTTATTGAAATTGCTTCAGCGCTTTTTAAAAAATCAACAAAAAATATATATGCATACATAGATGACGTTTTGGTTTCCTCCAAAAACGTTAATTATCAATTCGGACGTGACTTTAATGTTTAGTTTAAGTTCTGGGATATAACAACCATAAAGAGAAAGATAAAATACTTTTTTACTTTTTTACAATCGACTTCCAAAATAAAAAATACACTAAATATTAAAAATAACATGAGTTTCGGAAGTCGGTGTCAAATAACGTAGAAATAAAATACAAACACTGACTGCCGAAATTAAAGTTATTTTTAAATTTTTAGTGTGTTTTCTTTTTTAGAAGTCAGTTTTATTTTTTGTAAAACAGTTTTTTTGTTTTGTCGTCTCTTACCTTGTACAATAAATAATATTTTGTAGCCTAAAAGTTATAATTTCACTATTGTAAGCATATTTGAATTATTGGGTATCTAATAAGTTAAATCTCAAGAAAACTAAATTAACCTTCATATCAGAATACGCGAGAAATCATCAACATAAATAACGGTACCTTCACATCAACTGGTCCTGTTCTCCGCACAGAGCCCGGATTTGTTCCCATTACTCGCAACACTCGTCTACCTACACGAGGTCAGATTGTGCTAATAATTTGGAGATAAGCACCCACAATGCTCTGTTCTCAGAACTGAATGAGAGAGGCACAAATAAATGTCTCAGAGTTAATGAGACTCTTTCATAAGTGTGTGGAAGAATTTGGCTAATTTTGTGGAGTGAAATGTGAGACTATTTTGTTACAGAAATGAATTTGGTTAGAGAAAAATGTGGAAATAAAACCCCCAGGTAATGATATAAAGCAGACTTTTGTTCTGCGATAATGTAGGTGATGTTCGTGAAGGCACGATCCTGCAGCGTCGGCAGAACAGAAGTACTGTTGACGGGAGCCTTGATATTACATAAGTATTGTGAAACTTGCGACTTTGTTGTTTCACGTGGTTTTTTATGCTTCATTCAAAATTATATATTGTTGGCCTTTTAGTTCTGCAAGGTATTTCACTTTTACAAATGACTAAACTTAAACACAATTTTTTATTATTAACAACTTGACTTTGTGAATTAGTGAAACAACTTGGGTCATGAACAAATACTATAATTATCTCACAAATTGCGACTCTCTTACACAAAGGTTAGTTTAAGACTGCTGTAACAATCTCTTAATATTAGCCCGTCGACACGCCGGTCTTGCTTTTTTTGTTTCCATGGTACTTGAGTCTCGCAGTACGGCGCCTGCACCAACGCCGGACTTGTTTTTGTTCACATGGTACCTGCGTCTTGGGGTCTGGCGCCAGCACTCGAACCCTTCGACCGCATCCAGTGACGCCACTCGAGTTTTCTTTTAAAGAGAGGACAGCGGTCGCCAACATTATTTTTTATTATTATTTTTGATAGGCACGCGTTTGCCCACTATCGACAGACAATTTTTGTTTTACAGAAAAGGGCTATTCGTGCAATTTATAAATTAAGTCCCAGACACTCCCTCAGAGACAAATTTAAAGAGATTAATATTATGACTGTTCCCTCTCAATATATTTATGAGAATCTCATGTATGCACATAAAAATATTAATCTGTTTAAAAGATACAGTGATATCCATAGCATAAATACTAGGAACAAACACAAATTTATTGTACCAAAAACCAGGCTCAAGAAAAAAATAGGTGGTTCGTTTAGATGTCAATGTATACGTTTCTATAATAAACTTCCTAGCCAAATTCAAGAACTAAGCATAAATAAATTTAAATCATTTATTAAACGTAAGCTATGCCAGAAAGCTTTTTACACAATTAATGACTTTCTTGAGGATAAAAAGGCGTGGGATTGAGTTGCTTCAATGATATACATGAGCCATTGTTTTCATATGTACTACTTACTGATGAAAAATTTTTTATATATATATTTTTTTTTTTAATATTCGTTTTTGACATGAATACTTGTATAGTATTGCATTATATTTTTTATTTTATTTTTTTATTGACATTTTATTATTATTATTATTTTTTTTGACTTGAATACTTTGTTAAGTATTATATTTATTTTTATTTTTTGATTGACATATTATGATTACTATTGTTACGAGCTGGGTATGGGATAAATTATTTTACACCAATTAATTTACTAAATATCCTTTATTAACTCAACAACTTATAAACACAAACACTAATTCGCTAATAATCACTATTCTCTTCGTAATCGCTTGTATTCGCATCCGTTCGCATCCGTAGTCGAAATCAGACTGACTCATTCGCCCGCCGTCCGGCCTATTTATACAGTCATGGAAGTTTCCAGAACATTGTCGAACTATCTTATAGTGGAATATTCTAGAAACATCTATGAACTTCTACACAGTACCACAATGGAATGTTCTCGAACCTAGTGGAAACTTCTGGAAACTTCGACCACATTCTCGAACGTTCCAGTGTAATACGGTCGACGTAACACTGCCCCCTCCTTAGACATGCTCGTCCCGAGCATCATTAGTCCCGTAGTATCGCGCCAATCGGTCTACATGGACTATCTTAGGCGCACCTCGTGGACCCTTCTGTATTCGGTAGGTAACATCGTTGATCCTGGTCACGATTCGGTATGGTCCATCCCATTTTGCTTGCAATTTGGGAGACTTCCCTTTGCTGCGCACTGGGTTATGCAACCACACCAGTGAACCCTCGTCAAAACCCCTATGGTTTGCCTTCCGGTCGTATCGGGTCTTCATCTTATCAGACATTTGTTGGCCGGATTGTCTGATATGCTCATATACATCATTCAACTTGTTACGCAAGTCATTCGCATAATCGGTTACACTGCGTGGGGCATCAGGGGGGGTTCCGGTGATTAAATCTGCAGGCAACCGTAATTCCCTTCCAAAGTTCGCGAAGGCTGGTGTCACAGTCGTACTTTCGTGAACTGCACTACGGTAGGACAGAAGAAATGGCTGTATGTGCTTGTCCCAATCCCTTTGCCTGCTTTCCACAACCTTTGCCAGATATCTCTCCAACGTTTGGTTGAAACGTTCTACCATTCCATCAGATTGCGGATGATAAGAAGTGGTTCTTCCTATGTCAGCATCATTTGTAGAGAAAGAGTCGGCGTACTGAAGTAACGTCTTCTTAGCCTTATCCATTTCTACTTCCGTTAAATCGCAGTTTTCCAAAAGTGTTGACACGTCAAATTTCATACGGAACACTTTTCCTGATGGTACACCTTCCATGAAGATTTCCTCTGTACCACACTTCAATACTCCTTGATCAACGTCGATCTCACAACGATGTTTCCGCATGAAGTCTAAACCCAGGATGCAATCGTCCACTATGTCAGCCACGATGACATTATGCCGATAAATTTTGTTACCTAATTTTAACTCCACCTCCTTCCTGCCTCGGACGATTATGTGCTGACCGGTAGCTGTCAGTAATTGTATACGGTCGTGGTTATTGAAGAAGTCCCCAAGGAACCGACTTGCTAAGTGAGAATTGACGACCGTGTGAGAAGCTCCAGTATCTAACGTCAATTTGCATGGTTT
The DNA here is from genome assembly GCA_951329385.1 of Polia nebulosa. Lineage (NCBI taxonomy): Eukaryota > Metazoa > Arthropoda > Insecta > Lepidoptera > Noctuidae > Polia > Polia nebulosa. The sequence continues at coordinate 782,672 of OX589595.1, read as the reverse complement.
TCCGTTGACTTCGCCTTTGATGATCAGACTATTTCCGTCATGGGCCTGTGAGATCGAGATCCTCGGGGCTCTTTCAATACCAGCCAGCACCCGCCCCCCAGTCCTGGCGTTTACTCGTTTCCCTGCTGTTGCTGGGCAGTCGTATCAGTTGCCCTTTCTTGCTGGGATTGATCTTCTCTCAGTGAGCTGCGCTTTGGACATCTTGACCGAAGATGACCCCTTTCTCCACAAGTGTAACATCTAGGGCTATATCCTTGCGGACGATCGCGTACAGGTGATGCCACAACCTCCCTGATACGGTGTGTTCGATGGTCTTGCCTCACTGCCTCTACTTCCAAGGCATGGGCCAAGGCGTCCTTCAGTGTCTCATGATGTCCAAGTCTTACAGCGGCTCTAACTTCCAAGTCACGTATTCCGTCGATGAACGCTTGTACCAGATTGCCATTGATGAGTGCAGGGGCGGACTGGTATGCTTTCCGAACCAACTTTTCAACTTCCAAGGCCCACTGCTGTAGGTTCTCGGCACTACGTTGAACGCGATCCCTTAACTTAGCGCGAAATACGTGCTCCAAGTGAGCGTCGCCGTATCTGGACTCTAACGCTTCCAGCAGTTGTTCGTAGGTCACATCCTTGCCAAGAGCCTCAGGTATGGTTAGGGCCTGGTCTCGGAGGCCTAAGGTGAGCGCGGTCATAGCTTGGTCTTTGGTCCACCCATTCGCTTTCATAACGGCCTCAAATTGAATTTTGTAGGCCGACCATGAAGATGTTCCGTCGAATGGCGGCACCTTAAATCCACGTGCCGAAGGTGCAGGAACCACTGAAGGCACAACCCTGTCTCCAGCCCTAAGTTCACCTAAAGCCTTTTTCACCCCGGCAATCTGAACTTCAGCTTCTGAGATGCGATTCTCATGCTGATGAACCTGCTCCTTCATCACCTTGAACTCTTTGCCAAATGTTGAGTGAAGGTCTTTAATGAGGAGCATCTGCTCTTCTTGGCGGCGGGCCTGTAACTCTTCTTGGCGGCGGGCCTGCTCTTCTTGGCGGCGGGCATGCTCTTCTTGGCGGCGGGCCTGTTCTTCTTGGCGGCGGGCCTGCTCCTCTTTATCTTGTCGAAGCTTCTCTTCCATCCGACGGGCCTGTTCTTCTTGGCGGCGGGCCTGCTCTTCTTGGCGGCGGGCCTGCTCCTCTTTATCTTGTTGAAGCTTCTCTTCCAACCGACGGGCCTGCTCCTCTTGACGGCGGGCCTGCTCCTCTTGACGGCGGGCCTGCTCCTCTTGACGGCGGGCCTGCTCCTCTTGACGACGAGCCTGTTCCTGCAACAGCACCATTAGCGCAGATAAGTCTGGCACCGCTGGTGCTGAAGAAACTCCACATGGGCCAGCGACTGACTCTGTCGCAGGCTGAGCACCACCCGGCGTCTGTATCAGGGAATCTCCAAACCGCCTCTGATCCATGTCTTGCTGCCTTTGACTCCTTGTACGAATACCCTCCGTGTCGTCCTTTGGTAAAATTGGCATAATTTATCCCTCACTTCTGACACCAATTTGTTACGAGCTGGGTATGGGATAAATTATTTTACACCAATTAATTTACTAAATATCCTTTATTAACTCAACAACTTATAAACACAAACACTAATTCGCTAATAATCACTATTCTCTTCGTAATCGCTTGTATTCGCATCCGTTCGCATCCGTAGTCGAAATCAGACTGACTCATTCGCCCGCCGTCCGGCCTATTTATACAGTCATGGAAGTTTCCAGAACATTGTCGAACTATCTTATAGTGGAATATTCTAGAAACATCTATGAACTTCTACACAGTACCACAATGGAATGTTCTCGAACCTAGTGGAAACTTCTGGAAACTTCGACCACATTCTCGAACGTTCCAGTGTAATACGGTCGACGTAACACTATTTTGTTTGACACAAATATTTACTTTGTAAAGTATTATATTTTTATTTTTTTTTGATTACTTAATTATTGTAAATGTGAGGACTATGTGGGTTATTATTATTATTTTCTCCTCCTTTTTACAGTAATTTTCAACGTTGTCTGACAGTTTGAGTACTTTTGCGGCCTACCCAAATGTCTTTTCTTTGGTATTGTTCGTCATGTCATTGAGCTCCTTAGTGGTTTTTAAGTTGAGCTATTCGACTATTGACAAATGCTTGCACTGACTGGACAGGTCCACTCAAATATGTTTGGTTCTTTCTTCAAAAGACCACTACAGACACTAAGCTGCATGGTCCTCATATAGAATAATGTGAATGCGAGAACTATGTATGTCGTTATATTCATGTAGATTTTATGATTGTCTGGCAGTTTGAGTATTTTTTGCGGCCTACTCAAATGTCCTTACTTTGGTATTGTTCGTCGGTTCGTTGAGCACCTCAGAGTTCTGAGTTGAGCTTCGCGATGACTGACAAATGCTTGCACTGTCTGGACAGGTCCACTCGAATTCGTGTGTTGCTTTCTTCATAAAGCTCATCCCAGACATAAACGTACATGGTTCTCATAGGATCTAACCAGTCCACATTGTATGGATTTGAACACTAAAAGAGACTTTGACCTCTGAGTTTGTTTCGGTGTTTCTTCTCAGGGTAGTCAGCTAGGAAACACCGGCCTCATCTAGCTTAAACTGACAAAAAAACATTGACGTGTAAAAGTGTTCCTTGTAACCTATTTACTGAATAAACATCATTTATCATTTATCATTTATCATCTCACCTGATGGTAAGCGATGATGTGGTCGAAGATGGAGCACGCTTGCCTAGAAGTGACCTATTCACTCTTGACTTAAAGAGTCCCAGGTTGTAGCTATCAGGAAACACAGACTCCGGCAGGAAATTCCACTCCCTAGCTGTACGCACAATGAATGTGTTCTTAAAACGTTTTGTGAGTGTGGATGGGATGTTCACCATGTACCGGTGGCACATTGCCGTACGTCCTGTGGTCCGTTGATGGAACGGGTTTTGGCGGAATCAAATTATGCAATTCCGTCGCACACTCCCCAAACTGTAACCGATAGAAAACCGACAGGCTAGCAATTCGGCGTCTATGCTCAAGACATTGGAGCTTCGACTCGACGAGCCTATCATTGCCGATGATCCTCTTGGCTCGTTTATCAATTGTTTCAATGGGATCAAGCTGTATATATCTATATATGGTAGCTAGATATATGGTATCTGGCAGATCCGTCCCAAAGATGCGAGCAGTACTCCATACACGATCGAACTTGTGCTTGATAAAGTTTGAGCAGCTATTCCGGTGTGAAGTACCGTCTCACCTTTGCGAGGATCCTCAACTTTTTGGCAGCTACTTGAGCCCTTGCCTCTATGAAGGGAAGGAACTAAACTAACCACACGCGCAAAATGTTTAGGGAATACATTCACTGTGCGAAAAGCTAAGGAGTAGAATTCCTTGCCGGAGTCTGTGTTTCCTGATAGCTACAACCTAGGGGTCGTTTAGACAAAAGTGAATAGATAGCTTATAGGAAAGCGTGCTTCATCGTCGACCACATCATCACTTACCAGCTGAGACAGTGGTCAAGTGCAGACTATCATAGAAAAAAAATAAATGCTTATGAAAAATTGCCGTCTTTATACGAAACTATATATGGAATACACTTCTTTTAAATCCAAAAATGTACGATTAACCCTATGAGTTTGACTTGTGACTACTTTGAGTTTTAAGCAGAAACAGTTGATCTCGACCTTCACTTTATCAGTTTATCTGCTACCATAACAAGGCACTTCAAATCAAAACCCACTAATAATGTGAATCTACCTTCTGCAACACATCAAGTTTGACAGACATTGACTTTGATGGACAGCTAAAACGGTCAGCTATTATAGCAGCGCGATCCTGTCAAACAGCAATTGCTCATATCAGATTCGCAATTGCTGCCGTCAAGACTTGCAAAATGATTTTGCCACTCATATTGTTCGGTCTGTTTCGAAATACACTGGGCTTGAATTTGGATGTGGCGAATTTTGTCACTGACTATGTTTTGTACAAAGATTTGAGATACGTCTGCTATTTTACGTGTGGAAGTCATTATTGTAAGTATTTTTTGTGTAAGATAAAAACTCAACACTTCAGATTTTATTTTTCGCCAATTAGAAGAAACAATTGAAAGATCAAACTTTTTATAACACACGAGGACCTCTCTTCAATGTTATTTCAATATTCCTAAAATTGAACGATCCACGTGTTTCAACCTAACGATGCAATCAGAGTAATATTCACCATGGTTAAGCCTGTCATTCAAATACAAACAGCCCAACAGTTCCATGATTCACATTTGTATAGGTACTAAACTCTAAACTATACCGCCAGACAACACCATCCTTGCACACAAGTTAACAAAAGAAGGAGTCCGCGTATCGGTGCGGCGTATAGACAACGATGTGGACCTCGCTACGATGGACGTGGTGCGGGCGGCGTACCAGCACACTGTGGCGGTCGGCGTGCTGATCGACGGGCACTGCGACAATGCTCAGATGCTGCTGGACCAGGTAACATTGTCCTGGGATTACACTAGGGTGCGACAGTACGCGGTAAGCAATAATGTTTGCAGGAAGTGTAGGAATAAAGACTATTCAGCTTTCATGGATTCCTGTAGCACGGTAGGTAAGCCATGAACTATGAATCAGAGTATGTATATTGTGTGATTTATATCATATTGAACTTATTTCGATGTAGCAAGCCCTACAGTCCTACATGGAGTTTCTGAATTTCAGAAAAAGTTTCAGCTTTGTTGCCTTTAGTGACAGTCTCTTATATAAGTTCGATCCATGTCATTATTAACACTGTACTGTGAGTATTATATTCTATACCGAATTTCCAGGCTTCTAAAAACAAGATGTTTGATGCTATGCACCCCTGGCTGGTTCTGACTGATATAATTGATGATGCTGGTAACTACACTGATTATCTTGAGGATACATTTAAATGGCTGAACTTGAGTGTGGACGCTGACATCGCCGTGGTCGCCAAAGAAGGTATATGTTTACATTAAACATTTTAAAATATAGCGAGTAGAAGTTTATGTAGCTCGTTATAAGATTTTCGCAAAGTATAGCTCCTGCCTGGGGGTGAACTCACACGACCCATAACTAGTAAGTCGCCACCACTGCTCTCAAGAACGGTGGAAGGAAAAATTGTGAAGAAACCGGCATGCCCTAGAACCAAAAATTCGAAGACATGTGACATCCACCAATCCGCATTGGGCCCGCGTGGTGGATTACGGCCTACACGTTCTCACAGAGAGGAGGCCTGTGCCCCAGCAGTGGGGATATTAAAAGGCTGATGATCATGATTATAAGATTAGATTTCATCAGACTCTTAATCACGAATTCTAAGAAACAATTTAGGTAGTCACTTCAAGAAATGAATGGTAACAAGGTACTTTTTAATAAATTAGGACACATTTTACGACTTAATTTCAGGTGACAATTACACAATGATGGACGTTTACAATTTCGGTAAAATACAAGGAAACCACTTGGAGTCGACACTACTAGGAACATGGCGTCCTGACACAGGTAACGTGTCTTCTCCTTGTCACTAGTTTCCAGATGTTCAGTTCGATCTCGGTGTTCGTGACCCTTTTATTTTTGTGATTTTTTTAACACTCCTCTATTAACTTGGACTGTATATTTTTGTGATTTTTTTAACACTCCTCTATTAACTTGGACTGTATGTTTTTTCCCCTTTTATAAAGTATCACAACAGATTTTTATAAAGTATCAGAACAGTGATACTTTATTTACATTAAAATCTAACCTATTAGCTGATATGTAATTTAAATATAACTTAAACTGCTATGTAACTATACGATTAAGAAATCGTCCAATAACGTCTTTTTGTTATGCACTATAAATTAAGGGTAAGACGCTTGATTTACGTGTTCTTTGTTAAAAAAAAACCGTCACCTGTAAGTATGTAAAAAAAATTTAGAAATTAAATATGACCCACTTCCCGGTTTTCGATTGAACTGAAATTTTACATACATATTTAGTTTAGATGACAATAGTTAGCTAAGTGACGTCATTCTAAATCCAACATGGCGGACTCCCAAAGATGGCGGACTAGTTATTTTTTACGCATTCCGATGATAGAGGTGTCAAAAGGATTTGCTGAGAAAAATACGAAAAAGCGTTATTTTTTTTATTTATAATATTTTTTCTTATTTACGAACAGGCTTAGACATAGTGCTCAAAGGGTACAAGTATTACAATCGTTGGAATTTCCACAATTTGACACTGCGAGCAATAACTGTGGTTCGTATTATTATTTATTTAATTTATTAAATAAAGTGTGAAAAACACTCAAGTTAAATTATAGGTAATAATCATGTGTATTGTTCTTCGGAATTCATTTTAAAGCTATGTTGAGAAAAAAGAATCTATTCACATAAAACGGCCTTCGAGGAGCCTGATAGGATTTCCTGTTCAGATCGTGGACCAGCCGGAGGTGTTCTACCCGGAGATGCTGTCAGAGATGTCGTACACGGCAGGGGTGGCCGCTATGACCAAGATCACCTCGCAGATGCTCAACACGCTGAAAGAGCGACACAATTTTAGGTAAGAATAAGGTTTTGCATCACGTCAACATTTACTTTGTAATAGTTAAGTAACAGTTATTATTTCATTTAAAACATTGCCAAAAATTTCAATATTATCTTGGTTTACAGATTCAACTACAGCATCGCCGGCCGATGGATTGGATCTCCTGAAAGGAATACCACTCTGGTAATATGCGTTTATCTTATGATTTGTAGGTCTGAAAATTGTATTCCATATAATTTACCTTTAATCTTCTGCAGGCGGTCACTAATGCTTTATTTTGGGAAGAGCAGGACCTGTCCAGTACGTGTGCCAGGATCTTCCCCAGCTGGCTCGATTGGGTTGACATTTATCACCCACCAACAACTAACCTGCAGTAAATATTGTCGCTATACCTACTAGCATTAGCTGCTTGTTCACTAAATTTGCTTTTGGTAATATTTTGCATACTACGCCCGGTGTGCTGGTGATCGATTAAATATTAAACATTCTTTTATTTAAACTATAGGTACATAAAAAATAATGGTACATTCTGAGTACCTTTTTTTTTTGGGTGGGAAAACTTCCAATGACTTTGTCGCTCTGGGTGCCATGTAAGACTCTTACTGACTAAAACCCACCCCGGTTCCTTCAGTTGCTTGGGCCAGGTCCGCGGTAACTCTCTTCGAATGAGGCGCGTGTGGAACACTACGCGCCATCAATTCGGGCCTAGTCCTTATCGGACGGCGAGCTACCTTTACTCGTCGTCCGCCAGCCCACGCCTATAGTGAGTCGGGAGTCATCTTGGGTCTCCCAACGTCCGGGGCGTCTCTTGCGGCGGCTGCTAGCCGTTGGTGTTAGGGCGTCTCCATGTAGTCTCCCTCATGCTTTACACCTCCACCTTCGTGAGCATTACTGCTTCGCAGAAGGAGGTGACAGCTTCCCATTCCCTCTCGCTCCGTATTATGGCCTGGACCAGGGCCGGGCGCGAGAAATTGCCTCCATGAAGACACCTTTTTGATTTTCTGAGATGTCAATCCGTTTTGAGGAAGCCTGGTGATTACTGCTTGTGGCTTCGCTATATTAGAAGAGAGTTTGCCTCGCAGTGGAACAGTAAATAGCTGTTGTTGTGAGTGAACAGTAGAAGGTTGATGGCAGCATGTAAAAACATTGTTATTTCTAGAACCAAATTTTACTATCTTATCGCGGAGAAAGGAGTTGGTCAATACGAGAACCGTTTCCTCACGCCCATGTCTGATGGTGTCTGGGGCTGCGCCTTTCTCGCTGGCATCGCGTGCACTCTGGTCCTCGCAGTGGCAGCCAGGATGGAGAGCAGACCCAAGTCAGGCTGGTATGCCTTCTTCAGCGTCTTCGCTATTATATGCCAACAAGGTATGACCCATTACAATACCCACGGAATCAATGTATAGCAAAAATTTGAAAGGTTATAAAGTCAAATGCCACAAATTTCATGAAGTAATTAAAGCCGTTTCATTAGAAAAGAAGACCGTGAAAACTCTACATTGTGATCTCTATGGAAACGACCTTGAGCTCACATTACCTATGTTCTTCGGTTAGATTGTTACAAAATGTGTTTGAAAACATCAACATTTCTGTGTTTTCATTTAGATATCATTTGAAGTTGAAAATGCCAATTGGTTTCAACGATGTGTGTTAATGATGATTATTATGTACTCAGATTTTGAAGATGGAGTTCTTTTGTTGGAGGAAACTTTTTCGAGCCAAGGTGAGAAAGACCAACAATTTTGATTATTGAAAGTAAACCTTAAGGAAACACTAAAGCGGGTTAAATTTCCAGGCCGTAAAGCTACTCTTCTGGTGATAGGCCTAACGAGTATGCTGCTCTATAACTACTACACCAGCAGCGTGGTGTCTTGGCTCCTGAATGCTGCCGCTCCGTCCATTGCCAACCTAGACGGCCTCATCAACAGTGACTTTGAACTGATATTTGAAGACATTGGCTATACTAGGGGATGGCTCGACGTGGGTATTTATATCAGTATATTAAGTTTTTTTTTCATTTTGATACGTTTTATATTCAGCAGCTTTTTAAAGAGACATTTACAGCCTTATCAATAAAAGTCACTAACCATAAGCTTAGTTTAAATACTGATTAGCAGATTCTAAATTCAAGATAGCATTTATATCTCATCCGTCAAATTCAACTGCATCTACCCTTTTTTTTTTGTGGGGTGGGAAATCATCCAATGACTTCTCCCGCTCTGGGTGGAGTGGGAGGGCGTGTCAGACTCTTACTGACTAAAACCTACCCCTGTTCCTCCCTGCCCTGATTGCCCAGGGGCGAGGTAACTCTTTCGAATTTACGCTCAACCTCCGGGCAGGCATCGGCCATGACTGGCCCCGTCCTGTTTGCTGACAACTCTTTGAGACGCGCGTGGAACACTACGTGCCGTCGACTCTCGGGCCTGATGCTGATCGAACGGCGAGTTACCCACTACTCGCCGTCCGCAGGCCCGGGTCTACGGTGGCCGGAGATCGTCTCGTGGCGCCGGAAGCCCCTGGAGTCTCCTGCGGCGGCTGCTGCTGAGGGCGTTAGGGCGAGGCTGTCGTCGCAGCCTCTCCCTCACCCGTACCGCCTCCTCCTTCGCGATCATTACTGTTTTGCAGAAGGAAGAGACTGCTTCCCATTCCCTCTCGCTCCGTACCATGGCCTGGACCAGGGCCAGGCGCGAGAGGTCGCTGCCGCTGATCGCCTGCACGAGGACATGGCGGGGCTCCGCCCAAGCGGGGCAGATCTCCACCGTGTGCTCCACCGTGTCCTCTGGGCGATCCCCACAGTGGGGACATCCGGGCGTTTCCCTCCGCCTTATCCTACACAGGAACCTCCCGAAACTTCCGTGTCCGGTGAGGACCTACGTCAGGCGGAAGGTGAGGACGCCGTGGCGCCTCTCCAGCCACTCCTCAAAGAGGGGCACTACCGCCGCAATGGTGGCGTGCCCAGCGCTGGGTTGTGACAGTCGCTCTCTCCATGTCGCCATGAGATCCTGCCGGAGCTCTGTCCGCCGAGCCACGAGGTGTCGCGGCAGCGGAGTTTCGCCCCGGCGTTTCGCCTCCTCGCACCACTCATACAGGTGCGCGAGGATTTTTGCCTCCAGATCCCATGGTGACAGTCCGGCAAGGAGGCTCGCAGCCTCACGGGAGACCGTGCGGTATCCTCTGATCATACGGATCGCCATGACCCTTTGGGACGCGTTCATCTGGCAAGCTGATCGCTGCCTCAATAAACGCGCCTACACCGGTGCCCTGTAAAGGGCCATGGACCGCACGATCCCCGCATAGAGCCTCCGGCAGGAGGCGTTTCGCCCCCCCCAGATTGGGCAGGAGCCGCCTCAAAGCGGCCCCGGCCTTGTCCAGTCTGGGAAACGTCGGAAGTGTCGAGGACGAGTCCCAGGTACTTCATCGTCCCCTCGACGCCGATGTGAACCCCTCCTACCGTAATCTGGGAACCCGCCGGTGGCGCGTTCCGAGGACCATGAAAACACATGGCCTCGGACTTGTGCAATGCCACTTCGAGTCCCAGTTACCGAATCCTCTCCACGACTATCGCAACCCCGCGTGTCATACGGTCGGCCGCCGCCTCGTGCAACTGCATATACCGTAGGACCAAAACTCATGTCAGCACTTTACCGTCCACATCCACCCTTCTTCCGGGTTAAAAATTTTGAAATAAGAACCTGCTCAAATCAAAATCAAAATTCAATCATCAATTCAAATTAGCCTGAGAGCCAGCACTTTTTGAACGTCAAAGTTCTACATAAAGACAGTCCCCCAAAAACGCCCGCCCGTCACCACTTCCTAGTGATTTAGCTGTGAAGAAGAAGTGGCCAACAAACTCCCCAGTAACACATCCGTCTGTTAAGTTTGAAAAACTTGAATCTATATACGTATTTATATGCAACAATCTTAACATTTGTATGTAACACATCATCATTCATTCTCCTGCCCTATATTCCAATTTATTTGGAGTCGGCGCAACATGTCTTTTTCTTCCATACTCCTCTATCAGTCGTCATCTCTGTAGTCACCCCCTTTTTACCAATATCATCTTTCACACAGTCCAACCATGGTTTCTTTGGCCTTCCTGTACTCTTATAGCCATCCACATCCATTTACATGACTTTCCTCATGAGATTTTCTTCATTCCTCCTCATCACATGCCCATACCACGACCACCGACTTCCACACAACTTTTCAGTCAGCGGTGTCACTTTCAGACTTCCTAAATAATTTCCTTAATAATAATTCTATCCATGCGCGTAACACCACACATCGCTCTAAGCATTCTCATCTCAGCTGCATGCAATTGCTTTTCATTAATCCCTTTTGTGGCCCAACATTCTGAACCATACAAGACAGTAGGTCTGAACATTGTTTTATAAATCTTCCCCTTAAGTTTAAGAGGAATGCGGGAGTCGCAGATAGTCCCGGTGACCTGCCGCCATTTCATCCATCCAGTGTTAATTATGTGTAACATATGTAAAACAGAAAAATAAAGATATATCGACCAAAATATAATCATAAAATTAAATTAACCGCCACTTGTTAGCTAGCACACTCCATTATGCACTCGAAAACGGAAACAAAACTAATCACATAGTTAATTATTTTTATAAATAAGACCATTATTGATTGGTGTTGTTAATATATGTAACGCCTTTCAGAATCCTGGATTCTTTTACTACAGTGGTTTTACGAATCTGAAAGAAGACGAGTTGAGAGATAAGAAAGTAACAAAGGCTAAACGCACTGCTGCGGTGTTGCAGACTGTTAAGACTGGCGTCGAACTCTTACGGACTGGAAGTGTGTATTATTATTATTAAGTAATAATTTATGCTGCTAAGTTTTGAGTAAGCAGAATATCATAAGAAACATGGATGGATCGTATCAGAGATGCTAGGTTGGAAATGGGGAGACTAACGTGACTATTCATTTATGACGGCTAAATAGGGATGCATAAATAAGGGCGAAGTAGAAAACCTCTGCCAATCTGACGATGGAGATGTACATACATATGTTCATACTCAATATTAATAAAAGGTCTTGTTATTTTTTGTCTAGAATATGCTTTTCACACCGAGCCGTATACAGCGAGCCAGGTGATCTCCAAGACCTACGAGGACGCAGAGCTGTGCAACCTGGGAGAACTGCAGATGATGCTACCAGCTCACGTGTACATCATGGCGCAAAAGAGGAGTCCTTACAAGGAGTTCTTCGATTGGAGGTTTGGGGTTTTGGGAGGCAATATCGCTCCATGTAGAATACTGGTATTCAGATGCATTCGATTAAGCTGAAAGCCGGCCACACGTAGTTGGGTAAAAGTTAGGCAGATGATGTGTTCCGGAAGTTATGATGTGGTTGGCGATAGGTCTAAAGCTGTTTTTAAAGTAGAGTTTATGTATTTGCCAGGTAAAAAGATATAACCTCACGCAGTCAGCTCTGCTTTGATGAACAATAAAGATTTCTGGCGAAACAAGAAAGAAAAAGAATTTTCCAAAATCTTGGAAGCACTCTACAAATAATTAGATAAATCTACGTTCATTCCCAGAAAGAAACCGTACCCGATCAATGGTGACAAGCTTGATCCTTCTCGTGCGACAATGCCGTCATTGCTGAGGGGTAAATAACAAAACATTCCGGCAAACCTCCCGGGATTACGGGCTAAGATAACAAAGGTGTACGTTAATATGTTTGTGCTTATCTGCGTGCAGGTTATAAGACTGGGTTCATTCTTGTAGCGGGAAAGTATGTATGAATTTATTCCGGTCCGAGGCTACTAGTATGACACATCGAGACTAAGGAAAGTTTGGTTTTCTAGATGTAGTCTCTGCAACTCTGCTCTTTTTAACCGACGAAAAAAAAGGAGGAGTTTCTCAATAAATTCGTCCGTATATATTTTTGCAACAACATGTGCGATTTTAGCGACCAGATGAAGTTTTTTAATGTAATAAAACTCACCTACCTCTTTTTGGGAGTCAAGAACCAATTAAACCTTGGTTGTTAAATCAATTTCTATTCTCATAAGTGTTTCCTACAGTCTGCTGCGCCTCACAGAGCGTGGCCACGTGAAGGCCATCCGCGCTCGCTTCGCGGGCACCATGCCCGCGTGCTCGGGCGTACAGCCGCGAGCCCTGGCCCTGGGGCAGGCCGCTCCGGCTTTCCTGACACTGTTCCTCTTTGCTATATTGGCCTACATCATTCTTGCTTTTGAATTTTTCTATAAAAGGTAAGGTGAAAGAAGGAATACAGTCCAAAAATTCAATGAGAATCATGATCACTCACAGCACGGTTTTATTTACAGCTGGTCATAGCTGTGATTAAAACCGTGTAACTGTGTCCTCATCGAAGTTCTTGCTGCGGTGGCAAAAATAGTATCATAGCTGCCCATATCGCAATAGAGTTTAATGTAAATGTTACGATCAAGATTTATAATAGTCGGCAGGTTAAGATTCTAGTTCCAGAATTGGAGTCATCAAAATAATTTAACGGACTACAAGTTGAAATTTGAGCCTGTTCCACCCGTCAACAATGGTGGCAGAGTTACTGTATCTATTTGCGTACTGTACGGGATTGTACAACAAATATCGTGTCTTCTGTCTGACGTTAATTCGGAATTCCTAGCTCCTTAAATTGTGCTGTCTTGGCGATAAGCCAATTTTAGGCAAAATCGAGTGAAGATCTTAAAGTCTCTTTCTATATCTTGCTACATTTTATATAAAGGATCATTTACTCCGCAGTCCTAAAGATTGTCGTTAAATTTATCGTGACGCCGCAGAATCGTTTCAAATCACATCATTTATTTCAGAGTCCAGCTGAAAAAGCGGGCAGCGAGCGAGGCGCAAAAAGTGACGTCACCAGTGATCTAGCTATGATCGCGGCACATCAAGAGACCTACACTATACTATAGATGAATGAAAAAAAAAACAATTGAGGGAAGACGTTTGACGTGGCGTTAAGGAGATCGACACTGGAAACTTTTGCACAGTAGTTCAAGTGTACGCTGTCATCAATATTTAGAGTGTTTATAAATGGGTAGAATTTCAAAATAGTGTGTTGTAGTAGTAAATTGTATCTTATTTAGAAAAAAGGTAACGTGTGCTTAGATGTTCTTCAAAAATTAAATATACATTCTTAAATGGCTCCATTTATCAGTGTTTTATTTATATCCGCAAAGATTATAAAACACCTTATCCACAGAACATTAATATTTAGTTATTTAATTTTAAGCAATTATTTCAAACGAAACGGAGTATGTGTAATCTATAAATTACCAATTTTATACAACAATCTGGTATTTTACATCGACAGAATACACTTAATTACTTATGTGTTTTTTTAGTGCCTCTGCATTCACCAGCGTGTCTTGAGCAAGCGTGATCAATTGATGATCCTCTCTCCTCTGACGTTCCTTCATTACTGAGGATCGTGACTCCTCCTCAGAAGCTTCTTGATGGCTTGTCTCCATCGGCTTCTGCCCTCTGCCTCGTGGAGGGCCGTGCTCACCTTCATCTCTAGGCTTGGTGCCACCTGGTCTGTCCAACGTTTAGGACTCCTGCGAGGAGGCCTTTTTCTTTCCACTTTCCCGGTGACCACAAGGCGCTCTAGACTGTCGAAGCTTCTGCGAGCAATGTGGCCAAAATACTGAAGAATGCGGTGCCTGCAGAACCCTTGAGAGTGTGTAAGGTGGAGCTCCTCTATGATGAATGCGTTCGTACTACGTGATGCCTTTGGCATCCGTAGTAGACGATTGATGATTCATACTCATGTTTTCTTTGTATGAGAAAAGGCTTTTGCAACGAGACCAGCGCCCACCTTCCAAAAACCAAATTAGCATACAGAGACCAAATATCCTTCCAATACAGCTAGTAAATACTCGCAGCTACTCGTACACTTGTCTTACTGTTTCCACGTGTGCAAGGCATTGAGTAATGGTCGCGCGTCGCTCGGCTATCTAAATCGCGCGTTATAAATGATGCTATCAATTCTTGTTTACTCCCGAGTCTCGGGGTCCCGGCATCCCGGAGTCCCAGGACGACGGATTCAATTCACGCTGCACCCGTATCTGTTATCATATTTGTGTTATATTAAGTATAGTGGGAGGTTATGTTTTGTGAAGTAGCTATAGATAGGTGCAAGAAGAATAATGAGGTTTCCAAGCTATTTGAAAGATTAGTTTCCGAGAGGTTCGTCGGGCACCTGTCGCATGTTGGTCCTGACCTTGCTGATTGGCAGTATGACCTCCGACAGCAGCGTACTACAATAGATGCGATCCTACGCGTGTGCTCGCTTTTGGAGCAGGTAATGTCCCAGGCTGGGGTGCTGTCGGCGCCACCTAGCTCGTCAGTGACTGCTGGAGATGCACAAGTCCAGGTGGTTCAATACATACAGTATCTTGGCCTAATGCTGGACGGTCGGTGGGGCTTCGAAGATCGCGTTGCTTTTGCCCAATCTCGGAAGACCTCGGCAAGACGTTCGCCGCCTCTACGCGGGTTTCGTGCAATCGATGGTCCTTAATGGGGCACCTGTTTGGTATAAATTATTGTTAGGTGTCCGACGTTCCTCGACTAAAATCAACAGTCTGCACCGAAAAGTGGCTATTCGCATCGCAGGTGGATATCGAACAGTCTCCTTGGAGGTGGCAATTGTCATGGCAAGCACTCCGCCGCTAGAAATCCTGATGAACGCGAGGGTCTACAACCAAATGCGTGTCATCTGTCAAAGTGGCGATAGCGTGCCAGGATTGTGCGAGATCTGTCACTACTACAGTAGTGAGGACTATGTTGGCGGAGACAGAAAACTGGAGGTAAGTTGTCTCATTCTGTGAGACCATGACGGTCCAAAAGGAAATCACCACGTGGGATCATGAGCGGTCCGATCCCACGCGGAGTAGAAGCAGTGAGTAAGCGACTCGACGCCAAACACGCCAAAACCCCATCATTAAATGCAGGCGAAACTTTGGAACCAGATGTGCTGAGAGTGGAGACTCTGTTCTCCCATCGAGTGATTCCAGGGAAGACAGTGGCATAGTGATCACGTCCTGTTGTGCACAGTGAGGCTCAGGAGAGACCTGTTTACAGTCTCTTCAGTTATGTACCCTTTTTTTTTAAAGGAATGTGTCCTTACAGGCGTTGCACAATGATAGGTGCATAGATTGATTGATGCTGTCCAATACTTAATTACTTAGAACGTAATTTAACTTCTAAAGAAATACTTATGCTGATCGTACAACTTAGAAATAACTCATCTTATACAAACTTCCGGCAAATAAAATAATAATTACTTTCAAAGTCTAGAACTTGAACCCTAAAACTTGATATATATTTGTTTGTTTGAGCTAACAACGCTCAAACAAACAAATATGTTTGTTGAACAAACAAATATGGTTGTTTGTTTGAGCTAACAACGCTCAAACAAACAAATATGAATAAGAACAATTTTAATAAAGCCATTATTTAAGACGTATCCATTTCGCGGCGTCGTCGCGTGCTCGTTGCGTGCTCGGCGCGGCGTCGTGGCGTGCTCGTCGCCTCGTCGCCTCGCCTCTCGCCTGCATTTGCATACAAATGGAAAACGTCACTCGGATATTATATTACTTAACTGGCGAGACTGCTACAAAAAATAATCTAATACACCCTGTAACACCCTTATTACGGAGGCAAAGAGTTCAATTTAACGCGAGTATTTCCAAATGAAATTACAGTCGTTCACGTGCGGTACACAAACGGAACGTTGTTTTTATTGTTCCTTCATATGTTGTTAGTATTCAGACAGAGCAATTTAGCACTAAGTCAAAATTGTATTACTTGTTATACCCGCGCCTGTGGTTTCTTTCTTCCGAGTTTAATTATATAAATGTAGTAACCTACACATAGGTATTCTTACTGATATGAATTTGATTGGTTTTATAATTCGCATTGTAAAAATGCATCAACTAATTTTATGTGACACCTCGGGCCCCCTTTAACGATAATGCAACGAAGTTGTAATATTTGTTGCTGCGAGAGATAACTGACAGAAACTAAACAATAATTTGGTCCTCACAGTGGCTCTTCAAACTTCATTCACGATAGTTAGCTACTCGTAATTGTCAATCCTGTTATCCTGTGTGTCAGTGTGTGTCCGGAGCGCTCACTTTCAACTAAAATGTCAGAACTCAGCAATAATCGTTGTAAAGGGACTTCATAATAACGCTTCGCTTTGAATTTGACTAAATTAAACGGACTTCTATTAACTCCCACAATTTTATTTTGTTACCCACTAAATTGTCAGGAAGCAGGAATTGTAGACCTACTACGAGTATAACAACTATCACTAGGTACTATTGTGATAATCTGGCAGAACTGAGTATGTTAGTGCAGGCTTATTTAAATAACCAGATCAGACCGAAGATCTTCATTAGTACTATTCAAAAGCAATCACGACAGTTATATCGGGTGTAAAAAGACAGTTTCCGAAGTCGAAAGCCACATATTCTACCCATTATTTGGATATTTTTTTACCACTAGATCATACCTGGGAATCCACTGGTTCTGGAGATATTGAAGGTTAAAGTCGCAATTTTTTTTTACTTTTTTACGAAAATGAATTCCAAGTGTTATTACTTAACTTTTTTCCAAACCAACATTACTTGAATTTTCGATTTTTTTTTCGAAATTTCGCATTTGCAGTTACAAAAACGCAATGAATATCAAACGCATCCGACAAGTACCTCCGTGGCTTAGAGTGAAGGGGTGGTGTTTAACTCCACTTGCCTTGGTTCGCGTTCCATTGAGAAAAATAAAAAAAATCATACTTAGAAATAAAAGTCGTTTCCCAGCAATAATGTTTGCGTAAAGCTACTTTGTTAGATGTACAGTATGCGTAGTTGACGGCTATTTGATGTGTCTTTTTACACAATGTATAAAGATTATTGCCCCGAACTGCCTCGAAGCCTAGAATTATAATAAAATTTGACGGCACGGTTGGCACAGTGGTTGAGCGTTCGGCTGCTGCGGTGCGTGTCGCGGGTTCGATTCCCGCACGGAACAAATATTTGTATGGCCTACAGATAGTTGTTCCGGGTCTGGGTGTCTTGTGTATGTGAATTATACATGTTTGTGACCGCACCCACGATACAGGAGTAATTCCTAGAGTGGGACAACGTTTTTAAAATAAAAACAAAAAAAAACAATGGTTCAGAAAAGTCTTTACACGAACAAAAAAAAATCCAAGAATTTGTCCTTTATTCAAACTTCTCAATCTCGTTTCCATTAAAATTTCACATTGTTATAATCAAACGATGTTTGTAATTAGAAAGATTCGCGGTGGAGCTGCGGAGGTACCAGGCGCGCAGTTGTGCGAGGTAATTGAAACGCTTCCTCCGCCAGATATTTGTGCACATATTGAAATGTGCCCGCTGTTGATCCAGGGGTAATTGGAAATGGATCGGCAGCTCATTATTACGAGCATGTTTTTGCTTAATTTGTAACAATTTTCATTGTTATATTTCGTTTAATTTGGTTTTTGTATTTAATTAGCTGTGTGAAGGGTTTCTTTACCTACTTCATTTGAATTGGGTCTTTATTAAACACATATATTTTACTATTTTACTTCCAACACAGTCATGTTCAGATTGTGGGCTATTCATCAACAGGTTAGACGAGTGTATGTCACAAGCACAGTTTAACATCAGTCCATTCCATGACGTGGTCGGAGTGACGTCCAGTTAATTACAACCTGACTAGAACAGACGGGTTCGTGAAGGACGTCGAGACCATTACAATAGTTACTAAATTGAAGTCTTATCAATCAAATGGAACAGGTCAATCAACAGGGGCCTAATTAAACTCATTGATTAGTTTTTGGAGTTTTTCTTTAAATAATTAAGTAGACTGCACGGTTGGCGCGGTGGTTGAGTAAATGGCTGCTGCGCTGCGTGTCGCGGGTTCAAGTCCCGCACGGAACAAATACTTATATGTAGTTGTTCTAGGTTTGGGTGTCTTGTGTATGTGAGTTTACATAGTTTGTGAACACACCCACGATACAGGAGTCATTCCTAGTGTAGAACAAAAATAAAATTAAAAAAACAGGTCTACCATCATTTAAGCTTATCTAATACCATACTCATTCAAGTATCATTTAGCATTGAAGCCGTTGTTGCTGCAACTCACCCAGTGGCTTCATGACCAGTAGCGACAACAATAATGCATTAAATATAACTGTTATTCCGCGTTACGTCGCTTCCCGTGGAGAAAGCTCGCCATTTTCTACAATGTCTAGCTCGCTTGTTGCTACTACATTCGGGTCTGGGTCATATAGCAAGCAAGGAGCTGGGCGGAAAGAGGACTGTTAAGCACTCGTCAACTACCCGAGGAACTCCGTTTAAATAAAACAATTTGTTCCAAGCAATTACCAAAAAATATATTTCTATAAAAATACCTTATACTACTGGCGGAGAATCTTAACACCGCGATTCAGCGAGATACCCAAATGGTACAACGTCATCTATCGAGCGTAGCGGTAACTCGCGATCGAACATCCCGCCCACCATGGATAGAATGTCCAGAACTTTGTTTAAACATGATAATAAAACTAAATGACCGCCCACCATGAAACAAGACTAAATTCGGTGGGAAGTGAAAACACAAGTGGACTGTAAAGTATGTGAACGACAAAAATAACAACTAGGTAAAGCTTTGAAAACATGTAACATCTTAATTCTAAACTTAAATAGTAATTTAACCAATTATTCATTAATCCTTAACATAACGCTTAACATAACAATTATGAAATGATAGGAAGTACAATTAACTTTGACACCGGTCTTTTGATCGTAGAACCTTTACAACGCAACGATACCACTCTTGCGATTAAGTTGGCAAATATTTGCCAATGCAAACGTGCAACTGCTAGGATTTGGCGATCGGTTCACGGCTCAAGGGTTTTCGACGGAACAAAAGAATGTGAGTCCACCGCCAGCAGTTGGATTAAAATTGAAAAGGAATCCACGTTGTCTTGGAGGGCTATTTATATCTACGCCGTCATTGACAGATGTCAACGAATCCAAAGACAATAGTGTTGTCAGCAAAATAATATTGTTTATTGCTAACCAACACTGTTAGAGTGGCTTTTGGTCTTTGTGGTGTCCTTATGGTTATTTTTAATTAAGATTGTAACACACTCGCTTTGACTGGAAGAGTTAGCAGCATTAGCAGGCAACACCTTCGTTTCCGCTGAACCATCAACAATTTCAGCAGAATTGTCAGTTGACTTTGGGTGAAGTAGTGTGTGGTGCTTTTTCTTACAAACGTGACATTTAGTGTGCAGACGACAAGAATAGACGGTATGGTTTGTTCCTAGACAGTTGTAACAAAGCTAACTGACTCGTGCAAACTCACGATGTTCGTCACAATTTTTCTTAGCAAATGTTTTACAATGACACAATTTATGATCTCCAGCACACAATATACAACTTTGAGAAGCGACATGAAAAGATTTGGCATTATTATCACGAGTAGTACTTTGTTTGTTAACTTTAGGATCCAAATACTCTAAGGCTCTAAACCTAGACTACATAAAAGTTTTGAACTCATCAAACGTAGGTAAATCCTCATTAGAACTAATTCTTAGTTCCCACAGTTTACGGGACTCGGTATCTAACTTTTCGGAGCTTAAGTATACAACAATTGCATCCCAGGAGCTGACATCAATTCCTAGACTGCGTAAACCATGCAAACAATCAATAGTCGTGTCTAACAGCGTTTTAACGTTTGTCGATGATTCCTTAGTAATCGACGATTGATGGACAAGACGTTTGAGCAAACAGTTAGCTAAAAACCTTTTATTATCAAATCGCTTGTTTAAAATCGACCAACACTCATCATATTTCGACGCAGTCACAGGAATATGTCGTAGCAACTGTTCTGCTTCGCCAGAGAGATGACTCTTTATATAATGGAGTTTATGGACGTCATCCAGTGCATCAAGACGTACGGCCATGTGCCACCGGTTCATGGTGGACATCCCATCCGTACGCACAAAGCGTTTTGAGAAAACATTCATTGTGCGTACAGCTAGGGAGTGGAATTCCCTACCGGAGTCTGTGTTTCCTGATAGCTGCAACCTGGGAGTCTTTAAGTCAAGAGTGAATAGGTTACTTCTAGGCAAGCGTGCTCTATCTTCGACCACATCATCGCTTACCATCAGGTGAGATGGTGGTCAAACGCGTGCCTATATATAATAATAAAAAAATTAAAAAAACATTTTTATGGATTAGTGACGTAAATAAATCGCGGAACGTAACCCATTCAGAATACAGTCCCGAGAACGTAGGTAAACTAATTTGTGGCAATTTCACATTTGAACTATTTGACTGGAATGTTTAATACTACTGTGATTAGCACTATTGCACGGACTAGTTTGAAGTAAGTGCTCTTTTAATTCTGACTTATAGGTTATGTACAAATCTTCAGTGAAATCATATGTTTCTGTAGTATAATAAACACTCTTTTTTAATTCCTCGTCGGTTACTTTTTCTATGATGCGCCTATGAGTTTCAACAAATTGTTTCCACTGTACCTCTAACGATTCTAATTTTGTTTCAATGTAAGTTTGTGTAAGACGATCCTTAGGTGATTTTTTAAAGTTTATTCTAAATTTTTCAATTATTGTTTTATTATTAAATTGCAATTTACTTAAGGATTCCACTGTGTACAACAAAGTTACAGAGTTTTGTAAGTAATAAGATTAATTCTGTATCTTAATGCAACCGACGAAAAATTACAAGTTAATGCACAAAATCGGTAAACTTTTACAAGTGTAAACACGTTTGGATGTTTTTGAAAAATCGGGCACAGATTCCCCGTCACAACACTTTATTCGTAATTATTCTAAGTCCAAAACTACTAGATATTAAATTTCAAAAGTCTAACACTTGATAATTCACTAATAGTTGATCTTCAAAATTCAATGAGAAATTCACAAGTCTACAAAATAATCACTGGTATTGTAACTCACAGTTTTGTCTGCCAAACCTCTCCAAGCACGCGCGTCGTTGCTGCAGGTGCTCTATCTTGCTTGATGTCACTGCTGAGAGTGTGTCGTCGCTGTTTGTGACGTCACTCTTGATGCCGTTGTTGTCTTGTCGCTCTATGGTCTCTGCTGATGTCACAGTTTTCAATACTGGTGGCGCCCTCTGGCGGAGACGGCCGCAAACCTCGTTGCTGCGCTTCTGTACACCGCTGATCACCCCCGCACTCACACACCAGGGATTTTACTGGCACTTCAGGGCGATCCACCTCTGGTTTCTATGCCTCACCACACGACACAAAAACTGTTACACTTCACTTGTCGACGCGATTTCACTTTCGCTATCCGACTCGGTAGGACCATTTTGGTCCTGGATAGCGAAAGTTCGCCATTTTCTACAATATCTAGCTCGCTTGTTGCTAGTACATTCGGGTCTGGGTCATATAGCAAGCAAGGAGCTGGGCGGAAAGAGGACTGTTCAGCACTCGTCAACTGCCCGAGGAACTCCGTTTAAATAAAACAATTTGTTCCAAGCAAGTAGCAAAAAAATATATTTCTATAAAAATACCTTATACTACCGGCGGAGAATCTTAAAACTGCGATTAGCGAGATACCCAAATGGTACAACGCCATCTATCGAGCGTAGCGGTAACTCGCGATCGAACAAGGACTATGCACTTTTTTTTGGCGGAGTGGGAAATCATCCAACTACATCTCCCGCTCAGGGTGGAGCAATAGGGTGTGTCAGACTCTTACTGACTAAAACCCGTGTTTTTACTCAAAAACACTCTCAACTCTCTCTCTCTCTCTCTCTCTAAATTCTTTCAACGACTTATTATCAGTAACGTGGGAAATTTTTTATCCTAGAAAATGGTCCCTTGCTATCATATCCGACGTTAACGCAAGGAAAGCCGCAAGCAGAAAGAAGTAGATTACAAACCAAATTGTGCCCAGCACGCCAGTGTGAGAGTCTGCTAACTAGACACAATCAATCTGCCTAGCTTTTTCTTAACTATCTTGGGGTCAGCTAACTGGACGCGCGACAAGTTAATAAAATACAAGTCACAACAAACCAGCTAATTATTACCAGCTCGAATTTGTAACTACCTACTTAATGTAAAGTAGGTACCTAAACTTCTTATTAAATTAAAGTTTAGGAAGTTTAGGTACCTACTTTACATTAAGTAGGTAGTTACAAATTCGAGCTGGTAATAATATTAGCTGGTTTGTTTAATAAGAAGTAAGACAGAAAAGTGGGCAAAAGAAGTGACGGAATGGTGCCCTAGATATAAAAAGAGGAGTAAAGGTAGACAGTATCGTAGATGGGAAGATGATATTAAAAAGGTGGCAGGAACTACTTGGACGAGGAAGGCGAGAGACAGATCGTTGTGGAGAACACTTGGGAAGGCCTATGCTGGCAAGCAAGACAATCTAGAAACCGGTGTCTGATGATGAAGATTAGGATTTACATTCACCTGCATAAACCATTTTGTAGAACTGAACAATATCAAGATGTAATGTAATTCTTTAGATTGTTAATAAAGGCTATTATTATTATTATTATTAGGTACCTAAACGTCATAAAGTCGCAGAAAGTGTTGCAAAATGTCTTTTTCCCGCCACGCCTTCAGTGCGACGTGGCTGGAACTATAGTCGCTATACTTTGGGACCTGCGGCTCTCCGCTCCGCCCACGCTCCTTGGTCGCAGCCTCCAAGGCAGTATGCTGTAGTCTCCCGCTGCAGACTAGCTCCTACATTATGCTAACTACGGCACACACTCGGCGCTTTATGCCTCCGACGAAATAAACTCAATTTGCCTTCAAATAACGCTATTTAGGATATAACGTTGGGTTCTTGAATTCCGCTAGATTTTTTAGCTCAACATTTTGTTGCAAACCGGTCGCAAAATATCAAAACCTGAAAACTGGTGATGCGATTGAGTTAGTGACTGTAACGAGGTTATTTACAAACTCGAAATAAATAAGAAAAAGTTATAAAAAAGTGCCTGTACGAGCTCAGCCCTGTTAACTACGCCGAAATGTTTGCATAAAATGTAACAAAACGTATCGAAACATGTCAATATTACATGTCCTAACACTGCGCTCGCTACTCGCTGCTCGCCAGTCTACTCAACAAACAACGGCCGACTGCGAAGCCATAAAAAGAAAAATGCGATTTTATACCAACTAAAGTTCGGATTGACGAGAGGCGCCGATAAATCGTCGCATTCCGGCCCGGTCCGGCACCGGACACTGGACACCGGACTCAATATTGACTATCGCTTTATGACGTCAATAACATTTTTTATGTCATGCCGTTATAAAATGCATGTCCGTGAGTAATGGATATTTAAAGCGATTTACCGGCCGGCTCGGGACGATGAGCTTCACGGATATTTACCCGCTAGTGGAATGTTATATAGCGCCGGGGAAAGGTCTCTGTTCTGAGAGATGATCGCGATATGGAAAGTGGGATGGTGTCGTAAATTTTTGTTTGTTACTGAATTCTGGAGGGTAAGGTCATACTGAATATAGTTCCGAGTGACCCTATAAAAGTTGTAGCGTATCTCCTGTAATTTTCAGATGCTGCAAATTCAGAATAATATTATTCGGAACTTCTACTTAAAAGTCCTTTCAAACTTACTTTGATCTTTGTCATAATTTTTGTATTTTAGTTCTCATAGGTATATATATATATTAACATAATTATTATGGTTATTATTAGTTTATTATTGTAGCTTAAATTTATATATGTATTTTACTATATAATCTTTATGAAACTTAATTCGATTGTAAATATTGTTGATTTATTATTGTACGACTACCACAATGTAGTCTTATTTAACGCAATCGTTGATCGGCAGAGATGCCTTGTTGCACTAAGTCCGCCGATATATCGCTACAGTACATAAAGTTTGAATAAATCAATGCATAAGCTACATCTATTGCATTGAGCTCGAGTTATATGGGATCAGCAGGAATGACCCAAATATAGTTTAGTGTTTCAGGCTACCGCATAAAAAAAACCACCCTTCATGTCACATGCAGACAACCACAATGCTTTTAGTCATCATGTAGCCACAAAAACACTATTTGTGTAAATGAAACGAAGCTCCCAAATATATATATTCGGAGAAACAGTTGGGAACAAAGTTTGTGAACAAATTAGTTGCGCTTACAATTCCAAGCGTTACGTTTTTAGTTGCGTTCTGTTCACTCATGTTCTGGATGATTCACTTTGAGTGTTACTGAAAAAAATCCCTGTGGGAATCTATTTGTATCTACTATTTATTTTGTGTTTGATAACAAACAGAGATTGAAAAGCAAACTGCGACTGCCTGTACCAAAGCTGTGATTTATTTATTCACAAAACTGCGTATTTAGGAGAAGCTGTAAATAAAATTCATTCCGTGATCGCCAATAAAGTTGTAATGGAAAAGTAAACAACAGGCAGTTTAAATGATGACTGTAGGCACAGAACCCCACAAGTGTCAAAGCATCAACACCGAACTCAAACTGCCACAAAGTAAAGCATATGGCTCACAATCACCAGTCAACCTGGTGGCTGCGGCCGGCCGGCCTGGGCAAACAGCTGGCTCTTCGGCGTACGCCACGGTGGCAGGACATAACATAATAGAACGTGTGAATACACCCACTTACGGGGTTATAAATCAAACGCACCGCGGTTGGAGAGTGCAACATTAAAAGTTGCCGCTCGCCGCGGATTTTCACTTTGTCAGAGTTTTATTTGAGACTGCTGTATCTGATGCCTGTCGCGCTTGTTGTGAGGGAGGAGCGGATAGCGGAATTACTATACGAATATATTTATGTTTTGAAGAAAAACACAAGCTGCACATGATCATTATTATTATCAGTAAAGCCAAATATGGGCTATTTCCAAAATTATGAAATTGAGCAAAGCAGAAAGCAATAATGCTAGCCCTTTCTGAATGCAATACAATAAACACACATTAATATTTTTTTTTTAATGTAGTATCATAAAATTTGTATAAGAACTAACACAAGATGCGTAGCACACTATTCCACACGAGCCGCACTGCTGTTCGAGCTACTTGCGGCCGCTCGCAACTTGCGCTGCCGCCGTGTGCGCATTGATCTCCTTCCTGAAAGGGTTCTCTTCTAAGCCGTCCATAGGAGCCCAAAAGGGCTTTGTCAGATAAGACTTGTTTGGGCCAATCTCTTCACAAAAAACACCACGTTATCAATTTAATCATCGGATACTTTTATAAAGATTTCTCCTCAATACTTTTCGGTCAAACATTAATCTCAAAGATACTATTCTGAAAGGGACTGTTATGCTTGATAGGATAAAGAATTAATAATGTTAAGTACTATAAAGCTATAGAGATTGACTCGACCAAATAACGTTGTGGCTTCAATAAGCTCCATTAAAGTATTATTACCATGACTGGCCTCTTCAGGGAAAATACATATTTTCATATTTTAAAAGACATCTCTGAGTACAATTCATTATATCAGAACTTCAACTAGAATTTTGGAAAATTTATGAGATATCCTTTGTATGAAATTATTTTTAGTAAATTTTGCTGCGTTATTATTAACATTTAATGCTTACTTATCGTAATTGCCTAAACTCTATATACGCATGTAGCAGTATGCTTACTATTTTCGCCAATAGTTTTCAGTATACTGTACAAAATATCAAAAGGCAAATTCCAATATAAATGACGTAAAATATCGGGACGAGTCGGAACCTCGGAATTTAATCAAGCAATTATGTTCTTGTGTGTACTGTGACGCGAGCGGTCGAGCGGTCATTGTTGTCACGCCGCTGTGCTTGACAGTCGCTGCTAATGTAGCCGCTAACCGCCGAAGCTACACGGTATCGGTACCGGACACTCGACACACCGCAACTGTTGTGTACAATTCGATGCGATTAGAAGCTGATTTGCGGACATGTGTTTAGGAATTAACATTTTTTTTTGTTTATTATTGATAGGCACGCGTTTGACCACCATCTCACCTGATGGAGCACGCTTGACTAGAAGTAACCTATTCACTCTTGACTTAAAGACTCCCAGATTGTTATCTCCCAGCTATCAGGAAACACAGACTCCGTTAGGGAATTCCACTCCCTAGCTATACGCACAATGAATGTTTTCTCAAAACGCTTTGTGCGTATGGATGGGATGTCCACCATGAACCGGTGGCACTTCGCCGTACGTCTTGTGGTCCGTTGATGAACCCAGCATCGTGGTCGTATTTCTAGAGTTCTGTGAGATGGATTTATGAATTTCGTCTGTACTTTCTTTAACGAATATAAAACAAAGCTGGTGGAGGGCCGTTTTTGTTAAAGTAAATACATTTTCTTAATAATCTGTAGATATGGGTAACCATTGTCGAGGTACATTATTGCGTATATTAAAGATGTAAAATACCAGTCAAATCTCTGGGTAACACAGGCCTCGGACGTATCTTCAAAAACGCTTGAGTGCATTAAGGCCTTCTCTAATTTATCTCGTATTATAAAGCAGTACAGACACAGGTATAATGTTATCACCGCTGGCGGCTGTACACTTAATTGTGCGCTTGATCACAAAGAGCGTTTGTTTGGGACACAATAAAGTGCGGCATAATTCCGCGATAACGGTGCGATATAAATTCGAGACGGAGTGAAAAACGGCGCGCGAAGATTGAGCAGTTGCGTGCAGGGTTACCAGACCAATGTTTTTGTTTCAGTAATTAGGTTTATTGTGTTCTTGTAAGATTTGTGAAGTGAGTCTACCTATTATGTAAGCATTGGCTTAATCAGCCTTTATAATGTGTCCACTGCTGGGACTCAGGCGTCCTCTCTAGGAGAGGTACTGGATCGTAATCCACCACGCAGGCTCAGTGCGGGTTGGTGGATGTCACATGTCTTCAATTTTTTTGTTCTAGGACATACTGGTTTCCTCACGATGTTTTCCTTCACCGTTTTGAGAGCAGTGGTGATAGCATATATTACACAAAGTTAAGCGCCTGTCTGGGTTTGAACCCACGACGTAGAACTCGTAAGTCAGGGCCCCTACCACTTGGCTACCACTGCTCTCAGTCTACATATTAATGATTAAGAAATCTTAATTTAATCTAGTTACGGAATTTACTACTGGCCGCGGAGAGCTCGATATATTCTATCTTCTCCATAACAGGCATGAGCCAACGAATAGTGTCCGTGTGGTGTCAAACTACGGTTTTGCTTCAATGCACTCATTATTTCGTTTACTTGTTCGTGGTTAACGTTGCTTCTTTTTCTTGTTTATCTCAGTCAGTTAAACACTTTTCAATTGTTGAGAAAATCTTCTCAAGTCATGGAATTTATTCGTCCCTTCAAGGTTACGTGCCTCATTTATTATGCTTAGGTATCTATTATAAAATAAACGTTTCAGTTATAAAGCACATATTTTAAAAACGAATAAAAATTCAAGTTTTTACGTACTAAACGCGTCATAAAGCAAGTCGTAACCAGCTGCTAGCCCTCGGCGCCTGGCCAATAATTCCTCCACTTTTGACTGACACCGGGATGCCAGAATTTAATTTAGACACCTGAGCTTGTTGCATAAAACATGCCTCACTTTTTATACGATTCATTGAGACGCAGGAGCTTACCTTTTGTATTTTAATGAGCTGTGAAAACATATATTTTTGTGACACTTGAACATCTTCATATTTTGAGTTTGAGATTTGATTAAGGTTAGCTATGTTTTTTTTTAATTTTCTGGTAGTAAGTATTACTAGGTAGTAATTATATGATTAAGATTATCAAATTTCTACTACTCTAGATAAATCTAATCACTTTCATCTTAGATTCTAAGAAGCTATTAATATTTAATACACAAACCCTACATAATTAAAGTAGAACTT
The DNA here is from genome assembly GCA_951329385.1 of Polia nebulosa. Classification (NCBI taxonomy): domain Eukaryota; kingdom Metazoa; phylum Arthropoda; class Insecta; order Lepidoptera; family Noctuidae; genus Polia; species Polia nebulosa. The sequence goes on along the minus strand of OX589595.1, from coordinate 754,193 downwards.
ACCCTTACACCACACCCACCCTTTTTGAAAGTTTTCATTTACCTTCTCATGAATAACTTACCCCGCGTAAAATAACAATACATAAACAAACACACACAAATTAATCCTCCTAAACTAAACAAAGATATTCAAATCATAAACAAAACACTCTCGCACAAGTTGCCAACCATTTATGATTTAGAAAAAACCACATTGTAACAACGATTCAGGCATAAGCAGGACAATGTCGTATTTTCAATTTTGTGGGATTACACAGAACGGAATTCACGCCAGCTTTGCCCCCGTCATGGTGTGACACATCGGTAATCCACCGCGCGCTACGTTATAATATTGTGAGGATACACGGGAAAATAAACAGTTCAACGATATATTTTGAGTATTAGAGACGTGTCTGTAAACATGTTATCTTATGTTAGACATGAGAGGCTATGGAGGGTTTTAGATAAATGGGTTTCATCTTGTAATAAGTGTTTTGTTCTATAGAAACAGCCATATACCTACTCGGTGGGATTTCCCATCGGCAAAATGACGAACTTTCATACAAAATTTCATCCACTATTTTACTCCCTTCAAAAATCTTTCTATCGTGCTTACTTTCGTTATATAAGGGACAAAAGTGCAAATGCTCATGATTATAGACACAGAGTTGAGGCTGTGCGTTCTCTGTCTGAGAATTTAAGGTTTTTATTATACAAGTTTTAGGTAAGATGGTAATAAAAAAACGCACGGTAAGCAAGGAATCTACGGGACAGCAACAATTGAAAAAGCAAATTTTAAACGTCATTACACTCGCGCTCCTCTATGAGTGGCGCGAGGAGGCGAAACGCCGGAGCGAAACTCCGCTGCCGCGACACCTCGCGGCTCGGCGGACGGAGCAATGGCAGGATCTCATGGCGACATGGAGACAGCGACTGTAGCAACCCAGCGCTGGGCACGCCACCATTGCGACGGTAGTGCCTCTCTTTGAGGAGTAACTGGAGAGGCGTCACGGCGTCCTCACCTTCCGCCTGCCACAGGTCCTCACTAGACACGGTTGTTTCGGGAGGTTCCTGTGTCGGATAAGGCGGGAGGAAACGCCCGGGTGTCACCAATGCACGGATCGCCCAGAGGACACGGTGGAGGTCGGCCTTGCTTTGGCGGAGCACCGCCGTGTCCTCGTGGGTGCGATAGGCGGTAGCGACCTCTCGCGTCTGGCCCTGGTATAGGCCCTGGACATAGTACCGAGTGAGAGGGAATGGGAAGTAGTCTCCTCCTTCTGCGAAGCAGTAATGCTCGCGAAGGAGGAGGCGGAACGGGTAAGGGAAGTTCAACGGAGTGACCCTCACGCCCCAGACGCAGCCGCCGCAGGAGACGCCCTGGGCGTAGGACGTCGCAAGACGATCTCCGGCCACCGTAGACCTGCGGACGGCGAGTAGTGGGTAGCTCGCCGTCCGATCAGCACCAGGCCCGTGAGTCGATGGCGCGTAGTGTTCCATGCGCACCTCAAACAAGAGAAGTTTGTCAGCCACCACTGACGGGGCCCATCATGGCCAGTGCCTGCATGCCCAGGGGTAGCGGATAAATTCGTAACAGAGTTACCGCTGCCCTGGGCACTCAGGCAAGGAAGGAACAGGGATGGGTTTTAGTTAGTAAGAGTCTGACACGCCCTCCCGCTCCACCCAGAGCGGGCGATGGCATTGAATGACCCACAACCAAAAAAATAAAATAAAGGCGTCATTACACGTTAAATCTTGCTGTTAGTTTCACCACAGTTAACTACCAACGACCTCGAGTGGTTAGCTTGCGTGTTCTGTGCTGAGCTAAGCGCGTCGTATGTCCACCTAGTAATAGGACTCGCCCATCAAGGAGCGCTGTCCGAAATGAGACGCATTATTAATTTATTATGTATAAAACAACACGTTTACTAAAATATAAATAATTAAATTATATTTAAAATGATGAAGGTTTTATAAAAACAAGCTTTATAGTTTTTGCGTGATACTCATTTTTTTTATCTGCGTTAGACATTTCTTTGCAAATTAATTACACGCATATCAACATGCAAAAAAAATTGTTTAGAATAACATATAGTTTTTTCAAAGAAATAAGACCAGTCGTCTAGACGGAATGTTCAATTAAAAATCATTAGAAGTCGAGTAACTGCGCCTTAAGGTTGTGAACTTGTGACGGATATCTGATCGTCTAGTTCGCTCACTGATGGTTGAATGAAGAAATCTCCATACTTTGATTTTTGTATCATTCAACCATACTCAACTTCTAGTGCAAGCTCAGTTTAGTTGGCAGAGTGAACAAAAGTAAAACCTACTAATTTACACACTTAAACAGACATAGTTGATTTTTTATTTATTTACTGTGACACAAATTACAATTCTTAAATACTACCAAATTATGAGACTAGAATATCTGAACATTCCAGCTAAACTTGGCTTACTTAGGTATAAACGTGGTGTCAGGATCCAATTTGTGGCGTGTAGCGTATTAGCGGCTGTAAATAAGTAATGATGCGTCGCGTCAGGTCGCGTGACGCAATCCTCGTCGACCTCCTCTAATCGCGACGAGCTATTTATTAAACAGGCTATAAATATAACTAATCACGTTAGACTAAAATAAGTCCAGTCGTGGCTTTAACGATACTTATAAAAACCAGCCAAGAGCGAGTCAGACACGCAAAGGGTTCCGAACAAATCTCGTTTTCCTGTAATCTGTTAGCAAAGAACTACCTACTGTATTTTTTTAAATTTTAATGCTTGAGGTCCCGTTCTTTTCATAAAACTATATATTTTAAAATTATGAAAAAAGAAGAAGAGACAAACAATATTTCAGAATCTTTCATTAAATGATTTGCACCCCAAAAGTGACACCTATATTCCAAATCTATTTATTTATGTTACACTTTCGTTTTTGGGTCACAGATTTGTGTACCTACCAAATTACAACTTAATCGGTTCTGTAGATAAGGAGCAAATTGACTATGACAGACGGACAGACAGACGAACATACAGACACACGTGATCCTATAAGGGTTCCAGCCTTTTGGAACCCTAAAAATTAGATTAAGTATAATTAAAAGGGCGTTTAACAGGATTTTCGAGAGCGTCAATATAGCAACAAAACACAAGCTTTTTGTCCCGATTACCAAACCTATAATTATTCCTGTTTACTGTGTAAACAAGAATAATTATAGGTTTGGTAAACTAGTGTCGCCAAGAAACATTTATGATGTGTTTACTGTGTAAACAGGAATAATTATAGGTTTGGTAAACTAGTGTCGCCAAGAAACATTTATGATGTGGTCCATTTTAATGGGTACGCGGTATAGTGCACATTTTAATGGGTACGCGATCTAGTGCACATTTTAATGGGTACGCATTCTAGTGCAATTTTTAATGGGTACGCGATCTAGTGCATATTTTAATGGGTACGCTATCTGGTGCACATTTTAATGGTTACGCGATCTAGTGCAAATTTTAATGGGTACGCGATCTAGTGCACATTTTTGGAACAAAACGACAGGCTGCTCAGTTACTGTTGTGGGTTGTCAGGCCGTTGCGGTGCCAGAAGTACAAATATGTAGTTTTGTATCCAGTAAATGGCTGTGAAGGCTGGGTAGGCCGTCACTCTATGTAAAGGACTTACTGGTATTCGGCTGCATGCGGTTAGGCTGGAAGCCGACCCCAGCTTAGTTGGGAAACTCCAAGCAGATGACATTTGGCCGTATTAATGTAGTGGTTACACCCACCACAACTTTAAAGTTATAACGCTATGTTCATCAATGAATGAACAGAAGAACTTTTTTTTTTGTGGGGTGGGAAATTATCCAATGACTTCTCCCGCTCTGGGTGGAGCGGGAGGGCGTGTCAGACTCTTACTGACTAAAACCCACCCCTGTTCCTTCCCTGTCTGAGTACCCAGGGGTGCGGTAAATATTTTTTTTTTTTTATTATTATTTTTTTTTGCTTTTGGTCAATAACAACTGTGTGGTGTCGATCGCTACATGTCGGTACCACGTGATACTGTGTTGTGACACCGCGGCTGCACGTTTGGTTGACACCAGTAACACTTATTGTTAGACAATCATTATAAATATCTGAAAAAATAATAAGATTTACGAACTATGTTTGGAGGTGTTTATGTTGTGTGTCACTTTGTTCTGATATTTCGTTGCCTTTGTGTCTCACATTTTGGAGGTACCTAACGCTAATCCACAACACTGTGTATTTGAGCTAGGTATAAGGTTTATTTATTATTTAGAATAGGTACATTATCCAATTTCTGTTCGAGTAATACTTTCTGGATCAATGTCAGAAAACTCGAAGAAATAATAATATAGACCTAGTATTTTACTGTTACACTTAATGGAAAAACACTTAAAATACTTAAGAAAATCGAAAAAAAAAAATAGAAAGTTAAAAAAAAAATACCCGCGACTTCTAAATAAAAAAGCAGTCAAGTGTGAGTCGAGCCAACTTCTGTTGTAGAAGTCTGTTGCATTTATTTGTAAAAATATTTTTATTTTGCACTTTTTAGGGTTCCGTACCCGAAGGATCCAAACGGAGCCCCATTGCTGTCACTCACGTGCCCGTCTGTCCGTCTGTCTGTCTGTCCGTCGTTTGTCACAAACATTTAGTTGCAAAGAATTTTAGTTTCCCACTGACCTATGAACTTGAAATTTGGTGATAATGATTATCATCATTACGTTTTTTATTAGTGATCGATGTCATTACGTATATTTTACTTACAAATACCAAAATATTGTTTTCCCTCACATGGTACGAAACCCTAAATGTGTGAAGTCCGACACACTTGAACGGTTTTTTTAGCTGTGATATACCCACAGCTAAACTCTATACTAAGGTATCTATAGAATATTACCATTAAAGTCATGTAAGTCTAAGTACCCTGAGTGCACTTCATGACAATTGTAATGAGCCCAAACATGGTTACGATACTTTGTTTTAAAAGAGATCCGGTGCCTACCTTTCGGCTTCATCATCAGATTAATTAAATGGTACGTTTTGATCAGAATCATTTGTTTAAATTTGCTTCGTCATAGTCGCTTAGCTATCATATAAACGAGATACCATATCGCCACACGTGAAGTACGGAGTTCGGGTAGCCACTGACGTCTTTTTTTTTTTTTTTGGGGGTGGGAAATCATCTTATGACTTCTTCCGCTCTAGGGTGGAGCGGAAGGGCGTGTCAGACTCTTACTGACTAAACCGCACCCCTGTTCCTCCCTGCCCTACATGCACAGGGGCGAGGTAACTCTTTCGAATTTATCCTCAACCCTAAATTCGAAACACAACAATTCACGGCTAATGCCTGCCCGGGGGCAGGCATTAGCCGTGGCAGGCCCCGTCCTTTTGCTGACAACTCTTTGAGGCGCGCGTGGAACACTACGCGCCGTCGACTCTCGGGCCTGGTGCTGATCGGACGGCGAGTTACCCACTACTCGCCGTCCGCAGGCCCGGGAGCCACTGACGTCTGAGGTAACAAACATAAAAATACAACCGAATTAACGTCTCCTTTGTAGGGTTCCGTACCCGAATGGTCCAAACGGAGCCCTATTGCTGTTACTCACGTGCCCGTCTGTTTCTCTGTCCGTCGTCTGTCACAAAATTTTGTTCCGAAGACTTCCCATTTACCTAAGAACTTGAAATTTGGTGACAATGTTTGTATACGTATATTTTTTAACAAATACCAATATATTGATAAATCAGTTTTTTTTGTTTGATAATTCGCTCATTTGGTACGGAACCCTAAATGTGCAAATTCCAACACGCACTAGTCCGTGTTTTTTAAATTCGGATTAAAATAGGAAAATATACCTGTTTAAACCATAATATTGCACAGATTACACCTAAATCCACAAGAACAGGTCCGAATCAAAACAAATTAGGTATTCAATCGAATCAGCATGGCGGCTTATATTTAATTTGAGCGTCGGTCTGACAATGGGTTCGATGTTGAATAAACGTTCGTCCGGCTGTCACAACAGACGCGCGATACCGACCTTACCAACAAACATACTGCGGTACTCGGGGAAAAGGAGTGTGCCGGTTTTAGATCACATAATGGCTAATTTTACAATGAAGGTCATGGCCTTCACGCAAAAACATTAAAAAATTAAGTTTAAAATACTCTAACTCGATTATAGAAAAATAAAAACTATCTCAAAATTACGAAACAAGAAAATATTTCAGACAAAAGTCACGACATAGGTATAGAACAAAACCGGCCAAGTGCGAGTGTGTACCTACACACACACACATAGAGTGCTAAAAATTATAACCATTCCTTTCGGTTTTGCTGTAGCAAAGAAAAAAGGAATGGTTGTGATTTTTTACCCGAGTAAAAATTAGTTTTTTTTATATACTGTAAGCGTAACTTTAGTCCTTAGTATTCTACATAGAGGTAGCAGGATAAACTTCAGAGCATCTTTCACACAAATATGGTTGACTGTAGAGTTTCATCGGCGAAGGTTTGCTGGGAGAAAACTAAACTTTGAGTTAAGCTCGCCTTTGTACATGAACTGTGTAATGACTGTATTTTATGTTAAGATGTGGTGTACAATAAAGAATTAAAAATTGCTGTGTACGATCAAATGGCACGGATCGTATGCATACCTACTGGTAAAATTACAGGCTCATACGTCCATCATTACTATTAAAGTCATAGTAAAATTAACTGTCGAAAAATAAATAAGTCCCCCAGCAATAAAACATCAGATAAGACAAATCCATGTTTACGAGGCACAGGCGACAGAGGGGCGGGGCGGCGCGGTGCGGGCGGCAAAACTGCACATTAGGTAGTTCTCAAATCCCTGAACCGACAGTTCTTAGAAGCGACCCCGATAAGGGATATCTACCTGTTTCAACTAAAAGAGTACCTTTTTATCTACTGAAGTATTGAATAATGTAGGTCTTAGTAAGCCCGAACTAAAATTAAGTTATAAAAATCCTTACTACAGATATTTTCTAATACCCAACATCGCTGTAATACCGAATACATAACAGATTCTTGGAAAAAATATATTTTTCGTCTTAACTTTTCTTTTGAATAAAACGGAGAGTATGTTGTAAGAATATTATAAATGTGTTTGTGAGAAGTAAAATGTTTCGTATAATTGTGGCAGTATCCTTTACGTAAGGAACGTATTCCTTTGACCTTATAGAAGGGCGAGACGGACTGTGGACTTTTAAATACTCTGAAGATATTGGGTAAAGAGTTGGCAAGCTGTCGTTGAACATAATATGTTCAACGACAGTTATTTTGTTTTGAAATAAAGTCATGATCACACAGTTATGATGCCCTTTTACACACAGTTACGATGTAGTTTCGATAGAGTTATGCTACGTGGCTGTAGCGACCGGCTACACTAATTTACTGATACATATTTGACACAAGTAAGTACCTAAAGTACTCACTAGGCACTTAGGGACCATTTAAACACACTGAGCTATTAAAATGATATAAATGAGCCTGTACTTGACCGAAAATAAAATCTGACACTGACTGAACACTGAAAGCGGTTGAGTGAGAATTGTTACAATATGTGCATGTTTGAGTCGGTGAGTAGTCGTGGCCCACGGCGGCTGGCGACGAGCTGTCAGGGCCCAAGGCAAGTTGTAAGGGCGTACACGCCGCGGCTTGTCTGAGCCAGCGCTGGTAGCAACGAGCAAGACTTCTTGTTTCCATGGAGGCATAGAACGAGGTTGATGTATCGACTTACGAAATTATTTGTAAATAATAGCTTGTATTATTATTATAAGACAAGCCGTGTGCCCGATGGGCTCTCCCATCAGGAAAATATGACGAACTAAACAGGAGATAATATTTAACTCTTTATGGAAATTACTTTTCATTTTCCTTAGTGCTCCCTGCGTTTTATAAGGATCTCTTGTGGCTGTGCGTTGTGTCACTGATGTTTTTTTTATTAAAGTCTATCTAAAGCGATTTTTTTTTAATGATATCAGTCTAAGTGTGGATGAAATGGATTTTATTTATTTACTAGCTTGTACCCACTGGTACAAGCTAGTAAATAAGGCTTCGCACGCGTGGAATTTTGCTCCTTATAAGTTAGCCACCTGCCAGTCCCGGGCCTACGGATGGAGAGCAGTAGGTAGCTCGCCGTCCAATCAGCACCAGGCCCGTGAGTCGACGGCGCGTAGTGTTCCACGCGCGCCTCAAAGAGATTAGTGTCAGCCACCACTGACGGGGCCCATCGTGGCTGGTGCCTGCATGCCTGCGGGTAGTGGATAAATTCTGAAAATGAGTTACTGCACCCCTGGGCACTCAGGCAGGGGAAACGTTGGAAGTGCTCGACGAAGTTCCACCGGCTGTCGAGGACGAATCCCAGGTACTTCATCGTACCCTCGACACCGATGCGAACCCCTCCTACCGTGATCTGGGAACCCGCCGGTGGCGCGATCCGAGGACCATGAAAACACATGGCCTCGGACTTGTGCAATACCACCTCGAGTTCGAGTTGCCGGATCCTCTCTATAACTGTCGCAACCCCGCATGTCATCCCGCCGCCTCGTGCGACCACCCCTGCCCCAAGACCAACGTGTCGTCAGCGTAGCACATTACGCTGACGCCAATGGGGAAGTCGGCGCGCAGCACCCAGTCGTATCCGATGTTCCACAAAGGCGGCCCCAAGACTGATCCCTGTGGAACACCGCACGACATCTCTCGCCGGTTCCATTCTCCCTGATGACCGGGGTAGATGACGGCTCTGTCCGTCAAATACGCCTCGACTACGCGACGGAGGTAGGGCGGCACCCGGTGATACCGGAGTGCCTCCACTATGCAACTCCAGGGCAGGGTGTTAAAGGCATTGGCGATGTCCAGAGACATCGTTAAGACGACCCCACCCCGGGCCACTGCATCCCCCGTCGTGAGGGCTCGTACGCGCATGACTGCGTCCACCGTGAAGCGCCCCCTGCGGAAGCCGTACTGGCTCTCCGCCAGATCCGGCCCCACCCGCACCATCTGCCCGACGAGGCGGGCCCCGGGGGTTGAGGATAAATTCGAAAGAGTTACCTCGCCCATGGGCATTTGGGGCAGGGAGGAACAGGGGTGGGTTTTAGTCAGTATGAGTCTGACACGCCCTTCCGCTCCACCCTAGAGCGGGAGAAGTCATTGGATGAATTCCCACCACCAAAAAAAAAAATCTTTACAAAGGCGGACTAGCAAGCAAAGAGACGGTACCTTGTAACAGTTGACTAATATTCGATTCAGCGAAACATCAGTCTTGGTAATAACCCAATAGCTAGGTTCATCAAAGTCGGCCCAGCCTTAGTACGTAAAGCTTACAACAAAGTTCCGCCGCCGAACTGCGCTAAGTCTAAAACATAGACTGAAGTGTGGCAGCTAGACGGAGCGAACATCTGTGCCTGTCTGCCGGCGATCGAGACTTAGCCACAACTAATTGCTGTGTTTCCATTAACTACTCTCAACCTGAGTTCTAGTAAACAAGGTTTATTTAATAAAGACGGGGAAGTGCTGCGTTATTATAATTAATTAGCTGTTGATGTAATGGGGCGAAGCCCGAGTTTGCTTTTTATTAACTATTTTAGGCGCAATTATACGTCTTTTAATGATTTTAAATTGAACATCACATCTAAACTACCAGTTTTATTTCTTTACAATAAATATATTTTACTCTAGACTATTTTTTTCGTAACTTGATATGTGAATATTTCAAATTATTAATTTATAACATAGTTTAATTAATTTGTAAAGTTATGTCTAACGCGAATAAAAAATTGAAAATCACGCAAAATCTGTCGTGCATATTTTTATGTAATTTTCACCATTGCAAAGATAATTTAAATATTTATTTTTTAGTATACGTGTTTTAGTATTGTACTTGTTGTTTTATGTATAATAAATGAATAATGCTTCTAATTTGCAAAAGCGCTCCTTGATGGGCGAGTCCTATTACTGGGAGGACGTACGACGCGTTGCGTGAGCTCGGCACAGAACACGCAAGCTAACTACTCAAGGTCGTTGATTGGTCGTTATATAACTACGCCTTAAGTACATATTTGAGACCTTGCGATTTAAGAAGTGCGTTGTCTGACAGTGAATAAATTGAAGAATTTTAAAATAATATACATTCTTTCCAGGATGTACAAACTCTTGCAGAAAAGGAACCTCATTGAGTGTGAAAATGTATTCAATTGAAAATAATCAACTTCATCGCCGTAAGTGTAGTCTGTACTCGATAACGTGTACTGTATCCACGACAAGCAGATAAACATAATTATCCATTCTGAACAAACACGGAATTTCCCGAAGCGTTTCAACGCGAAAACAGCCGAGAGCGTCATTCGTAGCCTACCGCAGCGAGTAATCCTGCTGCAGAGGCACAACAACTATCCGAGACTATTCGATATACGTCACACATCGATATTATTCTAAACCCGTCACATCTGTCTTGCGGCTACGTTACCTACAAAATTATCATGACATTGTGATACGTGATCATTTCACTGCACAAAATGTCATACCATTATAATAAAGAGAAATTCGAGTAGAAGCTAGATTTTAGAAATTGACATGTCACCGGTCCCGGTGACATGTCAATTTCAACAGGGTTTTAAGTTAACATAAAAAAGATACGGCCGTTTAGGCCTCAAAAACGTATATTTCAACACTCTCAAGGGAATCAAAATTTATAGGGTACTTCCGGCTGTCCAACAATCCTGAAATTTGGCAAGAACCAAGGTCTTATAACACAAATTAAGGAAAAAGTCTGACTAATGTAATTTTTTAAATACGTCACAAAAAATAGGGTCCTATAAAATGAATTCGGGTCCAAATTTTAAAGTGAGGTGACCGTATCATGTGGGGCATCGTATGAATGGACCTCATTAGCACAAGCTCAAACAGATTTTAAATTATTTCAACCACGTCTAATTGCTGAAAAATTAAAAAAAAAAGTTTTTCTGGCAAAAAATTTTCGAAACTCAATTCCCGAATTACTATTTAGATACCCGCAAGCTTGTACGGAACCCTAGGTGTGCGAGGTTTTTTTTAAATTTTCTATTCATAATAATATTTCGAGAGATTTACACTCGCAAAATTTATAATCATAACAATCACTACCAGTATTTCAAAGACTTGTAAAGGAGCATTACTTGTCACTGTGATCATGTTCTCATTTTAGCTGTTTTATTCATTTAATTCATGCACTTGCGCCACCCGCATTAAAAGAACAGATAGTGCGAAGTACTTGCGTGTAATAATAGATAGCTCCTTAAGATTCCAAAAACACATCAACACCCTTAGTAGTAGGTTACGTAAACTAATATATGTCTTCAAGACCCTAAGACATGTGGCAGACGAGAAGCTGAGGAAATCGATTTACTTTGCTCTCGTTCAGTCTCTACTAACCTACTGCATAACTTCCTGGGGTGGTGCTCCAAAATCTACAATCTTAGAGCTTGAACGGGTGCAGAGAGCTGTTCTGAAAGTGTCTTCCTTCTTACCCTTCCGGTATTCCACGACGCTGTTATATAAAGAGACAAAGGTTCTAAGTGTTCGTCAGCTGTTCATATTGCAAACGGTCCTGAAATAGCATGGGCTCACTTCCTTTAACTCCTCACTATCCCACGGTAGTAGACGATTTAACCCTATAGTTCGCCATCACAATCGGCTCTCGACTACTTTCTCGAATCGATTTTATTGCTACCTTGGCAGCCTTCTCTATAATAAAATAAATAGGGTACTATCAATCTATAACCTCACCAAGACCAAATGCAAAATTAAGGTAACCTGTTGGCTCCGGGAGTTAAACTACAATGATACAGAAAAACTACTTTGTGCCCCGAACGTAGCCATTTTATTACATCCCGCGTCCCTCCCATTTTATTATACTCTCCTCCCACACACACACACACACACACACACACAGCACTCACAAACACACCCCTACTCATTTACAGACACACATTCATAAAAAATTCTAACTAATTGTACTAACACTGCTTCAATCTAAACAGTTTAAAATAAGAATGGTTTTCTTTTCTTTTCTTTTGCAATATATTGTTTGAAATGACTTGCCGCATGTACGAGTATAACTTCAACAAAATGTGACATTGTCCAAGGGGTGGAGACCTGGTGTCCTGAAATACAGGCTCACGTCTACTTTAGGCACCAGTCTCCCACAGTATAATTACCTTTGTTATGTGCATAATGATACCTTCCTAAATGTACCTCTATATTGTGGTGAGAAAATAAATCATTATTATTATTAATTGTCGTCACTATCTGCCCGGGGGTTGAGGATAAATTCGAAAGAGTTACCTCGCCCCTGGGCATTCAGGGCAGGGAGGAACAGGGGTGGGTTTTAGTCAATAAGAGTCTGACACGCCCTTCCGCTCCACCCTAGAGCGGAAGAAGTCATTGGATGATTTCCCACCCCCCCAAAAAAAAAAAAAATCGTCGTCACTATCCTTGCCTATTATTTTTTAGTATACATATGTACTTATGTATATATTTTATTGTTTTGTAAACATTATACCCCATTTTGCGTCCAGGCAATCTCTGTCCATGCCAGGTTGCCTGGCAGTGAGAGCGGAATGCTTTATGGCCACCAATTGTATGTTATTAGTTTAATTTTTCCTTAATTTATTTTATTTTCTTGGTCTACAATAAAGTAGGTATATATATATGATCCCAGCCTCGACAAAAAAGAAGGAAATATCTTGTTGCACCGGAAGTCTCAGTTAGAACGACATACGCAAAAAGACAGTATACCAGGCAATCCGCTTCCATCTACAACAAGTTAAATAAACTTTTAAATATTTTCCCCATGACTTATCGGGATTGTAAAAAATCTCTGAAAGAATGGCTAAAAAGCAAAAGCTATGTCGACATCGAAACTCTTTTACAAACTATCGTGTGATAAATCTGGTGATAAGTAACGCACACGCACACACACCTCCATATACACAGGCACACTCTTTACATACACACACACACTGACACAACACTCATCTACCCACACCCACACACACAGCACACATGTTTTATGCTAATCATTTTTGTTTTTTTGTTTGTTTACCTTTCTTTTCTTTCATTAGTTTATAAGTTATTCAAATTGGTAAAGTTCATGTAAGCACACTCCTACATACTTTTGTACTAGTTTTAGAAGAGCGGGGCCTCCTAGCACAGGTATTTCTCATACTTAAAAGGAGACCCCAATGTAAGATATATTGTAGAAGTTGTAAAGTTACTGAAATAAATATTTATTATTATTCCATTTATTTAATCTTATATACATACACTTTACATTTTCAAATATTTAGGTACTTACATATAAAAACATAAATAAATACAAAAACATTTAAAAATATAAAAAGTAGTAGCCCACCGGTATCGGGAATAGGGTCCAAGCTACCGGTGGTCAGGGCTCCTGAGAAAGGAATCTCCTAACAATACGAGCCGTGTCCAGGAGTACTGCTTTCTGGATCAAGCCCTTGATCCAACTGCCTAACGAGAGCCTCCTGAGATGTTGGTCGAGGCTCTTGGCAATTAAGCCATTGGCCGTCACGACTATCGGCACAATGACTGCTATATCCACCTCCCACATGTCGACAACCTCGCGAGCCAGATCAAGATACTTTGTTTTTTTATCTCTCTCAGCCTTCACGAGGTTCTCGTCATGAAGGACAGCTATATCAACAATCATTGTGCGACGCTCTTGTCGATCTATCACCACTATGTCAGGCTTATTGGCAACAATAGTCCTGTCAGTGATGATAGATCGATCCCAATATAACGTGATATTGCCATTTTCGAGAACTGGGTCGGGCTCATACCTATAATACGGTACTTCAGATTCCACAAGATTGTATTTAAGAGCAAGTTGCTGGTGGATAATCCTGGCTACAAGGTTGTGTCTATGCAAATAGTCTCCGTTAGCTAGACGAGAACAACCAGAAATAATGTGTCGTATTGATTCTCCGGGCCGGTGGCATGCCCGACAGATGTCAACCGTACCGTCCTTCACAATATATTTCCGGTAGTTATTCGTCATAATAACTTCGTCCATAATCGCACAGACAAAACCTTCGGTTTCCCCGAAGAGGTCACCAAAGCGCAGCCCGGATACGGACGCTAAGAGATCTACATCGGGCCCATGTAGGACCCGGTAAAAGCGCCCGTGAAGCTCCTTGCTCTGCCATACTTCCCTGCGGTCATTAGTATCCAGAACTGTAGGTTTGCGCCAGTTCTCCTTTGCCAAGGAGAGCGGGGTGAGGCCCTTGTCCACAGCGACCACATCTCGATGCATACCCACGTCAGCTTTGAGGAAGTACTCCCTAAGGCTGCATACCTCGCGGTTGTGTAGGGTCTTAGCATTTAAGAACCCACGACCCCCACACTTCCGCGGGATATACAGCCTCATCACCGATGATCGTGGGTGATGCATCCGATTTGTGGTCAGCAGTGTGCGGACCCTCCTATCCAGGGCGTCAAGTTCCGTCTGAGTCCATTTGAGTATGCCGAAAGAGTACATCAATACCGGCATGACCCAACCGTTGAAGGCGCGCACCTTGTTCCCGCCTGATAAAAGACTATTCAGTACTTTATTCAGGCGGCCAAAGAAGCGCTCCCTCAACGACTGTTTCACTTCAGCAGTACTGATGCCTAACGCTTCTGACATACCCAAATACTTGTAGGTTTCGGTTGAGCAGAGGGATCTAAGGTGTACGGAATCCGAGAGTTGAGTTCCCACGGATTCCATAATCTCCCCTCGCTTTACATGCATGACTGCACATTTGTCCACACCAAATTCCATCCTGATGGCGCTACTGAAGGTTTCTGTTACCTTCAGTAGCTTCATCAGTTGCAAGTTGTTGGGGGCAAAGAGTTTCAGATCATCCATGTAAAGGAGGTGTGATATGACCTGACCACCTCTTCTCAACCGGTAGCCTTGGTCCGAACCCTCCAGTAGAGTACTGAGAGGGTTTAGGGCCAGACAAAACCACAGTGGACTCAGTCGCCCTGAAATATGCCACGCTCGATCCTTATCGGTTCGCTGTTCTCCCGGATTTGTCGACATCCTGGATAGTGAAGAACCGTCCTCCACTGCCCCATACACGACATCAGGAAGGTGCGCAAAGTTGCATCCACTTTGTACAGCTCCAGCACCCTCATGAGCCATGTATGTGGCACCGAGTCATAGGCCTTCTTATAATCTATCCAACATGTCGACAGATCTTTTCGAGAATGACGAACCTGTTGGCTAATGGCAACATCAATGAGGAGCAGCTCCTTAGTACCACGGGACCCGTTCCTACATCCATTCTGAGAGGCAGACATAATAAAATTTGTGTCAATATGATTGTTAATTTTGGCTCTCAGGATGGATGTAAAAACTTTATAGACTGTCGGTAAACACGTGATCGGCTTATAATTTTTGGGTTCCGCAGTACTACCTGATTTATGGAGCAGGTGGGTTACTCCTGTCGTAAGGAACTGTGGCAGCGACCCTGACTCTAGGGCAGACTGGAACTGAGCTGCCAAGCGAGCGTGCGATCTTTGAAACCATTTTATCCAAAAATTGTGCAGACCGTCCGGCCCTGGAGATTTCCAGTTAGGCAACGGACGGACTGCACGAGCTACATCTTGGAGGCTGATGGTAATAGCCCCCATTTCTGGTATAAGATCGCACGCGCGCTCGACCTCTCGAGTCCAATCACCCTCGGTGTGCCTGACCGGCACCGACCAGATGCCGCGCCAGAATGAGCTCATGGCGTCGTCATCAGGTAGGTGCGTATCGGATACACCTTGGTCCGGTCGCTCCCAAGCCCTATAAACCCACCTTTCGTTGCATTCGAATGTGCGATTCTGAGTGTACCGCTCCACTCGCCGCTTGTACCGACGAATACGGTTTGCCCATGCATAGATCTTCTGCTTCAGGAAGTCGACACGCTCTGTGATGCGGGTCAGATAATCTCGGGAACTTATATCAGTCCCCGAGAATGCCCGCCTCACAAAGCGCATCACCCTAGGGCGAGTGTTGCCCTCCCTGAAGCAGATAAGCTTGCCAATGAGTGCTCTAGCCTCACCGATACGACGCTCGATCCTGCACTGCCAAGCTGGTACAGCTGGTCGTGCAGCTCTGTCACTGTTGGGGAACTTGACGTGAGCTACACGACATGCCGCTGCAGCCGCGCAGTACAAGATTGAGTGAGTTTTTTTTTTTTTTTTTTTGGGGGGTGGGAAATCATCTAATGACTCTTTCCGCTCTGGGGTGGAGCGGAAGGGCGTGTCAGACTCTTACTGACTAAAACCCACCCCTGTTCCTCCCTGCCCTACGCGCCCGGGGGCGAGGTAACTCTTTCGAATTTATCCTCCACCCCCGGGCAGGCACTGGCCGTGGCAGGCCCCGTCCTTTGCTGACAACTCTTTGAGGCGCGCGTGGAACACTACGCGCCGTCGACTCTCGGGCCTGGTGCTGATCGGACGGCGAGTTACCCGCTACTCGCCGTCCGCAGGCCCGGGTCTACGGTGGCCGGAGATCGTCTCGCAGCCCCCAGCGTCTCCTGCGACGGCTGCTGCTGGGGGCGCTAGGGCGATTCGGTCTCTGTTGAATCTCCCTAACGTGTGCCGCCTCCCTCTTGGCGAGCATTACTGCTTCGCAGAAGTTGGAGACGGCCCCCCATTCCCTCTCACTCCGTACCATGGCTTGAACCAGGGCACGGCGCGAGAGGTCGCTGCCGCCTATCGCATCCACGAGGACACGGCGGTGTTCTGCCCAGGCGGGGCAAACCTCCACCGTATGCTCCACCGTGTCCACGGGGCGATCCTCGCAGTGGAAACACGCAGGGGTCACCTCCGCCTTGATCCGACACAGGTACCTCCCGAAACAGCCATGTCCGGTGAGCACCTGCGTCAGGCGGAAGGTGAGGGCGCCATGGCGCCTCTCCAGCCACTCCTCAAAGAGGGGCACTACCGCCTCGATGGTGGCGTGCCCAGCGCTGGGTTGCGACAGTCGCTCTCTCCATGTCACCATGAGATCCTGCCGGAGCTCTGTCCGCCGAGCCGCGAGTTGTCGCGGCAGCGGAGTTTCGCCCCGGCGTTTAGCCTCCTCGCGCCACTCGTACAGGTGCGCGAGGATTTTTGCCTCCAGATCCCACGGTGACAGCCAGATCCCACGGTGACAGAAGATTGAGTGGGTATCAGCAAGGTCTTTGCTGCTATCAAAAAAATTTGATAGCTGCGAATCTAGAGCACACACCAGTGCCTTATTTTTCTTATGCATGGGCAAACGATGTAGACGAGGTCTAAGCCCAGGCGGTGTGGAGCGGTGCTCTCGGAATGCATCCTCCAAAGCGCTCCTCAATCGTTCGTTACACTGGGTACTCACGGATATAGCCACGTCATCATCATCTTCACCAACGTGGTCAGGTCGCGGTGGTGCATTAGGTTGCAGTTGCACCGCGGCCGGTGGCGAAGCAGGTGAGACACGGCTACTCCGTGATTCGAGGCGTAGTCTATCAAGTGCGGCATCATCCAGCATACGGTTACGCTGGATGACCCGCACCTGATCCGACAGTCGTTGGGCCGATACGTTGACAGCTGGCTCAAGCACCTGAAACAGAGAGAGCATCCGACCACGGTACGCAGTCAGGTTAATTCCCCCCTCTGTAGCCCCATAGTATGAGCGCATGACGTTTTCGTTAATGGATTGTGTCCATCGCATGCGCTGCACACTTCCACCGGTAGCGGGAACCCTATCAGAGGCCGGTGGGCCTCGAGGTTCCAAGCTGGCTGGTGGTCGGCCTCTTCCCCGTCGACGCGCAGGTGGTGGTGTCGTCGGTGGAGTGGTGTATTCGTCGCTCGAGCTCGTCGCAACTGCAGCGGCCGGAATCACTCGACTCACGGCTGGTGCAGGTCCCGGCGACTGCGAGGCGGAGCTGAGCGACGAACCCGAAGATGTTGGGTGTGTGGTCAGCAATTTGGCCCGGTTCCTAGTTAGCATTTTCACGTTGTCATAAGTTCCGTTTTATTTTTGTAGTTCTCATCTCACTGTTGTTCACTATGATTTGCACTTGGTAATATTTTTTTTTTTCTCGTTTTCCGTCTTATTTTCACTATTGTAAACATGATAATAAATATTATTATTATTTCGTTTATTCATTTGTAAATACATATAAATTATATTTTTGAATATTTCAATGAAAAAATAAAAAAAAACATTTAAAAATATAAAAAATAGTATCCCACCGGTATCGGGAACAGGGTCCAAGCTACCGGCGGTCAGGGCTCCAGAGAGAGGAACCGCCTGACAATGCGAGCCGTGTCCAGAAGTACTGCTTTCTGAATCAAGCCCTTGATCCAGCCGCCTAACGAGAGCCTCCTGAGGTGTTGGTCGAGGCTCGTGGCTATTAAGCCATTGGCTGATACGACTATCGGTACAATGATCGCTGAGTCCACATCCCACATGTCGACAACCTCGCGAGCCAAGTCAATATACTTGATTTGTTTATCTTTCTCGGCTTTCACGAGGTTCTCGTCATGTGGGACGGTAATGTCAACAATCATTGCACGCCTCTCGATTCGGTCCACCACCACTATATCAGGCTTATTGGCTATAATAGTCCTGTCAGTGATGATGGACCGATCCCAGTACAATGAGATATGACCATTATCGAGAACTGGGTCGGGCGCATATCTGTAGTACGGCACTTCCGATTCCACAAGAGAGTATTTCAGAGCAAGTTGCTGATGGATAATCCTGGCTACGAGGTTGTGCCTATGCAAGTACTCACCGTTAGCTAGACGAGAACAACCAGAGATTATGTGGCGGATTGATTCTCCCGGACGATGACATGCCCGACATATGTCAACCGTGCCGTCCTTCACAATAAATCTCCGGTAATTTTTCGTCATGATAACTTCGTCCATAATTGCACAGACAAAACCTTCGGTTTCCCCAAAGAGGTCACCGACACGCAGCCAGGCTACGGACGCTAGTTGGTCTACATCGGGCCCATGTAGGGCCCGGAAAAAGCGTCCGTGAAGTTCCTTACTCTGCCATACTTCTCTGCGATCGTTAGTGTCAAGCACTAGAGGTTTGCGCCAGTTCTCGTTAGCCAAGGAGAGTGGAGTAAGGCCCTTGTCCACTGCCACTACATCTCGATGCATACCCACGTCAGCAGCTAGGAAATATTCCCTTAGACTGCATACCTCGCGGTTGTGTAGGGTCTTAGCATTTAAAAAGCCTCGGCCTCCACACTTCCGCGGGATATACAGTCTCATCACCGACGAACGTGGGTGATGCATTCGAAATGCAGTCAGCAGCGTACGGACTCGCCTATCCAGGGCGTCAAGTTCTGTTTGAGTCCATTTGAGTACGCCGAAAGAGTACATCAATACCGGCATGACCCAACCGTTGAAGGCGCGCACCTTGTTTCCGCCCGAAAGAAAGCTATTAAATACCTTCTTCAGGCGGCCAAAGAAGCGCTCCTTCAACGATTGCTTCATGTCAGCAACATTGATACCTAACGCTTCCGACATACCCAAATACTTATAGGTTTCGGTTGGAGAGAGGGATCTCAGGTTTATGGAATCCGAGAGTTGTGTTCCCACGGATTCCACAATCTCCCCTCGCTTTACATGCATGACCGCACATTTATCCACACCAAACTCCATCCTGATGGCACTACTGAAGGTTTCAGTTACCTTCAGTAGCTCCATCAGTTGCAGATTGTTGGGGGCAAAAAGTTTCAAGTCATCCATGTAAAGGAGGTGAGATATAACCTGACCACCTCTCTTCAACCGATAGCCTAGCCCTGAATTCTCTAGCAGTGTGCTTAGAGGATTCAAAGCTAGGCAAAACCAAAGCGGACTCAAACTGTCACCCTGGAATATACCCCGCTCGATCCTTATCGGTTCGCTATTCCTCTGGATTTGTCGACATCCTGGATAGCGAAGGACCGTCCTCCATTGCCCCATACATGACATCAGGAAGGTGCGTAGCGTTGCATCAACTTTATACAATTCCAGCACCCTCATGAGCCATGTATGAGGAACTGAGTCATAGGCCTTCTTATAGTCTATCCAACATGTCGACAGATCCTTTCGGAAACGCCGAACCTGTTGGCTAATGGTCATATCTATGAGGAGAAGTTCCTTAGTACCGCGGGACCCATTCCTACATCCATTTTGAGAGGCAGACATGATACAGTTACTATCTATATGTGTGTTAATCTTAGCTCTCAAAATGGATGTAAGAACCTTATAGACCGTCGGTAAGCACGTGATCGGTCTATAATTTTTAGGTTCCGCAGTACTACCTGATTTATGGAGCAGGTGGGTTATTCCTGTAGTTAGAAATTGGGGCAGCGACCCTGACTCTAAGGCAGACTGGATCTGAGATGCCAAGTGGGTATGCGACCTTGTAAACCATTTGATCCAGAAGTTGTGCAGCCCGTCCGGCCCTGGAGATTTCCAGTTAGCTAACGGACGGACTGCACGAGCTACATCTTGGGGGCTGATGATAATTGCCCCCATTTCTGGTATTGGATCGCATACGCGCTCAACATCCCGAATCCAATCGCCCTCGGTATGACAGACAGGCACCGACCAGATGCTGCGCCAGAACGAGTATATGGCGTCATCATCCGGCAGGTGCGTATTAGTCACACCTTGGTCCGGTCGCTCCCAATCCCTATACACCCACCTTTCATTACTTCGGAATGTGCGATTCTGGGTGTATCGTTCTACTCGCCGCTTATACCTGCGAATACGGTTTGCCCATGCATATACTTTCTGCTTCAGGAAGTCGATGCGCTCTGTGACACGGGACATATAGTCTCGGGAGCTGACATCAGTCCCCGAAAACGCCCGTCTCACAAAGCGCATCACTCTTGGGCGAGTGTTGCCCTCCCTGAAGCAGATTAGTTTGCCTATGAGTGCTCTGGCCCCACCAATACGACGCTCGATTCTGCACTGCCAAGCCGGCACGGCTGGCTTCGGTCGTGTAGCTCGGTCATTAGGAAATTTGACGTGAGCTACACGACATGCCGCTACAGCCGCGCAGTACAGCATCGAGTGTGTATCGGTGAGGTCTTCGCAGTCATCTAAATAATTTGACAACTGCGAATCCAGAGCAGCCACCAGCGCCCTATTCTTGTTATGCATGGGCAAACGAGGTAAACGTGGCCTAAGTTCGAGCGGCATGCTGCGATACTCCCGAATAGCACACTCCAAAGCACTCCTCAATTCATCATTGCAGTGGGTACTTACGTTTGTAACCATGTCATTACACTCCTCGTCAGCGTGGCTGGGAGCATAGTTGGACGGTGGTACCACAACTGGTAACACAGTCTGCGACGGAGGGGCAATAACATGGCTACCCATTTCAGTTCGGAGGCGATCAAGTACAGTATCATCCAACATATGATTACGCAGGATGACCCGCACCTGATCCGACAGTCGTTGGGCCGAAACGTTGACGGCTGGCTCAAGCACCTGGAACAAAGAGAGCATCCGAACACGGTACGCGGTCAGGTTGTTACCTCCCTCTGTAGCCCCATAGTATGAGCGCATGACGTTTTCATTGATGGATTGCGTCCATCGCATGCGCTGCACACTTCCGCCGGGAGCTGGGACCCTATCAGAGGCTGGTGGGCCTCGAGGTCCTAAGCCGCTCGGCGGCCGGCATCCTCCCCGTCGACGCGCAGGTGGTGGTGTCGTCGGCGGCGAGAAGAACTCGTCGCTGGAGCTCGACGCAACTGCCACGGCCGGTGTCACAGCACTCACGGTGGGGCTGGGTTCCGGCGGCGGCGAGGCGGAGCTGAGCGACGAGGCCGGAGGTGGTGGGCGTGCACGGCGAGCTGCTGATCTAGTCAACATCTATTATGTTTTTCCAATTTTTCTGTTTATTTGTCCATGACAGCTGTCATTTCAATATCATGTAGTTTTTTTGTATAAAGGTGATAGTTTTCCATATTAAATTGTATGTGGGTTCTTGCTATAACGGTTATTATTTTTGCTTTTTGTTGTGGGTTTGAAATCACTTGATAAATATTATAAAGACTGAAAAATTTTTGACACGTCAGATGTTGTCGGTGTTGCCAGCTTATTATTATTATTATTATTATATATGGAGGCATCAATACTCAGATCACTCGTAGATAGGTGCCTTCGGTACAATTTCTCATTGTTGATTATGAATGGTGGTTCAACTTCAATTAAACACAACACTTGACTGAAACTCATGGGTTTTATTTCATTTAAACCATGTACACTTGTGGAACTGCATAAGAGTTGATCAGTCAGAGTTGGTCATCTGAAGTAACAAACTAAATCGAATTTGATATGTGGCCAGTTCCAAGGCATTGTTCTCTCAGAGAAGAACTGACAGAAAAGAAACTCTGGAGACATTCTTTTAAATATTACAACACTTGTCGAGAAACACAATCTATCACGATTCCTTTTTCTTTTTAGTCTACACAAAACTACTACAAGTGCATACTTTCTAGTCCCGCGCACAGCACACACGCGTCCAATTACAGTGGGCGGAAACACCCCATATTCCAATACAAAATTTCATTACTTATTTAAGAAAACTTACAAACAATACCAGTACACTTATTAATTAATTATGTAATCAATAAACAATAGCTATTAATTACTAATGCTGAAACATTTCTCATAACTTAAGTTAAATTAGTAGCTTCATTACTTCTTCCAACATTTCCCGGCAATTTAAATAATTTAAACAAACAAAGGTTTTCATTAGAACTTGTTGTGTTAAATAGTCATATGAATTTATAGTTCGGGATATAATACTGAAACCAATTTAGCTTCCATTTTAAATTATAACATTCTGGTACTGATCATTTTAAATCTCCCTCAAAGCACGCCATCTTTGGCAATGTAAATAGACAAAACTTTATTCATTGCAATTTTTAAAATGACCAACAATCCAGAAGCTATTAAATAAATGCTTCCTTGTTTTTTATTTAACCCTTAGTTTCAATCAAAACATAACAATTAGTTTAATAATCGATCCTCGCAACTTATTAAATGTTTGATTCCATCAAGACGCCAATAGATAGCGCTGAATCAAAATAGGAACCAGCACCCACTGTCTTGAATATGTATCCCATAGAGGGCAGAATTAACGAAACTAACTAACTTTAAATCCCAAATATTAGCTAAAGGAATTAGTAATGATTGCCATCTTAGCACCCAGATGCTCTCGTGGCGACATATATAAATATCATTATGTAACATCTAGAAAACACTATGGAATGCAATAAACGAATATGAATATAAATATGAATAAATCATACGGTGTTTGCAACTGACCAGTGACGGCACGGTTGGCGCAGTAGTTGAGCGTTCGGCTGCTGTGCTGCGTGTCGCGGGTTCGATCCCCGCATGGAACAAATATTTGTAAGACCTGCAGATTGTTGTTCCAGGTCTGGGTGTCTTGTGTATGTGAATTTACATGTTTGTGAACGCACCCACGATACAAGAATATTCCTAGTGTAGGGCAACGTTTTTCAAAAAAAAAAAAAGTGACGATATTTCACCAAAGCATCTGTAAATGGAGCAGGCCTCCACTCACTGACTCAATACACCTGTAAAGTATCATGTAAACGAGTGCAGGGCAGGCTTCTGCGATGATTTTCCAAGAAACAGACCTTACATTTTCCTGAACATAAACCGAATGATTCCTTTAACTAATTTTAACCAACATTTAGACTGATTTAAGATTAAATTAAAGTACTTAATATTCTTTGGAAACATTCTAATTTTACAAACACAAAAAAATCCTTAAAACGTGCTCCAGTCTTTTTACCTCCCACATATTGGCCCGCGTGGTACGCACGGTTACCATGCGGCCCGCGACGTATGTTCCCGGTTCCCGCAACTTCGAATAAAAATAAAACACGCGGAATCCGACGACTGTTTAATTAACCCTACAATAATGAAGTGTTGTTTAATCAAGTGTCTGTCGACTGTTGTTCTAAAGCCGTTCGCCGAATATGAGGCAGGAATGGATGTCGGGTTCCTTTTGTGATCCGTTGTTGTTTTAACGTGTTATGCGCGGTTTTATACTGAAGCCGGAAAATTCAAAGGCTTCAGTTTCTTAAATAAAGATCTAGTAGATAGATGGAATTAGAATTGTACCTATTTGGTTTGTTTGAATGTTGATATTTCCAGCTGAAAAAATGAACCGGTTCCGGTGGGGCAGTTTCGAAATGTAGTTGTTTTTACTTTAAAATAAGTTTTCTATAGAATAAAACTGCATGCAGTAGATTTATTACGACCTTCATCAGCAGCCTTTTAATGTCCCCACTGCTGGGGCACAGGCCTCCTCACTGTGAGAGGATGTGGGCCGTTATCCACCACGCGGGCCCAATGCGGGTTGGTGGATGTCACACGTCTTCGAATTTTTGGTTCTAGGACATGCCGGTTTCCTCACGATATTTTCCTTCACCGTTTTGAGAGCAGTGGTGATGAAATAATTTACACAAAGTAAAGCGCCTGCCTGGGTTTGAACTCACGCCCTACAACTTGTAAGTCGCGGCCAATACCACTGGGCCACCACTGCTCATATTACGACCTTATTGTAATATAAAAACTTAAAAAAAAAATAGAACCGACTTCCAAAAAAAAAAAACAAGTAACAAGTCGATGTTTGTGGCATTAAATTGTGTTAACGATACATAGGCAAACGACCGCAGTAATCGCAACTCATTTGCTGTTAGTTATTGAAAAGTTCCACTGTCTATCTCCGAAGATCTTCGTCAGATTTCAAAGTATTATATATATATTAAAATCTTTCTTGAAAAATATGCATTTCAATACAGAATCAAATTTTTTGAAGTTGGTTAAAAATGTACTTACTAGCCATTCTTATAAATATGCGCTACAAATCTGTTTAAAAACACTTAAATCTCGGGACAATTCAATTCTATTTAATTCAGCTGAACACTTCGACGTAATCTGTTCAATCAATGGAGAGTAGTTCTAAATCGGGCGACTGAAGGAGCGTCGGCAAAAAAACGGTGCCGGCCGTCACTTGGAGACGCAGGCTTTGACGACGCGATCAAAATAGCCTCCTCTAGCGACTTATTGGAGAGGATGGCCACAGTACTCGATAATAGAATAATAGTGATGGAATGTACTTGTTTTTCAGAAGTTGGTTAATTGATTGTGTGTCGTGGTTTACATTGTAGCTTAGGTCTTAAATGTATGCATATTCATAACTCCTATAATATTGCTCTTAGCGGGTTCATCGGCCAATGACAAAACGAAATATTTTAGTTAGTTAAATACCATTTAAATCAACTCATAAATCATCGTAACAGGTTTTCTTACCACCGAGTGTAGCGACATCTATGACGCTACATACGAACTAGAACAGCAAATTATTACATCGCGCAAGCAGAGTACTCCGCGCGATTTGAACATGAACAACAGCCCGAAATCAACTATCGGGCAGTTGCCCGGACCAGACACAACACCCGTCTGGTCGGAGGATCCTCCCTTTTCAATGGAGGTTTGCAGGACTTTACAACCTGTTCTACATACCTCTCTATGAGTATAAGCATATTTATATTTGTATAAGCATAAGTACTTGTATAGTTTCTGCATATCATCATTCTCCTGCCCTTATCCCGATCTATTTGGGGTCGGCGCAACATGTCTTTTTCTTCCATACTCCTCTATTAGTCGTCATCTCTGTACAGTTTCTGTGTTTGTATAGTTTCTGCATATATTGTGAAAAAAAGTACACTGCATTGTCCAGATACTAAGAACTAAACGATGAAACTGACAGTCAGAATTCTCCATTGAGTTTTCTTTCCGCCAGATCCCAGTAACATTCAAACGCGGTCAAATATTATGTAAATAGGTACTGGAAGGTGCAGTTCTCGAGTACAGCGCGTACAGTGAGTACAGGCATGCGGGAGCGCCACTACCCACTACCCTCGCGCACCGACCGAATAGTTCCGATATAGTGCATGTGACACACCGCCTTAAGGAGGCGCTCGCCTAGTCGCGCAGTATCGTTCCGCCGCGTACACCCGGACAGACGGACTTATTTATTGCAACTGTAGAGGCAGCCGCAGACTTACACAATGCTACCACACTTACAACTTTATTCCTCAAACATAGAGTGCATTTTTGTACTTGTTTACAAGGGCGATTGACTTATATAGGTAAACAACAGGTGAGTATAAAATAACACGTATTGTTTGAACAAGGATGACTGTTTGTTTGTTTCCAGTATCGGCCTTTATGTCTGTTGTGTTGGTGAACTTATTGGTGTATTGCTTTGTATAAGAATATCGTGTAACATAGCGATGATTGAAGAAGAGTTTCGTCGAACAGAAGAGAGATGCAAAGGAGAGGCGTACTCAACCACAAAAGTACATTTCATTTTTGTAAGATGCAAATGTAAAACTAAGGGGACTGGTATGATCATCATCTTTTATCCTATTCCTCGCCGTTTCCAAGTATCTTAGGGTTGATTTCTTGTGTAATGGATTGTGGAGATAGCAAAATACCAATATTATTATAAAATTCAAAGTTGTTCCCAGCGAATTTCAGCCATGTGGCACAAGATATCGAAAAACACAAAACCAGTCATCGAAGGGAAAAACTTTACTACATCGCCACTCACTGGTAAATAAAAGAATGCACCATATATTCCCTGCATCGCTCACGTCACTGGCCGTCACCTCACCTGATTTATAGTTATACACCACGTGCGGTCAGAATCCCGAGGACGCTCCTCCGATGACCCGAATTGATTCGCCGTTAATATTTGTTATAGAACAGAAAGAGATCAGTGCCCGCTAATATCCATATCGTAACTCAATCCGGTTAGTATTTGCTTTGAGTCCGCTGATAATTGAAACTCAAATAACTCGATCCGTGGCTGTCTTCGTAGGCACGTTCCAATTCAAAAGTAATCCCACTCCAAACATTTGTACGTCTCAATCGGTACTCCGGCACCGTGACATTGCTAACTGTGTTACGATAGCAAATTCATTACTGTGTCTATCATACATTGCGCGCTCAGTATTAAATTGCGATATTCACGTTAGAGTTACTAAGGCAATGTATTCACATCAGAATAAAGTAACCACATAATTATGATGCTCCTAGGTCGGCGCATAGTATTTCAGTGGTTATGAAAGGAAACAAGGGGCCGTCTGTTCTATATAATTATAGGGCGGCGTCAATATTTGTCAGGCACTGTAAAATGCGAATGAAGTTCTATTGTAATAGTGCTTCAAGGGTTATTTTATATTCGTTGTAAATATCGGCTGTGTTCGGTGAAAGGCTATGGTATTTGTGTTCAGAGTTAATTATGTGGATATTGGAATATGCCACATTATTGGTAGAATGGTCAGAACTAGATGTAAAGATAGGTAAATGAGTAGCATTACTGCGGGTACGTATTTAACTGTAGCTTTCAATATAACTCCCCATGAGTGACTTTACTCCCCATGTGAGACGTGGTGTAATCACTTTGCATTCATTAAAGTGAAAAATAATGTTTTTAGTACACCTTTTCTTGATTATTTTTCACTTAATATGTTGGCCAAATAGGATATGTAAACACTCAATAAATAAAAACACCAAATCCAACAGGTAAAGCCGCTCTTTGAAAAATTAACACCATCAATAAAGTTATAAACACACCCTTGTGACCTAAACCAACTAAAACACTAAAGTCCCAAAGAATATTAAATAAAACTAAAAGTGCACTTGTGCGTGTAAATATTAACACAAGAGACAATAAAGGGACATTTGTGAAATATGAAAAGCGAAGTATCGCGCTTAATAGAGAGATGGACGTCAATTTGAGACCCACTTCAGCCTCCCAGCGCGAGACATTCGGCCGCACGGGGGCAGCGGAGCGAGCCACGAGCGCCAGCGAGAGCGGCTATTGTTTACAAAACTATAATTACGACGTCAAAATCAAGATTCTTAGAAAAAACAAAGTTCACGTTATTTCCGCGACCGCCGCTTTATTCTATAAATATGGCAGAAATTATTCCTTTATAATAAATTCCGCTAGTGTTTTGGAACGGGCTACTTGTTCTTTGACTTATAGCAAGGGTATCGTTTTTTACGAAAGTTTAGTGTTTGTTTGACTTCTGAGCATAGGAAGAAAACGTATGGCAAAATAGGGCTCATAGAAGGTATGTCAGTTTAGTGAATTCGGTCCTGGAGTGCAATTATCCAAAAACCAGATTACCCACAATTATGTATCTATTCATCTAATTCAAGAAAACTGTCTAAAACTCTTTAACAGGTAATGTAAAAAACTGTAATTTGCGTACAATATGAACATGCGTCCGACCTGTGCAGGATGAACAATTACACATTGTTTTCCTTATTAAGTGACCTCTTAAATCCTTAAAAAGTAACTGTAAATTCTGGAATAATTATAAATTGATAATTCTCTTAATTACCTGCTTCTGTTTTAGTCTCATGTCGTAACTTTTAAGAATGTTTCGTAACAACGTCATGCATAGCATAATTTATTAATCTAGGGTTAAATAATTAAAAAAACCAAGTTTGAATTAGAGAGCCATGCAATTGGAGGTAAAACCATAAAGGTCTGGCAGACTGAAAAATAAATATTCTCAAAATAGAATCCAATTTTGGAAATATTTTTATTCCTTTTTTGAAGTAAAACCTTCTTTAGGGGCGTTAGGCATTTTTGAGATGGAAATAAACAATTGAACTCGCCACCGACACCAAAAAAGAACGGCTTTTTTTTTACTCTCCGTCCGATCAACACCAGGCCCGAGAGTCGACACGCCCTTCCGCTCCACCCTAGAATGGAAGCAGTCATTGGATGGGAGACGTCATTGGATGATTTCCCAGACCAAAAAATAAATAAATAAATAAAATAAAAAAGAACGCTTCGTAGCACTCGTAGCGGATTGAAATGAAAACTTATTTAAGAGCGTTGGGCATTTTTAATTAAGTTTTTACTTCTGTCGGCACTCCCGGAGTGCTACTTTTTTTTTTTTTCAACAGTCAGACCCATTAAATCCGCCCATTTTACTCCCTAACAACTCGTAAAACTATACAATATCAAGTATTCTATCTAATACTCCTTTCAAATATGAAAGC
Source organism: Polia nebulosa (assembly GCA_951329385.1). NCBI lineage: Eukaryota > Metazoa > Arthropoda > Insecta > Lepidoptera > Noctuidae > Polia > Polia nebulosa. The sequence continues at coordinate 725,051 of OX589595.1, read as the reverse complement.
TTACAAAAGATTGAACTGCAGGTTTTTATATTATAACAAAGGTTTTAGAGAACACAAAAACGCTAACTCGCTCCCTACGCGTCTCTTACGACTTGCGCCGAATAAAAATAAAAACAATATAAAAGCTAATCGGCGCTGATCAGAAGTGACGCGGGTGAAGTGCACGCTGTTACCGACATACCTAGTTATACCTACGAGTATATATATACATACGTCGTATATAGGCACCAATGAACACTCTTCTTTACAAAGGAGGTCTGTTACTTTATGTAATGCCTAGAGCTCTCTTGTCTCTCGATGGTGTAAAGGACACCTATTTCATTAGTTATGTTCTAGCCAGTCTGTTAGTTCTGATATTGCCCGTAACCTCCACTTCTCTCCGTCCAGGGCTAATAAGGTACATACCAGTCCTTTTTCAAAGGGTCCAACTCATCCCATCTCCGTCTTAGCCTACCACGGCGTCGCCTGCCATTTGTGTCGTGAGCTTCGCCCAATGTTTACCTGTCATGCGGTAGATGTGCCAGCCCTATTCCATTATATCATAGACCCAATAAAGAAATTGATTCAACGGGCTTCAAATAGAGATCGAATCAATGATTTCTTGCTCAGAAAACTCTCTTTACATTGAAAGACCTGAATTAAGCTGACTACAAGCAGTTCCTATGTATTTCTATATCTCTTTGAATGCATGAGAGCAAATACTTTTCTCTTCATAATTATTTCCATTGACTGTATGTAAGCTGCCACGCTCTCACTTCTTCATATCTTATGCGCTGAGTCTGGAGTGCACATACTCGTAAATAGAACGAAAGCTTGTTCCACTGATATCACTATTTTGTTCAACTTTGTGAATTTTTACTATATACTGAAATCTGATTTCTAGATGGTGAAGAATGGTAGTTAAAGTCTTATTTAATTCGTAGATTATGAAATCATTAACTTTCATGATTAGAAATTGCGTGATAAAATAAATATTATATTTAGACTTGATAGTAACATAGTCATGTTTACCAATCTATTTTTTCAAACGAAGGAATAAGTTATAGCATACTTCAGAATAGCATTGAAATACAACGCTAATGAATATGTTTAAGCAGACGGTTTTTTTTTTTTTTTTTTTGGGGGGTGGGAAATCATCCTATGACTTCTTCCGCTCTAGGGTGGAGCGGAAGGGTGTGTCAGACTCTTACTGACTAAAACCCACCCCTGTTCCTCCCTGCCTCGAGTGCCCGGGGGCGAGGTAACTCTTTCGAATTTATCCTCCACCCCCGGGCAGGCACCGGCCTTGTCAGGCCCCTACACTTTGCTGACAACTCTTTGAGGCGCGCGTGGAACACTACGCGCCGTCGACTCTCGGGCCTGGTGCTGATCGGGCGGCGAGTTACCCACTAGGTACTCGCCGTCCGCAGGCCCGGGTTTAAGCAGACGGTAACTTACACTAATAATCTAGTACCTATAAACCAATAGTTAGTTACTGCTCATTAAACCAACTACCATCTTATTACATATCTTCAGGGGAAATAAATACACGGAAATGACCGTACACGGAACATAATGAGGTGCTGAAGCCAGCGCGACTCGCCGGGGCCGCAGCCACGCGCCGCCCGCCGGGCGCAATAAAACATTTTGGGATCATTTCTGAAAGTCTCTCTCCGGGCCGTGGGACATGTGTGGACACCGAACTATGGTGTTTTACTGAAAATAATTAAGTTGCGGTTATTTTTATGTAATGCAAGGCAAAGTGTGCATGTAATGTTCTTTATTTTTGGTAATACTGGCTACTAACATTTTTACAAGTTTTTATTTAACTTGCAATGTTTGTATGTATGTCTGTATGTTCGGGTCAAATCTTGCAAACTGAATTGGTACCACTTCCTCCTACCTTACGGAGTTTATTTTTTCCGTGGTGGTTCTGTTCCGATGATAATGCATTTTCATCGTAAGCAATACCAAAAGCGACATCCAGGACTCAATCAATCAACTCAGCCTGTCGCAGTCCACTGCTGGACATAGGCCTCTCCCAAGCTGCGACAGGCAGAGGACAGGGTGTTGTACCCTGTCCTCTGCCTTCCGCATCCAGTCTATCCCAGTCACCTTCTTAAGGTCGTCGGTACATCTAGCTGGGGGTCGTCCCACACTACGCTTGCCGATACGCGTTCTCCACTCCAGGACTCGTCTGCTCCATCGGTCTTTCGACAATCATGACCAGCCCACTGCCACTTCAGTTTGCTTATTCTGCAAGCCATGTCGGTAACTCCGGTTCTTTTCCGGACAACTTCATTCCTGATTTTATCTTTCAAAGAAACTCCTTACAAAGCCCACTCTGTAGCGCGCTGAGTGACCTGCGAGTAACATCCAGGATTAGCTGGAGCTAAGGGAATAAAGGAACTCTTCAGAGCTCAACTACACGGAAACGACATTTTGTGTACACATTCAATTGTATGCCAGTATAAAAGCTTGTTTGACAATTTTTTTTTAACTATTAACTTATTATAAAAAAATAGTCGATTCAGTCATACAAGGATTGCTTACAATAAAACAAGTTTTGTCAATAAAACTTAGTTCAAATGCTAATATTATTGCATATGCAAAGTTTAGTTTATGTGCTGATATTATTTGAAGATCCACACCACTTGCATACGCCATTGAAGACCGAGCCATCCACAAACTGTTCCAACAGTCTCACAGCGTTCCAACAGTCTCAAAGCTACCTAGCATAAACCCTCTTATCTATGGTACATTTCCCTCCCAGTGTTAAAGTTGCTTTAACAGTGACGTCATAATCGAGTCCTCCCACTATTGTATGCTAAGCCGCCGAGCGAGGCGCTGTCCGTGCAATCACTATTAATGAGGAGTCCACTGTCCAGCTGCAATTGTACTTTATACCTTAGTGTTACTGCAAGGAAGACTTGAAGATAGCCACCACCTTTTGTGTGGACTAGAATTTAAAAAACGAGCAGGTAATTAGGTTACGTCCAATTTCTTCAGGCATGGCTAAAACTATCGAACTTGAACCACTGCTAAGTTTACTTATTTATTTTTATTTAAAAAAAAACGTGGCCCCACACTAGGAATTCCTAGTGACTAATTACTCCTGTATCGTGGGTGCGTTCACAAACATGTATACTCACATACACAAGACATCCAGACCCGGAACAACTATCTGTAGGTCATATAAATATTTGTTCCGTGCGGGAATCGATTCCGCGACATGCAGCGCAGCAGCCGAACGCTCAACCACTGCGCCAACCGTGTCGTCAAGTATGACTAAGTTGATTTCAAGAGGCCCGCGAAATTCACGTACCTTTTTTGAAAATATCTGGTCTGTCTGATGTAGAACGTTGATTTTATCTAACGTCATATTTTCATTAAATCGTCATAATTACAGCAAATATGATTTTGAAAATGTATCGATGTTTTAACCTGTAAAGCCCCGATAACGTTTAATAGATGACTAAAAAAAATTTGGTTGTCAGTTAGATTACCAAAAACTATTGTACAAGTATTTTCTCTTTTGTCACGTAAACAAAAAATGAGGACAATACAGTGCGTTGATATTTAACGCGACGTCACACCTACGTGAAAAAAGTACCACTTTTTAACTGACGTCAAAAAGGAGGAGGTTCTCAATTCGTCTGTATGTGTTTTTTTGTTTGTGCTTGTTACGCGATTTCTCCGCCGTTTATGAATTGATTTTGATGATTCTTTTTTGTTTGGTAGGTCATACTTCAGAGGTGGTCCCCTATAAGTTTTAACGAAATTGATTCAGCACTTTTTGAAAAATACAACATAAACAAGAAATATGTATACACAGATCACGTTTTAGTTGTATCCGATTATGTTCAAATTCCATGTTATTAGGGTTATCCATCCAGAGAGGAGGCCTGTGCCCCAGTAGTGGGGACAATAAAAAGCTGATGATGATGATGATGGGTTATCCATTCGAACATAACTTACATATTATATTATTATTATTATTATTATTATTTATTTTTAGTTCTGGGGTAAAACTAACAAGTGAAAAATATTTTTTTTTTTACAAAAAAAATACAACTGGCTTCCAAAAAAGCAAATACACTAAATAATGCAAAATAACTTTAATTTCGGAAGTCGGTGTCAAATAACGAAGAAACTAAATACTCGTACAAACACTGACTTCCGAAATTAAAGTTATTTTGTAATTTTTAGTGTAACTATTTTCTTTTTTGGAAGTCGGTTGTTTTTTTTTTTACCTAAAAGAGACGTAACCCACTCCTTAACTTTGATGCATTTTATTTTGGTACCTAATTCTTATTGATTTGGTAAATCAAAAAATCCAATATTTTTTAATAATCTAACTTGAGTACCGACCAAATAGAATTATTATTTTTGTGCCCAGGATTCATCCCTATTGTGCTATGGAAGTTTTTTTTTTGTGGGCAATCATCTAATGACTTCTCCTGCTCTGGGTGGAGCAGGTATCGGGCGTGTCAGACTTTTACTGACTAAAACCCACCCCTGTTCCTTCAGTTGCCAGAGTGCCAAGGGCCGCGGGCACTCTATCTCTCTCTGAGGCGCGCGTGGAACACTACTCGCTGTCCCGCAGATCCGCGCCTACGGTGGCCGGAGATCGGCTTGCGACTCCCGATACCCATGGCGTCTCCTGCGACGGCAGCTGGGGGCGTGAGGGCGGATCCGTTGAATCTCCCTCTCCCGTTCCGCCTTGTCTTTTGCGAGCATTACTGTTTCGCAGAAGGAAGCAACTGCTTCCCATTCCCTCTCGCTCCGTACCATGGCCTGTACCAGGGCCGGCTGCCTATCGCCTCCACGAGGACACGGCGGTGCTCTGCCCAAGGTGCTATGGAAGTTCTGGCTTGCATATCTCGGTCTGTATTAAAGACTGTAGCTGCGACGCCGACGCTTCAATAAAAATAGTAAAGTATCTCTCGCAGTACAAACTATTTGCCAAACTTAACTCAGACTAGCACAAAGTAGACAATACCGAGGTTCTACTCAAACAATCCTACATGACAAGTGCAACTGTAACAACAAAAAAACTTTTTTACAAAAAAATAGAATCGACTTCCAAAAAAAGTGCAAAATAACTTTAATTTCGGAAGTCGGTGTTCCTGTTTTGTGTCTTCGTTTTTTGACACCGACTTCCGAAATTAAAGTTATTTTGCACTTTTTTTGGAAGTCGGTTCTATTTTTTTGTAAAAAAGTTTTTTATTTTTCACTTTTTAGTTGTGGTTCCCCATTAAACAGTGTTAACAATTCATAGACATACGATAGCAGCAATCGCGGTTGATTTGCTGTCAATTTTTGAAGAGTTCTGTTGTCTGTCTCCAAAACCCATCATGAGATCTTTTTGAAATTTAAATGGGACCATTTCGGAATAAACCCCTTTCGAACAAAAAAAGAATTTTGCAAATCCGTCAATATATGACGGAGTTATGCCCGAACATACATAAAAAAAAAAAAAAAAAAAAAAAAAAAAAAAAAAAAAAAAAAATACAAACATCCGAATTGATAACCTCCTCCTTTTTCGAAGTCGGTTAAAAACCAAGGTATGTATGTAGGTGTACAACATGTGACTGGATTACTTTTAAACTATGAGATAGAATCAATAAGCATACTTAATGTAGGAATGTGCAAAAAATCAAACTAATGTATAACTGTAAACAATTGACTAAAAGCTAAAATGAACACATAACAAAATACGTGTTCCCCGCCGAGAACTTGATGGCAAATGTAAACTGCTAGTTTCTTCTATTTGACATGACATCATCATTCTCCTGCCCTTATTTCAATTTATTTGGGGTCAATGCAACAGGTTTTTTTCTTCCATACTCCTCTATTAGTCGTTATCTCTGAAGTCACCCCCTTTTTACCCATATCCTCTTTCACACAGTCTAACCATCGTTTCTTTGGCCTTCCTTTACTCTTATAGCCATCCACATACATACACAAGACTTTCCTCACGACATTTTCTTCATTCCTCCGCATCACATGCCCATACCACGACAACCGATTTCCACACAACTTTTCAGTCAGCGGTGCCACTTTCAAACTTCCTCTTATATTCTCATTCCTGATTCTATCCATGAGCGTAACACCACACATCGCTCTTAGCATTCTCATCTCAGCTGCATGCAAAAGCTTTTCATTCATCCCTTTTGTGGCCCAATTGACATGACAAATGATATTTATTTTGCAAACAGGTTTCTAATAACACTTTTACACGTCAATATTTTTTGTCAGTTTAAGCTAGATGAGGCCGGTGTTTCCTAGTTCACTACCCTGAGAAGAAACACCGAAACAAACTCAGAGGTTCGAGTCTCTTAAAGTGTTTTAATCCATACAATATGTACTGGTCAAATCATATGAGAACCATGTACGTTAATGGTTTGAGTGAACCTGTCCAGACAGTGCAAGCATTTGTCAGTTACGTATAGCTCAACTCACAATTTTGAGGAGCTCAACGAACCGACGAACAATACTAAAGTAAGGACATTTGGATAGGCCACAAAAGTACTCAAACTGCCAGACAATCATGAAATCTACGTGAATATAACGACTTACATATTTCTCACATTCACATTATTTTGAAGACCATGCAGATTAGTGTCTGTAATGGTCTTTTGAAGAAAGAACCACACATATTTGAGTAGAGCTGTCCAGTCAGTGCAAGAATCTGTCAGTAGTCGAATAACTCAACTTAGAACTACTAAGGAGCTCAATGACTCGACGAGCAATACCAAAGATAGGATATTTGGTTAGGCCGCAGAAGTACTCAAACTGTCACACAACGTTAAAAAATTACTGGAAAAGTTACGTTCAGTGATAACCATTAGAAGTGATCTTTCTGCCCCATATTTTGTGCCGGTGTACCATGCATGCGCGGGGCCCGCAGGGCTTTGCGACGCAATCGAGAGAGGGCTCATAAACCGACGCGTTATGTTCGCAGGATATAAAATAACAACAATTAGGCTTAAATACGTACAACCGGCGCGCTTGGCGTGTGCGGCCACCGCGATAACTGTGGACTTGGGCAACTTGTGTATCGCTCAAATTCTAGGAGACAAGACATGAGGTCTTTCAAACAAAGCTGAACTTGATCATTATGTACACATCCTAAATAAATAAATAATAAATAAATAAAGCACGGATGGATGTTATCAACTTCGGTTTAGTGGTGTCGTCTATAATTTTCATTGATTGTAAAAAGCTTAAATTCTTAAAGGAGGCTTGTCAGATTGAACCTAAAGAATCATAGATTGGCAACTTTAGTTAGTAATACATAACAATTTATGTGCTGTATTCTTTCTGATTCAGAATTATACTTTAAAATATTCAAAAGTTTTTGAAGAAATCTAAATAAAGAAGGCCAAGTCTCTACTGGCAGTAGTCCCGCATTATCTATGTGTTGTACACAAAGTTTGTTGAGCGCAGGTATTAATTTCCCGGCGGACGCGAACCCCCGACCCGCCAAGAAGCAAACAGCCTGTTAACTTAGGCGCCCATGGCTCATTACGCGTTAAATTGAATCTGTCAAGTGATTAGCTTCGAGGAGGGTGCTTGCTGATGTGATGAGGGCAGGACCAGGTGAGGAGTGAGTGTTTGTGGATGTGGGAGATAAGTGCTCGTATCTTAGTAGAGTAGGATTCTTTGCTCTTTTTAAGATATTTTTTGTAAATGTTTAGAAATAGTAGATTTATAAGCAATATAATTAATTTTTTTTTTTTAAGTCTCCATGCACGTGTTGATTAACGATTGTGTGATATATATATATATTACACGCAACCAAAAATCGCAAAAACTGATCATTTCAGCAACGTATAAAGTAGTCTAAACAACACAGACCGCATATTGGTCACATTTGATTTAAAAAACAGTTGCCTTGAAGTCACAACGAGGCATGCATGTATGACCAGATGTTTGAACGTCAACGAAGCAAAAGGAATATGTAATCAAGCGTAGCAGGTGCTATCTGTAGTTTCTGCCTACTCCATGGGGAAAAGGTGTGACTTTTTAACCGACTTCAAAAAAGGAGGAGGTTCTATGTTTGACTGTATGTTTTTTTTATGTATGTGCGCCGATTTCTCTGTCAATTCAGAACCGTTTTTCAAAATTCTTTTTTTATCCGATAGAATATACTCCCGAGGTGGTCCCATATAAATTTTATCGAAATTGCTTCAGCGCTTTTTGAAAAACTAAACCAAAACGAAAAATACGTATACCTAGATGACTTTTTGGTGTTCTTCAATTACGACTCTGAAACGAATTCCACGTTCCATGTTATTGGAGTTTTTAGTTCTGGGGTATAACAACTAAAAAGTGAAAAATAAAAACTTTTTTACAAAAAAAAAACCACCGACTTCCAAAAAAAAAATCCACTAAAAATTAAAAAATAACTAATTTCGGAAGTCGGTGTCAAATAACGAAGAAATAAAATATAAACACCGACTTCCGAAATTAAAGTAATTTTTTAATTTTTAGTATTTTTTTTTTTGGAAGTCGGTTGTTTGTTTTGTAAAAAAGTTATTGTACTATGTACATTATAGCGCAAACAAAAAATATTTATCCTAAATTGTTACTATAACATCAATTTACAGAGTACGACGAAATGCAAACTGTATGCGTTGGTCAATTATTATCAGGGGGCAGACATTTTAATGGTCCTTTATATAAAACACGCGGCGTCGCCTGGGACCAGCCAATTGATTGCGCTTGATTGCTACCGATGTGCACACTGGGTACTACTACTACTGTGCACCTACCTACCCATAAGTAAGAATATCAGCCTGTAATTTCCCCAAATCGGGGCAACAGCTATCTTGTTAAAGAATGGAGCTGTAACGTTTGTTGTACAATTACTGTAGTCCTATTAGCTCAGTTACTACTGCTGCCCTGAACAGCGGTAGTGGTCACGAAGGAAATGACTGGACGAAATGCATAAGTTCGTCTAAAGTTTAGACGAACCGTGCGTCTTTCTAAACCGTCAGGAAGACGCACGGGTTGGAAGAAAAGAAGGGAGGCCTTTACTCGAAAATAAAACACCAAAAATAAATACGTACAACAATATCGTAAGCCGATACAAAACAGCTGACCAATAAAATGATAGCAAGAAACGTTTCGCTCCTTATTGTGCCCATATTTATTAAATAGGGTTGACAACTTCGCGAAAGGATGCCCCGCCAATATCGTGAGGCAACCCTAGCGTCTCTTTTTATAGCTATTGGGGTACCTACTGACCGAATCGTCATAAATCAACATTTTACTTTGATCCTCACTGTACCTGAGTGCACGGTGTTTTAGTGAATTGCGGTAAACACGCTCCATATACATCAATACGTTTTGTCCCAACATTACGGAGTCAATTTCGCTCAGTAAAAGGGTTATTTTTCAGACTCGCTCGGTTAACTTCAAGAAATATTATTTAGGTACTGCTGTGCAGACTGGGTTCTCGAATTTCGTTATTTGAATTTTGAAGTCCCTTGGCGTGAATTAAAGATTTAAATATAACACGAAAAGGAGCTAAGTTTAGAATTGCTACAATTCGTATAGCATTTGGTAAACGTCTTTAGTATATTCAAATGTTTCATGAATTTTTAAATAAATAAAGATACATTTGTATGCATAGCTGCTTAGTTTCAAGATTCAATTTTCCTATCATGAAGATATTTTTTTTTCTTCAATTTTGAAGAAATTAGGCGTAATTTTCAAGGAGTTTGTGTGTGTGTTTATATGTTGCATCATCTGCCTAGCCTGTTCTATATATTTATATATTTAAAATTAGACATTTATCGCAGGATAAAAGCCTAATTTGGACTTTGACTTTGGATATGGACATACTAATATTATCATGATACATTACAGCTCCTGCATATAGCTAAAGCGGCACATACACAGTACCGCAGTCACGAGGGTTGCTCCCGGCGGATCAAAATGATCACAACAAGTTGTTTAAGCGCGTTAAACACACAAACATAACTTCCTATGAGCTCACCGCAACGCGCACTGTTTGTTATAGTGTTGTGCCTTAGCTCTGGGATATATTGCGGATACTCATTGAATGCGGATAGTTTAGCTGTTATGACATTTTTTTGGGAAAAAATAGTTGGTAAGGCATATGAACTTCCAAGTAAAATGATTTGATTGATAATTTAATCTTACTCTTGTATTTGAATACCATCAACACTTGAGGCATCCCGAAAATGCATCTACCCAACGCCTAATAATGTGAAATAATTACAATCCCATTCTCCAGAGCAAAAATAATAGGTACTCGTAACCAGCTGAATAATATTCGCAAAATATCATCCCCTCCCTACCGAATAAGTATCAGCTATACTTAACGTTATTATCTGAGTTCATACCACTTTAAATTAGGCATTGTCTGTCTTGAAAAGTTTCCGCGCTTGGTCCACGGCGGCGTACCTACCGGGCGTAGTACGCGGCGTAACGGGTGAGCTGAGCTCTTTAACTTGCGCGTTACAAGTGGCCGCTAATTAGTTACGATATTATGCATTGTGAGCGGCGTATTGTTCCACCGTGAGCCGTGTGCCGTGTGCCTGCAGCGCTGGAGACGCGGTCTGCTCCTTATTTAAGGCTTCATGAATGGTATTGTGGATTTCAAAGGTTCAATGACGATTAGGTTTATAAATTGAGTTTTTTATTTATTTATAAGCTCTTCAAACAAAATCTACATAACAATTGAGCTGGTTATATTCTTCTCATTCACGGGTATTTATGGTCTAACACCCATATCGAAAAGTTCTTTGTCGAAAAAACCATTTTTTTTAAATTTTTTAAAATGCCATTTTTTAACTAAAAAGTACTTATGTAATATTTATGCACAATAGCAATAATAACAATAGCGTGTCCCCTCGGTCTGTTGTCTCTTCAGTTCGGTGAAGATGAGCAATATTGACGTTATGTTTCAACCCTCATAGGGCCATTCTAAAATAAATTCCCGCTGTTTTAGTACAAAAAGTAATTCGCACAAAGTTTGTAGTGGTAATAAAAGTGAATTAAGTACCGAAGCTTATCGAGTTCAATTATAAGAGCTGTAGGTTGTGTCGCGAAGTTTTTTAATATACGTCGAGTGAATCCTTACAGTTGTCCCTGAAGAATGAATTGTCAAAATTACTCTCGCACAACATTTATTTTTGGAATTTAATTACGTCAGAATGTCTGCGCTAAAACTTTCCTCCAACGTTCCACTCTGAGTTTGGTTTTCGGAAAATTATACCTAACTATGAAGACACGTTTATTTTAGTTATTTTATACACTAAGAAATCACTTACTTATTACAAAATACCTTTTGTAACAGATAGGTAGGTACTGACAGTAAAATTGTGCATAACTTTTTGATAGTGAAGCAGCCTAATAAAAAATTAGTAGAAAAGTTCTATGGCCGTCCATAGACGGACTGCTTAGAGCAGGCGAGACCAACAGCACTAGAACAGACCTGTTGTGGTTGAGGCCTCCATAGACGGACTCTTTAGAGCAGTCGAGACCAACAGCACTAGAAAAGACGTGTTGCGGTTGAGGCCTCCATAGACGAACTGCTTAGAGCAGTCAAAACCAACAACACTAGAACAGACGTCTTGCGGTTGAGGAATCTATAGACAGACTGCTTAGAGCAGTCGAGACAAACAGCACTAGAACATACGTGTTGTGGTTGAGGCCTCCATAGACGGACTGCTTAGAGCAGGCGAGACCAAAAGCACTACAACAGACCTGTTGCGGTTCAGGTGTCCATAGACGGATTGCTCAGAGCAGTCGACACCAACAGCATTAGAACAGACCTATTGCAGTTGAGGCCTCCATAGAAGGACTGCTTAGAGCAGTCGAGTATAACAGCACTAGAACAGACGTGTTGCGGTTGAGGCCTCCATAGACGGACTGCTTAGAGCAGTCGAGACCAACAGCACTAGAACAGACGTGTTGCGGTTGAGGCCTCCATAGACGGACTGCTTAGAGCAGTCGAGATCAACAGCACTAGAACAGACGTGTTGCAGTTGAGGCCTCCATAGACGGACTGCTTAGAGCACTCGAGACCAACAGTACTAGAACAGACGTGTTGCGGTTGAGGCCTCCATGGACGGACTGCTTAGAGCAGTCGAGATCAACAGCACTAAAACAGACGAGTTGCGGTTGAGATCGTGTCGCGACGTCCGACGCCCGGGTCGTCTCCTGCGGAGGGCGACTCCGTTGAGCCTCCCTCACCCGTTCCACCTCCTCCTTCGCGAGCATTACTGCTTCGCAGAAGGAGGAGACTGCTTCCCATTCCCTCTCGCTCCGTACCATGGCCTGGACCAGGGCCGGGCGCCTCCACGAGGACACGACGGGGCTCCACCCAAGCGGGGCACAACTCCACCGTATGCTCCACCATGTTTCACCATGTGCTCCCGAAGCTTCCATGTCCGATGAGGACCTGCGTCAGGCGGAAGGTGAGGACGCCGTGGCGCCTCTCCAGTCACTCCTCAAAGAGAGCCTTACCGCCGCAATTGCGGCGTGCCGATAGACAGACTGCTTGGAGCAGTCAGTTTATTTTCAGCAAATGAATAAAATCTGACAGCCCAGATTGTGTATTTTTATTATACAGGGTGTAAGGTACACGAACGCACATACGTGTACCAGTGATTCAGTACATGATTCTGGACCCCCTAGCGTTGGAATTTTTCGTCGGCTTTTTCCTAATTTTTGAAGAAAAAGTCTGCGTTTTTTTTACATTAAACTGTATAAAATCATTATACCTCATTCTCATTCTCATTCTCCTGCCCGTATCCCAATTTATTTGGGGTCGGCGCAACATGTCTTTTTCTTCCATACTCCTCTATTAGTCGTCATCTCTGTTATGTAGTCACCCCTTTTTTACCCATATCCTCTTTCACACAGTCCAACCATCGTTTCTTTGGCCTTCCCCTACTCTTATAGCCATCCACATCCATACACAAGACTTTCCTCACGACATTTTCTTCATTCCTCCGCATCACATGCCCATACCACGACAACCGATTTCCACACATCTTTTCAGTCAGCGGTGCCACTTTCAGACTTCCTCTTATATACTCATTCCTAATTCTATCCATGCGCGTAACACCACACATCGCTCTTAGCATTCTCATCTCAGCTACATGCAATTGCTTTTCATTCATCCCTTTTGTGGCCAAACATTCTGAACCATACAAGACAGCAGGTCTGACCATTGTTTTATAAATCTTCCCCTTAAGTTTTAGGGGAATGCGGGAGTCATAGATAGTCCCGGTGACCTGCCGCCATTTCATCTATCCAGTGTTAATTCTGTGCTTAACAGTCCGATCTATTTCGCCATCGCTTTGCACGAGTGAACCGAGATACCGAAAATCGGAGCAGACTGGGAGAAGCGCGCCATCTAGCACTACAGCTTCAGAACTAAATAAAATCATTATACCTATCTACCTCAATGACATTTTTAATTAAAAAATAATTAGTTCGTTTTTTGCGCAAAAAAAAAACGCAATGTAAATAAAATTACAAGAAGCTCTCTGCCCAACTGATTTCCTAAGTTCGCCGGAGGTCATCGCGGGCCCAGTAGGTACGCACGCAACATCGGTCAAAGACCGTTGACGTTCCTTTGTCGGCAAATGCTCATACAGACCTATGAATCTAACAGACGCGACACGTTAGGCATTTTAAGTGTATACAAAAATTTATATCCCATTGACTACTTTTATTTGAACTTATTTTGAGGGGAGGTTATTTTTATAAACCTTCATCGAAATAAATAAAGAATACCTAAAAAAACGTGTTACAGTTTACTGATAACGACATAATTCTTAGATACATTTTTGTTATTAACAAAATTAAGTTAAATACTACAATACAACAACGTTACTTACTCATTTCGTTAAAACCACATTCCTACATTTCGTATACCTACATCGAAATAAATACTGAGTGAGTAGTAGGTACAACTAAATGCGATTGTACAGTCTATCAATTTTATTGATCTATGCGGTCTACGAGTTTGTCATCACTTTCAAAAGCCTACCTACGATAGTAAATAAAATTTTGTTTCTTTAGCATTTCGCCGACGACGAATTTTTGTTAGTTCCGTGTTTACGTTCATCGCAAACGGATGTGCAGTCGGTCGCGAATTTAGGTTGTTATCGTAAAGTTATCAAAACCTGTTATTTTCTGTGTTAGTGTGTGTGTTTTTTGTTTTGCTTCTTGAGTGGTTTTGAAACAATAACTCAGTGCCCAGGAAAATGCTCATGCATGAAGCACGTAGGCGCCTCCCTCGTAAGAAATGAACGAACTTTAAGGTGAGATGGTTCATTAGTTAAGTACACGGTTGCCAACCGCGTCCCCAACAGAGGTGTTCGTGGTTGGCGAGCGGCAGAGCTGTACCTACGAAATTTCAAAATTCAAAATCACCAAGGTCACTTCTGTAAGGACGCGATTGGCGACCGTGTAGCAGGCGCTTTATACCTACGTTCTTGGAGCGCAATGTAGGTACTTACAAGCTCCTTTATTATTATCTATCCTAATCTATAGCTAACCTCATCTTCAGTATTCTTGAGGGATGAAAAATGTATGTGATATCAATGTGGTACTACGACTCAAAATGAGTTTACATAAAATTTGATATTTTACGAGTATGTAGGTAAATAAGCTCAATACTCAAGACTTAAAAGGTTTATTTATTTTTTGCTTTTTAGTTCTTTTTCGTCGGTTGATTTTTTTGTTAAATAGTTTTTTTTTTGTTGTGTTTATCTGTCTTTTGCATCATGTTTCCCGTAAATAAACGTATTTTCTTTCTTTCTTTTTAACTGCTTGAGTTGTCCGTGTATGGCGAATGTCTATTTTGTATTGAAACGTCAGATCGCGCAACAGCGACCACTTGAAGCTGTCGGCACTAACTGCTCCAAGCAGTCCGTCTATGGCGGCACTAACTAAGACAACAGAATTAATTGAACATGCCAGAAGTGACAGTAGTTTTATCTAATATGTCCTTACCTGCATGGACCTACCTAATGTAACACTCATTCCCGTCAATGTACACGAATGATTTCTGGTTTACAATAAACATAACTAAATAAATGAGTCACCAACAGGCAAGTTTGTCTGTTCGTTTGTATTATTCATATAACACATTGACTACTGTTGTGGTTGTTTGCTCGGTGGTCTATAAATAAATGTCCGAATAATTAATGTTGTCTAGTTACTGCAGGTAATCTAGGGCAAATAAAAGAACTTGATTGTCGTACGCACAAGCTACATTTGCACATAAAGAAGGAGGCATTATGCACAGCTGTGGGTGGAACAATGCCGCCATTGATGACGCTGATTATAAGATAACATCTTATTTATGTATACTGTCAAGAACATTGAAAATTGACACTACTACTCTACTATTGCTACTGCTCTTATCTTTGGGACGGATCTGCACGATACCAGCCTGATGCACTTGAGGCAATTGAGAGGCGCACCAAGAGGATCATCGGTAATGATAAGCTCGTCGAGTCAAAGCTTTAAAGTCTTGAGCATCGACGCCAAGTTGCAAGTTGCTAGCCTGTCGGTTTTCTATCCGTTGCATTTTGGCGAGTGTGCGTCGGAATTGCATAATTTAATTCCGCCAAAGCCAGTTGAGGCGATGCGCTACCGGTACACGGTGGACATCCCATCCGCACGCACAAAACGTTTTGAGAACACATTCATTGTACGTACAGCTAGGGAGTGGAATTCCCTGTCGGAGTCTGTGTTTCCTGATAAATACAACCTAGGAGTCTTTAAGTCAAGAGTGAATAGGTTACTTCTAGGCAAGGGTGCTCTATATCAAAAACCGTGCCTATTCTAAAAAAAAAACTGTTTATTAATGTTCTAACAAAAAATGAAATCACAGTCACAATAGGGATGTTCTCTGGGTATAAAAATAATAATTCTATTTATTACGTAAGTTAGAACATCAAAAAATATTGGACACGTATTTTTTCGTTACCAAACCAATAAAACATGACAAAGGTAAAACGCATCATAGTTCCGGAGTGGGGGCTGGTTACCTCACTAAACGATACAAAGTGTATCGAAAAGTGACTTCACGCGAAATTTCAACGCATTGTATCGTCCTCATTTTTGGTTTACGTGACAAAAGAAAAAATACGTCTCCAATATTTTTTGGTAATCTAACAAATGGACACATAATTAAATTTTTTGTAGGACACTAGCCAATTAATTTACCTTATTGTAACTTTATTCATGTGTGTAAAGCTTTTAACATTTTGCTCATTAATTGCGCAATGAATAGTTATTTCAAAAGCATAAAATTGACGAGATCCTGCACTACATTTACCCAACACAAACATTCGTCCAGTTATGGCCAACGGACACCACAAAATAATAATTTCCATACAAAAACCTATTTATTAACAGACCATTTCCAATTTCGCCGATATTTGTCTGAAATAAACGTGCACACACATAAATATAATAATAAATAAAATCGTTAATAAAGCTGTTAAAATTTATAGACACATCAATAAAAGTGTGTGTATAAATAAATCAGGGCTGCGACAGAGCTGCTTGCCGCTAGCCGGCTTCAATACGTCAAAGATAACCGAACGTGAATAATCGCGGTAGTTGCGAACAATGGGCATTTGCATTTATAAATGATTCATGTGCGACGCGCCCTGTTGTAAGAGAAAACGTTCCGGCTGATCGTTGTTGGCGGAATTTTGACGATTGCCAACCCTATGCTGATGGGCTGCGGGCTTGTTGATGAGTGGAGCGACAACACAATATTCTTTTTAAAAGCAATTAGATTCGCTGTTATGCTCCCCATAGAAGATAGTGAACACGTAAGTATCATGTTTATTTACGTACTTTCCACAAGGTTTATGTAGTAAATGTTCATGTTAATATACAGCCTTTTTTAACCTTTCGTGAAACTTACTTTGCATATAAAAATCTCATTCATACGGTCTGTATGAACATGCATTAAAACATCACACGATTCTACGGTAGTTACTTACCTACATTTTTAACACCTGTTAAGGATGGAACATAATGATGAGTGATGATGTTCATTAACTCGAGGGGTCATGAAGCAAATTTCATCAAATTTAGTATAACATACATATAAGAACAATTTTTAAATACTTTGAAACTAAATGGATTCAATACCCGCTTCCGCGCCTCCACTCAATGCGATCCACATACTCTAACGCAAACACGAAATCCGACTCTATAAATAGATATTGTGTGTGGAAAACCAAATATTTTCGCAGCGATATCGTTTTGATGAAGTTCGCTCCATGTTTTATCTGACGCACGTTTGTTTTTGTCACACACACACACGCACAGCTATTATAATATCGCGAACATAATGCACACATACTCACACAGTTTTTATGACGCATAAATACACGCACACATGTGTAGTTTGTACATCATAAAATTTGTGCGACAGAATAGCGGAGGCAAATTCGTAAAGTGACAGATAGTGAAGTACCCGCGAATTCAACACCATCTATGATATTTTTGTGACGTTTGCATAACGACGCCGAAGTATTGGCAGGAAAAGAATTTCCAACCAAAACTTTCCCGTATAAACGTCAGGCATGAAGCAGATACTTGAGAAATATCATTAGCTCTTTTTGTTCAGCAATCAGGCTTCTCTTTACCATCAATCTCTGCATGTACAGAAGGAATCTTGCTTAAGCAGCCGTCATTGTAGCCCATTTTGTTCAGCTGACTTGCATCTTAAATCGGGCACGATGGCTGTAATTACGGCTAACTTACAAGTTGTGCTGGTGAACCGCGATTAAATGAATAGCATCAGAAACTCAAGCTTGCACGGAAATATATTCCACTGTTACTTCTATTCCAGTAACCTCTTGAAATGCAAGTAACTCGAAATAACTCGCGATTGACGAATGCTTTAAATTATATAGCATATTAAATGTTATGGTATCTATTTTGAAGTATCCGTCAATCGCGTTATATTTTCCATTTATTTACCTCCTTTGTCCTATAAAAATGCTACATGAAAATATTAAGACACTAGCTGCACTAGCAACCCCATTAGATAATTTTCATCAAAATCCGTTGTGTAGTTTTTTCGTGAAAGAGTATCAAACATCCATAATCCATCTACACAAACTTTCACATCTCCTTCGCATAGCTTTTTCCCAACTATCTTGGGGTCGGCATCCAGTCTTTTTTTTTATTGGTGATAGGCACGCGTTTGACCACCATCTCACCTGGTAAGCGATGATGTGGTCGAAGATGGAACAGCCTAGAAGTAACCTATTCACTCTTGACTTAAAGACTTCCAGGTTGTAGCTATCAGGAAACACAGACTCCGGTAGGGAATTCCACTCCCTAGCTGTACGCACAATGAATGTTTTCTCAAAACGCTTTGTGCGTATGGATGGGATGTCCACCATGAACCGGTGTCACTTTACCGTACGTCTTGTGGTCCGTTGATGAAACGGGCTTGGCGGAATCAAATTATGCAATTCCGTCGCACACTCCCCAAAATGTAACCGATAGAAAACCGACAGGCTAGCAACTCGGCGTCTATGTTCTAGACTTTGGAGTTTCGACTCAACGAGCCTATCATCGCCGATGATCCTCTTGGCGCGTTTCTCAATTGACTCAAGGGCATCAAGCTGGTATCAGACTGGTTGTCAGACTTTCGGGCTTCCGACTACCCAAAACCACTGTCAAAGATCCACGATTGACAGCCGGGACCAACGGCTTAACGTGGTTTCCGAGGCACGGAATAGCCTCGGTATGTAAAGATGGTCACTCATCCACGGACCCCGGCGAGCGTAGCTTAACCTGATGGATCGACTCGTGCGGCTCTTATTACTTTAGCCACGAGATCTTCAAACTTTCACATCTTTATAAATATAAATCAATGGTCGAATGTATGTAAGCGTATCAATTCAGACAGGTTAACTAATTGATACTTCACATGTCAACAAAGGAACATTGATAGAACTGTTCGTTCCTCTGTGCTTCAATATGAACACAGTAATGTCTCACCTAACTGCAGTGCACACAATATCTCGGCTAATCTGCTACTCTGCCACTCTGCTAGTATCACTCGGCAGGTAAGCAGCGACTGTTGTTTGCATGCCAAATTTAATTTGAAATATTTTCGCCGCTGTTTAGCCGCCGACTGTACTCGTAATGAATAAAACATTTCTTACTCATACGTCGCTCTAGCCTTTTTGATGGAGCCCCTGCAGCAGCGGGAACAGGTCACAGCGGGAAACTGAAGCTGACTGTCATAGATACAGGCAACACTGTGTGTCGTATAATGAACCACAGACCCGTCTGTTAAAGTGGTGTTGATTCATTTTGTCTTTGACAGGTTGTTGTGACAGTCCAATCGCAAAGAAAACATTGGAATAAGAAAACCTCAATCTAAAAGCTAGCAACAATCTATTGGGATTTTTTTGTTTATCACGATGCAAATTTTATAATAATATGATCATTGAATACGCAACATAAGTTCAAAATAAGAACCCTTCACAATGCAGCTATTTCTCTGTTCTCCCCTCCGCAGTAGTAGCCACAAATCGAGCGAGGCAATATAAAGCTTTGACGATTTTCTTTTCAGAATTTCAAGTGATTCTAAAGTCCTTCGGAGTTATACGACAGGTTTGCATACCGCAGCGCCAGACACACATACACTCGTATATTTGTGCGCACACACACATGTGCGCACATAATGGGCTGATCTACAAGGAAAGCACTCGACGAGAGGAAATGAAGCTTGTTAGCATTGACCTAAACAGTCAATTAAGTACGTACATGTCAATGTTATATTCATACCTTGGATACGCGTGAACAAAAAGTGTAAGTGATATTTGACTCGTAGCCGCTGCAGGAGACGCCCTGGGCGTCGGGCATCGCGGGACCTTCTCCGGCCACCGTAGCCGCGGGCCTGCGGACAGCGAGTAATGGGTAGGTCACCGTCCGATCAGCACCAGGCCTGAGAGTCGACGGCATGTACTGTTCCATGCGCGCCTCAAAGAGATGGCCCGTCATGGCCAATTCCTGCTCAGGGGTAGCGGATACATTCGAAACAGAGTAACCAGAGCGGGAGAAGTCATTGGATGATTTCCCACACCCACAAAAAACCACACACAAACACACAGGACAAACCTTATTATTGCCTTGAACTGTAAAACACAAGCTGCCTGTGGGCCAATTTCTGATAGAAGTTGTAAGAAATATTAATTTGTAAGATTTTAATTAGTGCGTTCTCCATGAATAAATAAAACGATGGCACGTTTGGCCTACTGGCTGAGCGATTGGCTGCTGCGCTACGTGTCGCGTGTTCGATTCCCGCACGAAAAAATATTTTGTATGTCCTGCAGATAGTTGTTCCGGGTCGGGGTGTATCTTGAGTGAAATGTTTGTAAACGCACTCACGATCTAGAAGTAATTCCTAGTGTGGGGCAACATTTTAAAAGAAAAATATAGCTCACAGATATTTAGACGTGACGCTATTTCTGCTGTCTCCCAGACAGGGAAATTCAATCACTCAATCTCAGAACTAATTAATCCTACCCTCAAAAGGAACTCAATCCTATTTGAAACACGATGCAAATCATTTATTTTTTACGCACAATGTTCCTTGAAACGGCTCAAAGCGCTGCACAGCGCACAGAAGGCAGACGACTCAAACGGAGGTAATTGAATCCTCCCAGAGCCGATCCTCCGAGATGAGACAGCCATTTGCATGCGAGATGCAGCTAAACATGCAAGCGCGAATAATTTGAGCATGTGATATTGTAGTGAGTGCTGGAGTGACACACTTCTTTGAGGGTTTTGTGTGAGAGTAATGGTTTCTGAGTTCATTATTTGTGTATCTGCGTATTGTTTAAACTATCGTGTATTGTGTTTGCTGCAGTCTGTCGTGATTGGTAGGTTGAGCTCTAATTCTATAAGTATGTCTTATGGGTCTAGTCGTAAGCACTACTATTCGACTGATGCTATCAGTTTTTAACCGACTTCAAAAAAGGAGGTTCAAAAGACGAAGATGGGGTTTTCGTTATCAAATGCATATTTTTCAAGGAAGGTTTTAGTATATAATACATTAAGAAGATCTTTGGAGATAGACAGTGGAACTCTTCAATGGCTCTTTTAAGTGTTAAAATCCACACAATATGTACTGGCCAAATCCTAAGACAACCATGTACATTTATGTCTGGGATGAGCTTTTGAGGAAAGCAACACGCAAATTCAAGTGGACCTGTCCATATAGTGCAAGCATTTGTCAGTTATCGTGAAGCTCAACTCAGAACTTTGAGGACCTCAACAAAAAACAATACCAAAGTAAGGACATTTGGGTAGGCCGCAAAAATACTCAAACTGCCAGACACTTACAAAATCTACATGCATATAACAACAACGTTAAAAATTACTGTAGAAAGGCGGAGAAAAAATAATAACCCACATAGTCCTCACATTTACAAAAATAAAGTGATCAAAAAAAAATACTTTACTTAGTAAATATTCATGTCAAACAAAATAGTAATAATAAAATGTCAATCAAAAAAAAAATATAATTTAAAATATAATATAATACAATAATTCATGTCAGAAACGGATATTAAAAAAAATGTCATCAGAGTTAATAAACTATAAAGAACATATGAAAACAATGGCTCATGTATATCATTGAAGTAGCTCAATCCCACGCCTACTTCGTCAAGGTAGTCATTAATTGTGTAAAAAGCTTTCTGGCATAGCTTACGTTAAATTATTTAAATTTATTTATGCTTAGTTCTTGGCTAGGAAGTTTATTATAGAAACGTATACATTGGCATCTAAACGAACCACCTATTTTCTTCTTGAGCCTGGTTTTAGGTACAATAGTTAGTGTTTGTTCCTAGTATTTATGCTATGGATATCACTGTATCTTTTAAACAGATTAATGTTTTATGTGCATACATGAGATTCTCATAAATATATAGAGAGGGAACAGTCATAATCTCTTTAAATTTGTCTCTGAAGGAGTGTCTGGGACTTAATTTATAAATTACACGTATAGCCCTTTTCTGTAAAACAAAAATTGACTGAATATCGTCGACATTTCCCCACAACTGAATGCCGTACGACATCACATTATGAAAATAACTAAAACACCCATACTAAACGAGCCGTCACTAAATCAGTTAAACCACGAATTTTCCTAACGGCATATGCTGCAGAGCTAAGTTTTTTGGACAGTTTATCTATATGGGGGCTCCACTGAAGCTGCGCATCCAAAGTTAAACCTAAGAACACTGCGGAATCCTCGGGTTTCAACTCTTCACCCTTTACTGACACAAATGAATTTTATTACACTACTTTAATTATAACTATCGAAGCTTTTGTTAAAAAAAATGTCGTTTTCTATATGAGATAGTTAGATTTCTTATAAACGCATTCCTTTAGAATTTTAGCCACAGGGTTGGTTTCCGCACCCGGGCCTGCGGACGGCGAGTAGTGGGTAGCTCGCCGTCCGATCAGCACCAGGCCCGAGAGTCGACGGCGCGTAGTGTTACACGCGCGCCTCAAAGAGATGATTGTCAGCCACCACTGACGGGGCTCATCATGGCCGGTGCCATACAGCATACCAAGGGGTAGCGGATAATTTCGTAACAGAGTTACCGCTCCCCTTAGCACTCAGGCAAGGAAGGAACAGGGGTGGGTAATAGTCAGTAAGAGTCTGACACGCCCTCCCGCTCCACCCAGAGCGGGAGATGTTATTGGATGTTTTCCCACCCCACAAAACAAAAAAAAAAGGTTGGTTTCCGCCAAGACAGGCTTTTCATTCATCACAATTTAACCGACCAAAAATATGTGAACCGCCGACATATTAATAAAAGTTAAAAGGTCACATTGACCATTAGAGTAAATTCTTAAGCTCTGAGCGAGTAAGGGCTGATTTACCGGCGCGCAAAGTGTGGGCACGCGACCGCGGCCGGCGGCGGATAGTTTGTATAATTTATACAAATTTCACGGCAGTTATCCCGGCGTTACGGCGGATTGGGGCCGGACGCCGCCGTAATGGTGTCATGTTTTAGTTCTGTTTGCTGGACTGTCGGGTGACACAGAGCGGGTGACGAAAAATGGAGTTGTATTGTTTAGTTTGCGTTTCTTGTAAAGTATATATTTATAACTCAACTTTCAATGTCAGTTAGTGCATATTTGCACTTGGAAACGTTATCCATCAAGGTTTTAAATTAATACAATTATCCCGTGACTCCGCTCTTAAACCTTTCCCACACGAAACCTCCGTTCTCCGGGGCAAAAGGAAGAAAGAAAGAAATATATTTATTTGGCTACTTAAAGTATGTACAAATGAACTAAAACTGAAAAAGTGAAAATCATAAAAAGTAATATAGCGTGTGCCTCACGGCCGCGCGCCAAAAAGGCACACTTAAAAAAAAATGCAGTATTGCCAGACAGCTGCTGTCCGACGCTGGTCTTCCAATGAAACCATAAGTGACGAGTGACGGAGCAAATAGTTTCAACATAATGTAATATACAATAAACAGATATAAATACTTGTAATAAAATGAGTAAATATGTAGGTACTTTCTAAGTTCAAATTAAAAAAAAATAAAGTATTGATACAGAAAGTTCCTATTGTTGTTAATTTAAAATCAACTTATGGCACTCAATGATAGTTTAAACTGCGGCACTGAGAGAAAGACCAAAAAAAAACCTGAACAAAGAGGAATTATTATTATTATTTATAATTGTTGCATCGGATTAATGGTTGCACAGATTACCTCCTACAACCAAACATATATCTTTACCTCTTTATAATATTGGTTGAGATAGTTGAGACAAGCAGTCTTAACCTCTCTGTGTGTCTCCATAGTTTAGTATCATCCTGCAGCCCTATTTGACGGTGTATCGTAATCGTAACGCAACTCATTGATGAGTCTTAGCAGTCGCACTCACTTGACGATCCCTTCTGTGATCATCTCACGCCAAGGCAAGTACATCAGATACACTCATCTACGAAATAGAACGTGCGAATGAAAAACTGTGAGGTCCAACAATTAGTAGTCATTCCAATAAACTTCAAATTCAGATTCTCAACAAGTGCCACGCTGATGGTCACTTCATAATGTGTCTCACATTCAAGAACATCATACATCAAGGTTAGCACCATTCAACTTTCTCAACAACTATCGCATGCATTGTCCTACTTCAAAGCCAGTGAAAGTGGCTGCAGTTTAGGTCACACTTGTTAAAAACCCTCCAAGTATGTCAGTTCATTGTTGCCCTCCGAGCCTCCGACACAAGTCAGCCACTCAGACTTGAAGCACTTTTCCACTTAGAGGCAACCGGCGTCGATTGGAGGACAAATCGGCTACAAGTGGGCGGAGCGGCTAAAAGCATTGTCTTGTTCGAGCGAAGCGAACGGAGCGCAGATATAACTTACTGCCGGTTAATGTACGTGCGGTTGAATGTTGCGAGATCAGGGCGGCCGAGCAGATGACGAAGAAAAGGGAGAATCTGGGACCTGGCCAATAAAATCCACAGACTACAATCTGACTTTTTAGGGTTCCGTACCCGAAGGGTCCAAACGGAGCCCTATTGTTGTCACTCATGTGTCCGTCTGTTTGTCTGTCCGTCCGTCGCCTGTCACAAAATTTTGTTTCGAAGAATTTTTTAACTTCCCATTGAACTATGAACTTGAAATTTGGTGATAATGTTTATTTTTACGTATACTTTAATAGCAAATACCAATATATGGTACGGAACCCTTAATGTGCGAAAGCCGACACGCAGTTTTAATTTTATTTGCAGTTTGCGTACACGTGCTACTCCGTAAGCTGACTACGGCGTCGTTGATTTTTATGGTTATCTATTATTTATTTTTCTAAAGTTTAGTAAAGATTTTTGTGTCCTGCTTCGAAAACATAACAGTAAACAAACAATGCAATTTATTTGCCTAAATAATGCAATAACCTTCAGCTCGAGATTACCAAAACAAGGTGCACGATTGCCACCTAATAACTTCCCTAGACATTAAATATTCGCATAAATCCGAGCCTGCACAGAGGTAAATTTGACCGGGGATCAGCCAGCTAGCAATTACATGTTGGACTTTGCCGGAAAAAACTTGGATGTCGAAACAAACAAGTTATTTTGGGCAACACAAAGAGTCCATGAATTTATAATGCGAAGGGAAATTAGCTTTTTCCTCTCACTTGAGAGCGGAGAGAGGTGCGCGCCGCGGCGCCGGCTGCGGGTCGGCCAGCTTTATACTGCTCAAATTGCTATTAAAAATTATTTCTATTTCGTGTGTTTGTGTGGCGTAAACATTGTACCAGAATAACTTAATAAAGCCAACATTTAACAGTGTTGTGAGTGCGTTTACAAACTGGCCGTGTTGTTATCGAACTTGTGACTCATTGTGTAGAAGTAAATTGCAGAACCATGGAAACTACATGAATTTTAGCGTCGTATTCTGTTTTACATTACAAAAATCATTTTACTAGAGTAGAAACCCAAGTTATGTGACATGAAATAAAAAAATAAGACACTTCGAACGCATAAAAATATAAAATAAACAGTTTTTGTAAAGTTAGACAACAGAGACAATTTAAAAAAAAACTTCTATTCTGTTCTCACCGATGGAAAAGGTACTGAATGTTCTCTGGGAACAGCGAGCGTGCGAGAGCGTTCATATTTAACCGGTTTTTTTAAGGTGAAACCCCCTCTCTTCACCTCACCTCCACACCCCTCACACCCCAAGAAAAGGAATTTTTAATGAGGTTACATTTTTAATACTCCTCCAGAGATTTTATTTCCGAGAAAGACAACAATCATATTTAGGCACAATGAGCTCGTCGCCATCCTTCTCAAATATTCATCTAACATTCGCTTCTAATGGACTTTTTATTACCTTCCAAATGATTCACGAACTAGTTCATTACTAGCAGTTTATATCTGTCAATAAAGTATCAATAAATTCTGAGCTATGTTTAATTTCTTACTAAATGGTATTTTAACAGGAATAAAATATATTTTATGGAACGTTGACGATCAGTCTCAGCAAATGTGAATATTGACAATATTAAAGTTTCTGAAAAGACTGTAAGCATAGCGACTGTTTAGTAGATGTGGACTAGTCAGCTGATGATCGTTCAATAACATTAACTCCTGAGAATATAATATTGTTGTACTGATAAAGAACTCAGACATGTTTGTACAAAGCCACTCAGTTTGACGTTTATTGATTGACACATTTCATAACACACCCTATTTTTAAACTTAATAATTAAGTTCAATATTTTATTGACTTATTAAATTATTTTTTATATAATATTTTATCCATAGGTAGCCATTGTGCTGCATTAGTTTTGCCATAGTGAAGTCATTTATTGAAGTTCCTGTTTCAAACATAAAGAGTACACACATTGTTCGGGGAGACATACACAGATACACACACGTCCAAATTTTAAGGTTTTCTCACAGCGGAACCCTAAAATACCTCAGTATCATTTATATTCTCAAGTTTCGGGTATAAAAAAGCTATTTATAAGGTAACAAATAAAATGAGTAAAATAAAGAGTTCCGTCTCATTGCCGTTTCGTTTCATTTCCGGTGTCTGTCTTATAGACACCTTATTTTCACCGAGAAATTATAAAGCAAAGCAAAGACAGGGCATTTATTAAACCCCGGTAAGCTCCCGTGTACCGACAGGCCAGGAGACGAGCGGGGCTAGTTTGAGAAGCGAGATGATATTGACAACCCTTTGATAACATTGATCTTAGCAAAACTATCATGAGCACGCCTTGAAAAACTAATACAAAGGTTTACAATAAAAAAATAGATAGACAAACAGATAAAGGATAATCGGTACTAGTAATTGGAAATATTGGTAATTTGATGGCTTCCCACGCGGTGAACCGATAACCTGGTGAGGGTCGCGGGTAGGCGATGGATGCGAGACGCACAGCACCGGTCGTTGCGGTGACACGCGCGGGGAGGCCTCTGTCCAGTAGTGGACGTCTTTCGGCTGAAATGATGATGTCAATGATGATGATTTGTTATGCTTACATTCGAATGCCATGAAAACCCATAATTTCTTGACAAACTGCGTACACATATTAAATATTAAGCAGACACATTGTGCCCCTGGTCCACTCTGACAGTCCCTAAGCCCCCGCTGGTTTAGTGGCACCAGCTCACGAGCGCTAGTGATAGATCACCCGCCGCCGGCAGCCGGTGGAAAATCTGCATCTACTTACAGCAGAGCCTGGATTTGCACTACACTTTATTTACGCCGCTCTTATAAATCGCCGGCATCATACCCCGCGCCACCAATTATGTGGAGCACACGATTATTACATGCTTTTTGTTACGCTCTTTACCATGCTTGGAGTTCTTTCGAGCAGAAGAAAATAGGTTTATTTACCAAAGCGGTTTGAATTCTGTTTGTGTTCTGTTTTATTTTTGTTAGGAATTTTCCATGATACTTTGTTCGAGTTGAGTAAAATCGGACTCGATAATAAGCATGCTTTTTTTTTAAATCCAGAGCAACTTGTGTGCTGAGCTAAACTGTGATTGAATATCGAGTTAAATTAAACTCAATTTACTGATAAACTTATAACTAATGAAAGAAAGAAAGATAAATGCATTTATTGGCATTACAGCAAAAAATGTTAATAATGTCAAAAGGGCCTCAGCCCAGCATAATGTCAGATGACAACACAGGATGCCATCTGACGCTGATTTTCAGCTGCAACCCACGAGTGCCATACGCTAGATATCAAACACAGAGAAGTATGTGTCCGTTTTAATAACTTAAAGGGGGTAGCGAATAAATTCTGAAAATGAGTTACCGCACCCCTGGGCACTCAGGCAGGAAAGGAACAGGGGGTCAGTAAGAGTCTGACACGCCCTCCCGCTCCACTCAGAGCAGGAGAAGTCATTGGATGATATCCCACCCCCCACAAAAAAAAGGGTGATACCTAATATGATAAATGCCTATCAACTCTAACTCGGTGACCTACCTACAATATCTGTGTCAACCGCTTGACAACGTTTATAAATATTCACAACAATCTGCATCGAGTGGCACCAGCGCTGCCTACGTATTGTGCTGCATCCATCATATTGCGCTCTCGAACTCGCCGGCTAAGCTGACGATTACACCAATACCTCGCGTTGAAACGTTTCTATTGGACATTTACCGACTGTTCAGAACATTGATCAAATCTATAGTTTTATCTTATTCCTCGACATCAATCTAATCTGCAGTTTTAACAATAACCTATGAAGTTTTATTTTGATTGTGAATTTAAGATATTATAATTATTTTTCTTCTTCTGCCTGTGTCACTGGCACGACAGTATTTTATAATTTTGTTGGCCCAAAGCGTTGACACTGCCATGGCAGCGTTGGCGGCAGCGAGATCGCAGAGGTCACATTTACTACATGTTCTGGGGCACAGAGGGCAGGACAACAAAAAAAAAGTAGGACAGCAAGTGCAGCATAGTTTGCAATTTGACTCTACATCCACACCCCACTACCGCTCCGTATTAGAATATTTATTGACATACATCTAAACAAAATGAATTCTTGATGAAAAATTAAAATTTTTGCATATCATTAAGAGCGCTGACAACAAAATATGTATATCTAACATTGGAGCCGCAACATACAGGTCCAACTTATACGTGTTAGTGCAGTCGTGATAGTCCTATGCAGCGGTTTGTAAAGAAGCGGGTTATAGTTGTGTTATTATAATAAATAATAACACAACTATAACCAGCACTTACCTCCAGCAGTTGCTAGTAAAAATAAAATGCTAACTACATTATAGTGCAGCGGATTACCGACCAACCCATTAGTTATGTCAGAAGCGTTCTCTCTTTTTACTTGACAGAGATAAGTGAAGAATATTATACCACTTCATAGCGTTTATATTTTCTTGCAATACTGTACTTGCACTACGTACCAAGGTCACGATGATCCACTGGACGCGAGAAGCACAGGAACGGGGGCTGAGGCGATTTTTGGGGGCGGTTAATATCCGACTTTTTTTTTTTAAGTGGTCATCCTTCGGTTGGAATAATGACTGTACCTACTGGTGTATTCCAAGAGCACTCAAAAGAATCAGTATTGAAGTGTATACATGTGCGGTAAGTATTTGGCCCGGCCACCAAAACGTAGAAATATTAGTAGTATCCTTCTAATATATCCACTACTACTTAGAATTTCAGGAAGTGATTGCAAATAAATCTGTTGGTCTAAAAGGCTATTCTCTTAATTAAAAATGTTCAAAATAAAGTTCGGAACTAATCTCAATGTCAAGAGGTACCATCCCAAACTAACAAACAACTTCAAACGTGAACTTTTATTGTAATGAGACTGAAAGTTGATTAAAGCTAAAACGGTGTTCTTTGTTGAGTAGGTATCTACGATTTTCGCATAACTTTTACCCAGCAAATGATTGGTAGTTTAATTGTTGGCACAAAGATGGAGGTGCGGTAGAACAAGTTGGCTAATATTTTAAGCGCTCCAGAAACAGTTGCTACTGATTTGAACCACATAGCTGTGCGAACCAATTGTCTCTCCACTAAAGCAACAACAACAGAAAGCTCTCAAATCATTTCCATATCCGCTATTATTAGAAGCTCCACAGTGCATCGCTCACCGCAGCTCAACCGGACACCTAATTACCTCCACCTATACCAGTATAACTTGCTCAATACTCTAATCAATCATTCATAGCACCTCGTTACTTCACCGCACCTCATTAAATCCTATCAATCATTCCGTCCCTTTCTACCATAAGACATTAGAGCGGGATGGGTAGACGAAGCGTGTATCGGGTTTAAACACGGTTAGCGGTCCGGTAGTGAATTAAACGGTGTATTTGGGAGATAAATGCCCGCCTGCATTTGTGCAGCAGTGCGACGGGCAGAGCCGCGCGGACCCGTTCAGAGATGGCGCTGATTCCACTCATTAATCATTACGCGAACGTGTGACGTCACCGGGTAATGCGGAGACTACCCGTGACAAGAAGTGCTGCAGAAGACTCGTTTCTGACAAGAACGCATGCGAAACTACTTCGTGAGAAAGCAAAAATAATCAGTGGCACAGTCGTAGCGGCTCCGGACCACCCATCCTATGTGTTTGAAATATTCAAGAATATCGATATTGACTATTTCTGGAAGGACTGCCTGAGGTCAGATAAGTAGCCTCTATAAAGTTCAAGTAGTGTAGATAAACAGCCCACGTAAGAGAGCCTTCTAGAATTACTTCAGACAGTGACTGCCTGATAAAAATCAAAATTATGCAAAATCAAAAGTCATTTATTCAAACTAGGCTAAGAGCCAGCAACTTTTGAACGTCAAAGTTCTACATAAAGACAGTCTCCCCAAAAACGCTCGCCTGTCACCACTTCCTAGTGTACTGTTAGCTGTGAAAAAGAAGTGGCCAACAAACTCCCCAGCAACACATCAGTGTGTTAAGTTTGAAGAACTTGAATCTATATAATTATATTATGCAAGACGTACGGCGATGCGCCACCGGTACATGGTGAACATCCCATCCACACGCACAAATCGTTTTGAGAATACATTCATTGTGTGTACAGCTAGGGAGTGGAATTCTCTGCCAGAGTCTGTGTTTGCTGATAGCTACAACCTGGGAATCTTTAAGTCAAGAGTTAATAGGTTACTTCAAGGCAAGCGTGCTCTATCTTCGACCACATCATCGCTTACCATCAGATGAGATAGTGGTCAAACGCGTGCCTATCAAGAATTTGAAAAAAAAAATATAATGTATCATAATACATTATATTTTTTTTTTTTTTTTTTTGTTGCATACAACAATCTTCGAATTTTTGTATGTAACGTACCTATGTTATACAGAAAAAAAAAACTTTTTAACAAAAAAATCACCCGACGAAAAAGAACTAAAAAGCAAAAAATAAATTAACCTTTTAAGTCTTGAGTATTAAGCTTATTTACCTACATAAAATATCAAATTTTAATTATACTAATTTTGAGTCGGTGCCAAATAATAAAATATAATACATC
Organism: Polia nebulosa; assembly: GCA_951329385.1. Taxonomy (NCBI): domain Eukaryota; kingdom Metazoa; phylum Arthropoda; class Insecta; order Lepidoptera; family Noctuidae; genus Polia; species Polia nebulosa. Next base: position 693,999 of record OX589595.1, on the reverse strand, counting down.
TAGCCTTCTTCATTTCTACGTACATATAAAATTTACAAGTACAAGACTTGTATTAATTAAGTTACGAAAAGTAAACAGAAACAATATTCGTACCCAATTTTCGAGGTTTTCTCTCCATTTTATCAGGATTCCATGATCAGATCCTGATTTCCTTGATATGGGACTACCCTTGAGGTATACCCTATCTAAAAAAAAAGAATCATCAAAATCGGATCATATACAACGCAGAGGGGGCCGAACATACGTACAGAAACGCTAAGCATGCCCACTATTTTCAAGGTTTTCACTCAATTTTATCAGGATTCCATTATCAGATTCTAATTTCCTTGACATGGGACCACCCTTGAGGTATACCCTATCTAACAAATAAATAATCATCAAGATCGGTTCATAAATGACGGAGTGAGGGCTGAACATACACAAAAAAAAAAAAAAATAGAAAATAAAAGTATATAATATTTTAAACGGTCGAATTGAGAACCTCCTCCTTTTTTTCGTCGGTTAAAAAAAACATATATACGGTCGAATTGAGAACCTCCTCCTTTTTTTTTCGTCGGGTAAAAATACTACATATTTTACTAGGTCATGATGTGCGAGAGAAAATATGGTGCACAATAAATCTGAAAAGAATAAAAACTGACTCCAACAACGTTTGGTGAAGACTAGGAAGGGTAAGTTCTGATAGTGGACCTTCTCTCCATCACCCTCATGTCCACGTGGCACGTACGATATTCTGATATAATGCATCGTACGTACCGTCATAACGGCGATACAAAATGAGATTCGATTTCAGGTCATTCGAAATTAACGAGAGGAAATTAATGACCGAAGTAATGAAGGACAAAGAATGAATGCAATAACCGTCACGTTTCCGATATTGTGTTTAACTTACTTAATTATATTTAACGACGATGGTCCCGTTTTGGGAAAAGTAATTTATTTTATATTTTCTGTGACTCAATACGTTGTGACTGTATTCTCTGAAAGAGTCCTTTTGTTTGTTCACATTTCACTGGTGACAATTTCAGTTTGTCTGTCACAAGAACCGAATCAATGACGTCACATCACACATTACTAATTCAAACTACCTGTTTCTTTTTGTAAACTATAACGATTAATATTTTACATCGGTTATTCTTGCATGAAAACTTGTCTCCGTAATCTGCATATTGTATTTCCCACCTACTATTATAACAATGCCAAACTGACGTAAACACCAACCATACTCACCGTACACATGTCAATCTTGAAGGTATACAGACAGGTCTTAGGACTTGTCGGGTATTAACTTACAGCCTCCCATTTCGAGGAACAAAACCCTATAGAATTCCTGAATTATTACCTACATTACATGATCCACTTTCTAGGAACCTACTTTTTAGGAATCCAAAATACCTGTGGACGCTTATGAAACATAATATAAATAGTGTTCGGAAAATCCTATTTTATACCATGAACTATTGTTATCAAGACGCACAAACAAACACTTCTGCAGTTTCCACTGGCAAAAAACATATTTTGTAATTAACCATTAAAATACATACAAAATTAACGGCGTTCAAAGTGACAAGGATAGACACATTTTATTTGTCAGTACGGAGTACGGTAGAGTAATTCCGATTCCGATTCCGAAAGGACGATCCTCGCTGAGTGCTGCCCGCTTTAGGCACTAACCGACAGACGAACGGACAGAAATAATGTAGCGCCCAGCATGTAAATACAGAATGTTCGGTTTCCACAGAAACCGTCTCTATTATTCTTCTCTAATCTTAGTGTATCTTCTATCTATATATATATATATAAATGAATCCCTGTTTCCTTGGTCACGCCATCACGCGTGAACGATTGGACCGATTTCACTAATTCTTTTTTTGTTGTGTTTGTTATTGTCAGGAGACGGTTCTTATGTAAGAAAAAATTAAGAAAGTATCGCGTAAAATTAGAAAATTTCAGAAAACTTAACGATTTTATAAACTTTGCGCGTTTGACAGTTCGTAGCTAAGACAGGACAACGTCTGTCGAGTCAGCTAGTAATTAATATTTAGATCATTGCATTGAACACTTATATCATTTAGGCTGGCTGTTATAGGACTACCATTTATTTACGTGGAGCGACCACCTGTCGGACCTCCACAACTTGACATCAATGACCTAATCAAATAATATATTTTAGTTCCGTAACTTGCAGACCTCCCCAAAAGGAAGAAAAATTCAATAAAGACAAGAAAGTACAGTTATTTTACTAGCCGGAGTCTTAGCGTGGAAGTTAATCATGTCGGGTATGCGGAGTCAGATGCGCCGCCATTTGTCCGCGGATGAGGCTGTGTCCGCCTGTCCGGCTTGCTGTCCGGAGTCCCGGTGGAGGACACATGTACATACGTCACAAGGAATTGTTGCCACACTACTGTGGAGCAAATTTTTTGTTTTGTCTTGAAACGGTAGGAAGAGGTGTGTTTTCGAAGAAAATAAAAATATACTACTTTTTGTTCTGAATATCTGAATATCAAGCTCAATTTAATAACATAATTCATTCAAATGATTTCTCCGTCATTTCTGTGTCCATCAATACACTTATTGTTCATTTTAGTCAATAGGAAATGGAAAACAACCTTAAAAGTTTTCGTACACACTAACTTGGATCTCAAAATGACTCGCCTCTTCTCCCCGCATTTAAAGTCGTCTTCAACGCCTGTAAAACCAAGGATTTAAGAATTTCATTGCTGGCTATGCTTTAGTCTTAGATGTCATACAGTGAGTAAAAATAAAAATAGCGACTAATAAGAGAACGCAAACATTCCTCTCGCTCGCTGGGACACCGACAAATGTCATAATATTTAGTGGTGCCGCTGCTGGCAAATATACGGAGACGCAACTCGTGCGCACACGCCGCCGCCGCGACTTTGAGCTGAGTTTGTGCTAGTTTTTCAACGATGTCGTTTGAGTTCACGAAAGCTAGGTCGAAACCTATACACACTGCGATAGCACTTTTAGCTAATGAATGTACTCGTATGACGGTAAAATTTTATTTAGTCATCATCATCATCATCTGCCTAGCCTTTTCCCAACTATCTTGGGGTCGGCTTCCAGTCTAACCGGATAAAATTTTATTTAGTAATGAAGTTAATTGAATGATTGAAAATTGTATATAGAATAGAATAGAATACTCTCTATTATGTACACCATATATATGATAATAAGAAACTTATCGCATGATGTGTGACATTGATATAAATAATTTGCACGCTTGCTTGCAAGGACATAAGATCTTCCTTTGTAAAAAAATGTATTTCTTGCAAATAAATATTTTGATTTTAATTTTGATTTGAACAATATATTTTATTTTTACGAGAGTTAACACCCAGTTGACCAATAATTTAAATCTACAAATAGTACTCAAAAAGTCTACAGCCTAATTTTAGAGCTCCAGCAAACTACCAAACAAGAGCTTTGTGTATGTGAGTGTGTGTGGAAGCAATTGGAAGACTGTGATTGAGCTTTAAGCCATATATACGCTCATACAAACTCCGATTGATTTGATTTGAACCAACTTTATATCCTGTATGATGTCTGTACACATAACGCAGCATCTCTCGCCACAGTATGTCCCCGTATGTCGTCACATTCGCGGAGGGTGCCGCGAGATATGTTAAGCAATCAAGCGACGCGAGCCATCCGCGACGCGACACGACACGACACGACACGACAGCGAAGCGACTGCGCACGACTCCGCCCCATTTGTAACCACACACTGCTCTATTAACTTGCCGCTATTTCTTCGTATTTTTGTGTTCATTACTCTGTTTTATCTCGAGGTTCTCAAACGGGGACAGGAAACTGCTCTTAAAATGATTGGTCGCCGCCGTTCGCAGTTATTTATGGCAGGAGGCCGAAGTTTGGTGAGTGAGAGTACTCAGTTTTGACGAAGAAATCTTTAATTAGATCACGTTGCTTGGAGGATGTTTAAATTATTCAGGAGCTGTTAGAGGTTTTAAATTGAATTATCTTGAGGACATCAGCACTATAATTGGTTGAATCGCTTGCCAAGCGCTATATTTAAGATATTATCTCTTGTAAGTGTGTCTGAAAGACTGGATTATGATGAACTATCGCATCTAAATATTTTGCGAAATCCATTCAAGGTCTCAGTAAGTCTTTCTTGTTCATCCTAAAATGTATTTACAGCATAAAATATATTCACAAACAGTAATTAATATTCCGAGCCAGCTTCAAGATCAGAAAGTTCCTAGTTCAGTTATGCAGCATTACTATCAGATCTTGAAGTCAATTGAATGTTCGTTCAGAGAAACAAGTTGAGTTTCTCTGAACGAACAGCGGACTGACTTGTAGGACTGTTTCACATCTAAGGCTAGAGAACAATATAAAACTACAGCTAAATGCCTGAAACATTCCGATACGTACGCTCAGCAAGAAAAACTGGCGTTCACCTTACGAATACCACCTTCAAACATATAAATACGTGGTATACAACTCTTAAGTTGGGGGAATAAGGTTTGTAGTTGAACTGATCAGTGGTATTTAAAGTTTGTCAAGTATTTAGAGTGCATTACACATTCGCGGAGTTAAGTTGAAGTTGTGTGACGGAATCGGAATGCTAAAACATCGAGTAAGGAGCAGTAAAGAGCAGTGAGGAGAGGTTAGGAGGCAAATGTATGTATGCACTTTTGTACCTGACAGAGTTGCTATGCTGAACATATTGCGTCGGTACGTTACTTCAACCTTCAGGGAATACACGGGAGCGAGGGGGAGGGGGGCGTCTCGGATATATTGTACACTCGAGTGTATTTACCCTAAACATGACATATGTATCGTACTTGGTGGAAACTGTTTCTGTGGTGCAGGGTTCTAAGCGCGTTTGCTAAGCGTGAAGTATGAGTTCGATTCCCAAGTTGGATAGCGAAAATTAGATTTTCAGTACGAGAAAGTTTGGAATCATTGGCGAATTAAGAGCACTATGATGATACACCAGAATGATCTTAGACGTCGAATGAGGTGTAAGTTCTTAGCGTCTTTACTACACTATTACTGAAATGATGTGGTCGGATTGACAAAAAAAATACAGTCTTGTATTCTCATCTCTGCATTTCCATATAAAAATATCTTTTGTTGATTCGTAGGATCGGTATCCTCAGCCGAGTGAGTGCTCTGTTAATATTTATTCAATCTTAATTTAATTTTGATCATACTGATATAAACACATTCAAAAGACACTAAACCTGAAATCGGACGCCATAAATACTTGTTGACATCGTATGAATTGAGTGTTTTGCAAACTTACACTGTACTTCGATATGCTTGATGGGGATTTACTGACTAACAGAGATTGGGAATTAATTTAGTCGTTAACTTCTGAACACAACATTACAGCTCTCATTCTAACCCATATATCGAATAACATATTATTCGCAACCAATACAGAACAAATAAGTTATTCCGTTACTATAAAGTCGGTCAGAAGTTGACATCACAACACCTGCGCGTAAACAACGCTGGTTAGTGCTGCAACAGCGCTCGTCAGCGACCCCGGGACGCGGGACAGCCCGGGACCCACCAACCACCGCTATATTAAATATTGAAAACTAATATATTTTGCCTGCCACCCCTGTCCAACCTGCTTGCCTTAACAAATGCCGCGAAATATATCGCCGGCCGGCCACATACACATTACAAAAAATGGACGAAATAAACCGATCGAAATTCGTATCCAATCACGTGGTTTGTGATCGCTGAACAAATTGCTCGATTTATTTTTAGTGGTTTTTCTTTTTGTTTTATTGCTGAATATAAGTTAATTTATAGACACGAATTATAATGGTCGGTTTGTTTATAAACCACGGATCTATTGTAATGGCTCGATTTCATTACTAGATTGAAAAGCATTTATTCTTGTTCATAATACTAATATGCTAATAAATCCAAATAAACACTTAAATGTCATTCTTTGGGTTCCGTACCTCAGAATAAAAAAAACGGAACCCTTATAAGATTACTCGAGTGTCTGTCTGTCCGTCTATTCCGATTGTGTTAATATTTGGCACACACATGTATATTTGTTTGACGTTTATCGTAAATAAATAATTTTGGAATATGAGGTTTTCCAAACTGTATCGTGCTACTTAACAAGTAAAAGAGCCATATTGCAAAAAAAAAATATATTTGAGACCACAACATAATATTGTTGGGGTCTCATATGTATTTTTGTCATAATTTTAAAATAAATAGTTTTAATGTTATTTAAGAAAATAGATGAAAAATTTGCATTCTCCCTTTATTTTAGAAATTACTGAGCCTAAAATTGAAAAATAAATACAGAATATAGTTTTAAATAGTTTGTAGGAAAATCTATAAGACTTTTATGGTTAATAAACCCGGCACTCCGGGAGTACCGTCAGAAATGAAAACAAAAAACTTGAACAAAAATGCCCAACGCGCCTCGCGATCCGCTACGAGCATATTCGTAGCGAATTGCGTAGCGGTGTCGGTGGCGCGCGAGTTCAATTGTTTTTTCCATCTCAAAACTGCCCAAAGCGCTTAAAGAAGCTTTCGCTTCAAAAAAACATGTTGCAAAATATGATTTGTTCGGAACCCTTTGCGTGCGATTCCGACTCGCACTTGGCCAGTTTTTTTAATACAGCTACGTAGGTCTGTACGTATACTTACGAGACTAAACTGAGCATTCAATCCAGACACAGTAGATATTTTCGTAACATTACAAAATAGGTGGATATGAAATGAAAACTCGACGCGTAGAACTAACAAACAATAACTGGCGGGAAGTTGTAACAAACTGCTGCCGCAGCGTTTGATTCGAGCGCGAGCTGTAGCCACTGCTTAATAAACCACTAAATACAGTAAGAGCACAATCAGCAATTCATTGAGCGTATTGCAGCGCAGGGTGGAGCGCGCCAGGAATCCCGGGCTGCCCGGGATTGCGACGGGATCCCGATGTATTTTCCCGGCGCGTTTGCTATTGTGGAATCCGAAGCGCGCGGCCGCGGATTTTGACTAGTTCCGTGCACTACGTACAATTGTTTCTGTGAAAGATGTTTGCTTTTTAAAATTTAGGAGTGCTTCTAAAAAGAGATTCAGACGGCTATATCGCTTGAGCTAATCTGGCACTCTCTGTTATGTTTTAACTCATGTTCAAGTGCAGACTGGTTGAGTGTTCTGTGTTTGTTTAGAATATTTGTGAGTAGTTAATTTTGTTTTTGCTACCCTACATGGTGTCCCACTGCTGGGCAAAGGCCTCACCTTTCTCCCTCGGCCAAAAAAGGCCAAACCTCTCTGTCTTGGGCGATTTCTGGCCAAATTAGCCCCGCAAACATGATCAGATCCTCACAGCACCTTCGCCGCGGTCGACCTCGATGGCGACGGCCTCCCTCTGGCGTCCAATCTTTGCTCACCTCTCCGGGTGCATTCTTGCAACTTGGCCAGTAGACTCCCAATTCAGCACAGTGGTAATATTTATTATTCCCACACTCTCTAACAGAGAGAAGGCCTGTGCCCCAGCAGTGGGGACATTAAAAGGCTGATGATGATGATGATAATGAAATAAAATTGTTATGCCTATAGAGGATCTGCTTATAATCGGACTAAGTATCGCATCCCAATAAAATAAATAAATTAAGATAGAATGAACTTACTTAACGCTGTCAAGGCAATTAAATAACTAATCGAGCACTGTTCCAGTGACCTCCTTTCCGACTTTTTTCACAATAAATCATGTTAAACACAGCTTTAAAAAAAAGTAACATCTAGATAGCAGTCTACTTAATAATAATATAAATTAATAATGAATTAGTGTTGGAATTAATTCGATTCCGTCTCGCGTGCGCGCCCCGGGTGGGGCACACGCGACCCATTCATTAGGACATGAAGTAATGAGACTAATGATGAATTCGTCGGCACATAAACGTAAAGCTGTTAACCCATCTACAACACCTACATTGTGTCGTCACCGTCAGTCTTATTAGAAACATTGCAAATGGGGCGTGCGTAATGTCTAAACCGACCGCTAATAAAAGCTAAATAACACGTTGCCCGACCAGCACGCGTAGCATGACCACCGTAGAAATGGGTTTTGTCGACGGAAGAATAGACAAAATTACAGATTGTAGAAAGATTTCTACCGTCCTAAGCATGGCGATGTTAAAACTGACGAGAAGAAATGTTTCTTTTCTTCAGTCGACAAAAGTCTACAATGCAAAGCATGACCACCAATTTTTCTCTACTTTTAACACTTTTTTTTTTAAGTGTTAGAATCATTTCTTCTCAACAAGTGTCAAATAGTCTACATCACATTGGACCTAGATAAGATATATAATGAGTACTTGTATTGAAGCCTGAGCAAGTAAAGGATTCTAGGATTGAACCGATGACCGAAGCGAGTGGTTCAAATGTAGAATCCTGAGTATAGCGAGGGTTTCAAAGGTACGAGACGCAGACTTTCAACTTTGACGGACAGACGGACAGGTGAACAGACGGACAGACTGACAGATGGAGAGACAGACAGATTGACAGACGGACAGACGGACAGACGGACAGACTTACAGACGTACCTACAGACGGACATACCGACAGACGGACAGACGGCCAGGTGGACAGACAGACAGATGGACAGACGGACAGACGGACGACCGACATACAGACAGACGGACAGACGCACAGACAAACAGACAAACAGAAAGACAAACAGACAGACGGACAGACGGACAGACTTACAGACGTACCTACAGACGGGCATACCTACAGACGGACAGACGGACAGATGGACAGACAGACAGATGGACAGACGGACAGACGTACAGATATACAGATGGACATACTGACAGACGGATAGACAGACAGACAGTTGGACAGACGGACAGACGGACGACCGACATACAGACAGACGGGCAGGCGGACAGACGCACAGACAAACAGAAAGACAGACAGACAGACGGACAGACGGACAAATGGACAGACGGACAGACTTACAGACGTACCTACAGACGGACAGACAGACAGATGGACAGACGGACAGACGTACAGATATACAGACGGACATACTGACAGAGGTATAGACAGACAGACGACCGACATACAGACAGACGGGCAGACGGACAGACGCACAGACAAATGGACGACGGACAGACGCACAAACGGATAGACAGATACGTAAGTGACAGCAATTGGGCTCCGATTAGTCGCACAAAATTTTGTGACAGACGAAATTGAAAGAATGAATATGTCTTTGTCTTCATAGAAACGCGAGTCTACGGGTCGCCCCGTGCTCGGGCAGAAGAAAACTCGATCTCGACATAGTTGGATAGAAAGAACTTGTATCCAACTATCTAGTCTATCCTTACTCACGGCGTAGCATGACCATTTCTATCTCTATTCTACATAGAGATAGAAATGTTCATGCTACGCCGTGTTGGGGGTAGAAACATTTCTTCTCAACAGGGACAAATAGTCTACATCACATTAGACGTAGACAAGTTCTCTACTGATTTAAAAAAAACTCAATTTTGTGACTCATTACATACTTGAAAATTCAAAAATTTCAATTGAAAATTCGAAGGACAAACAGACAGACGGACAGTTAGACAGATAACAGACGGACAGACGGACAGTCTCACAGACTGATAGACGGACAGTCTCACAGACTGACAGACGGACAGTCTCACAGACTGACAGACGGACAGACGGACGATGGACAGACAGACAGACAGACGGACACACGGACGACGGACTGACGGACGGCGGACAGACAGACTGACAGACGGACAGACGGAAGACGGACCGATCAGACTGACAGACGGACAGTCTCACAGACTGATAGATGGGCAGTCTCACAGACTGACAGACGGACAGTCTCATAGACTGACAGACGGACAGTCTCATAGACTGACAGACGAACAGACGGACGATGGACAAATGGACAGACAACAGACGGACACACGGACGATGGACAGACGGACGCCGGACAAACAGACAGACGGACAGATGGACCGACGGACAAACGGGCAGATGGACGGCGGACAGACAGACAGACTGACAGACGGACAGACGGAAGACGGACAGATCAGACTGACAGACAAACAGTCTCACAGACTGATAGATGGACAGTCTCACAGACTGACAGACGGACAGTCTCACAGACTGACAGACGGACAGTCTCACAGACTGACAGACGGACAGTCTCACAGACTGACAGACGGACAGTCTCATAGACTGACAGACGGACAGTCTCATAGACTGACAGACGAACAGACGGACGATGGACAAATGGACAGACAACAGACGGACACACGGACGATGGACAGACGGACGCCGGACAAACAGACAGACGGACAGATGGACCGACGGACAAACGGGCAGATGGACGGCGGACAGACAGACAGACTGACAGACGGACAGACGGAAGACGGACAGATCAGACTGACAGACAAACAGTCTCACAGACTGATAGATGGACAGTCTCACAGACTGACAGACGGACAGTCTCACAGACTGACAGACGGACAGTCTCACAGACTGACAGACGGACAGTCTCACAGACTGACAGACGGACAGTCTCACAGACTGACAGACGGACAGACGGACGATGGACAGACAGACAGACAGACGGACACACGGACGACGGACTGACGGACGGCGGACAGACAGACTGACAGACGGACAGACGGAAGACGGACCGATCAGACTGACAGACGGACAGTCTCACAGACTGATAGATGGGCAGTCTCACAGACTGACAGACGGACAGTCTCATAGACTGACAGACGGACAGTCTCACAGACTGACAGACGAACAGACGGACGATGGACAAATGGACAGACAACAGACGGACACACGGACGATGGACAGACGGACGCCGGACAAACAGACAGACGGACAGATGGACCGACGGACAAACGGGCAGATGGACGGCGGACAGACAGACAGACTGACAGACGGACAGACGGAAGACGGACAGATCAGACTGACAGACGGACAGTCTCACAGACTGATAGATGGACAGTCTCACAGACTGACAGACGGACAGTCTCACAGACTGACAGACGGACAGTCTCACAGACTGACAGACGGACAGTCTCACAGACTGACAGACGGACAGACGGACGATGGACAGATGGACAGACAACAGACGGACACACGGACGATGGACAGACGGACGCCGGACAAACAGACAGACGGACAGATGGACCGACGGACAGACGGACAGATGGACGGCGGACAGACAGACAGACTGACAGACGGACAGACGGAAGACGGACAGATCAGACTGACAGACGCACAGACGGACGACGGACAGATGGACAGACAGACAGACGGACAGCCAAAAAGATGTACAGATGGACAGACGGACGACAGACAAACGGCCAGACATACAGACAGGCTCCGATAAGACGCAATAATTTTTTTGTCAGACGACGGACAGACAGACAGATGGACAGACGGACAGACGATAAATAGTAATATATTTTAATAATTATTGAAAGAATGAATACATGTCTTTGTCTTCATAGAAACACTAGTCTACGGGTCGCCCGGCGCCCCATGCTCGGGCAGAAGACAACTCGAACTCGACAAAATTGGATAGAAAGAACTTTGTCTTTTCTTGGTAGAATAGAGATAGAAATGGTCATGCTACGGGGGCAGGAAACAAACTCAGGATACCGTGCCCAGCAGTCGCGCTTAGGGCAGTAGACCAACAAAGCAGTCTCTCATACAAGAAAACAAAATAAAATACTAATATCAGCGACTTATATAGACCATCCTCAACGGAAGAATTTAATAACCCTCAACGTCGATCGTCACTAATTGTGCCGGCTCCCGACACCGCGGGTCGCGGCTCGCGGCTCGGCGCGGGTCCGCGCGACCGCGGCGCGGTGTGGCGCTGTGTGGTACGGCGGCGACGGCGGGCGCGCCTCTAATTTCCCGCGTGGCTCATAAATTACGTGCACTTTGTCCTCACTACTCCGCGCCTCGCCGACTACCAACAGAGGATCAATTTGGGCGCTGTAAAATACTATTGTTTTAAGGAAATATAAAAAATGGTTTGCTAAAATATCTTTTGTTACTTTACTTGGTTATGTGCTTAACTCTTATTTTTTGGAAAACATCAGAAAGGACCAAATTCATTTTCATTTAAAGTAGTTTACACAAAACATGTTGTAATTTACATATTTTTTTGCGAGTATTACATAGAGTTCCTGGCTACTAAATTATATAAGTACAGTTAGATGGGATAAGGGCAGGAGAATGATGAGTTAGAACAAAGGACCTTAAAAATGCAGCGACTTCGGAACATACAAGTATTTGAAAAACACAAAGCAAATTATAACGATACAGGCATGAAGCTGATTTATTTGTTAGTAAATAATTACGTATTCGTCTGCTAGTTGCGTCGTCGTATGCGGCGCTCAACTGAACGCGGTGCATTGTGCCAGAGGACCGTACGGACCGGTACGGACCGGTGCCGAAGCGGGCCGCTGCGGCGCTCGTGGCCGGACGTCGCGCGGCGCGGATGTGGCTCGGGCGTGCACACGCCGCGCATACGTAGGGTTAACTGTTGTGACGTGAATAGTGAACTCAGAAGCATCGTACCACGTAGTGAGAATGAAAATTCCATCTTCTTTTGTATTGGTTTCATATTGTCGTCGGTTACGTGTGGGTGTACCAGCCTGCACAGTAGATACTATATCTATCAAAGTTAGCTATGCATTACAGATTGCATACAGTAAACATTTATATGTCAATAGCTTAGTTGTAGAGTACCTACTAGTTGTGTACAATCGAACGTACACCGGTGATAAATTGTACTTCCTTCGGCAGTACATATTAAAGGTGGAACGATTCAGAGACGATTTGAATGCCCCTTGCGCAAGGATGACATTCGCATGGCCCCTGCACATTGATGACACGCAAAATCGTGAAGCGTTCCACATTTTTTTTTCCTGCCCAGGGGTTGAGGATTAATTCTAAATAGAGATACCTCGCCCCTGGGCACTCAGGGCAGGGAAGGTACAGGGGTGGGTTTTAGTCAGTAAGAGTCTGACACGCCATCCCGCTCCACCCTAGAGCGGGAGATGTCATTGGATGATTTACCAAACCAAAAAAAACCAGTGATAAATTAACCATGACCATAAGCTGGCCTTTTTTTACGGAGTTTCAATTCAGTAAGAATAAATTTGAACCTACATAATATCTTATATATCAAGCTTACCGAGCGTAACGCAAAGTGAACCTTCTTTTCTCAACCTTTGTTACTGCATACTATGAACAAATGTTTTTACAAAAACTCAGTTAGTTTCAGCGCTAGTTTATTTCGCTTAGCGTTTAAAGCGCACCTCGCAAATATATGGAGCAATGAATGTACATTATCAGGTTGGATGTGAAGCTCGAGTTATTTATTACTCTGGCTAATTAAACATTTACGTGCAAAAGTGCTTTCGAGCGACGGGAACATTATTTGTTTTTTTTTCAGTTTTTAAATGTAATGTCCTCGCTGTTACTAAACGGAATACATTTAGCACAAGTGGAGCATCCACATTTTGTGTTGGATCCTAGCTCGCAAGAGATAGTAAATTCTTGCTCAGTAAGGAATTTTCGTCGAGTTTATCTTGAATTCACGTGTAAAAGTGATTCGAAGTGATTATACTATTTGCATAAAACAATTTTTTTTCATTAACCGACTTTGAAAAAAGAAGGAGGTTCTATGTTCGATTGTATTTATGTTTTTTTTTTATATTTTTCCACCGATTTCTCTGTGGTCCCATAAAATTTTATCGAAATCGCTTCAGCGCTTTTTGAAAAAATCAACAAAAAAAAAAATATGTTGATTACGAGTATGTTTAAATTCTATGTTCCATGTTATTGGGGTTATCAATTCGAGCGTGACTTTTATATTTAGTTTTAGATGGTTATTATATAACTAAAAAGTGTTTTACAAAAAATTCAACCGACTTCCAAAAAAGAAAATACACTAAAATTTTAAAAATAACTTTAATATCGGAAGTCGGTGTCTTAGAATTAAGGAATAAAATGCACACACCGACTTCTGAAATTAAAGTTATTTTTATATTTTTTAGTGTTATTTCTTTTTTGGAAGTCGGTTGTATTTTTTGTGAAATAGTTTTTTTTTTATTATTTAGTACGTATAGTAAAAACAAAACTCAAAAAATCTGACAATCTATCTGGAGGTTCATTTTGTTTTGTTAGGAAAACTCTTTTATATTTTTTACTCGACTCCTCCAGAAGGAGGGTAATGTTTTTATTTTTCTTTTTATTTATTTTTATTTTAAAAAATTAAAGAGTTTTCCTAGAGGAGCTCGTGGCTAAAGTAATAACAGCCGCACGGGTCGATCCATCAGGTTAAGCTACGCATGCCATGGTTTGATCCATGGAAGGGTGACCATCTTTACATACCGAGACTCCTCCATGCCTCGGAAAGCATGTTAAACCGTTGGTCCTGGCTGTCAATCGTGGATCTTTGACAGTCGTTACGGGTCGTCAGAAGCCCGAAAGTCTGACAACCAGTCTTACCAAGAGGTATCGTATTACCCAATTACTGGGTTGTGGAGGTCAGATAGGCTGTCGCTCCATGTAAAATACTGGTATTCAGCTGCAGCCGGTTAGACTGGAAGCCGACCCCAAGGTAGTTTGGAAAAGGTTTGGCAGATGATGATGAAAGAGTTTTCCTAAAGAGTTACCTCGCCCCCGGGCGCGTAGGGCAGGGAGGAACAGGGGTGGGTTTTAGTCAGTAAGAGTCTGACACGCCCTTCCGCTCCACCCCAGAGCGGAAAGAGTCATAAGATGATTTCCCACCCCCCAAAAAAAAAAAAAAAAAAAAACCCACCTAACGCACTACAGTATCAAAAGTTCTAGCGTGAACCTACCGTACTTATCTTTTTACCATCATTATTGTGTATTACAAAAAGCTTGGTGCAGCACAAAAGGCGCACACTTCAGGCTTCACTTAATGTACTGCTAAAGCATCCAAGTCCAAGATTTAATAAAGTACGGCTATCTTCGGCCGCTTGTTACTCCCCCACTACTTGCGATACGGTATCCGTCTCTGTCAGCCGCTGGCCGCAGCGCGCAGCGGCCGCGTGCAGCGCTGCAGCGGATTAGAGGTGTAATTGATGTCGGGACTCGGGAGATAACGCGCTGCTAGCGCTGTATCACTTGTACAAGGTGATAATAATATCCACTCGACATGAGATATTACTTAAATTGCTACGAGATAAAGAACTATTGTGATAATCCCTAGAGGAATAGAACTAAGTAGTGAGGTTTTTTGTGCGTTATGTTATCTTCTTTGAGTCGTCTTTTTACTTATACCCTCGCATTTTATTAATTATCCTATTTGCATTATATTGCATGTTAAGAACATATTATTGACCAACCAAACATCAAATAGATAAATAGATTCGTTTGTTATTTACAAATTTCCTTTTATAATGAAGTTTATACTCACATGACGTCACCCCAGCACTCTCTAGCCTCACCGCTACAGGTACGAATAGGTGCTGTAGGCGCAGTCAAGGTTAGAAGTGCACTCTTCCGATACTAAAGGATTTTTTATGGTCCAAGACCAATCAAAAAGTAAAAAAATTGGCCAAGTGCGTGTCGGATATCGCACATTAAGGGTTGCGTACCAAATATTGGTATTTGTTAGAAAAGTATACGTAATAATAAACATTATCACCAAATTTCAAGTTCATAGGTCAATAAGAAGTTAAAAAATTCTTCGTTACAAAATTTTGTGACAGTCGACGGACGAACGGACAGACAGACGGACACGTGAGTGACAACAATAGGGCTCCGTTTGAAGCCTTCGGGTACAGAACTCTAAAAAGTTCTAAAACCTCTTACTGACTTAAATCCACCCGTGTTCCTTCAGTTGCCTGTGCCAGGGGCGCGGTGACTCTTTCAAACAGTCCCGCGACCCTGACAAATAGCCTTTAGTTCTATGCTATTTGTCATCAGTATAAATCAGACACTCCCGCGACCCTGACAAATAGCCTTTAGTTCTATGCTATTTGTCATCAGTATAAATCAGACACTCCCGCGACCCTGACAAATAGCCTTTAGTTCTATGCTATTTGTCATCAGTATAAATCAGACACTCCCGCGACCCTGACAAATAGCCTTTAGGTCTATGCTATTTGTCATCAGTATAAATCAGACACTCCCGCGACCCTGACAAATAGCCTTTAGTTCTATGCTATTTGTCATCAGTATAAATCAGACACTCCCGCGACCCTGACAAATAGCCTTTAGTTCTATGCTATTTGTCATCAGTATAAATCAGACACTCCCGCGACCCTGACAAATAGCCTTTAGTTCTATGCTATTTGTCATCAGTATAAGTCAGACACTCCCGCGACCCTGACAAATAGCCTTTAGTTCTATGCTATTTGTCATCAGTATAAATCAGACACTCCCGCGACCCTGACAAATAGCCTTTAGTTCTATGCTATTTGTCATCAGTATAAATCAGACACTCCCGCGACCCTGACAAATAGCCTTTAGTTCTATGCTATTTGTCATCAGTATAAATCAGACACTCCCGCGACCCTGACAAATAGCCTTTAGTTCTATGCTATTTGTCATCAGTATAAATCAGACACTCCCGCGACCCTGACAAATAGCCTTTAGTTCTATGCTATTTGTCATCAGTATAAATCAGACACTCCCGCGACCCTGACAAATAGCCTTTAGTTCTATGCTATTTGTCATCAGTATAAATCAGACACTCCCGCGAGCCTGGCAGATAGCCTTTAGTTCTATGCTATTTGCCATCAGTATAAATCAGACACTACCGCGAGCCTGGCAGATAGGCTATAGTTCTATGCTATTTGCCATCAGTATAAATCAGACACTCCCGCGAGCCTGGCAGATAGCCTTTAGTTCTATGTTTCGACGATATAAGGCCGGATTATCTTAAACACAACGAAGTGAAACACCAAATTACTGGCAAACTCGTATATTATCTTACTTAACACACATCACAGAACACCACGATAAGTACAGATACGCACATAGTACTACTGGCAAACTCGTATATCTTATTTAACACACATCATAATACGTCACGTTACATACAGACACACAGTAGCAATACAATGACCAGAGACTTACATACTACCAGGCGAAGTGCCGGACTTGGCCAGAGCCAGAGGCAAACAGGGCTCCTCCGTGCGCCCATAACGGTTTTATTACAATGTCTCATCAGACTTACTCCTGCGCGGACCGCGTCGGTTACAAAGACACCCGGCCACAATCACGCAGGCGGGACAAAGACCGCAAGACACGCTCGCGTAGGAACGACAAGGATGGCTATACTCGTACAATGGTATGCGCAATCGCCATCTCATACCACATGTTACAAACAATGTAAAAGACCCAAATAACCCAACTTTCTCTTACAGCTATACAAGACACAAAAGTACTAATTTACAATGAATTGCCTACACTATGCTATCTGCCATCAGTATAAATCAAAGTAGTAATGAACCTTTGATGAACCCTTGACCTACTTATCAGATAAAATTAAAACTCTTTAGCTCAGAAAGAGCGCTATTGCACTGCTGACCCCGAGCTGTACCTACAGGGTGCACACATAATTATGTAGGCAGATACGTACACAGGTAGGTGTGTCACGACTCACGTCGCGCGACATCACAAAAATGAACACACATTGACACTAATTCCAATTAGTGTCCCAGCGTTATACTGTACATTGCGTGAAGTTATTCAAGATTTATTATGAACATTTTTTCTAGTATTAGTGTTGTTAATTTTATAATAAAAAATTATAGTAGTAGTTTTTTCAGTTACCATAATCTAACTATAAGACCTACTGTATCACCAAAAATCACACTAATAAATACTTTGACTTTGACTTTGGAATATGATATTACTCTGTTTATGGTATATATAAAATTATAAAAATAAAATAAGGTATATATAATATTCAAAGTTCTGACTGAATGATATATCAACGCACAGCCTAAACCGATGGTCCTAGAGACATTAAATTTGGAGGGTGTATACTTTGTGAGGAGTAGGTATCCAATAAGAAAGGGTTTTTCGAAATTCAACCCTTAAGGGAGTGAAAGAATTATATACTTTCAACCCCGAAAGTATATAACGGGGGAAGTACTCATTCCACGCGGGTGAAGCCGCTGGCAGAAGCTAGTTGGTATATAATAGTTCTTGAACAATATAATTTCAATTAAAAATTTACGTATCGAAACATGCAAAATATACTTGTAGCGATATCTTTGACGCTACATGCGAACTAGAACAGCAAATTCCTACATAGCGCAAGCAGAGTTCTCCGCGCGATTTGAACATATACAACAGCCCGAAATCAACTATCGGGCAGTTGCCCGGACCAGACACAACACCCGTCTGGTCGGAGGATCCTCCCTTTTCAACGGAGGTTTGCGGGACTTTACACCCTGTTCCGCATACCTCCACATACTTTATAATAATAAAAAATAATTAAATTCATTTATTTCAGGCATAGCCCATAATGATCACCTAATACAATTTACACATTATATGAATACAATAAAATTATTTACGGTTTTTTTTTTTTAAATCATTATTATATTAGTAGTACATGTGTCAATAGATATACAAAGTAAAACTAAATTTAAAAAAAAATAACACAATAGTGCACTGGCGTTTGTAAGTTGCTTAATATTTTGCATGTCGTTCCAAAACAAGCACAAAAATGTCCTGAATTATGGTCACACTACGTTCGATTCAAGATTATTTTCACCAATAAATAATGGAAACACAATATGTCACGTGCACCAAAAATATATTTCTCACTTTACAAAAGTTTCAAAAAGAAAATATTTTGGAAAAACGTCATAACAATCAGTTACGTCTATTCCCCACGGCTCTATACATACATATCAGAGAGGTATATTTTTAAAAATTCACCTGCACACAATAGTAACAAATGGCTCAACGCGGGATCGCGACCCCTGCCTCGTAGCGCGTAGCACCGAAGCGGTGTAGTGTCGTAGCATTGTAGCACCGTAGCGCGTAGCACCGTAGCGTCGTAGCGGCGTAGCGGCGTAGCAACAAAACGTCGCCCCTCGCGAGAGACGCCACTCACACACCTGGCTTGCTTAACTGGCTAACAAATGTGGCGAAGTTTTCACAGTGAGATAAATTTCTATTCACTGGTAGCATAAAGAACTAAAATTATGGTGAGGTTTAGAGAAGGCCTATGTATAGCATTGGACGTCTTTCAGCTGAAATACGATTGCGAATAAAGCTTCCGAAAATATATAATAAACCAACTGTAAGTTCACAAATTAACTATTTTATCGATGAATGGCAACTCTATGTAATTAACTAAAACACTCCCACTCATACTCCAGTGGTTACCAATTTTAATTTTTAATTGTATTTATAATTAATGTAGCAACGATAAAGCAAATCATTTTAATTTGCGTAATTACATGTTATGTTTAATTGTAAATAAAACAGTTTGTGTTGTTTGTTAATACGCGGTATAAAATATCACTAAATTATCATAAAACTAATTGATAATTATGGTTATTCATTCATAGGTAAAAATGCAACTATTAATAACAATTTATGTTTTACAAAGTTTCATATTTTTTACCTTTTTTTGTTCGTTAATCCGTCAGGCCTCTCGCGTCCTCCTCAAGGAGACGCGACAATAGGTTTTTAATTGTGTCTGCTAATGAGGGGCTTGACGGCAAATAAATATAGGAAGTAAGAAGGGAGAGGGGAAGGAGTCTGCCTTTTTTATTGTAGGTTGGGAAATCATCAAATAACTTCTCACGCTCTGGGTGGAGCGGGAGCGCGTGTCAGACTCTTACTGACTAAAACCCACCCGTATTCCTTCAGTTGCCTGTGCCAGGTGATTCTTTTGAGCACTCCACGAGCGGCAGGTACTCGTAGCTGTGAGAGAGATTTATTTATTTATTTATATATAAACGACGAGATAATTATCTTGTGTTGCTTTGTGTGCTTGATACGTTCGTACGTATTACGTATGTTATGACACAGTGTGCAGGCTCCTTTAGTCGCCATCTCAGTAATAAGCCATAGTACTTTATATCACAGCAATAAATGAAAAAAAATCCTATCTGCTGATTTTGGAAAGTTAAGTTACGAAATAATTTTTTTGCCACAAACGTATTTTGGGACTCAAAAGTTTCCCGAGAGCCTCCTCCACACTATCTCTTGCGGGCGCCTTGCATAACTGAGGCATATTCAAGCGGCTCATCTCGTGAGATGCACATTTGCACCGCTGCCCCCCTCCCTCCGCGTCACCTGTACCTCCTCCCGGGCCCCCAGCACCCACCGGTGACCTCTTTGTACAACCTTTTAGGATATCATCCTCCGAGCAAATACGACGTCACCATGAAATATTATTCAATTTTATAGTCAACGTGAAATATTGGATACCTGTTCCGTAGTCTGTAGTACTGGTACTAGATTAATAGAGCCGAGGTATTGTTAGCGTTATTCAAGTCGGAGACAAGTCTCCGCGACGTGGCTGGCAACTGAAGGAGGTAGCTATAAAGAATTGTAACTGTACAGACTGCACGCTAAACAGTAAACACGACAAAAGTCACGCGTGAGTGATACACTCATTTACTATCGAATGCAATTGCAGTTAGTTTAAAAAGGTAACAATAACAAAAAAAACATAGAAATTGTTTATTTGCCGAAATATCTATGTTTTTTTTTAATACAATTTATTGTAATAGTTTTCTATGTTTCCTTTTATTAAAATTTCAGCAGCTGTGCTTACGTACGAAGTACGCAGTCATTACACGACCACGGGATCGAGCCTTGCAACACAAGTTCCAAAAACCTTCCATCCTAAATGCCACAAAAAATCAGTCTTAACCACAGAAAAGAACAAATTTTAGGTCAAGACTTATGCTAAGTTGCCGTTTTATGAAACGGGTCACTGTCAGCTGCGATAACTTCGGATTGACTACAAAATAAGTACAAATAAACTTTATATTTTTGGCATGTTATTCCTTTTCCAAAACTCGAAAAGCAACAACGAATAATTCAAACTTTTATCTTAGTAATGTTAAACAGCGACCAATTAATATCAGTCGAGTGCACATCATAGTCCCGACGTGACATCACACTAGTGTTGTCCCTTATGCTAGCATTGTGCGTGGCTAGGGAGGGGACAGAATCAGTTCCGTGCGTCAATCGCCCGTCGAGTTAGAGGCTATATGTCACGCTCTTACTTGTAGTGAGCGATCGAACGTTTTATTAAAATGTAACGGGAAAGAGCAACAGATTGGCTTCTAATGCCGCAAAAAAAGATAGTGATTATGTTTAGTTCGACGATAAAGCGTAAACGACAAGACGTGACCATCTGTTTCCAGCTAAACCAATTTTATTAAGAGGTGACATTGTAAGTTTGTAGGAAATAATCTCTGTGAGTACTGATCTGATTCAAAAAAATGTGACACTGACAGAAGACTGCACTATCGCTTCGTACCAAAAGATACTTTTTGTACCAGAAAAATTCTGGTTCCTATGAGATAGGTCACGCAAGTGATGCCATAGAAAAAACAAGCTAACACTTATCGTTTGTAAACAAAATTATTTTCTCACTGTTGAAAATGAATCTACAGATTTAAATCACGACGAAATAAAATTAAAAAATATTTAGAGCTGCGTCTTATCTTAACATCTCAATCGAATCCTCAGCTCAAGCCGGCCTGACCTCTGCGCACAATTTGTGTAATAGCGGCTGAATAAATGAGCGTCGCGGCGCGGCGTCGGCGTCGTCTCCCGCGCCGCCATTAGCTGAATTAAACGCCTCTATGTGGCCAATATACTCTCACTGTCATAACACAGGGCTGCCTTCAGGTTGTCCTGTTGATAAAATAATATTCACCTGAATAACCTACCAAATCGTGAAAAAGAATAAGTTTTTCATTTATGGCAACTACGTCAAGTAATAGTTGGAAGTGATCCTAAGACACAATTAGATAAGTACAAAAACATTGAAAATTAAAAAAAAAACCTGTCTGTAATACTAAAAGGTCACTTGAAAAGTTATTATTTTTTTTTTTAATAAAACGTTGCCCCACACTAGGAATTATTCCTGTATCGTGGGTGCGTTCACAAACATTTAAACTCACATACACAAGACACTCAGACCCGGAACAACTATCTGTAGGGCATACAAATATTTGTTCCGTGCGAGGATCGAACCCGCGACACGCAGCGCAGCAGCCAAACGCTCAACCACTGCGCCAACCGTGCCGTCACTTCAAAAGTGACTTTTTAGTAACTTTTTATTGTTTTTAACATTCTGATGCAGTTGGTAGAATTTATTTTAATACAACCACAGATTCGATACCACCAACTAGATGAGATTGCTTGAAAGTGACTTGTTTATGGTAGTGGCAGTGGTGTAGCAGCCCTGCCTGAGAAGTGAGCAATGCCCCGGTGTCATAGGTAATGTGGAGGTACGTTATTGTGCCGCGACGCGCGCGGGCACGGGGTGCGAGGTCGTGGGGGTCGCCATTTATTTGTTAATCTAGCGTGTAGCGGGACGGGCGCGGGTCATTACTCAAAAGAAACAGACAGTGCAAGGAGAGGGCTCTAAATGTATTGCTGCTTGTGTTATGGAGTAAGTCATTGAGGTACATATTAGCTGGAGGGTCTTACATGTCAGGTAACTTAGTTGTTAGAACGTAATTAAAAGTTATACATAACTTTAACTTAAAAGATTAGAAATATGAGAAACAATCCCATTTAATCGATTAAATTATTTCTCCCTCGTTCTGCTGTTTTCATGGTGAATTTTTTGAGAGTATTATTGGAGTCTAATCTTAGACCCCAATTAGATATATACTGTGATTGCTATCCATTGCTTGCCTTTTAGTATAATATATAAATGTCGAGAATATCCGACTAACTCAAAAACCTGGTCCATCCTCGAAATCTGACTTAAGAATTTGATTTCCCGACTCGGTTACTCTAACAGAAGGCGCGCAATTAAACAGTAAATTACCTCCCCTCCCCCTTCTAGTCCCACTACCACTCCCCCCCGGCTGGTCCGCGTCGGACGGTATTTACGCCGTCGTTACGTTGCCGCGCCGAATTTACAGCCGCGAGGAAGCACCGCACCGCGCGAGCAGGAACATCGTCTTGTTTCTGGCTTCACTTTAATTTAATGAAATAACTATAAAACCATGATCTCGTTATATTGTATTTTTTTTTTGACGTCAACAACAGTCACACTGCACCTTCACTAAGGTTGAAACTGTCTGTCACACAAAAATAGACCTTGCAGTGTATGACGTGCCAGTGACATTTAAGTTGGTTAACAAATGACGAGGTCGACTATACCTACACCAGACCTACACTATGTTTCCATCTAACGTATTTTGTCCCACTGACACTGTCTGGAAAAAGCTTCCCCCTCCCTCTTCCACATTGTTCTGTCTTTGGCCGGTGCGACATGTATATATTGAAATAATTAATATATCATATTAACCAGTTCATCCTTTGTTGATGAGCATTTAGCTCGCCGTGGCTTGCATGTCGCATTACTTCAAACAGTACTAACTTGTTGGGGGCCGAGTCACCCGCGTTCGTAAATGGTAAATGATAAATGATGTTTATTAAGTAAATGACAAGGAACGCTTTTACACGTCAATGTTTTTGTCAGTTTAAGCTAGATGAGGCCGGTGTTTCCTAGCTGACTACCCTGAGAAGAAACACCGAAACAAACTAAGAGGTCTCTTTTAAAGTGTTCAAATCCATAAAATGTGTACTGGTTAAATCATATGAGAACCATGTACGCTTATGTCTGGGATGAGCTTTTTGAAGAAAGCAACACACAAATTCGAGTGGACCTGTCATCGTGAACCGACGAACAATACCAAAGTAAGGACATTTGAGTAGGCCGCAAAAATACTCAAACTGCCAGCCAGACGTAGAAGAATAACCATAGTTAGTCCCTACACGTAGCCTCCGGGTGGTGCTAATCAGGTGACACTAACTGGTGTTAGGTTTCGGCCGATGGCTTGTGACCACCCACTGGGCAAAGACGTACCGCCAAGCGGCCTAGCCACGTTCTGGCGATGCTCAGTGTAGCCAATTCAGAAGAGTTGGGTTGAAATAGTTGTTCCAATGGAGGCAGACTAACCAGGCTTGCGCTGATATGGGCATATCGGGAGACAGCTGTACGCAAAATACGCGCCTTGGGCGTGGAGTTGCGGAAACCAGCCCGACCTACATACATACATACATCGGGAGACTAGTCACGGAGGGTAGCGGGATCCGAGGCATGGTGCACCGCTGGCCAACTGCAGATAGTTGGGGGCCTAAGTAGTATGCTAGCCACACATGAGACGCTGCCCGGCCAACTGTAGAAAAATCCCGGATTGCACCGTCGTGCAAAAAAAAAAACCGTTCTCTGAGGTCTCTGGCCAAACTCGTCCATGGTTTGGTGTCAAGTGCAATTGCGTTGATGCGCTTAACACGCGGCGTACTTAGCATGGGTCGTCTCTCGTGCGCACAAAGCAAATGGCGTAAGTCAGAAACAGAAAGTGTTCAACAGGGCTGCCAAGTCCAGCAAGAAGGTGTTGTGGAGGGCTCGCTTTGACAACATTAGCCGAATTGGGAACAAACATGCTTCATACTCAGCAGGTAGTAAGGTGTTTGAGGCTCTGGCTAAGTCAATTGAATCGAACTTTTGCCGCCCCTCAGTAACACCAGGGTCACTGGGCCATTCTGGTGAGGAGAAAGCAAAATTGTTGGCTGCCAAAAAGTTGGGGATCCTAGCAAAGGTGAGACAGTACTTCACGCTGGAACAGCTGCTCTAACTTTATCAAGCGCAAAATTGATTATGTATGGAGTACTGCTGTCATCTTTGGAATGGATCTGCCAGATACCAGCTTGATGCCTTTGAGTCTATTGAGAAATGTCCCAAGAAGATCATCGGCAATGATAGGTACGAACCTATCATTGCCGATGATCCTCTTGGGACTTTGGAGCTTCGACTCGACGACGAGTCGAAGCGCCAAAGTCTTGAGCATCGACGCCAAGTTGCTAGCCTGTCGGTTTTCTATCGGTTGCATTTTTGGAGAGTGTGCGACAGAATTGCATAATTTAATTGCGCCAAGCCCGTTCCATCATCGAACTACAAGACGTACGGCGATGCGCCATCACACGCATAAAACCTTTTGAGAACACATTCATTGTCCGTACAGCTAGGGAGTGGAATTCCCTGCTGTAGTCTGTATTTCCTGATAGCTACAACCTGGTTTACTACTAAGTCAAGAGTGAATAGTTTACTTCTATGCAAGCGTGCTCCATCTTGGACTACATCATCGCTTATCATCAGGTGAGAATAACGGTCAAACGTGTGCCTACAAATAATAAAAAAAAACATCATTACATCACTGTGACAAATCCCATTATTTTAACGTAAATAAAAACTATTCCAATCCAAACCCCCATTAACTTCCTCCTGTTTACTCAATCGCCTGCCGAGACGAACAGAGTCTACGTAGATAGGTACAAGTAGTGGGGAGTACAGACCAGCGCGGCGTGGCGCCCCCTTGCGGCTATAATTGGTAACGGATACCGGCGCGCGGTATTGCGTGTCGCGTGACTGTCGCCGAAGGCTTTGTCCTCAAACAAGCGACAGCCTCTGAGAAAATAGAATGGAAGGTTCAACAGTGATGAAATGTAAAGAAAATACTGCTAATTAGGTGGCTTTAGACAAAGGAGAAATAAATTACTTGGCTGTGGGAGTCCGCATATTGTGCTGTAGATAGTATAACTATTAACTACTAGTACTACTTCAGGTAGCCCTGAAGATTCTAAAAGTTATATTTCATAAGTTAATCGTTAACAAAATTTATTTTATTTGAAGATGTAAGCTTTAAAGCTAGTCGGTTCATACCCAAACTCAACTAACTCAAAATTATGTAGGTATGTGAAAAATGCAAATAATTTTATGTTAATTGCATTTGAGTTTATTACTTACTGTTAAACTGAATGTGCCAAAAAATCTTAATTCATAATAATTACTACAGTATTTAAGCCACAATTGTAACGCACTATAATATGAAACAGTTATTTCACCAGTCGTTTAAAAACCACATTATAATTTCAAATCATAGACATTGTACAAACCTTTCAACGAATAGACTATAATAGTTTAAAATTGAATATCACACAATTTACATTACCTAGAATTTAACTGTAAAAGGAACATATATTATTATATATAATTAACGTATTTTTCAAAAGCAACTAAATTTTTTCTATTTGCGTTTATTCTCGTTGAACTCTTTTCAACGGACGAATGTCGACCGCTACGAGCTACGAGCTGCGCGCTACGAGCTGCGCGCTACGATACACGCCTACGAGCTATGACGGCTTCGATACGGCATTCCCGGGATTGGGAGAATGATTTCGCGTCTATTTATTTTCACTTTTTTATGATACTACTCTTACACTTAATCTTTTTACTTTTTTTATTAAACAGTATGTATGGATGTTCGTTACTCTTTCAAGCCAAAACTGCTGAATGGATTTTGATGAAACTTTCCAGTAATGTAGCGTATACATCAGAATAATATAGGCTATAATTTATACATTATGGAAGTGCTGAATCCACGCGAGCGAAGTCGCTGGTAGAACAACGAAATAAGTACTATAATGACTGTTTTTCGTTGAAACTATGTATAATTATAATGGTAGCAAATTCTATAAAGAAATCTTGATGCATTTGAAAGGTAAGACATTGTGCGTAAAAAAAATATTAATGTGATCGGTCCCGAAAACCATTATCTTTTTTTTTAAAGTGAACTTAACAATGTATAAACACATTGCGTGAAGTACTACACAGACATTAATAGTTGGCGTGGTTTGTGAACGATTAACGACTCGTTCTCGACTCAATGAGACAGTTAACGACGAGTAACGATAAACTTTGTGCCAACATTTGCAGCTTTTTATAAGCTTAGTATAAAGTACTTTTTATACTAATAAGCTTTCATCGGCGTTTTGTTTTTCAATAGTTTTGAACCGAATAAATTTTTCATTGCTTAATATTAAACCATTCTACAACGACTACGACTAGGTAGCAATAGAGTAACATCGTAGTAGCCTTGTAGCAACGTTGTAGCCTCCTAGTAGTATCGTCGTAGCTCCCGAGTAGCAACGACGTAGTAATTTTGTATCAGCCTCGTAGCAATATTGCAGCTCCATCTTAGCAACGTCGCAGGTCCCTTGTAGTAATGTCGTAGCTCCATCGTGGCAACGTCATAGCTCCCTATTAGCACCGTCGTAGCTCCCTAGTAGCAACATTTTAGCTCCCTAGAAGCAACGGTAGAGCCCCCTAGTAGCAACGTTGTGGCCCCCTAGTAGCAATGTCATAGCGTAGCGTGTGTGTAGTGTAATATGTTGGCTCGTAGGTTTGCCCGATGTAATAGACCTGTGAAGGTGACTTTATTTAAGGCATATTGTCAGTCGTTTTACACGTGCAGCCTGTGGACCAACTTTACGCAGCGGGCGTACAGCGCACTGCGCGTGCAGTACAACAATGCCTTCAGGATACTGTTAAGGCTTCCGCGGTTTTGTAGTGCTTCGACAATGTTTGCTGAGGCGCGGACTGATGACTTTTTCGCAATCATAAGAAAACGGAGCGCTTCGCTATTAAGTCGCCTGCGAAGTAGCCCGAACAGTCTCCTGAAGGTGTTGTCCGAGCGGTGGGACCTGTCCCTGATACAGAGGTGGATGCTCTTCATGTTGGCGCCTCTCCTCGTATTATTTGATGCGTATTTGTATTGTGTGTGTCTAATTTTGTTATTGATTGTATTAATGTGTAATATTTTAATTTTGATTCTGATTTTTATTTTTGTTTTTAATTTTAATTTTGACATTGTAATTCTAATGTGTATTTTTAATTTTTGATTGTACCTACGTGTGTGTGTATGTTATCTGATTGTAATGTTTTTAACTATGGACTCTGGTCTGAAATAAATTTATTTATTATTTATTTATAGCTCCCTAGTAGCAACGTTGTAGCTCCCTAGTAGCAACGTCGTAGCTCCCGAGTAGCAAAATTGTAGGTCCCTAGAAGCAACGTTATAGCCCCCTAGTAGCAACGTTAAAGCGCCCTAGTAGTAACGTCGTAGCTTTCTAGTAGCAACGTCGTAGCTCTCTAGTAGCAACATTTTAGCTCCCTAGAAGCAACGTTATAGCCCCCTAGTAGCAACGTTAAAGCGCCCTAGTAGTAACGTCGTAGCCTTCTAGTAACAACGTCGTAGCTCCCTAGTAGCAACATTTTAGCTCCCTAGAAGCAACGTTATAGCCCCCTAGTAGCAACGTTGTAGCCTCCTAGTAGCAATGTCGTAGCTCCCCAGTAGCAACATTTTAGTTCTCTAAAAGCAACGTTATAGCCCCCTAGAAGCAACGTAGTAGCCTCCTAGTAGCAACGTCGTAGCTCCTTAGTAGCAACATTTTAGCTCCTTAGAAGCAACGTTATAGCCCCCTAGTAGCGAAGTTGTAGCCCCCTAGTAGCAACGTCGTAGCTCCCTAGTAGCAACATCGTAGCGTTTTTTGTATCAGCCTCGTAGCAATCTTGTAGCAATCACGAGAGTGACTTAACAGCTTTGACGGTACTATAACGAAGCACCGTCGTAGTAGGCTGAATGACGTGACATTCTTATCATATTGATCTCCTTTGAAACACACGAATATATTACTTTAATTAAGTTAGGGATTGTAAGTAGGATAAGTAAAATAGACCATAATTAATCACTTTATAGTCCGAGAGCTGGTAGACATTTTTATGTAGGTATTTGAGGCAAACTGAAAACTTTTCCTATACCTCTCCTATAATACTCTAATACAGAACTACAGACCTCGCTGGGAGTACTGGGGCTAAATTAACCCTTATATTTGCAAGGCTAAGTTTTTTTTTTTCAAAAAATTTATTTGAGGCAAGTCGACATTTTAACAGGATATTATTTATGATTTAAAAAATATTCTAAAGTAGACAGATCATTTCGGTGGGCCATTCTACCTGCTAAATGGTCGAGAAAGTTACGTATGCGTGTGAATGAGTGGTGCTTTATGCAAGTTGTAGTGTGAGAGAGAGCGTTTATCGACAGGTGTCTGCATCTTCGAAAGCCACGATACTGTTAGCCCGGGCAAGACCACGTGATTTTCGTAAAAATACAAAATACTTATATAATTATGGTGGAATATTTCAGCGGGGCAGTAAGGGGAACTACTTTAACCGTTGCCGCTACACGAAAATGGTCATAGAAGACTATCCATAATTTTTCGTGACATTTTGACGCCATTCACAGAATTTGATATGTTTTTTTTTTAATGGCAATTTTACACAAACATTTTTAATTGATGCTAATCGATAATTTTCCTAATACTGATCAAAAACTTTTATCGGACCAAGATTATACTATTTTTCTAGAAAGATTATTTTATTGGAAGTATACTAGAAAAGTAAGAGTTATGAATATAAATTCGAATGTATGGAGAGGGAGAGGGAGGCCAAAGCAAGGATGGATGGATTGTGTGAGGAGTGATATGAAAGAAAAGGGAGTGATAGTGTGACGGGTGACAGGACAAAATGGAAGAAAAAAACGTGTTGCGCCGACCACAAGTAACATGGGATAAGGACAGGAAGATGATGATGATGATACTAGAAAAGTGAGAAATTGCAAAAAAAAAACCGAATCAACTTGTATAAAAATTTTACACAAAAAAATTTGATGTCAATCGATCTTGTTTCTAATACTTGTTCAAAACTTCTATTGGACCAACCATCGTTGGAGTACTAAAAAAGTCAGATATCGCAAAAATCTTTTTCTGCTTCGAACACATTTTTTTGGTTAAAAAATCTAACTTTGGAAATATAAGGGTTGATTTAGCCTCTCTACTCCCCAGGCAGGTCTGCAGTTCTGTGTTAGGGTATTATTGGAGAGGTATAGGAGAAATTTTCAGTTTGCCTCAAATACCTTCCCAAAATTGTCTACCAGCTCTCCTACTATTACTTCAGTAAATTGAATCTTAGTACAAACAGATAGTTTTAGAGGTTCAGAAGAAGAAATTTTAGCTGCGATATTTCCATTATATATATCTACGATCATGTTAATCTGACGATTAACTTACTTTACATGTAGTTATACGTTTACTCCTAATCCTGTAATAATCTGATGCCACACATATCTACATATACCACGTCCCCACATGTGTATGTACGCGTGCTCGCCTGACGTGCAATTATGCGTGCAGCTAATCCCGCGAACAATGGGTAATGCGTCGGAACATTACATACTAGTTTAACCTCGCACCCACACACGGGCGAGGAACCGGCTGCAGATGACAGCCACTCGTTTTGGTTCAAAGATAGAACTAGGTAATGATGTGTGACGAATGTCAAAGCCTAGAGCTGATTACGCTGTTCCTCAGGAGATAACATCAACCAGAGAAATATCAGTTGTTACCGTGTTTGTCAAGCTTGTTTATGGACGTCATTTTCTAGTGCACAATTCTCAGTGTCGTTGCTTGTTCGTTATTTAATTGCTAAAAATAATAATGAAAAAGAAACAAATTCTCGTTTAGTAATTTATTTATTATTTTCTAAAGAAGTACCTTAGATAATGAACTTAAACGCCCGTCTGCCCAGGAGCGTTAAAGACATGCATGTAGACACGCAGGGCGCGGGTATGAGCTGGTCTGGCCGCACGTCACGTCATCGCGCAGTTCACGCGCGTGAGTTAGTGCGCTTTATCCCGGATCAGCGCGTTATGACGCGGCCTCGCGCGCGTTAAGCCGCTTACGGTGTCTCTGTAAGTGACAGTGAAGTCTAGTTCCTACTTACCGGACCAGCAACTATTTCATGCCAGTATTATTGCAAGTCTAACATAACAGTTACCGCGAAATGACGGCGTTCTAATTAATACACGAATCGAGGAGCGCGGAACAGTGTGTTAATTAAATGAAACGTAAACAAACTTATAACGTATCAGCTTTACATCGCGGAGCAAATAGCGGAGCAGTAATAATAGCTTACCGAGCAATACGATGCATTGTGTGAGACGCTCAGACGTTTGTACGACGGGGTTTAGCATGAAATCATTTCATTGTGGATTTTGTGGGATAATAGACTTAACAGTTTCGAATCTGTATACAGGGTGTAACTACGAATGGGTGGTCATATAATTAAGATACTGCTTCAGTCCATGCAAATTAACAACTTTCTCAAGTAAGTCATACAAAATTAACAACTTTCTTCAAGTAAGTCATACAAAATTAACAACTTTCTTCAAGTAAGTCATACAAAATTAATAACTTTCTTCAAGGAAGTCATATAAAATTAACAACTTTCTTCAAGTAAGTCATAAAAATTAATAACTTTCTTCAAGTAAGTCATACAAAACTCCCAAAAAAGTTAGACTTTACGCACAAAATTATCATCAGCTGATAAAAGTTAGTAGTTCGTTAAAAACTTCTTCTGTTCACATTTTGATCATGCTTCGTTAATTTTCCTAAGTCACTATATTGTTTCTACACTAAATCTGTTTCCATTGTTTATTTTCATTTACAACATCTAATCTCTCTCTAGCTATCCACTTACAAACTTAGTCTCAACTTACAGCTCATACCTCAGAGACAACAGAACGCATCAGTATTCCGCCGACGTTCACGAAAAAAGGGTGTTTGATATTTAGTTGTGGTTTTGTAAAATATATTATAGAGCCACAATATAGCGGGGCGGGGTGCGGGGTGAAGGGGTGAAGCGGGGGTGCGGCCGATCCAATGATAATAAAATGTGTCAGTGTCAATAAGACGCGCTCGCAGGGCTACCCGAAACATGCGGGCAAGGGCTAGTCGCCAACACTGTATAGTGGTTATGAGATCTGATATAAACTTGCATTAATTTACTGAATGGAAAGCTTTGAGAGGGCTTAGTATGAGGTAAAATCTGACGTTAAATATTACAAGCCTTTGACAAGAAGTATTAGTCAATGATGCCACAGCCAGATCAAATAACCACAAAACCGAAGGCTATTTTAGCAAGCAGTTCTAAACTAAACGGCATAAGATCATTTCTTCAACAAAACATTAATAAAAAAGTACATAACTCAAGCAACCAAAACCATTCTTCAAGTACACCATAAAAACGTCCCCGAACACAAACTCGGTCGACAAAAACTTGTTGTTCAGCCCTGGAGTGTCCCGCACCCCGTGTCCCGCGTCCCGGAGTCCGGGGCCCGGGCATCGGGACCGCAGCACGGACAACCGCGGCACGGTCCACCGCTGCCATATTTCATGTTCGTGACGTAGCGTGACGTCACACCGCGACCGGCAGATATTTATGGCAGGCACTTTATTTATATCGCTTATCGACCGCCTTAGATAAACATGTGTTTTTGTCACGCACTCGCAAGCACGTGATTGAGAACAACGAGTGAGGAAGCGTTCGGATGTGCTGGTTGCAGGAGCTGGAACACTGTTTGTGATGTGCTGTAGATACGGTCTAGCCGTTTTCATAACGACTGCTTTTCTTGACTCCTCATGGAGGCAGTACAGATACTGTTAAAATGGATATACAGTATGCAGGAAAAATTGCACCACAATTCTTGTGAGAAGTCAACATGTTAGTTATTCTGCAATCAAAAAGAAATTACAGCTCTAACTATCTGCCTGCTTTTTCCCAACTAGGCTCAGCTACCGGTATAACCGGGTGTAACTAAATACCAGAAAATAACGTGAGCGACCCTATCTGACCTCCACAACACGGTGACTGGGTATCACAACACTCCTTGGTAGCGCAGGATTTTATGGAAAGTATTCTGCCCCCAACCAGATAAGCTCTATGACAAAAACATTGAAGATTACCAAGAGCAACGCTCTAAGAGCTATAAGCAGTTGTCGGCATAGACGATTGTTGTGATGTCAGAGTCAGGCCCGAGGCTGGCATAGACTATAATTACTATAATGTATTGTATTATTCCACCTACTAAGGTACCTACCGCTAACATCAATTAGTGCCCGATATAATATTCACGCGAGGTAAATACATTTTGTATTTAGCACAATCCGTGACAATGTGCTACAACAGTAAATTATTATTACAAGTATATTAATTTTAGTAGCAGTAGCGAGCTAGCTTGGTAGTTTTACCCAAAACTAGAACTAACTATGGCAACAAAATACTTACTTTTGAAGGAGCACAGCTTTATAGTAGAATACCCTCTAGTGTAATAAATTTACATTCTTTTAATGCATTCAAAACTCAACTTAGTCAGTATACAATTACGGATCGATCATTTCTAGGTATCTAGTTTGTAACTGATGACGACGAGCTTTGTTATATTTATAAATGTATGTTTTAGTACTGTTCTCAAGTCATCATCTTCCTGCCCTTATCCCATGTTACTTGGGGTCGGCTCAACACGTTTTTTTCATCCATTCAGTCCTGTCAGCCGTCACGCTATCACTATCTCCCTTTTGTTTCATATCACTCCTCACACATTCCATCCATACTTTTTTTTGGCCTCCCTCTCCCTCGCCATCCATCCACATTTATATTCATAACTCTTTTAGTTACATGTGTTTCATCCCTCCACTTCACATGACCAAGACACAAGACAATCTATATATGTGGAAACTTGTAATTGGCCTTCTTCTAAACATAACTTCCGCCTACTTGAATGACATGTATTAGCTGTAAGATTTCTGAAAATTAATAAAATATAAAAAACTTTTTAACAAAAAATTCAACCGACGAAAAAGAACTAAAAAGCAAAACATAAATTAACCTTTTAAGTCTTGAGTATTGAGCTTATTTACCTACATAAAATATCAAATTTTATATAAACTAATTTTGAGTCGGCGCCAAACAACAATCTGATCATTAAATATCTAAATTTTATATGGACGTGGAAATGAAGAAGGCTAGATGTATTATATTTTATTATTTGGCGCCGACTCCAAATTAGTTTATATAAAATTTCATATTTTATATAAACTAATTTCGCACTGAGCTGATGATGTAACCATCCTTCCATGAGGTTCCCAGCATATTGACCAGTTGAGGTTACCTCCAATATTCTAAAGACGTCTTTTCTTCAAAGTATATTAAGTGGTATCTGTCACTAAAACCAGTTTTTTTATATCTAGTTTCTATTGTAATGGAAAGGTATGGTTTCCATGATCAGCTCCGTTTCATGATGTGATGATTCCTAAATGCAAATACCTGATAAAGTTATGAAAAGTAAACAGAAACAATATTCGTACCCAATTTTCGAGGTTTTCTCTCAATTTTATCAGGATTCCATAATCAGATCCTAATTTCCTTGACTTGGGACCACCCTTGAAGTATACCCTATCAACGAAAAACTAATCATCAAAATCGGTTCATAAACAACGGAGTGAGGGCCGAACATACATACAGAAACGCTAAACGTGCCCACAATTTTCGAGGTTTTCCCTCAATTTTATCAGGATTCCATTATCAGATCCTGATTTCCTTGACATGGAACCACCCTTGAGGTATACCCTATCTAACAAAAAAATAATCATCAAGATCGGTTCATAAATGACGGAGTGAGGGCTGAACATACACAAAAAAAAAACGTATGTACGGTCGAACTGAGAACCTCCTCCTTTTTTTTCGCCGGTTAAAAATAATAATAAAATAAAATAAGCGGTTCCCTTTCAACCTTTCTGGACTGGCGCCACTTTTAAACTACCTCTAATGTATTTATTTCTCACTTTATCCATTCTCGTTACTCCACACATCCATCTCAACATTCTCATCTCCGCCACATGCAATCTTTTTTCATCCGTCTTTGTCACAGTCCAACATTCTAATCCATACAGTACGACAGGTCTAATCACGGACTTTAAGTATTGTTCTCAAAAGAGTGACATTATTTCTTTATTGAGAATAAAGTTTATTTAAACCTAGTTGTTTTTATTAGCGCGGTTTAGGTTAATTCCACGGTTTTGGGATTGGATCAAATGAGGTAAATAGCTTTGTTTCGGCATTTACCGGAACACACAGAGACACGAACGGACATACAATATAAGTGTACATGACGAATAGGCATATCTAGTGTTTGTTTTTAAATGTGTTTTCTGTATCTTTGCATGTCCATTAACTTTTTGTCAAAGTCTGGAACAGCACATAAGCTCATTAAACGAACGATCTCATGTAATTTCAGTGATAGGAATTACACGAGAACGAGCACCATTCTCTGTAACGACTTTAAGCAACTCTACAACAGTTAGACACTATCACACAACACGTAGGAGCTAAGGAGCGGACTGATCGCGCGGCGCTCGTTTGATTCCCGCGCGGCTCACACCGACACCGCACTGTCAGCATCGACACGCGCGACACCCGCTCTCTGCGGTGTCGCGGTGTCGCAGTGTCGCGGCACATGTGTCGGCTCCCTCGTCACTCCCCTACAACACAAATTTCTCCAGTACAAACTTTGTAACAACATTTAATGTTATGATTGTATTAAATGTATTCTGCGAAAATGTACCACAAATATTAGCTGAGAAACTTTACTTTAGAAATTTCTTTGCTGCTTTGTTCTCCTTTCAAATATGCACATCGTTCTTATTGCTACAGAGGTAAGGTTCAAATCGTGAGTGTAATCATTACGACGCGCGCAAATCGCGTTGTAAAGTTTACAATGAGCTGCTGCCAGATGATTTCGTTCCCATACGTACAGTTATTTCGTGGATACTGTGTACATAAAATAATATTTTTCTTGTAGGCGCCAGTTTCCAAGGAATTCTTCTAAGGAAAGATGACACAAAATTTATAAGCGGTCGTATAAAATTGTTTGTTTTAGTAAGAATATTAATCGTAGATTCTGTTGAATGAGGAATCTTATCAACTGAAAATATTACCACCACCTGCTCCAGGGAATAAATAATATAATATGTTTAGAGAAGAAACAGATTACGGGCTTGTATAGAAAGTTAGGCATTACAATTAGAGATATCAAGACACCTATACATAGTACTTCCTAAGCATAACTTTTCTGTTCCTACTACCATTGAAGTGAGTGGGGTGTTCAAATATCTGCGTCAATGTAATCAATTACTCGCGTCCCGCTCCCGAGAAGTCCCGAGGCGGCGCACTAAGCCGCCGGTTAACTCCCGGTGCGAACACAGTGACTTGCCGCAGCCGCGCGCTCCGCAGGGCTGCAACCACGCTGCCATGCCGCCACACTGCCACGCTGCGACGCTGCCACGCTGCCACCCTGCCACGCTGCCACCCTGCCACGCTGCCACGCTGCCACGCTGCCACGCTGCCTCGCTGCCATACTGCCACGCTGCCACGCTGCCAGGCTGCCACGCTGCCACGCTGCCACCCTGCCAGGCTGCCACGCTGCCACGACACGCGTTGCATCGCACAATATTACCTATTGTTATACGCTATGTAAGAACATCAGTTGTATACTGTGCTATGCATGTCCTTTAGATAAATGTTCAGGCGGTGAAGGTACTCATGAATGTAAACAACTTTTACTATAATATAAGAATATGAAATATCGGTATCAAATACTTGACTTGTTTAATAAATGGATAAGTTTTTTTTTATTTGCGAGTTGATCTCATAGTGAAAGTCATTCATGTTATGAGTACTTCTCCTCTAAAAGATGACTCTTTAACGATATCTAAGAAAAATTTATAGTAATAGTATCACTCAAACTATAACAATATCAGTTTCTTTCAATAAATACTTAATGTACTTCCTCAAAGAACATAAAATAAAATGTAACTCAAGAAAATAGGTAAATAGGACGCTCATACCATCATATCTGTTAAACGAGCATAAAAATGATACTCGCGTACCTGATACCTGTGTAGCATCAACGAATTACTCACGACGTGCGATACAAACAAACACGCATTAAAAACTAAATGTACTGTAACACGTCGCGCGTGTGGAACGTTCCCGATGTGAGACAAATAAAAATACCGATGTTATCTCATAAAGGCTCATTGCGTGTCGTACATTGTGAGCGAAATGAGTTTGTTAGCGATGAACTGGCAATCTTGTGCAGGCTCCGGGTTAAAAACATTCGTGAAGGTGGTTTGAAAGCGGTTTTTAGGGTTCCGTAGTCCAAACAAGGACAAATAAAATCCCGTACTTGTAAAGTGGAAATGACTTTTTTTTCTCGCCTATGCTATAGGACGGGTATCGTTGGATAGGTCTTTCAAAATCATTGGGGTTGTGAAGACAATTTTTTAATTCAGTGATTTGTTTGCGAAATTTAAGGAAATTATCACGGCTAAGTTAGCTTTGTTAGTTTAAGAGTAATAGTCGCTCAACTTATAAAATGTAACTACTCGAAAAATTTCGTACAAAACACAAAATCCTTAGAAAAAATAATACTTAGGTGACTTATACTATCACTTCGTCCGCGACTTCGTCCGCGTGGATTTCAAAAATTTAAAGCCACACCCAGCACATATTTCAGAATATTATGACAGTCACAAATAACGTGCCATTCTATTGGTAAAAGAATTTTCAAAATCGGTTCAGTAAATCCAGAGATTACCCCCTACAACCTACAAACTCACAAACTTTACCTCTTTATAATATTAGTTTATACAGGGTGTAACGGAAAGATGTGGTCATACTTTATGAGCAACTTTCTTCAAGAAAACCTAAGGAAATTCTCAAAAAAAAAAATTTACCTCTCATACGAATATTGATCAGCTGATGGAAAGACTGTATGGAACGTCCAGATTTTTTTTTTGGGGAAAATTCCCAAAAAAAAAATCTATTCCATTCACATCTGGAGTGAGGTCGGAGTCTGTGTTTTCTGATAGCTACAACCTGGGAGTCTTTAAGTCAAGAGTGAATAGGTTACTTCTACGCAAGCGTGTTCCATCTTCGACCACATCATCGCTTACCATCAGCTGAGATGGGATGGGATGGGATTTTGGGGGCCGAGTCACCCGCGTCCGTAGGAGTATACCCATTGAGTCCCTACACGTGGTCCCCGGGTGGTGCTAATCAGGTGACACAAACTGGTGGTAGGTTTCGACCGATGGCTTGCGACCACCCACTGGGCAAAGACGTACCGCCAAGCGGCCTGGCCGTGTTCCGGTACGATGCTCAGTGTAGCCAATCCAGAGGAGTTGGGTCGAAATAGTTGTTCCATTGCAGGCAGACCAACCGGGCTCGCGCTGATATGGATGTATCGGGAGACTAGTTGCGGAGGGTAGCGGGATCCGAGGCACGGTGCGCCGCTGGCCGACCGCAGTTAGTAGGGGGCCCAAGTAGTGTACTAGCCACACACGAAAGGCTGCCCCGCCAACTGACGAAAAATCCCGGAATGCACCATCGTGCTGGTTGGCGACCAGACGAGAGGGCCTGATGGACATTCCCGGGGGGACTCGGGCGTCCCCGCAGTCACCAGACTAGTCCCCCAATGATACCGTCCTGTCAGTGCGTACCTGAAGGTAGCCAGCATGGAACCTCATTTCACTTCCTTCTCCTCTCCTTCCTTCACTCTTCACAATAATGAAAGGCAACAAAAAGAAAAAAGCTGTACAGCGGCAGCACTCCCTCTCACACAAAGTGCACCTATCCAACATTCGAGGTCTGCACTCAAATCTCGCCGCAGTCCACCACCACCTAGAGACTGAGAGACCAGCTCTCTTATTCCTTTCGGAGACGCAGATCGGATGTCCGTCTGACGTGGCGTACCTATCTTACCCAGGGTTTACCCTGGAGCACAATTTTAAGCCACGCGCTGGTATATGCATGTACGCCCGGGACGACATCTGCTATCGGCGTCTCCGTAACCTTGAGGACTCTAGGTTTTCAACTCTTTGGGTCCTAGTGGACACAGGCCTAGATAAAATTGTCTACGCCTGTGTCTACCGTTCGCACAGCGGTGATCTGGAGGCAACTGGGCTCACACAACACCTGAGTAAAGCGGCGGATGTGGCTCAGCAACGGTACCCTTCAGCCCAATTGGTGTTACTGGGGGACTTCAACGCCCACCATCAGGAGTGGCTTTTCCCATACCAGTACACAGACCATGCTGGACAAGAGACGTATAAGCTAGCGCTGGCGTTAAATCTTACCCAGCTGGTCCAGGGGGCAACGAGGGTGCCGGATGTTGATTCGCACACAGCCAATTGCTTGGACCTTCTGCTGACAACAGATCCAGACCGTTACTCAGTGTCGATTTCTTCACCATTAGGTACTTCCAACCACTGTCTGGTGAAATCTGTATCCGTCTACTCCCCGCCCGATCCTAGCCCTAGAGGCACCAGGCGGGTTTGGCGATACAGGTCAGCAGATTGGGATGGCATGCGATCTTTCTTCGCATGTTATCCTTGGCGGCCCACTTGCTTTTCTTCGACTGATGTTTCGTCGTGCGCGGACGCCGTGACGGATGTGTTGCGGCGGGGAATGGAGTACTACATTCCATTCTCTGGCGTAACAATGTCTGGCAGGGCTCGACCATGGTTTGGTGCCGAGTGCAATCGCGCTGATGCGCTTAAACACGCGGCCTACCTGGCATGGGTCGACGCTCGGACGCGTAAAGCGAGTGACGTGGGTCAGAAGAAGAGAGCCTTCAACAGGGCTGCCAAGTTCTGCAAGAAGGTGTTGCGGAGGGCTCGGTTTGACCACATTGGCCGAATTGGGAACAAACTTGCTTCTTACCCAGCTGGTAGTAAGGCGTTTTGGTCCCTGGCTAAGTCGGTTGAATCGAACTTCTGCCGCCCCTCACTACCTCCACTGCTGAAACCCGACGGGTCGCTGGCCCACTCCGCTGAGGAGAAAGCAAGCTTGTTTGCCTCTCTGTTTGCGGAATCTTCGCGTCTAGATCCTGGTGGCGCGAGGCCCCCTGGTACTCTTGGTGGATGCGAGTCGATTATGTCAGACATTCGCATTCATCAGAAGGATGTCCGG
This sequence comes from Polia nebulosa, assembly GCA_951329385.1. NCBI lineage: Eukaryota > Metazoa > Arthropoda > Insecta > Lepidoptera > Noctuidae > Polia > Polia nebulosa. The sequence goes on along the minus strand of OX589595.1, from coordinate 653,987 downwards.
AGGGTACTGAGTAACCTGGACGTGAACAAGGCTAGTGGTCCCGACGGGATACCGGCAATTGTACTGAGGACGTGTGCACCTGAGTTGTCTCCGATCTTGACACGCCTATATCGCCTTTCGTTTGAGACTGGAAAAGTGCCGATGGCTTGGAAGCAAGCTAACGTGCAACCCGTACCCAAGAAGGGTAGTCGAGCTGACCCAGCAAATTATAGGCCCATCTCGGTAACTTCCGTTCTCTGTAAGAGTATGGAACGTATACTGAATGGTAAGCTCCTAGCATACCTAGAAGCTAACGATATCCTAAGTGACCGACAATATGGCTTCCGCCGAAATCGGTCAACGGGAGATCTTCTAGCGTATGCCATTCACATCTGGAGTGAGGCCATCGACAAACAAGGGGAAGCCCTTGCGGTCTCCCTTGATATCTCGAAGGCCTTCGACCGGGTCTGGCACGACAGCTTAGTTGGCAAGCTTCCTTCCTTCGGTCTGCCCGCTGGATTGTGTGATTGGATAGCAGATTTCCTGAGGGATCGGTCTATCCGAGTAGTCATAGATGGCTGCTCGTCCGGACTGCTGGCTATTAATGCCGGTGTTCCTCAGGGGTCGGTGCTCTCGGCAACATTGTTTTTGCTGCATATTAACGATCTGCTAAAACCCGGTACCTTTGGGTATGCAGACGACAGCACTGTTGCCGAGAGATACGTGCCGGACGCACGAGTTAGTGGGTCTCAGGTCCGGTCTCTCCGAGAGGCTATGGTTGGGCGCTTGAACTTGCCCTTGCAGGCTGTCTCAGAATGGGGCGATGCCAATCTGGTTAAGTTCAATGCTGCTAAGACCCAGGCGTGTCTTTTTTCTGCTAAAAGGAGCCAATTTCACCCGGCTCCATGTTTCCGAGGTGTAACCGTGCCGATAACCGACCGACTTGATCTTCTTGGTGTTACTTTAACATCTACCCTCAATTTTGGTCCCTTCATAGAGGCTAAGGCTCAAGTGGCTGCCAAAAAGTTGGGGGTCCTCGCAAAGGTGAGACGATACTTCACGCCGGAACAGCTGCTCCAACTCTATCAAGCGCAAGTCCGATCGTGTATGGAGTACTGCTCTCATCTTTGGGACGGATCTGCAAGATACCAGCTTGATGCCCTTGAGTCAATTGAGAAACGTGCCAAGAGGATCATAGGCAATGATAGACTCGTTGAGTCAAAACTCCAAAGTCTTGAACATAGACGCCGAGTTGCTAGCCTGTCGGTTTTCTATCGATTACATTTTGGGGAGTGTGCGACGGAATTGCATGATTTGATTCCGCCAAGCCCGTTTCATCTAAGGACCACAAGACGTACGGCGAAGTGCCACCGGTTCATGGTGTACATTCCACCCATACGCACAAAGCGTTTTGAGAAAACATTCATTGCACGTACAGCTAGAGAGTGGAATTCTCTACCGGAGTCTGTGTTTCCTGTAAGATACAACCTGGGAGTCTTTAAGTCAAGAGTGAATAGGTTACTTCTAGGCAAGCGTACTCCATCTTCGACCACATCATCGCTTACCATCAGGTGAGATAGTGGTCAAGCGCGAGCCTATCAAACATAAAAAAAAAAAAAAAAGATAGTGGTCAAACGCGAGCCTATCAACAATTAAAAAAAAAATACTACGGAACCCTACACTGCACGTGGCCCGACACGTCGCTTTTTTTGTAAAATTTTATTTCCTGTGTTCTTCAAACGGGGAGGATGATTATTTTGGGATTGATGCCGAGAAAATCTTTAAAAATTTTATCTTATAAGATCAATTTTTTTTTAGCACAGCAAATAGATCACCCTTTATTTTCTGATGGGTGAACCAGAGGGTGACTTGCCTCCGCCTTCTTAAAAATCAAAAAGTAAAAGATTATTACGTCAAGATCACTCAGTAACGTCTATTTTTATTTTCATCTATTTACAGAACAGATATCTACTACCTACAACTTGTAACTTGAGCTGATCTGTTTATACTTCCAGGAAACTTCCATCCCTTTAGGTAGGTGTCAATTTATTCACCTTGAGTTATTTTCCGTGACTTCATAGAATTTGTGGCCTTGTTGCGATATTGAGTGGGCATTCCTGTGAATGGACCATTCCTCTTTTACAAGCTTTTATTTAACTTGCAATGTGTGTATGTTCGTTGGTCAAATCTTGCCAACTGAATTAGAACAACTTCCAATTAGCTTACGTAGTTGAATTTTTACAAGTTGGATCAGTTCCGATGACAATGCACTTTAATGGTAAGGATAACCTAAATTGCTGTCACAAAGACTAGGCAGATCGATTGCTGTCACCAAGACTAAGCAGATCGATTGCTGTCACAAAGACTAGGCAGATCGATTGCTGTCGCCAAGACTAGGTAGATCGAATGCTGTCACAATGAGTAGGTAGATCGAATGCTGTCACAAAGACTAGGCAGATCGAATGCTGTCACAAAGACTAGGTAGATCGAATGCTGTCACAAAGACTACGCAGATCGAATGCTGTCACAAAGACTAGGCAGATCGATTGCTGTCACAAAGACTAGGCAGATCAATTGCTGTCATAAAGACTAGGCAGATCGATTGCTGTCACAAAGACTAGGCAGATCGATTGCTGTCACAAAGACTAGGCAGATCAATTGCTTTCACAAAGACTAGGCAGATCGATTGCTGTTACAAAGACTAGGCAGATCGATTGCTGTCACAAAGACTAGGCAGATCGAATGCTGTCACAAAGATTAGGCAGATCGATTGCTGTCACAAAGATTTCTGCCTTTATTTTGTTTTTGTGCTGCGCATGTTTTCAAACAACTATCATAACTATATATTTTTTTCTAAATATTACAAATTATAATGTTTCTTTGAGCAAACTAATGCGCAGTGTTACCTGGCATCCCTATCTAATCAGCGTCTTCCTTCAAACACAGTATTGGAATCTCGATTAGATGGCGCCGCCGCGTGCGAGCTGAACGGGAAGCGGACTTGAGGATTACACTCCACAAAATGAAACAGAAGGTCCACCTTCTGCAACTATCGTGTAATGTCATCAATCAAAGTTCACTATTAAGCAGAAGTCGCATTAAAATTAAACATTATCGTTGACGTGGTATCAATTTTCGTAACCACAGACTTTTTTTTTATTGTTGATAGGCACGCGTTTAACCACTATCTCACCTGATGGTAAGCGATGATGTGGTCGATGATGGAACAAGCTTGCCAAGAAGTAACCTATTCACTCTTGACTTAAAGACTCCTAGATTGTAGCTATCAGGAAAACAGACTGCGGCAGGGAATTCCACTCCCTAGCTGTACGCACACACTCTACAACCTATTGTCTACATGAAATTATGCAGTGCACAATTGCTGTTAGATAAGAGATAATTTATTATCACTTGAAATAACGTTCACATGATATAATATTCATATGCTATAAAAACAAATAACCTAATTTCATGTGATCTAATATCACATTTCATATAAACGTCTTTTGCTCTAATAACACTTAGTATAACGTTTATTTGCGCGGCTCCTATTTCTGGGTGGTTTAAAAAAAATAACCACGAAGGCTAAGGCGGGAGCTCCGCTCCGTTTCGCTCCCGCCTTAGCCTTCTAACCTAACCTATCCGAGTCGGGGTGTTAACCATAATGACGTTTTTTATATATATTAAACGTTAGACCTAATGATTATAGAAAATGATTATTAAACCATATAAAATTAGGTAAACTGAAATTATATTAATAATTCATTATATCATTTCATCGTTATACTAAAAAAAAAATATATTAAATGAAATTAGGTCATGTGATCGTTAGAACTTTTGTTATTATGTCAAATGGTACGCACCCAATTGTGTGTTTCTCAATTGTCTCAAGGGCATCAAGCTGGTATCTGGAAGATCCGTCCCAAAGATGAGAGCAGTACTCCATACACCATCGAACTTGCGCTTGATGAAGTTTTAGCAGCTGTTCCGGCGTGAATTACACTCTCACCTTTGCGAGGATCCCCCAACTTTTTCGCAGCCACTTGAGCCTTTGCAGAGGCAAAGCTCTATGAAGGGGAAAAACTTTCCCATAACAACGCTATAAATCAACGAATCGCGGCTACCCTGTTTCAAGGTAGATGTTAAAGCCTCACCTAGTCCTCCCACATCGATCTCTATCTGTTCTACCATATTAAATGATTATATTATACTATATTATTATTTTATTATAATAATAATAATAAAGCCTTTTATTCAGATACACTTTAACAATACAATTTTCACATTAAACTATTTCCTCACTTTTACCATTATCTGTTTGCCCGTTGGCAAAGGCCTCGGCCAACTTCCTCCATTGAGTTCTATTCCCAGCTGTTCTAGGCCATAAACTTCCCGCTACTACTGTAATTTCATCGGCCCATTGTCTGTATGGTCTGCCCCGTTTCCTTAGTTTATTTTTAGGGTACCAGTGAATTATTGTTTTAATCCATTTATCCTTCCCTCTAATTGTGTGGCCTGTCCATGCCCACTTTAGTTTTCCGATTGTGATTGAAACATTGTTTAGTCTGGTTTGTTTCTTTATAATGGTTGTTCTTATTCTATCAGATCTTTTCTTCCCCAACATGCTCCTCTCCATTGCATTTTGACACACGTCCAGTTTTCTTGTGTATGCTTTATTTAGGGCCCACGTTTGGCAGCCATATGTGAGGACGGGCAGGACAGAAGTATTGAAGAGTTTTCTTTTGACAGCCATGCTCATTTCTGTATTCTTCATTATTTCTTTCAGGCTCCAGTACCTCTTCTAAACGTCTTTCTATTTCTTTGGTAGTTCGGTCTGTTGGTGAAATTATTTGCCCAAGATAAATGTATTCACTTACATATTCAATTCTAGCATTGTTCATGTAGATAAGTGTTTCTTGCTTCCCATTTGTCATAACTTTAGTTTTGTCTGGATTCATAACGAGTCCCACCTTTTGACTTTCCCTGTCTAGTTTTTTGAGCACTATCTGAAGGTTATCTATTGAAGGAGAGAGAATTATCAGGTCATCCGCAAATCTTAGATGCGATAGATTTTCTCCGTTTATCTGTATTCCGAAGTTTTCCCAATCAAGTTGCCTGAAAACCTCTTCTGAGACCGCTGTAAAGAGCTTTGGTGACACAGGATCACCCTGGCATACTCCACTTTCTATCTTTATTTCATCTCCCTCTCTCTCTCATTTAATTTTAGCTGTACTGTTCTGGTAGACATTTTTCAGTATTCTAATGTACTTGATATCAACCCCCTGGTTCTTGAGCGCTTGCCAAATTCTCTCATGAAAAAGTGAATCAAAGGCCTTAGAATAATCCACAAAGCAGCAGTAGAAGGTGATATTGTATTCTTTACCTTTTTCAAAAAGCTGTCTGATGACATGAATGTGGTCTAAAGTTGAGTATCTACTCCTAAAACCCGTCTGTTCTCTTGGCTGATTCTCATCCAGTTGCTTCGTCATTCTATTTAGAATAACTTTAGAGAAAACCTTGTATATATTTGACATGAGGCTGATGGGCCTATAGTTATTTATGTTGTTCTTGTTCCCTTTCTTGTGAAGTAATATTATGGTCGAAGTCGTCCATTGGTCGGGTATTATCTCGCTTTTTAGAACTTCATTGAAAATATAACTGAGTGTAGGTACAACAACACACACTCCAAGACACATACACACAACACACACACACATAGGTACACCAAGAAAGCATGGCTTTCTTTAAAAACCAGTCAAGTGCGTGTCGTACTTCGTACGTTTAGGGTTCCGTACCAAATGAGGGAATTATCACAGAAAAACTCTGATTCGTCAATCTATTGGTATATGTTAGTAAAACATACGTAATAATAAACATTGTCACTAAATTTTAAATGCATAGGTCAATGGAAACTTAAAAAATTCTTCAGAACAAAATTTTGTGACAGACGAAGGACAGACAGACGGACTGACGGACTCGTGATTGGCAGCAATAGGGCTCTGTTTGGACCCTTCGGGTACGGAACCCTAAAAAGTAGTTTATCACATGTTAGTTATGTATTACAGTGACAAGAATATGTGAACTTTCTGCACGTCACCTGTGCGATGTCGTCCGACAACCAGCGCGCTTACTTTGTTTGTATTAGATAATTAATACGTCGGCAGTCGATGGCGGTGGCTGAGGCATCGCTGATACTTGCCAGTTTACCGACTACCTCTGCCTGCCCACCCGCGTCACCCGCGTTACGCTGCCAATATTAGCACCTGTTGTGTGGCATGTAGATCACTATCATATTCGATAACATGACTTGAAAATGAAGGCTTGGAAAATGTTTGCGTTTCTGTTATGTCTCCGGAACACGGAAATTTGTTTAAAGTTGCATGAAAACTGTTGAGGTAGAGTTGCCTGCTCGTAACATACGTTCTACTTTTATGGAGGTGGGCCCCATCGTCAAAATCATCCCTTACTATCAGATGAGATATTGGTGAAAAGCGAGCCTATCAATAATAATAAAAACCGGGCAAGTGCGTGTCAGGCCAGCTCAGCAGCCGAGGTGTCAGGCCGCTCAGTGTAGGGTTCCGTAGGCGCCAGTTACAGTACGAATTGTGTTAAGTAAGGATTTTATAAGTTGGGTGACTCTTAAACTAACAAAGCTGACTTAGCCGTGATAGCTTTTCTTCAAAGTTCGTTATATACAGGGTGGAAAATATGAATGGGCCCTGGAGGGAAACTACTTTAAATATTTAAGATACATTATTTTACATAAAGGAAACTTTCCTTTATTTTTAAAAATAAACAAAACTGCATTCACAGATTTCTCGAAAAGCTTACCTAAACTGGGAATCAAACCAGCTAAAAATTCAAAAAATAAAACACTCGCTATTGTACTGTACTAATACGAGTAGATAGGATTATTGTTTAGGATAAAATCTTTCTAATAAAAATTTGGTCTTAGATCATGACATCTAACATTAATTTTATTTTATCACCCATTTTAATATGAAGGACACGTAACGTTTTATTTCTAAACTTTTCGTCAGAACGCCTCGTCTCAGAAGGAAATGTGCATAGAATCATTATTACCAATAGGCATTTTTCATGGCTATAAAAATAATAATTCTATTTAGTTCAAAAGTTAGAATATCAAATAATATTGGATACGTATTTTTTGCTTTACCAAACCAATAAAAAATCCAGCTTCAAAGTCTTGAGCATAGACGCCAAGTTGCTAGCCTGCCCTTAGTGCTCCATCTTCAATCACATCATCGCTTACCATCAGGTAAGATAGTGGTCAAACGCGTGCCTATCAACAACATTAAAAAATATATAAAAAAAGTAAAGTAATCTATCTTAAGGATTTAAAGTAGTTTTCCTTCAGGGCCCATTGAAATTTTCCACTCTGTATACTATCGTCCCGATTTTTTTCTTTTCAAGCCAACAGTTTAGCTTTTAATGGGGGGGACGCTAGACTCGATCGAAAAATATCACTTTAAAGTTTAATAATGATAGACAAGAAAAATAAAAGTCATTTTACATGAACGGGAGTTACCATAAAAAAAAAAGCTTTTTGGAAATTTAAATGTTTCGTTTTTTTTGGGGTGATTAATTTACGTATATCCACTCAGATCCTGCGGCGTCCCGGGACGCACCCTAAAAAACGATGTATACGTTATTTGGTAAATAGGTGCACATACTTAATAACAATTGCAACCATTCCTTTTAAACTGACACAAACTAGCGCTTAAATTCAAAATACAAAATTAGCGCTTAAACCCTCTCGATAACAAAATCAATATGCGTATGCACACGCGTGTAATCGCTGACATAACTCAGGAAAGCGCTAAAATCGCTGAGTGCGCCGCAAACAACCGCGCGCGAGTTTAATTGCCGTGACGAGCGCGACACGGTCGGCGCGGAGCGGACCCGTGCGACTCGACGCAATCCGGTGCGTTCGCGTGCGAATGTAAAGAGAAGCTTCGTTTGTGCAGTGGCGGTATCAGAGGAGATAGGAGATGCGTGGTAAATACATATTTAATATTTCTGTTAGTTATTTATAATATGTATTTTCGGTGTATAATGTAAATTTTGTGCTCCTAGTGATCACACAGTCGAACACTGTCGAGCCATAATTAGTGGGAGCTAACCGATGGGCGCCGGCTGCGCCATCGCTAGTCCAACGCTATGATGTATCACTTTGTTTCACTCCAAGTTTACCTTTACTTTATACTGCCGGCCGGACTTGTTAGTAGAATAACAGAAAAATGCAGTTCGTATGTACGTATATATCGATAGGCTCTAGGTTTTGTAAGTAGTAAGAGGGAAAGCTTCTTATCATGGGAAGACCTACAGATTACTTATGCAGCAATTGACGACATCCTCCAGTGATTTATGGTAAATGATATGACAATATTTTATGGAAATTTTAACAAAGACTAGGCCGGCTGGCTTGATTTGTCTACAGCCTACAAAAATATCAACTTTAAAACTGTTTTTAAATTGATGTGTTTTTAAATCAGGTGATTCACCAAGTCACCAGTAACACCTCGACCTTCATCACTACAAACCTAATTTACACTCCAAACATCTAGAAGCATCTAGAAGAACAACTAGAAGAAGAAGTAACTAACTAGAAGGAACAAGCGTGGAGGTACATCAGTGGTAGCACTTTGCCTTTGAGCTGGTCTGGCGTAATACGGAGTTTCAAAAGACAAAAATGCCAGCTTATATTTACTGATTTTGTTATAATTGACGTGCGGCCTATTATTCAAGAAGAAACATGATGGCTCTATTACCTCCTCTTCTCCCATGGTAAACCTTAGCAAGCAGACTTGTTAAAGTTTATTTGCTTTTTCATAATCAAGACTGATATTCTTTGTTTGATTAATTAAGAAGCAGAGCCATGAAACCTGCGATTTTAATGAATAAATGGTTGATTTTTTAAAAGACATTGAAAAGTAGTAGTACCTAGGTTTAGATTACAAAGACTTACATCTTGTGCTGCACCATATCACACCTGTCTTTTTACACATTTTCCCTGTTTCAGTTCTGTCCGTTTGTCAAGTATTCTAGGTAATCAAGTAGTCTGAGACAAAGTTCCCTTTCAATAAACATGACTGCGCAGTCTGAATATTTTAGATGTGAACACTTTGAACTGCAGCGACGGAGCCGACAGAGAGGGGGGGAGGGTAGGAGACAGGGGGACAGGAGGGATTGAGGAGGAGGTCAAGCGAATAAAACGTCGCCGTAAGTGCGGATAAATTCCAGTGAATTTATTCCACTGTGATGTATGGCGCACCGCGAGACAAACAGCAATGCGATAGGAATCAGCAAAAACTGTACAAATGAATAATGTTTTGTATGCTTAGGCTCCGTGATAAATGAATAACCGCATGAGAGACTGACTTCCAGGGTAGGTAAGTGTTAGCATGCAATACCTATAAAGATACATACATAAGATTATATGTGTTCTCATGATAATTATGATCTATATAGGACGAAATTTTCAAGTGGGTGTGATTGGCCAAATCCAAAACTTTGACTTGAATGAAAACTAAAACTGAATCATTACACTTTTGAAAAAAAATATCAGCTAAGTTTTAATTTAAAATGTATCAGTTAAGTTTTAATTTAAAATGTATCAGTTAAGTTTTAATTTAAAATTTATCAGTTAAGTTTTAATTTAAAATGTATCAGTTAAGTTTTAATTTAAAATGTATCGGTTAAGTTTTAATCATAGTATCCATATTATAATATTTGTGCAGGAGGTGATCATTCGTCGTGTTGAGGATGTGATGATGAAAAGACTTGATGATGGATACTTTGGTTTTAATTATCGTTCTACAATTTTGACTTATAATATAGACGTACTCGTTCGCCGTTAGTTTTTGGATTGAACCGTTGAACCGTTTTTTAAATTAAATCGGGTTGGGGCCCACGGTGCGTCCCCTCCCGCGCGCGCGCGGCTACGTCGTCCTCGCCTGTGATGTTGTCGCTGGCTTTGTCCGCTAGATGGCGCTGGTTGTCCGTAAACATGCCCCCGGCCTTGGAAGCTCCTGGTTCCAAAGAAGCAGATGTCATTGTGTTGTCGTCGTCAGGAAGCGGGAGTGGGCATATCTTTGAGAAGGAGCGCTTGATTGTGCCCGTCGCCGTTCTTATGCTTGCAACGCGAGCTATGTCATCTTTCCCCGGAAATGTCTGTAGAACTCGGCCTAGACGCCACTTAAGAGGAGGCAGGTTGTCTTCCTTCACGAGCACAAGGGTGTCTGGAACAATAGTGTCTCTGCTGGTCTGCCATTTCGTTCTTTTCTGGAGTTCAGAAACATATTCCTTTGACCATCTACTCCAAAAGTTCTGGCGCATCTGCTCAACACGGTCGTAGCGACGGAGACGCTGCGGAGCCGTTGCGGTAAAATCTTGACTGACGGGTGCGTTGAGTGGTCGGCCAATCAGGAAATGAGCAGGTGTTAGCGGAAGAAGGTCGGAGGCATCGGATGACAAAGGAAACATGGGTCGGGAGTTGAGGACAGCCTCGATTTGTGCCAATACAGTACTTAATTCCTCGTAAGTCAAGTGTGCATTACCTACGACACGAATTAAATGAAATTTACAGGACTTGATACCTGCCTCCCACAAACCACCAAAATGAGGCGAATAAGGCGGAATAAATGTAAATTTAATTAAGTTATTAGCAGTATAATCACGAATATCACTCTCTTTATCTACTAAAAATTTTGCAAATTCTTTTAGCGCCCCTACAAATGTTGTACCGTTGTCTGAGTAGATTTGCAAAGGTTTACCTCGTCTGGAAATGAAGCGCTTTAGTGCTAACAAGTATGCTTCAGTTGTGAGGTTAGTAACCAGCTCTAGGTGTACAGCACGCGTTGCAAAACACACAAACAAACAGATATAGCATTTTATTAACTTTGCCCCCCTTCCTGAACGGTTCAACATAAACAATGGTCCTCCGTAGTCGACGCCGCAATACATGAAAGGGTACCCGGGTTGCAATCTTTCGGGTGGTAAATTACCCATCTGAATATTTAGAGGTTTAGCTTTCATGCGAACACATTTTACACAGGTATGCACTACATGTTTAGCCAAGTTCCGCCCTCTAAGTGGCCACCAAGTTTCTCTTATAGTTGCTAGTAACAATTGGGGCCCCGCGTGTAATAATTCCTTGTGTTTATACTCAAATAAAAGACGGGTGAATCTATGTCGTCCGCATAACAACACAGGATGCTTTTTGTCATATGGAAATGATTCGGAGTTTTCTAATCTACCTCCTACTCGGATTATATTGTGCTCATCTAAAATTATGTTCAAATTAGAAATATTACGAGGGAATTTTGAAGGTTGTTTTTTTATTAAACTTTCATAAATTATTGGAAAAGATGCTTGTTGTGCGATACGCGTTAAAATTATTGTTGAAGTATTCAATTCATCAACCGACAGATTATCTACGAGGCGCTGTGATTTTATTTTATGTCGGCTATTATTCGTAAAGCGTAGAATATAGGCCATAACTCGTATCATACGGTTGAAATTAGAAAAGTTTTCGAAATGAAAGAACATTGGTTTTGTTTGATTCACTAATGCGGATTTTGTGGGTTTTAATTCTGGTAATTCATCATAGTTAATATTATAATTGTTATTGTGCTTACCATCCATTCCCTGAACGTGTAAGAATGGCGGTCCTTTCCACCACAGATCAGCTGATGTTAACATATCCAATTGCAAGCCGCGCGATAGCAAATCAGCTGGGTTCTGTTTACCACTAACATGAAACCACGCTTTATCACCCGTTAGTTCGTTAACTTCTACTACACGGTTTTGTACGAACGGTTTCAGCTGGTTCGGTGGCATCTTAAGCCATCCTAACACTACGGTAGAATCTGACCAGAAATACACATTATTAAACGTCAATCGTAACGAACCAATTATCTTTTTGTAAAGTCTAGCACCTACTACCGCACCGCATAATTCTAAGCGCGGAATGGAAACCGGTTTTACCGGTGCCACTTTACTCTTCGCACATAACAAACGCGCTGTTACAATTGTATCTGTATAACTACGTAAATACGCACATGCACCGTACGCGTCTTGTGACGCATCACAAAAAATGTGTAGTTCAACTGTGTGCGCGTTATCTCCTATTACGTAACGAGGTATGCGTAAATGTTGTAAGCAATTTAATTGACGGATGAAATTCTGCCAATCTAATAAAATCGGCTTAGGCACTGAGTCATCCCATCCTATCTTAGCTAACCATAATCTCTGAAGTATGATTTTTGCAATCACTATCACAGGGGTGAGTAGACCTAAAGGATCATATATTTGAGCTATAGTGGAAAGAATACTGCGCTTACTAGCATCGGTAATGTTGTGTTCACAATGAGTAGTAAAATGCAATTCATCTGAAATGTTAAACCATCCCAATCCTAAAGTTTTTGTGTGACACGATTCTCCTAGCGATAATTCTTTAAAACTAGACTCAATTTGGGTTGGGGAAGGCGTTGCATTAAAGATCCACTTCCTCAGCGGAAAACAAGCCGATTCTAGGACTTTAGAGACACTACTACATATCTCTAATAATTTTTGATAATCTTGATTTCCCGTAATTAAATCGTCGACATAAAAATCGTCACTAATGATTTGCGCTATGACGTCATCATCGCATTCCATTGCGAGTTGCTTAAGGCACCGTATACTCAAATAAGGCGCGGATGCCGTCCCGTAGGTGACGGTATTTAGCTGATATATGCCAAGGGGATCAGACGGCTTCTCCCTCCAAAGAATTAATTGTAATCGTCTTTGATCTGATTGCACTAATATCTGGCGATACATCTTTTCGATGTCGGCACATGCGACAAATTTAAATTGCCGAAAACGTAGTAGAATAGCAAATATGTCATTCTGTAAGGTCGGACCGATAAGCTGTATGTCATTTAAAGACTTCCCGGACGCGGACTTGGCACTTGCATCGAACACGACCCTAAGTTTTGTAGTCGAACTATGTTCTCTGTAGACCCCGTGATGTGGTAAGAAATAGTACGGCGGCGAAAATTCAGTTATACGGCTCATGTGTCCTAGACTTAAATATTCTTTCATAAAATTGCAATACATCTGTTTATAACTAGGCGTGCTCCGGTTCAACTTACGTTCGAGTGCTAAAAACCTGTTTTCGGCCATCGTAAATGTGTCGCGCAGCTCGTCAGCTGATTCTTTTAAAGGAATGCGCACGGAAAAGCGACCTTTATCGTCACGTAAAGTGGTGTCTTTAAATAAATTTTCGCATGCGAGTTCTTCTTTTGTGAAATTTGGTTTATTACAAATAATTTCTTCAAGTTCCCAAAAACGTTTAAGTTCCACATCTAATGCTTGCGTGAAATTACATTGCGTTCGAGTGGTTTTTAAATTAATTTGGTTTTGAACTGAACCTGAGATAATCCAACCAAGCTTTGTGTTCTGCAAATAAGGACCTTTAGGCAAACGTATTAGACCCTCAGTTAGCAGATCCCAGAACTTGTCGGCACCTATTAATAGATTAATTTCATCACTCGAATGAAAGTCAGGATCAGCCAGCTGTATGTTGTTGGGAATTTCTATATTATGATTAATGCCCAGTGATGGCAATTGTGCGGTGATTTGATACAAAACTAAGCAATTAATGTGTGTATTGTATGAGCTTGTTTTGGATCGTATATTTACATTACATAATTGTGTGGATTGTGTCACGGAGTTCCCTACACCGATGACTAGAATAGTGGACTGTATCGTTGGAATATTAAGGGTTTTGCAAAGTTTTTCGGAAATAAAACAGTGCTGGCTTCCGTTATCCAGAAGAACGCGGGTAGTGTGATAATTATTTTTGGAATCCGCAATCTCTACTAGTGCAGTCGATAATAATACTTGATCATTAAAATAGCGCGTATCAATATTATTGACTTTGTTAGGCGTGTGAGACGTGTGAGATGCGGTGATTCCGTTAGTGGACTTTGGAACCACTATTTGTGCTGTGTGTGAAACAGTAGACGATTCGTTAGCGTCAACGAACTCACTGTGTATTAATGAATTATGCTTTTTGTTGCAGTGCCTGCACGGCCCAAACCAACAATCAGTTATTGCGTGGCCGTCACGTAAACAGTTACGGCAAAGATTCTTGTCTTCGATAAACTTCAACTTATCTTTGGGTGATAAAATAAGAAACTCATCGCACGCATACAGAGGATGATTAGAGCTGCACATAGTGCAATTATATCGCGGCGACTTTGTGTGATTAGCCGACTTCTTGCCATGTTTTTGAGTTGAAACATGACTATGTGTTTTTATTGACGGCGAACTTTTCGTGTGATTGTTCTGAGTACTTTCTATTTGTTTACCATGAGAAGGTTTTACCGTTTCTAAAAAATCTGCGCGATCCTTAAGAAAGTTCATTAAGTCAGACAACGACGTTTTTTTATTGGGAGACGTATTTGTGAGGGTACCTTTGAAAAGTTCCCATTCGCGCTCGGTCGACGAGTCTAATTTTGTTACGATAATATAAATAATTAACGTATCCCATGTGTCAGTGGGTTCGTCTAACGTTTTTAATGCGCGAAGATTACGCCAAATAGTATCCATTAGTTTACGTACTTGAGAAGCTGACTCTTTATTTATTGTCTGAACAGTAAATAACGCTTTAACGTGATTATGAATAAGCAAACGACTGTTGTTGTATCTATTTTCCAATAAATCCCAAGCAACGATGTAATTTTGTGCGGAAAATTCCAAAGCTTTAATAACCTGTAGTGCATTACCTGATAGAACGGATCGCAAATAGTGAAATTTCTGAATATTATCGAGAGTATTACTATTATGCACGAGTGATAAAAATGTATCTCGGAACTCAAGCCATTGATCATAAGAACCGTCGAAGTTCGGTAAAGTAATTGTAGGTAGTTTGACACCTTGTGTGTGTGTTTTACAATTACTGTTATCGCTTTGAACTATCGAATTATCTTTAAGAATACACTTAGACTTGGCCACAATAGCATAATATTGATTTTCAAAGCACTCCCTTTCTTGCAACTCTTTATCTATCTGACTACCTGCAACGTACGAGTCTATTTCATCTTGGGTGCTACAAAACTGATCAAACAACTGTTCCACCTTTTGCAAGCGCTCTTTTAATTCGGTTTTCTGAATTTCCGTTGGATTGGAACCGTCTAATGATTGAACGAATTTTGAAAACAACGTAAATTTGCCTTTCAAAGAACCGCGTTTTTTCACTAAATCACGAATAATATCATCAATACTTTCTGTGTCTGCAAGCGAATGCCTCTTTTTCGTCATTGTGGTGGTTGCGAGAAACAAAATCAAGTACTTACGGTTTTATTACACCGATGTATGCTCTGACCGCGACGTAGGTAGATGCACACTTACTACGAACACTGGAATTTAGACAAATAAAAGAATATTAGCACAAACTCAGCACGGAATCGGGAAGGAAAATCTTGAATGACCTGACCATTAACTGCAGATGGTGAATCTTCTCTCGAATCTTCTCTCCGTTGCTCGAATTTCGTAGAAGTTGTAGGTCCGCTTCACTCCAGCTCGCTTTGATTTTTCCGGCTCGTAGGATCAAATTATGTGCAGGAGGTGATCATTCGTCGTGTTGAGGATGTGATGATGAAAAGACTTGATGATGGATACTTTGGTTTTAATTATCGTTCTACAATTTTGACTTATAATATAGACGTACTCGTTCGCCGTTAGTTTTTGGATTGAACCGTTGAACCGTTTTTTAAATTAAATCGGGTTGGGGCCCACGGTGCGTCCCCTCCCGCGCGCGCGCGGCTACGTCGTCCTCGCCTGTGATGTTGTCGCTGGCTTTGTCCGCTAGATGGCGCTGGTTGTCCGTAAACAATATTATAAATGCGAAAGTTTGGATGGATGGATGTTTGTTACACAATCACGCCAGAACGGCTGAATAGATCTGGATGAATTTGTCTAAGAAATAGATTATAGTCTTGACTAGTTGGAGAAGTACTAATTCCACGCTGGCGAAGCCGTTCGCAAAAGCTTGTAAAGAAGTAAAGTAAGAAAATTCAAAAAATAAAGAAACTATTTTGTTAACAATTAGCTATTTCTTTTAGTTTGCCAAATGTCATTATGTCCCAGAATTAGATTTTTATTAGCGACACTATGTGACGGTGTGATACAAAGTAAGTTTTTTTCCAAAAATCTACAGGTTTTTGGCTCCTGGCTAGAAATATTAGTCATCATCACCCTCTTAATGTTCAAAACTCGAATCATGCATTTCTAACGAACACAGAACGTCTCACACAATCCTTACTCCCTACATACTTCTTTTGCTTCATTTACGTTCATACGTTTCGCGCCGTTGGAATCCTACCGCCGATTTGGTCCAATTTTTCGAGTTCCGTAGTCCTAACAAGGACAAGGATTTAATAACTCCTTGGGAGGATAAACCTTCGCAGTTATAAAATGTTTTTAATTACCATCTTCCTATGTGGACCCGTTTTTACAACGTACAATGAAACCGTAAACTCAATTATAGGTTCATAGTAGTAAACATATAGGATACGTAGGATACAGCTCCTAGTAAGCATGTTGTAACGAGCGATTACGGAACCCTACATTGCGCGCGGCCCGATACGCACTTGTTAATTTATAAACTGGTAAAAATACATCGCCCGTCGCAAATGAGTATAATATTATAATAATTATGAAACGGACACAAACAGTGACATGAGTGTCAAAAGCGCGAGTTTATAACCGTAATCCTGCGGGTCCTTTGATGTCGCCGCGAGCCGCGAGCCACGAGCCGGCCGCTGTCACGTTTGTGTTCAGCGTGACGCGGATGTGCCGGCGGATGGACGGCGTAACACCGGGACAGTGACGTCAGACCCACTACATAAAGTGGAGAAGGGCAGCAGAGTAACAGGGTCTGCGGTAACGTACCTAGGTATAGTTCCCGGCAGCGACAGTTGAAACGAAAATTTTAAATTAGTACTAAGAAATAGGAAATAAATAGTATGTTTTAAAATAGATTACTCGTATATTCTGTTTTATGGGGATTTTTCTTAAAAGTAGTGTGGGACTAGTGGACCACCGCCACCTGTACCATAACTCTAGCAATAATACTTACACATAACATGATACCGGTACACCATGGTGCCGGTTATGGTTAAATGGCATGTAATAGGGGGTGTTTGAAAGGGTCGCCGCAGCCCTGGCACGGGCAACTGAATGAAGAAGGATGGGTTTCAGTCAGTAAGAGTCTGAGACGCTACATGCGCACGGTTAAGCAATTTGATGATTCTCACCCAAAAAAAAAGGGTGAACCTATTGTCTGTATATCAACTGGACACAAATGGAACTCCGGGCTCCTTATAGAAATATCCAGATAGAAAAACCCAATATCACTTTACCCTACTCGAAAATCGAATCCAGGACATCAAGCTCAACAGTGGCGCTAGCGACCACACACCAATGAGACAGTCCTTATCACCTCTTCCACAGAGCTATCAATACATTACAACTGCACCTGTACTGCGTATCGTCACCGTAGCCTAAACGGTCAGGGACATTAATTAAAGAATTAGCACCGGCTCGTTTCGGAAGCGTTCGGCTCCACTCGGCCCCACTCGGCACGCCCGTGCTAAGCCGAGACCCGATAATGATATATGTGTTTTAATTTAACTGGCCACAAATTAGGGACCGCCCGCGCCGACGGAACTAGAGGTCGACGCAACCCGATGTTTGGAGTGTAAATTAGGTTTGTAGTGATGAAGGTCGAGGTGTTACTGGTGACCCGGTGAACCACCTGATTGGAAAACACATCAATTTAAAAACAGTTTCAAAGTTGATATTTTTGTAGCCTGTAGACAAACAAAGCCAGCTGGCCTCGTCTTTGTTAAAATTGACAAAAAAATATTGTCATATCATTTACTATAAATCACTGGGAGGATGTCGTCATTTGCTGCATAAGTAATCTATAGGTCTTCCCATGATAAGAAGCTTTCCCTCTTAGTATTTACAAAACCTAGAGCCTATCGATATATATGTACATACGCACTTCATTTCTCTGTTATTCTACCAACAAGTCCGGCTGGCAGTACAAAGTAAAGGTAAACTTGAAGTAAAACAAAGTGATACATCATAGCGTTGGACTGGCGTGGCCGGCGCCCATCGGTTAGCTCCCATTAATTATGGCTCGACAGTGTACGACTGTTTGGTCACTAGGAGAACAAAACTTGCACCATACACCGAAGAAACATTATTATTAATGTTGATTTTTGAGCCTATTTCAATTGTTATTGTTTTGAACAGCGCTGCGGGTCTATCCTGTTTAAATATTTCCGTGAAAACCTACGTGTGTCACTCCACCGGAAAAACTACGAACTAACACCGAGTTCACTTCAACTATGTTTCCACGGTGAGATTTTTATAGAATAGCCATTTTTGCTTAAAAGGGCACTTCAAATACCAGATGTGGTACCTCCACACTTGTTAAAGAAAATAAATATTTGTTTTCAACTAAACTCATTAACGAATCAATTTAATCATTTTTGATGTGTGAAATATCCTATCAAAATCAAAAGTCATTTATTCAAACTAGGCTGAGAGCCAGCACTTTCTGAACGTCAAAGTTCTACATAAAGACAGTCCCCCAAAAACGCCCGTCCGTCACCACTTCCTAGTGTTTTAGTTGTGAAGAAGAAGTGGCAAACAAACTCCCCAGCAACACATCTGTCTGTTAAATTTGAAGAACTTGAATCTATATAATTATATGCAACAATCTTATCATATGTGTATGTAACGTATGTAAAACAGATAAATAAAGATATATCGTCTAAAATGTAATTGTAGAACTTCTGGAACGCTGGCAGCGAAGGGGTGGACTTGATGATACTGGGCCTTTCCAATGAGACTCCCAGTAGATTTTAAATGATATATTTGAATGACTTTACAACAATAGTTTTAAATAGTACGTCTATATAATGACCGGTGTCGCTGTCGTCGACCGACTAGTCGAACGTGGAACGGTGGGCTGCGGCCCGCACCGCGCCGCTCACCCGCGCATGCCGCTGCTACTGCTGGCTGCGCGTCGCCTCTCGCGCCGTGCCGTATGCTTGTGTGCGTATTTGTGCACGCACACATGCAAGACGTCAACAGTAATCATAAAAATAAATTTTCCGCCACTTGTTAGCTAGCACACTCAATTATGCCATTAAAAACGAACTCAAGCATAAACACTAAACCAAATTAAATAAGCCTCCATACACAACTGGTGTGCCTGCTTACACGTGCAACGATAGAATCTGTCAAAGGGCTGTGATTCGAAGCCACAAGTGATAAACTAGGGCCAAGCCTATGTCCAAAGAGCGAGCCCACCATACATATTTATTGTGAAGCTCACGTACCGAATCATGTCCTTATCAAACAGATAGCTCTGTTATCAGCTCTTATTTACAACTAAATGTTTTAATCTCATTAACCCAAGCAGTTTACAGTTCAGGAATATTAAACTTTAAGCTACGTTTTACTGTTTCTCATTTCTATAGCACCTATTTACATAGCAGGCCTAAACAGTGCTAAGTAATTGAATAGTTGTTTATTCAAATAGCCGTATAAAAGTCAGCTTTCGAGACTTTTTTTTTTGGGGTTGGTAAATCATCCAATGACTTCTCCCGCTCTGGGTGCTGTTTATAGTGCTGATGATTTACCAACCCCAAAAAAAAAAAGTCTCGAAAGCTGACTTTTATACGGCTATTTGAATGGCTCCGTCAGTGGTGGCTGACAACATCTCTTTGAGGCGCGCGTAGGACACTACGCGCCGTCGACTCACGGGCCTGGTGCTGATCGGACGGCGAGCTACCCACTGCTCGCCGTCCGCAGGCCTGGGTCTACGGTGGTCGGAGATCGTCACGGACGACGTTCTACGCCCAGTGCCTCTCCTAGCTTTCGAGACTTGGAGGTACGACAATATACGAACTATTTAATTTTTCACAAGTTTACAGATCACCTTGTAACAGGTCGAACAGAACAAACCCGACTCCTCCACTTGTCTATAATGTATGCAAGTGTAAGTCTGTGTTCAGTTAAATCTGCGTCAACTTTATCTCGCATCTTTCTTTATTCTCGAGTCAGTCCTTACACTATTAGCTAAATGGATATTTAACTGATGAATTTATGAGACGCTTTCTGACTTGATTTTTAAATGTTTATTGCCTTTGAAAGATTACTATTTAAAAATATGCATTTTCCACTATTTTCGTCCATTTTATTTATCTTAATAGCAAAGACTTTCCTACCAAACCATATCGTGATAAAATTATCAAGAGTTTTCCTTGTTCACGAAATGATCGGTGTGTCCGACCCGCTATCAAACGTGACTTAACACTGACGTTAGTGAAAGGATGAAATTCATTGCAAGCCAACCCTTTATTAGACTCATATTATTAATGCGAAAGTTTCGATGTATGGATGTTTGTAACTTAATCACGCCAGAACGGCTGAACCAATCTGGATGAAATTTGGTACAGAGATAGATAGAAATAGCTCATTGGCTATAATTTAATTATTAAAATATGGACCTGATCTGAAAATAAATGTTTATTATGATTATTATTAATTTATAATGGAGAAAGTACTAATTTCACGTGGGCGAAGCCGATAGCAGAACCTTCAAGTTGAACCTTCTAGTTGTTATTCTATCAGATATAGAGTATCGTCGCGTACCGTTAACGTGACAATTAAAAATGCAATAAATAAATTAATTGAACAATAAATAACGCAGATAATTCTTTCTGGTCACGCGGCGATGCCGTTTATTTGTTTAATCTAAATGCTAATTGTCCGCGCCGGGGACGTGCGGGGCCGCCAGGGTGGAGTCGGGGCCCGTGGAGGGACCCGGGGGCCAGACGGAGACGATGAATGGGTGCATCAGACGGACACCGGCAGGTACAGTAAACAATTTCACGTTGTTTAGATAAACGTAACTAGTACGTGTGTACTGCGACGGTTTAGCATATTGGACGGCTTGTCGTTCAGTTGTTAGCATTGGAGTATAACCGGCTGCTGGCATACACGCAGTATGGAGAAGTTTGTTGATCCAACCGTACGAGTGAATGGCAATCATGCATTCTGTTCATTCCTTGTCAAACGGTTGTTTTTAAGAATAGTTTATTTTTGTGAAAAGAAGGCAAGGCCAAGAAAGAAGCTCATTTATAATAACGCTAAATCTGACCTTCTAACAATGTTTAAAAAAATGCCTTACTTATGTTACGGCTGTAAAAGAACTCTTGTTCTTAAAACTAACACATTTTATTGAAATCCCTACTTCTATAATAAGTTAAATACTGGAATAATTTAACATTTATCTATCTCTAAGGCCGGCTACTCACTTTACTGTACGACCGATCCGATTCTATTCTTAGCGGGTCAGAATTGAAACCGTGTCCAACCGTGTCGACAGCCTCACGGGTCATTGCTTATTTTATATTCCAATCGTTTCGTAGCCGTCACCGCGAACAGTCGCATTGAATTAGACAGAATAGGTGTGCGTACCTATTCTCTCTAACCATATCGCTCACGCCATAATAGCCCGCGAAATACAAGTTTACTTACGTTTTTAGGGTTCCGAACGTCCGAATCCTTATGTGTCCACTTGTATATATGTTAAATGCTGAGTTAGGCACCTTACCCGGGCCTGCGGACGGCGAGTAATGGGTAGCTCGCCGTCCGATCAGCACCAGGCCCGAGAATCGACGGTAGTGTTCCACGCGCGCCTCAAAGAGTTGTCAGCAATAATGACGGGGCCCGTCAAGGCCGATGCCTGCCCATGTGTTGTGGATAAATTTGAAACAGAGTTACCGCGCCCCTGGGCACTCAGGGCAGGGAAGGAACAGGGGTCGGTTTTAGTCAGTAAGAGTCTGACACGACCTCCCGCTCCAAACTAGAGCGGGAGATGTCATTGGATGATTTCCCACACCACAAAAAAAGGCACCTTTTTGACCTTGCACAGTTTATTTTTATTTTTTATTTGTATTGTTAGTAATTTGCTCTGAATGTGCTGGACCGATTGAGTTGACGTGCAACGTAAAGAAATGAATTTGGAAAATCAAAAAAATCAAAATCAAAAGTCATTTATTCAAACTAGGCTGAGAACCAGCACTTTTTGAACGTCAAAGTTCTACATAAAGACAGTCCCCCAAAAAACGCCCGCCCGTCACCACTTCCTAGTGTTTTAGCTGTGAAGAAGAAGTGGCCAACAAACTCCCCAGCAACACATCTGTCTGTTAAGTTTTAAGAACTTGAATCTATATAATTCTAAGCAACAATCTTAACATTATGTAAAACAGAAAAATAAATATATGCCGTCTAAAATATAATCATAAAATTAAATAAAATAATCTGCCACTTGCCAGCTAGCACACTCAATCATGCCATTAAAAACCAACTCAAGCATAAACACTAAACCAAATTAAAGAAGCCTCCATACATAACTGGTGTGCCTGCTTACAAGAACAAAGATTGAAACTATCAAAGGGCTGTGATTCGAAGCCACAAGTGATGAACTAGGGCCATCACACTAAATTTGGTAGACAATTATTATATGAACTCATATAATCTGTTATAACCATAAGCTAAATATGGAGAAAGAACATCAAGTGTAACATTGTCTTGCGTTCAACACAGCGACCAACTATTATTATCTTCTAAGTAGTCGTTGATGGAATAGTATGCTTTCGAACAGAGACTAGATTTAATTTTAGTTTTAAATGCATTAAAAGGCAATGGAAATGGAATATGGGTTTCACTTTTAGGGTGCAAATCAGAAAATTGAAAAATAAGAATCCCAAACTATATCTTGCGACATATTAAATAAAATAACTTATTGCCAGTCTCAAAACCTTTTTTTTTTAATAATTTTAAAATAAACCAATTTAAAGTTATTTAGGAAAATAGATGAAAATTGACAATGAGATGACACCCTTTCCAAATCATTGAGAGGGTTCTATTGTGTTACCTAACTCTTTTATCCATAATCTAAAGTGCCATAATTTTTTTGTCTTAATCATCATTTGTCCGAATGATAACTTGCCCGAACTTAATGTCACATAATATCACATGCCATAAAATTGAAATCCCTAAATAAAATATGCCCTAAATCCGTTTGTCTTAGATATTACAATCAATAATAAACAAAAGACTTAACCCCGTTTTTAATAAAATTCATAAGTCCTAAATTCAAATTATTTAATGTTTAGTTATCCTAAACAAATTTTTAAAACTTTGTATTTATTATAAAGCTTTACATAGCGTTTAAGTAAAAATTTTTGTAATTAATATATTATCTGATTTTGTATTGTTTATTATTTTACCAAATCCAACTGATACAATACATTAATAGTAAAGATTCAAAAGCAATAAATGGCTCTTGTCACGGCTCCGGCGCCACATTTATGTATACATTACTCAATAAAACAGTTGATTGTGAACATGTGGTTTTTATTACCCGTTAGGAAGCATGCAAACAAGCATACACTATGCATGCCTTGAGCATGCAGCATGCAAGCGAGCATGCAAGCAACCATGCAACATGTAGCATGACAAGACACGACATTTATTTGTAGAAACATCAGTATACATAATAAGGTATGCAGGTTGTTCATAAACAAAAAAGATCCGTCTTGCTGTTTTGGAACCATGTAAGCAAAGGATAGTGTTATCGCGTCTGTTGCGACTGACTTTGTCCGCCAGGCGTGGAAATAATTGCCGATTACATTTGACAAACATGACCACTTCTAATAAGTACATTGACGGTAACTTCAGTATATTATAGTTAATGAAATACGGCTTGTCAGTCGAATCTAGTTTAAACATCCTCCTAATACAGCGCTTTTGGGCTTTGAAACGTATATCCTTGTCAGTCGAAATGCCCTAAAGAATAATTCCATATCTTAGGTGCGATGAAACCAGGCCGTGGTTTACTGTAAGCAATGCGTCAGTGTTAAGCACAGGAACCAATTTGTAAAGGGCATATGAAGAGTTACTAATATTTTTGCTTAAAATTTCAATGTGTTCTTTCCTATTTTATTTGTTGTCAATAGTCACTCCGAGGAATTTAGCAGTGTTGAGTTCTTCAATGAATTTATCACTAAAAAGTTGGTTGGTTGGTTTTTTTTAAGATTTTATCACTATATTGAACCTTAAGACCAGATAAAGTTGGTTGGTTGGTTGCTTTTTTTTTAAGTTGGTTGGTTTTTTTTTTGCAACATGCAGCAGGCATGGTTTCTATCACGGCTCCGGCGGTCCGACGCAAGCTAATCGTCGCAGATGGTTTAACGCTCACCACCGCAGCTTCGTCAACTCGTGGGTCGCCTCGCCCCTCCGCGCTGGAACTACACAAACCTTATTTTTAGCAAATATTTTAGGACTATCCATTTTATTATAAACTAGCACTTCGTCCGCGACTTCATTCGCGTGGATTTCAAAAATTTATAGCCTATGACACTCACAAATAACGTGGCTTTCTATTCAAAGCAAACAAATCAATCCACCCTTTACCTAATGCCGTAACAATCGCACTGTAACCGTTTTTTTTTTTGGGCGTGGTAAATCTTCCTATGACTTCTTCCGCTCTAGGGTGGAGCGGAAGGGCGTGTCAGACTCTTACTAACTAAAACCCACCCCTGTTCCTCCCTGCCTTGAGTGCCCAGGGGCGAGGTAACTCTTTCGAATTTATCCTCCTCCCCCGGGCAGCGGCACTGTAACCGTTACAACAAGCCGAGTGGGTGGTCGTGTATGGGCGCTGAGCGTCGATAGGCGGCGGTCAGCGCGCACCAGCGCCGGGTAATGTGGCTCAGTCCCACGTCTTCCAATTAACGCGATTACTTCACAATTTCGGCTACAGACGCCATCCAAAGGCCATGACATAACCAGACCCAGAAGGTCTACACGTAACAATTTCAAGTATTTCAAAGAGAAACAAGGCCAAAGGACAGCATGAGGCAGTCAGGAATCAATCTTGACGCATCACCATCATCATTTCAGCCGGAAGACGTCCACAGACTGCTGGACATAGGCCTTTTCCAAGTGTCGCAACATCGACAAGTCGTATACTTCTCGCATCCAGCAAATTTCCGTGACCCTCACCAGCTTATCGGTCCACACTGTGGGAGGCTTTCTAACGCTGCGTCTTCCGGTACGCGGTCGCCACTCCAACACCTTTCGACTTCTTTGAGTATCCGTCCTGCGAGCATTGTGTCCTGCCTGTTATTTACCTAGATTCTCATGCTGATAACTTCATTTCTAATTCGATCACGCAAGGGAACTCCGAGCATAGCTGTTTTCATTGCCCTTTGGGTGACTTTAAGCCTTCTGATGAGACAAATTATACTAATTATTTAAAGTAGAAAGTTCAATGTAAAGCAAATGAAATTGTTTGATTTCTGAATTCGTATCGTTTTTTGTGATGCAACATCGTTTCATGATTGATGACACCTATCTGTTTAGGGCTATGACTGCCTGTGTGAGTCTCCCTCACTCTCCGACCTCCAATTTGGTCATGCTGCTTATAATCGACAAACTTTTACACTCCGTACCTACACTTAAACTTCTGCTTTTATTTCATAATGTTGTCTGCATACAACTCGCATCTAATGGAAACGAAAGTAGTAACTAGATGTTCGCACTAGCGCCCAGCGCTGTGAGCGGTGTAACCGCCGCCATTGAGATGGATTCAATTGCGTATTTTTTGGGACTAATCGGTTCAAGCAAACGCAGATTGAGTTTCTGTCATTAATAGTTCGTAAAAATATGTTCTTGGGTAGTCGAACTATTTACTTTAATAAAGGAAAAATAAACAAATTGCTTTTTGTTTGTCTCTTATAACGAATATTCATAAAACCACTCTTTCAGTCTGTCTTTTGTATTGAAACACGGTAGTAGTTCAAGTAGTTGTAACAAAACTGGCGTTTATTTTCTATAAAGTAAAAGTCATTCTACATTACCACAGAGTAAACATGAGCATTGCCATATCGCACCTAATAGAGCTAGTAGTACACATGTTGTTATTTTGATAATCTATAACATTTTGCATAACATTCCAATTAATAACACAGCCAACAACGTTTTCTGTGAAGCATTTTGCAACAACAAAGTGTACACACATCGAGGACCTCATTATAGTATCTGATAGAGTTATATATAAGTTATAAGTTGTCGCAGTCTGAGGCGGCACTCTTCAGTCGACGTGAGCGAATGAACGTAACTCGATAACGCCGCGTTTGTAAACTAGTTCCCGCGACTGGTTGAGTAACACAAAGCGCATATATTTATGGCGATATCGCAACGATATCGCATCACATTCGCCCCCGAGCGCAGGCCACCACTCACACCGACACGTCACACAACATACCGGTATTGAAAGTTTGACAAAATAAACGAATATTTGTTCTGAACATATATTTTTTTTAATACGAAGTATCTTCTACACAAAAAAGCGGCAGGTATTGCAACAACGTTTTCAAAAAAAGAAAAAAAAACAAGAATGTTTTAAAATTTAAATAATCAACGTGAAGGGACATGAAAATAAAACGTTTCAAAATTCAAAATGCATCACACAACCACTCAAAATTCCCACTAAAAACATCAAAGGAAGACCTCGCAAGCAGTCTCACCAAAATCTAATATTTGCGTGAAGCCGTCTCGCACTTAGCTCGGCGCTCGCGTACGTGCAAGAGGTGTCAGTGCGCGGCCCACGATCCTTCCCTTTATTCAATTCCTCGTTTTGCATAAACTGTTTACTCGGGGCGCGGAGCCCCGACGCGGGGCTAGGGGCCCGGGCCTAGAGTGACAGCGCGCCTTTTGACGGGCACTGCGACCTGACGCGCGCCACAACTGCGGAATTTATAAATCGCTGGCTTTATGTCAGAGATAGTGCAGTGCATTTATGCTGCACACTGCTAATGCACTGAAGTGGTGGCTCTATATTAGTCTTTGAGTGCTGGCGGATAAAATGCTTTTAGTGAGGATTCTAAGAGACACGATCGCTTTGTGTACCATCTTAACGTTAATGAATTTTAATTTTATTTTTCAGCTAGAGTAGTATTCCATCCACAGTTGAAAGACGTCCACTTCCGGACCTAGGCTTCCCCCTAATTTCACGAGATCGACCCGATCCTGTGCGTCTCGTATCCAACGGATTCCCGCGGCCCTCACCAGGTCATTAGCCCACCTTGTGGGATACCTTCCAACCTTCTTTCGATCTGCGGTCGCCACTCTAGAATCTTACGAGTCCATCGGCTATCGACCATCCGTGCTGCGAGTAATGTGCCACCTTTAGTTTGGCAATTCTTCGGTCTATGTGAGCGCTAAAGAATAATATACCACCACTAATATTATTTCTGTGATCCGCTCACGTTAGAGCACACTGTAGTACTCGCTCTGTTTTTACTGAACACAACCACGGTAGTTGCTCGCTCAGCGGGCCTTTATGTTCACCCACCAATAAATTATTTATATAATGGTAGAGTGCGACATTCAGTCGCACTCCGTTCGTCCGCACGATCGTGACGTCACCTGTTCCAATCACCTGTGTCAGCTGCTCGCTGCTCCTCAACTAGATAGAGATTAAGCAGATTAAGGAATATTTGCAAGATTTTTAACTACCAAGTGATTTATAAGCAACAACTTTAGTTATTTACTACGAACAAATAATTCTATGTTCTAAATAAACAGTTTACACAAATAGTACACTCAAAAACAGAAGATGAACACAAACAAATTTACATAAATCATTGCAAGCTGTAAGCGGACGTTTCCGTCTTGACAAAAGGGCAACAACTCTAAACTCTAAACTCCAAATGCACAAACAGAGTGTATACAAACGCGATGAGGTCTGACCCCTCACCCTTATGCCGCGGGCACGAAGTCAGCGGCCGGCGGGGTGGCGGCGGCGGCAGCGCGGGGAGCGGTGCTGCAACACAGACCCGGTCACGAAGCCAGCGGGCAGATCGCGCGGCGCTAGAGCGGTGTCGTGTTGTGTTATGAGAAATTAGTGTCTTTGTTCGCGAACAAGAATCATTGAAATAATTTGAGACACCACGTCAGCGGGCATTTTGAATCATCGTCGTTAAAAAGCCAAAAAATAAAATACACAACACTACGTCAATGCAGACGCGTGGGCACCGCTAGACTGGTGCACATTGCTCGTACGCCGCTCCCCGCGCCGCCACCGCGCCGCTGCCGCCGCCGCCCCGGCGGTCGCTAACTTCATGCCCGCGGCCTTACGAGCGATATGGAGTTAAATGTTACTGGCGTTTTGTGCACCACTGAGTTACAATTAGAATTTTTGTACACAAAGCATTTATGCCCAGATTACGCGAGGCTAAGTACCTTTTACTAATAACTCTTCTTATCTATCTGAACAATTAAATATGAATTGTTTTTCATTATTAGACAATGTTAAGGATCACAAGAGATGTTGATTCGGGACAACTTTGTGTCATTATTTCCGTTTTTAAATGAAAAATATCAATAAATGTAGGTGGCTCAATGACCGTGATTCCACGTTTATCTGGCGCCTACTATAGCATAGCAAACAAATTATATCCTGACTTGTTACCCTAGCTTGGCACATATCAAAATGAGGATGAGTAGTTCTATATACAAGAAACCAGAGTTAATGCCATACTAGCACATTTTTTTGCTATCGTAGCTAAAAAAGCTAGCTAATCTGGCCAATAGGGTAAATATTTCAGAATTCAAATTATGTGAAATTAATTTTGTCCAGTTAGTTCAACAATTTAGTCTAGTATGTCGTTTTTACGAACGTTTTTTAAAATATAAACTCGTCATCTGTGGAAGTTTTTGTGTAATAGTTATGCTATAGTCCCATAATCATTAGTTGAAAGCACATAAAATATAAATAAACGTTTGCGCACACTGTAGATCAGCCCGCGTGATGGATGTGATGCTCGTTGTCGCGCGAGTGTGCCGCGATTGTTGCGCACTAGTGACGCTACGCAATGCGTTCGATAATTGATGGATGTGATGCTCGTTGTCGCGCGAGTGTGCCGCGATTGTTGCGCACTAGTGACGCTACGCAATGCGTTCGATAATTGATGGATGTGATGCTCGTTGTCGCGCGAGTGTGCCGCGATTGTTGCGCACTAGTGACGCTACGCAATGCGTTCGATAATTGATGGATGTGATGCTCGTTGTCGCGCGAGTGTGCCGCGATTGTTGCGCACTAGTGACGCTACGCAATGCGTTCGGTAATTGATGGATGTGATGCTCGTTGTCGCGCGAGTGTGCCGCGGTTGTTGCGCACTAGTGACGCTACGCAATGCGTTCGATAATTGATGGATGTGATGCTCGTTGTCGCGCTGCGCACTAGTGACGCTACGCAATGCGTTCGATAATTGTTGCGCACTAGTGACGCTACGCAATGCGTTCGATAATTGTTGCGCACTAGTGACGCTACGCAATGCGTTCGATAATTGTTGCGCACTAGTGACGCTACGCAATGCGTTCGATAATTGTTGCGCACTAGTGACGCTACGCAATGCGTTCGATAATTGTTGCGCACTAGTGACGCTACGCAATGCGTTCGATAATTGTTGCGCACTAGTGACGCTACGCAATGCGTTCGATAATTGTTGCGCACTAGTGACGCTACGCAATGCGTTCGATAATTTATGACGATGCGACGCAGTGGACGGATGGGTTTATCAAGCGGGTTGATAAAAATGTTTTTGAATTAAACCAGATAATGTCCGGCTTTCAAGCACTATTGGCTTTACTTCAAGCTATAAAATCTAAAGTCATTTGTGTAGTCGTTGCGTCAACAGAGTGCAAGCAACTGAAAGTACTGAGTACATCGCTGTTATGGGTACATTAGCGAAACGAAGTTTAAAAAAAAATCTAATAAAGTAAGTTATAACGGCGTCTCCGCACATAATTGTATTTTAGGAACTGTAACATTTTTCAACAATGGAGTCAAAAGTTTACGAGAAATTCACTCAAGTCTTCAATTAAGCTAAAAATTCGTGCGAAAAAATCCAGTTCAAAGCCATACAAAATAATACACTTCGCAAGCTGAGTGTTGCGAACACTTGAGGATGTTTGCAAAAGATGGAAAGATTTGATTGAAAAGTTAAAAATAGTATAAGATAGGCAATATATAGATACATTGTAAGTGGGAGCGCTGGATAACGTAGAGTCAACATTTTTTTTCATTTCTGCAGAAACGGAAAAGAAAATTGACTGAATTTTTTTTTTTTTTTTTACTCTTCTTATTCATTTAGTGTAAACCAATTCAGTACGCACTAAATAATGCAAAGTACAAGAAAATCAAAATCGTACATGAGACTAAAAATGCTATCAACCATTTTGTCCTATTTATAAATTTAAGTAAACTCGTCTAATCCATTCAAATGTAGCCTCTTTGAAATTCCAGCAATCACATGAGATAATTGCAAAACTTACTGAATACGCGTATATATACATACATACGTGAGCACCGCGTAGCTATGAGATCATTTATCTCAGTATGTCCCGGTAAGCGATGCCTATTTTGTATTATAGGAAGGGATACTAGCGAGCCCCGGAGGGACCCGACCAGCGCTGAGCGCCGGCGGCGGCTGCGAGCCAAGAACACTTCCTGCTCCATTATTATAATAATCTTACATTTTTACCGATAATTTGACTCATAACATGAAGCTAATTAGACGGGTTCTCCGAATGTTTACGATTTTTTTCGGATATCCTTGTTAGTGCAGATAAAGGTAACAAAAGATTCCGGGAACTTTATTTTAACGTCAACAATATCGAATGTTAACTAGGAAGGTTTGGAACTCGTAACCAGGATGACAGCTACGGCATAACACAATAGTCAGCTACGGCGGCGTAGCACTGCCGTCAGCTACGGCGTAGCACAGCCGTCGGCTACGGCGTAGGACAAACTAATCACATCATTAAACTCAAGTGTAAAATAAAAATACGTACCGCATACTGACCCATACTTGTAATAAAACTTGTTATCGATTACAGTCAGCTAACAGAAGAGAGTAATCTGTGTGTAGTAGTGATGAGCGCCTCCGCGCAGATTAACGCAAACATGGCGTGAGGCTGTCAACGATCCTGTGTGTTTGAGGATTACTAGCTGATCAGAGGCTTCTTACTGTGGGTGACAAACTATCAGGGCATGTTATGAACATTAGTTGTTTTTTGTAGTCAAAACCCGATATCTTTGTATTTTCATAAATATTTCAATTAACTTTGATATGTTCTGAGATCTTCGGTTTACTCAGACCAGTGACCAGTGTCCCTGCTGTGGTTTACTTTAGCGTGACTTTAGTACGTCTCGAAGGAAACAAAACAGCTAATTTCCCTTAGCAGTTTCAATACAAGTGATGTTTTGTATAAACACTAAGAAGAAAGACAGTTCTATAAGTTCCTGCCCCAGCTTCGCATGGGTGCAATATTTATTTATATGATTACGCGAAATTTTCTTTCATACAAACCTTGTCCTGACACTTACAAACACAACAAAAAACGAACTAGCCAAACAGATGCAGCAGTTCTGAAGTGATACGCTTCCCTACATTTGGCAATTGATTGTTATTTAGATAGATAAATGTAAAACATCAGTTCTCGCAATTTATAAGTACTCGATTGCCTGTCAAAGAAGCCCGACGTCTGCAGTAGTGTCTCCCGGCAAATGAAAACACCTGAGACGTGTGTATAAATCTCAATCATCTTACCTCCACACTCTGCAGCGAACAGAAGTGGCAGAGCATCTTCACGTTAAAAGCCCTTTCATTACGTCAGTAATTAACACACAATTATACGTGTGACATCACTCGTCTGCTAAAAAAATTGATCAGAAAGCTTTATCGACGACTTCGTAAGCAACTCTTTCCCGGCACTAATGTGCTCGGCGTCAGTCATACCGTAGTAAATGAATATTTTTGACACAAACATCGGCACAAAATATTTATAAACAAGCGACCCGCTCCAGCTTCGCACGGGTAGCACTAATATCTATAGCCTGATGACTTCTGTTGGGTGGAGCGTGAGTGAGAGCGGTCATGTGACGACTTTTAGCAGATGTCTATAGGTAAATGTAGCCTTCGTGTGAGAGCACTAGGTACCAAGCGCGCAATGCGGCCGGCTATGAACATTCCGCATCAAGCGAGTAGACAAGGTTCTGCTGGTTCTACTTCGCTACTCGCCAGGCGACTCGCAGGCTCTAGGCGCTAGGCAAGCTACCTATCAATTCGCTTTCGTTCCTAAAGAATGATCAAAATCGGTTAACAAATTATTGGCAAAGATATCACTGAACAAATGTATAAAAATGAAACCGGCCAAGTGCGTGTCGGGCCACGCACAAAGTAGGGTTTCGTTTCACTGATCCCGAAAACCATGAAAATGACATCGATGCAAAAATGGGGCCGTAGACCCACGTATCCCAATCCTAATCCTCACTTCCTATTTCCAATCCTAACTAGCTGAAGTGGAATTCGACAGGCTGTTACAAACCATTGAAGCTGTGAGCCAAAATTGCTGCACTGTGCGATGAGGAGCTGGACAGATTTCATATTGTCTAACAGTAGATTCAGATCACAATCCTAACTTAATATGAAGCTAAGTACAATGCGTAAGCGCAGCCGTTAGTTGAGGCAGGAACAGCCGAGCGGGCCGGCGCGCCCACCCCGCGGCCTCTAGAGTGCGAGCGAGAGGCAAGCGTCTCAACAACCCCTGACAATGTGTATGCAAAATTTTATGATGATAGGTTCAGTGGTTAAGGCGCACTTTCGCATTTATTATATCAATTAGGATTATGATTATTCTTAAATCTAAACAACCACATCATGGTAGCTATAAAGAGCTAAATCACAGTCATATCATAACACACAGGTGCGGTTAAAAGATAACGCGAAACAATTGCGAAGTTAAAAAGTGTCGGTATTCAGTCGTGCGAGTACTCGCCCGCATCTGCGACAACTTGACCGAGCGCATCACTCCAGGTGACGTCACGTGACAGGTGATCACAGCTAATCAACAACCGCCGAGATCGAGGGGAAGGGAGGCACCGGCGGCGGGAGGAGGGGAAACACGCAGGAAATAGAAAAACTTAGCTCGTTTACAATGAGCGCGACTCGAAGGTATTATTTTTACGAGCTCATCCCAGTAACGACTGTATTTGTCGCAAACTTTATTGTATGGGCTCTCCGTGAAACGGGTCAAGCGGGACTTACCGCCCTTTGTAATAATCAAAACAAGTAACTGAAATGAATGTCAGTGTAAGTTTCAATGGTTTCTATTTAAAGTTGGTAAACTATTGTTTACTAATTAAATACATTTCTTGTACAAGTGCCATTGTTTTATTACAACGCTTAAGTCGTTCTTCTCTCTTAACCTACATTGGATTTCATTTGTCGGATTTCAATGAAATTTTCTGTCGTGAAACTACAGGTAATAAGAGTTTACATAACTTTTTTTTTCTTTTTGTGGTGTTGGGAAATCATCTAATGACTGCTCCCGCTCTGGGTGGAGCGGGAAGGCGTGTCAGACTTCTACTGACTAAAACCCACCCCTGTTCCTTCAGTTGCCTATGAAAAGGGCCGCGGTAACTCTATTTCGAATTTATTCGCGACCCCAGGCAGGCATCGGCCCTGACGGGTCACGTCAGGTACTGCTGACATCTCTTTGAGGCGCGCGTGGAACACTACGCGCCGTCGACTCGGGCCTGGTCCTTATCGGACGGCGAGCTACCCATTACTTGGCGTCTACAACCCGCGCCTATGGTGGCCGGAGATCGGCTTGCGACCGCCGAAGCCCAGGGGGTCTCCGGCGGTGGCTGCTGGGGACATGAGGGCGTTTTTTTTGTAGTCTCCCGCACGCGTTCCGCCTTCTCCTTCGCAAACATTACTGCTTCGCAGAAGGAGGTGACCGCTTCCCATTCCCTCTAGCGCCGTACCAGGGCCTGGACCAGGAGCTGGCGCAAGAGGTCGCTGCCGCCGATCGCCTTCACGAGAACACGGCGGTGTTCCGCCCAAGCGGGGCAGACCTCCACCGTATGGCTTCACCGTGTCCTCTGGCCGATCCACGCAGTGGTAACACCCACGTCGTTTCCTCCCGCCTAATCCTGAACTGAAACCGCCTGAAAAATCGGTGTCTGGTGAGGAACTGCGTAAGGCGGAAGGTGAGGACGCCATGACGCCTCTCCAGCCACTCCTCAAAGAGGGGCCTTACCGCCATTATGGCGTGCCCTACCTGAGCCGAATATTTTTGCAATATTTTTGGAAATTATTAAACAAAAGGGCAATCATGATGTGTACCACGCTTTAATGTTCATAATCCTATAACGCAAGCTACACGCCACGGCTGTCAGGAGCCGATACGAGAGCAGCAATATCAGCATAATAACACGATTGCATCTCATTTCATTAAGTGATACATTTCGCACATAATTACAGCGCCCGTCCACACGCACACTCATTACCGCTCAGCAGAGCGATGGCAAAGTTGATCCAATCATTTAATAGCCCGTGGCTTGGTTCCCGTGACCTCTACCTACCACAGGAACCGGTGAAATTATATAGGATACTTTTTATCCCGATCTACCTGTGTGCAAAGTTTATTCCTAATCTGTTCAGTTGTTGACGCTTGATTGATCAACAAACATTATGTAGATGTTTGTTGATTGTATAGACATACAGACTCGCATATTGATAATATTAGTATGAGTAGGGAAAGCAGACATTTCTGACCTGAGAAGGCTTCCATTCACGTTCTCACACATCGAACATCTGTCGTTGTGCAAGAGATATTTTTGGACCGAAGTTCCTCATCGCGCGTTGCGAAAGGGGGCTAGACGAAAAAAATTCTTACGAAAAGTTGTCACGACACTAATGAGGCTGTCCATCCAAAAAGATTGTGTTGGAAAAACAATCTAATAAAAACTTCTTGTATTTTTGGTGGGTAGGTACAAAGTTTGCAAGCAGAAGCAGAGCTTAGCTGAGCTGAGCTGAGCTGAGCTGAGCTGAGCTGAGCTGAGCTGAGCTGAGCTGAGCTTAGCTGAGCTGAGCTGCGATGAGATGAGATGAGATGATGAAGTATAACTTCTTACGTGCGTGCGTGTGTGCGTAGTTAATAATAAAAAAAATATTACAAATTAAAAAAAATAAAATTATATTACAATTCCTTCACTAATTAATCGAAAGGAACTTCGTTCCATCCGGGTGTCCCTTGACACCTCTCAAGTTTTTTTTTAAAAACGGTGCCTCACACTAGGAATTATTCCTGTATCGTGGGTGCGTTCACAAACATGTAAACTCACATACACAAGACACCCACCCAGACCCGGAACAACTATCTGTTACCATACAAATATTTGTTCCGTGCGGGGATCGAACCCGTGACACGCAGCGCAGCAGCCGAACGCTCAACCACAGCGCCAACCGTGCCGTCAGAATATGACACGAAAGGAATGAATACGGAGATGACGGTTGACGGAAGACATGATGCACTGATTACAAATAAAATAAATTGTGATCAGGGTAGTGGAGTGTTAAATAATATAGTTCAAGACTTTGCCATTTCTTTCAGTCTTCGGTAGCACAGGTGATTATCTCCACCTGTCACGCGGGAGACCGGAGTTCGATTCGGGAACCGGAGAGAAATTTTTTGTTCCTCTTTGTATGTAGTAGTTGTTTCATTATTCATCATTCTCCTGCCCTTATCTCATATATTATTATCACTAAATTGTTTAAAATAAAGTCGCTGTTCTTGTCAATGTGTTTGTGCTCTTATTTAATTTTAACCACTCAAATGATTTGATCCGTTTTTCACTATCATTACTACTACTATGATACATTGATAGAGTTTCACTCTGAACGGGACAGGTAGATACTTGATCACAAACAAGAACCGCTGTTTGCGACACCGTCGCAGTATCGATGTCAAACAACTCTAAACTTCTCAGAAGGAGCAAGGGCGCTCGAATAGCGAATAACTTGTTGCTAGTTTAGCGAATTTATGGAGTTTAAAACGCAAACATACCTAGAAAGAGCCTTAATGCACAAGTAAAAATTACTGTACAAAGGCGGTCTTAATGCTAACAAGATACCTCTGAAACAGTTCAACTGTAATGATTCACTGTTTCTTAGTGTCCGACCAAAACTTCGGCTTCGGCTACCTTCGGCCACCTTCGGCTATCTTCGGCCGAAGGTTCCAGCAACCGACGACGGCACGGTTGGCGTAGTGGTTCAGCGTTCGGCTGCTGCGCTGCGTGTCGCGGGTTCGATTCCCGAATGGAACAAATATTTGTATGGCCTACAGATAATTGTTTCCGGTCTGGGTGTCTTGTGTATGATGTGAGTTTAAATGTTTGTGAATGTGAACGCACACACGATACAGGAGTAATTCCTAGTGTGGGGCAATTAAAAAAAAAAACCGTCGAAAGTTTTATCTAATGATAAAATATTATAATTATAATTTGTTTTTGGTAATACAGTCAAAATCAATCTGCCTAGCTTTTTCCCAACTATCTTGGGGTCGACTTCCAGTCTAACCGGATGCAGCTCAGCCTCTCAACAAGTTGCGTATCCGGTAGTATGAAAGTGGCAAATGTTTGTACTATACATAAGAGTGGTGATGAGCTAGATCCGGCCAACTATAGACCGATTTCTTTGTTGACGACGCTGTCCAAAATTCTGGAGAAATCGTCAACAAAAGACTTATCTAGAATAGTAATAAGTGACAACTAGGACAACTGGGAGATCTACAGAGGATGCTGTAGCAAGTGTTAGCGACTCATCATCTGCCTAGCCTTTTCCCAACTTTGACGACATGGTTGGCGCAGTGGTTGAGCGTTCGGCTGCTGCGCTGCGTGTCGCGGGTTCGATTCCCGTACGGAACAAATATTTGTATGGCCTGCAGATAGTTGTTCCGGGTCTGGGTGTCCTTGTGTGTGTGAGTTAACATGTTTGTGAACGCACCCACGATACAGGAAGTAATTCCTAGTGTGGGGCAACGTTTTTTTTTTTAAAAATAAAAATAAAAAATAAAATTAAAAAAAAACTATCTCGAGGTCGGCTTCTAGTCTAACCGGATGCAGCTTGAATACCAGTATTTTACACGGAGCGATTGCCTATCTGACCTCCACAACCCAGTTACTGGGTAATACGATACCCGTTGGTAAGACTGGTTGTTAGACTTTCGAGCTTCTGACGACTGTCAAAGATCCACGATTGACAGCCGGGACCAATGGCTTAATGTGCTTTCCGAGGCACGGAGGAGTCTCGGTATGTAAAGATGGTCACCCATCCAAGGACCAACCCCGGCAAGCGTAGTTTAACCTGATGGATCGACCCGTGTGGCTAATATTACTTTAGCCACGAGCTCCTCCTGTTGGTAATACAGTCTGTACTTGATTATTTTTAATTTTCTAAAATTTGCAAAACTTTGCTAATAATTGACCAATATTTATGTTGTAGCGACATTTATGACGCTACATACGAACTAAAACAGCAAATTGCTACATCGCGCAAGCAGAGTTCTCCGCGCGATTTGAACATACTCGTATACAACAGCCCGAAATCAACTATCGGGCAGTTGCTCGGACCAGACACAACACCCATCTGGTCGGAGGAACCTCCCTTTTCAATGGAGGTTGTGGGACTTTACACCCTGTTCTACCTACCTCCCACAATGTATTAAGAAGGTGAGAGTTTGTTTATTTGTTAGTCTACATAGTTTCGCACTAGTCGAGAAAAATAAAGACAGATTGATCGATCTGATTTTTATTGTTAAATTACATAAACAAATAAACGTTCTAATTCACATTATTTTGAAACATTATTATTTTTAACCGACTTTAAAAAAGAAGGTTATGTATTCAACCCGTATGTGGGTAGGTAAATCTTACCAAATTCCAAAATGCCTGTCCCGGAGCTTTGGTTGCGGAAATGCATTTATTTGATGTGATATTTTATTTAAATGCAAGTTACCAATACTTCAACATAATCGTTACAGCAACATAGAAAATAGTTTCAGTAAATTGAACACCCTGAAAGTCAGCTGAAAATGACAGCTGAAAAGCTGTTTATTTCAGACTTAAAAATATGTTCACTGTTTAAACATTGCTAAAATTTCATTGCACTATGACAATACATAAAACGGAAATCAGTTATAAATATATGTCCCTGAAAATAAAATCATTCCCTCACCGAGGATTTTTATATATCAATGTCACCGCCGAGTTACTTATTTTCGATTTATGATCTTACCAGATGAAATTTGTGAACGGTGGCATAAGTTTTCTAACCCAGGCAACACTCCTAGTCGCACATAAATTCGAAACAGAGTCACCGCGCCTTTTTTTTGTGGGGTGGGCAATCATCCAATGACATCTCCCGCTCTAGGGTGGAGCGGGAGGGCGTGTCAGACTCTTACTGACTAAAACCCACCCCTGTTCCTTCCCTGCCCTGAGTGCGCCCTCCCGCTCCACCCAGAGCGGGAGAAGTCATAAGATGATTTCGGACCCCAAAAAAAAAAGGCTACACTCCTGTTAAGTAAATATTTCGATTTCTGCATAAGGCTAAACAGGGTTTGTTTAAAAAAGGTGTAAGTGAAAATTATTGGAAAGAAAACATTTCTCTCTATCATTACCTCGCCGTACTTATATTGAAGAATCTCAGTTTATAAATGTATGTTTGATTCCTTTTTATTGCATTTTGGAAATTAAATTGCAGACACAAAATACTAAAGCAATCTAACGTAACGTGCCAGATTTTATGTAGAAGTGAGGGAATGACGATCATTCCCTCATTCAAAGAGGGGAACAACTTGTGCAATATTACATGGCAATAACTTTATATGTATGGTTCTTTATAATTTTTCTTCAGTTTAATAGGCCTCATATTTTTTTAGGTATTTTATAGCAAAACAATAAATACTCTCGCAGTCATTCCCTAATCTCGTAGACTTTTTAAACTCATTTTTCTTCATGCCTCTCCTGCGGTCAGCCGACTCATTAAGTCTTTGTCAAAAAAAACTCCTTACGCACAACTGACGTAATCAGACTCATAGAGTTCCATCGCTCGGGTCGGATAAAACGCTAAATATTGCCTGTCTAGAGGTTATGAATAAAAAGATTGATTAATATACCTCTTTTAGTCAACTTTGGTTTTCTGCAAAAAAATTAATTTTCTCCGTACAAAAACATTCGATGAAATCCAAACTATAATTATGGCGAAGGCGAGAGCCGATCAATAATCTACGGCTTCGCCCAGAAATTGACCTTTGGTCGGACACTACTGTTTAACACCGAGACCTACATCTTTTTACCATAATTCTCATGGCAACTGAAAAACTGGTTAAAATTATACCACCCCATTGTAACATATGCCTAAACAACACAAATGCTGGCGATATTCTTATTTTTAGGGTTCCGCACCCGAAGGGTCCAAACGAAGCCCTATTGTTGTCACAAAATTTTGTTACGAAGAATTTTTTAACTTCCCATTGACCTATGAACTTGATGTTTATTATAACTAATACCAATACTTGGTACGGGACCCTTAATGTGCGAAATCCGACACGCACTTAGCCAGTTTTTTGTTTTTTATTACCAGTTGACTTATCTGTCTTACACAGTATTTATAAGTCAGTCTGTCTTGCAGTTAATAAGACGACTGTGTACACTGTACACACACTACACAGTAGTGCTCGATGAAGACTGGACAGTTGACTCGAAGCC
Organism: Polia nebulosa; assembly: GCA_951329385.1. NCBI lineage: Eukaryota > Metazoa > Arthropoda > Insecta > Lepidoptera > Noctuidae > Polia > Polia nebulosa. Next base: position 614,227 of record OX589595.1, on the reverse strand, counting down.
CACACACCGCAGTATGTACACACCACGGTCACGACGAACGGGACAACTATTGCAAGGGACGTTTCTAAGTTCTCAAGTTATCTATGTATGACATGATGAATTTATTCAAGTAACAGTATATCAAGTCTTAGCAGCAAAAAGCGAATACTGCACGTGCCCCAAAAATGAAGCACATGCAAATGCGCCATAGTGGAGTTTATACTTTTTCTAACAAAATATTTTTTCACTACTCTGCTCAAAAAATCCGTCATTGTAGCGTACCAGAACGGGGATTAAATAGAATAATTATAGCCCTCTAGGGGCTTTTTTTTAACTTTTATCTGTTACCAACTAGCCTACAAAAACGAAAAAGTATTTATTCATAAATAGAATAATCTGAAATAAAGACTTGACTTATTACTGTTTCTATTTTTGATAATGGAACTAAAAGCAGTGATCTCTTCGTCTGCAAAATGAATGCGTGCATTGCGTTGCGGCTACAGAAGAAATTAAAAAAGGTATTGGTATTGGCAAAAGCTTTGCCTTTAGAATTTATCTCTAATTGCGAATTGAATTGTTGACCGCAATTAACAACAGTGAAAATGTCATCATCTAGCGAGAATGGAGACTCTAAATTGCAGATGGAAGAGAAGGAAAATAAATAATTTTCAATTTGTTACCGTCAAGGTCACAAAGCATTTATTTAAATACTTACGAAAAGTTTATGAAGTGGAGGACAGAAAGAACAATGAGTGGATTCGCTTACGGAAGAAGTTTTCCTCACGTATTTTAATGAACTTTCCAAAAATATCAAAGTTCAACCCTTTTTTTTTAGGGGGGGATGGGAAATCATCTTCTCCCGCTCTAGGGTGGAGCGGAAGGGCGTGTCAGACTCTTACTAACTAAAACCAACCCCTGTTCCTCCCTGCCCTGAATGCCCAGGGGCGAGGTAACTCTTTCGAATTTATTCTCAACCCCCGGGCAAAATTTGACGGCTTTTCTCAAGAAATTATCCACCGGCTACAAGGCCAAGAAATCCAGTTTTTAAGAGAAAAGATATCGAGAATTTAGAAAATAAGGCACCACTTACATTTGTAAATGTTTTCCAATTATTTTCATCAAATGAAATTACCAACCAAAATCCAATTGAATTTTTGTTTTACAGATAGCTTTAATTTTTAGGATCAGCGGTGCCTGCAGTGGGATAGAACTGGCTTACATAACAGTGGAAGATGTCGCAACAGACCCCTTAACCAAAATAAATTTCTGTTAACGTTAACGCTAACGCTTCGTGCAAAATGTATGGCAACGACGTTTTTCACGAAGCGTTAGAGAGAGAACTGTCACGTGACTCACGCCCAGTAATGTCGTTGCCATACATTTTGCACGAAGCGTTAGCGTTAACGTTAACAGAAATGTATTTTGGCTAAGGGGGCTGATACGTCCATCTTCAAGCCATAAATAAGAGGAAATTCGTTCGACGAGTCGCGAGCCGAGTGGAGTGGGCACGCCGAGATTTCTTTATCAACTATCAAAATGGAACATTTAATTTTAAATAAAATAAACTAATTAATAATGTACTTATTGGATTAAATCTTTTTCTCGCAATCGTAGTGAAAAGTACAGTGTAAGTTGTGATACACGGCGCTAAAAACCCATTCTATCTTGGTTTCTACCTAATTACTCCCTTCCCCCGTAAAAGCTCAGGAGTAAAACTATCTCGCATATAATGGGTTATTTTATCCCCTTGAATAAAAATCTACTATAATGGTGGTGGTGATTTTTTTTTTGTTACATTTGTGTTCAAATGTTAGCTGCTTCTAGTTGTGAAACTCGTACTAATTTTAAAATCCACAGCATTTAACATAACGAATGCAAGAAACTTACACCAAGTAACGCCTTTTTTTTTGGCTGCTTTTGAAATTATCCAATGACATCTCCCGCTCTGGGTGGAGCGGGAGGGCGTGTCAGACACTTACTGACTAAAACCCATCCTTGTTCCTTCCCTGCCTGAGTGTCCAGGGGTGCGGTAACTCTGTTAAGAATTTATCCGCTACCCCTAGGCATACCAAGTAACGCCTGAGTAGGCCAGCGCTTTTAACCTCAAAGTCAAGACACGCGCATAGGTAGGTACGTCACCGAGGCACGGAGCAGTAAGCAGTGTTTATGTAGCCTCGTGTGTATGTGTGTGTGGTGCATCTCTCCGCAAACACCGCTTGTGACGCATCGACAGTTCGCGCTGAATCAACACGATACCGCCTACCCAGGCCCGGCCACAACTAACGACACGCGCAGAAGGTTCGAGCGTCAGCCTTCTGGGTCTGCCAGGGTCAGAGGTGTGTTTGAAAGAGTCACCCCCCTGACCCAGGCAACTGAAGGAACACGGGTTTTTAGTCAGTAAGAATCTGACACGCCCTCCCGCTTCACCCACAGCGGGAGAAGTTATTTAATGCTTTCCCATTCAAAAAAAGCTTTACAAGGGTAATCGCAAACCCAGGCCTGCGGACGGCGAGTAATGGACAGCTTGACGTCCGATCAGCACCAGGTCCGTGAGTCGACGGCGCGTAGTGTTCCACGCGCGCCTCAAAGAGAATTTGTCAGCCACCACTGACGAGGCCCATCATGGCCGGTGCCTGCATGCCTAGCTTCGTAACAGAGTTACCGCTCCCAAGGGCACTGAAACAGGAAGAGAAGAGATCTGGAGGCCAGGGTCCTCGCGCTGTTCTGGGAGTGGCGCGAGGAGGCCAAACGCCGGGGCGAAACTCTGCTGCCGCGATATCTCGCGGCTCGGCGGACGGAGCTCCGGCAGGATCTCATGGCGACATGGAGACAGCGACTATCGCAACCCTGCGCTGGACACGCCACCATTGCGGCGGTAGTGCCCCTCTTTGAGGAGTGGCTGGAGAGGCGTCACGGCGTCCTCGCCTTCCGCCTGACGCAGGTCCTCACCGGACACGGTTGTTTCGGGAGGTTCCTGCATCAAATCAGGCGGGAGGAAACGCCCGGGTGTTACCACTGTGCGGATCGCCCAGAGGACATGGTGGAGCATACGGTGGAGATCTGCCCCGCTTGTGCGGAGCACCGCCATGTCCTCGTGGATGCGATAGGTGGCGGCGACCCCTCGCGCCCGGCCCTGGTTCAGGCCATGGTACGGAGCGAGAGGGAATGGGAAGCAGTATCCGCCTTCTGCAAAGCAGTAATGCTCGCGAAGGCGGAGGCGGGACGCGTGAGGGAAGCTCAACGGAGTGCCCCTCGCTGCCCCGGCCGCTACCACCGCAGGAGAGGTACTGGGCGTACTGGGTGTAGGACGTCGCGAGACGATGTCCGGCCACCGTAGACCCGGGCCTGCGGACGGCGAGCAGTGGGTAGCTCGCCGTTTGATCAGCACCAGGCCCGTGAGTCGACGACGCGTAGTGTTCCACGCGCGCCTCAAAGAGATTAGTGTCTGCCACCACTGACGGGGTCCATCGTGGCCGGTGCCTGCATGCCTCGGGTTAGCGGATAAATTCTGAAAATGAGTTACCGCACCCCTGGGCACTCAGGCAGGGAAGGAACAGGGGTGGGTTTTAATCAGTAAGAGTCTGACACGCCCTCCCGCTCCACCCAGAGCGGGAGAAGTCATTGGATGATTTCCCACCCCACCAAAAAAAAAAAAACCTAATGTACTTGTGTTTTCGAAAACTAAACAAATGGCTCTCAAAAATTAAAGAAAAAATACAAAGGCGACAACAGACTGCGAGTGTGTGAGACCCAGAATTAGGTTTATTGTTAGTTTTACCCGAAAGTTTATCTTCTTACCAGACTACTCCAGAAAGTGGGTAATAGTTATACCTACTAAAATAGCATTTAATCAGTACGTACATTATTATGGACCGAATTATACTTTCTGTGCCAGAATTAATAAAATATTTTGATTTTATTACCTACTATAATATAAACTTGATTGTTATAATGTGGTTTTGGAAAAAAGAACCTAGGTAGCACTGCTGTAGTATGTGTGAACGTAGGTACGTATTATGTTAATGTAATATTGTGGCACGCGCAGCAGTGGCAGCCGGCTATGTTTTTTTTCATCATTTCATCAAAACATTGTTACGGGTTATTGTTATTGTTACGGTTATTGTTAGGTTGGATCTTCTGTAGGTTACCTACTGAACGTTCGAGTGCACACACAGCTTTCACAGCAAATATCTCCGAGGAACCGTCTCGCTTGACGGATGGGAACACACTGGAGCTGCGCCCATAATAGCGAAATTATGCCGATATTGACACAAAAGCTGAGCGCGCCAGGAATGTAGTTATCAGCAGAAATGTTCATGTGTTAGATTATATTTGCGGTTTATTGAGGCTACTGGCTCATCGGCGCTTCATACACCTCATTGTGAATTGATCTACCCACAGTTCAGTCAGACGGACTATATTATTTTGGATACCAATTCAACGACTAAAATCCTGTACAAAATTAGTGGCAACAGCTTATTTTGTCAACATACGGGATATATATGTAATGATTTATTATTATTTTAATCTTTCACAAACAACTGGCAAATACCTATACTTATGCGGATGCATACTTGTGTTTACTCTAAAGGATTTTAGAGTAAACACAAGTCGTCTAAATACGAGGTAGGTACCTAATCTGTTGACCAATAAGAATAAGAATTGTGTAGTGTACACTCAATCATTCGAACAATCCTCCTCGTGATCATCTAAAAGCCCCACAAATACCTGCGATTAGATTGTAGTCATAAGTCACAGTACCAATGATACGTGCGTTTTTTATCCGCCGTAAGAAATCTGATATGAGAGGTAATCGCGGAGAGTGCTCCGGACTGACGGCTATTTAATATGTATTATGTTGAGCGGCGCCTGATGTATCGCCCTGTATTATTTACTGAAATGAAACAGTCTCGTGTGTACCTCGCTTCTCGTGAAATACTATTATGACATCCACATTTTATGCCGACTATCCTTCTAACGTTGAATCGTTTTCAAAACAAATAAGTACTTTAAATAGTCCTTTACTTGTTGGGGTATAAAGATTAGTTTTGCTCGTTTTGCTAGAGGAACTGTGTATAGGTTAGGTTAGGATTGGGCTGATTGATAGGGTGGGATTGTCCGGAGAGTAATTAGTAGAGGCTCTGGGTACCATCAACTAATGAAAACATAGCCTATCTACTTACTAAATGTAGGTGAGTAACACCAAGATAACATCAATCAGTCATACAGAGGCAGTTCTCGCGCAGAAGGCTGGGTCCTACCACCTGCCTACCTACCACCTCTCAGCGTGCAGAGCGGTGGCACCTGGCGCGTGTGTGCTGCTCGCCGATACCGGAATTAGCATTAAACAACAGACAAACGCGTATTCAAATGAGTCCCGGCCGAGTTGTGTCGCCGCGCGCCAGCCGCCGGCGAATTAATGTGAACGAGGCTGCATGCACAGCCCGCCTCGCGAGCCAATAGAAACAAACATCGATTCATTGATTAGCTTCTATGTGATATAACAGTTATAAACTCCCCGACGCGTCACTAATATTGTTAGTCACAGATTCACCATTAGGTACATACCTACTAAAAGATTTCAAATCGATTTCAAAACGTTGACATACTGCTGTCAGAAGATATTTGTGTTCTGCCTGGGTTTCCTCTATCGCGGTCATTTAGGCAAAGATCATCAAAGTATAATAATTATGTAGGTAGGTACCTATATAGGTGAGTTCCGGTATTCAAGTGGAGGTGAATCCCAGCCGATGGATTTAGAATTTCACAGATTCGTAAGTTAGATTTGGTAGGTATTTTCAACGAAGCAAAAGGACAAATGGATTAAAATTAAACTGCGAGTCGCGAGTCTGGCCATTCTCTTTGATTTGTAGGAAATTCGCTTAAACGAATCCCGCGGATTTATGGTGAGATTGGTAGCGTCGTGTAACTGTGAACCACTGGTCCTACGTACCGCGGGCAGGGCGGCGGCGCGCGGCTAGTGCGCTCCTACATAAATCGAGCGCGCCCGGACGTACCAATATTTTAAGGTGAATGTCTTCACCGTAATTCAAGTCCCCGCGGAGCGGAGCAATCGCTTCTCGATCCAATTTATACGTATGTATACATAATATATTATTTATTTGGATTGCGAGGGCGGGGCGGGGCGGAGCGGGGTGCGGGGGGTGCAGGTTGTCCGTCACGTATCTCCTACAAAACGAGTACATGCTGGGAACCTCCCGCTTCGGGGATCGTATCTGCATACCGTATTATTACATGCGATTCTGTTCGAAAATGTATGAATAAAACAAAATGAAACAAACATCGTTCTCGCCGCCTGATGCACGAATCATTTAGCTATGATCGTCCGCTACACTAGCTCGGACGTTGATAGCAGTCTGTAGGCAAATACTGTGACCGATGAGTGTCTATCTACATCTCCGTGGAACATAGAACATAAGTACATTAGCGAAGCCCGAGACGTCTGGTTTGATTAATATCGCTGAGCGACGAGACAACGTCGGTACATACACACGGTCCCTCCTGGGATTAAAGCATCAATGTTCGATTCCAGTACTACCAACCTAGTACTTAATACTTGTAGTTGGGTAAGATATCGGTAGGAGAGTGCATGGTTTACGCTTGTTCTGTTCTAGTAATAATTTAGTATGCGAAACGAAACAGCTTGCTACGTCGTAGCGTGGCAGTAGCAAAGTTAGGTAACTTTGCTACGATGGCACGCTACGCTACGGCGTAGCTGACTACCAAAATGAGCACTACGCGAGTATTTCTTGTTTTGAAAAAGGAATTTTACCTCAGAACTCCCGTCATTTAGCAAAAAGATTTGGAAACTCCTTTTTTGTATGAAAACTATGAGTGTTATTTGTCCTTGTTACTACGTAACGGAACCCTACACCGCGCGTGCCCCGACACGCACTTGGCCGGTTTTTTAAATCTAGTTGTCTTCATGGAATACCTGAGGAATCGAGGGAGATCCTCAGATATTAGAGGCATTCATATAAGGATTTTGGTCCAAGTCAAGCATTTCCATTCAGAAAGTATCATTTTGTGAAGAAGGCCACAGAACAGATGGTAATCGGATATCTCGATAAACACAGTTAAGCGACTATGACGAAGCTTTATATAAATGGTTCTGGTGAAAATGGAGCCATTGAACTGAACAGATGATGAAGCCGGAAGGTAGTCACGGGAACTCCGTAATAAGACAATATCTACGATACATTGTTTGCAGTCATTGGGGGTCAGAAAAAAATGCTATGATATGGGGATAAGAAAAAAATCCTACACTCTCTGGTCTTACGCCTCAAAAGTAAGAAAAAAATCCTACACTCTCTGGTCTTTTCCCTCAAAAGTAAGAAAAAAATCCTACACTCTCTGGTCTTTTGCCTCAAAAGTAAGAAAAAAATCCTACACTCTCTGGTCTTTTGCCTCAAAAGTAAGAAAAAAATCCTACACTCTCTGGTCTTTTGCCTCAAAAGTAAGAAAAAAATCCTACACTCTCTGGTCTTTTGCCTCAAAAGTAAGAAAAAAATCCTACTCTCTGGTCTTTTGCCTCAAAAGTAAGAAAAAAATCCTACACTCTGGTCTTTTGCCTCAAAAGTAAGAAAAAAATCCTACTCTCTGGTCTTTTGCCTCAAAAGTAAGAAAAAAATCCTACACTCTCTGGTGTTTTGCCTCAAAAGTAAGAAAAAAATCCTACACTCTCTGGTCTTTTGCCTCAAAAGTAAGAAAAAAATCCTACACTCTCTGGTCTTTTGCCTCAAAAGTAAGAAAAAAATCCTACACTCTCTGGTCTTTTGCCTCAAAAGTAAGAAAAAAATCCTACACTCTCTGGTCTTTTGCCTCAAAAGTAAGAAAAAAATCCTACTCTCTGGTCTTTTGCCTCAAAAGTAAGAAAAAAATCCTACACTCTCTGGTCTTTTGCCTCAAAAGTCCAGCCACGTTGTTGTGAATGTTTCACCACAACAAAAAAAACCGTCAAAGAGCGAGTCGGACTTGCGCGCTAAGGGTTCCGAACAAATTCATATTTTTTTCAGGTTTTTTTTTTAGACTACCTCCTGCTAATAGGTTTTCCTGTAATCTATAACTAAAGAACTACTTTCTGTATTTTTTTCAATACTTTAGGCCCAGTTGTTCGGAGATGCAATGGCTAATTGAGAATTCCTTCTATACTTTACAAGAATTCCTTCAGTTCAAATTTAAATGATATAATTGTATACTAAAATTTGCATGTCATTATGTTATGATTAAATATGTTAAGCTACTATTATACTGCATTGGAAGAACTTTTGTAACCATATTTATCTGCAAATAAAACTTTGACTTTGACTTTGACTTTGCAATGTGCCCTTTCATTTGATATGTCACACGGCAGTTTGAACAACTTGTTTTTTTTTTCGATTTTCTCCCCAATATTGACCCCCATAGTCGCTCCATATAAAATACTAGTAGGTATGCAGCTGCATCTGGTTAGACTGGAAGCCGACCCCAAGATAGTTGGGAAAAGGCTAGACAGGCAGGCAGTGAACCCCACATTACAAATTAATGGGGTAGATATGTTATATGGATAGGTATGTACCAAATTTCAATTCTATGGGTCCAGCAGATTCGAAGCAAAGTGGCTGTGACAGACAGACAGACAGATGGACGGACGGACGGACAGACAGACTGATACCTACACTAGTGATCCTACAAGGGTTCCGTTTATTCATTCGAACTTTTGGATCCCTAAAAGGCTAGGGGATTACAACCCATCGCTGAATATTGGGTGCGTTACCGATTTCGCAGACTTGCGTCATGAGGAAATAACTGCATGTGGGTTGTAGATAAGAAATGCGTGCATAAACGAGAGAAGGTACTACTTCGAAACAGAGTTACCTCGCCCCTGGGCACGCAGGGCAGGGAAGGAACAGGGGTGGGTTTTAGTCAGTAAGAGTCTGACACGCCCTCCCGCTTCACCCTAGAGCGGGAGATGTCATTGGATGATTTCCAACACCCCCAAAAACCAAAAAAAAAAGGTACTAAACTATGTTTCAGATAAATTTGCAATAAAGTACGAGTACATTGACCTTTCCCTAATAACTCTTCGTAGGTACCTGAACAATTAAATATAAATCGTTTTTCATTATTAGACAATGTTAAGGATCACGAGAGATGTTGATTCGGGACAGCTTTGAGTCATTAATTCCGTTTTTCAAATTAAAAATGTCAATAAATGTAGGTGGGTCAATGACCGTTATTGCACGTTTATTTGGAACGCCCTATACTTCCATTTTAAATGTAGGTTAGAATGTTCAACCATTTTTTGAAATTGAAACTTTCGTGCAAGGTTGTACCTTCAGGTAAGAGTTAAAAATATAATATAAGTAGGTACAACGTTATTTCTGATTGATACCACTCATTGGGATGACCATGTCTTAGATAGGTACAGGTTTAATAGGGTCGCTAAATGAACATATTCTCTTAGATTGCACGTGTCCATATTACATTAGTCCGTACAAGTTAAACACAACACTAATGTAACTCACATTAGCAGTTTTGTAACGACAACAGAACGAGTGTTTGTTAGTTGCACTTCGTCGGATTCGTTTCAGTACTAATTAGGATTCCATTGCAAAATTAGTGTAACATGAATAAACGTGCTTGATTATCTTCGAAACTACTGGGCCTAAAATTTTGAAAAAAATACAGAAGGTAGTTCTGTACTTATACATTACAAGAAAACCTATAAGAAGTATATAGTTTTAAAAAGAACATGATTTGTTCGGAACCCTTTGCGTGAGAGTCCGACTCGCACTTGACCGGTTTTTATCTGAACTCTCACTTAGTCTTTTTTACTGAACTCTCTTGTCAGACGGTCCCGGTAACTGAACGTAAATGGAACAAGTAGCGACGTGGTAGATGTTGCAGGTCAAGTGATTGTGACAATTGATAGTATTTTCGTTACCTAAACTTATTTATGGGGTGTGGAATGGTGGATTTTTATCTTAACTTAAAATTGTATACTTAAAATTATGAAAAAAAAATATATTTGAAACCCTTACAATAAGCCCTTTCATTTGATATGCAACACGATACAGCTTGAAAATCTTTTTTTTTAGTTTTCCGATTTGCACCCCAAAAGTGACCCCCATATTCCAAATTCATTTATTTACATCTTCGTTTTTGGGTCACAGATATACATGTGTGTACCAAATTTCAGCTGAATCAGTCCAGTAGATTCGGAGCAAATGGACTGTGACAGACGGACAGACAGACACACGAGTGATCCTATTAGGGTTCCGTTTTTCATTCGGTCTTTCGGAACCCTAAAAAGGGCAAAAGAAATGTACTAACGAAATATAAAATCAGAATCCTGAAATAAGGAGTCGGTCACACAGATCAAGAAGATAAGTAAATAATAGTTCAATTGTACTTTGCTAAAGAGCGGGCTCACTGAGCCTGTTGCTAATTTCCATTGTTTTCATGACATTAGGCTCCGTGCAGTCAAGTTAATCGCGCTGCACCGCCATCATTAGTTATGTTAATTATAAGAGGACAATGGCGCTCCGTGGGTCGCGAGACTTTTCTTATTAAACAGAAAAGTAGACGCGTCTTGACGAATAATGGAGCACTACGGGCGATCTACTGCGGAATCAAATGCGGCATCATTTTGTATAAAATATATTTAATAGTCATTCATAACATTGTCCGTATTACGAGTACATGCGTAACCGAACAAGTGTGGACATCTCATTGTATATCGTAAAACAATAATTTATACTTACGATGAAATTATTTTTATCTTATTACATCTAATAAAAATAAAATTCCTCGAAACAGTCGACGGCTTGTTATAAGCGTTGATTTAAAATAGGACAGCAATTTATTTATCTAAGTATCATAACATTGTATACCTAAGTGATATAGCGTCGCGACGCCACTCCGACTCGATCGCAAGGATCGGTGTACATTGATGAGTCGATTAAGTATTCTCCGAGTGATCTACTAGGAAGTGGCGAGACAACTTGTGAAACAAAATATAATAATATTGATCTACCACGTCGTAGTCAGTTATACACTGGATCGTGCACAATAGACTGCCTCATACAGCTGTACCTATTCAATAAAATGCTATAAACATCCAGTCTTGTTCTATAATTAAAAATATTCATTTTAAAAATATCTTGCAATAAAACACAATATAAGTTGGAAGGCATGATTAAATAATTTAGTCGCTATGGTGTATTACTTAAAGCACATTTTCTCATAAAGTGTATCTATCTAGTTAGCACAAGTAGCGCCCTCTGTGCGCAGCGCGTGACGTCAGACTTATCCCACTCGGTATACATACAGCACCTCTCACTGGACACTTTTATAATTTACCGAAGCACGACACGTTACGACTTTACCGTCACAGCACAATAGGAGAACAAAAGTGTATGAAATTTTATAAAAACGCTTTTAATAACGTCGACGATAAGGTCGTCTCCTTGAACGTCGCGCTCCGGCACATTACAAACGCGCGCACTGGCGGCGGTTGCATTCTCACGAGTGATGTCTCATTTTTTTTCAATCACTTTTTTTTTGGCATCTTTTTCATACAGGTTCAGCTTACTTTTCGAAATAACATGTAGTGTGACAAAACTTTGACGTGTCTAATATTGACCGCTAGAGTTGCTAGTGAGATGCTTACCGCTCGCCAATACACATCTTACCACGCAACATATTCATAAAATAACGTACCTACTTACATTATAATATTATTATAATACACTACAAGTGTCTCAAATCACGATCATTTAGTTTTCTAAATATTCTGAGACCCTTCGCTTTCTTTCTTCCGTCGTCCATTATAAATCCAACGCTCAGTATAATTAGAAAAAAAAAATGGAATTAAATCGGAGACTTTAAAATTATAAGTACCGCTTTATATTATTGAGTTCCGTAAGTCTAGAATTATAAAAACCCTTTACGGACAACATTAAGTAAAGCCACACTGAGTGGTGACCCGGCGGTAGTAAACTATTGCTTCAGGTAAACACCTAGTCAACATCATACAACTATACATATTACAATACATATCGGACGCTAACGTTTCCACTCACACATACATCCACTTTATGTACAAGTTTACACATTTCTTAAAACACACGGAAGCCTCAGCCCCGTTTCATAACACACTAAAGTTGCGAAACATTTGTGTAGCAACAATGTGTTGCGGGTAATATGTTACGCGTAACACAAAAGCATGTTGCTGAAGCAATGTTGCGCAACTTTTGTTTACTAAGAACACGGGACATTACAGAAACGCAACTGAATCCAATTTCGAGATATCAATATCAAATAATAAAAATGAACTTATCGGCAGATTGGAACATAGTACCTAGACACTGAACGTTTGTGGAATTTACAAGTAGGATCTGCACTTCATGAAGCGAGCGTCTTTAGTAAGAAAACACGAAAGCTAGGTAAATTAGTAGTAAATCATAGTTGAAAGACATCACCTTACTGTGGACCACGAGAAGCTGTGGGAGGAGTTCGATCACAGATGGATCTACACACTCTTACATAATAAATACTCCATTTTATCATACAATTTGAGTATTTGTTTAGTAACTTTCAATAAAATAATATAAGCTATAGAGGTAACAATATAATTAAAAGATAAGAAATTAATTTTCCTAATTTCTTTAGTAGTTATAGGAAAATGTGATTTATAATTTTGATTCCCTACGTAACAAGTATGTTGTTTTATAAAACACTGAAGTTTATTAAAAGATATGTTGTCAATTACTTATAATGATGATTTTTTTTTGTTTTGGATTTTAAATTTAAGTGGTAATTTTGCTTACTTCTAATTATTTACAATTTATATTATAAAATAATTGAGCGTAGCATATTACATTTTGTTATAAATATGTATTTTATTTATGTATTATTTCAATAATATTTATTCGTTATGCTTATCAACCGTAGGTTATTTATTGCTTGTTTGGAAGAATATTTTTTGGTTGGTTGTTATATAGGACTGACGGAGATGTAGAATAAATCGTATGCTGTTGCTGTTGTTTATACATGTATAGCTGTGTCATTAAAAGAACGAATTGATAATGGCGGCGTTAATCATATTTTCTCACCTATTTGTTATATAAAAGGTAGTCCGTTAAGTATGTTGTTGTTTTTTTTTTTTTTTAGGAAACGATTAATTGGAATGGTGAATCTATGTTTAGTGATCATGCAAGTTTGTGTGAATTATTTTTTTTAGAATTGTTTAGGAGGTATGTTAAGGTGTTATGTGGTCGTCAGTTTCAATTCGTATATTGAAGGTAGCGGGTCGATACGTGTGCTACGCTAGTCACGCTCGTGGTCACGCGGCGGCAGGCGCTGCAGGGAGTAGGTCTCCGGCTGGAACGTGGGCGGGCACTGCAGGTGCGGGTAGTGCGCCGTGCGACGCGCGCCCCCGCCGCCCCCCGCGCCCCCGGCCCCCGCGCCCCCAGCCCCCGCGCCCCCGGCCCCCTGCGCGCCCCCCGCCCCCGCGCCCCCCCAGCGCCCGCGCACACCCCCTGCGCCCGACGGAGTGCCGCGACCTGAACTGTTACGGCTGAAAACATTCAAAGTAATAAATATAACGTATTTCTTTGCTCTCACTTCCACAACATTAACTTGACCAAAAACTTCAAATAAATAAACATAAAACAAGCCGGCTGGCTCTCCAGTCGCATACCAAGCCCGCACTGATACGACACAACATACCTGTCTATGGCGAGGTGCAGATGTGGGTGCTGGTGCGTGTACTGCGTGGCGGACTTCAGCGTCACGTCCGGCTCGTGTGACAACATACCTGTCTATGGCGAGGTGCAGATGTGGGTGCTGGTGCGTGTACTGCGTGGCGGACTTCAGCGTCACGTCCGGCTCGTGTGACAACATACCTGTCTATGGCGAGGTGCAGATGTGGGTGCTGGTGCGTGTACTGCGTGGCGGACTTCAGCGTCACGTCCGGCTCGTGTGACAACATACCTGTCTATGGCGAGGTGCAGATGTGGGTGCTGGTGCGTGTACTGCGTGGCGGACTTCAGCGTCACGTCCGGCTCGTGTGACAACATACCTGTCTATGGCGAGGTGCAGATGTGGGTGCTGGTGCGTGTACTGCGTGGCGGACTTCAGCGTCACGTCCGGCTCGTGTGACAACATACCTGTCTATGGCGAGGTGCAGATGTGGGTGCTGGTGCGTGTACTGCGTGGCGGACTTCAGCGTCACGTCCGGCTCGTGTGACAACATACCTGTCTATGGCGAGGTGCAGATGTGGGTGCTGGTGCGTGTACTGCGTGGCGGACTTCAGCGTCACGTCCGGCTCGTGTGACAACATACCTGTCTATGGCGAGGTGCAGATGTGGGTGCTGGTGCGTGTACTGCGTGGCGGACTTCAGCGTCACGTCCGGCTCGTGTGACAACATACCTGTCTATGGCGAGGTGCAGATGTGGGTGCTGGTGCGTGTACTGCGTGGCGGACTTCAGCGTCACGTCCGGCTCGTGTGACAACATACCTGTCTATGGCGAGGTGCAGATGTGGGTGCTGGTGCGTGTACTGCGTGGCGGACTTCAGCGTCACGTCCGGCTCGTGTGACAACATACCTGTCTATGGCGAGGTGCAGATGTGGGTGCTGGTGCGTGTACTGCGTGGCGGACTTCAGCGTCACGTCCGGCTCGTGTGACAACATACCTGTCTATGGCGAGGTGCAGATGTGGGTGCTGGTGCGTGTACTGCGTGGCGGACTTCAGCGTCACGTCCGGCTCGTGTGACAACATACCTGTCTATGGCGAGGTGCAGATGTGGGTGCTGGTGCGTGTACTGCGTGGCGGACTTCAGCGTCACGTCCGGCTCGTGTGACAACATACCTGTCTATGGCGAGGTGCAGATGTGGGTGCTGGTGCGTGTACTGCGTGGCGGACTTCAGCGTCACGTCCGGCTCGTGTGACAACATACCTGTCTATGGCGAGGTGCAGATGTGGGTGCTGGTGCGTGTACTGCGTGGCGGACTTCAGCGTCACGTCCGGCTCGTGTGACAACATACCTGTCTATGGCGAGGTGCAGATGTGGGTGCTGGTGCGTGTACTGCGTGGCGGACTTCAGCGTCACGTCCGGCTCGTGTGACAACATACCTGTCTATGGCGAGGTGCAGATGTGGGTGCTGGTGCGTGTACTGCGTGGCGGACTTCAGCGCCGGCGTCACGTCTGCGCTCGTCGTGTGCACCTGCAGAGAAAAAGCGTTGCAATTGTGTCAAGTTGCATGCATTCGAAAACAATATGAAAAAAACCGGCCAAGTGTGTGTCGATCCACGCGCAGTGTAGGCTTCCGTAGTCGCCCGTTATAACATGCTAACTTAGAAGGGGCTTTATGTTTATTACTATAAATGAACACATTGAGTTCACGGTTTTACGTTTAAAATAATACCGGCCAAGTGCAAATTCTATTTTTCAATTCAATTCAATTCAATTTATTTAATTCGGATAAGGCACATCCATATTTTGGTTAGTTACAGTAGGTAGGTACTTACAAAACTATGTTAGTAATTTTGACAACTAGTTACTATTTCATTTAATTATGTTTTCAGACAGAGTCCTTTCCAATTGACAATTTAACGCTTATAAAATAATACATTTAATATAAAATTCACACATAAAATAAATATTCAACATTCAAATTAATTCAAATTACAATACATGCACATGTCATTCAAATCAAATAAAACAAAATACATACACATGTCGTTCCAATTAAATAAAATACAAACACATGTCAATTTAATCAAATAGATTATAAAATACGTACACATTAAATAAGAAAATAATAATAATACAGAAATGTCAAGATGAAATAAAAATAACAATAATACTACATAATACGAGAGGAAGCACTACGATGAAGCTGCATCCACCTCTGCAACAAGGGCAGATCCCACCGCTCGGACAATACCTTCAGGACGCTGCTCGAGCTGCTCAGTAGGCGACTCATTAGCGATGCGCTCCGTTTCCTTATGATCGCGAAAAAATCATCGGTCTGCGCCTGAGCAAACATAGTTGAGGCACTACAATACCGCGGAAACCCTAACAACATCCTGAAAGCATTGTTGTTTCAGGCTGTACGCCCGCTGCGTAAACTTAGTCCACAGGCTGCACGTGTAAAACGACTGACAATACGCCTTAAACAAAGTCACCTTAACCGGTCTAGTAACACTATGTGCAAGTTAAAGCAAGTTGTTCATTTCCATGGACTGAACCGGTTCTG
Organism: Polia nebulosa; assembly: GCA_951329385.1. Lineage (NCBI taxonomy): Eukaryota > Metazoa > Arthropoda > Insecta > Lepidoptera > Noctuidae > Polia > Polia nebulosa. Next base: position 597,979 of record OX589595.1, on the reverse strand, counting down.
AAAATGTGACCACACCTTTCCGTTACAACATTATCACCAAATTTCAAGTTCCTATGTCAATGGGATGTTAAAAAACTTTGTGACTGACGACGCGCGACGGACAGACAGATCGACGAACAGGTGAGTGACAGCAATAGGGTTCCGTTTGGAAAGGACCGTTGTTACGGAACCCTAAAAAATACACAAGTAGGGAAAATATACGCCACTTCCGCTCCAAACGGCCATCGCTCACCATAATGCTCTGGCTCTTGTACGAGAGCAAGCTGCAGCGCTGGCTGTCGGTGACCGGCACAGCATTCATAAATACACGTTCATTAAAACGCGTCAGGCCCCTAGCGTCGCCATAACAATAGGTTTTTAATTGTGTCTGCTAATGAGGGACTTGACGCGTTAATACACATTAGAACATGAAATTTTAACGAGTTCAGAGAGGCATTTCCCGTATTTAAGTGATATTTTTATGAGTTATTGTTATTCGATAACCTCTGGAACCAATGCACATATTTGAAAAGTTATTTCACCATTAATATTGAACTCTGACAAAGCCGGGGCGGGCAGCAAATATGTTATAAAATGATCTATACCTTATCATTCCTGCGCAGCGAGTCGCGCCAGCGGTCCGGCGGCGGCGCGCGGGCTGGCGGCGTGCTGTGGGCGCTGTGGGCGCTGTGGGCGCTGTGGGCACCGTGTGTGCTGTGGGCGCTGTGGGCGCCGGGGGCGGTCGGCATCTCGTCGCGGTACACTATCTTCTCGTATCTGTAATGCAGCATGACGCATGTCACTGTGAGAGTACAAACTCTAGGTATACGTTCGTGTCTAAAACCTTGTCGAGGACTTGATGACAACAATCTAGAAGATAGGGGCGTATTACAAGATTACAAAGTACGTTGTAGATAAGCTTGTCTGGCGATGGGTTCTTCTGCACGTGTGACTGTCCTGGTAGCTCATTAACTGCATTATCGTATAAATGTCTATTTACTGCTTCATGTTTGTTTTATTTGAGTCTGGAGTCTGTGTTTCCTGATAGCTACAACGTGGGAATATTTAAGTCAAGAGTGAATAGGTTACTTCTAGGCAAGCGTGCTCCATCTTCGACCACATCATCGCTTACCATCAGGTGAGATAGTGGTCAAACGCGTGCCTATCAACAATAAAAAAATAAAAATAAAATAAAAAACCTTTTTCATGGAATTGTTTTTGCTAGATTTTACATGATTTAAACTACTGACCAATTTTATTAGTGACTTTTGTGAACATGATATCCATTCAGATTTATTAGTGTTGTAGAATCATGACATTTGTAACTATGCTTTTTTTGTTATATAGCTTCTTTCTTATATTGGGAATGAGAGAATCTACAGTGTTCCCCGCTGACTAATAGATTATGGATTTTCGTTATAGATACACTTTATTTTTGTACTGTTACTCGGCACTATGTTGACTGGTCTACACTGTCCTCTCATACCTATTAATAGTTATCATAAGTCAACATTGTACAAATCAATAATTAATGTGTGACCACGAGGTTTCTTGCCGGTTCTTCTCCATAGGAAACGACAAATTGGAACCGTTCACTAGCTGCTGACGTTTTTTAAGTGCCCAAGTAGGCCTGCGTCAAATAAATATTTTGAGTTGAATAATAAAAACACCAACATAATTATTAATAGGATCGTATTTGACCACTATCTCACCGAATGGGAGAGATAATGTGAGGTTACAAATAAAATATTTGTAGTTGTATTTTACCTATTCACTTTTGAATTAAAGAGGGTTTAGAATAAAATAGTTTTAGGTAAATGTGTTTAGTGATGTAAGTTATCTCTTTTCACGACATTTTCTATAGTAATCATCCAAAACAAACTTATTACACAGGCTGGTTAAAGATATTTGTTTGAGTGGGAATATTATAGATAATAAACGATATACTGACCCGTCCTTCCCCCTGACGGACACGGGCTTGCCGCCGGCGCCGCTGGCGGACGTACACACCTCGCCGTAGATCACGTCGGGGACTGCACACAGGGTATACACAGGGTCAACCAGGGACACAGTGGCACACGAGTGAGGCGTACTATCAGGGAGGGAAAATCCTCGCTCGCCTTAAGCTTTAAACGTAGACATTATCTATATTCTATACACTCGTACATATATAAAAGAACAAGGTATTTCCATAACACGACAACAACCCATATAGTTAAAGGTAGAAACTTGAATTTTGTACAGTAGTTGTAGTTTATAACGTAGATGTGTGCTAAAAAAGGATTTTGAGAAAATCATCCTTTAAGGAGGGGGGGAAAGGGGGAAATATTTTGTATGAAAACGGTTTAAAAACTTGAAATTTAGCAAAAACTTTTATCAAAGTAAATAAAAACGATATATAATTAGTTTTTCAAGACTACCCCATAATGGGGGTTTAAAGGGTGTTAAAATTTGTATAAAGATAAAAACAACTTTGAGATGAAAATTCTTCATCTTAAAGTTTTTTTTTATGGTTGTAAATTATTAAAATAATTTCTCTCACTTTGGGTGGAGCGGGAGGGCGTGTCATACTCTTACTGACTAAAACCCACCACTGTTCGTTCAGTTGCCTGTGCCAAGGCCGCGGCCGCAGTGATTCTTTCAAACACTCGCGACACTGGAAGGCATCGGCCCCAGCGGACCGCGTCAATTACTGCTGACGCTTACTCTTTGAGGTGCGCGTGGAACACAATGCGCCGTCGACATAGGCTTGGTCCTTTTCCGACGGCGAGCTACCCATTGCTTACCGTCCGCAAGCCAATGCCTATGGTGGCCGGGAATCGGTGTACAACTCCCGACACCCAGGGCGTCTCCTGCAGCGGCTAGGAGTGTGAGGGCGTGAGGATTGCATTTCTCTCACGCGTCCCGCCTTCTCCTTCGTGAGCAGAACTGCTTCGCAGAAAGAGGAGACAACTTTCCATATTCTCTCACTCCGTACCATAGCCTGGACCAGGATCGAACGCGAGGGGTTGCCACCGCCGATCCCCTCCACTCCTACACGACGGTGCTCCTCCCAAGCAGGGCAGACCTCCACCGTATGCTCCACCGTGTCTTCCGTGCGATCCATACAATGGCATTGACACCGAACCGTATTAGCCTGCCTAATCCGCAACAGGAATTTCCCGAAACAGCCATTGAGGAGCTGCATCAGGCGGAAGGGGAAGACGCCGTGGCGCCACTCCAGCCACTCCTCAACGAGGGCCCTTACCGCCGCCAGCGCTGGGTCGCTGTCGTGACTCCCTCCACGTCGCCATGCGACCCCGCTGGAGCTCTGTCCGCCGGCGGAGTGACGCCCCGTCGTGTGGCCTCCTCGCGCCACTCCTGCAGGTCCCAGGGCGACCGTCCGGCAAGGAGCCCGCTGGGTCCACAAGGAGGTCGCCGCCTCAGGGAGCGACACGTCCGCACCGGTGCCCCGTAAATGGACCAACGACCCCGCTTCGAACCTCCGGCAGAAGGCGTTTCGACATAGTTTTACCATGTGACTGCATTGTGAATGGCTGATATGCAGTCATTTCATGCAAAAATATAGTTAATCAGCTGCATCGTTTTTTTTTTTTGGAAATCATCAAATAACTTCTCCCGCTCTGGATTTCTTTTTTTTTGTGGGGTGGGAAATCATCCAATGACTTCTCCCGCTCTGGGTAGAGCGGGAGGGCATGTCAGACTCTTACTGACTAAAACCTACCCCTGTTCCTTCCTGCCTCGAGTGCCCAGGGGCGAGGTAACTCTGTATCGAATTTATCCTCAACCCCCGGGCAGGCATCGGCCATGACGGGCCCCGTCCCTATTGCTGACAACTCTTGTTCGTCTTGCGTGGAACACTACGCACCGTCGACTCACGGGCCTGGTGCTGATCGGACGGCGAGCTACCCATTACTCCCCATCCGCAGGCCCGGGTCTACGGTGACCGGAGATCGTCTCGCGGCGCCGGAAGTCCCAGGCGTCTCCTGAGGCGGCTGCTGCTGAGAGCGTGAGGGCGACTCCGTTGTTGAGTCTCCCTCACACGTCCCGCCTCCGCCTTCGCGAGCATTACTGCTTCGCAGAAGGAGACGGCTTCCCATTCCCTCTCGCTCCGTACCATGGCCTGAACAAGGGCAGGGCGCGAAAGGTCGCTGCCGCCTATCGCATCCACGAGGACACGGCGGGGTTCCGCCCAAGTGGGGCAGACCTCCACCGTATGCTCCACCGTGTCCTCTGGGCGATCCTCGCAGTGGAAACACCCGGGGGTCACCTCCCACTTGATCCGAAACAGGAACCTCCCGAAACAGCCGTGTCCGGTGAGGACCTGCGTCAGGCGGAAGGTGAGGGCGCCGTGGGGCCTCTCCAGCCACTCCTCAAAGAGGGGCACTACCGCCGCAATGGTGGCGTGCTCAGCGCTCCCGCTCTGGCTGGAGCGGGAGAGGGCGTGTCAGACTCTTACTGACTGAACCCCACCCGTGTTCTTTCAGTTGCCTGTGCCAGGACCAGGACCTGTGCAGTGACTCTCAAACACACCAGCGACAGCTGCATCGTTGAGAACATAGTTGGGAATGGTAAGCCAGATTGATTTTTAATTCTTTTACAATGAGGTCTAATTGTCATACCGATGTTGTCGAGCCTCTGCAGCAGCTCGTGCTGCGCGGCGGCTCGGTTCTGGTGCTCCACGCCCATCAGCACTCGGTTGGTGTACAGCTGCTTTCTTTCTTCCGCTTGCTTCTTCAGCATGAACTGCTCCAGGGTCACGAAGCCCACCAGATTCTCAGTCTGCAGGCATACGGAAGCGCAAGTATTCAGTGTAATTGATTGTAATTTTTTACCACAATTTTTTTGAAGTTTTGAGATGGGAAAAAACTATTGAACTCGCGCGACACCGACACCGCTACGAGTGCTACGACGCGTAGCACACAGTTTTCACTTCTGTCGGCAGTCCCCATGACTGCCAATTTTTTATGTGTTTTTATAATTGAATATGGTGTTTGGAATTTGTTCCGGTATTTCAGTAGGAGATATAAAAAAAAAAGTATGTGTGTACTTATGTACGCACGTAAGAAGTTATACTTCTTTGGCGTAATAAGATAATTAATCATTTTCACAATTATAATCATTATCATAATCATAATCATAATCGTAATCATAATCATTATCATTGTATTATTATAATATTATTACATTCTTTTTTTTTCGTATTCACTCTCGCTCTGTGTCTTTCTATTCCCCCTCCCCAGGAGAGTTAAACGGTTAACGCTTTTTTGTTGGAAGTCGCATAAGAAGTATAACTTCAAAAACGCCTTGATTCCTTGGAACGATTTTTTTTTTTTTTTTGACAAGCCCGCCACACTATTCCCAAACCACTGTAACTTCTGTAAGCCAGAATCAACAGTGGCGACCACCAGAAAAACGCCGAGGCAATGAAGCTTGACCAATCCCAGAGAAATGATTAAACTGTCTTGGGTCCCGCAACGAAATTAATCAGAAAAGACAGCGACAAGAAAAACATAATTTCCACTTGCCTCCTAATCAAGCGGGCGACAGAACAAAACTATGCCATTAGGCACAAAAGGGGTTTTTACAACTGGAGTAAGCCCAGTTGTCAAGCACCACTGGTTAAAAACACTAACATTAATGGGTCCTAAAATTGTGAGCTGTTACACTTGATTCCAATAATAGGTATGGCAAAAAAGCTTGAACGCACGGAAATTCGTTCTAGTTTCCACAAGGTCCGTGTAATAGACAACTCCAGACGTAGGCTGAATACTATCCAACATAATATTGCGCTCAGTTTGTCGAAGAGTACACTCCCACAGGATATGATGTGCGGATTGTTCGTATTCGCAATCAGGAGTAGAACATTGACATAAAGGTGAGGCAACAAGCTTGAAGGAAAATAATTTACTCTTAAAGTTGCCATGACCTGTGCGAAATTGGGCAACACAGTGATCCACCTCCAGCCATGTCCTATCCAGCCGTTCGCGAACCGATGGGAAGAACTGGTGGAGGTGTCTGCCTTTGATGGAATTTTCCCACCTACATTGCCATTCGTATAAAAGGTCCTCCCAAACTTCAGCTTGAGGTTTAAGTAATTTAGAAATCTTGGCACGATCACGTTGAGGTAAAAAGTCTGGGTCCGTAGTCTTTCGTGCAGAATAGTACATTGCAGCAGGTCGCTGCACCTCAAGATCGACTGGAAGTACACCTGCAAGTACCAGTAAGACTTCAGTGCTAACCGTCACGCTTTACATAGGAAAATCAAAGCTAAACGTTAACTTTGTAGCAATTTACGTCGTACCGCCCCAATGGTGTCCCTATCAGCCCAAACAGGTGCCCCGTAGCACATACAAACCAGGTAAATAGATAGATAGATAGATTGATAGATAGATAGATAGATAGATTGTTTTTAACGTTAGGGATGATAGGCCCCAAGTAGTCTTAGAAATCCTCGTCAACGCATAGAAGTTCTTTTTAGCTTTTTCACCTACTGTTTTTACGTCCTCAATAAATGGAAAGTTATTTTCTAATACCATACCGAGGTAGCATACAGACTGTTTTTTTTTTTAACGGGAACGTTATTAAACCTTATACTAGGCCAAGACTTAAGGTTACCTTTCAACATAAGTTGATAGGTTTTATGCGGTGCGAAGGTAAGACGGTTCCGATCACCCCACTGAGATGTTAAACGAAGGGAAGTTTCAGCCAAACTCTCAAGGCCAGCCCGAGTACTTGACTGAATGATCAGCAGCCCATCGTCCGCATACCCGGTTAGTGAGGAATCGCAAGGAAGCGGAATCGCGAGAAAATCATCGTACCCCAAATTCCATACGTACAGGCCTATCACTGAGCCCTGAGGGCATCCCATGGTTAGAGATTTAGTCACCGAATGTGTCCAAGTTTGAGTTTCGCGGAACCATTAAAAAAGTACGAGTGAACCAGAGAATAAATATTTTTATAGCAACCACGGGTTTTCATTTTTAACTGACTTTTTAGTAGTAGCATTGGCCACCATGCATTATCAAAAGCCCCAGAAATATCCATGAAAAAACCCGATAACGTATTTATGTTCGGAAAGATTAACAATTTTACGGACAGAGAGTGTTGCATCGACGGCAGATTTTCCAACAGTAAAACCGAATTGGTTATTATGCAATATAGGTCCGTTCGGTAGCAAGCGCGGAACGATTAGTCGCTCTAAGAGCTTAACCAAAGATGGAAGTAGTGTTATGGGCCGATACGACTTAGGGTCGTCAGGAGGCTTGTCACCATTCTTCGGAATTATGCGTATATAGCCTTGTCGCCACTTCCGAGGAAAAATACCATCCGCTATGCATCGGTTATAGAAAGTTAAAATCGCGTCACCCGCTGTTTTACACGCTTCTATAATCATTCTGTTAGACATTTTATCTTCACCTGCCGATTTGATAAGAGGTAGTCTCCTGACAACATTCATGAATTCGTCAGTGGATGGAAGGTCTGACGCTGGTGACTCAGCTGGCACAGCTGCCCACGCTGTAATCTGTTGGTGGTATTCAGTGTCATTTACTAATGAATCATCAGGTATAAGAGAATTAAGCAGAACTTCAACTTAAGCACTTGAACACAGAACACAGAACTTGAACTTTTTTTCTTCGATACCGGTAGTATGTTCATTGTTTACTTTAATGTTTTGGACATACGCAAGATCGACTGATCTATTGGTCTTAAACTCATGATATAAAGGAGACCACGGACCCTCCTTATTTAGTTTTTCGACAATTTTCCTAAGATTTTTCCACCGATGCTCTGTAGCGTGACTTGGCAACTCTAAACGTATTTAAAGCATGAGTAAACTGGTCCCCGGTGACATTACGTTTTTTCAGCTTATTAAGATGTCTGCGCGCTTTGCGATAACTTTTGCGTTGTTCAACTAGGTAGTCACTCCACCGATCACACCTACGAATATTGGTCATAGATGTGCGACCAAAGGCAATGTCAGCACAGTAAGTGAAGGCTTCTGACATAATCTCAGCACTTTCTTCAGTTGACAGCCCGTCGCGAGTGAAGTCTTTGGCATGACACGCAAAAAGTGAGCTAAAGAATTCCCAATTCGCGCCTTTACATTTATATCTAAAATTACCATCTATGTGTGTCGGACCGTGAGTAAACATAGAAACGAATTCGTACACAATCAGGCGATGATCACTACAAGACGCGTCACGTCACTTATCTAAGCGTACGTCTGCACTAGAAAGTGTGACGTCAATAAAAGATTCGCCCATTTGGCTGCAAAAAGTAGGTGGTGCGTCAGGGGTATTATGAATTGATAGGTTCATTTCAGCAATGAAGTCTTCAACAGCGCAACGTCGTTCGGAGTCCGTAAACCGAACCTTGCCATACCACAGGGAAGAAGATGCGTTAACGTCCGCACCGACTATAACTTTGCAGCCCGCGAGCGACTGCAAGACATGACGGAGATTATGTATATGAGGTCCTACAGGCTCTGAATATTGAAAGTAGCAGCTCACAACATAGATCTTAAAGGTAGCCGATGAGGCCTCCGCAACGGCACAGTGGGGTGTCATGAGGTTACATAAAGACGTAACAGTTAAGTTCGAAGAACGTGTCACATAAATCCCGGCACGCGAGGTGCAATCAAGCTGAACAATTCTATGAAGCAAATGCGAGTATTGGTATTGTTCTTGAACAAGTACTATGTCTAAATTATAATCAATAATTATAATCGAGATAAATTATCCAGCTCAGATGTGGCTATCCTATCATTATGGAGATTTAATTGTCCTATGATTAAACTATCCATTATTAATTTAGTAGTTGATGTTCAGAATAAGTTGTTCGAGTTTAAGTTTATATGCGGTACACTCATGAGATCTGCAGCGGTGATCAAACGGTTTTTTAAAACGTTTACACGTCCCGCAAGTCGGTGTAAAATTCAAGTCGTCCTTGTGCAGACAATCTTTTGTTTCTAATACCATTTTTTGTGCCTCAGCACAATTTGCACAGGTAGGAGTTTTACTAACGCAGTTTTTCTTAACGTGACCGAACTGTTGGCAATGTAAGCTGCGAACCAATTCAACATCATCAATAAAACGGCAAGTGGCCCAATCAATCATTAATTTATCCTTTGTAGATGTCAGGTGCTTACGTACCTCAGATTCAACTTCAATTCCGACCATTTTCTAAAGAACGCCTACGGATAATTTTGTTTGATTTAAGAAAATCTTCCTCTTTAATTGGAAGCTCATTTTTAATGTTTTGGCGGTATAAGGCATGAAAAGTTACCACTTATAAAAACTTACGATACCAGCACTTGACTCAATAATGCACAACCTGAAACAACTTACGTCCGAATAACCCGGTCTTAAATAAAATTTCGGAATATAAATTGAGGAGCACACGTCCGCACTGTTACCGAACGGGGAGGGGAAGGAACTATGTATGATACTTCGAGATTAAATTTAACAAAAATAAAGGTTACGAGTGACCGAGGGAGGGAGTCTCGCGCAAACGTATGGAAATAACATCACTATGAACATTCCACATTCAGGTACTTGCCTTAGGTTTAGGTTTAGGCACGTGCAGCGTAGGTTTAGTGACGAAGTCGCTCTTGTCGAAGTCCAGTAGGTTGGGGTTGGACGCGTGGATGTAGTTGATGGGCTTCGGGAGCCGCCGCGACTTGGGGCCCTCCTCCGCGCCCTCCACAGTGAGGCGCGGGGGCGCAGGGGGCGCCGGGCTGGGGGGCGAGGGCGCGGGGGCCACTGGGCCGGGGGGCGCGGGGGTCCCCGCCGGGGGCGCCACGCGCCGGTAGCTGCGATAGTGCTCCGTAGGCACCGGCACGCCGGCCTGCGCCTTCTGTGCGAAACGGAGATATTAGTAGGTACGAGTGCAGTCACAAGACAGCAATTAACTGACTAGTTGACTCATTACGGAAATGTACGAATGTACAAAACCTGGCAATACTCATCAATACAAAAAACTTTAACTTTAATTTTTGTTTCAGTAGTGTAGTGTGGAGTGTAACACCGAAGGTCGGAGCCATCCGAGAACCCTCACCTGTGGAGCTTGTCTTTACTGCGATCAACCTGAGTACGGAGTCTATTTAAAGTTTTCCAGGTCGGCCACGACAACGCATACCGTAGGCGGAAGGCTCGATGAAATATTCAGGTGGACCGAACGTCTCTCGCCAGAGGTCGCATCTTTCTGAGGCGGAGTTGCCATCAGACGATGGACTCACGCATCCTATAAAACTTTTGCGGCTTTTTTGTCTTTGGGGCACTGAGTCTTAATTGTGCATTAGGTGGCGTGAGTCGTTTACTTGTTTCACTCTTTATAAACGACTTGTTATAGTTATACATAATTTTAGTAATTGAGACTGTGTCAAAGGCCTTGGCGAGGTCAAGGAAGTTGTGAACCATATTTTGAAGGATTTTTGATGTCACACGAAACTGGTTTGTAGTTATCAGGGGTATTCTTGGAATCACTATTGTAGATAGGCGTGATAACAGCAGCTTTCCAGAACTTGTTTTTATGCATTCCAATGATATTGGTACATGAAAGGGTTTGCTGAGAATAATAAGAAAAATATGTAAATTGACGTCACTATAACATCTTTTTTTTTTGTGGGTTGGGAAATCATGTAAATGACATCGCCCGCTCTGGGTGGAGAAACCCACCCCTGTTCCTTCCCTGCCCTGAGTGCCCAGAGGCGCGGTAACTCCGTTTCGAATTTTGTAGCACGTTCTCGTGCGACTCGCTGCGCTGCATGCGGTGTGCTGTCTGTCTGTCTGTCTGTCCGTCTGTCTCACGCACCTTGAGCTTGGCGTCGTCCTTGCTCTTGTTGCGGTAGAAGAAGCGCAGGTACTTGCGGTCGAGGCTGGTGGACGAGTGCGGCACGTTCTCGTGCGACTCGCTGCGCTGCATGCGGTGTGCTGTCTGTCTGTCTGTCTGTCCGTCTGTCTCACGCACCTTGAGCTTGGCGTCGTCCTTGCTCTTGTTGCGGTAGAAGAAGCGCAGGTACTTGCGGTCGAGGCTGGTGGACGAGTGCGGCACGTTCTCGTGCGACTCGCTGCGCTGCATGCGGTGTGCTGTCTGTCTGTCTGTCTGTCCGTCTGTCTCACGCACCTTGAGCTTGGCGTCGTCCTTGCTCTTGTTGCGGTAGAAGAAGCGCAGGTACTTGCGGTCGAGGCTGGTGGACGAGTGCGGCACGTTCTCGTGCGACTCGCTGCGCTGCATGCGGTGTGCTGTCTGTCTGTCTGTCTGTCCGTCTGTCTCACGCACCTTGAGCTTGGCGTCGTCCTTGCTCTTGTTGCGGTAGAAGAAGCGCAGGTACTTGCGGTCGAGGCTGGTGGACGAGTGCGGCACGTTCTCGTGCGACTCGCTGCGCTGCATGCGGTGTGCTGTCTGTCTGTCTGTCTGTCCGTCTGTCTCACGCACCTTGAGCTTGGCGTCGTCCTTGCTCTTGTTGCGGTAGAAGAAGCGCAGGTACTTGCGGTCGAGGCTGGTGGACGAGTGCGGCACGTTCTCGTGCGACTCGCTGCGCTGCATGCGGTGTGCTGTCTGTCTGTCTGTCTGTCCGTCTGTCTCACGCACCTTGAGCTTGGCGTCGTCCTTGCTCTTGTTGCGGTAGAAGAAGCGCAGGTACTTGCGGTCGAGGCTGGTGGACGAGTGCGGCACGTTCTCGTGCGACTCGCTGCGCTGCATGCGGTGTGCTGTCTGTCTGTCTGTCTGTCCGTCTGTCTCACGCACCTTGAGCTTGGCGTCGTCCTTGCTCTTGTTGCGGTAGAAGAAGCGCAGGTACTTGCGGTCGAGGCTGGTGGACGAGTGCGGCACGTTCTCGTGCGACTCGCTGCGCTGCATGCGGTGTGCTGTCTGTCTGTCTGTCTGTCCGTCTGTCTCACGCACCTTGAGCTTGGCGTCGTCCTTGCTCTTGTTGCGGTAGAAGAAGCGCAGGTACTTGCGGTCGAGGCTGGTGGACGAGTGCGGCACGTTCTCGTGCGACTCGCTGCGCTGCATGCGGTGCGTCAACTTCTTCAGGGAGCCGAACTTGGACTTGTCCTTCTCCTTGTCGCGGTCGCGGGACCGCTCGCGCTCCTTGTGCGGACTCTCCGTGTCGGACTCTGTTTCGGAGTAGTCGGTCTCGGAGAATTGCTTCGATACGTCCGTCTGAAAGTTCGAGAATGAGGTAAGTACACAGACGTGTAAAAGTGTTCCTTGTAACCTATTTACTGAATAAACATCATGTATCATTTATTATTAATCATTATTTATGACAAGTAACAAATGTCGGTTCCGTTTCCAAATAGTTGTTCTTTAATTTTTACTGTTATAATTTTGACTAGTTAGAAGTTGCGTTACGTCACGTTAAGTTACTAACATGCGTGCCGAGCGAGGGCAGCAGCGTGGCGCGGTGTATGAGCTGTATCCAGGCCAGCTGCGCGTCGCGCGAGTCGCAGGCGAAGTAGAAGTTACGTTACGTCACGTTAAGTTACTAACATGCGTGCCGAGCGAGGGCAGCAGCGTGGCGCGGTGTATGAGCTGTATCCAGGCCAGCTGCGCGTCGCGCGAGTCGCAGGCGAAGTAGAAGTTACGTTACGTCACGTTAAGTTACTAACATGCGTGCCGAGCGAGGGCAGCAGCGTGGCGCGGTGTATGAGCTGTATCCAGGCCAGCTGCGCGTCGCGCGAGTCGCAGGCGAAGTAGAAGTTACGTTACGTCACGTTAAGTTACTAACATGCGTGCCGAGCGAGGGCAGCAGCGTGGCGCGGTGTATGAGCTGTATCCAGGCCAGCTGCGCGTCGCGCGAGTCGCAGGCGAAGTAGAAGTTACGTTACGTCACGTTAAGTTACTAACATGCGTGCCGAGCGAGGGCAGCAGCGTGGCGCGGTGTATGAGCTGTATCCAGGCCAGCTGCGCGTCGCGCGAGTCGCAGGCGAAGTAGAAGTTACGTTACGTCACGTTAAGTTACTAACATGCGTGCCGAGCGAGGGCAGCAGCGTGGCGCGGTGTATGAGCTGTATCCAGGCCAGCTGCGCGTCGCGCGAGTCGCAGGCGAAGTAGAAGTTACGTTACGTCACGTTAAGTTACTAACATGCGTGCCGAGCGAGGGCAGCAGCGTGGCGCGGTGTATGAGCTGTATCCAGGCCAGCTGCGCGTCGCGCGAGTCGCAGGCGAAGTAGAAGTTACGTTACGTCACGTTAAGTTACTAACATGCGTGCCGAGCGAGGGCAGCAGCGTGGCGCGGTGTATGAGCTGTATCCAGGCCAGCTGCGCGTCGCGCGAGTCGCAGGCGAAGTAGAAGTTACGTTACGTCACGTTAAGTTACTAACATGCGTGCCGAGCGAGGGCAGCAGCGTGGCGCGGTGTATGAGCTGTATCCAGGCCAGCTGCGCGTCGCGCGAGTCGCAGGCGAAGTAGAAGTTACGTTACGTCACGTTAAGTTACTAACATGCGTGCCGAGCGAGGGCAGCAGCGTGGCGCGGTGTATGAGCTGTATCCAGGCCAGCTGCGCGTCGCGCGAGTCGCAGGCGAAGTAGAAGTTACGTTACGTCACGTTAAGTTACTAACATGCGTGCCGAGCGAGGGCAGCAGCGTGGCGCGGTGTATGAGCTGTATCCAGGCCAGCTGCGCGTCGCGCGAGTCGCAGGCGAAGTAGAAGTTACGTTACGTCACGTTAAGTTACTAACATGCGTGCCGAGCGAGGGCAGCAGCGTGGCGCGGTGTATGAGCTGTATCCAGGCCAGCTGCGCGTCGCGCGAGTCGCAGGCGAAGTAGAAGGCGGTGCCGGTGTGGTACACCTTGAAGGAGTGCGCTCGGGACTTCACCTCGCCCGCCGCCGCCACCGTGAAGCCCTCCAGGTAGATCATGCAGTCCGCCTTCGAGCACTGCGGACGAGAACATACAAGATGAATAGTGGTTCATACTGCAACCGTGTAGCAGCAAGTGCCTCCTGGCCCAGCGCGGCTGGCAGGCCCCCCGCGCCCGCACCCGCTGCCACACGCTGCCACTTACCTCAGGCGTGCGGTACGCATACAGCAGGTTGTGCGTGAGCAGCAAGTGCCTCCTGGCCCAGCGCGGCTGGCAGGCCCCCCGCGCCCGCACCCGCTGCCACACGCTGCCACTTACCTCAGGCGTGCGGTACGCATACAGCAGGTTGTGCGTGAGCAGCAAGTGCCTCCTGGCCCAGCGCGGCTGGCAGGCCCCCCGCGCCCGCACCCGCTGCCACACGCTGCCACTTACCTCAGGCGTGCGGTACGCATACAGCAGGTTGTGCGTGAGCAGCAAGTGCCTCCTGGCCCAGCGCGGCTGGCAGGCCCCCCGCGCCCGCACCCGCTGCCACACGCTGCCACTTACCTCAGGCGTGCGGTACGCATACAGCAGGTTGTGCGTGAGCAGCAAGTGCCTCCTGGCCCAGCGCGGCTGGCAGGCCCCCCGCGCCCGCACCCGCTGCCACACGCTGCCACTTACCTCAGGCGTGCGGTACGCATACAGCAGGTTGTGCGTGAGCAGCAAGTGCCTCCTGGCCCAGCGCGGCTGGCAGGCCCCCCGCGCCCGCACCCGCTGCCACACGCTGCCACTTACCTCAGGCGTGCGGTACGCATACAGCAGGTTGTGCGTGAGCAGCAAGTGCCTCCTGGCCCAGCGCGGCTGGCAGGCCCCCCGCGCCCGCACCCGCTGCCACACGCTGCCACTTACCTCAGGCGTGCGGTACGCATACAGCAGGTTGTGCGTGAGCAGCAAGTGCCTCCTGGCCCAGCGCGGCTGGCAGGCCCCCCGCGCCCGCACCCGCTGCCACACGCTGCCACTTACCTCAGGCGTGCGGTACGCATACAGCAGGTTGTGCGTGAGCAGCAAGTGCCTCCTGGCCCAGCGCGGCTGGCAGGCCCCCCGCGCCCGCACCCGCTGCCACACGCTGCCACTTACCTCAGGCGTGCGGTACGCATACAGCAGGTTGTGCGTGAGCAGCAAGTGCCTCCTGGCCCAGCGCGGCTGGCAGGCCCCCCGCGCCCGCACCCGCTGCCACACGCTGCCACTTACCTCAGGCGTGCGGTACGCATACAGCAGGTTGTGCGTGAGCAGCAAGTGCCTCCTGGCCCAGCGCGGCTGGCAGGCCCCCCGCGCCCGCACCCGCTGCCACACGCTGCCACTTACCTCAGGCGTGCGGTACGCATACAGCAGGTTGTGCGTGAGCAGCAAGTGCCTCCTGGCCCAGCGCGGCTGGCAGGCCCCCCGCGCCCGCACCCGCTGCCACACGCTGCCACTTACCTCAGGCGTGCGGTACGCATACAGCAGGTTGTGCGTGAGCAGCAAGTGCCTCCTGGCCCAGCGCGGCTGGCAGGCCCCCCGCGCCCGCACCCGCTGCCACACGCTGCCACTTACCTCAGGCGTGCGGTACGCATACAGCAGGTTGTGCGTGAGCAGCAAGTGCCTCCTGGCCCAGCGCGGCTGGCAGGCCCCCCGCGCCCGCACCCGCTGCCACACGCTGCCACTTACCTCAGGCGTGCGGTACGCATACAGCAGGTTGTGCGTGAGCAGCAAGTGCCTCCTGGCCCAGCGCGGCTGGCAGGCCCCCCGCGCCCGCACCCGCTGCCACACGCTGCCACTTACCTCAGGCGTGCGGTACGCATACAGCAGGTTGTGCGTGAGCAGCAAGTGCCTCCTGGCCCAGCGCGGCTGGCAGGCCCCCCGCGCCCGCACCCGCTGCCACACGCTGCCACTTACCTCAGGCGTGCGGTACGCATACAGCAGGTTGTGCGTGAGCAGCAAGTGCCTCCTGGCCCAGCGCGGCTGGCAGGCCCCCCGCGCCCGCACCCGCTGCCACACTCCCCCCGCCGCCCCGCGCGCCGCCAGCGCCCGCGCCGGCACCGAGCGACGCTCTGACAACAAACAGTGTTCACATTAGATGCAGTCTGCTAGATCGTACATTCGTACCACAATACAAAGCGTAAGTAGACTCACTAGCTAAGATGGAGCTCTTCTTCTTCAGGCTCCGAGACTTGGAGGTGGGGAAGATGCCGCGCACGGCGCTGGTGGGCGACAGCGCGTGGCCGCGCGAGGGCGTGGCGTCATGGTGCGCGTGGGCCCCCATCACGATGTCGCCGGCCCCCGGGCTGCCGAGCGCGGGCGGCGAGCGGCGCCGCAGGGACCCGGCGGGCCCCGGGCTGGGCCCCGCGCTGGGCTCGCTAGCAGTACTGTTGATGGCGGGCATCTCGCGCCGCTCGCTCGGGATCACGCGGATGTCGTGCTTCGTTATGTGTCGAAGAGGGACGGATATCTGGCGTGTAATGATTATGTGTTACGGACGCTTTTATTAAAGTTAAAAGTTTGGCTTACTTCTACTACTATTTAGCAACTTTATGATATTGTTACGAGCTGGGTATGGGATAAATTAATTTACACCTATTAATCAACCAAATATCCTTTATTAACTCAACAACTTATTTACACAAACACTTATTCGCTAATAATCACTATTCTCTTCGTAATCGCTTGTATTCGCATCCGTAGTCGAAAACAGACTGCCCACACGCCGGCCACCCGGCCTATTCATACAGTCATAGAAGTTTCCAGAACATTGTCGAACTATCCTATACTGGAATATTTTAGAAACATCTATGAACTTCTACACAGTGCCACAATGGAACGTTCTCGAACATAGTGGAAACTTCTAGAAACTTCAACCACATTCTCGAACGTTCCATTGTAATACGGTCGCGGTAAATATTGACATGTGTTCCTTGAAGCATTTGTTGACAATGATTCAACTGTCATATTTCATTATTACTAACTGAAGTTGTAAGTGTTACACATAGTTGAACATGTGTTATCATTTGACTAACTTTAGTTTTCTGTAAATTAAATTGACTTCAGAATTACTATCTAATATTTTTAAGACATTTTTCTTTTATGTGATACTGAATTTTACATGTGGCATATTATTATTGTTGTTTTTTTACTATTAAGTAGCTATTTATTTACTAAACAATTATGACGTTGATTATGGTAATAGAACTATAATTTCAGGAGGATATTTTTTCTGAATAGAATAACGAGGTACACTCACGTGTGTCGCATCGACGGCGCGCACCAGCTTGAGCGGCGAGGCGGGCGCCTCCTCCGACCGCGGCACGGCGCGCAGCACCGGGTACTGGGCGGCCGGCGCGGGGCCCGGGGGGGGCCGCGCGGGGCCCGGCGACAGGCACGAGGGGCGCGGCGGCGGGGCCGGCCGCGGGGGGGGCGAGGGGGGGCGCCAAGGGAACCTGTCAGGACCAGGGCGGGGTATACGATACGATGGATTTTGGAATGTGTTAAAGTATTGGCTTGATATTTACAAGACTTCAAGCATGCAGGTTACCAAAGGAAGACAGAAAATAAGGTCTGTGTTAAAAACGCCTATTTATTTTATTAAAACTTTATGCAACAAAAGTACAAAGGCGGTCCTAATGCCTGTAACGTAGTGGCGTTACAATCTTAATTGAAACATAAACATACGGAAAAATCCAGAGACCAAAAGCCACAAAGCAAGCATAGACAATTTTAGTTGACTGACAACACTATTGTCTTTGGTTTCTATGACATCTGTCAATGACGGCGTAGATATAAAAACCCGATAAACGACATCGTGGGCCCTTTTTCATCTGAATCCAGCTGTTGGCGGTGGACTCGACTTGTTCTGTACAAAATCCTTGAGCCGTGTACCGATCGCCAAATCCAAGCAGCTGTAGTTTGCATTGGCAAATATTTGCCAACTTTATTAAGTGATCTTCAACCCCTGTAATTGGGTGAGTGTTTGAACAGCATACAGGTAGCTTTGTGCATTCTGTGTTCCTAATCTTGTGTAATTCTTTCCAGAACATGTCTTTCCTAATTTCTTTTCTTAGCATTGTATAATCAAGGCTCATAACCTACAAAAGATCTGTCGCACATTGTAATCACGCCTTCCGCGTGATCAGCTTTACTATGCACATACATATAGCCTTAGCTATGTACATGCTGACTTGCGCGTGGCTGCTGCTGCTCTTGAATGTCATCATGCTTTTCCTCCTCACCTTTGTAAACTCCGTCTGATTTTGACAACCACACTTGTTAGCGCACGTACAGCCGCTTTGCTCATGCCTAGGTGTCAAAATCAGCGGAGAAGCTTATCTTCCATCCTTGACACGCTGGACATTGTTCCCAGGGTCCCAGATCCGGATTACCAGCTCCGGATTTCCAGATCCATATTTCCCGGACGGAATATGGAGGAAAAGGACTTGGAGCCCTACGCTCTCAGCACGCTCCTACTTCGTCCGCCATCGCGGCCATCCTGCCGCAGTGCCTCGTGGCGCGGCCACTAGGCCACTCACCACGGCGGCTCGCTCCACGCTGGGTGCCTATCTACCCGCGTGGCCTCAGCAGGCCGTCTCCGAGCCGGCTAGACCACCTGCCGGCCGACCCATCCTGGCTCCTGTCGACTCTGCGAGCCGGCGCTGCCGCCTGCCGGCCAACACCTCCGGGGGCAAGCGCAACGTGGCTTCCCCGAGACACCAAGGCTGAGCCAGGGCAGTAGCGTGCTATCTCCCGGGGAATACTGAATCATGTGACTGCAGACCTCCCCACACCCTTTCTCTATTTCAAATTATATATTTTTAACGTTGACCGACTTATGTGTTGTTATTTATTATCCCACGTAGGCTCCTTACGTCACATGCCTTAACCTTGACTTACCTTGCTTATGTTTTTTGCGTATATGGCAAATCATTACACAAGCCGTATGTTTCAATGCCATAATGAGATTAGGGTTGTATGCATTCGGAAATATAGACGCAGTTAGAGAGTTCCACTCCTTTGCTGTGCGCATTATGAAAGACCTTCGGAAATGCTTAGTGCGAATTCGAGGAATTGCAACAAGGTAGGGATGGTAACTTAGTGAAAACTTAACTTTTATATGCACCAAAAAAAAGAATGGCCCCAATATTGAGCCTTGAGGCACACCTCAATGTACTGGTAGCCCGAAAGACTTTACACCATTGACATCTACACCACATGACGACAGATGACGACGAAGACATCATGACATTACGCAAAAGCGTGTCATGGTGTACGCAATCAATTGCTTTGGAAAGATCAACTGCTTGTGTATTATTTGCTAAATGCAGGTAGGATGGAAATAGGCCTGAAGTAGCCTATTTCATTTTTATTTCCTGATCTAAGAGGTATGATTACTACTCCTCATGAGACCAGGAAAAGTTCCTGAGTCCACGCATTTATTAAAAGTTACTGCAAGATAGGGCGCTACGATGTCTGTTATAATACTCAAAACTTTGATGGAGACACCCCAGTAATCAAGTGTTTTTAGAGTTTAAAGAGTTGAAAACGTTAACTACGTCACGTGATGTTACGTGCTTAAAACTAAATAATTGATTACACTTAGGCATATTACTATTCAAAAGACTCAGCTTTAGACGGGGATGAATTTAAGAAGCGTGTTGTAGTTACAGGTATGTTGGCAAAAAACTCATTAAATGCCTGAGCTACGTCAGCTGGTTCACTAACTAATTTGCTGTCGACTATAGTCATCAAAATCAGCTGCAGATTATAATCGAAGAGAGTAGAATTATGATGGCGTCAAAACGTTATAAAACGGCAGCAGGCCAAGCAGTCACAACATTTATAGAGAAACTGACGTTAGTTATTGATCGCTTAGTTACCAGGCAAACAGGTTGTATATTTTCTGACTAAAATATACTTCTCGTTGCGATTTGGCAATATTTCTGCATTCTGAGCAACGTTTCGGATCTCGAGCCGAACTAAAATAAATATCTACCTATACCGGCCTCATCTAGCTAAAACTGACAAAAAAAATGTTGACGTGTAAACGTGTTGTTAAAACCTATTTACAAAAATAAAATCACTTATCATTTATATCGGGTGTAAAAAGACAGTGTCCGAAGCCTGAAACCACATTATTCTACCCATTATTTGGATATTTTTTTTCCGCTAGACCATACCTGGGAATTCACTGATTTTGGAGATATTGAAGGTTTGAAGGTCAAAGTTGGTATTTTTTTTTATTTACGTAAATGAATGCCATGCCAAGTGATATTATTACTAAACTTTTTTCCAAACAAATTGTAACGTAGTGGCGTTACAATCTCATTTAAAATTAAACAAAAGGAAAAAACAACAATGACCAAAAGCCACTAATTTCAATTTAAGAAAACATAAACAATATTAGTTTGCTGACAACATTCATTGTTTGTGGATTCGTTGTCATCTGTCAATGGCTACGATTATAAAAGGGGTCGCAAAGGCGGCGTTCTTTCTTTATTTCCTTTATTCGGGCTGCCGGCGGAAGATTCACGTTCTCTTTGTTCTGTTGAACACGTCTGAGACTTCACCCGTGATCTCCGCCAATTCTGGCAGCTGCAGTTTAAATTGGCAAATACTTGCCAATCTTACGTAAATTGTGTGAGAACTAACCCCGTTCTTGGGTAAGTGTTGATTCAGCATACAAATAGCTTTGTGCATTTTGTGTTCCTAACTTTTATATAAATTTACAATATTGTATTGTCGTAACCATGCCTTCCGCGTGGTTAACTTTATAAGGCCTATACTATGCGCATCTTGACTTGTGTGTACCCTACTGCTACACTCAAATGTGCATGTCATCGTGCTTTTCACCTCGCCTTTGTAAACTCCGTCTGATTGTGACAACCACACCGCCTTGTTAGCGCACGTACACCGCTTTGCTCATGCCTGAGTGTCACAATCAGCGGAGAAGATCATCGGCAATCATTATGTCACGCTGGACATTATTTTCCAGGGTCCAGCATTCGGAGTCCCAGATTCCGAGTCCCAGATTCGGAGTTCCCAGTTCCGGAATCCCAGAATCAAGAATATGGAGGGGGAAGATTTGGAGCCCTACGCTCCGAGCACGCACCTACATCGTCCTCCATCGCGGCCATCCTGCCGCAGTGCCTCGTGCCGTCACCACTAGGCTACTTACCACATCGGCGGGCTCCACACCGGGTACTTATTTACCCGCGTGGCTTCTGCTAGCCGTCTCCGAGCCGGCCCGACCACCAGCCGGCCGATTCTTCCTGGCTCCTGTCAACCCTACGAGCCGGCGCTACCACCTGCCGGCCGACATCATCTTTCTTTCTTTCTCTTTCTTTCTTTCTTTCTTTCTTTCTTACTACAAACTTTCCCACGCCCTTTCTCCTTAATATATATATTTTATGTCGACCGACGCACGTGTTGTCATTTTTTAATTCCCACGTAACCTCCTTACGTCACAAAATATTACCTGAATTTTCGATTTTTCTTAACAAATTGTAAGGCTGCATTTTCCTTACTCACCGGCTCACCCAGCGGTAGTGCCTGCATGAGACTGTGGGTTTGATTCGCATGAGGGATGATTGAAATTAAAAGCCCAACACCTTGGTCTTCTCACTTTTTATTTTAATTTTTTTATTTTAGATGGGTTTGCTCTTGACTCTAGTCTAGGTCAGAGGTGACAGAGACAAAGTCGACGATGGAGCGAGCTTACCCAGAAGCAAGCCTGTTCACTCTAACTCTGAAGAGATTAGGGTTGTATGCATTCGGAAATACAGACGCAGGTAGAGTTCCACTCCTTTGCTGTGCGCATTATAAAAGACGTTCGGAAACGCTTAGTGCGAATTCGTGGAATAGCAACAAGATAGGGATGGTAACTTGCAATGCCTCTAGATGTCCGTTGGTAGAAGGGGGCCGGTGGGATGAGGTCGTGGAGTTCTTGGGCACACTCTCCGAAGTACATTCTGTAGAAGACCGACAAGCAGGCAACCTTGCGGCGATGAGCCAAGCTGTGAAGGTTGGCATCCACCAGTTTTACGTCGCCAATGAGCCTCTGCGTTCCACTGAGTCAAGCGCAGCAAGTTGGTATTTAGCTGAACCATCCCAGAAGTGGCTGCAATATTCCATGCAGGATCGGACTTGTTTTTTGTACAGGGTTAAAAGCTGTCCAGGCGTGAAGTGTCGCTTCAATCTGTTTAGGATGCCAAGTTTTTTGCCGCAGTTTGGGCTTTGTACTCAATGGTGGCGCCGAAGTTGAGACTAGATGTCAACTCCATGCCTACGAGCTCGAGCCGATCTATAAGAGGAATAGATGTACTCCGAAAAGTAGGAGTTTGGTCGAAACGACTACTTTTGCGGTAAAAAAACCACGCCTGTGTTTTGGAAGCATTAAAAGAGACCAGATAGTCATCACCCCATTGGGAGACAAGGCTTAAGGTCAAATTTGTTCGCTCTATCAAGGCCTCTCTTAAGGAACAAACGTCATTCCCGCCGGTTTTTGCGCTGGACAAGTATCTCTCTGAAACCGTACTGCCATCTGCGTACCCAACAATACCTGGCTGAAGTAGGTCATTGATGTGCAGCAGAATAAGAGTTGCAGAGAGAACAGACCCCTTAGGAACTCCGGCATCAATAGCCATGAGGTTAGAGGAGCAGCCGTCAACGAATACTCGGATCGACCATTGATTAAGGAAGTCTGATATACAGCTACAAAAATCGGCTGGGATGCCATAAGCAGGAAGCTTGCTGAGTAGACTCGCGTGCCAGACCTTGTCAAAGGCCTTCGAGATATCAAGCTATACAGCTAATGTTTCGCCGTGTTTCTCAATGGCTTCGCCCCAGCAGTGCGTGACATACACAAGAAGATCGCCAGTTAACCGTCCCCGGCGAAAGCCATATTGACGGTCACAGAGGAGATCATTGTCTTCAAGGTATTGTCAGCAGCTTACTGTTAAGTACCCTTTCATAACCTTGCACAGAATGGAGGTAATGGCGATCGGACGGTAATGAACACGGTCTGCACGGTTGCCCTTTTTTGGCACAAGTTGTACATTTGCTAGCTTCCAGCATTTTGGCACTGTCTTTTTATCAAGAGAGAGGCGGAACAAGCGTGTCAACACAGGAGACAGTTCAGGTGCACACTGCCTCAATACTCTTGCTGGAATGCCGTCAGGCCCGCTGGCCTTGTTCACGTCAAGACTGCACAATACGTTTCGGACCTCTTTAATGTGGACTGCGACCTCCGGCATCGAAGACTCACAACGAGGTACAGTTGGTAGTTGCTTCGAGCCAGCGTCTAAACGTGAATTGTTTGCAAAGAGAGATGCAAATAAATTTGCTTTCTCACTTGTAGAGTGAGCCAGCGACCCATCAGGTTTCAACATTGGAAGTAAAGTGGGTCGACCAAAATTCGTTTCAACCGCTTTCGACAGAGACCAGAACTGTTTACTACCCGGAGGGTACGATGCCAGCTTGGCCCCGATACGTCCGACATGGTCAAAACGTGCTCCACGCAGAACCTGCTTGCAGGACTTGGCGGCGAACCCTACGTGCTCTAACTTTTTTGTCGCGGGCCTTGATCCAGGCTTGGTAGGCAGACTTTTCGGGCCTCAGCGAGGGTGAGAGCCCTAGTTCATCACTTGTGGCTTCGAATCACAGCCCTGTGATAGATTCTATCTTTGCACGTGTAAGCAGGCACACCAGTTCGTTTTTTAATGGCATAATTGAGTGTGCTAGCTAACAAGTGGCGGATTATTTAATGTTATGATTATATTTTAGACGATATATCTTTATTATTCTGTTTTACATACGTTACATACACATATGTTAAGATTGTTGCAAATAATTATATAGATTCAAGTTCTTCAAACTTAAAAAAACAGATGTGTTGCTGGGGAGTTTGTTGGCCACTTCTTCTTCCCAGCTAAAACACTAGGAAGTGGTGACGGGCGGGCGTTTTTGGGGGACTGTCTTTATGTAGAACTTTGACGTACAAAAAGTGCTGGCTCTCAGCCTAGTTTGAATAAATTACTTTTGATTTTGGTGCATTCTGCATTATACCAAAGCCGGGAGTTGTGACCGAGCGGGATGTCAGAGAATGGAATAAAATACTCCATTCCCTGCCAAATCACGTCCGCAATCACGTCAGCACAGCACGAGGGGTCACCCGAGGAGAAGCACACTTTATCTATAAGACGCAAAAAAGTGCCGCATCTCATCCCAATCTGCAGACTCGTATCGCCACACTCGTCTCGTGCCTCTAGGGCTTTCATCTGGAGGAGAGCAGCTCGATACAGATTTCACCAGGCAGTGGTCACGTTCCCAGTGGGCCGAGACCGATACTGAATGACTGTCCGGTTCAGATGTCAGCAGAAGGTCTAAGCAATTGAATGTATGGCCGTCAACATCCGGTATCCGAGTTGCCACATTCACCAGCTGGGTTAGATCTAGCGTTACCAAACTTGCGTGCCTCTAATCCAGCATGGTCAGTTTCCTGGTATGGGAACAACCACTCTATATGGTGGGCGTTGAAGTCCACAAGAAAAATGAGCTTCGCTGTTGGGTAGGTACCGTTGCTGGGCTACGTCAGTCGACTCCATGAGGAAATCAAACAGCGCTGTTGTCTTCTGGTCGCCGCTGTGCGATCGGTAGATGTAGAGTGATTTCTCCAGGCCAGTACCCACAAGTAGCCATATGGTAGAAAAACCCGATTTCTTAAAGCAACGGAGACGACGACAAAAAATGTCATCGCGCACGTACACACAGACCGCAGCCTGCTTCTTGAACTTGTGTTCAAGAGAGTAACCCGGGTAGTTGAGGTACGCCACGTCCGACGGGGTTGCTATCTTCGTCTCCGTTAAGAAAAACAGGTGCAGCTTCTCGGTCTCTAGGTAGTGATGGACCGGATCAAGATTGGAGTGCAATCCCCTGATGTCAGTGAGGTGCACTTTTAGTGGGAGGAAGTGCAGTCGTTGTTTCACCTTATTCTTTTTTGCTTTTTTCATGGTTGTGAATTAGGAGTAGTTGGGTAAAAACATGGAACTATCGAGGCGCTGCTCAGTGAACTAAGTGAAACACTAGAGCTAATGCAACCTTTGGGGAACTTATTTGGAGACTGCGGGGACGCCCGGATATGGCCACCGGGTCCTCCCATCCAGTCGCCGGCTGGCACGGTGGAGTATACCGAGATTTTTCGCGAGTTGGCGGGACAGCCTTTGGCACGTGACTGGCGTGCTACTTGGGCCCCTACTGACTGCGGTCGGCCAACGGCTGGCACCGTGCTTCGGATCCCGCTACCCTCCAAAATGAGTTTCCCGGCAAGACTTGCCCAGAGACCAAGACCGGTTCTGAACAGCACAACTGACAGCTTCCTTCTCACTGGCACTCCCGCACATCGACGGAACACAGCAAGCTGCTCGGCGCCGGACTCCGGTGGGATGGCGGTCGCGAGCCAGGCGGCCCCTTGCGGAGCTTACCACCGCTTAGGTGGGATCGTTCAGCCGTACCACAGGCAAGCCTGTAGTGCCATTGCCTGGGGTGGACCGCTAGGAGGTAGATACCAAACCACCCCAAACCCCACCCACTTCACTTTAATCAGGTAGCACACAGTCACATTAAGTTCCTTGGAATTATGGTTTTACATTAAGAGGTTCACAACTTACATTTAAGGTGAAAGCGCCAGGGTAGCCAAAAGCCGGCATTCAAATTTTCTTACTGTTTTAACAACACTATTCTCTTTTACTATTCTATTTCACTATTCTGTTTTGTAACAGTACTATTCTATTTTACTAATAAGTAAACAAAATAATAGTGAAATGAATAAAGATCGCTTCGGGCCAGGCCGACAAGCCGTGGGAACAGTCGCATCAAATGAGGCCTGCGGTGGCCTGTCGTCGCTCGTCCGATCGAATGTATGGGATGATCCGTGGGATTGCTCGGCGCGACCTGTCCGTTATCGGGCTGTGGGAGCGCGGCTTTAGAATGCCTGGCCTGACCGATAAACGCTACCGTTACATGAGTAAAGAAAAGAACAGAGACAACCCTTAAAAAACAGTGCGGTGGTAGGTATACTGCTACAAGTGTGTTATAATTTAAATACTAACTTGGCATTTACAAAAACAATAGATAAAACACTTATATACAGTAAATAATTCTGCCGCTTAGATACCTATGTTAAAAAACGTTGACTGAAGTAGTTAAAAACACGGGAGTAGACAAAATTAGAAGAAAAAGATCATAGATCACATCACTAAACAGAATTGAATTTAACGTACTCTGAGCGCCAAGGACTTGAAATGAAGTCAAAGAATGACGTCATGAGACAATTAGAGATGTACCATAGAATATGATAGTACGAGAGCCCACGACCAAAACCATATTCAATCGTTTTACAGCCAAAACCGTATAAAATCGCTAGACTAGATGAATCTGAACCCGACTAGGCGGGCAGTACCGGCCAAAAATGTCTCAGTTTTATTGGGGCCATATCTGCTATGTCAAAAAAAAATAAGCAAACGGTTGTATCACAATATGTCTGATATTAAAAATGTACATAGGTTTCGGCATATTATTAGGGAAAAGTTTGTTTTCAGAAATTTTGCGCGTCACATGTGGCCTAAGCGCATTTTCAAAAATGTCAAAAAATTTAACCGACCTGTCTCATAGCTGCCTGGTTCAATGTTTTTTGAAAACAATTTTTTGGTAATCTCGGCAGCAATACAAAAAATTAATTACTGCCGAGATTACCAAAAAATTGTTTTCAGACATTTTAAATGTCACCTAGACCTCCACAAACGAAAAGAACGTTTCGGGATCGTCCGGCAAACGCGCGGTGCTTGTTACGCTTCTGTCCCTCGCTTCACTACAGCGCAAGCGTCGGCAGGTTGTTCTGACCAGCAAATGATTCGCTAACTCAATTGACATCAATTTGATAGGCACTATGCATTATTTTGCTGCATTGCTCGGTGGACATTGATTATAATAGGCACTACGTAGTACATTTTTGTTTTCCTATACGTCAAAACAGCAATGCTATCTTATTACTGCCTATCAATGTCAACTGAGTTAGCGATTACACCTGCTGCAGGTGTAATCGCAACGGTAGCAGTTGGCAATACTGCAGCAGTGTTGCCAACTTCTACCTTTAGTTACTGACTAGACATTTTGCAAAAAGTTGCTAGATTGTCAGATTTTTTTCTCAAAAAAATTGCTAGAAGAAGCTAAATGCTATTTAGTTGGTAGGTTACAATAAAAATTGACAAATAATTACAATCGTGTTTTTTTATTGTCAGATTATAACCGTGTTAAACAAACAGAATAGGGAATTTCCAGGCATTCAATGTGTTTCGACAAATAGTTTATGATTTGCCATAATGTTGGCTCTTTTGTAGGCCAATCACAAATACACTATCTTACAGGTCCGTTGTAAGCCTAGGGGTAAATTCTGAACATAAGTTACCACACACCTGGGCACTCAGGTAGGGAAGGAACAGGGGTCGGTTTTAGTCAGTAAGAGTCTGACACGCCCTCCCGTTCATTTCCTCAGTCATTGGATGATTGCCCACCCGACAAAAATTGGAATTGAGTTACTTAGTTTTTGTAATGAGCAAAAATGGTTATGTGCGGATATTGTGGGACTCGGACTGAATTCTGATACATATACGTACGTTAGTGATGCTCATGAAAACTGTCGTAGGTGGCTTGATCACTGTGTGGTCACAGAGGCCGCTTGGCAATCTGTTGTTGATGTGAAGATTGTGTGTGATGTTTTCTGGTCAGACCACTTACCCTTAGAGCTGTCATGCAACTTAAAAGTATTACGGCCAAAAATGGTTTTCAGTAATATTATATATAATAGGGTGAAGTGGGGGATTAGAGAATCTAGTCAGATAACAAAATATCAAGAATTATGTCATAATAAAATGAGAGATGTTGACTTTCAAACTGTTTTTCATGAATGCTGTGATAAAAAATGCCAGAATCTGGAGCATAGATCTCATATAGATAGATTATATAACACTGTTATTAACATTTTAAGTGAATCTGCGGCGGCGACCTGTTTGTGTAGGACTGTACGGAAGCGGAGATATGTCGCGGGTTGGAACAAGCATGTGAAAGAGGCTCATGCGGAGGCTCGGCTCAGGTTTGAGCTTTGGATGCAGTGTGGTAAATCCAGTGGGGGGGGGGCATTTACAGCCAAATGCGTGACTCTCGAAAAGCTTTCAAGGCGAAGCTAAAGTGGTGTCAAAACAACCAGCAACAAATTAAAATTGACATTATTGCTTCTCACCACTCGGCGAGGAACTTTGGAAGCTTTTGGAGAGAAACGAAAGGGTTGAGCCCTGCGTCGAGTCTCCCGTCGAGTGTGGAAGGTCAAAGTGAGGCAGTCGATATAGCTAATTTATTTCATAAGCGTTTCAAAATTAATCCACCTGTAGTTGCGGTAGACCAAGCTCTGAATGTAGGCTATACTGACCTTGGAGTTCGTTTTACTGCCCGTGACGTGTCTTCCGTCATCAAAAACATGTGCAGGGGTAAGTCGCCTGGTCACGACAGCTTAAGCATAGAACATTTGCAGAACGCAGGTGTCCATCTCCCAAGAGTTCTTGCCTTGCTGTTCAACCTGTGTCTCAGTCATTCATATTTGCCGGCTGATCTAATTAAAACGGTTGTGGTGCCCGTTCCTAAGAATAAGACAGGTGATATGTCGGATATAAGTAATTACAGGCCGATTTCCTTGGCAACGGTCACTGCAAAAATTCTGGATAGTTTACTTGACCGGTATCTGAGTAAACAAATAAGTATTGATGACAGACAGTTTGGTTTTAGAAATGGGTTATCGACCGAGACTGCAATTATGACTCTGAAGAGCACAGTGCAATATTATACTGGGAGGAAGACACCTGTGTATGCATGCTTCCTTGACTTATCCAGGGCGTTCGACCTTGTCTCATATGACATCCTATGGAACAAGTTGTCGTGTGAAGCGAACCTGCTGCCAGAAATAATTGATATGTTTAAGTTCTGGTACGGTAATCAAAGTAACACTGTGAGGTGGGCAGGGACATACTCAGATGTATACAGGTTAGAGTGTGGGGTGAGGCAGGGGGGACTGACCTCGCCCAAGTTGTTCAATGTTTACGTGAATAGGCTGATCGAGGAACTCAGCAGCACTGGCGTTGGATGCATGATAGATGGTGTGTCTTTTAACAACATTAGTTATGCTGACGACATGGTGCTGCTGAGTCCGTCGATCAGTGCGCTCAGAAAGCTACTAAATGTCTGTGAGAACTATGCTCGGGCCCATGGACTAAGGTATAATGCTAGTAAAAGCGAGCTGTTGGTTTTCAAGGCACAGGGTAAGACGTATGAAGTGGTACCACCAGTCTCGATATGTGGTGCAACTCTAAACAGAGTCAAGCAGTTTAAATACCTTGGTCACTGGGTCACAGAAGATGACACTGATAATTGTGATACGGAGAGAGCGCAGGGCGTAGGCCGTAAGATGCAACATGCTGGCCCGCAGATTTGCAAAGTGCGACAATAATGTCAAGGTAACTCTGTTTAAAGCATATTGTCAGGCTTTTTATACTTGTAGTCTGTGGACCAGATATACGCAAAAAACGTATAATGCCTTGCGTGTGCAATATAACAACGCGTTTAGGATACTGTTGTCGCTGCCACGTTTCTGTAGCGCGTCGGGGATGTTCGCGGCAGCGCGTACTGACGATTTCTTTGCGATCATGCGTAGGAGAGCTGCATCGCTGCTGCGTCGGGTGCGAGACAGCGACAACGGTCTCCTGAGCATTGTTGCAAGTAAGGTTGAAGGCCACCTCATGGGGCACCTGTGTGCAGTGCATGTATTGTTACCAGATGACTCCAGAAGGTGGAACAATAATATAAATTAATATTAATTTAATTATAATTGTACTAACATAGTTTTTAAGTAATACTAACACATATGGGTATGTACCCGAGGTAAATTTAAATAAATAAATTTTAAAAAAAATAAAAAAATTGGTCCGTTGTAAAAGTTAATCAGTTGAGCCAATATTAGGTCCCGTTTATGGAGACGCGGGGGCGTCACGCGTAGCGTGTGTCGTGGCGTCTCACTTGCTCTCATACAACGCCCTAAGTTTGAATTTAGTGCGGGCCACGTTAATTTTTGCCAAACGTTTCTTTTGTCCAATTTATTAAAAAAGAGAGAGCTTACAGAGCTTACACTACTTAAATTTCAGTTCGATGGTTTCAGGTAAGCTCTTTATTAAACATTATCTGACAATTTGAGAGTTGCAACTTATTCATTTGCTTGATAGACGTAAATGTGCCGAAATACGGTTTTTCAACGATTTCTGACTAAAGAAAAGTTAAGTAAATTTGTCTGATATAATTTTTTTTTTACATCTAAGCAACGTTGTTCATAATTTCCAACAGTTTTCAGATAGAATGCTATGATACCGATCGGCAAATTTTTTTAGCACGTTCAAAATGGTTTCAACACCTAAGATCATATTTTCTATTCTTATCAACTGACCAATGTTCACTTGAAAACAAGATTTTCAGACGGTTTACTATGGGTTTTTTTTTGTCTCATTTTTTATTTTCTCGAATGGTCTCCCGGGTACGTGTGACGCTACTGGTGTCTGAAAATTGTGGTTTTGGTTTCCAGAATCTATGGTTCAACTACATTCTGAAAAATCAGACATATTGCTGTGAAACACTTCGATAATTTTTTTTTGACATATTTGAAAATGCGACCAGGTCAGGTGTGACGCAGAAAATTTCTGAAATTATTTTTTTTGGAATCGGTAAGCTTTTGGTCATAAAACGATAATGCAAAAATTTTGGTCATGGGTTCTCGTACTATGATGTGATTCTTGTTATAGACTTTATAGTCTTCAAATAAAATGTACTCTAGGTTTCCTTACCTAAGCTGGGCGTGGTCGGCAGCGTCGCTGGTCGCGGCCGGCTCGGGCTGGTGCTCCAGCACGGCCATGTTGATGGTCTCCAGGACTGGCTCCGTGCTGGTCTCGTCGGGCAGCAGCCCCTCGTCTGTGTGGCTGTCGGCTTCGCTGTGCGGCTCCACGTTACTGCGCCGAAGTATCGCCTCGCCGATCTGTGAGCTAGACTTCTTAAAGTCCAGGATCCTGTCCGCTTTATCGTGGTCGTGCAGCGCGGGCGGGCTGCCCGTGGGCGAGGTGGGCGACTCGGGGATGGTCTGCGCCGCCAGCGGGCCCGGCTCGTCGATGCTGGCGTCGAAGTCGTACGCGGGCGTGGAGTGGGCCTTGTCCAGCTTGCCGCGGCCCCGCTCGGCGCCCGGCTCGTCCGCCGCCGGCCGCCCGGGGCCGGGCCGCCCGGGGCCAGGCCGCCCGGGGCCAGGCCGCCCGGGGGCCGGCGCGGGGGGCGGCCCGGGCCGGTCCAGCACCACGCCCAGGCACGTGCGCGGGCGCGGGGACAGCTCCAGCCCTGTGCTACACGACACGGCCTGCAAACACATGCAATGACTTTCAGGAAACCATAACATCCATCATTCATTTATTATTATTTATTATAACAAAATGATGAAAAGAAAATTGGTCTCAGAAATATGATGTCTATGGTTTTTATTTTAACTTTTTGCCTCCGACTCCCAATACACTTCACTTTCACTTTAGTTTAAAATGTTAAGAACAGTGCTGCCGCCCTCGTGGCCCCAGCCTGCCCCACTGAGCTACACTACAGTACCTTGTCCCTGGCGTACAGCGCGGTGTCGTCGGGGGCGGGCGTCATGCTGGTGCTGCCTCCCTCGTGGCCCCAGCCTGCCCCACTGAGCTACACTACAGTACCTTGTCCCTGGCGTACAGCGCGGTGTCGTCGGGGGCGGGCGTCATGCTGGTGCTGCCTCCCTCGTGGCCCCAGCCTGCCCCACTGAGCTACACTACAGTACCTTGTCCCTAGCCTACAGCGCGGTGTCGTCGGGGGCGGGCGTCATGCTGGTGCTGCCTCCCTCGTGGCCCCAGCCTGCCCCACTGAGCTACACTACAGTACCTTGTCCCTAGCGTACAGCGCGGTGTCGTCGGGGGCGGGCGTCATGCTGGTGCTGCCTCCCTCGTGGCCCCAGCCTGCCCCACTGAGCTACACTACAGTACCTTGTCCCTAGCGTACAGCGCGGTGTCGTCGGGGGCGGGCGTCATGCTGGTGCTGCCTCCCTCGTGGCCCCAGCCTGCCCCACTGAGCTACACTACAGTACCTTGTCCCTAGCCTACAGCGCGGTGTCGTCGGGGGCGGGCGTCATGCTGGTGCTGCCTCCCTCGTGGCCCCAGCCTGCCCCACTGAGCTACACTACAGTACCTTGTCCCTAGCGTACAGCGCGGTGTCGTCGGGGGCGGGCGTCATGCTGGTGCTGCCTCCCTCGTGGCCCCAGCCTGCCCCACTGAGCTACACTACAGTACCTTGTCCCTAGCGTACAGCGCGGTGTCGTCGGGGGCGGGCGTCATGCTGGTGCTGCCTCCCTCGTGGCCCCAGCCTGCCCCACTGAGCTACACTACAGTACCTTGTCCCTAGCGTACAGCGCGGTGTCGTCGGGGGCGGGCGTCATGCTGGTGCTGCCTCCCTCGTGGCCCCAGCCTGCCCCACTGAGCTACACTACAGTACCTTGTCCCTAGCGTACAGCGCGGTGTCGTCGGGGGCGGGCGTCATGCTGGTGCTGCCTCCCTCGTGGCCCCAGCCTGCCCCACTGAGCTACACTACAGTACCTTGTCCCTAGCCTACAGCGCGGTGTCGTCGGGGGCGGGCGTCATGCTGGTGCTGCCTCCCTCGTGGCCCCAGCCTGCCCCACTGAGCTACACTACAGTACCTTGTCCCTAGCGTACAGCGCGGTGTCGTCGGGGGCGGGCGTCATGCTGGTGCTGCCTCCCTCGTGGCCCCAGCCTGCCCCACTGAGCTACACTACAGTACCTTGTCCCTAGCGTACAGCGCGGTGTCGTCGGGGGCGGGCGTCATGCTGGTGCTGCCTCCCTCGTGGCCCCAGCCTGCCCCACTGAGCTACACTACAGTACCTTGTCCCTAGCGTACAGCGCGGTGTCGTCGGGGGCGGGCGTCATGCTGGTGCTGCCTCCCTCGTGGCCCCAGCCTGCCCCACTGAGCTACACTACAGTACCTTGTCCCTAGCGTACAGCGCGGTGTCGTCGGGGGCGGGCGTCATGCTGGTGCTGCCTCCCTCGTGGCCCCAGCCTGCCCCACTGAGCTACACTACAGTACCTTGTCCCTAGCGTACAGCGCGGTGTCGTCGGGGGCGGGCGTCATGCTGGTGCTGCCTCCCTCGTGGCCCCAGCCTGCCCCACTGAGCTACACTACAGTACCTTGTCCCTAGCCTACAGCGCGGTGTCGTCGGGGGCGGGCGTCATGCTGGTGCTGCCTCCCTCGTGGCCCCAGCCTGCCCCACTGAGCTACACTACAGTACCTTGTCCCTAGCGTACAGCGCGGTGTCGTCGGGGGCGGGCGTCATGCTGGTGCTGCCTCCCTCGTGGCCCCAGCCTGCCCCACTGAGCTACACTACAGTACCTTGTCCCTAGCGTACAGCGCGGTGTCGTCGGGGGCGGGCGTCATGCTGGTGCTGCCTCCCTCGTGGCCCCAGCCTGCCCCACTGAGCTACACTACAGTACCTTGTCCCTAGCGTACAGCGCGGTGTCGTCGGGGGCGGGCGTCATGCTGGTGCTGCCTCCCTCGTGGCCCCAGCCTGCCCCACTGAGCTACACTACAGTACCTTGTCCCTAGCCTACAGCGCGGTGTCGTCGGGGGCGGGCGTCATGCTGGTGCTGCCTCCCTCGTGGCCCCAGCCTGCCCCACTGAGCTACACTACAGTACCTTGTCCCTAGCGTACAGCGCGGTGTCGTCGGGGGCGGGCGTCATGCTGGTGCTGCCTCCCTCGTGGCCCCAGCCTGCCCCACTGAGCTACACTACAGTACCTTGTCCCTAGCGTACAGCGCGGTGTCGTCGGGGGCGGGCGTCATGCTGGTGCTGCCTCCCTCGTGGCCCCAGCCTGCCCCACTGAGCTACACTACAGTACCTTGTCCCTAGCGTACAGCGCGGTGTCGTCGGGGGCGGGCGTCATGCTGGTGCTGCCTCCCTCGTGGCCCCAGCCTGCCCCACTGAGCTACACTACAGTACCTTGTCCCTAGCGTACAGCGCGGTGTCGTCGGGGGCGGGCGTCATGCTGGTGCTGCCTCCCTCGTGGCCCCAGCCTGCCCCACTGAGCTACACTACAGTACCTTGTCCCTAGCGTACAGCGCGGTGTCGTCGGGGGCGGGCGTCATGCTGGTGCTGCCTCCCTCGTGGCCCCAGCCTGCCCCACTGAGCTACACTACAGTACCTTGTCCCTAGCCTACAGCGCGGTGTCGTCGGGGGCGGGCGTCATGCTGGTGCTGCCTCCCTCGTGGCCCCAGCCTGCCCCACTGAGCTACACTACAGTACCTTGTCCCTAGCGTACAGCGCGGTGTCGTCGGGGGCGGGCGTCATGCTGGTGCTGCCTCCCTCGTGGCCCCAGCCTGCCCCACTGAGCTACACTACAGTACCTTGTCCCTAGCGTACAGCGCGGTGTCGTCGGGGGCGGGCGTCATGCTGGTGCTGCCTCCCTCGTGGCCCCAGCCTGCCCCACTGAGCTACACTACAGTACCTTGTCCCTAGCGTACAGCGCGGTGTCGTCGGGGGCGGGCGTCATGCTGGTGCTGCCTCCCTCGTGGCCCCAGCCTGCCCCACTGAGCTACACTACAGTACCTTGTCCCTAGCCTACAGCGCGGTGTCGTCGGGGGCGGGCGTCATGCTGGTGCTGCCTCCCTCGTGGCCCCAGCCTGCCCCACTGAGCTACACTACAGTACCTTGTCCCTAGCGTACAGCGCGGTGTCGTCGGGGGCGGGCGTCATGCTGGTGCTGCCTCCCTCGTGGCCCCAGCGTTGTTGCTTCAGCTCTTGCCAAAACTGCAACATACCAAGCTAATAAACAAAAACCGGCCAAGTGGGTGTCGGGCCACGCGTAGTGCACGATTAGACGCCCGTTTCAACATGTGTACTGTGGCGATTGTAGACACAGCCTAAACTTAGCGGGTCTGCACCGGCCTTTAGTTGGCAGTTGAGAATATTGGAGAGTCGTTCGAATATGAAAAGAGTAGTTTTTTATGACAGAGATGAGTTTAGCGCCTTCTTTGGAAGTGAGCACACATGAAATTCTTATAAAAATAAATATAAAATTTACCGCACCCTCGTGTTTTTTCTTATCTACATGTAGCCAATTACTCCTTACGCACCCCACTCTCGCAGTAAGCAAGCAAGTCCCCAAGCTACTAGAGCACCCCTACAGCCCTGCAGGCCTTACTGGAGCCCTGCGGGTTCTACAGTACTTAGGAGGAAACTTAATGTTTATTACTACGAACATATTAATTGAGTTCACGGTTTAACGACCAATAACGTTTAAAATCGGGCCCACATTTGACGATGGTAACTGAAGAAGAAGTTACAAAATTCAAATTCATTGCACTGAAGCTTTCAACGCTTAAAACACCTAAACGCTTATGTTTGGAGCGTTTCTGGCCACCCCGTTTGGAATAAAGGTTGGGACGTTATGTGTATGTGGTATGTTATGATAAGTTGCGCGACCATTAGAGCTACCGCGCACTGCGATGCGGCGAGATGCAGTGCGTTCTTAAATCCGCACCGGAATAAAAATGCAATAGATTTGATCCGCGCATTGCGGTAGAAATTCCGCAAGTTTTGCCATTCGTCTCGTAACCTTCGTTGACAAAGCACGGCCGGCGCGGTCATGGACTACGATACGAAAGTACGCACTTGCGTTTATTTGAGACTGAAGTGCTCAAAGAAATGTTGCTCCAGTTTTCAATTATGTTTTCGTAAATCTCATCCCACATTCTGGATTTAATAATACGATCTGAATAATCTTTCCCATTATTTTTTAATCCCAAATCGCTGGCCTCTTTTTAATTTCTAGAATCAAAGCATCGACATTAATATTGTCGATCGCTTGCACAGCCACCATCGTCGTGAGCAAGAGCTCGTGGAGACGACAACCTCGCGTCGCGGTCTAAGCGAGACTGAGGGAGCCAATCTCCGGATTTTATTTATTTTTTCATATAAGCTCATATGATATAAAATTGCCGTGCGGAAATGCACCGCAAAAAATATGTAGCAAATCACAGAATAAAAATCCGCATGCGATTTTTTTCCGCAGTGCGCGCACTTCAACTGTGGTCCATACTTCACAAACTGCGAAAAAAAATCACACGGAATTCTACCACAGTGCGTGGTAGCACTTACTCTAAATACCAATAGTTTATTTCAGATAAACCATTTACAGGCTCTTTTGAATTGTTAATAAGTCAGTCAGTCAGATGAAGCTAATTGCACATTACAAGGCTTCGATCTGTATGGAGAAGCGTGCAAGAAACTCCATGGACACTCTTTTTAAACCATGTCATGTATTACAAGCATGTTATGTATTATTTGCAGAGCAGTGGTGGCCCAGTGGTATCGGCCGCGACTTACAAGTTGTAGGTCGTGAGTTCAAACCCAGGCAAAAAAAAAGGCAGGTGCTTTACTTTGTGTAAATTATTTCATTAGCACTGCTCTCAAAACGGTGAAGGAAAACATCGTGAGGAAACCGGCATGTCCTAGAACCACAAATTCGAAGACATGTGACATCCACCAATCCAAATTGGGCCCGCGTGGTGGATTACGGCCCACACCCTCTCACAGAGAGGAGGCCTGTGCCCCAACAGAGGGGACATTAAAAGGATGATGATGATGGATGTATTACAAAAATCCTGGTTACATATGTCTTGTTGCTTTTAATATATGAAAACAATGTTAAATAAACAATTCATAAAAAGTAGCAATAAAAAAAAATTAAAATAAGCCAATGGTAGTTGAGAGATGACCAGTCTCCACTGACGGCGCCCGTTCACGAACATGATGCGTGGGTCAGCACCACTCAGCTCAACCATATTGAAGGGAACCGAATGGCCCAACACACGCGCCACCATCAGCAAGACATTTCAGTGAGCATGACAAACTCTCAACTGCCATGCTCGTTCATTTCCAAAAAAATAAAATAAAAAGCAGTTACATTATATGCCCATAATGTAACTGCTTTACATTATAGTACTCATATTTACAAAATTAAAAAATGCTTTAACATTATACTATTTTTATTTTTTTATTATTATAACTTTTGAAAAGTTAGAAAAAAAAAACCTTAACATTTAAGAAATACAAAAAAAAAAAAAATTGATAAAAAAAACCATGTCTATAAAAATAAAAGGGAGAGCATCTCTTCCAAATATACAATAAAAAACTTTTTTACAAAAAAATAGAACCGACTTCCAAAAAAAGTGCAAAATAACTTTAATTTCGGAAGTCGGTGTTCTTGTTTTGTGTCTTCGTTTTTTGACACCGACTTCCGAAATTAAAGTTATTTTGCACTTTTTTTGGAAGTCGGTTCTATTTTTTTGGAAAAAAGTTTTTTATTTTTCACTTTTTAGTTGTGGTTCCCCATTAAACTGTGTTTACAATTCATAAACATACGATAGCAGCAATCGCGGTTGATTTGCTGTCAATTTTTGAAGAGTTCCGTTGTCTGTCTCCGAAACCCATCATCAGATCTTTTTGAAATTTAAATGGGACCGTTCCGGAATAAACCCCTTTTGAACAAAAAAAGAATTTTGCGAATCCGTCAATATATGACGGAGTTATGCCCGAACATACATAAAAAAAAAAACATACGAATTGATAACCTCCTCCTTTTTCGAAGTCGGTTAAAAACAAAAAAGAACTAACTAGTGGACCCAAGTGGCTGTGACTGTGGAACAGGACCGGCATTAAGCCAAGCATTTTTATCAAGGATATAATCCTCCAATTTATAATAATTATGCTTGCCTACATAGTGTGCGTTTTATGCACGTTTTAAATTTTGTCTCATTTAGTTGGAGAATATGTAGTGGTATTTTGTTATAAACTTTTAAACAGAACCCCCTAAAAGAATTGCGTACTTTAGCCAATCTGAATCGAGATTGATCTAATTTGTTCCTATTTCTCGTATTAAAATTATGCCTGTCACTTATGAAAAGAAACCTCTCTCCCAACCTCTCAACCTCTCTCCTCGGTAAAGAGATGCAGCATTTTTCCGAACATACATAATGTTTTCATATATGTATTGACAAGGGACCGTCATGATGTTTATATCCTTAAACAGCTCCCTAAGAGAAACGCGCCTACGAAGATTTTAAATGGCTCTGATAGCTCTTTTCTGCAGAATAAAAATAGACTCAATGTCTGCAGCCCGTCCCTATAGCAAAATACCATAAGACATGATACTATGAAAGTAACTAAAATAGACCAGCCTTCCGGTATCTACATCTGCAAATTGACGGATTTTCCTGACAGAACACGAGCCTATCAAACATAAAAAAAAAAGTATATGCCGCTGAACTTAACCATCCTACAACAGATGTTAAATGAGGACCCCATTGTAGCCTTGAATCGAGCGTGATGCCCAGGAAAGGAGTGTTTCGACAAATTCTAGTTTTTCTTTGTTCAATACTACATCAAATCTATTACTTTTAACAGTTTAGCTTTTAGAGGCGGGGGGCGGAGGGAGGGGCGCTCTATTCAAACAAAAAATACCACTTTAAAGTCTAATATTTCACAAATGAAAGAAAAACACTTTACATGTAGAGGTACCATAAAAAAAACTCTTTGTCACGATTTCATTGTTTCGTTTTTTTGGCGTGATTAAAATTATATACCCATACAAAATTGCAGCTTTCTAGTACTGAGTGTCTGAGCTATACCTAGGACGGACAGACGGACAGACCCAAAACTACATTCGCGAGCAATAAACTGGAATCACTTCATCGCGCGTTGTTCAAAACAATTTTGTACAATTTCTGTACAATGAACTATGGATTGTAGGTAATTTTTTTAAAGGTAATTTTGTTAGCTTTCAAATGATATCAAAAATATTTAAAATTAATTTAATTTTCTGCCCAAATTTAGGAAATTATTGCAATAAGTCGAACTTATGGACGTCTAAATCAATGGTAAATAACAAGGTATACAACATAAATTGTAAAAAAAATATTTACAATTTATGTTATTTACCCCTCAATACTTTGTTACCCTCCTGGCCCTAATGACTGCCTGTAAACGGTTTTTCATTGACCGAATGAGTTTCCTGATGAAATCCTGTGGGATTTTCTGACACTCTTAGACTAAAGAAGTTTTTAGGTCTTTTGACGACACCGGAGCTGGACATCTTCCTCGTACCCGCTTTAACAGCTCGTCCCACATATGTTCAATCGGATTCAAGTCAGGACTGAGGGCTGGCCAGTCTAGTGTGGGAATGCCGACTTCTTCCAAATACTGTCTAGTCAATGCAGCGTTGTGGCAGTGGGCATTATCGTGCATTAGCAGGAAATCTTCGCCAATAAACCTGGTGTAGGGGAGCACAGGGCCTAGCAGAATGTCGTTGATGTATGTTTCTGCAGTTAGCCCCCTTCCCCGACCGCCACCAGGTACGCATATCAGCTCCGTTTTTGCTCCAATAGAAATCACACATCATACAGGACCCACCCCGAATGCCACTGTTTCCGCAAAATAGCATTATGCGAATTGTAGCGTTGCACTTTAATTCCATAACTAACTTTTGAAATAATCGGGCAACATTGAGTATAAAACAATAGCTTGGAATTATAATGGCGACATTGTATGCAGTGACAGCTTAACCACGATTGGCTCAGTCAATCATGGTTAAGCTGTCACTGCATACAAATTGGCTGTGTCTCCCTACGTCGCCATATTGCGCGAGACAGGATTTTATAAGGGCCTGCACGTAATTTTACTAGGACAGACCAGCTGAGGCGACAAAGTTATAAGACACGTAAACATCTATTAACTAAGATCTAGTACTCTCTCGAAGTCTAGATTCTTCGCCAGCTACTACCTACCATTTATTTGAAACTCTAAGTCGTGTAGTGCAGAACCTCAGACGGAGTTCTATCTACCATCTTCTATCTAGCGGCATCTTTCTACGCATCTACCTACCTACATCTTCTGGACCTGCTGGGTTACTAACCTACACCCACACCAGCGTACCTACAAGCGCTGCGCCTTCGCTCGAGCTCCAGTAGAGCTACTCAACGAATACTAATTCTGCTGCAGCCGCCTGCGGGGTGGCTGGACAACCCTGCGTGCACACATTCGAGCTGGAACCACCTACCTCTGGACCCCGCTACCTACGTCCTTAAGACCTGTAGGATGGTAGTGCTCTTTAGGCGGCCTAAAGCTTTCACGCGCTCGATATTTACCCACGCCCGGCTCAACCGGCTTTGTAAATTCCCTAATTAACTCATAATTTGTAACATAACCTATTTTTTTTTTACTAACTACGCACTACTAAACTCACGTTACAGAATCGCTCTCCCGGTCTCCTATAGACTCTGCGTCTACGGTCACTACCATGCAGGCACATCCTGTCCAAGAACAAGACTCAGCTCCATATCCCTATCTAAGTGATCGCGAGCAAACTAAAGCCGGGCTTGTCGGTGGGCTGGAGACAATTTGGGACCCGTGGCTGGCCTTTTTGGAGTCAAGTTGGCTTCTTTGATACTTCTCCTGACTGTCCATTCGCTGCTGGAAAACCACGCCGGTCAAGTGTCGATTTCGGAGAGAAGAGATGACAATAAATCGGTCATCTCTCAAGAAGTGCAACGCTGTCGTCCAGATCCTGGTCTCCGAACTAAGTTTCCAGTATCCCTGAACCTCTTGTATACCTTCGAGACAAAGGACTTGGCCAGATTAAGCTGTCGAGCGATAGTACGCTGAGACAACCCTTGCTGGATTAGGATGACGACTTCAGCGGCTTCTATAAGTTTCAATTTTCTTCTAGCTTCAGTGTTCCCAATGACGTGAAACATTGGACTGATGATCAATTTTCATAAAAGCCCACTTTTTAATGGGTTTCAGGACTACCAAACGATATGGTGTTTTGTTTTAAAAATTGATGTGTTTTGTTTTACCCTAAGAAGTGAGTGTCAGTTGTCATAGCGACGCGTCGTGTACCTGCTCGATGGTGCGGCTGGCGCGGCGGTGGCGCGGACTGGCGCCGCTGACGCTGTGGCGGCGCTGCACGGCCGGCCGCGGCTTGGGCGGGTACATCCTGCAACTTACGAACAATCATTTACTCAATGTTATTAATCGAACATTTGGTACCCAAAAATAAGGTGTCCGCCAAAACAATTTTTTTTTCTCGTAAGAAAACATTCATCTCCATTTCAGTTTTCTTTTTTTTTACTTTACAAAGAAAGTCAACGATTCCGATCTCCCAGGGTCCGATTAATCAGGTTATACAGCATGTAACGTAAACCCTGTCCGAACCTGAAGGGTTTTATTTGGTGTCGCACTCCGTATACATATACATAACCAGTTAATGGATATGAGGTTATTATTTTTCCCCAAGAAATATAATTAATTAATAAAAAAAAAAACTTTTTAAAGACAATACTGATCGCTCGACAAAGTTCACCTACAGTTTCGTGTCATAGAA
Source organism: Polia nebulosa (assembly GCA_951329385.1). NCBI lineage: Eukaryota > Metazoa > Arthropoda > Insecta > Lepidoptera > Noctuidae > Polia > Polia nebulosa. The sequence goes on along the minus strand of OX589595.1, from coordinate 556,597 downwards.
GCCGTCTGAGCGAGACGGGTTTTTTGATCCTTTGTTATGCGCCCAATTTGTCGCGTGCCGCCAAACAAACTTATGACGAAAGAAACCTACCCCGCGGGCAGCAGGTGCAGCTCGTAGCGCGGCGCGGCCCGCAGCGGCAGGCGCCGGGGGAGCGCGTGTGTACCTGGTGTGGTCGGGGTGCAGGTGCGTGGGCGAGGCGGGCGGCGACAGCGGCTCGGAGTCGTCGCTCTCGGGCTCGGGCTGCGGCGGCGCGGGCGGCGGCGGCGGCGCGGGCAGCAGGTGCAGCTCGTAGCGCGGCGCGGCCCGCAGCGGCAGGCGCCGGGGGAGCGCATGCGGCGTGGCGAGGGCGGGGGGCGCGCGGGCGGCACGGCGGCGCAGGCGCAGCGCCAGCTCGGCTCCCGCACAGCCGCACAGCCGCACCACCGCGTCGCCGCTCCAGCCGATCACGCACTGGTTGCCCACCTGCAAAACCACCACTATGTTTAAACCCGCAGCGCAACAACCACGAACTCGGTTCCTAACGGCTTTCCTTCAAAACAACTCACTACGAACCAACAATCGCCAAATTGCGAACACTGACGTTGCAGCGCGGCAATCTATATTGTACCACTCAAACACAAAGCATGAGTACTGTCACTACTGTACCTGCACGATCTCGTCTCCGATGTGCACGGCGCCCGAGGCGTGTGCTGGCGAGCCGAAGCGGATGTCGGCGAGCTGGTGGTGGCCGCAGAACGACGGCACCACGTCGAAGCCCAGCGGCTTGCCGGCTTGGCGCAGCGTCACCGTGTCCAGCGACGCCGGCTGCAGGATCATGGGGTCCGACACGTCCTGCCACACATGTTACTATTACATATTGCATAACCATTTCATTTTATTGAAACAAATATCAAAGGAAAGGGAGACCTGCACAGTGGGACAACCCTCCACTGTTATTCCTACCCACCTTGCGCCATACGGACTCATTGTAGACACACTCGGGCAATTGAGTGACTGCGTATATCTTTACAGCTTGCTCTACCGGAATATACGTTATAAACTCCATACATTCTTTCACCTGGTACCCTCTTTACTAATTTCACTTCTCCCTATTCTGGGGCTTGCTATACCACATAACGTGACTTGGCGCACGAGCAGCCCTATTGGCTTTGCACGTGCTCTGTAAGAATCTGTGCAGACTGTGACATCACGTAGTCCAGTTCCACCCATCCGAACGAAGCCCTATCTACCACATCTTCACATCACACAGTTCCCTGCCATCTGTCGACGAATGCTATCATTCCTGCCATTGAACAATGACCTCCGTCCTCACCTTCCCAATGGCCACCTTGCGCTCTCTGCTGACCAACCCAGAACACTCCTGCGCGACTTGTCCCGCACAGACCTCCAGGTCGGCCGGAAGGAGGAGTGCCGTGTACTCCGCACTGCGTACCTCCTCACTCGGTACCTGTATGATGTAGTCGGCGGTGGCGGCGGTGGCGGCGGCGGCGGCGGCCACGGCGCGCGCGGGCTGCTCGGCGAAGCGGTCGCGCTGCGCGCACGTGGCGGCCTCGAGCGACAACTTCAGCAGCGCCGCCTTGCGCTCCGCCAGCGACGCCGCCGCGCTGCCGCTCGAGCACAGCGGCCATCTAGACACCCGTTCATTTGCAGTCATCTACTTATCCACAATGCTACTAGGTGGCAAGTTTATGTTAAATTTATTTAAAAGGGCATAAAACCGTACGCAAAAATGTTCTCTCATCTGAACTCTCGGCACGACGATCTTTTTCACTTATGTGTCACACCTAGTATGGTATGCTATCTTTTAATGTGGTCAAAGTAGTTTGTCAAATTGCTGCCACACATGACTGTAATGTCTACCACATGCTTAACATTTGTGTTTATACAGTGTGTCTTTATAACGTGCACATATCGAAATGAGGGAATCTATGCTTAATTTTATCGACGGAAAAAACATTTTAAAAAAATCTAAATATTTTTTTTATACTAGAACACAATCGGAAACAAAACGGTATAACTTTTAAACTAAATGATCAATCACGATGAAACAAACTCCATAATTATTGGAAATAATTAGGCATCCTCATAAAATAAAAATTGTGAAAAAAACTACCAACAATTGAAAATAAACATGTTTTTTTAGCAAAAACCTGTTTTATTTTCATCAATTTTAAAAAATATAAAATTATTTGCATTTTTTTTATATTTTTTCCATGTGCACATTATAAAGACTCACACTGTATTTACTTGAAATTAAAGACTCACACTGTATTTACTTGAATTAATTAGTTTTCTTTAAGACTGAAAACCTGTCAAAAAATATCCTTGGGAGTACAGGTTTGGCACATTTTTAACTCAAAATACCCAATTCAGAAACCATCAGCCCTCAGTACCCATTTTAACATAGAACAGATAAGTTTAATTTTGTCCAATATGTTGTGTTATGATGATGAAGTTGCTCACACCATCCACACACACACACACACCATCACACAGATCACACATATCTGCTAAACTTAAATAAAATTAGAAATTAGATTAGATTATAGAAGAAGAATTACCGATGGTAATCCTAGGATTATTGTAAGTCTACTGCAGCAACATTCAATTCAAACCAATGTATTTGTATTTTGTTATGTGATACTTCCTGCGGCTGAACACTGTTTCCCATAATACAAGCTCAAGCTTAGCTTGGGAATCAGTAGCCGTACCTTTTGTGCAAAACATTATTACGATGCATATGTTAGATTACTCTAAGATAAGATATTGTATTAATTAGCAACAATAAAGATTTGTATTTATTTTATTATGTTGTTTTGGTTTGACCTCTCTGCTTTTTCTGACTTTGGAATAATCAATTGGGGAAACTACAAGTGCTTGTTTGGTATGAGACTGTAAATTATATAATTAAGAATGCATTACACATTACATCCTTTATTCTGTTGATTGCAAAACAGAAAATAATTTTAAGAAAAGATTTTATCTTCTTGTTTAACTTAGATAAGTACTTAGTATCACATTACCTGTCGAGCCAGCACACCAGAGGTTTAACAGCGTGCACGGTGCGAGCTACATCAGCCAGTGTCTGTGTCTCAAGCCGCGCATCTGGGTGGTGACGCAGCGCACTTGCCAAGGTAGTGGCGACCACTGACACACGCAACGCAAGCTGCTGCACACACTCCCGAGACACCTCATATTGCTAAACACATCCACATCAGTGATATTACACACACAATTACTGTGAAATACAATAAGTCACATAATAACTACAAATAATGCCAGTTAAATCATTAATCATATAATATTACTGCTACAGCACTAATATAAATAAACAGCAGAGACATAAGCATTAAATAGTTTGGTAGCGGCACTCACCAACAGATAACACTGTTGAGATAAGTGAAACATAACATTGTGCTCTCCTGTGACTCACCCTGTCTCACTACAGACAAGGCAACAATGTATATTAGGACGTGCACTTTTATATTCACGATAGCTGGACACTCACGAAGTTCCGGAGGTGTTCGACGGCCTCCAGTAAGAGCTCCTGGTGCCCGATGACGTGCATGCCGAGGTACTCGAGGTCGTCGCAGCGCAGCGTCAGCAGCTTGGCGCCGTCCAGGCCGCGCTCCCGTAGCGCCGGCACGTAGCGCGCCACCGTCGGACCCAGCCCTGCAACAGCAGTCGTGACTCACTCGCTCGCGTTCACCACACACTGACCACTCGCCGCCTGACCATGTACCTGATAGCCAGTCCGCCACCTGGTCTACCGACCACTCCGCAACGTTGAGGCTAGCCATCGGCATGAGGCTGGCGCATCTTCCAGTGACTACTGTTTATTATTATAGTGCGGCGCAAATCTACAAACAACAGCCGGACGATGCGACTTCTTTTGATTTTTGACTGACTGACATTGACATTACTATATTTATTTTTATTCCTTTTGGAACAGGCTAAGGTCAGAGACCATGCTGCTTAGTCATCAGTAGCGTTACATTTCTATTATCTATCATTGACATATAAAATGATTTATAAGTCAGTGTTTTCTACGCCACTTGGATTTCTTATTCAGAGCAATGCCACAGATAGAATACAGTATTATAATTACGTTCTGTTCTACGTTATAAAGCATTTTAAGGCCCCTCTCGCGGTCCAGTGGCGCCCTCATTGAATAAAAAATCGTACCATAGCACAGAAAAGAAATATTAAAAAATCCAACTTGACGTTTGTTACAAAGAGGATAAAGAATTTTTAAGTTGTTAAAACAGGTCTCAAAATGTTTCGTATCCAAAGTAGTAGGCAAAAGTGCCAAAAATGGCCGTTTCTGACACTTTTGCCTACTACTTTGGATACGAAACATTTTGAGACCTGTTTTAACAACGTAAAAATTCTTTATCCTCTTTGTAACAAACGTGAAGTTGGATTTTTTAATATTTATTTTCTGTGCTATGCTACGATTTTTTATTCAATGAGGGCGCCACTGGACCGCGAGAAGGCCCTTAAGTAAAATCATTTCTTTTTTTATAAACTATTTTTACTTGTCTCGTAAAATTTTGTGTATTTTTACAGTTTAATTCCTAAAGTCTTTGGTGGTCGTTGAATACAAAAAATTCAGATTCTACTAGATTTTTATGATTCTGCAAATAGATCTGGAAGTTATCAACAGATGGCGTTGGTGACCTTATTAACGAAAGTTGCAATTTTTTTTTTTGAAAACTTGTAATTTCAGAGGTAAGATAATTTAAAAAGTTGCGAGATAATTTAAAAAATACGCTGTTCAGAATCAACAAAATAAGCTCTGTACCATCGTGGCGCCAACTCAAAATTAGTTTATACAAAATTTTATATTTTTTATACTAAGCTCAATAATCAAGATTTAAAAGGTTTATTTATTTCTAGCTTTTTAGTTCTTTTTCGTCGGTTATTTTTTTTGTTAAAAAGTTTTTATTTTTATGACTTTTAAACATTTCTGCGCTAATAAAAAAAACAATTATGAGTTCCTGTTCAATTAAGTAGTGTGGAAAATCGTCTAGAACATCCAGCTACAAAAAAGATGGCATAACTTTTCATCAGTAAGTACCTAAAATATATTTATTAGTCATAGTATTATAGTAATGTGCAAGGCTCAAACTAATTGGTTGGTTACGTAAAAATGTATACCGCGTTGATGTATTTTTGAAAAGTCCCTTTCTCTAACTGAGTATTGTCATGAATCATGATACATCTGTCCCTTTCTATCTGTGCTAAAGCTGTAGTGCTGAACAACTTCAAAAGAAAGTCGATGTTGACGAAATTATCGATGTTCCATAATGGTAAAAACATAAAATTTTAATGAAAAATCGGTTTCCAAAAAAATGTAGACTTGTTTGTTCAAGGCATTTCACAGACGATTTTTATTAAACTTTAAAGATCCAACGACGACCTGTTAGTTCAGCAACACCGAAACTGTTTTTGTCCGTTTTGGTATGTTTTGCAGCTGCACGGGTCGATCTATCAGGTTAAGCTACGCTTGCCAGGGTTGATCCATGGATGGGTGACCATCTTTACATACCGAGACTCCTCCGTGCCTCGGAAAGCACGTTAAGCCGTTGATCCCGGTTGTCAATCGTGGATCTTTGACAATCGTTACGAGTCGTCAGAAGCCTGAAAGTCTGACAACTAGTTTTACCATTGTCTGCAAAGATTATTGTGGTGAGAGAATAAACACTTATTATTATTATTACCAAGGGGTATCGTATTACCCAGTAACTGGGTTGTGGAGGTCAGATAGGCAGTCGCTCCAGGTAAAATACTGGTATTCAGCTGCATCCGGTTAGACTGGAAGCCGACCCCAAGATAGTTGGGAAAAGGCGCGGGCAGATGATGAAACATGTAGTATTAATAGACGTCGATTTTATCGATATTATTGTTGCAAAACTGACTAGTGCATCACTATGTCTGGAACATTCGTCCTGACATTGTTGCATCGGCCAATCACAACCGTTGTAATTTCTTCGTCCCCCGGCCCGCAGGTGGTGAGTCGCGTTCTTTGAAGAAATCGGTCTATCAGCTCTCAAGTGGTTTAATTGACCTAAGAAAGATACCTATAGGTCAAAGACGAACCACTGACCCAACGTGTCTCAGTACCTATCCAACTGTCGCACGGGTCCATCGAAAGTTAGCACAGCCGAGATCGGCCGAATAGGTAACCAATTATTCTTCATCCAGACCTCTCTGCATATGAGACAGAAAGCACATACCTACCTATATAGCCAAAGCGTCCCGGCTGCACCTACCAAATTCGAAGATCGTTACTTGTAGTCAGAAGCCAGAAAGTCTGGCGACTAGTTTCATCCGGTAGCTGTTACCTTGTAATATGTAGGTATCGTGTTACCCGGTAACTGGGTTAGTTGTCAAGGTCAGGTAAACAGTGGCTTATAAAGTGTCTACTGGTGTAAATAATTGTAATAAATCTGCTTACGTAATATTTGAACGGCTCCTGTTCAGCTGCATCTGGTTAGGCAGGAATTCGACCCCAACATAGTCTGAAAAAAGGCTCCTTTTCGAAATTCACGTGGGGAAAGATAGTCGAACATTATTTTTTTTTGACAAATGCAGAGGAAGATACCTACCTTTTAATCAATAAATAGATTATTAGGTATCTGCCTATCTAAACCTACTTAGGTACATACCTATATTGTAAAAGTCACCAAGTTCTTGTCCCATTTATTCACGGGTAGAAAATTAATTAATTAATACGGTTCGTTTTTACCACATCAATATTTATGACGGACACTTTTATGGACAAGATGCGTATCGCTGACAGGTAGGTCGCCTGTCGCCTTTTGCCAGTCGCTTGTGTGGAACTCAACGTAAATTACCTAAAATTATAAAATTCAAAGCATTTATTTCAAATAAACCATTTACAGGCAGTTTTGAATTGTCAATAAGTCGGTCAGTCAGATGAAGCTAATTGCATATTACCTACAAGGCGTAGATCTCTATGGAGAAGAACATGCAAGAAACTCCATGGACATTCTTTTAACCATGTTATACCTACACTACTATTATAGTTATCTGTGGTTATGCATTACAAAAATCCTGGTTACATAATGTCTTGTTGCTTCCAAAGTAACAAAAAAAAATAAGCCAGTGGCAGTTAAGAGATTACCAGTCTCAGCTGACAGCACCCGTTTACTAACATGACGCGTAGATTAGCACACTCATCCAACACATGCGCCACCATCAGTGAGACATTTGAGTGAGCATGACAAACCCCCAATATCTATGCTCCCAACTGCCATGCTCGTTCATGTCAAAAAAGCAATTACATTATATGCCCCATGCGGCCATGCCTACTCACATTTACAAAACTAGAAAATGCCTCGAAACTATACAACACTATAACTTTTGAAAGCTAATAAAAAATATTACCTCCAAAAAAAAATTAATGATAAAAAACCATGTATAAAAAAATAAAAAATTAAGTACTTAAACTTATCTTCTTAGGTATCACTTAGGCCTAACTGGAATAATTATACTTAACCGATCCTAAGTATCATTCCATAACTACTTACTGCTACTAGGATTAAGTAGGATGAGGTTTATAGATCTAGGTAGGTAGAGGTAGGTACTTATCTGATCCACTGGTTTTAGTATATGTACCTATAATTGTCTAAGGTTTACCTAGCCTGTAGCAGTTCTTAATATTGATCAAACGTTTAGTTTGGTTTATTCATCTAAAGGTAGGTAATCATCTAAATTAAAGGTCAGCCACATTTCATACATTGCCGTTATAAGAATCAAATCATACGTCTTAGTATAATAATCGTAAAATCAAAACGTTAAATAGTCGAATAAAAAATAAACATTCCAAATCGTCAAAGGAATATAAAACTCAGCTAAACTTCAGGTAAAAGTGGACCACGATCCATTAAAAATTGAGTGCGAGTTCCGTACAGCAAGTCTTTTAAGTTTTCCTTCTTTTTATTGTCACCAAAGCAAAGGCCTACTGTAACAGCTAGACATTTGGACAGTTGGTACGAAACTAAAAAATAAACAGGTACCTACATATGTAGAGGTACTTAATATGTAAGTACCTCTCGTTGTTACCAGATAGCTCGTTATTAGATTACCTAGTACTCACTAAGTACCAGGAAGTAGGCTATTGCTCCTTGCTATTATTACCCTACATATTAGTAGATATAGGTTCTTGTCCTTGTAGATTAAGATAGTGCTCGATCACTACCTCTGGCGAAGCTGCTGGGATTCCATAAAGAGACTACGGGTGTCAGTCGGGATCGGGACACGGGCTAATTTATGAGTTGATAATGTTAAGATATTTACCAGTTACCTACCAGTGGGCAGGTATGCATGCCTGTTATCAACTGACATGTGTATAAAATTCAGTAGGCATCTAATTAATTTTAATTCGATGGATACCAATTAAAAAACATTTAAAAATAATAGGGTAGATCTCAATGAGGTAGGTAGCCATCATTGTAAAAAATACTAAGGATCGTAGGTGTGCCCACACGCCGGTGGGCTATAAAACACACATCAAGGAAAAAATGTTTACTTAATCTGCCATAAAATACTCATTTAATCTGTCCACCTGCGAGATTGGCACCTTCGTTATCAGGACACATTCTAGACGCGCGGGGTGCGGAGGAGCCCGTGGGGCGCGGGGAGGGTGTCTTGCTCATGTTATTAGCATTTTAAGGCTTTGTCCAAGACATTCCTCGGCGTGGCTTTCATTAAGAGCGGTAGAATCGACGGCGGCTTCATTCACCGGTTATCTGATGAGATCTTTTGTATATTTATTGGGGCATCAAAGCGAGGGCTGGGGCCGCGACGCGAGGCGGTGTAGCTCGGTAGCGACCTTAAACTCAACAATTTAATACCTCTCATAAAGCGGCCAGTAACCGCCGGGCCGCTACCAATAATTTCTCTTATTGTCCCGATAAATTAGCTTAATTAGGGTGTAAAAAACGCGGCGGGCGTGGAATCTAGTGCGGGCGCGGTGGGTGGGCCGCCAGCCGGTGAGCCGGGGCCCGGCTCCCGACGCTCTCACATAATTAGTGCCGTACCTGCCTGCTTAGCTGAGCCATCAGCCCCGCATGATCTTCAGTTAGGAGAGCACCGCGCTGTCTATCAATAACTCTACGGAAAATTTGTGTAGTTACACGCATTCCTGTTCTTTAGACCATAAGTTTCTATTATGGCTCATGTAATAACAACGTAGTTATCTAACGTATCTCGATACGAGTATGTTCACGCTCTGTTCGGTGAAGAAGTGCACAAAACATTATCCGTCCACAGAGATGTTAATGTTACGAGTAAGACACAGGTTATGACAGAATGCCGATAAGTAATAGGTGTGGTCCCTCCCTACGTACGTTACGGGGTCGTGACTTCGATTGCGTTACTTGTTAATACATAAATATTCACTAATGTAGGTACCTACATTTACCTATAGTTCTCCTTCTTCTAATTTTCTTAAACGCTACCTAGCTTAGGTATTTAATTGCATACAGAAACAAAGAGAAAAAAAGTTTTAGCGGTTTTTTACCTCCTGAATTCAATGAGGATTTAGTAAAGGGTGCTAGTAATAATTAGAATGGTTAGGAATTGACTTAGGAATAGTATATTAATTTATATAAGTCTGTCAGAATTTTATTAGGACCTAGTTCCTGACTTGCACAGCTTCCTTAAATTAAATGATAAATTATTTTTATTTTGTAGCTTATAAATATAATGTATGATAAGGTCAATGGAGGCTATTGCAACTAAAAAGAAATATGTTGAAACTTGAACCTGCACCAAAAATTACCACTTGACTTTATGGGGTAATCTATTATATCTATACATTTAAGCATACATCTGAGATTACTTTCGACCTAATATAATGTCAAAATGTCGTAGGATTTGGTTAAAATCTTATTAAAAAATCCATGCGGACAGAAAAAGTTACATTAGCCCCATGTTGAGGTAAATGCAACTATCTAAACTAACTCATTGGTTTTTGTAGCAAATATGCTCACAATCGAAGCACTTTGTTACCCAGTGTGTAATTTACGCAGGCATATTCTCTGATTAGAACCAGTAGAGCCCCGATCCAACTAAAAGTATGTTTCGTAATTTTTGGGGGTAATGTGACTATTTTCTATAGAGTTAGTGTTGTGTTGACGTAAAAAATATCGATAAATTGTAAAATGTGTAGGCTATCGATACTGATAGGTACCTAAGAAATATAAAACCATGCTTCGTTTTCATTTTTTATTCTCTAATCATCACAACCAAAAAACAAAAGTTTCAGATACTTCTCAAAACATCATTCTCCTGCCCTTATCCCAATTTATTTGGGGTCGGCGCAACATGTCTTTTTCTTCCATACTCCTCTATTAGTCGTCATCTCTGTAGTCACCCCCTTTTTACCCATATCCTCTTTCACACAGTCCAACCATCTTTTCTTTGGCCTTCCCCTACTCTTATAGCCATCCACATCCATACACAAGACTTTCCTCACGACATTTTCTTCATTCCTCCGCATCACTAGCCCATACCACGACAACCGATTTCCACACAATTTTTCAGTCAGCGGTGCCACTTTCAGACTTCCTCTTATATACTCATTCCTAATTCTATCCATGCGCGTAACACCACACATCGCTCTTAGCATTCTCATCTCAGCTACATGCAATTGCTTTTCATTCATCCCTTTTGTGGCCCAACATTCTGAACCATACAAGACAGCAGGTCTGACCATTGTTTTATAAATCTTCCCCTTAAGTTTTAGGGGAATGCGGGAGTCACAGATAGTCCCGGTGACCTGCCGCCATTTCATCCATCCAATGTTAATTCTGTGCTTAACAGTCCGATCTATTTCGCCATCGCTTTGCACGAGTGAACCGAGATACCGAAAATCGGAGCAGACTGGGAGAAGCGCGCCATCTAGCACTACAGCTTCAGAACTGGAGAGACCGCCGAAATCGCAGAACATGTATTCAGTTTTGGTTCTGCTGATTTTCAAGCCAACTTTCTCCAGCTTCTGTTGCCACTTCTCCAATCTGCTCTGGATCTCAGGTCCATCTTCACCGACCAGAACAATGTCGTCGGCAAACAGCATGCAGCAGGGTGCCTCTTCCTGTATTTCCGACGTAAGAGCGTCCATAATCAACAGGAAGAGGTAAGGACTTAAAGCCGACCCTTGATGCAAGCCTACAGCCACACTGAACTCATCGGTGTTGCCAGCAGCCGACCGGACGTAGGTACTAGATTGTCTGTACATAGCACGAATCAACTCAACATACTTCCCAGGCAAACCTTTCTCTTTCAAGGCCCACCACAACACATCCCGAGGTACCCTATCATACGCTTTCTCAAGATCAATGAACACCATGTGCAAGTTCTTGTGCACACGTCTGTACTTCTCGGACAGATACTTCTCAAAACATAATACAGATACTTCTCAAAACATAATACAAAAATTTCTAAGAACATAACAAAAAAGTAATCTAAAGTAATTCAAAATCTATAAGGATTTTCTTTCTAAATTGCAATATAAGTTTGAAATAGACTTTAGAGATCCTAAAATAAGTAGTGTAATTAATTCTAAAGAAAAATACAAAAATAATAGGAACCTTTAGTTTGGCTTAACTTCACTTTGTATTTAAACAATGGCACATATTTATCACATTTTCCTATGAGATATTAAAAAAATGACTTTTGCTTAATTCTAAATACAGATAGATACACAACAAAAATTACACTTCATACACATCAATATTACAAAATACAAAAAGTCTTAGCGTCTTCATCTGATATATTATCATCATCTGATTTATAGGAACAACTGCTGTTGCTGTCTGTTTCACAATGGTTCTTTTTTATTTTAATATTTCTTTTAATACTCCTGTTTCTTTTTCTATTTTGCTTTTCATTTTTGTATCTTTATCCTTTATTGGTTTACTATCTTTTTTTGGTTTCTTCGTTCTTTTTTCTTCTTTTTCATTTTCTATTCTCTCAATAACTTCCTTGTAAGTTAGTATCTCCGCTCCTCTCGTCACGCTTTTTTTTTTATATAGTTCACGACTTCGCGCGTACTTATAGTACGCGCGAAGTCGTGAACTCAATGCATTCGGTCGGAACCCATATTTAACCATAGTATTTCCATCTTGAAAGGAAAATAGATTTGAATCTGTAATAAAACAAATTATAACATTTATTTGCGGAATTTATCCCAGGCCCCGAATGGATTCAGTTAGAGGTAGAGAATTTTCTAAACTATGCTGTAAGTATATCGATTTACAATTATCGATATTCGACATCACTGGTTTTTTTATTTTGATACAAACACGAAGGGGCTATTGTAACTAAAAAATCTAGTCGCAATAGCCCCGCAACGACATAAGTTGAGGCTAATGTAACTATTATGTTATCTTACGAAATATAAGGTATAACGTTAAAAACATAAGTCTATAGAGTACTTACCTTTATCTTTTCTTCGTTTCTGCATAAAAACTTGTTTGAAATGCACGAAAAGTATTTTTTTTAAATAAAAGTTTATGACACGCTCGTCACCAAACACGTGGTCAAAATGGCGACTAACGAAAAAGCTCTGTAAGTCAAACAGTATTCATCTCTCTGACGCCATCTGTTTATTATAGGTTAATCTACGACTTTTCTCCAGGCCCATAGATGGCAATGAATTTAAAAAACACGAGAATGGAAGATATCGCTATTGGTTGCTTTAGCCCCATAGTTGCAATAGCCTCCATTGACCTTAGTATAGGGACCTGGAGCACCTTCTCGTAGTGCAGGGTCCCTGGAGATTCTTTATACGCGTCTAGGGACTGTCGTACTCGCTAGCAGCGCGAGAGTGTGGTGTACGAGAGTGACTGCTTATGTGCGTAGTATTATAAAGAAAAGAGGGATGACGCACTTATACGTTATATTGAATAAAAAAAAAAATAATACATGTGCCCTGTTCGGACGGGCTAGCAGAAGTGAACCCAAAAACAAAAGTCTTCCTTATTCTTCTTAAATTTCAATCGGCGTTCCAAGAGTTTCTAGAATGTTCCAAACTTCCAACGTGCCAGTCTCCACCATAAGGTCGCCAACATAAGGTCGTCACAATAGTTTCGACATTTTTGGCGCAGTGGTTGAGCGATTGGCTGCTGTGCTGCGTGTCGCGGGCTCGATTCCCGCACGGAACAAATATTTGTATGGCCTACAGATAGTTGTTCCGGGTCTGAGTGTCTTGTGTATTTGAGTTTACATGTTTTTGATAACGCACCCACGATACAGGAGTCATTCCTACTGTGTGGAGACGTTTCTATATAAAAAAAGAAGAAATAAATAATTCATCTACGTCACTATTTATAAAACAAGAATCGTTGTCTTTTGGCTACGATTCTTACTTACTGGCAGTATTGCCACAGAACAGATATAATAGTACTGAATGTATATTGTAAATTTATACTGTCTGGTATAATGTCATCACCATGTAGGAAGACTAGTTCTTTATCACTATCACTACATAGTATAAAACAAAGTCGCTTTCTCTGTCCCTATATCCCTATGTATGCTTAAATCTTTAAAAGTACGCAACGGATTTTGATGCGGTTTTTTTTAATAGATAGAGTGATTGAAGAGGAAGGTTTATATGTATAATTTGTACCCGAGCGAAGCTGGGGCGGGTCGCTAGTCTGAACTATAGATAAAGACTGTTTTATTCAATCAATGGCTGTGATTTAATTAATATGGCAAAGTTTGTAGAAATTTAACGAATACGGAGATATTGTCAAGGGGTGTAGGTACAAACAAAATGTAGTTGGTATTTTGTGTACTTGCTATATTTATAGTAGGTAGGTACAATTGACTAAAATATAATACAATACCATAATAGTACAACCCATAATTCTAGTTAACCCTTTTTTTTTTGGGGGTGGGAAATCATCCAATGACATCTACCGCTCTTCGTGTCAGACACATACTGACTAAAACCCACCACTGTTCCTTCCTTGCCTGAGTACCCAGGGGAGCGGTAATTCGTTCCCTAGCTAACCCTGAGGCGCCAGAAAACTCATTTTCATTATGTTTTCGTTGAGTTTTCCAGTCAGTCCGTAACTTTGGGATTGCGGTAGTCAGGTCAATATAAACAGTCCTAAGAAACGGTGGTATTACACCAAGTAGGTAGATATTGTACGATTCTGTTCCACTTAATAGAAGCCAATGCTGGTGCTGGTATACTGATGATGAGCATTGCAACAAATCGGGTAGGTAGGTGCTTAAACAATGCAAACTGTAGTACGCCTTGAGTCCTTAAACAACAGGTAGGAAGTAAAAACCACGAGAATATAAGTAGAGCGAATAAAATAAAGCCTACATATTATGGCTCATTAAGGTCAAGCTTGCATACTTGCCGTGTACTATGTAGAGGAGCTAGGTGAGCCACCCGAGTGCCTACCAGTGCCCACTGATAGGCTATACCCACGAACCGCTACTATGTCGCCGCATAGCTACGTTTGTGTGTAATTTTTATTGCTTCCATAACTCGCCAGCATTCCCGGCGGGGCCTAATGCCTGTAGATAATGCAGCAATGCGCCATCAATCAAACTCGTCGTCGTCGTCACATAAATATCTGTCCTCGCGGTGAGCCGAGCCGCCGCCGCCGCCGCCGCCGCCTCACGCCACTATCAGGCGCAGATAACGTGCTGCAGGCGCAGCGCTATCTCTCTATCACCTACCATGTAGTGCCACGATTTTATGACTGACAAATTGTATAAATTATGTGAACTAGGTGTCAAATTTTACGGCCATAAACAATAGTGAAATGATCACCGAACGAGGCCAAGAGAACGTTCTGGTATTCTTTATGCTCAATAAAGATACCCGAGGTATTTTAATGCGTGTTTTTCATAGACAGTGTGAAAATAAAACCACAGGTTTAAGTGTGCCGTAATCTGGAATCAACGGCTACCACACAATAAGCACATTTGTTACAAAAATTAACGAAAACAATTTGGTATTTTAACTAATTATCTTGATAAATTCAGTGCCCATTATGTTGTAGTTCATAAATTATAATAAGCTATGCAATTATAATAATTAATTAGTCGTACAGTAACAGTAGTCAAGATTTAATTTAATGTTAACTAAAGTGCTTAGCCACTGTTAAGATAAGGTTCCTTTTCTTGTTGAGTTAAACCAACCAGCCAGTTCTAGGAAACTGCGGTTACCTCAGGGCTACTTATACCTACAGACCTGGCTAGGAACTACGCGAGTCACACGAGTCCCCGAGTCGAGTGGCGATATAGACGCCATTAGATGACGAAAAAACAGTCACCTATCGATATAGCAATCCGTGGGACTGTGGGTAGACCGTACCTAGACCTCCCTAGGCGACCAGGAGAAGTCAGAGCAACATTGTAGTTTATAAGTTTTCGCTACCGCTCGGCATAATGCACTGGGCCTCCGGGAACTAAATTTATCTTGTATGGTAGTTTTACTACCCCACCCTGATCAATGTCCTGTTGGTTCGAATAATTGCCCTTAGTTATAGTTTTTCCTTCAAGCCAAGATGGGCAAATAAGATATTATTGTACTAAGTGGTCGTTTATAAAGATTAGTACCTACCTACAGAGACACAGAGGGATTGGTTTCCATTCCTAGTCATTCGTTTTTTGCGCAGATTCGTCTTTATGACTGTAACAAATTGTGAGCTACAGAGCTTTCACTAGCAGTTCCTCAAGCTTACGACGAATACCGGAGTAGAAGATATTTCTTTTGTAATTAACTTTCGTATGTGTTACTTTCTAAAAGGAAAGGATGGATGGATTGTGTGAGGAGTGATATGAAAGAAAAGGGAGTTAGTGTAGATATGTGTAGATTATATTGCAATCTTGCAACAAATGAAGACATCATGCACTTCCCTGAACACTACCCAAAGGAAACTATAATAGCAAAACATGTAGTTTTTCTAACAAGTTATGTTATAATAACTGCATGTTTTGCTATTAGCAATACTCATTGTCATCGAATTTTCAATTATAGCGAACAAAAAGGCGACGACACACTTTCAACTTTCTTGTCAGTTGTAGATAAGTAATAGATAGCGGTGAGGCGTGAACACGCTGTGTCACTGTCAACACATTCAGTAACTACTTCATTATTGTCCGCGACTAGTGCTACTTGCCACTTGTGAGGTGTGTGAGCAGCCGGACAGTTGCCACCGCGCATTGTACACTGTGGACTCGGAGCCGTAGCTCCACTGACAAGTCACATTACATTAGCCATCGTGTAGGTGGGTATGTATCAGGCGATATATATATATATATATATATATTTTTATCGTTGATAGGCACGCGTTTGACCACTATCTCACCTGATAGTAAGCGATGATGTGGTCGAAGATGGAGCACGCTTGCCTAGAAGTAACCTATTCACTCTTGACTTAAAGACTCCCAGGTTGTAGCTAACAGGAAATCCAGACTCCGGTAGGGAATTCCACTCCCTAGCTGTTCGCGCAATGAATGTTTTCTCAAAACGCTTTGTGCGTATGGATGGGATGTCCACCATGAACCGGTGGCACTTCGCCGTACGTCTTGTGGTCCTTTGATCTTACTAACAGCGCTCCTCACGAACATCTGCAATGAGAATAATGTCGGCTTGCCACCTGCAATTTAACAAATGCAGCTGAAAACGTTATTTACATGGAGCTTCTGCCTGTCTGACCTAGAGACTCTAGGTACGACACCTCTTGATGAGAGAGTCAGACATTCGGGTTTCTGAACTATACATAACGACTGCCGAAGATCGCGGCTCAGTGTTGATGTGAAGTGGACCTTCTCTTCGTGTCTGCCGAAGGGTCGATAGCGCGCAGGTGCGGGGGCGACGCCTCGCGACTCATTAAACAGCGGCAGTGGATCAGCCATCGATACCTCATTACCGCCGAGTGTAACCTACTCACAGTATGTATCGTTGCCGATGCACATGTACTCATGTACTGATAGTGCGTTTCATATTCATGCCGTTTACACCTAACCACGATACTTATATTTTAAACAAGTTTTTATTAATTTACATTACCTATCTGCTTTATCTACCAGTTTCATACCTTTTTATACCAGTGTCGTATAAAACGGCCAGTAGGTACCTACTGTGCCTAATGAACCATGCCAATCCACGCCAAACGATACCTTGGCTGGACCACTAGGTACGAGCGACACGCGGCTCAAGCAACAACGATCAATTGTTAATCATTGCAATCTTCTTATTTATCGAGTCGTACTGTCGTCCAATTCTTCGCCATTTCCACACGTATAAAACGGCCTGTAGGTACCTAAGTGTTCTAGTCATATCATAGTAAAACTGTGCAGTGTAACTGTGGAAACTACAACTACCTGCACAACTGCACTAATTAGCTGCACATTTGTTGCACATTTAAAACGTGTTTGTTCGAAAGTTTAAATATATCTGCGCTGCACGGGTGCAGGGGCGCGCCGCTGAAGGAATGCTCATAAACGGCGCGCGGCTGGACGCAAGCGCTTGAAGCGCCATAAATCTTGCGTAATGTCGCCGTGAGCTGCTTAGTGCTCATCTGTTCCGAGGATAGCTCGCGTGAGTCGTGTCACACCTGAGGCACGGCGATGCTAACAATAATATTAGATCTTCAAGTTACACCGAAATAAACACTCCTCGTATGATCTATTTTCAGTTATAGCGATAGCATTGTGTGTGAAAAACTTTCAACCAGGTGCTGCTTCCCATTCCCTCTCGCTCCGTACCATGGCCTGAACCAGGGCACGGCTCGCTAGTTCGGTACAGTCAACAACGAAATTCGATTAATAGCACAGTTTCAGTTTACTGTGCACATGGTGTTCATTAACCTCGAAAAGGCATATGACCGGGTGCCTCGTGAGGTTTTGTGGTAGGCCCTTAAGGAGAAAAGTGTGCCTGGGAAGTATGTGCAGTTGATCCGAGCGGTGTACAGTCGATGCAGTACCCAAGTCCGGTCTGCAGTGGGCACCACTGACAGCTTCTTTTGGCAGTCAGTTTGCACCAGGAGTCGGCCCTCAGCCCTTACCTCTTCCTGATGATAATGGACGCTCTGACGTCGGACATCCAGGAAGAGGCTCTCTGGTGTATGCTGTTTGCTGATGATATTGTGTTGGTTGCCGAAAGCGGCTTAGAGGTCCAGAGCAGGTTGGAGACGCGGTGGCACAGACTGGAGAGTGTTGGCCTGAAATTGAGCAGAACCAAAACAGAATATCTTTTCTGTGACTTCGGCGGTCACTCCAGTCCTATGCCTATAGTCCTCACTAGAATGCCTATACCGATCTGCTCCGACTTTCGGTACCTCGGGTCGCATGTCCCGATGGATGGTGATATAGACCGCGACGTAACGCACAGAATCAACAAAGGATGGATGAAATGGCGACAGGTCACTGGAACAACTTGCGACCCACGGATGCCCCTCAAGTTAAAGGGAAAAATCTATAAGTCTGTGATTAGATCTGTCATACTGTATGGATCAGAATATTGGACTGTGAAAAAGCTGTGGAGTAACGAGAATGGATAAAGTGAGAAATGAGTACATTAGAGGTAGTTTAAAAGTAGGCGCCAGTGACAGAAAAGTTGAAAGGGAGCCGCTTATCTTGGTATGGTCATGTGAAGAGGAGGGATCAAACACATTATGTAACTAAAAGAGATAAGAATATAAATGTGGATAGAGGGAGAGGGAGGCCAAAGAAAAAGATGGATGGATTGTGTGAGGAGTGACATGGAAGAAAAGAGAAGAAAGTTAGTGATAGCGTGACGGCTGTCAGTACAGAATGGAAGAAAACAACGTGTTGCGCCGACCCCAAGTAGCATGGGATGAGGGCAAGAAGATGATGAGCACAGTTTCTGTAAAGTAGGTAACTTGATCAACATATTTTATAAATAATACAGCCTTCTGCAACTCTTAATATTCCTTCAAAGCTGAAAAGTACAGAATTTTGTCTCAATAACTAAAATGCATAACAATGTTCTTAGTCAAATGATTATGATGTTGTACCTACTTATTTTATACAAGATAAACTGTTTGAAATATTTACTGAGAAGAACCAAATACATATGTAATACCTTAAACGACCCGATCTTTACTAATCTGAGCAACAACTTGCCCTGTGAGAAAGGAAACTGGGAACCAACGAAACGAATTAATCGAGTGTCGTCGAACTAATGAGCCGCATCGAGCGCCGCCACTTTATGCTGCACGAACCTATCAATATTTACGAAGAGACTCTTTTTTTTTTGTTTTTAGGTTTCCGTAGGTACCCGAAGGGCTCAAACGGAGCCCTATTGTTGTTACTCACGTGTCCGTCTGTCTGTCATGTCCGTCCGTCGTCTGTCACAAAATTTTTTTTTGAAGAATTTTTTAACTTCCCATTGACCAATGAATTTGAAATTTGGTGATAATGTTTATTACGTATACTTTAGAGACAGCAGTGGTGGCCCAGTGGTATTGTATTGGCTGCGACTTACAAGTTGAAGGTCGTGAGTTCAAACACAGGCAGGCGCTTTACTTTGTGCAAATGATTTCATCACCACTGCTCTCAAAACGGTGAAAGTAAACATCGTGAGGAAACCGGCATGTCCCAGAACCAAACATTCGAAGACATGTGACATCCACCAACCCGCATTGGGCCCGCGTGATGGATTACGGCCCACACCGTCTCACAGAGAGGAGGCCTGTGCCCCAGCAGTGGGGACATTAAAAGGCTAACGATGATGATACTTTACTAACATCCTCTTCATCTTCCTGCCCTTATCCCATGTTACTTGGGGTCGGCGCAGCACGTTTTTTTCTTCCATTCTGTCCTGTCAGCCGTCACGCTATCACTAACCCCCTTTTCTTTCATATCACTCCTCACACAATCCATCCATACTTTCTTTAGCCTCCCTCTCCCTCTCCATCCAACCAGATTTATATTCATAACTCTTTTGGTTACATGTGTTTCATCCCTCCTCTTCACATGACCATACCAAGATAAGCGGTTCCCTTTCAACTTTTCTGTGACTGGCGCCATTTTTAAACTATCTCTAATGTACTCATTTCTCACTTTATCCATTCTCGTTACTCCACACATCCATCTCAACATTCTCATCTCCGCCACATGCAGTCTTTTTTCATCCATCTTTTTCACAGTCCAACATTCTGATCCATACAGTACGACAGGTCTAATCACTCCCCTTTAACTTAAGGGTCATCCGTCGGTCGCAAGTTGTTCCAATGATCTGTCGCTATTTCATCCATCCTGAGTTGATCCTGTGCGTTACGTCTCGGTCTGTATCGCCATCCCCCCCGAGGTACCGAAAGTTGGAGCAGATCAATATAGGCGATCCGTTGAGAGCTACATGCATAGGACTGGAGAGACCGCTGAAATCGCAGAACAGATATTCCGTTTTGGTTCTGCTCAATTTCAGGCCCACACTCTCCAGTCTTTACCACCACGTCTTCAATCTGCTCTGGACCTCTGAGCCGCTTTCGGCAACCAGCACAATGTCATCAGCAAACAGCATACACCAGGGAGCCTCTTCCTGGATATCCGACGTCAGAGCGACCATTATCATCAGGAAGAGGTAAGGGCTGAGAACCGACCCCTTGTGCAAACCGACCGATACACTGAAACTGACAGTAGTGCCCACTACAGACCGGACTTGGGTACTGCATCGACTGTACATCGCACTGATCAACTGCACATACTTCCCAGGCACACCTTTCTCCTTAAGGGCCCACCACAAAACCTCTCGAGGCACCTGATCATATGCATTTTCGAGGTCAATGAACACCATGTGCAAGTTTTGTGCGCAGCTCTGTACTTTTCGCACAGCTGGCGGATAGCGAAAATGGCATCCGTTGTACCCCGACCAGCCATAAAACCGAACTGGTTTTGTGAGATTTCACTCTCTTTTCTCAGCCGCTTTTAATAACTTTCTCCCATGCTTTCATACTATGTGACATTAGCTTTATTCCTCTATAGTTGTTGTACTCCAGCACATCACCTTTGTTCTTGAAGATGGGCACTAACGAACTGTTGTACCTTCCAGCAACAACTTATTGAAGAACAAAGTTAACCACGTCATCTATCTACCCGTAATGACTTCCACACTTCAATTGGTATTCCGTCTGGACCAATTGCCATACCATTATCGCATTATCGCATTTGTTGACGACGGCTGCGTACACGACACGCTGAGTTACGTGTTTGAGTTAAAATGACGAACATCTTAAAGTGTGACAAGTGTAACATCGTAATCGATGAAATGTTATCTTTCATCCAGAACAAAGTGTCCGTTGTTGACGAACCAACTTTAGTGCGTATCTGTGTCTCATCATTCACAAGTGATGAAATCAAAAAATCAAAATCACTTCTTTTCGAGGCCATTCCTTCGAATTTGCGTAGGGTCATACGGAAAAACAAAGGCAAAGAACAAAGGGATTTAACGGATATCATTAATTTGTTCAAATCTGCTGAGCCTGATGATATCCCTGTGTTTGTGGCACGGTGGCTTGAAAAGTTGCCGCCTATTACGTTTGACCACTTGGACTGTTCGAAGCTTTTGAAAGACTTAGTGCGAATGCAAGCAGCTATTGACGAAATCAAAACCACATATGCGACGTTAGATGATGTAAAAGAGCTGAGAACGGAATTATTTCAAATCAGAAACGATTCGTTACCACCGGCGTCTGCGTTTAAAGTGAATGCGAACCGTGGTGCCTGGTTACTGGATAGTGGGCCGATGGGGCTATCACACCTGCATAATTCCTCTCTCAATGAGATAATGTGCACCACGGTGGCGAATGATAGTGACCCTCGTCAGGGAACTCCTCAATACAGAAAAATTGTGCAGGTACAAGAAAAACCAAATAAACATGAGTCATGTACGCGACGATCATCTGAGGTCGGTGTTAGCGGTGCGGTGACTCACGCGCATGAGCCGAGTGTATGTGTAGGTGTGGCGTCGACTGAGTGCTCGGGTTAGACTACGAGTATTAACGAAGCGCATCAGCTGATTGCTACGAGCAACCCGAACGCCGCTAATAACGATGCAATGAGTCAGCCAGTTACGCCGTGCAATGTAAACAAAAATGAAGATGTATGGCAAAAAGTGTCTTATCGTAGGAAGCACCCTAAATACCGATATATGGGCAAGACCGGGGTTGCAACAGATGTGGACTGTCAATTTAAAGCGGCAGATAGAAAAGTACCGATATTTATCACGAATATTCATAGTGAATCGGCCGAAGACGAAATAATTAATTATATTCGATCGAAGACACAAGAAACGGTGTCTTTAGAGAAGATACTGATGAAGAAAGAAAGGGGTCATATTGCCTATAAATTCTTGGTTTCCGAGTCCAAGTTACCATCTTATCTGGATGAGAATTTATGGCCCCGTGGCATAGTATTTAGACGCTTTATTAATTTTAAGCGCCGAAAGTCGAACGGATTTTTATCTGCTGACGGTTTCAATAAATACAATAATGGATAGTGAACCATATCGTTTTGCTAGCTTCAATTGCAAAAATGTAAAACGCTCCGTAGATAGCATTAAGGAGCTCTGTCGTTCCTGTGATTTGGTAGCATTACAGGAAACCTGGTTACTTCCTGAGGAAATACCGTACTTAGGTACGATTCACAGCGAGTTTGGCTACACGGGAATTTCAGCGGTGGACACATCCGCTGGTCTGCTTCGTGGGCGACCTTTTGGTGGCGTTGCCTTGTTGTGGAGAAGTAGTGCTTTTCAGCGGGTGTCTGTGTTGCGTTGTGATAGTGAGCGTATATGTGCTATTAAAATAATAACCGGTGACCGGGCAGTGATAGTAATAAGCGTATACATGCCAACGAACGCAGCTCACAATTTAGCCGAGTTTACGGACTGTCTTAGTGTGGTAAGTGCAATTATTGATGAATACGGCATTGAGTCTGTGTATATTTTAGGCGACTTTAATGCGGCACCGTATGGTTTATTTTTCAACGAGCTTGTGAGCTATTGTGCTGAGCAGTGCTGGTTATGTGTTGATGTGGAAATACTAGGTATTGACTCTGATACGTTTACCTTTATAAGTGACGTGTATGGGTCGTGCAGCTGGTTGGACCACTGCGTAGTAACTCAGTCTGCTAGGCAATCGATTACGAACGCGTATGTGGATTATGACACGGTATGGTCTGATCACTTCCCGCTTATTATCGAGTGTAATTTAAATGTAATTCCGCAGATGGTACATCACAATGTCATGTTGAATAAGGGGGTAGCGTGGGGTGTACGAAAGGAGGCTGAGATTGCCCTGTATAGGAATGAATGTAATAGGAAGCTCAGACTTGTTGACTTTCCTGAAGAGTGTATAAACTGTGCAGACTTTTGCTGCCGTGACCATGGTCACAGGCGTGCCATTGACAGATTGTACTCTGATATTGTGACTGCTCTTCATGACGCGTCTTTGGCGGGTCGGGGTGGCATGAGGACGGGTGTAGTTGGGTCGCGTGTAGTGGGGTGGAACAAAAACGTCAGCGAGGCTCACCGGGTGGCTAGAACAAAATTTATTGAATGGGTGTTATGTCGCAAACCTAAGTGCGGGGAAGTATATCGCGAAATGTGTGAAAGCAGGAGGGTGTTCAAATCTAGGCTTAAATGGTGCCAAGATCATCAGGACCAATTGAAAATGGATATCCTTGCTGTGAAGCACTCAAAAGGAGAC
Organism: Polia nebulosa; assembly: GCA_951329385.1. Taxonomy (NCBI): domain Eukaryota; kingdom Metazoa; phylum Arthropoda; class Insecta; order Lepidoptera; family Noctuidae; genus Polia; species Polia nebulosa. Next base: position 532,868 of record OX589595.1, on the reverse strand, counting down.
TTTCGTGGTTTTTGGCAGGGTACCAAGAAGGTAAATTTAAGACCTGGCCAGCCGGTGAGTGTCGAGGGGGTTGGTGAGTCGAGAGACATAGCAAATTTATTTAAGTCCTACTTCTCTGTAAAGCCTCAGTTGGCAAAGCAGAATGCGGAGGTCAATGCTGCAGAGCCGATAGGAGTGATGGAGACAAGGATTCTGGCCAGAGATGTTGACAAAATTATAAAACATATGACTAGAGGCAAATGTCCTGGTCACGACGGCCTCAGTATTGAGCACCTGCAGTATGTGTCTAGGGTTTTAGCTATGTTCTACTCGCTATGCCTGAGCCATTCCTACCTGCCGTATGACTTCATGAGAACGGTAGTAGTGCCTGTGGCGAAGAATAAAACCGGTGATCTAGCCGATAAAACTAACTACAGGCCTATCTCTCTAGCTACTGTTATAGCAAAGGTGTTTGACGGTTTGCTTGAGACTCGGTTAAATAATCACGTGAGACTGCACGATAATCAGTTTGGATTTAGGCCCAAATTATCTACAGAGAGTGCAATACTGGGTCTCAAGCACGCCGTCCGATACTACACTGATCGTAAAACACCAGTGTATGCGTGTTTCCTCGACCTGTCAAGGGCCTTTGACCTGGTATCATATGATGTATTGTGGCGAAAGCTGGAGGGCATAAACATGCCACTCGAACTTGTTAGCATCTTCAAGTATTGGTACAAACACCAGGTTAACAATGTCAGATGGGCGGGCGCATTATCGGAGCCATACAGGCTAGAGTGTGGAGTGAGACAGGGTGGGTTAACTTCACCCACACTTTTCAATCTTTACATGGATGCACTCATCGTCGCGCTTAGTAGTCGGCATGTTGGATGCTATGTTGATGACGTGTGTGTAAACAACCTGAGCTATGCAGACGACATGGTGCTGCTGAGCGCGTCGGTGTGTGGATTGCGCGGGCTGTTGAGGGTGTGTGAGGAGTACGCTGGCAGCCATGGTCTTATGTATAACGTTGTTAAAAGCCAATACATGGTTTTTCAGGGAGGCGCCAAATGCCCACAACATGTGCCCTCTGTTCGTCTGAATGATGTGGCATTGCAACGGGTGTATAAATTTAAATACTTGGGGCACTGGGTAACGGCCGACCTGAAGGACCATGTCGACATTGAGCGGGAGCGAAGGGCACTGTCTAAGAGAGCAAATATGATAGCCCGTAGGTTTGCACGATGTTCGAAGCAAGTAAAGATTACACTTTTTAAAGCCTTCTGTACATCCCTATACACGTGCAATCTATGGGCATCTTACTCACAAGCTGTTTACAGTGCCCTCCGGGTCCAGTACAACAACGCGTTCAGGGCAGTGTTGGGGCTGCCCCGCTTCTGCAGCGCCTCGGGCATGTTTGCGGAAGCGCGCACCGACTGTTTCCACGCCACCATGCGCAAGCGGTGCGCGTCCTTGGTGCGCAGGGTGCGGGCTAGCTCCAACACTGTCCTGGTTATGATTGCCAAGCGTTTTAATTGTCCCTACATTGGGCACTGTTGTGGCAGGCATGTCTCAGGAGTGTAATTTGTCATGTTATAATTTCAGTTTTAAGTTCAACTCTATAGACATTATTTAAATTCTGTGTTTATGGCATTTCATTACCTAATTATTTAATTGTAATTGACATCTGATATTTTATTCTGACATTTATTTGTATTTTTCTTTTGTTTTTTTTTTTTATGTTAAATTGACGTTCAATTTTGAGATTTTAGTAATTTAATCTGAATGTAATAATTTAATCTGAATTTAATTTAAACTTAATTAATATAATCTAAATGTAATAAATTTGAGTTAATTGATGACAAATTGTTACTTTATGTTCTTGTTCATGTTCTTGTTTTGTCTGTTTTATATTGAATATGGGTTTAATGGTCTACCTGAAATAAATGATTTTTTTTTTTTTATTTTTTTTTTATTATCATTCCATTCACTGCTATTCTCACTTCATCCACACTGACCATTCTCACTAACCCCTCATTCATTGGTTTATTCTCTACAACACTACTCCGGATATTTTCCTCATTCGTCAATCTTTCAAAATAGTCCTTCTATCTATCCTTAATCATTTTTCATCCTCTGATAGAAGCATTCCAGTTTCATCCCTTACACATCTTATCCGATTAACATCCTTCGCCTTCCTCTCTTTGAGTCTAGCAAGCCGGTACAGATCTTTTTGGCCAGCTGGACTGTCCAGTGTATCGTACAGTTTGTCCTGAGCTTTTGTCCTCGCTATTGCTATGGCTTTCTTAGCTTTTTTCTTTAACGCATCATACTCGCTCTTTTTTCCAGCTTTCAAACTAACACTTTCCAATTTGACACTGCCATTCCTTGAATTTCTTCTTTTTTTCCTTCAACACTTCCTGTATTTCTGTAGACCACCACCAGGTATCCCTCTCTATTGTGCCCCTTCCTTTTGTCTCTCCCAAAATATCCTTCGCTGCATCCTTAATACACACAGCTATCTCATTCCAGCTTTGATTTACACTTCGATCATTCATGTCTCCCATTTCAATCATTTTGTCTACTACTCGCTCTCTAAATTCCTTCGCACAATCATTCTTCTCTAGCATATGCCATTTTATTTTAGGAGGAGGATACTTTACTAACAAATAAGTACCAAAATTTGGTACGGAACCCTTAATATGCGAAATCCGACACGCACTTGGCCAGTTTTTCAATTACTTACTTATTAGAAGTCTCTTGAATGGTCTGCGCCATGAGTAGGTAATACGATGAATAATCAACGTAAACTTTTTGACATTTATCTAGGTACTTATACCTATGTGGATACCTAGCAAGTAGAATTAATAGACCTAGCAAGTAGAAACATACAAGAAGGTTCCAGTACCGGGTTGATTTATAACATTCATGAATTTAGTTCATCCGAGCAATTTTCGTGTTTTCAGTGTCAGTTAGGGTTATTCTTACGTGGTAATGTTTGTTGTATCAAAAATGACACAAACTTAAACTTAATAAAACGTTTCCCAAACTGCAATGCAATTTATAAGCAGTAGGTATGCTTGAGTTGTTATTCGGTATTCCTGAACCTATTTATTATTATTATTATTTATTTATTTATTTTTACAATTTTAAGAAAGCTTACAGACTAATACAAGTACATGGTAACGAAATAATATCAACTGACAATTGCTAATTACAAGCTTCCACATTTATATTACAATGTTTAAATTAATAATTTACCTAGGTACCTACCTGTAGGTGTGGGCCAGCGTCGACGTGGCTGTAGCGCTGTGAAAAACTGCTGCAGCTGGGACAGTCACACAAACATTTGATATATTTATAAATAAATACCTAAGGGACGGCAGGAGTAAGGTTGCCAGCCGTACTCTTAAATACAGTATTGTACTCTGTTTCATGTTGGTGTACTTTATAATCTGTAATACCAATAGAGTATGCCTTAATACTCTTTTTTACATAATGCTTATACTAATACCAGTCATAGTTGACATAACCCAAAAAATTACTATTTACTGTTAGTAGGTATGTTGAACCTTTGCTGAACCTTAACTGAGAGAGTCTTTTCAGTCATTAAGTAAAGTGGCGGGAAGTGAGCTTCATTGGAGTTCATAAAAAACCGACCAAGTGCGAGTCGGACTCGCACACGGAGTGTTCCGTACCATCAACTGAAAAAAAAAACACTTTATTAGAAACGTGTTTTTTTTTTGGGTTTTCTTTTGGGCTGCAGGTATCTCATGATCCTTAATAGGTAGACAGTTGAAATTTTCCCCAAAATGTTTAATTCATCTTTCTTTCATTCAGTCTTAGTAATAGGGTCCCGTTGATTACCCTTTGGGTACGGAACCCTAAAAATCAGCTCCTAATCTACATTGAGTGCATATATTTACTCTATTTCTTTTTAAAAAAGTTGTCAATTCTAGCGATCTGTTATGACTAGAGTGTATACAATAATTATTGACAGTTTAAATATCTCAAGGGTTGTAGTGGTGAGCGTGAGACATGGACCCCATTATAACGACCGAGCGCCTCACACACTAACACAACGATACCTAGTATTGTCTCATGCCAGCTCTATGATATCCGTGTATACAATCACCATCTGACGAATAAGTTGCCCCGACGTACCTGCGGCCACCAGCCCCGCAGGTCAGTCCCACTCTCCCACTGGACCCCAACTGGTGGCAATTAGACAATAACGTTAACTCGCAGTGAGAGCTCAACATGGCGGCCGCTACACACGTAAATCTTGCGCTTTCACCACTAAATGACTTATCGGAACAAATAATGATCTGTGCGCGACCATTGTTCTGTGAAGCTGTTCCGTGCTATACGGAAGGAGTCAGGCGACCTGCGGGCGGGGGCGTGGCGCGGCGAGATCACACGCCGCCCCGCCCCATTCCACTCCGCACCGCCCCGCACCACACCGCGCCGCTCCGCACCGCCCCGCACGCTCGCCGACAAAGGGTCCGCATCGCCAGCGACGCGGCGACGTCAGACGCGGACAAAGACAACTGTAGGACATACCGATACCGCGATGTTGATGACGATGTTGATGACACTGATGCGCGGAGCACGTCGAACTGACGAAGTGACGACCTTCAGCGCGACGACGACGCTGGAACATCACACAGTTATTAATCTTCGAAATATCAGCTACGTGGTGCTGCTACGCCGTGCTACGTGGTGCTACGAGGCGTAGCAATTAGTTATTACCTTCATAAACTTACATGCTCACTTGAACATATTTATTTTAATATTATTATGCAAATTGCTGAACAAATTAATTACAGGCAATCCTACTTTAATTTAATATAGTCCATTAAAAAGTTTATTGAGCACGTAAATCAGCTGTCGTCATAAAATTTGGAGGTTCTCGTGCGTAAAGCCTGTGTGAATATGAAATGAATAACGTAGCACATCATCTTAATTAGTAGGTACCTATTTTATGCCTGTGACTTGGTCCCAGTTAGCCTTATAAGAGATACCATTTCCTATGTTCAACCCAAATGTTACTTTCAACTTTTCTTTCTTGAAACTGTCGTAATTTAATAATAATAATAAAAGCTTTTTATTGATTCCTTACAATTATATACAATCATTTCATACATTATTAATAAAAAAAATATAAAGTGCAATAGTGTCGTAATTTAGCATAGTTTAAACAGTTTACATTATGTTATCTAGGTATAGTCAATGTACTTTTTTGTTTTGCTCCATTTCACTGCTCATTCGAAACTGAATTTGCTCGGATTATCAGAAGCCGTGTGTTTCAAATAATGTGCAATTTACTGAGTTCTTCAGTCCTCAGTGGTTTATTGTCTGTCGACAATAAACCACTGAGGACCGCCAACCTATTGGTTGGTAGTATAACATCTGTACTGTGCGCCCCGCGGCGCGTACTTCGCGCGTCTCCGGACCTATCCGGAGACGCGCATTGGCTCCGTAATGACGTGTCGCACAGTAGGCGCGCGCTACATGGCCGAGATGTATCTCAGACGCAACATAACGATATGTTAAGTGGTACACTTTACACAAGTTCTTAGTGTTGTAGCTGTTCACTTTACCATACGTAACTCTGAACCATCATAAAGATAAGCGAAATCTCATAACAAACATATCTACTTACCTGTATTCTGTAGTGATACAAGTAATTCATTCAAGTTTATTATCTGTGTACCGCGCAGTGAATCGCCGTGAACACAGCGCGGTAATTAGCAGCGAATGCTAATGCTTGGTATGAAGCCTCTAGCTGCCGTTAACATAATGATATGGCTTCGAGACCAAATTAATATAATTAAGTGGTCATAATTTGTCAGTTTTGGGATTCTTGTTCAGTGCGTAAAGCTAACACACCGCCAAGTGCGAGTTTCGCCGCCGCCGCGTCGTCGACAGCCGTCGGCAACCGGCCGCCTGAGGGGCCGCCTGAGAGGCCGCCCGGCGTGTCTGCTACTCGTATAGTAGGAAATTATATAATCATCGAGGACCTCTGAGTTTTTTTCGGTATTTCTCTTCAGGGCTCAGCTAGGAAACACCAGCCTTATCTAGTTTAAACTTACAAGAAACACTGGCGTGTAAAATTGTCATTTTTAAACTATTTACAAAAAACAGTTTGGCAGTCCGGGAGTCCGTGCCTCGGAAAGCACGTTAAGCCGTTGGTCCCGGCTGTCAATCGTGGATCTTTGACAGTCGTTACGTGTCGTCAGAAGCCCGAAAGTCTGACATCCAGTTTTACCAAGGGGTATCGTATTACCCAGTAACTGGGTTGTGGAGGTCAGATAGGCAGTCGCTCCATGTAAAATACTGGTATTCAGCTGCATCCGGTTAGACTGGAAGCCGACCCCAAGATAGTTGGGAAAAGGCTAGGCAGATTGGAGTTTGGCAGTCCGGGAGTGCCGACAGAAGTGAAAACTTGGACAAAAATGTCCAACGCGCTTAAAGAAGTTTTCACTTCAAAAAATGTGTTGCTGTGTGTAATATGTGTTACACTAGTAGGTAACTAAGTGTCTTATGCTTTCAACTAAAAAAATACCTTCTCGACTTTTAGACCCATATTTCAATTTGTTTGAAGGACGTCAATACATAACTGTCATGATTCGAGGCGGAGTCGAGTTGTGGATATGACTTGAAATACGACTGTAGGAGTTGTCTTTAAAATGTCTTTTTTACAATGAGTAGGTACTTAAGTTTGACCGAGGTTACAGCTTCAGGCCGATAGCGTTACGTCACCACACTGAAAAATCAGTCATGATATAAAGAAAAAAAAACACTAAAAGTACAAAATAACTTTAATTTCGGAAGTCGGTGTTTCTGGTTTTGTTTCTTCGTTATTTAGTAACAACTGCCGAAACTAAAGTTGCTTTGTTCTTTTTAGTATATTTTTTACATGGAAGTCGGTCGTACTTTTATTACTTATATAATACTAGCACTTCACCCGTGACTTCGTCCGCGTGAATTTCAAAAATGTATAGCCTATGAAAATCACAAATAACGTGACTTTATGGTAAAGAATTTTCAAAATTGTTTCAGTAGATCCAGAGATTACCCCCTACAACCTCACAAACTTTAACTTTTTATAATATAAGTACCTACAGATAACCATTAAAACCATTTATAGCCAGAGTGCAACTCATGACAATTCTAATAGGGCCAAACACAGCTAGGATATATTGTTTTACTACAGTGCCGGTGCCTACCTTCCAGCTTCATCGTCAGATCAGTTCGATGGTACCATTTTCATCAGAACCATTTATTAAATTTGATTCGACTCAGTTTCTTTGCTATCTTAATCGAGATAATAATATCCCATTGCAACCCGTGAATTATTTATGATCAGCCCCCGTAGCATGACCATTTCTATCTCTATTCTACCAAGAAAAGACAAAGTTCTTTCTATCCAATTTTGTCGAGTTCGATTTGTCTTCTGCCCGAGCATGGGGCGCCGGGCGACCCGTAGACTGGTGTTTCTATGAAGACAAAGACATGTATTCATTCTTTCAATAATTATTAAAATATATTATTATTTATCGTCTGTCCGTCTGTCCATCTGTCTGTCTGTCCGTCGTCTGAAAAAAAAATTATTGCGTATAATCGGAGCCTGTCTGTACGTCTGGCCGTTTGTCTGTCGTCCGTCTGTCCATCTGTACATCTTTTCGGCTGTCCGTCTGTCTCTCTGTCCATCTGTCCGTCGTCCGTCTGTCCGTCTGTGAGTCTGATCTGTCCGTCTTCCGCCTGTCCGTCTGTCTGTCTGTCCGCCGTCCATCTGGCCGTCTGTCCGTCGGTCCATCTGTCCGTCTGTCTGTCTGTCCGTCTGTCCGTCGTCAGTGTGTCCGCCTGTTGTCTGTCCATCTGTCCGTCTGTCAGTCTGTGAGACTGTCCGTCTGTCAGTCTGTGTGACTGTCCGTCTGTCAGTCTGTGAGACTGTCCATCTATCAGTCTGTGAGACTGTCCGTCTGTCAGTCAGTGAGGCTGTCCGTCTGTCAGTCTGATCTGTCCATCTTCCGTCTGTCCGTCTGTCCGTCGTCCGTGTGTCCGTCTGTCTGTCTGTCCATCTGTCCATCGTCCGTCTGTCCGTCTGTCAGTCTGTGAGACTGTCCGTCTGTCAGTCTGTGAGACTGTCCGTCTGTCCGTCGTCCATCTGTCCGTCTGTCCGTCTGTTATCTGTCCAGCTGTCCGTCTGTCTGGCTGTCCTTCGTCCGTCTGTCCGTTCGTCCGTGTGTCCGTCTGTCTGTCTGTCCATCTATCTCTCTGTCCGTCATCCGCTGTCCGTCTGTCCGTCTGTGCGTCTGTTCGTCTGTCCGTCTGTCTGTCTGTCCGTCTGTCCGTCAAAGTTATTCTGCGTCTCGTACCTTTGAAACCCTCGAGACGCTACGCTCAGGTTTCTACATTAGAACCACTCGGTTCGCTCATGGTTCAATCCTAGAATTCTTCGCTAGCTCAGGCTTCAATATAAGTACTCGCGCCAGCAAACAACTTTGCAGCCTTGCATGACAAATAACAATTTTTTGAAAAGGTATAATGTTGGCTACATTAAAACTTTTCTAAAAACCTAACATGTTTAAAAACGAAGTTCAAAAAAAAAAAAGAAAAAAAAAAATGATGAAGATGGTGACTTCAACTCTTAATTTAATGGCTTTTGTGGAAGATTCACCACAATTTTCAAGTATGTAATGAGTCACAAAATTGAGTTTTTTTTAAATCAGTAGAGAACTTGTCTACGTCTAATGTGATGTAGACTATTTGTCCCTGTTGAGAAGAAATGTTTCTACCCCCAACACGGCGTAGCATGACCATTTCTATCTCTATGTAGAATAGAGATAGAAATGGTCATGCTACGCCGTGAGTAAGGATAGACTAGATAGTTGGATACAAGTTCTTTCTATCCAACTATGTCGAGTTCGAGTTTTCTTCTGCCCGAGCACGGGAAGACCCGTAGACTCGCGTTTCTATGAAGACAAAGACATATTCATTCTTTCAATTTCGTCTGTCCATCGTCTGTCACAAAATTTTGTGCGACTAATCGGAGCCCAATTGCTGTCACTTACGTATCTGTCTGTCCGTTTGGGCGTCTGTCCTTCGTCCATTTGTCCGTCTGTCTGTCTGTCTTTCTGTTTGTCTGTGCGTCTGTCCGTCTGCCCGTCTGTCTTTCTGTTTATCTGTGCGTCTGTCCGTCTGCCCGTCTGTCTGTATGTCGGTCGTCCGTCTGTCCGTCTGTCTGTCTGTCTATCCGTCTGTCAGTATGTCCGTCTGTATATCTGTACGTCTGTCCGTCTGTCCATCTGTCTGTCTGCCCATCTGTCCGTCTGTCCGTCTGTCGGTATGTCCGTCTGTAGGTACGTCTGTAAGTCTGTCCGTCTGTCCGTCTGTCCATCTGTCTGTCTGTCCATCTGTCCGTCTGTCTTTCTGTTTGTCTGTACGTCTGTCCGTTTGCCCGTCTGTCTGTATGTCGGTCGTCCGTCTGTCCGTCTGTACATCTGTCTGTCTGTCTATCCGTCTGTCAGTATGTCCGTCTGTATATCTGTACGTCTGTCCATCTGTCTGTCTGTCCATCTGTCCGTCTGTCCGTCTGTCGGTATGTCCGTCTGTAGGTACGTCTGTAAGTCTGTCCGTCTGTCCATCTGTCTGTCTGTCCATTTGTCTGTCTGTCTTTCTGTTTGTTTGTACGTCTGTCCGTCTGCCCGCCTGTCTTTCTGTTTGTCTGTGCGTCTGTCCGTCTGCCCGTCTGTCTGTACTTCGGTCGTCCGTCTGTCCGTCTGTCCATCTGTCTGTCTGTCTATCCGTCTGTCCGATGATGTAGACTATTTGACACTTGTTGAGAAGAAATGATTCTAACACTTAAAAACAAAAGTGTTAAAAGTAGAGAAAAATTGGTGGTCATGCTTTGCATTGTAGACTTTTGTCGACTGAAGAATAGAAACATTTCTTCTCGTCAGTTTTAACATCGCCATGCTTAGGACGGTAGAAATCTTTCTACAATCTGTAATTTTGTCTATTCTTCCATCGACAAAACCCGTTTCTACGGTGGTCATGCTACGCGTGCAGGAGTTACGATGATTATCTGTGGTTTTTCATCAGTTCCACTTCACAAAATGATACCTACTTTCTGAGTGAAAATGCTCGACTTGCCCGTACCTAATGTACCTAATGTACCTAATGTTTGAGGATTTCCCTCAATTCTTCATGGATCACACCATCAAACTAGATTTTGAAAAAATGAGAAAGTAGTACCTACATATTCGTATATAAAGATTTTTCCAAATCGGTTTATAAATGACGGCGTTCTGAGGTAACATACTATTAAGCACCTCCTCCTTTTTAGAAGTCGGTTAAAAATGAAAGGGTTTGGTTTTCTTTGCGGTACCCTTTCTTTACATGTTTTACCTACGCGTCGTCTCGAAATGAGTTGCAAGTAGCGCGAGCTCAGCCCGCGGCGGCAACTTCAAAGCTCCGCAACATACAGCGCTTACACGTAACCATTACGATAAACGCTTAACACTAACCTCTCATGAACACTAGTTACTGTACTTACTGGTGCAGTACTCGCAGTCTTCGCTCAATTACCAGTAGCAGGTAGTAGCGTGTGGTAGCCGCACTATGTTTTACCTCATTCCTCGCTTGCGTGCTCGCATCGAGTAGCCTAACAGTAAGAGCAGCTAGAAATACCAAAAAAAGACGAAAATACTTATCATTTTCACGTTTTGTGCGTTCACTTAGTGTAGCAATGCTATCATCGACAGCTGGCGGCTTGCTGGCTTCTGTTATTGAGGCTAAATGATTTACAATCGGATTTCTCTATTATGAATAAAGCTCTGAACTTTTCCGAAACACAGAGACTTGAAGCGAAGCAATTAGGTATTATTGACTTCATATTGGTATAAACATTATATATTCCAACGACTCAGCATTGTGGTAAATAAATAAATAGTTACAAAAAAAAAACAAGCTTTTCAAAATCAAAATCAAAAGTCATTTATTCAAACTAGGCTGAGAACCAGCACTTTTTGAACGTCAAAGTTCTACATAAAGACCGTCCCCCAAAAAACGCCCGCCCGTCACCACTTCCTAGTGTTTTAGCTGTGAAGAAGAAGTGGCCAACAAACTCCCCAGCAACACATCTGTCTGTTAAGTTTTAAGAACTTGAATCTATATAATTATATGTAACAATCTTAACATTATGTAAAACAGAAAAATAAATATATATCGTCTAAAATATAATCATAAAATTAAATAATCCGCCACTTGCCAGCTAGCACACTCAATCATGCCATTAAAAACAAACTCAAGCATAAACACTAAACCAAATTAAAGAAGCCTCCATACATAACTGGTGTGCCTGCTTACAAGAACAAAGATAGAAACTATCAACGGGCTGTGATTCGAAGCCACAAGTGATGAACTAGGGCCATCACACTAAAATTGGTAGACAATTATTATATGAACTCATATAATCTGTCATAACCATAAGCTAAGTATGGAGAAAGAACATCAAGTGTAACATTGTCTTGCGTTCAACACAGCGACCAACTATTATTATCTTCTAAATAGTCGTTGATGGAATAGCATGCCTTCTAACAGAGACTAGATTTAACTTTAGTTTTAAATGCATTAAAAGGCAAGTCAAGAAAAGAACGGGGTAGCTTATTGTAAAATTCGATACCGAGACCCTCAAACGAACCATGAACCCTACGAACACGGTGGGAAGGAACATGAAGTTTATACTTATTTTAAAATTGTCGATATCACTGGTCTTTTTGTATAAATGTATATTTTGTCTAATGTATAATATTTTTGCAAAAATGAATTGAGATGCCACCGTGAGAATTCCAATCTCTTTGAAAATTTCTCGTAAAGAAACTCTTGACCCTAACCTGTATATTGCTCGTACAGCACGTTTTTGTAAAACAAATATATTTTGTATGTCCGCAGCTTTACCCCACAAAAGAATACCATAAGACATAACACTATGGAAATAACTAAAATAGACTAACCGTTACGTTTTAATGGGTACATATGTGTCTGAGCTGTTGAACGTTGAAGAGTTCCTTCATCAGGAGCTAATCCTGGATGTCGATTGAGGACATGTGTACCTATCATAAAAATGCACGGAACTGAACCAATATGTAAAAAATCATCTCCGTAGGACAAGAGGAGGTGGTTCAAATTCAGCTTGCAAGATGTGACCTGTATAAACAAACATAAACATTCCAAGTTAAATAAAAGCTTGTAAAAATCGTCGTCGAAAGGAAAACGTTTAAATAGAGACCGCGAATGTCTGGCTCATTAAGTGCGCACAGTGGGACAAACAATTGTGGAGGTAATCGTTCCAAGGAGTTCCCGCCGTTGAACAATAAGAGGGAAGGTAATTGTCGCGAGACGTCGCCGAGCCGGGGTCGGGGGAGTGCACAATGAGCCCTTGTGTGATCACAATACCGAGCAAGTCGCGCTCGTCCGCAGAGCGCCGCCGGCCGAGCGGTGCGACACCGCGGGAAGTGAGCTCCACCAGCGATTAAGATCGTATTAGCAAGTATTTTAATGAACTGTAATTAGTCATAGGTGGAATGTTGTATGACGCAAGCGCAGCCCCGGGCCCATGTACGCAACTGGAGGAAATCACATAACTCAACGCAAACATTACAGGAATTTCATCAAAAATGTTAATAACCCGATTTTACAACACAATTAGATATAACTTTGGAATAATACATTGGCTCACAGCCGCATATTTTAGCTTATTTCGGTGATTGTTGACGCAAACAATGCTGAGGTCGAACTTCGTGATGATGAAACGTTACTTAAATGTAACATGTTCGTACCCGCCCCCCGCTCCCCGCCCGGCTAGTAAGTTATAGTTTCTTCGTGAAAGGTACAAGGTCTCTAAAAAATATTTAATTACTTTAATGAGTAGGAACTGAACGAAACAACACACTTGTGTAATTTTCAAGTAATTTTGAAGAAGGTAAAGTAATAATGCTCGCTGGAGGGTGGCTGACTTCACATGAACTTTACTCGTCCTCATCCCCTTCGTGAAAGTTGAGCGCGTCAAGAGGAACATCTCAGTGAGAGTGAGCTCATATTAAAAACGCACGGTACCGACAGGTGTGTAATTAACACGGCTCTCAAAACTCTTCAGTTAATCTGACACTCCATTAGACAAGTTCGAACTCTCTCTGGCTCATCGAGTAGGCTCGACGATATTACACATGTACACATGATATCCACCCGCTCCACCTACAAGTTTCCTCGGCGGGGTCACGTGATCTCGCTATAAGTATACCATTCTAATTTAAACCCGGCGCGGCTTAATTACAAAAGGGTTGAGTTCACTGAGCGTAGGCATCACGTAGCGATTTACAGAGAGGCCGCGGCGGGTTATATAGCTGTTGCTGAAAGTCACTCTTCTAAAACTTAAATTGTGAGAGAAAAGCTTTCTTATTCAATTGTAACCGATAGCAGACCGCATAAGGGATAATATTCTAGTACTTAGATATCTATAATGCAGGTACCTACTGTACTGTTTATATTACGGGTAACCAGGAAACTGACATTTGTATGGCGTGGGCGGTGGGGTCAGCGGGTGCATGTGTCCGCATGTCCGTGGTGCCCATCAGTGACGTCAGTCAGCTGCGTGGGCGCCGCCGGGTCTGCGCGCGCCGGAACCGGAACTCTATTGTTTTAAGTGGAGCGACAGATGCTGGCCCGCAACCGTCCCGCGGTCCGGCCGCAACACACCGCGACGTGCGACAGAAATACTGAGCATTATGCGCCCAAACGAGCCACATGGTGACCGGAATAAACGACAAATCTGTGTGAGATTAAGTGTGCAGTTCCCGGAGCTTGACCCATGTAACTTGCAGTAGAGACTGGTTCCTGAGAGAACTCGAGATAGATTGAGTTGAGTGGGCCTTCTGCACCCCGTGCCGTGTCGCGCCGCGCCGCTCCAGCCAGCGTGTCGCGTGGCGCGATATTTATGCGCATCACCCACCTGCCGCCGCAACCGCCGGCCGCCGGGGTGCCCAGTGCCCAGTGTCCAGTGACACACTTTATACTCACATACTACAATTTCGGTTATGATTGTTTAACATATTTATTACAAAATAAACAAGTGAAACACCGCGCATACCGGTCCACACAATACGTCGACATCTCAAAAGCGCGCGCGACGCGTCGTCGTATCGTTTCAAAAAGCGCTAATTTAATTTTCGTGCCGGGCGCGCCAATGTGCGGCCACTGTCTCAACTGTCACCACTATAGGTACATACCTAGTCAATTTGCGACGACGGAGCTGTAGTTTTGTGTTAATAGATATTTTAGTCACGAACCGCACGGTGACAGATTTTTATGCGCTTGGTTTTGTCTAGTGAACGCTTATTAAGAGCTTTGTGTCGCAACCGACAGCGGATGGTTAATGGCGACAACCGCGCCGACAGCTGCGCCACTAAATAAGCGCGAGAGTGGCGCCCGAGCGGGGCCGCTCACCTAGTGCCCACTGCTCGGTACAACTTGTAGCGAGTGCAGTCTGTAGCGGCACAACACAGCGCTACACGCTACAGCGCCACTCAGCAATACAACACGCTGCACGTCGGCTGCGCTGTACCCGTCACGCTACTTTTTGCTCGTTTCCATGTTCGCTTGGTGTTAGAGTGTTGGCAGTTCGGCGGTATTAGCATACAATGGCCGGCAGCTGGCCGACCGCACTATCAGATCCGCGCTGTGCCCGCTGTCCGCCTGACCAGCAGCATACGTTTTCATTACGATCGACTCAACTTATTTATTGTGCGATAAACCAATAAATATAGTTAATAACGTCAGCATTAACTAACAAATCAAAACTAGCTGACTTAGTGCGGCAACCCGCATACTGCCGCGCTGTATACTTCACTATTTATGGTTCGCCTAAACGTCTACCTGTCTAGAACAAACTTATTACGTAGGTTCATTTGAAAAGTTAATCTACTTATTGTTAAGGTACAAGCCCCTTCATCATAAACGTAGCTTCAAGTGAAGACACGCGGCTGTCGTAGTTGTGAGGAGAAGTTAATCCTTAACATTAAGCAAATATTTTATTGAAAATCTTTATTGCACTGTTCACTTTGGCTAATGCATCGAGGTGTAGCGTCTCGACTCGGTGCGAGGCGCTCGCGTGCTGCTGTCACTCAACGGTTTCGAATCAATTGTGCGTATCTGGTAGTTAGATCTAAGTATGCTTAATGATAGGATATCGATATTGATCGCCAGTCAGCTGTAGTAACATATTTGCACGCCAATGATTCACAGCGCACGGAGCGAGGCGGGCACGCGGGCACGCGGGAACGACGCGCGGCTCCTTTCCGGCAGCGGGCAGTTTTTGTACGTCTCGCATCGTGCTACTTGCGAATCCATGAATACATGAATTTCTATAACGTTTAACGTCACCCTTCGATCCACGATGTCACTCAAGTGTCAGACAATTCTTGAAAGTCGTTTGACGTGGCTGTTTCTGTTGTCGATTGTAATGTGATTGTGTAACCTGGCGCTCACCCTCAGTACTGGACGTGCAGCCCGCGGGCCTCGGCCGGGCTACCGCGCGCCGCACTGAGGCGCGACGCTGGCGGCTCGCGTGCGGCCCCGTCTCCCGCCAATGATTATGAAGTATGAACGGATCAATTTCACAGCCGCCGCTCAAAGCCGCCGCCCACACCCCCGCGTGCCTTCACCCCGCCACTCCGCCGCCCCGCGGTACATGCACACAATACAACACCACCGCTACCTTCTCACCACAGACTACAAATTTTCTTTCGCAAACTGGAATCATTATCCAGCCTGACAAATAAGAATGCTGTAAAAAAACTTTTTAACAAAAAAATTAACCGACGAAAAAGAACTAAAAAGCAAAAAATAAATAAACCTTTTAAAGTCTTGAGTAATGAGCATATTTACCTACATAAAATATCAAATTTTATATAAACTAATTTTGAGTCGGCGCCAAACAACAATCTGATTATTAAATATCTAAATTTTATAAGTAGGTACTTACAAATGAAGAAGGCTGTAAGTAGGTAATTAATCATTTTAATAATTGGCGCCGACTCAAAATTAGTTTATATAAAATTTGATATTTTATGTAGGTAAATATGCTCATTACTCAAGACTTTAAAAGGTTTATTTATTTTTTGCTTTTTAGTTCTTTTTCGTCGGTTAATTTTTTTGTTAAAAAGTTTTTTATTTTATGATTTTTTGTGGCTCGCATCATCTTTTAACACTCTGAGGTTAATTTCTAATCCTCCATAATTCCTCTTGCCACTGAGCTGACGATGTAACCATTCTTCCATGAAGTTTCCAGGATATTGACCAGTTGAGGTTACCTCCAATATTGTAAAGACGTCTTTTTTCAAAGCATATTATGTGGTATTTGTCACTAAAACCAGTTTGATATCTAACTTATATTGTGTAGGAATGGTATGGTTTCCATCATCAGCTCAGTTTCAGGATGTGATGATTCCTAAATGCAAATACCTGTTTTTTTTTTTTTGGGGGTGGGAAATCATCTTATGACTTCTTCCGCTCTAGGGTGGAGCGGAAGGGCGTGTCAGACTCTTACTGACTAAAACCCAGCCCTGTTCCTCCCTGCCCTACGTGCCCAGGGGCGAGGTAACTCTTTCGAATTTATCCTCAACCCCCAGGCAGGCATTGGCCGTGGCAGGCCCCGTCCTTTGCTGACAACTCTTTGAGGCGCGCGTGGAACACTACGCGCCGTCGACTCTCGGGCCTGGTGCTGATCGGGCGGCGAGTTATCCACTACTCGCCGTCCGCAGGCCCGGGTCTACGATGGCCGGAGATCGTCTCGCGGCCCCTGGCGTCTCCTGCGGCGGCTGCGGCTGAGGGCGCTAGGGCGACTCGGCTGTTGTTGAGTCTCCCTAACGTATGCCGCCTCCCTCTTCGCGAGCATTACTGCTTCGCAGAAGGAGGAGACGGCTTCCCATTCCCTCTCGCTCCGTACCATGGCCTGAACCAGGGCACGGCGCGAGAGGTCGCTGCCGCCTATCGCATCCACGAGGACACGGCGGTGCTCTGCCCAAGCGGGGCAAACCTCCACCGTATGCTCCACCGTGTCCTCTGGGCGATCCTCGCAGTGGAAACACCTAGGGGTCACCTCCGCCTTGATCCGACACAGGTACCTCCCGAAACAGCCATGTCCGGTGAGGACCTGCGTCAGGCGGAAGGTGAGGGCGCCATGGCGCCTCTCCAGCCACTCCTCAAAGAGGGGCACTACCGCCGCGATGGTGGCGTGCCCAGCGCTGGGTTGTGACAGTCGCTCTCTCCATGTCACCATGAGATCCTGTCGGAGCTCTGTCTGCCGAGCCGCGAGGTGTCGCGGCAGATACCTGATTAAGTTATGAAAAGTAAACAGAAACAATATTCGTGCCCAATTTTTGAGGTTCTCTCTCAATTTTTTCAGGATCCCATGATCAGATCCTAATGTCCTTGACATGGAACCACCCTTGAGGTATACCCCATCTAAGAAAAGTAGAATCATCAAAATCGGTTCATAAATAACGGAGTGAGGGCCGAACATACATATAGAAACGCTAAACGTATCCACAATTTTCGTGGTTTTCTCTCAATTTTATCAGGATTCCAGAGTCACATCCTGACTTCCTTGGACATGGGACCACCCTTGAGATATACCCTATCTAACAAAACAAGAATAATCAAAATCGGTTCATAAATAACGGAGTGAGGGCCGAACATACATACAGAAACGCTAAACGTGCCCACAATTTTCGAGGTTTTCTCTCAATTTTATCAGGTTTCCACTGTCAGAGCCTGACTGCCTTGACATGGGACCACCCTTGAGGTATACCCTATCTAACAAAAAAAGAATAATCAAAATCGGTTCATAAATGACGGAGTGAGGGCTGAACATACACAAAAAAAAAAAAAAAAAAATATATATACGGTCGAATTGAGAACCTCCTCCTTTTTTTCGTCGGTTAAAAATAACATACTGTGGTAAACAGTAAAATATGTGTGGAAGGCGCAGTATACGTATCATAACATAATAGCAGGTATCGCTTCACTCATCGACGTGGTATTTCATAACGCCGGCTGTATGACGGCAAGTTGCCGCCGCCGCCGCGCCGCCGCGCCGCCGCGCCGCCGCCGGTCGGAGGTCACTCAATTTGCGCTGTTAGCGCGCGGCATTCATTTTTCACAGTTATCGAACAATTTCCCGCAGCTCCGCGAAACGACGCTAAATAAGAGTTCATTCAATTTTCTTTTTCCTCTTTGTACGGTTTTTGCTAAAGTGTTTTTAATCGATTACAATGGGCGCCTCAAAATTTAATTCCTTTCTTTTTGATTCCTTTTATCATTTCGTCGCTCGGAACGTGAATGTGAACGTCCGTCGGACGTACCGCTACTGGCTAGTGGAGTAGTGGCTGGTCTCCGCTACACTTTCTATGACTAGTGGCACTCGTCCACCTCGACTCTCGAGGCATTTAAATAAGATATCCAGTCGGGATCGGTAATTACCCTAACTAATGACACGCATATATGGTGTTTGTGCTAGCAACATTGCTAACATGGCGAGGCGACATGTTGTTATGACTTACTGGCTCTCCTCGTGGGCCGTCTACGGGCACAGGCACGCGGCCGCCGCGGTGTGCGCAGGCGCAGCGCGCTATCTGTTGCGCGGCTTATGTTAATGACCTGCCGCGACTACATGCAGTGGCACCACATCTAGCCTTCCGTCAGCTTCGATTATTATGATGGCGAGGTGCGACATTGTCGCGGGATTCGTCAGACGCCTCCGCTCGGCTACAAAGTGAATCATCAATCTGAAAAGAGTAATCCACGTGTAATGTAGCTGAGACAGTGTACAACAGCGACTCTTCCGGCTGCTGGTACTTTAATTAAACGTGCATAAATTACAGAGTGCTCGTAAATCAATCGGCGTAGTCGGTGGAGGCATGCCGCCGGCGGGCGGTGAGCGTGCGGCGTGCGGGCGGCGAGCGGGCGGCGAGCGTGCGGCGAGCGGGCAGCGTGCGGGCGCGGGACGGCCGGCTATTCCTGCGCGGCTGCTCAATGGACGCGGCGGCCGACCACTTCAAACGCGCGTGGCTGAGATTCTAGTGCGCGCTGCGCGGCGATCATTGTCTTCTTGCACATTGCGCACACAAATGACGCGTGATTGATGTGCCGCTCCGCGACAACGGAGAGCCGCACGATATGGCTAAACACTTTCACGCTGCCGTAGCTTAACACTGATATCCCTAGTTAAGTTTGCCCCAAATACCATCACCCTATCCAACTACAGCAGCACCTAAATTAAAATTCGTGGGATACTGCGCTGTCTATACGTAAGTACGATGATCAGGTACGTATGTGTTCACTGCACCCGTCGGTGTTCAACCACTATTAGGCCTAAATAACTGCCCAAGTGTCCTGCTTTACAAATAGTGCCGCCTCAATCAGCACGTTTGGGCATCAAATTTAGAGGCTGAAACTTAGTCATTACCAAAGTAATCCACCTGGACCCCAGACGTCTATTGAGACATGCAAGGGGCCTATGACAGAGCAAGATAAAATTGGGGGTGCATGAAAGGTAAATGGGACGGGAGCAGATCCTAAAAGGCGACTTTTATTCCAAAAAAAATAAGCAACAATCCAGTATTGCAGACATTTGAATTTAGTTTATTTCTTTGATTTAAATGATTGGTGACTAATGAGTCACCAATCATATAAATTAAACCAATCACCACATTGACCAATCTTAAAAAAAAACCGTGATCAAAGATTTTCCGATGGTCAAGTTGTTAAGGCTAATGGATGATGCACAGTTTTCAGAGCTGAATCCAACTACATATTTAAATGTTATTCAAGGGTTATTATGACATGGTATTAGCTAAACTGTGTAATGTAGTCCTTACATGATGATGTGATACTTCAGTTTTTCCTCGGATTATATCATGTACTTAAATGAATATCGAGTGAACTTACTGAGTCACCGATTACGTTATACTTTATTTGAAACCATTTGCTCCGTCACTTGTCAAATCGTCAATCAAGGTTCATAGGAAGACCAGCGACAGACAGCATCTGTCTGGCAACATTTATGAAATGAACTTCTTTGGCGCAGACGAGGCACACGCTGACGATGCTATTTTTATTTCACAAAAAAAAAATACATCATCAGCGTGTTAAATTTAATAATTGTCTGTTTTTATTTGACTAGCGTCAAATCAATATTTTTTTATTTGAGTGAACTTTGTGACTGGCGTCAAATAAATATTTTTCTTACTTGCTAATGTTATAAGATAACATGTATTGCGCCAACTTCAAACATACATATACAATCAATGAATTAAACATCCACGTAAGTACAATCAATGAAACATCACTAAGAGATCCGCGGGAGTATACCGTTTGCGGACCTGAGCTGGAACTGAACAAATTTTGCATAGGTCGGTTTGGATCAAATTCCCACAATCAGTTAACAGCCCCCTCGGGAGCGTCCGCAAGCGCCCAGGAGCGCAGGATGTCCTGACTCTTGAACACGCCGGAAACAACGCATCCACCGCACCGCCGCGCCCCTTGAGAAGCAAGCCAAGTCAACATCAAACATAATTGTCTTATGTAAGCTCTGGATGAGACGTTTTCAGATATTTACTTCTTGGATAGCCATTAATTCCCCACAGTGTTCGTTATGCTACCGCATTTTTTATGTAAGTAGGTACCTAGGGTACCTACTTATATTTTTAAAAATGTGTAATTGTACTATTCAATCTGGTCATTTGGATCCATAGTGGCAGCAAATAAATGAAGTAGGTATTAGAAATTTGATTACAGACGAAGACGATAACGACACATTTATTTCTGTGGCCATAAACCTAATCACAAATCAATCAAGTGAACAAGTCTCACAACATGATTCGCGAGTAGGGTTACCATCCGTCCAGATTTGTCCGGACATGTCCGGACTTCTAGACTTTAGTCCGGCTCTCTAATTGGTCCGAATTTTTTGGCTTAGATTGAAGACGAGTAATAAAACTCATATAAGTACCTAATATCAAATAAGTCTTTAATCTTTATTAAAAAAGTACATTTTATTTTTAGATGAATAAGAAGTCATCTAAAAATAAAATATAATTACTTTAACAATCTCCATAGCGAACACAAACAATAAATCTTCTATTGGTAACAATCAACTAGTTCTAACATAAAATGTTTTCTTCAAAGCAAAAATAGTTTTACGTAAAATAGGTAATCAAACTTAACGCTAGTTTTCGGTATATTAATTTTTACTGCTAATGCCTACCCTTTTTAGGGATCCGTACCCAAACGGAGCCCTATCGTTGTCACTCACGTTCCCGTCTGTCTGTCCGTCGTCTGTCACAAAATTTTGTTACGAAAAATTTTTTAACTTCCCATTGACATTACGTAAGTATACTTTACTAACAAATACCAATATTTGGTACGGAACCCTTAATGTGCGAAATCCGATACGCACTTGACCAGTTTTTTTTTTTCGATGTAACTATTATACTATTGGTAATGTTTGCATTTTGTGACTAAAATGTCCGGACTTTTATTGAAATGTCAGGCTTTTTGTCAGGACTTTCAAATTTCTAAATGGTAACCCTACTCGCGAGTGCTCGCTGCGCAGGGACCACAGCGATACATTGTATACGATGCCTGTTCGACGCTCGCCGGACATTTATTGGCTGCGGATGATATCGTGTCATATTCTAAAACTACATCAATGCTGCACTCCATCAAAGTCACATGTTTCAGATACAAATAGAATTTGGCAAATTACTGACACCTCCCGCCGGTGTAGCGGTACCTACATGTGTATTAATATCAGCTAATGTCATATAGACACTGTGTACCCAACAGATTGGGATCAACGGTCCCGGCGGCTGCGGCAGCGCGGAGCAGGCTTCAATGCCCGCCACCGCCGCATTGATGACCGCTCACCAATAAAATCGACATTACTGCCAAGAAAATAAACTTTATCTCGAACATCTTGTTGCATATAAAAGGTTTTATGAGTTTTATACCTGAATACTGGTTAGAATTGAATAACAAGTTACAAGCCGTCGTCGACAGGGTGTCCTAGAGCACAGCGCGCAGCGGACTAAAGTGGTCAAACTACCATTTATAAGGATTACTCGCTGCTTGTTAACATGTGTCTCAGGCAGAGTCGCGAATGTGCTGCGGTTACTAATGAATTAGCGAGTGTGTGCCGTGGGCGACGTGCGCTGAGCGGCGTGGCGGCGGCGTTGCGACGGCTTGGTGGTGGCGTGGTGCGTGACGTGCGCGGCGCTCGTACATCACGCAGCGACGCGCCACGTAAGTGGACGTGTGTCGTCCTCGACGAGCCGTTACACTATTAGTTGGCAACACGTTACGAGCGTCCCGCCGTCCGCCGCGCGCCGCCACTGACATATTGATGAACTGCGCACTTCATTTACAATAACGCATTGCCAATTATTTATAGATCACATCTCGCATGCGCTCTTCCGATAGCCTCCACGTGAGTACGTCGCCATATATATTGTACCTTTGCCGTTCCCAGAACGACTGAAATAAAATTGATATGAGTAAAAGCTCCAATAAACTAGAGAGAACAAAGCTCGCCTCTCGGGCCAACGTACTGTGATTTCAATTTGTGACAGATTTATCGAGGAGCTAACTGATGCTAACTGCCATCGAGGCGGTAGTATCTCATGCCCTTCGCGGAACCGAGAGCCTCGAGCTTAGACCGGTCCGCTAGTGTACGACCGTGGCGGATTAGGTCGATGTGGCGACGGAATGCTACACTAGAACAGTGTCTCGTCGGCTTGATACAGAGCGCGTCAGTGACTAACGATATATTATTATAAGATAGCGCGGCGGCGCAGGCGATGGGTTCCTGGAACCAGAGCGATGGACAACCATTTTAATTTTTCAAGCAGCCGATTCCCACGCGCGCCGTCACCGGCGGCATCGCGCGCTGCTAGCTGCTGCTCGTACGGCGGAGCATGAATGCAGCTGCAGCGCACAGCTCGGTGTCGCCGCTGCGCCGGGAATGTTTCAGGAGTGCGTGAACGTGCGGAGCGGCTGGCCGCGCGCCAACAATGCCATTGTGTGGCGACGCCCTGCGCCACTACATCACGTGACGTCACGCGCCAACCGTCTCAAATATTCACCGTTTCAATTAGAAATTTGCCAAACACCCGAATAACAATGTTAATTGAGAGCATTCGTCGGATGCCATCGCTGACATTCCGCCATCGACTGTAACGCTTTAAACTCGCGCACGGATTAGTCGGTATTAGCTCGTTTGTAGTTTAATTTGTAACGTAAAGAATATAATAGAAGCGCTGAGAGAAAGGGATGCGCAGCCGAGAGGAAGATGAATGACAAGAAAGGCGCGCGATTGTCTCCGAGGAGAGGGCGCGCCCGGCCCGGCGGCGCATCAAAGCAAATATGCGGCTCGACGGAGCTGCAGAGGATCGCTGTCGCCACGAAAAAACTAATAAAAGGCAATATTACACGCGCAGATATATCGCTGGAGACGAGTGAGGGTCGCTGCGATCCAACCCTCCCCCGGCCCGCCCGCTCCGCACGCCTCCCTCTCGCGTGTCACGCAGAACGCGATCCACTTTTATGCTCCACAGAATTTCAGCAGCCGCCGTACATAAACATAAACACAAATATACGCTAGACTATTATACCTGCAAGTAGATACCTCTAGCTCAAGATTCGATAGTGTTGCTCTTTACGTTTACCACGACCACATGACCACCGTAGAAACGGAAGAAACGACGTATAAAATTGCAGGTGGTACAAAAAGTCATAAAACAAGTGTCACTTTGTAAATAGGTATAGCGAGATAAGATATTTACCATTTGTCTGTTTTTTTGTAGAGAAGACTCAAGTGGTCATGGTGGTTTTTTGACTCAAGTGGTCATTGCTACGCGTGCCTGTGTTTTGGAGCTAGTAGCCAAGTAGCTACTAGCTAGCACGCGAGGATAAGTGCAAAGAGTAGCCGGTACCATGACTAGTTTCCCGGCACCCGAGCGCACGGAGGCGCACGGGCCCCACGGGGGCGCACGGGGGATACACACTCCAGCGAGTCAATAAGCGCATTCCACTTGCACCGAGCCGAATTAAAAATCAAATAATGTTGTGTATAGCGAATTAGGAGACGAGCACCGACTGCGAGCGTAGGGTTGAACCCCAGCGGCCCGGGAGCCCCTATCTCAATGTGAAAACATTAAGCATTGTAGCCCACCAGCACCGGGGAAGGAATTTATTATTGCGATAACAATTTATAACATAATTACACATGTTATTGGAAATGTACTTGTATTTTTATAATTAACAACATTTTCTCGATATGAAGGTATTAATTAATTATTTATACCAACATTAAATGGGAAGATATGATCTATTAGTAATGGAATAAAAACAAACATTCCGAGAACGCGCGGTTGGAATGTGTCACTAACAAAGTGCTGCTTACCAGGTAAAACGTAGCAGTTATATCTATATTTGGCATGGAGTAGCTACTTGTGCGTGTGTCACATCAAAACAAAGCAGGTAGCGAACCCTGCGTAATGAAAAGGTCCGGGTGGCAACCCTGGTGTAGTGAACAAGTGCGCGGGTCAGGCGGGTCGTGCGGGTGGTGCCGTGCGGAGGTGGTGTCCGCGCGGCTAATGAAAAGTTTAATAACGGCGCACGTGTGCACCCGCGCGCCCCTCGCCCCACTCGACCCTCTCCGAGTTATCTCTCAATGCACAATTTATTGAGAGCAATTTCGCATGTCATAAAACCGAATTAATATTGTCCCGGGGAGCGGTGGCGGCCCGGCGACTATTAGTCAAGTGCGCCATGACTGTATTCATGTGAGCCGCACCCGGCCGCTGGTGCTCCACGACTCCGCTATTACATTCGCGCCGCTCTGCACGTGATGACGTGACGCTCGCTTTAATGCTAAACAAAAGCGATTAAGTGCCTGTCCACTTGGATATACGGCACTGCAGGAAATGCGATACATATGTAATGAATAAAACAAATGACAAAGATCACTTTGTAATTATAATGATTCATGTGAGTGTGTGACTACTTGCGTAATATCTAAGTTGTTTCTTGACTTGAACTACATATTTTATGGTTTGTTCTTAACATGTTAAGTTGAACCAACCCTAACTTTAAAATCCTTTAATAACGCGGCGCTCCACCCTTCAACATCAGTGTTGACACCTTCCTGCTAGTAATGGAGCATCGCTGATGTGACATTATTAGGTAATGAGCAGCGACAATGAGAGCAGATCCCGTGTGCACGTGACACGGCGGCTCGGCTCGGCGGCACCGTGACTAGCTGTGCTCGCTGGCTGCGAGGGCGCGGGCAGCACTGTGCCGCTAGCTGGAACACGCGGGCGTGGCGCACGGCGGCGTCTCCAGCTCACTGAGCGTGAAATGGAGCGCGATCCGCCGATTGTATTAATGAAAAGCGTCTTGAGGACATTATCGAGCTCGAGACGTTTCGCACTGAGTCCGCGATGTCTCCGGAGGGGAGCCACGTCGCGCGACAACAATGGTCTATGTATTCTAAAGCCCGAGATGGCTCTCTTTCATCTTATCATTTTATTTTTGCTACTCGTATTTGTTTCCCACAAAGTTTCTACTAACGTTATTAACAAGTAAAATTGTTTGTTTGATCAAGGAAATCTCTGGAAGTTCAGATCCGATTACGAAAATTGTTTCGATGGTAGAAAGTTACGCTTTAAGTCTATAACTGTCACACGCTAATTTTAACTCCGGAAAAATTCACGAAAGCGATGTTACGGGAAACTGCTGAGTAGCACAACGCCGCAAAGCAACTGCTTATGTGCGCTACGCCGCGTAGCCACTGCATAGGCGCGTTACGCCGCGTAGAAACTGCGTAGATGCGCTACGCAGCGTAGCAACTACATAGGAAGGCCGTGTAGACTCTGTTATTTTATTACTTCTATCGATAGATTAAATTATTATCTAATTGTTGTAATTGAATCAAGTTCGTTTTAGTTTAATGTTCCTTTGTTTGCAAGATAGATTTGTTTTGCTAACACTTAGCTACAAGTGTATACCTGTGCATTTATTACTTGCTGGCCATGTTAAACGTGTACTTGGGCCATTATTAACCGACGAAAAAAAGGAGGAGGTCCTCAATTCGACTATATATATATATTTTTTAACTCAACACCAAACTGCAATTGGTATCTATTGTAAACACGTGTTACCAAATGATTTTTACTTATTTTTCGTTTTTCGAAATTTATTGAAAGTTGTACTTTTGACTCAACAAATTGTAAATTGACAATTTAGTAATAAGATTAGGATTTATCCTATTGATGAATACTAGGACAAGGAAAAAAAAAACATGTTGTGCATCAGAGAATACGATTAGTACTGAATGTAAGTACTCTTGGAGGCGCAGGGAAGGGAGCACTAAACACTTGCTCGTGCTTAAGTGTGTGATCAAACAGATGACACGCGCCTGATAATTGCCGCCGGGTGGCGACTGTCCGGGATGCTGGGCCTAGCTTAGAGTCTAGGGGTAGCAGCCTCGCAGAAATAAATTCATGTGACTTTTGCGGGCTTCAAAATAGCTGGTCAAGCATAACGAATTTTTAAGATTGAAAGAGACTATTTTTTCATTTTCAAAAGAAAAATATTAATATTTGTCTGTAATCACTTCTTTGGTAAAGTTTTTAACTAACTTATTAGACCTAGGTATCTTGTAATCGAGTTGTATTCAAGGAGGTAGGTAAGTTAATGCATTGTTTCAATTTTAGACTTGCATGTTTGTAGGATACTAACTAGGCAGTTTGTGGGACATACAAAGCAGTTTGTATAATATATAGGTAGGTAGATATATATAGGTATTAAATAATTGCTTAACATAATATTGCTTATAGTAGTAAATGTCGAATACATGCAGAACTTTTTTTTTACTATTGGCAGGCTCGCCTTTGACCACTACCTCACTATCTCACCTGATGGTAAGTGAAGATAAAAGTAACCTATTCACTTTTAACTTAAATATCGCCAGGTTATAGTTATCAGGAAAAACAGACCCCAGCTGGAAGTTCCACTAAGCTGTACGCACAATGAATGTGTTCCCAAAAATCTTTAATGTGTTGTGTCTGTGAGGCATGCAGTGCCACTAACCGCTATTTAAAAAGTCTTATCCTTCCACTCGACTCCACCTCGAATCATGAAATTGACAGATAAAAGTTGTTATTTATTGTCATTAATAGAGGGTTATTGCCGTTGCCATGGCGGCAGAGTAGAGTGGAGCTCCTTCAAACAGAATTGGAATATGAGCCTAAGACGTCTCATCTCCTCTCCTATCATCTCTTATTTTTAAGGTTCCGTACGTTTGGACCCTTCGATCCAAACGGGGGATCCGTTTGGATCGAAGGGTCCAAATGTATTATTGTGCGTCTGTCCGTCGTCGTTCCGAAGAATTTTTTAACTACACATTTGACCTAAGAACCTGAAATTTGGTGATTATTATTGTAGTATTTATTATTACGCATATTTAATACTATATATTTAGATAAATAAATAGGTACTAATATAATGATGAATCAGATTTTTTCTTTGAACTTCTCTCATTTGGTACGGAACCTGTGACGGAACCCTAAATGTGGGAAGTCCGACACGCACTTGGCTGATTTTTTTTCTATCGCCCTGGTTTCGCACAGCTGTAATTAAATTCAGGTGGCTTTTCAACAAAAAAGAACCAGTCTAGTGCGAGTCGGACTGAAACCTGAATATTTTTTTTAATTTCATTCACTTGGATAATTCATACATTTCATAAATAGAAAATCAGACATTGTAAAAATAATTAAAAATCTCGCTTTTGCTAATGAAGCCCTTTCATACGATAACCCACATACGGTCGCCTCACTTTAAAATTTTATTTTTTAAACCTTATTTTTTGTGATGTATTTAAAAATTCACGGTTTTCTGATTTTTCCTTAACTTGATAAATGAAATGATAAATGATTTTATTTTTGTAAGTAGGTTTTAACAACACTTTTACAAGTCAATTTTTTTTTTTTTTAGCTAGATGAGGCCGGTGTTTCCTAGCTGGCTACCCTGAGAAGAAACACCGAAACAAACTCAGAGGGCAAAGTCTCTTTTAAAGTGTTCAAATCCATGCAATGTGTACCTACTGGTTAAATCATAACCAGAACCATGTACGTTTATGTCTGGGATGAGATTTTTGAAGAACGCAACACACAAATTCGAGTGGACCTGTCCAGACAGTGCAAGCATTTGTCAGTCATCGTGAAGCTCAACTCAGAACTTTGAGGAGCTCAACGAACCGACGAACAATACCAAAGTAAGGACATTTGAGTAGGCCGCAAAAATACTCAAACTGCCAGACAATCATAAAATCTACATGAATAGAACGACATACATAGTTCTCGCATTCACATTATTCTATATGAGGACCATGCAGCTTAATGTCTGTAATGTTCTTGTGAAGAAAGAACCACACATATTTGAGTGGACCTGTCCAGTCAGTGCAAGCATTTGTCAATAGTCGAATAGCTCAACTTAAAAATCACTAAGAAGCTCAATGACTTGACGAACAATACCAAAGAAAGGACATTTGGGTAGGCCGCAAAAGTACTCAAACTGTCAGACAACGTTAAAAATTACTGTAAAAAGGAGGAGAAAATAATAATAATAACCCACATAGTCCTCACATTTACAATAATTAAGTAATCAAAAAAAAAAAACTTTACAAAGTAAATATTCATGTCAAACAAAATAGTAATAATAAAATGTCAATAAAATAAAAAAAAATAATACTATACACCCCATAAATCACTCTGTCTATTGGTGAAAATCGCATAAAATTCCGTTCAGTAGTTTTTGAGTTTATCGCGAACAGACGCGGCGGGAGGCTTTGTTTTGTAATATTTAGTGAATTATAAACAATTGTTATTTACAAACTTATAAGATACTAAGGATATTATTTTGCTTCGAAATTTAGGGGAATATATTAGGAAGTTATATATTTATTAAGTGTACCTTCATAATAATTTTATTTAAGCTACCTATGTTAAGATAGGTTAGTATTTCAAAATTATAATGTTAATGCCACATGAAACAATGATAATTTATGTTTTTATTTATTTAAAAAAAAAAATATCTTACAGCATTTAGTAATATGCATGCATTAAATGCAATACATTTTTTTTTCCAAAGAAAGGGATTGTAGGTATATGTATATTTCAATAATGTAATGTATGTGGGTAGGTGATAATTGAATGTCATTAAAACAGTCTTAGCTCAGCGCTGGTGTTTGATTCACGCTTCCCTAACACAAACAACTTTAACATGGCATGGGGGTTTTCGTTTAGCGGTGAGCGATTTTAACTCATTTTACAATGACTGAGTCGGACAGCTACGTCGACTGCAAGGATGTTACCGCTGCCTCAGGAGAGGTAACTGCGGTTGGAATGCCATTGCGCTGTCCGCCATTTTGTCCAGAGGAGCCGGCATTGTGGTTTGCCCAGCTAGAAGGCCAATTTATTCTGTCCAGAATTACCAGCGACTCAACTAAATTTTATTTTGCATCGACTCAACTCGAGACTAAATACGCCTTGCAAGTCAGGGATATCATTACCAACCCTCCAGAGGCTAATAAGTTTGAGAAATTAAAATCAGAACTCATAAGTCGGTTGTCTGCGTCACAAGAAAAACGAATACAACAGCTATTACTCCACGAGGAATTAGGTGATCGCAAACCGTCACAATTCTTGAGACACTTGCAAAACTTAGCAGGGCCATCAGGTGCAGCTGAATTCGTCGAAAGCATATGGACTAACCGGTTACCCCAAAATATACAAACGGTAATCGCTTCTCAAATTGCTGATTTACAGGTGGAAAGATTAGCGGAGATAGCGGTCAGGGTGTACGAAATCGCCCCGATGACACCACAGATCGCGAGCACGTCTGCTTCCACCAGCGCTGTTACTTCGGACCTGGCCAAGCAGGTGAGCGAGCTCACGAAGCAGGTGGCCGCGCTCACTTCACGTTTCAACAACAGAGGAAGGCAACGCTCACGCTCAAGGTCTCGCAACAACCCTCGAAGGTATGACCACTCTAAATCCCGACCGCAGCAACCACCACAGAACAACCCACACTGTTTCTACCACTACACATATGGAGACAAGGCACAAAAATGTAAGCAACCATGCTCATTCGCGGAGGAAAACAGGAAGGGCGGTCGCAAGTAGCGGCCAACGACTGCCCTACTTCTTCAGGCCGTCTATTTATCACGGATCGGACGTCAAAAATGCAATATTTAGTGGACACTGGCTCAGATCTATGTGTTTTTCCTCGGTCTGCTGTCAAAACGCCCTGCAAACAATCCAATTACGACCTGGTAGCGGCAAACAACACAGTAATACGCACTTACGGTCCTCTGCAACTGCAATTAAACTTAGGACTAAGGAGGAACTACAGCTGGAACTTCACAATTGCAGACGTTTCAAAAGCTATAATTGGAGTAGACTTTCTCAGCTTTTACAGTCTATTGGTAGATTGCAGGAATCAACGCCTGATCGACCACCTCACCTCTTTGTCAGTACCAGCAGTACACTGCAATTCAGTTGACATTGCTTCAGTGAAAGCGGTGGTAGGTGACACGGATTACCACCAAATCCTACGTGAGTATCCGGAGATAACGCGTCCTCCAGGGAAACAGGTCCCGGGCAATCACAATACGCTGCACTTCATCAGGACGACGCCAGGACCACCTGTAGCATGTAAGCCTAGACGCCTAGACCCTACTCGACTGCAGGCTGCTAAGAAGGAGTTTGAGCAAATGCTCGCAAGCGGAGTAGCACGGCGTTCGGAGAGTCCTTGGTCGGCGCCACTGCATCTGGTGAAGAAGAAGGACGACGGATGGAGACCATGTGGCGACTACAGGGCACTTAACTCCAGAACAATACCTGACAGGTACCCCATCCGCCATATTCAGGACTTCTCCCATCAGTTAGCAGGCTGCACAGTCTTCTCCACTATAGACCTTGTGAAAGCCTATAATCAGCTCGCAGTAAACCCGGAGGATATAGCTAAAACCGCGATAACCACCCCCTTCGGTCTCTACGAGTTTCCCTTTATGACCTTTGGTTTGAGAAACGCGGCTCAAACCTTCCAAAGGTTCATTGACGAAGTCCTACTCGGCCTAGACTTCTGCTATGGATATGTCGACGATATCCTAGTGTTCTCAGCGACGGTGGCAGACCACAAGGTGCATCTACGCCTATTATTCGAACGTCTGAATAAATACGGTGTCGTCATCAACACAGTCAAATGCAACATCGGACAACCAGAGGTGACTTTCTTAGGATACAGTGTCAGCTGAGGGCATAAAACCACTTCAGACTAAAGTGCAGGCCATCCAGGAGTTTCCGATACCCAAAACCGTCAAGGAGCTGCGACGATTCTTGGGCATGATTAATTTTTATCGCCGATTTGTCCTAAACGCAGCCCAGCTACAAGCACCGTTAAACACTGCCCTTGCTGGTCCTAAGATCAAAGGTTCTCATCCAGTTCAAATGTCTCCAGAGATGCTGAAGGCTTTCGACGATTGCAAGTCCTCGCTGTCTAAAGCAACACTCTTGGCTCATCCAGATGCAGCGGCAGACTTAGCCATTGTAACCGACGCATCGAATACAGCTATAATAATAATAATAATAATATTCCACAACTATCACACAACGCCATCTAGTCCCAAGCTAAGCAGAGCTTGTGTTATGGGTACTAGACAACTGATAAACATACTTATATATTTCTAAATACATACATATTATAGATAAATTACACCCAGACACAGAACAAATGATCGTGCTCATTACACAAACATTTGTCCTGGGTGGGAATCGAACCCACGACCTCCGGCATAGCAGTCAGGGTCACTAACCACTAGACCAACAGGCCAGTCAATAGGCGCTGTTCTTCAACAACGCAAAGGTGAGAGCTGGCAGCCACTAGCATTTTACTCCCACAAGCTAAACAATGCTCAAAAGAAGTACAGCCCGTATGATCGAGAGCTGCTAGCAGTGTATGAAGCAATTAAATACTTCCGTCATATGGTTGAAGCTCGAACATTCGCGATTTTCACTGACCACAAGCCACTAATCTTCGCGTTCAAGTCAAACAGGGAGAGTCTCTCGCCGAGGCAGTTTCGGTACCTAGACTATATCAGCCAATTCACAACAGACCTAAGGTACCTACCAGGCAGAGAAAACATTGTTGCTGATGCTCTATCACGCGTAGAAGAGGTATCTGCTGCCATCAACTTCGAGAACCTTGCACGACTCCAGGATGATGATCCAGAACTGCAAGACCTCATACTCCATGGTACGACGCTTAAATTAAAAAAGATAGCATCAACACATAGTGGGAACTTACCCGTGTACTGTGATGCCTCCACACTGGTGACCCTCGACCATGAACGTCAGCGCAGCCTTCGTGCAGCTACTTCAGCGTGACGTCATCATCATCGCTTCCTTCAAGCTCTTGAGCAACGAGTCATACAGCCAGCCAGTACCAACGGCTTCTACGGGTATCCTGACCACTAGCATGCAGCGGATGCGCATTCCTGGTCAGCATCCTCAGCCTCTTTCATCACCATCAACCTCATCAGCGATCTTGGCGCAGCGAACAGCACCTTCGGCCGGTCGAAGAACCTCTCCTGGTCGACGCCAGCAGTCAAGCCACTACGTCGCACAGCACCGCTCCGACCCACTGGAGCCTGCAGCATCATCCCGACTCACTGGGACATCATCACCCCGACTCACTGGGGCATCATCCCGACTCACTGGGCCATCATCACCCCGACTCACTGGGGCATCATCCCGACTCACTGGGATAGCAACACCCCGACTCACTGGGGCATCACCGCAGACAGTTCCGACTCACCGTGAACTATGCGGCTCTTCCGGTTCCGACTCACTGGAACCAACCTTCCACTGGCCCGGCAAGCATCACAAGATGTATAGACGACTCATCAAGAACCATCGATCTCCGATCTCCGGAGGGGAGTGATGTAGCGACATCTATGACGCCGCACACGAACTAAAAATAGCAAGAATTCTACATCGCGCAAGCAGAGTTCTCCGCGCGATTTGAACATATACAACAGTCCGAAATCAACCATTGGGCAGTTGCCCGGACCAGACACAACACCCGTCTGGTCGGAGGATCCTCCCTTTTCAATGGAGGTTGTGGAACTTTACACCCTGTTCCGCATACCTCCACATATTCATGTCAAACACGAGAATAAAAAAAAACATCTCTGTTTATAATAAGTAGTACATATGATAACAATGGCTCATATATATCATTGAAGCAGCTCAACCCCACGCTTTTGTCCTCAAGAAAGTAATTAATTGTGTAAAAAGCTTTCTGGCATAGCTTGCTTGCTTGTTAGATTTTCTACTCACATGTAATTATAAAACTACAGAAGAGCTCCTAAGAATCTTAAGTTAAGACAAAATTACACTCACAACACAACACACACAACTTAAACACTCAACAGCACAATCATACTCTAAAATTATTTTGTAATCGATACTTTGTTGTAAGGTGATATCTGTAAACGCAAGACATTATCATCATTTAGGATTATTGTTCACTGTCTTTCTGGGAGGTGAACTGCGTCCTGAAATACAGGCTCGGCCTAGCTCAGGCGCAGTTGCTCAACTTTTTACTCTTATTTTGATCTAATTATATAATCTGTAGAGAGAAATTAAGATAATTTATTATTTTGTAATTTAATTTATTGACATTTTTCATTTTAAATTTATGACATTTCTATTTTTAGTTTATTGCAATTTTAATTTATTTTTATTTTCTTGACTTTCACTATTTTTAAATTGTACTGATTCACATTTAGTAATTGAATTTAATGACATTTTTAAACATCATCACATCATACAAAATGTAATATGTAAAATTGTATTGTTATGGATTTTTATAGCCTCAAATAAATCTATTATTATTTATTATTATTATTAGCTTACGTTTAATAAATGATTTAAAATATATGCTTAGTTCTTGAATTGTCTTATATGATATTGTTTCTTGCCAAATTTCATGATTTTAGGTCAACAGGAAGTGGGTAGGTACTTCCTGTTGACCTAAAATCATGGTAACCTAAAATCATAGGTTTTGATTCCCTTGTGAATGTCAAAATATGCGGCAATATGTGGCATTACTTAGAAATTTAATTTTGTCACAGTTCCAAGGGACTGTAGACCTGAAAATTTGATTTTAATTTCAACTTGATATCTCAACGCGTTCCTGACAAAAAAGTCTTGACAAACTGACGGACGGAAAACAAAGTGATCCTATCAGGGTTCCTTTTGAGATACGGAACCCTAAAAATAGCTTTCAAGAAACTTGTCTTGAGAACACAAGTGATGATCTGTCATATTATATATTTATTAAATAAAATACACAACACAACACAAACAAAACAAGAACAAGATACTCGTAAGTACATAATGGAAAAACCAAAGCGTTGCACAGCTCAGGTCAATCTGACACAGGACAACTGAATAACTTTTACTATGGGACCAACTTTGAAATCGGAAAAAAAATCAGCTGTTCCGTACATTTCGACGAGTTTTGCGAACATAAATATAGGCAAAAGCTGATTTTTTTTTCGCGATTTCAAAGTTGGTCCCATAGTAAAAGTTATTCAGTTCGATGGTCCAAAGCACTCCTTAAAGTTTCGAGGGTTAATTTTTTAACACCTTCTTATACAGGTTGTAACGGAAAGGTGTGGTCATATTTTTTCAAGAAAAAACCGAGGAAATTCTAAAAAAAAATTTTTACCTCCCATACAAATATTGATCATCTGATGATAACTTTGTATGAAAAGTCCAATTTTTTTTTTGGGAATTTCCTATTTTTTCTTGGAGAAACTTGATCATTTCCATGTCCAGAACCGGCTCTTAAAATATGACCACACCTTTCCGTTACACCCTGTATATTAGTATGTTCCTTTGAGATAAGTACAAGTATAAGTTTTGGAATTAGCGATACGCACTTTGTTTGCCCATTTAAGTGATTAGGTCTGTAACGACCGCATTTCAAACGCTCAGATAAAATAACACGATGAAATAAAAAATAGAAGCCGTTATAGTCAAGAAACCGCAGTTCATAACGCGGCTAGTCCTTTGTTCTCTGTCAGAAGCTCGTTCAAAAAGCGCTCGTGCGAATCCGCTCCCATTCTTATTCAGTGAGCGCTTGCTACTTTCATAAAAACAGTAACCAACCTTAATTCCTCATTGCCGAACTGTTTGAGACTTATTTTAGGTAAATATTATAAGTTACACAAACATGAACTATTCTGTCAACATAATTCATGGTTGGCAATGGTGTACGCCTGTCTCCTGCCTACTTTAGCTTGTCTATCTCTATTCTATAATTTAGGTCAACACTGCTTTTCTTTTGAACTTCACTTTTAATTTTATTGTAGTTGTAAGCATCTGCTGGCTTGTCATACATACATATAAAACTTAGGGAGATAAAGCATTAATCGAATGATAACCTAACTCTTTAACCATTGCGCAAACATAATAAATGTAAATAGTTGTTCGTGCAGCACGTGGTGGGCAGCTAATTGTCGTGCAAACGAAGGGGAGCATCCTGTCTGTGAGTGCGCAGGGTCGCACACAATGCGCGGGGTCGCTTGCAGCCTCCCGCCGGATTCATTACACGCCACTCATTGGAACTTATTAATATGATCGCTTGATTTATTGTTGTGCCGTGATGCGCGCTCTAATGTCGACATTATTGAATTTTATTAACTTTCGGACAAAGGGTTCGCCCTCACAAGCACGAGGAGAATATGCTTTGAACTTTCACTTGTCCACTAACTTAACTACGCTGCTTATTGGGATGCGTATTATTGTCTAGAATCATTCTCCATTTCGCCGAAAATTTTCCTCTGAGACTTCTTTCGAATTGTATAAAAAACAAAACAATTTTAAATTCAAATTAGGCACTTTTTGGAAAACAAAACTTGCAAAAGACTCTCACACCCTGCCACCTATTACAGCTTCCTGATTTTTTTTTATGGGAAAAAGAAATGGCGAAAGAAACGCCTTGACATCACATCCAGTGAGTAGGCGGAACTAGACGAGGAATATGTGCTGTGGTGTATATACCCTTCATTACCCTGTCTAGTTCTTAAACAATCGATAATAGTGAGGGATAGTTAGTTCCTTTTCGTATGTTCTCGTGATTTTGGAGACGACGGACGTGGTGACAGTGTAAGACGAATGTGGCGAGCGCGGCGCCCCGCGGCGGCCTGCGCGCTGGTGCGCTGGGAACCCGACGCGGCCGACACAAAAACACCTAGATCTGTATCTACCAGACATGAGCCACACATCAATCTTCAGTAGTGACCCTCCCCTCGCCCCTCGCCCCCGCACCCCGGTACTACGAGACAAGCGATCATTTGTCATTTGCGCATAAATAATGATTGAGTAATGACAACAAACACGGGATCCTCGAGCAGCGGATTGCTTCATCACGCTGCACACTGGACAGTGGACAGGACAGGCTCCCACCGCGGGAGCACACTCCGCATGCATTCACAGATATGCCTCAGACATCAACACGCTTCGTAGCAATGCTCGGAGCTGTCAGTACATCTGAACGAGGCTCGGAAACCAGCTGCTACCCACATTTTGTACGTTTCCATATCCGAAGTACTAAAGTATATTGCTAGATAGGCACTGCGACCTAAAGGTACGAGAGTGGTCAGTGGGTACGTAGAGCACTTGGTGGTAGCCCGAAGATAGGGTGCGGATGTAACTACATATTATGTGTATAGCTCGCTCTTTGACCATTATGCTCATGATTTCCTAACTATGTAGTGCTTTAGTCGAAACTAAGTTAATGTTTTAACTTAAGTCAGTCTATCATAATCCTTAAGTTAATCCTAATATAATTCCTTGAAGAACATAATACATTAATATCGTAGGTGCGCTGCCTTATAAGCTAGAGAGCATTAGGACAGCACACGGCACACACTCAACAGTTCAGCGAGCGTTGAACACGGAAACACTCAGTAAGCTGCGACAATGTTAATCTCGAACTCATGCGAGACTGTTGACATAGAGAACAAAGGAGTGTCAGCACGGCGCAGGGCTATCTCTGATACTCGTGGCGTCACCGGTTTTTGTCGCAATTTGTTCAATTGTTCGCCTGTCCAGCTCCGACTGTATCGCTTTATTTCGCAGCGCGAACTCATTTTCCGTGTAATTTAACCGGAGCATCGCAACGGTAAGTTCTCACAGAAATCCACAATTTTAAAAATGTCCGCGGGTAAGCTTTCGCATTCGATTCCCATCGGGTCGTGTGAGATGTCCACAGATAAGCTCGATAAATTTAATTAAACGTCTCTGAGTGTCTCACGGCGGCGGGCGGCGGGGTGTGCGGCCCGGTGCGCGGGGGGTAGAGGGGGCTGGTACTCGCCCGGTCGGACAGAGTGCCGAGGGCAGGCAAATTTGTTTGGTGCTGAGTTCGGTCCACTTGTATTAATTAAGTGCGGCGGCTCCTCAAAGACGTCGCGCTACACAACGAGCGCAAAAAATAAGTCTCCCTCGGACGACGAGACCGCGCTCGGGCTTGGGACGCGGCCTGCTGCCGATTGTTTTATAAACCACTACACGAACACGACGCTCAACCAACAATGTATAGTTTTACAACGTCATCGCCGGTTCACTGGGAAGCGCACTTTGATTACACCCGATTTACTAAATTCCATACTTTTTTGAGTTCCAAAATTCTTTTAAACCAGCTCAAAGTTTAAGTTTATGTGACTGTTTGAAATAACCATTAACCAGCACATGTGACACA
Source organism: Polia nebulosa (assembly GCA_951329385.1). Taxonomy (NCBI): domain Eukaryota; kingdom Metazoa; phylum Arthropoda; class Insecta; order Lepidoptera; family Noctuidae; genus Polia; species Polia nebulosa. The sequence goes on along the minus strand of OX589595.1, from coordinate 494,933 downwards.
TGAGTATGTCTGTTGTCTCCGTTTTCGCCTCCCATTTAGCAAACTAGGTTACGAATTGATATAAGTGCGTTATTTGCATGAAAGTGACAGCTCGATTAGGCAGACCTGTCGGGCGCGGAGTGAGCCGGCGCACGACTCGGACCCCGGGGAGGTCATCCATTACGTGAGAGTGTGTCGGTGCTCCCCGTTGAGCTACATTGCTGCGCCACTCACTCCCGCGCATCATTTATCATCTCTCTGCTAGGACATCGTCTCGACTGACCTGTGACAAAAACGAAGTAAGCCTAGTGCTTGATGGCCAAACAAAAACCAATCATTAAATAGTATGATGACTATTGAAAAACCAACCGCTTAGTATATAGGTAGGTAGCTACTCTGAGTACTTCTAACTCTTCGTCGAAAACAGACGTGACATTAACTAACCCCTTATTTCTGAATTAATCATTTGAAGTTGAGTAGGTATTTGTCAAACTCTAGCCTGAAAATCTGCCAAACTTTGATATTAAAATGGGTTTTGACTGGACCTTAATTCAAATTCCTAATTCAGAAACCGGCGCTAACTTATTTTGTTTTGGCAACTTCTTAAACCTTCAAGCCTACAAAATGTGTTTAGGTGAAAGACATTCAATAATGATTGGTTGTAGAAAATAACTCGGACCCCAATATATCAGCTCAAAATATAACATTTCCTCAAAAGTGTAGGGGTAGCAATAAAATGAGTTATGCTAATCAGCTCGCGACTTGCAACAGATGACACGTCCATTGTGTGCGCTCGGGGCCGCTCGGGCACAGCCGGAATGCGGCGCGGGCGCAACGGACCGGACCTGCCCACACCGGCGCTCTCTACAGAAGTCCTGCTTCGCGCAATACGCGCCAACGCCGCCAACTTAATCCTGGGAGTTGACAAATAGCATTGAAGCAGAACAACTTCGACCACTTGCAGGGTAGGAGGCACACGCTTTGCAGAGTTGTTAGAGGGTCGGCCGACTATCAAGAGACATAGTCTTGCCCTGGTCCTTCTGCCGGGGCTCGCGACGCAGCGTGCACTCTGCGCTACTGATATGTTTATTAGCGCACGCCGCGCGCCGGGAGCCGGCAGATGTCCCCAACACTTCCCCATATCTGACATATCTGAATAGATAGCTCTCTAATTTTATTACTACCCACTTGTAAACATTTTTCGACGTTTCCGAGAACTTGCCGTCCGTTTGGTCGACTGAAGCTCATTAGTTAACTGCGGTGCGTGTATCGATTCGACGAACGAATTCCATTTCCAATACGAGATAATATCTAACCGACGTAATAAACATGTATGAGAGCTACTCACTAGACCAGATAGACCGGCCCACTCGGAAAATTATTGGATTATACACACAATAATCTTGTTATTGCCAATAACGGCTAACTTACAGGTAGCTCGCTTTCTGATACGATACGACTCTACGTACAGTCATCCTCATCGCTGTGCGACTGTCCCATTCGAATGAATGCTTAAGTTTTAAATTGTGATACAAGGAAGGAAAACCTGATCGTGTGTCGGAGTGTCGTCGGCTAGACGCAGGCGGCGGGTACCTGCGCGGCGGCGGCGGTGCGGCGCTGACCACCAAAACAAACGACAAGACGCAGCCTACTGAGAATGTCCCACGGCCACAACACACCAATAACAAACGTTTATCGCGTCACCGATCAACAGCCCGAAACAAGCGATATTTATTGATATCAAACCCATGATTAATTTAACTTTTATTAAAACGCTATCCAAAGTGACCTTAATCGTTTCCCGACTTCTGGAGACAGTCACGTTATAATATTCGGAAGTAAATTATGTCTCTATCAGTATCGGTCGATCGCTGGACGTTAGTCTAGGATTTATGAGCCGCAGTGCGGCGATGCGGTGCGACGGGGCGGGGGCTGGCGCCCCGGGAGCCCGGGAGCCCCCGGACATAAATAATGACGTTTAATAATTGATTAATCGCGGTGCTCCCGTCGCCGGAGATAGTATCGCACATACCTGCCCGCACCGCTATAAAGATGAGTCGCTAATTAATTTAAATGAGTGGAGACCGCCTGGCGGACACAAAAAGTGGCGGCGGGTCGCTCACTATCGCGACATCACCGAGTCACCGTCACCGAGGCACCGCGGCACCGCTAGCGGCTAGCTGCAAGCGCACGAATATGCTTGATGTAGATGATATCGTAGCGGAGCGATCTGTCGGCCGCCGCATACCGCCGCAGCGCCCGACACGTCTTGATCGCGAGCTGCTTAGAAAGTGTTTCCTGATTTAGTGTGTACAAGAAACATTTTGTGGATAAAACAATATGGGTCCTGACAAATGTCGAAGAAATAACAAAGATTTCGTGACGAGTTCGACACCCACAGACCAGTCCTCCACAAAAAGGTTAAGAACGCTTCAAACTCTACTTAAATGCCCTTCAGATCCTTGACTCGGAAACCGCGGGTTACAACAAAAAAAAAAATATATATATATTTCAGACAAAGTCCATATTTTGTTACTATTACGCACAACTTAAAATCTAGTGTTAGTAGGTACTTATAAGTATCAGTTTTCATATTACGCTAAAGTGGCATGTAGGCGTATCCAATGTCCCAGTATGGGGCTATCCTAACAGCCTGTCCGCTATAGTTTCCAAGATGCTGTTGGGGCTGACGCGTACCCTGCGCATGATGGAAGCGCATCGCTTGCGCATGATGGCGTATAAGCCATCAATTTCCGCCTCTGCAAACATGACGGACGCACTGCAGTAGCGCGGCAGTCCCATCAACACCCTGAAGGCATTATTGTATTGTAGGTACACGCAGAGCGCTGTATGCCCTCCGCGTGTAGGTAACCCACAGACTGATAGACATATCTACATTTCTCCATTCAGATGAATCTGCGTGTTTGAGCTGGTACCATTGCGTGTTTGTCTCTTTGATATTTATGTCACAAATGTAATATTTAAAAAATCAGAATCATCACTTTCCTTCCCTTATTGTCACACGGGCTCGGCTTAACACGTTTGTTTCTCCCATTCTGTTCTGTCAGCTGTCACGCTTTCACTAACTCCCTTTTCTTTCATATCACTCCTCACACAATCCATCCATCTTTTCTTTCTCCCTCTTTATCCATCCACATTTATATTCATAACTCTTCCAGTAACATAAAAGCGTTTCATGCCTCCTCTTCACTTGACCATACTAGGGCAAGTGTTTTTCTTTCAACTTTTCGTCACAGGCCTTTCAATATGCCTCTTATACTCGTAAACTTGTTTCTCCCTTGATCCAGTCCATACTAGTGATGTGCCGGATCGTTAAAAGTATAAATACACGGATACGGATACGAATACGGATTATTGGTGCCTAGATCCGCGAATACGGATACGGATACGGACCTCGACTTTCTTACATAGTCGGTGTCGGTGCGCGTGACCGTGTCGTTTCAACGAACGTTCACGCTTTGCTTTTAGTGACAGACATGTGAAAGTATGTGTGTTTAGTTAAAATATTTAATTATTTAAGTAAAAAAATGTCTACAAAGAAGTTTTTTAAGGAGATATTTTACACTAGTAAATGATGATGGTGTCAAGTGTAAAATTTGTGACGTAATAGTATTCCCGTATGGGTAAAGGTACAACTTCTTTAAAAAATCATCTACAGAGAAAACATTCTAAAGAATTTGATTTATTCTTATAAGAAGACTCCGCTAAAAAGAGTACCGAGACAATTTCAAAGTAGGGAATATCTTTGCAAACGGTAAAAAGAGAATTTATACAAAGTTATTTTACAGAATACCTACATAGAGAAAGCCAAAATGTGGGACGATAAAAACCACAAATAAAAAAAAAAATTCTCCCCCTCGGATATCCTCGGATACGGATACGGATACGAATATCCGGAACATCCTCATCTGGAACTCCAAACACCCATCTCAACATTCACATCTGCGCTACATGCAATCTCTTTTCATTTGTGTTTTTCACAGTTTAACAAACAAATAAGAACAGAATATACTTACCAAATATTTTCTTACTAGATTCTGACAGCGGCTTCGCCCGCATGGTAAAAATCTTGTTAATCATGGTTAAATATATCTATGTGTAAAATTTCATTCCTATCCCTTCAGCCGTTTTTGCGTGATTGAAACACAAATATCAAAACTTACAAACATACAAACTAGCGCATTTATAATATTAGTAGGATTTCACAAAGTAACAAGACTGTTCGGTCAGAGTATACCGACTAAGCATAGGTAATACACAAGATTGGAGATGAGAGGAAAAAACAAAAGAACCCTTTATTGATTTACAAGTATCGATGTCGATCGATAACCTACGCAGCCGCCCGACGAGGCCGGGTACTGCACCCACACTCCGGCGGCACACGGCTCACGAGCAGCAATACACACCACATTATCTAGTCGTCACAGTTATTGAAATAAATGAAAGACATCGTCGATACACATAGGCTAACAGGGGAGGAGCTCATGACTAAAGTAATAATAACCGGATGGGTTGATCCATTCGGTTAAGCTACGCTTTGCCGGGGTTGGTCTATGGATGGGTGACAATCTTTACATACCGAGACTCCCCCCGTGCCTCGGAAAGCACGATAAGCCGTTGGTCCCGGCTGTCAATCGTGGATCTTTGGCATTCTTATCAAGGGGTATCATATTACCCAATAACTGGGTTGTGGAGGTCAGATAGGCAGTCGCTCCATGTATAATACTGGTATGCAGCTGTATCCGGTTAGACTGGAAGCCGACCCCAAGATAGTTGGGAAAAGGCTAGGCGGATTGTCATTGGCTAACAGGTATGCATACGTCGTTGGTTAATACGTAAAGTACATACTAACACAAACACTACTCAATCTCACACATTTTATAAAACAGACAATAAGTAATGTCTGGCGGCTCTGGGCTCTTAGGCTTTTATACAATATACATTCTTAATTTTTCATAGAAGTGACGTAGGCTAGTAAACACTTAAAGTTAAGATGGTATAAATGTATCTGATTCTGAAGGTGCTTAGTGATGTTTGCAAAGCAGCCGGTACAACGTGATGTCTGCATCAGTTGTCCCGCATTTAAAATAACGTAGTACTTATCATAGAGTTAATGCATTCGAGATCGCTGACATCCACAAAATAAATGTAACTCCAGCGTTATGTGAAGTTTTTACACAGTTGCTCATTTACGAGCGGACGATGTGAACTGAAACTGTATAATAGAGCTTGTTATAGCTGGGACTGCTGGGAGGAATGAGACGCTCGCTATTAGTGCATACTCTGCGTGACTTAAGAATACATTTAAAAAGTTAATTACAGCGCGGCTAATAAATTCGTCTGAAATATTCGGCTGATGCATAATGAGCGGTGGCAACGGTAGTAACCTGACACAGTGGTAGCCTGGCACGTTGGTAGCCTGGCACTTTGGGACCATAGCATGGCGGCAACCTGGCAAGGTGTCACGGTGGCACACGGGTGCTGGGGTCCAGATGCTACGTGTCGTGACGGATGTGTCTCCGCTCTTGCGCTAATGACTGCTAATCAAAAAAAAAAAAAAAAATCAAAATCAAAAGTCATTTATTCAAACTAGGCTGAGAACCAGCACTTTTTGAACGTCAAAGTTCTACATAAAGACAGTCCCCCAAAAAACGCCCGCCCGTCACCACTTCCTAGTGTTCTAGCTGTGAAGAAGAAGTGGCCAACAAACTCCCCAGCAACACATCTGTCTGTTAAGTTTTAAGAACTTGAATCTATATAATTCTAAGCAACAATCTTAACATTATGTAAAACAGAAAAATAAATATATGCCGTCTAAAATATAATCATAAAATTAAATTAAATAATCCGCCACTTGCCAGCTAGCACACTCAATCATGCCATTAAAAACCAACTCAAGCATAAACACTAAACCAAATTAAAGAAGCCTCCATACATAACTGGTGTGCCTGCTTACAAGAACAAAGATTGAAACTATCAAAGGGCTGTGATTCGAAGCCACAAGTGATGAACTAGGGCCATCACACTAAATTTGGTAGACAATTATTATATGAACTCATATAATCTGTTATAACCATAAGCTAAATATGGAGAAAGAACATCAAGTGTAACATTGTCTTGCGTTCAACACAGCGACCAACTATTATTATCTTCTAAGTAGTCGTTGATGGAATAGTATGCTTTCGAACAGAGACTAGATTTAATTTTAGTTTTAAATGCATTAAAAGGCAAGTCAAGAAAAGAACGGGGTAGCTTATTGTAAAATTCGATACCGAGACCCTCAAACGAACCATGAACCCTACGAACACGGTGGGAAGGAACATGAAGTTTATACTTATTTCTGGTGTTAAAATTGTGGATATCACTGGTCTTTTTGTACAAATGTATATTTTGTCTAATGTATAATATGTTTGCAAAAATGAATTGAGATGCCACCGTGAGAATTCCAATCTCTTTGAAAATTTCTCGTAAAGAAACTCTTGACCTTAACCTATAGATTGCTCGTACAGCACGTTTTTGTAAAACAAATATATTTTGTATGTCCGCAGCTTTACCCCACAAAAGAATACCATAAGACATAACACTATGGAAATAACTAAAATAGACTAACCGTGCTGTGTCAACGTCAGTATATTGTCTAACTTTTCTGACGGCGTAGGCGGCAGAACTGAGCCTTCCTGATAGGCCTGATATATGTGCGCCCCATTGAAGTTTGGAATCAACAGTTATACCCAAAAAAACTGCCGAGTCCACAGTTTCAAGCACTTCTTTATTTAAGATGACATTAGGTCCTAGATTTATAACATTAGGTAAGGCAAACTTTATACATTTAGTTTTCTTAGCATTAAGAACCAAGTTATTTGTCGTAAACCAATCCGTAACCATTGAGAGAGCGCTATCTACGCTATCAAAATCATTTCTATTCCTATCTACTTTAAAGATAAGAGAGGTATCATCTGCAAACAGTACTACGTCACAGATACCCTTTAAAAATCGAAAGCTCGTCTCGGTCACATTGCTATAAATCCGTGCTTCATATATTTCCGCCTGTAAATAGAAAGCCATTATCGTTCTCATTATGTGCGCCGACCATCTCTGCTAATGGCTCCTGTCCACTGCTAACAGCTGATGTATTTGTAATTAATTGAGTATTGTGTACAGATGTGTGAAAAGCCACTCACATTTAACACATTACAACATAATACTGACAGGTAGGTACATAGTTTTTACATAAGTAAGTTTTTACTAAGTACCGACATGGGATAAATAACTATAAAACCTACTTAAATAAATAGAAATGTGATTATGACCTGAAAAACAAGACGCAAATCATATTGCAGTCGGAGGCTACCTATATAGGAATTTTGAGTTTACCAAAGTGACTGACCAAAAACTCGCCTGCCTACAGGAAATTCGTGAGAAAGAAACCATGTCTCTGCGGTTTCGGGATATTATTCCATCACACTAACAAACACTTCGATAGACAGATTTTTTAACCCAAAATACACACAGACAGTTTTTTGCGAGCGGTAGTGCCATATTTTATCATTTCGATCATACAAAAAAAACAAATAGGACCACACCGTTTTGTTCACTTAATTTATTATAGTAAAGTAGGTAAGTTAAGTTAATCAGGTGTTTATTTGGGAACGTTTTTATTTAACCCACACCTGATTCTCGAACTTTGCCAAAAATAAAACTGGACCAAAGAAAATACAACCGACTTCCAAAAAAGAAAATATACTTAATATTGAAAAATAACTTTAATTTCGGCAGTCGGTGTTTGTATTTTATTTCTTCGATATTTGACACCAACTTCCGAAATTATATATTATTTTTCAAGTTTAAGTATATTTTCTTTTTTGGAAGTCGGTTATATTTTTTGTAAAAAAGTTTTCTATTTTTCTCTTTTTAGTTCTTATACCTTAGGAGGAGGAGCTCGTGGCTAAAGTAATAACAGCCGCACGGGTCCATCCATTAGGTTAAGCTACGCTTGCCGGGGTTGCTCCGTGGATGTGTGACCATCTTTACATACCGAGACTCCTCCGTGCCTCGGAAAGCACGTTAAGCCGTTGGTCCCGGCTGTCAATCGTGGATCTTTCATAGTCATTACGGGTCGTCAGAAGTCCGAAAATCTGACAACCAGTCTTACCAAGGGGTATCGTATTACCCAGTAACTGGGTTGTGGAGGTCAGATAGGCAGTCGCTCCATGTAAAATACTACTACTATTCAGCTGCATCCGGTTAGACTGGAAGCCGACCCCGATAGTTGGAAAAACAGCAGAACACAACAGCACAACAGAACACAGAACAGCACAGCACAGCACAACACAGAACACACAGCACAAAACAGCACAGCGCACAACAGCACACAGAACAGCGTGCAGAACAGTTCTTATACCTCAGAACTAAAACTAAATGTTAAAGTTACGCCCGAATTGATAACCCCAATAACAGGAACATGGTATTTGAACATACTCGTAATTAGAGGAAACCAAAACGTCATCTATTCTATGTATACATATTTTTTGTTTTTGTTGATTATTTCAAAAACAACTAAAGCAGTTTCGATAAAATTTATATTGGACCATCTCTAGAATATATTGTTTCAGATAAAAAATTGAAGAATATTGAAAATCGGTCCACAACTGACAGAGAAGTGGACACACATAAAAAAACCATACAGTCGAACATAGAACCTCTTCCTTTTTGCGAAGACGGTTAAAAAGTGAAGAACCCTCTCTGCCTGGCTAAAATTTAACATCATATTTATAAGGGTAGGCAGTCAGGTAGGTCATGACGCCTGTCTAGTCAGGATATGAAATGTAATGAATAAAACAGTAAAACCTATCCAACGATACCCCACACGATGGGATAAAATAGAAAAAAAAAATATTTTCAAAAAACCCGATTGTAAAAAACAACTAAAAAGTTCCAAACAAGTCACTTTGCAAGCAGTCTGATGCAGTTGGTGTCAGTTATTTTAGTTTTGATTTCACCAACTGCATTACAGTTGGTGGCATAAAATCAAAACTTTCACAGGGTTTGATGGGTTTTTTGAAAAAAAATTTTTTTTTTAAATTCCACATATTAGTGAGTTATATTTTTAACCGACTTCGAAAAAGGAGGAGGTTATCAATTCGGATGTTTGTATTTTTTTTTTTTTTTTTTTTTTTTTTTTTTTTTATGTATGTTCGGGCATAACTCCGTCATATATTGACGGATTTGCAAAATTCTTTTTTTGTTCGAAAGGAGTTTATTCCGAAATGGTCCCATTTAAATTTCAAATAGATCTGATGATGGGTTTCGGAGACAGTCAACGGAACTCTTCAAAAATTGACAGCAAATCAACCGCGATTGCTGCTATCGTATGTCTATGAATTGTTAACACAGTTTAATGGGGAGCCACAACTAAAAAGTGAAAAATAAAAAACTTTTTTACAAAAAAATAGAACCGACTTCCAAAAAAAGTGCAAAATAACTTTAATTTCGGAAGTCGGTGTCAAAAAACAAAGACACAAAACAGGAACACCGACTTCCGAAATTAAAGTTATTTTGCACTTTTTTTGGAAGTCGGTTCTATTTTTTTGTAAAAAAGTTTTTTTTGGAATCGCCTCCTCGAACCCTTTATTTTGATACCCCACTTAATGTAGTTCATTGACTTTATTTTTTTTCTTTTTCACAGTATTTTTAACCGACGAAAAAAAAAAGGAGGAGGTTCTCAATTGGACCGTATATATGTTTTTTTTTTGTGTATGTTCAGCCCTCACTCCGTCATTTATGAACCGATCTTGATTATTATTTATTTATTAGATAGAGTATACCTCAAGGGTGGTCCCATGTCAAGGAAATCGGGATCTGATAATGGAATCCTGATAAAATTGAGAGAAAACCTCTAAAATTGGGCACGCATATTGTTTCTGTTTACTTTTCATAACTTAATCAGGTATTTTGCATTTAGGAATCATCACATCATGAAACTGAGCTGATGATGGAAACCATACCTTTCCTAAACAATAGAAGTTAGATATAAAAAACTGGTTTTAGTGACAGATACCACTTAATATGCTTTGAAGAAAAGGCGTCTTTAGAATATTGGAGGTAACCTCAACTGGTCAATATCCTGGGAACCTCATGGAAGCATGGTTACTTCATCAGCTCAGTGCCAAGAGGAATGATGAAGGATTAGAAATTAGCCTCAGAGTATTAATAAAAGATGATGCGAATCACAAAAAATCATAAAATGTATGTAGGTAAATAAGCTTACTCAAAACTTAAAAGGTTCATTTATTTTTTGCTGTTTAGTTCTTTTTCGTCGGTTGAATTTTTTGTTAAAAAGTTTTTTTTATTACTGTCATGTCTTTAGTAGCACTTGCAAGATTAAGACGAATCAAGTGACATAAGAATTATCATAATCAGCCCACGTGTTTGGTCTCTATAGTGCCACAAAGGAACAAAAATACATACTCGTATGTATGTATGTTTGTTCCTCTGTACGAGTACATACCGTCCCTTGCGTCGCGCAGTCGGATAAAAAAACCGGCCAAGAGCGAGTCGGACTCGAGCGCAAAGAGTTCCGAACTAATCATATTTATTCAGGTTTTTTTTTAAACTGCCTCCTCCTTATAGGTTTTCCTGTAATCTATAAGTAAAGATCTACTTTCTGTATTTTTTCCCAGTGCCTGAGACTCTCACAATATTTCATTTCATATGTCATACAACAAAAATTGAAATTTTTTTATTTTTATTTTTCTGATATTCACCCCAAAAGTGACCCCAATATTTCAAATTAATTTATACAGGGTACACGTTCGTGTTTGGGTCACAGATATTCATATGTCTACCAAATTTCAACTCTATCGGTGCAGATTCGGAGCAAATTAGCTGTGACAGACGGACAGACACGAGTGATCCTATAAGGGTTCCGTTTTTTCATTCGGACTTTCGGAACCCTAAAAAGGTCCCCACTTGACGTGTAGGGGTGACAGCCTAAAAAAATAAAAAACTGGCCAAGTGCGTTTCGGTTTTCGCACATTAAGGGTTCCGTACTAAATATTGGTATTTGTTAGTAAAGAATACGTATTAATGAACATTATCATTGAATTTCATGTTTATAGGTCAATGGGAACTTAAAAAATTCTTCGGAACAAAATTGTGTGACAGACGACGGAAGGACAGAGAGACAGAAATAATTAATATTTTAGTGGTAAAGTGATCACATTGTTTGGCAAGTCATTGAATTAGGTATGTTACCTATGGTAATTTTTTTGCTTGCATCATTATTTTCAAAAACTGTGCTGATTTTGATATTCTAGACTCCTAGGAGGAATGATGGCAATGTTAATGTTTTGGTTTTGGTAGTGGGCAAAAAAACTTAAACAATGCAGACGAGTGAAGAGTTGGTGTGCATTACTGATATGGTTCAGGTGTGCCTGGTGTTAGGCAGCGCCTAAATAACAGAGGAACTCGTGAATACATTTGGACGAGCAGCCCCAGCTCGGCTGCGGCCGGCGCGCCGCGGCGGCGGGCGCTGCGTGCTCCACAACTATATTTCACGGCAGTCTAATTAGCGCTAATTTATCGTACAACGTTCAGCCAGTATTATACAAAGAATTAGCAATTTATTCCAATTATCTTTGTATGCAAGTACTTGCAGTACAACGCCAAGTTTTAACGAGACCACGTGAGTAGAGGACACTGAACGATGTCGGATTGTATCGTGCTGATATTTTTCGATCATGGATTGTTATCAATAGTCATAGTGATAGGATCCAAGGCAGTTTGTATGTAATCTTTGTATTTTTGGGAGCATGAGCTTTAGATTTCGATCGAGAGCGGCAGTAACAATGACGATTAACATACAAGTGAATATAGATTGTAGTGGCAGGCGATGTGTATCGCTCCCGACGGCTCCCGGCGGCTACCGACCACTCCGCACCTCCGTTATCTTATCTATGACATTAAAAGCAGCTCTTTAATGTCCACACGTCCCCAGCACAAAGTTACCAGCTACGTCCACACTCAACTCTAACACGACTGCAGAAGGTCGGTATCGCAGTGGCAAGCTCCTGAGATTGCGCGTCCTCCGCGCACCTCGTAAAAACAAACGGCTGGGTATCGACGGCTCCTCGAAGCCATTAAGCGTTATCGAAGTGTCCACTTAATAACAAGTCCTAACTAATTAGGCGGCGACTCGTCTGACGAGGGACGCGCGGCAGTGCGCATGCGCAGACCCCCGGGGGGACAGGGGGCAGGGGCCACTGCCTAATTTCTTTGGTCAGTACATATTAACATAAGAAATCGTAAGAGAATTAGGTAATTCGCTAATGAAATTTTTTAGAAGCTTATGCATTGTCTAAGGTCTCGCAGGAAACTAATCAGGAATGTCATGAAAACAAAATGATGACGGCCAGTAGAGAGAGTCTGTGATGTATATGGTAATCAAATTGAATGCAATGTCGAAGCATTTAGCGACCGGACGTTTAACTCTTGTGAGCCGGCGCACGCTGGCGGTGTGGTGTCGCAGTCGGCTACTAAGGAGCGCGGCCATTACCGAAACACATCATGAGCTATTAGCTAACTTAGCGTCGCGCTGCACAGGCTGGCCTGCTGCTAATTGTGGCCGAGCCGCGCTTTATGTTAATTGCCGATAATTGTCTCCGGGCCGAGGGCGCGGTGCGGCGGCGCTGCGGGGACAAGATGGCCGCAGCGGATGCGGTAATTGCTTTCGTGGAAGCCGCCGCGGGCCGCATACAGATTGAAGCCGGCGCCCGCAAAAACAACGCCGCGGTGCAATTAGACGCCCCCTCCCCCTGAGGCCCCTACAGCCCCGCGACCCGCCTCCCGGCCGCCGCGATTAGCTCCTAACCTTGTGATGGACGGAAGATTTATAGCGAACACACGTGGAACTATGTGTAGGTACTCGGAACCTCTCGCCACCGTAGCCTCCCTTGGGCTAACTACAGAAAAAATCAATACAATAGCAACTCTGATTGATGTACCAAGCTTGCTTTGCTTTCAGCTTTGCTTTTTACTGTATCATACAAAGGTATCTAAGTCTTTCAGCAGCTCCATTATACTGTGGCGCTATAAAGGTTTCGGAGCTCCATGAATCGATCCCTGGTACGACCAAGCATAAATGGTAAATGTGTTTCTATGAAAGTCCCGGATTGGAAATACGCCAGATCAATGGCGATAGATTCGCCCATATTACCTTATTGAAAGTAAAGTATGGTAGGTACTTCAGTGCGTCGTAATATGGAATGATTTCTATAGTCACGCAGCTTTATTTTGCGGAACACGCCTGTTGAGACATGGCGACAGATAAACACAGTCAGCGAGGGCGTCGCACTCCGCAGCGCCGCGCCGCCGCGCCGCACCGCGTCTTCTCTGCGGCGTCCACTTGTCGCGCTCTGTGCGTCAGCTGCGAGTTCAGTCTATGTGTCTACCCGCGGCCGAAATGGCCGGGACTGTCTGCCTAAAGACATCTACATAACTACCTAGGTACATCCCTACTGTCAGTCGGCTTCTTCCGCATGCGGAGACTCACAGTCCTGAATGCTTCAGAACCCAAGTTATCAGACGTGGAGGACTCACCCCTCTAATCTCTCAAGCGGTATCTATCGTGAACAGGCTAATCCGGAAAAGAATTAAACTTTCTGAAATGCTGTAACTTTCTAATGTTGGTGGATCTTATAGCTAACGAGGACCGCTTGGAATAACTAATCGAAAAAGTCGAAACTGCGGATAAAACATATGCGACTGCAAATTTGGGTCTTTCTAATCGCAAGTTAATTTACGGTTGTTTTCTGTTTCGTCAAAGAAAAGAAACAAAAAAAAAACCTAACGACTGATGCCAAATTGCCAATCTGACGTATTGTACACATAATGTAAGGCACGTACTGTAACGATCACAAATACATGGCTAATATTTTACCGTCCTTACCAAAAGTATCAACTCTGCAAGTGTTCGAATAGTATTAGGTATCTTATTGTATGGTCCTTCGATCTGTATATCAGTATGAAATCAAAAATTAAATAGAATTAAAAAAAAATCAAATGTAAGTAGGTACTTACCGGTTGACTCGTTTTTAGTAAAAACCAGCCCAGTGCGTGTCGGGCCACGCGCAGCTATGGGTTCCGTAGTTGCTCGTTATAACATGCGAACTTAAAAGGAGGCTTTATGTTTATTACATATTAATTGAGTTCACGGTACGAAAAACAATTCCTCTTTTGTGTTTCTTATATGATTACCATCCGTTTAAACATTAAATGAGTAACAACTAAACCTAAGTTTTTTTTTCTAAGGATTTTGTGTTTGTTACGGAATTTTTCAAGTATAAGTTGGGCGACTATTACTCTTAAACTGCCCGACGCTTGATTTGAACCAAAAATATCACTTTAAAGTTAATATTTCGAAAACGAATCACTGAATCGGCAAATAGTCTACGACAACCCTACAATGATTTTGAAAGACCTATCCAACGATACCTCACACAATAGGATAGGCGAGAAAAAAAAGTTATTCCCACGTTACATACAAGGGGAGGTACTAGAGGTTTCTAGTACTAGCAGTCTTTTAGCTATGCCTCGGACGGACAGACCGACAGACGCGACAGACCGAAACTATAAGGGTTCCTTGTCCTTGTTAGGACCACTTTTTAGGCAGGGAGGGACTTTTTAGGGAGATAGGTCATTTTCACCTGTCTCGAATTACCGAGACAGGTGAAAATGACCTCTGCCCAGGGGTTCTGGATGAATTCGAAACAGAGTTACCGCACCCCTGGGCACTCAGGGCAGGGAAGGAACAGGGGTGGGTTTTAGTCAGTAAGAGTCTGACGCCCTCCCACTCCACCCAGAGCGGGAGATGTCATTGGATGATTTCCCAAACCCAAAAAAAAAAAGTGAAAATGACCTATCTCGGGTTAGTGGAATAGAGGCGTTTGGTTAAAAAATATAATATTATTAGTTTCGATAAGAAATGACCCCTTCAAAAACCTAGTGCTCGTCGGACTCGCGCATGAAGGGTTCCGTACCATTGTACAAGATTATACGCGTCTACTTGTTGCCATTATTAAGATCGAGCAAAACAAAAGCCAAAAAACACGTTTCTAGTAGTGAGTCCGCTGTAATTTTAATTTATTTTCATTATTTGTTGATAAAGCGGCAACAGAAATACAATTTCTATGAAAATTTCAACTGTCTACCTATTACGGAACATGAGATACAGCCTGCTGACAGACGGATGGACAGCAGAGGCTTAGTAATAGGGTCCCGTTGGTTACCCTTTTGGTACAGAACCCTAGAAATGAAGTGTTTAAATTGAAAATAATTTTTCGGTACTCTCTCTAAAACTGCAACTCTGTCACCACTTTTAGATAATGTTATTCGTTATATTAGTATTGTTAATCGTTTTTTTGTAGCTCAACCTAGTAAAAAAGAAGTCGTATATATCTACTAGATAAGTGGTCTGGCAAGAATGCGGCTCGGATTCGGCGCTATTGGGAGACCAGCAGCCATTTCCCAGAACTTCGCACTCGCTTGATGTATACGCAACTGGTCACATACCGCGTGCCCACGAAGCTGCGACCTAATGAGCCAGCTTGTGACACTCCCGGCTTCACTCGTTGGACCTGACGAGTTCAGCACACGATGGCATGTGTGAGCTGCGAGTGCTATTATTGTTCACGAAAATTATAGCTGTATATAGTGACGGATCAAATTATTGTTACTAAAAAAAGAGTCCCCTAAAAGAGTGTTTGGGAGTTCAAACTCAAAGCATTTATTTTAATTAAACCATTTACAGGCACTTTGGAATTGTCAAAGTTGATCATAACATAACAGAACAGAACATGAAGCTATTTGCACGTTCCAAAACGAATATCTCAACGGAGAACTCCACATACACTGATTTAGGTAAGAGGCACACTGAAGAACGTTCCTTGATTCAGCTGAGAACATAAACGTAAATGGATACTAGACTATTTTTAAATTATTTATTGTATTATTATTCATCACTTTTTGTAACTTTTTGTATATTTTTATTACTCAGTGTTCTACAATGCAATATGCAACGCCTTGTATTGTGGGTAAATCTGTAATGTTGTACATATACTTGTTTATATAAAATTCAATATTACTCCGAAATGAAACTAGTCAGTCGGCAGCACTTACACATAATTTAGAGGAAGTATAAATAATGAAACACCGATCTAATATATCAAGCAGGAATGTTTGGAATGCGCGTGCGGCGGTGTAGGGGACTCCACGGCTGCTATACGCTACGACTGTGAGCAGCTTTGAGCCAGTATTTTTTAATGAGCTTTGTAAATGATTAATTTGCCAGAGAGACTGTCAAAAATAATTTATTTCATTACTGTTATCGGTAAAATAACTAATAAAATATTGTTATCGTAGATACCTACTTACATCATTATTTCAGGTAACACTTTACGACGCTGAGTTTAATAAATAATTGATTTAACAGATCTATGCGTAGAATACGCTACTTTCTAATAAATAAAGACCTAGAGCAGTAATTTGACATTTCGCGGTTTCAAAACCTCACAACTTCGTAAAGCCAGACAGCCTCTCGGTCGTAAGCTGCCGAGCCCATATAGCGAGCCCTGTATGGAAACCACTGAGTCGATTGTGTTCACAAGCAGGCCACTGCAAACATAGTTTGGCGAAATAAGGTAATTTTCAATTCATACAACACCCAGTGTAAGTGCGTGGTTCCAGATTTGACTTTGTCCCATTTGCTGGAGGGCCTCAAATGTCCGATAACCTGTACCTGGACGATCGGGACGAAGCGTCCGACGCCGCAACACACGTGGCCACCGACTGGTACAGCAAATATAATAATACCTAGTGCCGCTACTGGACCCTAATGATAAACATACCAGATAATGATAAACCTGACATTGTGAACGTGATCTATGGGTACAAACCCATTGATTTAAGTTCGTTTATACTAATTGATTAACGCAAGCACATCCACATTGATATCGTCGGCCCGCTACCTACGTCATCAACCGGTCATCGTTATTTACTTACCATAATCGACCGCAAGACGCGGTGGCCTGAAGCAACGCCTATATCGGACATCACTGCAGAAACCATCGCGAGGACAACATATGAGACGTGGATCGCGAGATTTGGATGTCCAGAGACTCTGACTAGTGACCAAGGGCGGCAATTTGAGAGTCAGCTGTTCAATGCCTTAACCAATCTACTGGGTATACATCGTGTATGTACAACGCCATACCATCCACAAAGCAACGGTATAATTGAACGCTGGCACAGATCACTCAAGGCCGCGCTCACCGCACGCGTTACAAAGGGAAGTACGTGGATCGACGAGCTACCGACCGTGCTGCTTGGACTCCGCGCTGTTTGCCGTACTGATACCAGAGTTACTGCTGCGCAGCTCACCTATGGTTGTAACTTACGTCTCCCAGGTGACTTTTTCTCATCAAAACCACGTAGCGAAAGCACAGACTCAGAGTACGTCGATAAAATACGCAGAACAATAGACAGTCTCAAGCCAACACTCCAACCAACCGCATAGCAACAACCGTGCCATATTCGTGCATTCGGATTTAGACAAATGCCACTCAGTTTTCATCAGAGTTGACGCCGTACGCAAACCACTGCAACCAACGTACGACGGGCCTTACACAGTAATAAAGCGTGAAAACAAAGTGTTTACACTGCAACTACCAGGCCGACAAAGTTCAGTGTCAATAGACCGACTGAAGCCTGCGTACACAATCAACGACGACAATGCAGCTACAGCTTCAACAACAGTGGCACCTGGCACTCCCGTGCAGAAGACCTCATCCGGACGAACGGTCCGGCGACCCGTCTGCTTCGCTTGAGAGGGGAGTACTGTAGCAGCATATTTACATATACCCTGCCCGGTCGACCGCCCGACCGCGGAGCCCTAGCTACCGCCACCGCGATGGTGGCGCTCCCTGTCGTGAGATTTGTGAACCACAGAACGAATTCGTGTTGTGCTGTGATTGGCTCATTAATTCGCAAAGTGCCCGCTAATATAATTTGTAAAAAATATGTATAAAAGTAGTTAGTTTTATCAAATAAAGGCTCATAACTATTTAGCGTCTCCAACTGGTTGTTTCCCTGTATACCCTCAGCTTCAGGCTTAACAAACATTTACAAGAAATGCACCGTCCACACGACGACACGAGAAAGATTTTAACATTTACTTATTGTAATACCGCTGTGTTGTAGTTACCTAGAAACCAACGGACTGTTACAGTCTGCACGTCTGCAGGCTGCACTGTTACAGTCTGCAGGTCGCAGGCTGCACTGGTCCAGACAGGTACTGCACGATCGTCAGGTACTGGCGTCGCCACTCCGCGCTCCTTTGGTAGCCCTTTCCTGTTCACAACAACATGGTGTGTTCCACCAAACAGGAATCTTGGCGAAACTGATCAAGATTTGTTAGCCGCTCTTAGCTCAGGGTAGGTATGTTCCCAGCCAACCAGTAAGCCATCTTACCAGTCTTTAACATGTTATGGTCAGATACTACATTTGTTAGCCGCTCTTAGCTCAGGGTAGGTATGTTCCCAGCCAACCAGTAAGCCATCTTACCAGTCTTTAACATGTTATGGTCAGATACTACATTTCGCAGTCGACTATATTTAGGTATCTGAATAAACCAATCAGTTACAGGGAGGCAATATTAGGAAAGCGCTCGCGAAGCGAGGCAGTCTCTACTAGGCCATGTTTCGCAATGCGCGTGTACTATGGCGAGCACATTACAGTAATGGCGTGCGCCTGCACAGTACCTACAACCATGATAAATATGTCTTAAGACTCTTAAGTGGATTTCGTACAAAACGATGCTATAGTTCTGTGAAACCGCTTTGCGGCCCAGCTTAAGTACGATAATTATCGATATAAGTCCTTAACGGCATAAAGTTTGACGCCACTTATTGCTTCATTACGCACTAGTTCTATGAACGCCCGGCGGCTGCCGCGGTCGCACACGTCCTCTCATTATGTCGCGTGTCGTCTCTCGCTGTAAAAGCTGACGCGTCACGTGATGGTCTTGATGGCTATTCTCTCGCAGACTATACCGGCCGGTCTTTAAAACTGTTGTGTCTATACGTACTTGTATGAGTATACTCGGCGAGTATGATCTCGGCAGTGAGCCGGCAGCGAGTGGGCGTGGCGCGGCGCCGCCCCTTCGCGCACGCACACACGCACACGTGCGGACACAAGCACGCTCACCATCGGGGTTACTTAAAAAGCTCATGCAAATTAGCTCTTCTGTAGTGTGCTGCGAGATAATGCAGAGCCTAGCGACGACACGCAACGTGAACGTGCCGCGCGGCGCGAACCTGCTACGCCGTAGCACCGTAGACCCCCCCGTGTCGGCGTAGCAACCATAATCATAATATTGATATTCATACTCGTACACATTTTCCGGCTATCAGTGTGTAGCGAGCCTAGCAATGCGATAATATGCTGAATTGCACTTTTGATATTTTGGCGGAGCGCTGGCATGCGTCTCGCCAGTCACTTACCTACCTACATATCGCCGCCTGGCCACGTCATAGCCCACTGTATTAATTAACCGAATTATTGTGGAACAATATTATATATTCAGTTCCAGTTTTCTTTGCATCTCCATTCAATAACACACACACAAAGTGCGTGGTTCATCAATGCACACAGTGGCCAGGACTGAATTTGCTTGTCGTATGGTAATTCTCGTGACTACGTTTATTTCGTCTTTTATACTCGTATTTATCATATATCATTTAGTATTCAAGTAGGTACTGGACTGATTAGCGAGTATCATTTGTTGTGCCCGTCAGCGGCATAGTAACGATAGGCAGGGTATGTGTGCAGGTAGCGCAGTGCTGCACATGCAACAGTTTCGTCATCAGCGCGCCAGTACACGCGGGCGGATGCGGGCGCGTGCACTAGTGCGATATGCAGATGAGCGCTAAACTGGCGCGTGTCTGCATCACTCAGTAGACGCGACACTCATAACGCACAGACCTGAAATCTATTAGCAACCAGAACAATTTTGTAACTAATTAATTACGTATATAGGTACTACCTATCTACTTATATTATAGGTACAGGAACTTCGATTATACATAGCATAACACAAAGTCGCCGTCCGTCTGTTTATCCGCTAACCCGTCATAAACTACGCAACCGATTTTGATGTGGTTTTGACTAATAGAAAGAGCGGCATACGAGGAAGGCTTGTGTATATAATTTGGATCCGTACAAATCCGGGCGGGTCGCTAGTACTTACTAAGTGCGAATTTCGGAATATGAATAGAACCTACGCTGGCAGTCGGCGGCGCGTCAGGTCCCTCGCGTCGTGTGCAGTGTGCCCGTGCCGGCTGCCCGGCCTAGCTCTACGAGACAGACACCACAACCGGTTCTTCTCTGCCATCGACTAATTCCCGTTTCAGAGTTCTGTTTTTTAGAGTGGTTCCGTATCGCTTCCGGTTCAAATCCGAGCCATGTCAGTCCGAAGCAGTCGTAGCACAGTAGCACTACTTGCAGGAGCGGTTGCGCGCTAGATCCGAACCTAATTCTATCCGAATCCGAAGAACTAACAATCAAATTTTTGTTCAATTCGGATTCGAATCGTATGCAGTGCGGAATTGCTCTTAGAATGAAATTGCTGAGCTGTTCGTGAATTCTTCTGGTAGCCACCGAGCGGACAGGGTGGACAGTGAACATTGGGACAAGTCCGTGCGAACTCCCCCCACGCCGCCCTCACCTCGTTTCTAATTATAATACGAGAATTCAACGGCTCATACCTACATTAGAATATAATTATATTGAAACACCAGCAGCCACCCAGTTAGTGCTCGTGTAATGATACCTACGGCAACTGATTACCGTCGCATATTTATGTGCCGCACTTGGCTATTTAACTTTTATGAGCTATTCATAATGAAAACTCATTAGAAAATATTTTTATTGTTGGTCGCGTATGCGCGGTATTCGTGGGTGAAACGCGCTCATACATTGTGCGCTTGCGCAGTGGGTCACCGCTGTTGACTGTGCCACGTAATTAGGAGCTCGCTGCAAATGAACAAGCTAATTGTATCGGGCTGCTAATTAGCGGTGCGTGCGCAGTGGAGTGCGAAGCACCCTCCCCCCACATCCCGCACCGCACCCCCGCACCGCACCCCAGCACCGAGCCGCCGACGTGGTGGCCGACACTAGCCACTAGCGACCCCCAGCTGGCGCTAGATACTCGTGCGTGTTGGGGCTGATCAACTGTGGAAATGGAAGAGTTAGCTGTGTCAGCTCAACAAAAGACATTTACTTATTTTGAAAATCAGAGACTAGCAAATACAGAGAAGATAATTCCGTTTGTTGGTGGTTGCTGCGATGTTCACTCAATTGACCGTATTTTCCATTTTTCCTCAAACGTCGGAAAGTATTAATTAGCTTAGCAACATAGGTAATGAATGTTTCCATCTGTAACACTGGGAACTGATGGCGGCGAGTTCGGTTCGGCCAGCTTCGGGGGTTGGCAAGAGTAACTTTTAACTTTCTACGTTACTTTGCAAAATATTGAGTTTCAGCCTAATTTGAATAATTGATTGCTTTCTACTTTTATATGGGCACAGGTAGGTAGCTACAGCTTCGTGTTAGCGTCACATAGACTGCAGGCATAGTACTGTGTCTTTTCGTAACAGATACCTATGGAGCGTGTTGTGACAGCGTCAAGTCAAACTATAGGTACCATATGTATGTGGCCGCTACCGAGCCCTTTCCAATCCGCTGCCGATAATTACAAAAGAGAGATTCAGAAACTAAAAAATACAATTTTTGGTGAGAGTAAGAAAGATCGAAGACATATTAAATTTTTCAGTGAGATTTGTCAGCATTTAGAGAAGACGTTAGCACGCAGAACTTCGCATCGGTTCAGACTTTACTTCTCTAGGTGATGGTTACTTACTTACATACACCACGTAAAACATGATTAATAGGAGTGATATACAGGCTGTGACTGAAACAACGCAATTCCTGAAAAGGGGTTATTGTACTACTACATTTATTATTTTCCTTTGACCTCTTCTGTTCTTAAAACATAAAAAAAAACATAAAAGAAAAAAATCAAATGCCCCTTGCGTTTGATGTTTACACTTATATATATATACATTAGATTTTTTTTACGATCTCAGGGTCACAATCTACTTCACCCTGGGCACTCGGGCAGGGAAGGAACAGGGGTGGGTTTTCGTCAGTAAGAGTCTGACACGCCCTCCCGCTCCACCCAGAGCGGGAGAAGTCATTAATAATAATAATAATAATATTCCACAACTATCACACAACGCCATCTAGTCCCAAGCTAGCAGAGCTTGTGTTATGGGTACTAGACAACTGATAAACATACTTATATATTTCTAAACACATAAATATTATAGATAAATTACACCCATTGGATGAGTGTTGAAGGGTAACCAACGGAACCGTATTAGTAAGCCTCAGCTGTCCGTCCGTCCGTCTGTCCGTCAGCGGGCTGTATCTCATGATCCGTAATAGATACAGTTGAAATTTTCACATAAAAATAAATTTAAAATTAAAGGGTGCTCCCCTACAGGAAACGTGTTTTTTTTTTTGCTTTTTTGCTCGATCATAATAATGGCAACAGATAGACGGGTATAATCTTGTGCGATGGTACAGAACCCTTCATGCGCGAGTCCGACTCGCACTTGGCCGGTTTTTGGGAATGGCTCTGACATGTATGTATGTATGTATGTATGTATGTATGTATGTATGTATGTATGATGTATGTATGTATGTATGTATGTATGTATGTATGTCGGGCTGGTTTCCGCGACTCCACGCCCAAGGCGCGTATTTTGCGTACAGGTGGGACTGCATTGTCATTCGATCCACCCCAGCTCCTCGAGGAAGGCCAGCAGCACCCTGGTGTTACTGACCATCTCGCTTAGGTTACCTGGATGTCCGAAGTGTTTTGCCCTGTATGCAGCGACTACTGGGCAGCTTAGCAGCAGATGAGCCGCTGTCTCGTCCTCCTCCATGCAGGCTCTGCAGAGTGGACTGTCTGTGACTCCTATGACAGAGAGATGATTATTAAAAGACCCATGGCCAGTTGTAACGGCCGTGACTTTCCGCAACTGAAGTCAGGTCAGTCGTAGGGCTTGCTTTGTGAAGCGGTTAATGGAGGGGAGCACCTCCTTGGCCTGCCTACACTCGTTATGATCAGCCCATAGTAAGTAGCCAAAGGGGAGAGGCACAGGTCAGGCACGGGTCACGGGGAGGGGGGGGGGGGGCACGGGTCAGGTGGGTGTAGGGGTTCAGGTCCTATCGCTGCCATGCTCGACCCCCTTCTGGCGAGTTCGTCCGCTGCATCGTTGCCACGGGAATCGCTGTGTCCTTTAATCCATTGAATAGTTACTTTGTTGTGTTTACCTACCTGGTTTAGGCGTTGGTGACACTCGTATATCAGCCCAGAGTGAACTGTTTGGCTGTTTAGCGCTTGTAGGACTGCCATGCTGTCCGAGAGTATACGTACCGAGTGGTCCTTAACATCCCTAGTTAGGATGGCTGAGGCTGCCAGGGAAATTCCCAAGCACTCTGCTTGGAAGACTGTGTTATGGACCCCCAGTGGTGTGGCTATATGGATGTTGAGGTCCTCCGAGAAGATCCCCGCACCCGTGCCAGTACCTGTTTTGGATCCATCAGTGAAGATCCGCAGTTCTGCGGGGCACAGCCCCTCACAGCGGTGGTCCTCATGCAATTGGATTTTGTATTTTTTGTCAAAGACAAATTGCTTGGGTATCCGGTCGTTGATTGCTCTAGTTATTGGGAGATCGTTGTTTAGTCCCATTCCCATGAGCAGATGGCTGACCTGATGGTAAGCGTCGATGATAAATGATAAATGATGTTTATTCAGTAAATAGGTTACAAGGAACACTTTTACACGTCAATGTTTTTTGTCAGTTTAAGTTAGATGAGGCCGGTGTTTCCTAGCTGACTACCCTGAGAAGAAACACCGAAACAAACTCATGTGTCGAAGAAGATGTGGTCGAAGATGGAGCACGCTTGTCTAGAAGGAATCCCACTATTATCTAGAGTTTGACACGTTCTTAACTCCCAATTCAGAAACAAGTTATTAATTTTTGTTTTTGTATTTTGTATTTGCTGTAGTTTCGCTATACTCCATTTTTTTGAATAAAAGTTTTATCTAACGAATAAGTTGTGTATTTTTACCCAACTGCACCAGAAAGAGGGTAATGTTTTCTAGAGTATTTATGTATGTATGTAGACATGTATATGACCGCCGAAGTGACAGCAATATGAATTTTGAAAAATAAAATAAAATAGCGGCCTCCATTACGTAAGTGTAGTCGTTCTGTTTGTGACATGATCATGTAGGAAATATATAGGACTTGTGAAGACGATTTCAAAAATATAACTCACTAAAATGTAGGAAATAAAAAAAAAACATTTTTTAAAAACTCGACCACAAAAACCACTAGAAAGTTTCAAACAAGTTACTTTTCAAGCAGTCTGATGCAGTTGGTGGCTTTAAATTTGCGATTGAACTCAAAACAAATTCCACCTACTGCATCAGACCGCTTGAAAAGTAACTTGTTGGGAACTTTACAGCTGTTTTTTCAGTCGGATTTTTTTAAAATTTTAAGTGTTTTTATTGTTTCAATCGTTTGGGAAAGTTTACCCCACAGATTACCCTTTTTCTCCGGGTGGTTACGAGATAAAATAACCAAAACGAAAGCTATTAAACCAATAAATAACACATAGTTCGTTAGTTAGAAGGCAGTAGAAGGCATACGTCGCTGATGCGTGCCGCGTGGAACTCATTGTATCCACGTTGGAACTCAAATTATGAAAATCCACGTTATTTCCAGATTTCATGGTTATAAATATGTCAATATTACGGGAAAAATGAAACCTAAAGAAACAAATCAATAACTTATTTATTAATAATTATACCTCAAAAGTATGACCTACCAAACAAAAAAAGAATCATCAAAATTGATTCACAAATGGCGGCGATATCGCGTAACAAACATACAAAAAAAAAAAAAAAAACTACAGACGAATTGAGAACCTCCTCTTTTTTGAAGTCGGTTAAAAAGGAATAACATGCCTTAGATTGGTATAAAGTTTATTTGAACTTATTATTCGAAGTCAATCCGAAGTTATCATATTTCAATGTTTGCAGTTTCATAAAACAGCAATTACAAGACCCAATACTTTGAGACTAAATATGTAGATATTAGGTTTGAGTAGGTAAAGCAGCTCCAGCTGTTGATATTAGTATTGGAGCACCTCTCAGGCCGGTTTCACCAATACTAAACGCCCAGTTTTCGACGTTTAAGCTCGCTTAAGGCCCTTTTACCGGCCAAGTGGCACCCTCATTTAATAAAAAATCGTAGCATAGCATAGAAAATAAATATTAAAGAATCCAACGTCACATTTGTTCACTAAAAACGGCCTTTGACACTTTTGCCTACTACTTTGGATACGAAACATTTTGAGACCTGTTTTAACAACGTAAAAATACTCTATCCTCTTTGTAACAAATGTGACGTTGGAATCTTTAATATTTATTTTCTATGCTATGCTACGATTTTTTAATCAATGAGGTAGTAGACACATAAACGCGTTTAGCCGCTGTCATAAAGCTGAAGAGTTTGTTTGTGTGTTTGGTTGAACGCGCTTTCTCAGGAACTACAAGATCGAATTGAAAAATTATTTTTGTGTTGAATAGTCCATTTATCGAGGAAGGCTATAGGCTACGAATATATAACATCACGCTAAAAGTCAATGAATAATGTGACCTTTTGAGAACTTCAGTTGCGTGCGCTTGGTAAAAAGTCCGCGTCAGCATGTCTATCTTTTAAGGTTAACTCACTACATCTTTTTATGGTTTTTATTTTTTACGCTAAGCTTAGTTCAGTAAAATTAAGTTTATAGAGCGAATGGTTTAATCGGCCCTCAGTGCCGCGTGGGGTACTGCAGAGGGAGCGCGCCCGCTGGTGATCTGACAAATGTCCGTGCGCGCTCCTACCGGCGCCGCCGACACTTTGTTTGACATCTTTTTAACGGCGCCCATTACTTACTGTCATAACTCTCAGAACTCTCCCCCCCCCCTACCCCGTACACCCCCGGCTCGCCGCGCTCCTCTGAGCGCTAATTAATGAGCGCCGCACAACAACATCACTAACTTATTACCCGCACTCCTTAACCTTTTGATACACACAACTATATTTCTCTCTGACATGTCTTTATTCCATAAACCGATCAAAGTAACTTTGATGCTGCAGATGCTGCTCGTGAATGAATCAATGGATGCACCAACTATCGCGAGTCAGATCACAACGTTACACCGACGTGACGTATCGACTACTCGTATAATGTCATGTTAACGTCCACGTGAGTTAGCGCAATATCATAAAGATGTAATCAGTGAACTGCGCATATAAGTCACTGCAACACGTGTTCCGATTCATCCGACAATAATGACTAGTTTGAGTACGTTATAAATTATAATATTCTCACACATCGAGTTCAAACGATTATAATTTTGCAGTATTTAGTGTTTCCTGAATTATTCAAACGACAGCTGTCTACTATTGATTGATTGTGTCTCTATGTGTACCAGCGGTTGACTGGTCAATATGCCTGAGGTATTAAGTCCGGAGCTTTTTTTTTTTTGTGAAATGGGGAACCATCCAATGACATCGCCTGCTCTGGGTGGAGCAGGAGGGTGTGTCAGACTCTTACTGACTAAAACCCACCCCTGCTCCTTCCCTGCCTGAGTGCCCAAGGGTGCTTTAACTCGGTTAAGAATTTATCCGCTACCCCTAGGCATGCAGGCACCAGCCATGATGGGCCCCGTCAGTGGTGGCTGACAATCATCTCTTTGAGGTGCGCGTGGAACACTACGCGCCGTCGACTCACGGGCCTGGTGCTGATCGGACGGCGAGCTACCCACTGCTCGCCGTCCGCAGGCCCGGTAGACCCGGGCCTGCGGACGCCGGACACCGTGGGGTGGCCGGAGATCGTCTCTCAACGTCCTACGCCCAGTGCTTCTCCTGTGGCGGTAGCGGCCGCGGGTGTGAGGGCCACTCCGTTGAACTTCCTTCACCCTTCCCGCCTCCGCCTTCGCGAGCATTACTGCTTCACAGAAGGAGGAGACGGCATCCCATTCCCTCTCGCCCCGTACCATGTTCTGAACCAGGGCCGGGCGCGAGAGGTCGCTACGGCCTATCGCATCCACGAGGACACGGCGGTGCTCCGCCCAAGCGGGACAGACCTCCACCGTATGCTCCACCGTTTCCTCTGGGCGATCCGCGCAGTGATAACACCCGGGTGTTACCTCCCGCCTTATCCGAAACAGGAACCCCCCGAAACAACCGTGTCC